>JAWDJE010000008.1:23277099-24477099 GCA_035047345.1 Bradypodion ventrale | reverse complement strand
ATCATTCTCCAGCGAGTGCCTTAACTTTTAAGTGAGAAGAGGCCCCCCCTCTTCCCCCCTTCCTGTAAGGAGCAGGCAGCTTAAACAAAGGAAAGGAAAAAAAAAAAAAACTCCCACAGTTTCTCCAATATTCCAGCCCAGAGATGAGAGAGAGAGAGAAAAAACAAAAATTAATCCACCTTTGTTGATGTCAAAACGTGGCGCGGTCCTCTGGAGTATAGAAAAAAATCACAACCCTCGCACAGTCACTTTCGTTTTCCCTGACCGTCGCCATTTCAAGCCTCCACCTTTTCCATTTCAAAGACTCAGCTCTCTTTTTTTTTTTTCTTTAGAAAAAAAAGATCCCAACTAGTTTTATAGCTTGCAACTGAGAATGTAGCTCCTCACAGGCACTTACATGCAAATTACTTCGCACTCAGGCTCCTCTTGCCCCTTTCAAAACCGATTCCAAACGCCTTCTCCACAATCTTGCTGATCCCGTTCCACAGCTCCAGCAGAAAAGCCGCGACTGCCGCCGTAGCTTCCACTGCCAGAGAATCTCTCGAACTTCGATCAGCCAGCCCCAAAAGCTCACCAAACTTTCCACGGAGACAGGCAAGGATCTTATCTTTAGGCTTTGCCACTTTAAATTTTTTCTGTTCTGCTCCTTTCCATTGTTTACCACTTTGTTGAGCGCGAGCGTCCGAAACTAGATGTTACACAGCGGCCATCTTAGCCAGCTCCCCCCGTTTTAATGGTTTTTAATTGTTTTATATTGGTTTTAACTTGTGTACACTGGCCAGAGTCCATTGGATAGGGCAGTATATAAATCTATGAAATTAAATTAATTAAATATTCACCTCTTTTCTTCGATACGACAACCTTGCAAGGTAGTCAAACCAAGAGAAAGTAGTTGGCCCAAGTTCATCTAGCGGTTTTCCATGAATCATGGAGGGTTTATATCTGGGATTTCTCACAACTTGGAGCGACATTCTGCTCCTACACTGTACTATGATGCCTGGCCTTTGCTGCATGTTCCCTGGCTCCTTTCCCATGGCGAGAGAGGCAAAGAGACAGCAGAACTTAAGAAGCACCTCGTTAGCTTGGAATGAAGCATGCTCTGTACTGTGGTCATGTGGCAAGGAGTTCCACAGTGGCTCCCACACCTTTTCGTTCTTGCAAGAACAAATACAGCTCTTTGCATCCACCATGGCCCCCATGGAAAGCAAGGCACGTTTATTCCATTTCCCCCTTTTTATTCCCAAGCATGCAAGGCCCTGTCTAGGGAGAACCCACTGAACTATCACTATGGGCAATCCCTACTTGAAGAGAAGAGGGACAAGAGAATAATAAGCCAAAATACAGTGCCTGTTTGTCAGTTCTTTTCCCAGACAAAGTGGTCCTCTCCCTCAACTTCCCCAAGATCTGCCACCGCCTGAGTCGTCTTGAAACGGAGCGTAGGGTTGTGGTCATGTGGCAAGGAGTTCCACACCTTTTCATTCTTGCAAGAGTGAATACATATTCCGAGCAAAGGAGGTCTCTCTGGGTCTTGAGTTCTATAAAATCAGGGGATGGGGGGGGGGGGTTTGGGGGGGGGCACAATTTGCTATGGTCAAACCTATTGCACTAATCCCCATCACCTTTTTGAGATCAGCCTCCTTCACAGATACACACACACACACACTAAGTGAGATCAGGGTTGGAAATGCATCCAAATCTATGGAAGGGGTGGGGTACCAATGAGCCTCCATCACCAGCACCAGAGACAGACAGGAGAGAGAGGGGGGGGGGCAGGGGTCGCATCCTCGCCCTGCCTCTTGACCTCTGCCTCCCAGGTCGACCCACTTCCTTCCTCTGTCCGAGGCACGCTTTGCCCTGCCCTGCCCCCTCTCATATTTTTGCAACAGTGGGCAGAGGCTACAAGACCAGATCCCCAGGAAAAATAGGATGCAATGAAGATATTGCTGCTTTTAATTATGGTACACCGCCCAAGAATGGGGGGTATTAGAAATAGAAATCAATAAATAAGATACTGGAGCAGAAAGTGCCTTGCATGGATGGGCATGAAAGGGGAGATGCGCGCGCGCACGCACACACACACAACCCCCACCCCACCCTGCGCCCCTCTTTGCGCCAGTCGAGTTACCGCAGACGCAGGAATTGGGGGCGGCGGGGGGGGGGTGGAATCGGAGAAAGGATGGAGCGAGAGAGCTTCTCTTTCACAAAATCTTCAGCTGGGGGAAAAAGGGGGTGGGTGGGGGCCAGTCCTCTGCATGCTCCTCCCATATTTTTTTCACGCCCCCCTCCCCATCCCATTAATAAAAATGGCAAAGGAACCGATTCTCAATTCTCTCCCTCCCATCCCACTTCTTCCTCTTCCAGCCCCATTGAAATCTTCCAGTGCAGTCCCTCTGCCCCCCCCCCCACCTCCCCAAATTTCTTTTTTGCTTGAGGGGGAGGAAAGAAGAGGAAAATGCAAGAAATTGAAGAACGGGAGAAGGAATGGAGACGCTCCCGGGAGACCCTTTCCCTGCCCAGTCCAGAGATTAATTTTTCAGCACGATCGCCGTCACTGCCCCAATGTCGACCCATAGGCAGCTATGGGGGGTTGTGTTCCCCCTTGCATTTTACTCTCTGGGTAAAGGACACACGGGATCGTAGCCTCTTGAGATCCAGAAGAGATTTTTACCAGGGGTCTCCGCCTCCCCTCCAGCTCTAACCCTTGCAGGCTTCCTACGGACAGTCCCTCTTCTGCACCATCCCGAAACCCGCTCTCCTTTTACCGCAGCTAATCCGGATTGGCTCCGGATCTGTCGGAGCAAAGAGGAGAAAGGCGCCCGTACGCTCAGGGCAATGAAGCTGGCCCGCTGACTAGCTGGCCGGCTGGCTTACCGGCTGGTCCTCCGGAGCCGATTCCCCGCCGATGATGATGCCGGATCCTGCCGCCGCCGGCGGATCCCCCTCCCCGGCCATCCGGAGCGCCTGGCGGACGCGTCGCTGCTGGCGCTCCCGTAGCAGATGGAGCTCGCACAGGCCGGCCAGGGTGCCTTCCAGGTAGCCCCGGAGCCGGCTCCGCTCGGGGCTGACCGGGAAGGAGAACGCCCGGATCATCTTTGCGAAGCCGCCGCCCGAGTCACGGCGCCCGCTGCAGCTCCCGCTCCGGATTCGCGCCGCCTTGAGAGCGCACCCGCCCGCGGCCGCCGCAGTTGCAGCTCGGACCGGCGCTGTTGTCGCCGCCGCCTCAATCTGCATAAAGGGGCGCCCATTGGCTGGACGCGCCGGGGTCCGATTTGCATGGCCACGCCTCTCATTCAACGAATTCGCCCCTCGCTCATGTTTTGCATAAGCGCCGCCATGCCGCGCCCCCTGCCGGCCCGGTCCGGTTTTTCCTCCGTTTACCTGGGGGGACCTCATTTGCATGGCCGCGCCCTCGAATGAAGCCATTGGCCGCTGAGCCTTGGTTTCTCCCTTCTGACTCCGCCCCCTAGCCGAGCCATTGGCCCGCCGGAGGGAAAGGGCACTTCAAAGCCCAGATCTCTGACTCACCTGTTACGGTGCATTTGCATAAATCGGGGACAGGTGAGTCACTCCCCCTCCGGGAAGTCTAAGCGCTGTGATTTGCATGCTCAACTACATTGGTCCGCACTCGCCCTCCATATGCATAGCTGCATCTCGCCCACTCTTTCATTGGTCTACTGGCTTCTCATTCACCTGGATGGCAGCACATGGTTTCGAAGGCACGGGTCGCACCTGGGTGCAAGGCTCTGAGATGCCTTCTTTAAACCCAGTCCATGCCAAAGGCTCTGACATCTGGGTTTAGCGCATCGGGATCCCTTTGCTCAAGGTGCTCAATGGGGATTTGCTAGCCTTACCTCTTCGTCGTTTGCCCACCTGGATTCTGTGCGCTGGCTAGGATTTGCCTTCTGTCCGTGTAAACCCATGTCAGAAGGCAAATCACGAAACTCTGGCTGGTGAGTTGCTTCAGTTCAGGATGCGTCCCCAGACCTGGAGACGCAACCTGCATCTCCTTAAGGCACACCTGTCATGTATCCCATATTGGCCGGGATTTCCCGTAATTCAGCACTGCTTTTTCTACTTTCCTGCCTGGACCTGCCGCCATCCTGTAATTTTACGGCGGGGAAAAGTAGTTACTGTGCATCCCCTTCTGCGCAGAACCCTTCTGCGCATGCGTAGAACCCTTCTGTGCATGCATAGAACCCTTCTGCGCATGCGCAGAACCCTTCTATGCATGTGCAGAAGGGTTCTGCGCAGAAGCCTTCTGCGCAGGTCCCGTATTGTCCAGAGCCACGCTTGACAGGTATGCTTTAAGGAGTGGCAATTGGCTGTCAAAACTTACTTATTCATACCTTCATCCATTCATTCAGTTTCTATGCCACCCATCTAGCATAACAGCTACTCTGGGCAGTTTACACAAATTAAGTATAACACTCAGGTTAGAGTCGACCCTACTGCCAGGCACTCGACCCCAATCGTCAGGCAGCAGTTAACTCACCTGACAACACTGGGGACTAACGGCCTTGTGTGGCAAAGTCCACAGTCAAGGGTGATGGTCCCCAAGTGGATTAAATCCCACAGGAATCCAACTTAATGGAGGGCAGAAGCTTCATCCATCCCGGCCTGGGGCTGAGGAGAACTTTGTGCTCCAAAAGGGCTGAGGACCAGAAAATGATTCACGGAACTGGATCGGTGGTACTATGGGTGTCATGCTGCGATGCGGAAGTCAAGATGGAAGGCCACTGTGTTATATTGTTCCCAGCACAATCTTCATGGCCAATTGCCATTGATGATCACCAAAATTCAGAATCGTATACTGCACTTGAAGAAGACGAAGTGGTGAAGAAGTGGTGACAGCTGTCAGTCTTGAGAGCTTCAAGAAAGGATTAGACAAGTTTACGGAGGACAAGGGTATCAATGGCTATAATTATGGATACCTAAGGACAACCTCCGCTGGGTTGGAGAGAGATTCAGGATATCTCCCAATGCCATTTCCCGGGAATCCTAAGCAGGTGAAGGCATCTTGGGAATAATACCCTGAAGCACATGGTGAGCCACAGTGTGAGACAGAATGCTGGACTGGATGGGCTGATGTGGCCTGTTCCAGCAAGGCTGTTCTTATGTTCTTAAGACTGTTTCTAGTCAAAAGGCAGCCATTCCTCATTATTAATTGAAGGATTGGACAACCATGTATCATATCTACTTTGATTCAGATTCTTGCACTGAGCAGTGGTTTGGACTCAATGTCTAAAAGGCCCCTTCCAACTGATTCTGTGAAGCATTCTGCCACACTGGAAACATTAGGAGCCGTCTATCTTGAACAGAGGACAGAAATGCTGCTGTTTGTGGCGACTATGCATTCCAAAATTCCCCAACCCGGATGATCAGTTGTAGGATTCTGGTACTTAACACACACAAAAACCAACTAAGATGTCAATGATGTGGTCTCAATGCATCCTTGTTGGATAATGTAGAGCAGGGATTCTCAACCTGCGGCCTGTGGGCCGGATGTGACTTGCAGCACCATTTCATGTGGCCCACCACCACCTCCAACATACCAGGAAGTGCCATGTTGTGTAGGAAGGGCAAAAGGGCCACCCAGTCCCTGGAGCTGTCTGAGGGAGCATGACCCGGCCCCCGGCTTTAAAAGGTTGAGAATTCCTGATGTGGAATATTATCAAACTGGTTGTTGCTCTCTGTTGGAAAGCCCAGCCTAAACCTTGCCTCATTTCTCTGAACCAAAGAGCTTTTGAAGGACACGGGAGAATTAAATGTGGCGCTATTCAGTATTAATGTGCGACCACACAGTGGCATGAAATAGGGGATCTGGGTCCCCCACAAAATATTGATTGCTCACGTGTGGCTTCTTCCCCTGGTTTTGGTGGGCTTTTGCAATGACTTTCAAACAGGACGAAATAATTTTAGACCTCAGAAACTGGCCAGAGAGTGAAGTGAACCGTCCGAGAAAAAAAAATCTATGAGACACAAGGATGTTTCAAAAGCGGCCTGGAAGTGACAGTCAGGGGGGACATTGAGCAACAATGGTTTATAAATGGTTGTGATAATAATAGTGCGAGGGTGGTAGCCATGGTGATGGAGAAGATGGTAGCCATGACAATGGAAGGAGGGGATGATGGCAGGCGGCGGGTTAGGACGGTGAGAAACAGCAGCACCGGTCTTGGCAGGGCGAGAAAAGAAGGAGAAAGGATGCTTTGCTAACCATTCATAGCAAGATCACGGTCACTCCGGGGACTGGTAGTGGAAGCCACCATGAATTCTGGGACCACAAACCAGCTGCATGAACATGGGTGCAAGGAATTGTCAGGGCTGGAGTCTTTTGTTCATGTGTGAGCCTAGTGCAGTGATGACGAACCTACACTCTAGCGCAGTAAACCCATTCGTGTGGATTCACAGAGACTTGGGCTTCTGGGAATGGAAGTCCAAGAACACCTGGAGTGCCAAGGTTCGTCATCACTGGCCTAGTGTTTGACCAAAGAATTGATGCAAGATGAAAATATCTGCCCGATTAATTGAGGATGCTCAATTGGTGTATCCTAACAAGGTTGCAAAGGGTCCTCAGATCAAGTTGGTTCTTGCCATAGCTGTCAAGTATCCCGATTTGGCCGGGAAAACCACTTATTTTACCCTCTTCCCTGCCATCGTTTTAATTAGACTGCAATGCCCTGTTGCCGCCATTGGAGGGCAGCACAGGATAAGCATAGCTGTCAAGTATCCCGTATTGGCCAGGAAAACCCCTTATTTTACCCTCTTCCCTGCCGTCATCCCGTATTAATTAGACTGCAATGCCCTATTGCCACCATTGGAGGGCAGCACAGGATAAGCATAGCTGTCAAGTATCCCGTATTGGCCAGGAAATTTCCCTTATTTCCAAATCCAAAACTTGACAGGTATGGTTCTTGCTTCAAGGGCACAATGGTTCTCATTCAATGTACTGGCCAGGACTCCGGGAGCTGTTATAGAATTAGAAATCTGCCAGTGTCGGGCAAGTCTTTGTGAACATGCAACCTGAATTGCAAAAGGTTTTCTCTTGCCTCTGTTATATATCCAGTGCCGGGTTCAAAATACAGTACATCAGATCAGAGGAACATATCCTAGCAACGCTTCCCCACATCCCATAAATCGACTTATTGACACGATCTGTGGTCGTTGCTTGCACATTAGCTGGGACATCTTCTTCTTCTGTGTCTAGGCCAGACGTGACACTGCCAAAATGAAGGCACCTTTGGGTGACTTCGTTCTGCAGTTCCTTCCCGAAAGTTGAGAAAAGGGAATTTTAAAATTTCTGGAGCAGTGACAATGTTCACTCTGACACTCAGTTTATATAATGTTCACTCTGGCATTCAACCCTTGTTTGTGAAACAATAAGAAAGTTTTCCAGTTTTTAAAATCCCAGAAAACTCTGATTTCCACAGAGGTGGTTGAACCCAGAGCTCCCATCCGGGAGGGGACCATCAGGACTCCTGTCCTGGGCCTGGAGATAACAGGGGCCCGGCGGCAGCGGGAAACAACTGATGTGCACATGCGCAAACAAACCACGCATGCGCATAAAACCACAGGGGCATGGCCAAAATGTCTACAGGGCCCGGAAATTTCTGATGCTGGCCTTAGTTGAACCCAATAGGATTCTCTTCTTCCTTGAATTCCAGAGGTTCTGGACTACAATTCCCATGATCACAGACAGTGAAGCCTGAGAGGAACTGTAGTCCATTGCAACAAGAGGGTGCCAGGCTGGGAAAAACTAGTTTTAAATGCAACCCAACAGTTAATCCTTCTTATTAGACTTCTGATCTCTTTCTGTTCCAGCGGTTCCTTAAACCGTCCTCCGATGCCCAACTCTTCAAAACAGGCAAGCAGAAAGACTCCCAATATTCTTGTTTCTTTTTAAAACAGAAGGAATAGAATCCAAGTTCACAAAAAAAACCCCAAAACCAACATCTATTTCCCGCTGGGTTCGCCTTCCCCTTGTCGGTTGACGGATTCTGGCCGCTACCCATCTTTTTGAGGCCAAGACGGTTTGCCCAAAGACTTCCACTCAACTGCCCCGCATGGGAAGAGAAGGAAGCTTTGTTTACGGCACAAGGAACTAGTCTTTGGCGCTCCGGCCCGCTTGGGAGAGTCAGTTTTTAAACAGACACGGAGGTGAAATACTAGCAGCTAGCAGGGGGATTTGACGGTGGGTTGGACAGCCCTCCCGCTACTGTAATGGAGGAGATCCTACAGCCAGAGACTCAATGGCGAGTGTTGGGCGGCGGGAACTAACCTGACTCCCTAAAGGGGCCAATGGCTATGCGCGGATGAGCCCCTTTAGGTTGGGTGACCCCCCACCCTTAGTAGAGGAAATGCCACTGGAAACCATCCTATTGGGCCCGACGGCAAAATGAGCGGAGAACTCTGATTCCCAAGGGTCATGGGAAGTGGAAGAGGCCATGCCAGATGGACTGGCTGTGAAGGCGCGCCTTGATAATATCCTCAAGGCTGCGGCAGTCCATTGCAGTCCTGGCGTTAAATCCTGCATGTCCTATTTCATACATGCCACAGGAGATGGCTCCGGGATCATAGCGTGGGTCACGTTATGGCAAGCTGGGCACCTGAAACAAATTCACGCCAATGGCACTTTTCCTGCTTCAGGGGAAAAACCACAGCCGACGAGGGAAGGGGGGGGAACGGGGGGGGTGCAGAGATTTAGAGTTCTCAACCTTTTAAAGCCAGGGGCCGGGTCACACTCCCTCTGACAACTTTAAGGGCCGGATGGCCATTTTGCCCTTCCTCCACAACATGGTGTGGTGGAGGTTGTGGTGGGGGGGCACGAAATGGTGCCATGAGCCGCATCCAGCCCATGGGCCACAGGTTGAGAATCCCTGATTTAGAGGAAAGGAGCAAACCCAATTTGAGTGCCAGCCATTTGAGCTTCGTCTCCCCCAAGGTACCTCGTTCGGAAGCCAGTTGTGTCGCTTTTTACTTTAATTAAACACATAATATTAAACCTTCTCTCCCCCGCATTCCTCCAACCAAACTTTTGAGACTGTACAGGTGGACCCTCCATTGAAGGGGACACAACATACTTCTTTGCAAGAGTTTGCGATGTTCTGTTGATGAATGGGTAAAAACAGTGGGAAATTTCTTCCTTCTCCGAGTGGACGATGTTTGCACCGTGTGTGCGTGTGCGTGCGTGTGTGATATTATATCCCATCTTCCACACCCCACACCCCAGAAACTGCTCTGTGTCTTCACAGATAAATCAGGGCATTGCCTATCTCACGTCATGACTGGAGAATTTACAATGGGGAAAAACAGTATAAGGAGACCTTATGGGAATGGTGCAGAGGTTGCACTCCGTACTGCATGCAAAACTGCTGACCTTGTGAGTTCGATCCCGGCGGGAATCCAGGTCGACTCAGCCTTCCATCCTTCACAAATGTTAAATATAACAATCCTTGTTAAATATAACAATGTTCTAATGATGGGCTATCTACAGTGTCTATTTCTGCCCCTACATGCTATCAAGTTCTACTTCATAGTCTCCTGTGAATCCACCTGAATGGGTTTACTGCGCGTACGCGCAGTAAACCCATTCAGGTGGATTCACAGGAGACCACGAAGAAGAACAAGTTGCAGGTAAGCCACCTGCCATTATAGAGCCCTGGTGGCACAGGGGTTAAACTGCTGTGAGTTCGATCCTGATGGGGGACAAGGTCGACTCAGCCTTCCATCCTCCCAAGGTGGGTAAAATGAGTCTCCAGCATCTTGGGGGCAAAATGCGAATTGACTTGTGAACCACCCAGAGAGTGTGCACTAAAACAGTATAAAAGTGTCACTGCGGTTGGTATCGCTATAGGTTCAGGGCAATTTCTCTCCCCTCCCCTGATGCCACTCTCAGAGGGCGCTGCCGCCTCGTCCGAACCATCCGGGAGAAAGGTTTGCCACCCGACAAACCCCATCCAAGAATCTGCCCGTCTGCCCAGCAAGCATCCTCATCGTCCGTCCGTCCATCCTTCCTTCCCCCGAGCCTCTGGCCGGCCACGGCAGCTCTTCAGAGGACACTGACTCTCTCGGCCAAGCCCTTCATCTCTGCCTCCTGCTGCTCGGCCTCTTCTCCTTCCTCATCCTCTTCCAGGCGCCGGACCCGCAAGTGGTCTGGGTAAGGCAGGCCGTGCTCGGCGGCGAAGTATTCCCACCTGCTGTCGTCGCTTTCATGAGTGATATAGCGCTCACTCATCCGGCTTTCCAGTTCCCGCAGGTCGAGCCAGGTTTGGTAATCCTAGGAAGACAGTGGGAAGAACATGAAACTGGAAAAGTGAGCAGGCTATGGCAGGAGTTCTTCACCTTTTTTAAAGCCGGGGGCCGGGTCATGCTCTCTTAGGCAGCTTCGGGGGCCGGATGGCCATTTTGCCCTTCCTCTACCACATGGCGTGGTGGAAGCGGTAGGGGCTCCCCACATGAAATGGTGCTGTGGGCTGCATCCGGCCCACAGGCTGCAGGTTGAGAATCCCTGGTCTATTGATACACATTCGGGGGGGGGGGGGGGTCCCAAGCTTTCTCCAACCTAGGACTCTCTGGAGATATTAGGTGACAAAACCCACAACCAACTGCCAGCCTAAGTAGGGAGGTTGATGCCCGTCGCAAACCATGCCTTCCTCTTCCCCAACTCAGATAGATCTCTTGGTGTGTGCGTGCGTGTGTGTGTGTGTGGGGGGGGGGGATTCAGCCCCCCTCCGCCCCTTTTGCCACCCCACCCCCATGACGGTAGGGATTGTGGTGGTTTAGTGGTTAAGGTGCTGAACTTGACGACTGGAAGGTCGGCAGGTCAGCAGTTCGGGACCCGAGTGCTGCACGACAGAGTGAGCTTCTGTCTCTGTCCCAGTTCCTGACAACCTAGCAGTTCGAAATTGCAAGTGGATAAATAAGTTCCACTTTGGCAGGAAACAGCATTCCATGTCTAGTCATGCCTGCCACACGACCACGGAAATGTCTGCACACGCAGACAGCACTGGCTCTTTGGCTGTAAACAGAGATGAGCGCTGAGCCCTAGAGTCGGATACGACTGGCTTTCGAGCACGGGTGACCTTTACCTTTACCCATGACATACCTGCAACCAGGAATGGCTGAGTGATTTATCGACGCTGTAGCGTTTCCTCATTTTCACCTGGAGAAGGTTGTTGATCAGGTCAATGGCTGGGAGGGAAGGAAAGACAAAGGAGAGAGAGAGAGTCACTACCAGGCCCCTTGGGGTTCCTCTCACTCTACCTACTCCTGCCAACCTAGCAGTTCGAAAGCAAGAAATTGCAAGTAGATAAATAGGGACCACTTTGGTGGGAAGGTAACAGCGTTCCGTGCACTACGGTGTCTAGTCATGCCTGCCACATGACCACGGAAACATCTGCAGAAGCAGACAGCGCTGGCTCTTCGGCTTTGAAACAGAGATAAGCACTGGACCCTAGAGTCCACAGGGACGCCAAAGTCCACAGGGAAGGATGGTGGTCCCCAAGTGGATTAAATGGTCCTACTTGAATCCATCTTGATGAAGAGCAACAACTTCATCAATACTCCAAAGATCTTCTCCTCCCTCACCTGTGAGATTTTTTTCTCCTGTTGCTCTTCACACCAAAGTGTCCTTGTTTGTGAGAATGATTTTTGCACAAATAAAAAATGGCACAAAACTACACCAGGTTCTACCCTGTTTCAAGCGCATTTAGGAACCAGAGCCATTAGATGGTTTGTTTGTGTCTTTTTTGGAACAATCACCCAGTCCTCTGCTTGTTGCTCTCTGTAAATTCTACTTCTCAAAAAGAAAAGACACTAGTTTTAAGCAGATATTTTTTTACAATCAATTCTAGGAATTGAAGTCTAAGAACACCTGCATACGAGCAGTAAACCCATTTGTGTGGATTCACAGGGACTTGGGCTTCTGGGAATTGAAGTCCAAGAACACCTGCGTATGCACAGTAAACCCATTCGTGTGGATTCACAGGGACGTGGGCTTCTGGGAATTGAAGTCCAAGAACAGCTGGAGTGCCAGTAAACCCATTCGTGTGGATTCACAGGGACTTGGGCTTTTGGGAATTGAAGTCCAAGAACAGCTGGAGTGCCAAGGTTCACCGTCACTGGTCTGTGCCCTCCCCTCCCTCCAAAGCAAAAGGACCTTCTGGTGCCCGTTACCTCCAACCGAGATCTGGCGCCACGGATTAGGCGGGTACATGAAGGCGGCGTTCTGGATCTGATCGTTGATGTCTTCGTCCTCGTTAAAGGGGAAGGTGCCACTCAAGCTGACGTACATGATGACCCCCACGGACCACATGTCCAGCGAGCGGTTGTAGCCCTGGTTGAGCAGCACTTCGGGCGCCAGGTACGCCGGGGTGCCGACGACAGAGCGGCGGAAGGACTTCTCACCAATGATGCGGGCAAAGCCGAAGTCACAGAGCTTTACCTGAGAACGGGGGAGAAACAGGTTGGGGGGCTTAGAATCCGATGGCTGCCCCACCTGTCCCAAGTTCAAAGCCAACCCATGTCCCCAAATACCATCGGCATCCTTCCCGGTTCTGTTTGAAAGCAAAGTCGGTGTGACGTTGGATAACTCCGTCTTTACGGGCCAGGAGACGCTCCAGAACCTGGAAATTTACCTGTGGAAATGGCTCGGCTGAAGCCAGGAGGACGTTTTCAGGCTTGAGGTCGCAGTGGACAATGTTCTTGAAATGCAGGTGCCGCAGGGCGACCAGGATCTGAGCAAGGAGACAAAGAGGTAGAGATGGAGAGGGAGGAATTGGTCTTGACTCCTCACTCAACAATGAAGGTCAAGAGGCTGATCTTGGCTACACCTGGCTTCCTCCGCTACCCCATGTCAGTTGGAAACCCTACTATAGTGATGGCGAACCTTGGCACTCCAGGTGTCCTGGAACTTCAATTCCTAGAAGCCCTGATCAGCAGGAGTTCTGACTTGGACTTCTGGGAATTGAAGTCTAAGAACACCTGGAGTGCCAAGGTTCGCCATCACTGCCCCATGTTGGGAGCCACTAATTCTAAACCATCTGGGTTTTTATTATGAAGCCCATAATAGGTCTTGTTACAAAGACCCCTCACCTTCTTCTGGTATTGCTGCAATATGTACAGAGAGGCTGTAGCAAGTTGGAAATACAGCCCATTGAATCGGTGGGAGTTGGTGATTTAACACCCATGCCGATTCCATTGACTCAATGGGTCTACTCTAGTGGCAACAAGAATGTCCAGGAGAGAATAGTCTTGGATCGGTCTCTGATGCCACCTACTGGTGGCTGGCTTCATTGCAGCCATTCTGCATTTCCCCAAGATTGGGGAGCAGAAGACAGGTGAGGTTTACCTGTGTGATAAGGAACTTGGTCAGCCGCTCGGGAAGCCGCCCCTTCTCTGACGAAAGGATCATTTCCAGCATGTCGCCATGGAGCTTCTCCATCACTACAAAAACTTTCTCGGGTGTCTCAAACATGCACTCGAGGTTCACGATCCCGGCGTGTCTCAAACTCTGTAGGAGGCAAATAATGGCTGAGCACCTGGAGTAGGAGTAAGGATTATGCAGAGCATGGACTGCATGTGGCAGCGGTGGAAAACCTATGGCACACGTGCCAGAGGGGACACTCAAAGCCCTCTCTATGGGCACACGCGTCGTCAGTCCAGCACATAGTACGCCCCGCACCTCTGTCCAGCAGACCAATGGGAGTGCTTTCTCCCCCCCCCCCACAGCAGCCCAATAGGAGCACTTCCTTCCCTGCTCCCCCAGTACAGAGTTTGCCCTGTCTTAAATCCAGAGGGCAAAAAAGGAATTTATTTGGGCTGGCAGGGCTTGCCTGGGAAAAGGTGTAGGGAGAGGCATCTTTCCACCCAAAGCACAAGGCGGCCAAGCCCGACTCACCTGCAAGATGGCGACCTCGTTGCGCAACTGACTCTCTTGCTTGGTGGGGAAGCGTAGCTTGTCGATCACCTTCACTGCCACATCCCGTCCTGTCTTCCGATGCTTCCCTGCCAATTCATAGGGAAGGCAACTTCTCGGTAAGGGCCCCAAGTTTCCCTGCAGCAGGTGTGGCCCTTGGCTACCAACCCGCCTCCCATGCCAACCTCACGACCTCCAGATGAGATCTTTCCTCTAAATCAGTGTTTCCCAATTTTTTGGTTCTTGGACTTCAATTCCCAGAAGCCTCAGTCAATTTCCCAAGCCACTGATCAGCCAGTGTGCTGACTTAGGCTTCTGGGAATTGAAGTCCCCCATAGGGCATGCACCCCACATTGGGAACCCCTGCTCTAACAGGAGATTATAAAGACATGCGCAGAGCTGGGGAAAGTTGCTTTAGGGTGGCGTCTGAGCCAGTTGGGGAGTTTTGGGAATTGCTCACACACACAAAATTAGAACTTGAAAATGAGAGTTTGACAAATTGAGAGTCGCAAATTTTTGTCATTCCCGGGGCCAATCTCCCAGAAATCTGGGTGGGGACCAAAAACTTTGGAAATATTTCTCTTTGCTTACCTCCGTAGACGATGCCAAACTGGCCCGAGCCCAAGACTTCGTCTGGGAAGATCTGGTAGACAGTGGCTATATCCTGAAAGCAGACAAAAGGGTCGTGTTTTTAAGCGACTTTGCAACCTGGAGTATGAGGATCAGACCAAGGTATGGGACTGGGAGATTGGGAGGAAGGAAAGAGAGTCCCAAGGGGTGGAGAGTGACTCCAAGGTTTCCAATACTGACCACGTTTTCCTGGATCTGGCTGTTGGACACCGAGATCCGCAACGATGCTTGTCCTGGAGAGAAGGAGTAAGGTTCAGCCCACCTCTTACAATCACCTAGACCCGTGATGGTGAACCTTAGCACTCCAGATGTTCTTGGGTTTCAATTTCCAGAAACCTAAGCCCTCGTGAATCCACACGAATGGGTTCGCTGCGATTCATCCGGGATCTGGCCCACGCCACGCTGCCTTCGTTGCTCCTGGAAGTGGAAGTAAAACGCGCCCGTACGGAGGAAGGGTTAACCGGGAAGAGCCTTAACCGTATGGGCGCGTTTAACTTCCACTTCCAGGAGCGACGAGGGCTGTGTGGGCCAGATGAATCGCAGCAAACCCATTCATATGGATTCATGGGGGCTGGGGCTTCTGGGAATTGAAGTCCAAGAACATCTGGAGTGCCAAGGTTCGCCATCACGGACCTAGACATCCACCAGGCCAGTGACCCATAAGAACAACCACCAGGCTTCTGCATGTAGTGTTGCTAAGGTCAGACAGAAGTGTGTTGTAAAAACCAAACTACCAAGAGGTGGCAGTGTAACACCCCGTCAGCCCACCAGATGTCAGTATTGTGCACTGAGCATGCTCAGAACGGAGAGCTTAACTGAACAGGGCTGTCGCTACAGGGCATGAACCGCAAAGGCAGGGGTGTCCCATTTGGGGTTTTGCAAGCAGGGTTTCAAAAGAGGATCATAAAAATGAGCCGGATCTTAAGCCGACGATCCTCAAACAGTGATGCACGGGGCACATGGTCTTTGTAACACTGAATAAGCTTCTGTTCCCACACAAAGTCTATGATGTCCTACAAGAATCACCTGCCATCTCTACTAACTATACTTGTTAAGATTATCCATCTGTGACCTTCCTGCATGCAAACAGTAATTCTGGACACTCGGTTTTTCTTCTGATCTCCTGTTACTCCTGTCTACCGACTTACTTGGAAATGATTAAAATAACTGCAGAATACCAGCAAAGCATAAAAGTGTCTTTTTAATGGGGGCTTCTATCACAGCAAAACCCAAATTCTTCGCTAGGATGGATGGTAGGATGCAAAATACGGAAGGTTGACAACTGCTGTATTAAGTAAAAGTAAACAACCAAGAGATGGCAAGCAGTGGGTGGAAATGATGCCTTAATTTAGCACATTGATGCTAAACTGTTATTGTTATGTGTGTGGTTTTTTAAAACAACAAGCCAATTGATACAGCTGAAAAGTCACATTTTAAAAGTAAGTGTTTCGGTATTTGAACATTACAGATGTATCCCCTTTGTTTAGCCATGTCAGGGATAACGCATTGAATCAAATACATGTTATTTCCATATCAGTGAGTAAGCAAGACAAAACAACGCAAAATGTTGTGGCACCTTAAAGACTAACTCCTGCATTTAAATGTGAACTTTAGTCAAATTTATCCATACCTGTCAATGCGGCTCTGGAAAATACGGGACCTGCGCAAACGGTTCTGCGCAGGTCGCCTTCTACGCATGCGTAGAAGGCTACGCCTCCTACGCAGCCTCCTACGCAAGCGGCGTAGCCTTCTACACATGTATAGAACGGGGCTACGCAAGCGTAAAACCCTTCTACGCATGTGTAGAAGGCTACGCCGCTTGCGTAGAAGGCGACCTGCGCAGAAGGGCTGCGCAGTACCTCCTTTCCCCCACTGCCAAATTCCGGGGTTTTGGCAGCACGGGGCGGGAAATGGCGCAAATCGGCGCTGAAAACCGTGAAATCCCGGTCAATCCGGGAAGGTTGACAGGTATGATTTTATCTTTCTGCCCTCCCTACCCATATTTTATCCATATAACCCATATTTTATCCATATTTTGTCGTGGAGGTTATCTTTCTGCCCTCCCTAACCATATTTTATTCAAGAAAAGCTCACATTTAAATACAGGAGTTAGTCTTTAAGGTGCCACAACATTTTTTTGGTATGTTTCTTGTTATTTTCATTTGTTTACACTCTGATATGCTTGCACAGACTAACACGGCATCCACTTCCAACATTTCACCTATGAACGGCATGCTATTTCCAGGCTCCGTGCCGAGGCAATATCCAAACACACCACTAGAGGTCAATGTGGTGCAAGGAAGATGCTCAGAAGGGATGTTTTGACTTATAGTGATGGTCAGAAGGCTGGAAATGTGGGTAGGTGGAGAGTAGAAAAGACTCACTGTGAGATTGCTGGCCCTGAGGGGTGGGCGCCCCTTGAAGGATCACAGGCATAAGGGCCTGGCGGATGGCCATCTCCCAACCTCTGGCATTCTCCACACTGTCTCCACCATGCTGGGGGTTGCTGGGGGCACCGTTTTCTCCGACGTAGTAAGTAGCTTTGGCCGTCACGATTTCGAAGCAGTGGGGGTTGGCCCCCGGCGTCGCCAGAGAAAAGTCCTGCGCCGACTCCACCACCAAAATCTCCGACAGCGGTATCTCCTACAGGTAGGGAGGGCAGAAAGAAAATAATAATAATTAGCTTCCCCTGATGGTCTTCCCAAGGCTTTCCTGTTTGGCCATGGCACAGAGAAAGGGAGGCTCAGTCGTGTCTCCACTACAACTCCCATGACCCACAATTCTGGCAAAATAAAATAAAGGAAACATAACCCATCTCACTGAATACATTGCAGGAACTTTCCGGCCAGTGGGTAGCTGACACATTACTCAGAATCCCAAGAACGAAGATAGCTGTGGGTTTTTTTAAGAAGAAAAAACTCATCAGCAAGTTTCTAGTCCTCAAGGCTGGAGAGAAAAGCATGGAAACATATAGACAGTGCTCAGGGAAATGTTAAAACGTTGTTCGGCTCCAACGAAGGAGGATCTTACCTTGTAATAACGGCTGCTGGTGTCGTTTTGAAAGAGTGTCAAGCATTTACTGTCCAGCCTCCAGTAATGGCGCTTCCGCTGCACAAGGGAAGAGAAAAGAAAAGTTTTTTAGGGGGAGGGAGTCACAGTGTTACAGGGTGAATGGATGGTCGTCCATCTAGATCCGTGATGGCGAACCGTGGCACTCCAGCTGTTCTTGGACTTCAATTCCCAGAAGCCCAAGCTCCCACACGAATGGGCTTACTGCGATTCATCCAGCCCGCGCTGCCCTCGTCGCTCCCAGAAGCGGAAGTAAAACGCGTCCGTACAGAGGAAGGGTTAACCCGGAAGAGCCTTAACTGTACGGGGGCATTTTCCGTGTGGGCCAGATGAATTGTAGTAAACCCATTTCGTGTGGATTCACAGAGACTTGGGCTTCTGGGAATTGAAGTCCAAGAATAGCTGGAGTGCCAAGGTTTGCCATCACAGATCTAGACTATGCTCTGATGCAAGATTTATGTACCTCTTCCCCTCTCCTTGTGTGCAAGAGACCCTCTTCACTTCCATATGTACTATGCCACTGGGCATTTTATAGGTCAGGAGGAGAAGAATGAACTATGGTCAGGGGGTATTTTCCTCAGTACCAGGCAGCATAAGACCTGAACATCTGGGCGGGCGCACAGGCGATGGAATAGGAGAAGGCGCTGATGGCTTCCGGAGACATCACATCATTGTATATAGCAAAAGTAGTAAAGGTCACGGTCTCTCTTGCTCGGAAGCCATCCATGTCTGATTCTACGGTTTCGGTGCTCATCTGCATTTACAGCCAAAGAGCCAGTGCATCCGCAGAAGTTTCCACAGTCATGTGGTTTGACAGGAGGGGATGCCGGAGTGCATGGAACACTGTTACCTTTCCCGCCCAAGCGGTACCTGTTTATCTACTTGCAATCGATCGACATCTAGTCGGGAAAGGAGCGACAGCAATATGGGTGGCAAGATCCATACTTCTAGTGCAATAAAAATTTCACATGTCTTTTCTGAAGTGGTCCAACCCTGTCCTCCCCCTTCCCCCGTCTCACCAAGGTGTCCTTATTGCTGAAGTGGACCAGCCAGCCTTCCTTTAGCACGGTGCTCGATTTACGCGTCGTCTGCCGGACCGACTGGACAACGCGCATCAGCGGGATGTAGCCTGTGGAGCTGGAGGGGAAACAGGGCCAAGAGGATCAGCTGATTTGTATATAGGAGGGAATGCCAGCCAAAGGTGGGGCGAGCCAAAATCCCCATAATCCACGATGCCAGCCTGGTCCCTCATACCAGTCGTCTGTGGGAGGTAGTAGCATGGCAAGCTTTGGAGGATTAATTGTTATTACTATTGATTAATAGTTATTGCCATTGTATCTTTAATTTATACTTTATATTGTGATTAATTTATGTTAATTACTGAGTATTGATTATTATATTGAATTTACTTTTCATGTTTCTTTATTATTGTATTATTATATTGTATGGTATTTACATGTTGTAATGGCCGTCTTGAGTCAGCTTCGGCCGAGAAAGTGCAGGATATAAATTTATTATTATTATTATTATTATTATTATTATTATTATTAGTAGTAGTAGTAGTAGTAGTAGTAGTAGTAGTAGTAGTAGTATCCAAAAATGGAAATATTTCTAATCTCTGCTCATGCACAGTTTGCTTCTCCTAGCCCAGTGATGATAAACCTTGGCACTCCAGATGTTCTTGAATTGACTTGGGCTTCTGGTAATTAAAGTCCAAGAACACCTGGAGTGCCAAGGTTGGCCATCACAGCAGCCTAGAGACAGTCACGTCACATTGCCTGATGGTAGAGGTGGTCCTAACTAAGGAGACCTGGTGGCACACAGGGGTTAAACTGCTGCACTGCAACCAAAAGGTTGTGAGTTCAATACTGGCCAGGGCACCAGGTTGACTCAGCTTTCCATCCTTCCAAGATAGGTAAAATGAGTCCCCAGTATGAATGGATGGATGGATGAATGAATAAATAAATAAATATGTTCACCCACCAACAATGGGACATCATATGCCTTCTATCTATCTATCTATCTATCTATCTATCTATCTATCTATCTATCTATCTATCTATCTATCTATCTATCCATTTATTGTGCCACCCATTTGGGAAATTTCCAACTCTGGATGCATACCTGTCAAGTTTTGAATTTGGAAATAAGGGAAATTTCCCAGCAAACAAGGGATACTTGACAGGTATGCTTATCCTGTGCTGCCCTCCAATGGTGACAATAGGGCATTGCAGTCTAATTAATAAGGGATGACGGCGGGAAAGAGGGTAAAATAAGGGGTTTTCCCGCCCAATAAGGGATACTTGACAGCTATGTCTGGATGGTGTACATACAAATATCAAAGTTATATAATAAAACATGCAACAAATTAAAAATAAACCAACCAAAATATAACATACGAGAAGCCCCCCCTTCTCACCTCTGGGGCTTGCTAATGGCATCAGAGTCCTGGCTCATCCGGAACTCGCTCTCTGAATGGGACCCGGGGACGATCCCGGAGTCGTCGGATTCGTCCATGAGCGAGCTCTTCTCGGCCTCACTGAGGTCACTGGTCTCTTCCATCTGGACATCTGGGGAGCGCATGAGAGGAAACAAGATTAGCGCACAACACAGGGGACATAATTCGCCCCTCAGTGGCTGCAACCGAATCCGAGAACTGCCTAAAACTTTGAGCATCTTTCTTGAGAGGTGCCATATGGAAGTGGTGGGTTTGTACTGGAATGGTCTGGGACAGAATAGCCATTGAGCCATGCAACCTCCAGGATGACCCTTGAGCCAGTGGCTCTCCCCCCCCCCCCCCGCCCTCTTGGCCTGCATTACAGGGTTGTTGTGAGAGTATAACAGGGAGGCAGAGAGTCATCAACGACACTGCTTGGAGCTCCTTAGGATCCTCTCCAATATTTCTTTGTAAGAAGGGCCATAGCCCTCACTCACCTCCGCCATTAAAAAGTGTCTCTCCCAGGCAGTCGTTGGGCACCCGTGTTGCGCAACGTTTGTGACAATTGAATTTGCAGTCTGCAAAGAGTTCAAAGAGAGGAAGGGTTGGGTTAATAAAGTTCTGCCTCACAGGTATAAACAAGACCTACCAATCGCCTGCATTCTTTCTCCCCCACCAGCTGTTTCATCACATCTGGAGCCCCTATGGTAGCGATGGCCAACCTTGGCACTCCAGATGTTCTTGGACTTCAATTCCCAGAAGCCCTGATCAGCAGGTGTGTTAACTTAGGCTTCTGGGAATTGAAGTCCAAGAACATCTGGAGTGCCAAGGTTGGCCATCACTGCCATATGGGCTCATAGCGGAGGGTTTCTCACCTTGGGCCCCCAGATGTTCTTGGACTTCCATTTCCAGAAGCCCCGATCCACAGGTGTGCTGACTTGGGCTTCTGGGAACTGAGACCCAAGAACACCTGGGGGCCCAAAGTTGAGAAACTTTGGTCTAGTGGTTAGAGAAAAGGAGTAGCACACAGGAGACCTGGGTTCGAATTCTCCCTCAGCCATAAAATTCAATGGCAGGGCTCTTGATCACAGAATTGTTGTGGGGAATCAAGTATGCATTGTCATGAGCTCACAGGGGAAAGATGTGGAAGGAATGTGACAAATCAAGATGTGGTAATAAATTTCGGAAACACACCAGGCCAGGTAGGACTCGCAATGCCACCAAATGGCCACCAGACGGAGCCCTTTGACCGAAGGGGATATCTTGGCACTTCTGTGGCTACAGTTCCCATAACCTTTCACCCACAGCTGTGCTGGGGAGTGCGCCACCTGCCATTATAGAGCCCTGGTGGTGCAGGGGTTAAACTGCTGTACTGCAGCCAAAACATTGTGAGTTCATTCCTGACAGGGAACCAGGTTGGCTCAGCCTTCCATCCTTCTAAGGTGGGCAAAATGAGTCTCCAGCATCTAAGTCCAATTGCTTTGCTTTGTCACAGACTGCTCGCGGTGGGAGGGAGGGTTCTCGGAAATGCAGCGCCATGAAGTGCAACAAAAGAATGCAATGCAATAATGAAGAACACAGACCTTTCTGATCTCAGTTGGCCATGCGCCCGCCCCCCCTGCCCCCCCAACTGACCTTTGCACTGGAGTCCCTGGCGAAAGAGGCCCTTGAGTAGCTTCTTGCAGTACTGACAGACGGTGGGGCGGGTGTAGGAGTGGATCACAAAAGTGTGGGGAACTTTGACCTTGGAGAGGAAAAGTTTGTCCAGTTCGATCGGGCGGCCGATGTAGGTGGACGACCCCAAACGGCGGGGGAAGGAATCTATGGAGCTCCGGCTCTGAGTGGAGGGAAGAAAGAAGGACAGTAATAAGAATAATTTTGTGTCAGAAATTATTCTGGGTTGAAAGGATTTTTGCTGGAGAAGCTCCGCTCAGGGGATGCTCGAATGACGCTCCTTTAATGTCCCCAAGATTTTTCCCCCACCAAAGGGATCCCTATTTATCTACTTGAAATCTCTTGCTTTTGATCTACTAGGTTGGCAGGAGCTGGGACAGAGACGGGCCATAGCTATCAAGTATCCCGTATTGGCCGGGAAAACCCCTTATTTTACCCTCTTTCCCGCCATCATCCCTTATTAATTAGACTGCAATGCCCTATTGCCACCATTGGAGGGCAGCACAGGATAAGCATAACTGTCAAGTATCCCTTATTGGACAGGAAAACCCCTTATTTTACCCTCTTTCCTGCTGTCATCCCATATTAATTAGGCTGCAATGCCCTATTGCCACCATTGGAGGGCAGCAGAGGATAAGCATAACTGTCAAGTATCCCTTATTTGCCAGGAAATTTCCCTTATTTCCAAATCCAAAACTTGACAGGTATGAGACGGGCACTCAATCCATCATGCAGTACCTGGGTCTCGAACTGCTGACTTGCCAGCCTTCCAGCTAACAAGGCAAGCTTCTTTGCCACTGCAGCCCGTAGGACAGTAATAAAGGTAATAAATGAGGATTTAGGGCAGGGGTTCTCAACTTTTTCAAGCCGTGGGCCGGATCATGCCCCCTCAAACAGTTGATTGGGCCGGACTGGTGGTTTCCCCCCCCCGCCATAAACACTGACGTAAAACGCATCCGCAGCTGTTGTAAACACGTTTACAACAGCCGTGGGTGCATTTATGGCTGTTGTAAACACATCCGTTTCTAGTAGAGGCAATTTGGGTCACATGAAATGGTGCCGTGCTCCGGGTCTGGCCCACAGGCCAGAGGTTGTGAACCCCTGGTTTAGGGAAACTCAACTGGCCACCCAAAAATCCCTAACAGAAACAGGATGGTCACTCACCAGATCCTCGGACGTGCAGGGCAAGGAGTCTGTAGTGGAGAGACGCAGGGATTGGGAATTGGCCAGAGAGGTGGATGAGAGACGCCGCTTGCGAGCCCCGCTGCAGTTGTTCGGGATGCTGAAGGCGCAACGCTTGTGATAGTTCAGCCCGCAGCCTGGGAAAGCATCACAAGAGGTGGGGGGGGGGGGTCAGGAGGTCAGACTCAGAGAGAGACGGACTCTCAGCATCATAGACTGAAAAGGGAACCCAAAGGTCATGCAGTCCAACCCGCTGCAGGAAAAGCCACCGGGAAAAAGCTTGAACCAGTTGGACTGCCACATCTGGCTGGGCCCATAGCCGTCCAAAACATCTGGAAAGCACCATGCTGGAAGGGACAAGCTGTTCGGGGGGGGGGGGCAATGTTTCTGTGGCCTGAGGGCTAACATTTACACTTTAACACATGCGTTTTAAGACATTCCAATATTCTCTGCATTTAAAGCAACTGAAAAGATATTACTATTATTTTTCAAGAACTGGGAAAGGGAAGAATGACTTTGTAAGAGCAGGAGAGTTTGACGAACCCTCGATTAAGCATTAAACATGCCCAGGACCTAAAAGCCAAGTGGATAATTTCATGCCAGGCCCCCAGGCTGGTACCGGATGGGGACACAATGCTCTTTGAAGGTCAAAGCCAAGGGAAACGTTTCACAAGGAATGTGGCTTTGGCCGGTCTGCCTTTGGCATCCTGGGGCATGTGGGTTTTTTTAAAAGGAAAGGTTTTATCGTTTTTTGTTTTGCATTTCTTTAGGGGCGCTGAACTTGATGCCTGGAAGGCGGGCAGGTCAGCAGTTCGAGACCCGAGTGCTGCCAGCCTAGCAGTTCGAAAGCAAGAAATGGCAAGTCGATAAATAGGTGCCGCTTCCGTGGGAAAGGTAAACAGCTTTCCGTGACTACCACATGTCCATGGAAACTTCTGCAGACGCAGAGAGAGCTGGCTCTTCGGCTTTGAAACTGAGATGAGCACTGACCCCCTAGAGTTGGATACGACTGGCTTTCGAGCAAGGGTGACCTTGTGGTAGAAGGATCCTTACCGTCGCACTTCAGGCCCTGGCGAACTAAGCCAAACAGCATCTCCCCGCAGTGGTCGCAGAAAGCCGGTGCCCGGTACGAATGCACGTTGAGCGCATGGGGTCGGATCTGGAAGTCTTCGGACGTGGCCGACGCTGGAGAGGAAAGGGGGGGGGGGACAACAACCCAAGAATGGATCTTAGAATGGATCCTCAATTTAGAACTGAGACGCCAAGGCGGATTTCCCCAACCTTGTTTAATCTGGCCAATAGTCGTACCGGTCTGGAATGCTAGGTGGCTCACAAGTTGATTAGCATTTTGCCCCTAACAACATGCTGGGTCCTCATTTTACCCACCGTGGAATGGTGGAAGAAGTTGAGCCAACCTTGGGCTCTGGTTAGGATTGAACTCACAATGTCCTGGCTGCAGGACAGCAGTTTAACCCCTGTGCCACCAGGGCTCTATAATGACAGGTGGCTTACTGACAACTGTTCCCCTTCTTCGTGGTCCCCTGTGAATCCACACGGACGGGTTTACAGCGCACATGCGCAGTAAACCCATTCCTGTGGATTCACAGGGGACCACGAAGAACTTGATAGAGCAGAAATAGACATTGTACATAGTCCAATGGTGTGTGTGTGTGTGTGTGTGTGTGTGTCTATACCAGGGATTCTCAACCTGTGGCCTGTGGGCTGGATGTGGCCCACGGCACCATTTCATGTGATCATCCACCACACCTAGAAGTGCCATGTGGTGAAGGAAGGGGGAAATGGCTGTCCGGCCCCCGAAGCTGTCTGAGGGAGTGTGACCCATTGGCCCCCGGCTTAAAAAGGTTGAGAACTCCTGGTCTGTACTGAGCTTGCAAAAGTATCTTCCTTTTGACAGGCACTGATGAAACAACCCCATAACCAGGACCCTGTTGTCCACTCCTATCCCTGCCCTATATCCCAGGCATGGGATGTGTGTGTGTGTGTGTGTTGCTGTTTAATATCCCCAGGATTTATGGTGTGAGGAGGAAGAGGAGAAGAGATATTCCCCAGGGAGGAGGGGGAGCTGTCATTATGCGCCTTAGCCATCGTTCTCTCTGATGCCTGCACCCAAACCCACATCCTGTCTCTGTTGCCAAAGCATCGGAGCCGAAAACAACACCTGCCACTTTGAGGAGAGGAGAAGACGGAGACCAGGAGACCAGAGGGGAAGGCAGGACCCCGTTGGGAGGAGGTCACAGCAAAGCATAACAAAGGACCGCGGTGGCTCAAGTGGTTAAGATGCTGAACTTGAAGCCTGGAAGGTCGGAGTTCGAGACCCGAGCACTGCACGACGGAGTGAGCTCCCATCTCTGTCCTAGCAACTGCCAAGCCTAGCAGTCCGAAAGCAAGACATTGCAAGCAGATAAAGAGGGACCACTTTGGTGGGAAGCTAAACAGCATTCCGTGCACTCCGGTGTCTAGGCACGCCTGCCACATGACCACGGAAACGCCTGCAGACGCAGACACCGCTGGCTCTTTGGCTATAAACACAGATGAGCACTGAACCCTAGAGTCAGATACGACTAGCTTTCGAGCAAGGGCAACCGTTATGTTTACCTATAGCAAAGCAATTGCACTTATATACCGCCCCTTAGCACTTGGTGCGCTCTCTGGAGCAGGGATTCTCAACCTGCAACCAGTGGGCTGGATGCAGCCCACTGGTTGCAGGTTGCCGCCTACTGGTTGCAGGTGCTGGTTGCAGCCAGCAGCACCATTTCATGTGGCCACACCACCACCTCCACCACACCAGGAAGTGCCATATGGCGGAGGAAGGGCAAAATGGCCGTCCGGCCCCCGAAGCTGTTTGAGGGAGCGTGACCTGGCCCCCGGCTTTAAAAGGTTGAGAATCCCTGCTCTGGATGGTTCACAAGCAAATTAGCCGGCACAAGTTAATCACAAACCGGCACCGGATTAACTGGAAGTAATAAGAGACGGCTGTGATGAACCGCAACCCCCAGGGCAATGTATATACCACTGGTGTTTATGCATATGCATATATATTTTTTATTTTACTTTATTTATTTATTTTCCTCTTTGCTGGTTATGTAGTACTGTAATAGAGAAATGAGGAGTTTGTTTTATATTAAAAATAGTAGATACAAAGAGACATTTTTATTTTATCGAAAAGCTTTTATGTAATAATGTAACTCTGTTTTGTTTTGAATTGTTATGTATGTATTTCGTTTGTACTTCCTTTTTTCTGTATTTTTTTTTAAAAAAATTAATTAAGTTAATTAGCTTTTTGCCCCCAACATGCTTGGGTCCTCATTGCCGAGCCAATCTTGAGTCCTGGTCAGGATTGAACTGACAACCTTTGGGTTGTAGGACAGCAGCTTTTAACCAGTGCGCCACCAAGGCTCGCCACAGACTGCAGGAATGGTCACCTCTTAGGGACATGAGCCTGGCTGTAGGTTCAAAAGGTCCCTTTCCCTCCCCTTCTCCGCCCAAGGCCAGTTTACCCGAAAGCACCACCTCCACCAGGTCCCCTTCTTGGATGTCGGAGGCGGCTCGGACCAGCTGCAAGATGTTGGCCGAAGTTGGGTCATGTTTGAAGAGTAGGATCTTGTCATAAAGGCCATAGAAGCCGCACTCCGGAAACTGGAAAAGAAAGAGACAGCGATGGATGGACCGCTAGCAAACTCTCCTTGGGTCAGGAAGGACTATTTTTGGAGTGGCAGAACATGTCTGGTGTTTGAAGCTTCTGGCTCAGGGACTGCGGTGGTCAAGACGCTGGTGACTGGAAGGTCGGCAGGTCAACACTTCAAGGCTTGAGTGCTGCAGGATGGAATGAGCTCCCGTCTTTGCCCCCGGCTCCTGCCGATTTAGCAATTCGAAAGCAAGAAACTGCAAGTAGATAAATAGGTCACACTTCGGTGAGAAAGGTAACAACATTCCACGTGCTCCAGTGTAGAGTTGCCATAATTCTCTCTCATAAAACCGGGACAGAAGTACAAAATAGCCTTTTTTTTAAAAACAAACATAATATAAGGATAGCTATTTTTCCAACCTTGAATCCGGGACAATCCCGGTTTTCCAGGACATATGGCAACCCTACTCCAGTGTCTAGTCCTGCCTGCCACATGACTATGGAGATGTCTACAGATGCAGGCAGCGCTGGCTCTTTGGCAGTAAACAAAGGTGAGCACTGAACCCTAGAGTTGGATACAACTGGTTTTCAAGCAAGGAGACCTTGACCTTGGCTCGGTAGTAGTTGGAGGGGGGAAATGACACAGATCTCCAGGTAGGGCTAGACCAGTGGTTCCCCAATGTGGGCCCACACCCCACAGGACATCAATTCCCAGAAGCCCAAGTCAGTATGTTGGTTGATCAGTGCTTTGGGGATCTGATGGAGGCTTCTGGGAATTGAAGTCCAAACCCCAAAGGTTGGGAAACGGTGGTCTCTAGATAAGTCAAGAGAGGACTGCTGCCAACCAGAGTGGACAAGCCAGGTCTGACCCAGGAGAAGACAACTCCCTTGGTTGCTGAAGGTGAACATCTGTGCAGTTGTGCTGTGCTGAATCTCCTACCCCTGCAATGGCGAACCTTGGCACTTCAGGTGTTCTCAGACTTCAATTCCCAGACGCCCAAGTCCCTGTGAATCCACACGAATGGGTTTACTTGCGCATACATGTGCATTCACAGAGACTTGGGCTTCTGGGAATTGAAGTCCAAGAACACCTGGAGTGCCAAGGTTCACCATCACTGCCCTACCCCTTCCTGTTGGTCTCGACCACCTATGGAAGGAATGGACTTTGGTGAGGAAATAGAGGCAGCTCCTAATGCCTGGTTCCAAACCATGCATCAAGGTCCTGGTAGCCCATAGCTCATGGCTATATCAGAACTGGGCAATCTGGGCGGGTGGGAGGTAGTTGGTGACTGAAAGACAGATGGTTCCTTTTGTGGGTTTCGCTGGCTCTCAACGCTGCCCCGTCTCACACGAGAGATGAAGACCCGTGGGGAGAGGATCTTTGCACAGATGAGTGGCGAAACCGCTCAGCCGAAGCCCGGGTTCAGAGCAAGAGACAGAAAGGAAAGCTCAGCTGGCGTAAGGAGCAGAGCGCATGCCTTTGACAAGCAGCCACAAGTCGAGGTTGTTGGTGTGCAAATGAAAGAGTATTATGAGAATTGACAGCAGCAAAACTTGCTTTTCCTATAGACGGTCAGACTGTGGTGGCTTAGTGGTTAAGACACCAAACTTGACGATTGGAAGGCCGGCAGATCAGCAGTTCGAGACCCGAATGCCGCCCGGTGGAGTGAGCTCCTGCCGTCTGTCCCAGCTCTTGCCAACCTAACAGTTCGAAAGCAAGAAACTGCAAGTAGATAAACAGGTACTGCTTCAGTGAGAAAGGTTAATGTTCCATGTGCTCCAGCATCTAGTCCAGCCTGCCACATGACCACGGACATTTCTGCAGACACAGATGGGCCGGCTCTTTGGCTGTAAACGGAGATGAACACTGAACCCTAGATTCAGACATGACTGGCTTTCAAGCAAGGGCAACCTTTATAGATGGATGGATGTGGTGGATGAAGAATTTCGGGCCGTGGCTTTCTCTGCAGCAGTGTTTTCCCAACCTTTGGTTTTTGGACTTCAATTCCCAGAAGCCTCAGTCCATTCCCCAAAGCACTGATCAGCCAATGGTCTGACTGAGGCTTCTGGGAATTGAAGTCTCGAGAACCAAAGGTCGGACAACACTGCTCTGCGAATCCACACCAATGGGCAGTAAACCGATTCCTGTGGATTCACAGAGTGGTGTTTCCCAAACCTATAACCTGCCCACACTCTCTATGCGCTGAGCATGTGGGTGAGAGGCTTTGCATGGAGAGGCACACGGGGGGGGGGGGGGGGAGAGGCGAAGAGAGGTTTTGCATAGGTTCGAGCAAGGAAGGCTCAGATTTCAAGAAACGCTGGTGGAAGCGACTGGTCTACTCTTGGGGCAACCTAGTGATGGGTTTTTTATTTGGCATACATTTCCCCGAAGGCCTGCACCAAAGCAAACTTGTTCCTATTTAAGAACCCAGGGGACTCTTTGATAACATTTCTTTCACACATTCTGGCTGTTGCAATGCAAATCGAGGCTGTTATTTTAAGCTCAAAGAAGTCCTACCTCCGGGATGTTCCAGTTGACTTCCAACCTCTGGCTTCCCTTCCTTCCTTCTTATGGTTAGAGAGACATGCATTGCCACAAGGTCGCAAGAAAAGCCAGTGCCTCTTCTTATCTTCTCCCCACATAGGGTTGCCATACGTCCCGGAAAACCAGGATTATTCCGGCCAGTTCAATAAAAATCATGTTAAAGTCCTGGCTTTTTAAAACTTACTGGTTGTATATTATAACACACCATTAAAATAAATGCAAACTCTCGCCATCAAACGAGCGGTTTCCTGTCACACTGGAGTTGGAGTATACTTGGAGACAAATCTTAACAGAGATGAGCACTGAACCCTAGAGTCAGATATGACTGGTTTTCCGAGCAAGGGCTGCCCTGACCTTACGAACTATTCACAACTCAACAGAGCCATGGCAATAAATCTGAACCCTCAATCTGGGATGTTTATGTTTATTCAATTTATACCCCGCCCTACTCAGCACATGGCCGACTCAGTGCGGCTAAAGGTAAAGGTAAAGGTTTCCCTTGCTTGAAAGCTAGTTGTATCCGACTCTAGGGTGCAGTGCTCATCTCTGTTTCCAAGCCGAAGAGCCCAGCGCTGTCTGCTTCTGCAGACGTTTCCGTGGTCATGTGGCAGGCATGACTAGACACCAGAGCGCATGGAACGCTGTTACCTTCCCACCGAAGTGGTCCCTATTTATCTCCTTGCAATTTCTTGCTTTCAAACTGCTAGGTTGGCAGGAGCTGGGACGAAGACGGGAGCTCATTCCGTCCTGCAGTACTCGGGAATCAAACTGCTGACCTTCCGCTTCCCAGTCAGCGTCTTACCTACTTGAGCGGCTAACAACATATAAATGACCCCAAGAAAACCCAAGGGGTTTACATACAGGATACAAAGTTCAAAATACAATAATAAGTACAATACTGTATTGAAAAATACAACATAGCCCAAGGCCCAGATACAGTATTACAAGTTACAATACAAAGCAAAAACAGTCCACAGCAATACATAGTATCAGCACCACATCAATATAATGTATCAATAATTACAATTAGAATTACAAGGAATGAAAACATCACGCAATATTATATGCTGGGGGTGCATCTGACACGAATAAAGAAATGTTCCCTCTGTGAATTTTGTAAAATAAATGAATTATCTCAATTTGCAAAGCAAGCTAAAGGAAGCCACGAAGTCTCACTCTTAGGTCTGATAAAGTGGACTGGCTCAGTGGTTAAGAAGCTCGCCTTGTTAGCTGGAAGGCTGGCAAGTCGGCAGTTCAAGACCCAGGTACTGCATGACAGATTGAGCGCCCGTCCCTGTCCCAAACTCTTGGGGACATGAAAGGAGCCTCATTCGGGCATCCTCTGAGCCGAGTCTCTTCTGCAAAAATCCTTTCAACCCAGAATAATTTCTGACATGAAATTATTATAGTGGACTTGATCCACGAAAGCTTGCATTAAAAATACAGCAGTTAATCTTTAAGGTGCCACAAGGGTGTGTGTGTGTGTGTGTGTGTGTGTGTGTGTGTGTGTGTGTGTGTGTGTGTGTGTGTGTGTGTGTGTGTGTGTGTGTGTGTGTGTGTGTGTGTGTGTGTGTGTCTTGTTTTCCCTCTGATGTGCTTGAAACACAAACTAACATGGCTATAGGGTTGGCATATGTCCCGGAAAACCGGGATTGTCCCGGATTCAAGGTTGGAAAAATAGCTATCATTATATTATGTTTTTTTAAAAGGCTATTTTGTACTTCTGTCCCGGTTTTATGAGAGAGAATTGTGGCAACTACATGGCTACCACATCAAAAACTTCAAGTAAATGAAGGGCCTTTCTTTGTCGAAGTGTGCAAACTGACTTTTCAACCTTGCTTCATGAACCGGCCCATGCGCCTAGTGTGCCATAGAGTTTTCTAGCGCGTTTCCTTTTGCCCTCCACAAAGGATGTGAGAAAGGGCGGTTTCATCCTGGAAATGTTCCCAAATATTATTGCTCAGCCCCTCAGAAGAAGGAATCCCCCCCCCCCCTTTCCTGCCCAGCGGAAGCCTTGGCTACTGCTGTTTCCGCTCCTCCACGGCTGAAACATAAAATACAAATCTAGGCTTTGCTTCTCCTAAGGCAGGGAATTCTCAACCTCTGGCCCATGGGCCGGATGCAGCGCGCAATACCATTTCATGCGCCCCCCCCCCCCACACACACACACCGCCTCCACCACACCAGGAAGTGCCATGTGGTGGAGGAAAGGCAAAATGGCCATCCGGCCCCTGAAGCTGTCTGAGGGAGCATGACCCGGCACCCGGCTTAGAAAGGTTGACAACTCCGGTCCTAAGGTTTAACTAGTGGCACAAAACTGTTCTTTTTTGACCCTGATCCTTTTTGACTCCAGCACCCTCATATTCCCATTTCTCCAAAAGGAAAATTTAAGCCTCAGGCTTTAAAAAAAAAAAAAGGGGGGGGCAGCATGCTCAGCCTCGGTCTTCTTTGTCCCTGTCTGGGAAATGGGCACAATATATTGCAAGCAGAAAGGAAAAGTTGGTGATTGAAGGAGGGAAGGAAGAAAGAAGGGAAGGAAGGACACAAGTAAACAAGTAAAAAAGCATCATTTGGTAAATATATTGGTGGGTGAATTCAACCCAAATGTCAACCCCTGAATAACTCTACCGACCTACCTCGGAGGACTGTTGTAAAGATTACTGACTTAATAATCGGGGGAAAGCATAATTCAAAAAGGTCCCAAGCAAGCATCAGTATTAGTCTCTTTGTATTCTGTGTTTAGGAGTCCAGATGTTTCATTCCTGCCTATCTTTGTAATGGAACAAACCCATCGCTACACACATCTGGCATTGTTTTGATTATACAATAAAACCTCTACTTACAGAGAAAAAGTCCATTCCATAGGCTTTTGCTTAAATCGTTTTTTTATATAACTCGAAGCAAACCCATAGGAAAAAAAAATGAAACTTTTATGTAACTCAAAGCAAACCCATAAGAAAAAAGAATCTTTATGTAACTCAAACCAAACCCATAGGAAATCGTGTAAATTGGGACATGGTTTTAGCACAAAATCATTATGTAAGTCGAATTTTATGTAACTCAAGTCAGGGTTTTTCTGTATATGCAATGGCACTACCCACCCGGCTCCATGAGAATTAGTCTAAAGTCTAGGAGTGCAACATTGAAATTAGTAGAAAAATAACAATTTACATTTATGTCGAAATAGCATTTTACTGAACAGTATTGTGGGGAGGGGGCTGTGGTTCAGAATGGAGACCCTGTTTTGTGTACATAATTTATTATATATATTTATTTATTTCAATCACATTTCTACCGCCACCCCCTCACGCATATAAAACACCACCAAAAATAAAAAAAACCTTTACAAAAACAATAAGATTAAAAAAACGTTAAAATACTAAATTGCTTGAAATTTAAAATTTTAAAATGCTCTCCCCAATCTGACTGACCAATCATCTGTTTTACATTTTTAAAAAAAATTAGGAGTGGTTCTATAGGCACATTCGGGACTGCGGTGGCTCAAGTGGTTAAGACGCTGCACTTGGAGACTTGAAGATCGCGGTTCGATACCCGAGTGCTGCATGATGGAGTGAGCTCCCATCTCGGTCCCAGTTCCTCTTAAGCTAGCAGTTCGAAAGCAAGAAATTGAAAATAGATAAATAGAGACCACTTGGGTGGGAAGGTAAACAATGTTCTGTATTAAGGCATGCCTGCCACTATAAGTAAGGGTAAAGGTAAAGGTTTCCCTTACTCGGAAGCAAGTTGTATCCGACTCTAGGGTTCAGTGCTCAACTCTGTTTCAAAGCCGAAGAGCCAGCGCTGTCTGCTTCTGCTGAAGTTTCCATTGTCATGTGGCAGGCATGACTAGACACTGGAGCGCTGTTTACCCTCCCACCAAAGTGGTCCCTATTTATCTACTAGCAATTTCTTGCTTTCGAACTGCTAAGTTGGCAGGAGCTGGGACAAAGACGGGCGCTCATTCCGTCCTGCAGTACTCGGGAATCGAACCGCCGACCTTCTGCCTGCCAGTCAGCGACTTAGCCACTTGAGCCACTATATAACTGATCAATTTAAATAAACAGAGTTAAATATTTACCAGGGAATGCCAAACAAAACATGAGGCAAGCTAGCATTTGGCATAAATGGAGAGACAGATTATTATGCATGCTTTCAAACATATTCACTTGATTTCCAGGCAGGGCTAAAAAAAGGGGTGTGGGAGGGAAATGACTGCTGCTGCCAGTCAGTGTTGGGAATACTGCACCAGACTGAACAAGGGATCCGTGGCCTTCTTGCAAATCTTGGAAGTGAACAGAATCTTTTGATCCAAACAACAATAAAAATCTTGTGGTAGCCTTGCAACCACAGATGGGCCACAGAATTCATCTATCTATCTATGTGTCTGTCTGTCTGTCTATCTGTCTCTGTCTGTCTGTCTGTCTGTCTGTCTATCTATCTGTCTATCTCTGTCTATCTGTCTATCTGTCTATCTATCAATCTGTCTATCTGTCTATCTATCTATCTATCTGTCTCTGTCTGTCTGTCTGATTATCTGTCTATCTATCTGTATATCTGTATATCTGTCTGTCTATCTGTCTATTTTATCTATCTATCTATCTATCTATCTATCTATCTATCTGTCTGTCTGTCTATCTGTCTGTCTATCTGTCTGTCTGTCTATCTATCTATCTATCTATCTATCTATCTATCTAGATAGATAGATATGATGGACACAAGACGTGTGAGTCAGACTGGAGCTCACTCCGTCGTGCAGCACTCGTGTCTTGAACTGCTGCCCTGCCAACCTTCCAGACGTCAAGTTCAGCATCTTAACCACTCCCCAGCCTTAATAATGAACTGCTCTTAAACAGCCAATGGAGTCTGAAGTCTTATTTTCGTGAAGGAAAGGTAGGGAGCGGAAGAGCGGGTCCTTTTGGTACTGGAGCATTTAGAAAGATGTTCTTGTACTTCAATTCCCAGAAGCCCAAGCCCCCATGAATCCACACGAATGGGTTTACTGCGATTCATTGGCCTGCGCCGCCCTCGTCGCTCCCGGAAGCGGAAGTAAAACACACCCATACAGTTAAGACTCTTACAGGTTAACCCTTCCTCCGTACGGGCACGTTTTACTTCCACTTCCAGGAGTGACCAGGGCGGCGTGGGCTGGATGAATCACAGTAAACCGCTATGTATGGGTTCACCGGGGCTTGAGCTTCTGGAAATTGAAGTCCAAGCACATCTGGAGTGCCAAGGTTCGCCATCACAGACTTAGGGAATGTGTGTGCCGAAAACAACAGTTGCCAACTTCACTTTTAACCGAAGTTCTGCTCATATCTCACTCCTTTTAGGTGTTGGAGGCGATTACCTGGAACAGATTACCTAGTCCTCAGGGTGGTTAGGTTAGTTAACCACAGCCTGACAGTTGGCATTGAGTCTCTGGAAGTAGGGTCTACTCTAATACCATAGCAGGATTTTTCTTCTTCCCTGTCTAGGCCAGAAAATAATAACTTCATGTCAAAAACTATTCTGAGTTGAAAGGATTTTTGCAGAAGAAACTCCACTCAGGGAACACCCAAATGAGGCTCCTTTCATGTCCCCAAGAGCTGGGATGGAGACGGGCACTCAATCTGTCTTGCAGTACCCTGTTCTTGAACTGCTGACTTGCCAGCCTTCCAGCTAACAAGGCGAGCTTCTCAACCACTGAGCCACCGCAGCTCCTGTCTAGGCCAGATGTGAAACTTCCAAAAAACCAAGGCCCTTTTTGGGGAGTTCATTCTGCGGTTCCTTTCACCTGACCGAGTGTGAGAAACCAGAGCAGGATCACCTGGCCAGACATTAAAGCACACGCATGGAGGGACCCAAATTTAGTTTATCTGTCAGAGGCAAGGTGGGGTTGCAACACCAGAAGCAGGCACACAGACACACAAACTGAAGTGTTGTGACACCTTCCGGATGAACCCCGATTGCCAGTTATACACTGATTACGATGTATTAAGTGCAATAAGGCAACTTCTCCAGTTTACATTCCTTTTAAAAGTAGCTCAGGTATGCACCTATTGTACTTTTATTGTATTTCATTGTTCTCCATTGTATCGCACAGGTTTTGATTCTTCTGCTATGCTATTGATAAGGTCGTAAGACTAATCAATTAATAAACATCCATTCAATGGACCCATTTACGTGAAAGTGAGCTACGGTGCACCAGGTGCCACAGGTCGATCGACCAAGGAGTGGGTCAATAGAGTCTGAGGCTGGTTTGGGGTTTTCCTAACGCCGGGCCTAACCCTAAACCAGAAGGGACTCCCCGGGTCTGAAGGGAATGGCTGCGATCCACCGAAACTTACCCCGAAATCCACGCGTGAGCCTTGTTAAAATCTGCCACCTGAGTTTACTTTTGGTTTCACTCTGCTCGGTGTTGCAAAAGGTGGATCTAAGGTGGCGAGACCTGATATGGAATTATTAGGGGCCCCCTCAAAAAAAAAAACTCCTAGGATAACCAACCCACTAAGTAGTCCCTGGGACTGCAGTGGCTCAAGTGGCTAAGATGCTGACTGGGAGGTGGAAAGTCAGCAGTTCAATTCCCGTGGTACTGCAGGATGGAATGAGCTCCCGTCTTTGTCCCAGCTCCTGCCAACCTAGCAGTTCGAAAGCAAGAACTTGCAAGGAGATCAATAGGGACCACTTCGGTGGGAAAGGTAAACAGCGTTCTGTGCGCTCCAGTCATGCCTGCCACATGTCCACGGAAACGTCTGCAGAGGAAGACAGCGTTGGCTCTTCGGCTTTGAAACAGAGATGAGCACTGAACCCTAGAGTCGGATACGACTGGCTTTGGAGCAAAGGGAAACCTTTAACTTTAGCTAAGTAGTCCCTTCTCTGAATCCGCAGGAGTTATACTTATTCCGGAGTGTGAATCCGAAATCTGAACCCCGAAGGGCGACCGGGAACGATCGATCCAGATTGACGAACCCCAACCGGGGCGCCGCGGCGGTTAGTCCGGAGTCAGTCCGAATGAAAAGTTGCAGAGCGAGACCCTGGCGCATTGACGGGGCTCCCAACCTTGCGCACTCCTTCCCACCTGAGCCTGGGGATGATGGGCCCTGGAGTCCCACCCACCCCCGGAAAGCCTACCTTCTGGTCCACGATGGAGCAGGCGAGCTGCTTGACGTGGGCGAGATCCGACGAGGCCGGGAGCAAGACGAACTCGCGGGTCAGGCCGATCTGGAGGTGCAAAGAGATGCCGGCGGCGTGGCAAGGAGTTCCGGGGGCGACGAGGGCGACGAGGGCGGCGGCGGAGGGCCCGGGGGCCAGGAGGGCGCAAGGAGGATGCCCGGGATGGTCCAGGGCGGCGGCGGCGGAGGAGGGGATGGCAGCAGGGACGGCGGAGGGGATCGGCGGGGAGGCCATGCCGTCGGGGGGTGGGGGTTTGGTGGGGGGTCCCGAACCGCTGACCTCACGCGCCCCCGAAGCCCGCGAGAGGCTCCCAGGTGGACGGCGGGGCTCGATCCTGTCCCGGGCGCGCCCCTTTCCTGAGCCGGGCAAACTTTTGGCTCCGACGCTGCTCCGCTTTCTGGGGCTTCTTTTCGCCTCCCGTCGAGGAGGAAGTGGAGTGAGCGACAAAGCGGAGCGCCAATGGCAAAGTGCGGGGATGAAGTCACCCCACCCCCCCACTCCACCCCCACCCCAACCCCGGCCCGCCCCGTCCGTCGCTCCGCAGTGGATCCGGAACGCCCGGCGCGCCTGGCTCTGAGCATCGCGGAAAGGAGACCTTTGAGCATGCACAGAGGGCCGGGCCGCCTCCCGCGCCACAGCAGGAGCCCCGCTGCTCCGAGGACGGCCCCGGCGGGCTCAGAGAAAGTCTTTAGAAGTAAAGTGGAGCATCTTCTGTCGGGAGGACACTTGTGGCTTCAGGAGTTGAGAAGGTGCTGCTGAGCTTGGCGACCGGAAGGTCGAGACCCGGGTGCTGCACGACGGAGTGAGCCCCCCGACGTCTCTCTCCCGGCTCCTGCCAAGCCAGCAGTTCAAAAGCAAGAAATTGCAAGTAGATAGATAGGCACCGCTTCGGTAACAACGTTCCATGTGCTTTGGCACCTAGTCATGCCTCCTCTCGCGTGGCCACAGAAACATCTAGAGATGCAGACCGCACTGGCTCTTGGGCTGTACACCAAGATTGCCATGATGGTCGCCAATAGTGGTTAAGATGCTGAGCTTGGCAACTGGAAGGTGGGCAGGTCGGCAGTTCAAGACCCCCGAGTGTTGCACGATGGAGTGAGCTTCCGTCTTCTGTCCCAGCTCCTGCCAACCCAGCAGTTTGAAAGCAAAAAAATTGCAAGTAGATAAATAGGGACCACTTCCGTGGGAAAGGTAACAAGGTTCTGTGCACTCCGGTGTTTAGTCGTGCCTGCCCCATGTCCATGGAAACGTCCACAGAGAGGACCACTGAAAAAACAGAGGTGAGTACTGAGCCCTAGAGTCGGGTAGCACTGGCTTTCCAAGCATGGACGGCCTTTACCCTAACACCGTGATGGAGAACCTTGGCACTCCAGATGTTCTTGGACTTCAATTCCCAGAAGCCCCCGTGAATACACACAAATGGGTTTACTGCGATTCATCCGGCCTGTGCTGCCTTCATCGCTCCCGGAAGCGGAAGTAAAACGCGCCTGTACAGAGGAAGGTTTAACTCGGAAGAGCCTTAACCATTGGGTGCATTTTACTTCTGCTTCTGGGAGCGATGAGGGCGGCGCAGGCTGGATGAATCACAGTAAACCCGCTCATGTAGATTCACAGGGTGCTTGGGCTTCTGGGAATTGAAGTCCAAGAACATCTGGAGTGCCAAGGTTCACTATCACAGCCCTAATGTGTTTAGCAAAGCGTGGTGTGGATCGGTGCTCTCTAAGGCAACAGAGACCAAACTGGCTAATGAGTGGCTGGGAATCGTAGTTCAAAAATGTAACTTTCCCAGGCATTTTGATGCTTGGCTGGCTGGGAGAGGCAAGGGAGAGGATGGAGCCACCTCCACCAGTGGGCCGGGCCGGGAGGGCCGGCTCCACTTCAGGCTTCCTGTCTCCAGCCTTACAGAAACATCCTGTTGGTAAGGAAGGTTTTCCCAGATTTGGCGGCTCAAGATTTCCACAGCTGTGTTGCTCCTAGACAGCTGCCCCCACCGTACAGTTAAGACTTCCGGATTAGCCCTTCCTCCATACGAGCACATTTTACTTCCACTTCCGGGAGCGACAAGGGCAGCGTGGGCCAGATGAGTCGCAGTAAACCCATTTGTGTGGATTCACGGGGGCTTCTGGGAATTGAAGTCCAAGAACATCTGGAGTGCCAAGGTTCGCCATCACGGCGCTAGAGTGAGCTCCTGTCTTTGCCCCAGCTCCTGCCGACCTAGCTGTTCGAAAGCAAGACATTGCAAGTAGATAAACAGGGAGCACTTCAGTGGGAAAGGTCAACAGCATTCCATGCACTCTGGTGTTAAGGCATGCCTACCACATGCCCACGGAAACATCTGCTGACGCAGAGAGCGCTGGCTCTTGGCTATAAACAGAGGTGAGCACTGAATCCTAAAGTCGGATACGACTAGCTTTCAAGCAAAGGTGGCGTTCATCTTTACTCCATTCACACAGCATGTTGTTGTCCGCCGCGGCCGCCACTGGGCCTGTCGGACTTGCATTTAGGGGCTCTGACCCTCAGCGTCCTCCAAGTGTCCAAGGCAGAGAATATGATGAGCACTAAACCCTAGTCAGATACGACTGGCTTTCAAGCCAGGGAAACCTTTACCTTTAACACCATGATAGCCTCCTTTTAATGCAAACTTAAAATCTCTCGGAAAGCCAGTTTTTAACGAAAATCAGTTTCCAGACGGCACCTGGGTCTGGTGCGGCAGAGGTTCAGAAGCACCATTAAAAAGCTGGACTCAATGTTCCAATTTTAAATGCTCTCTGCTTTGTTTTGTTTCGCTCTGTTAAAGCAGATTTCCACAACGCCTGCCTAATTTTATCGTTCCAGCAGTGTGGCTGCTGGTCTCCTTTAGGAATCCTATATTCCTTGTTTCCATGCGCCTGGGGATTAGGGTGAAGCATTTCATCATTTCTTACCTGTTCCAGCCAGCAGGTGTGATGGCGATACCAGGTTCCAGACATGCTTTCCCCCTTCCCTTAAAATGTGTTTCATTTCCCCCCCTCACTGTTATCTGGTTCAACCAGCTTCCCCCTTTGACGGATAAATATGCACCGATGAGCCCTTGATAAATGCACTTTGTGGTTCCAAAACAATTTATGGCAACGTTACAGAAGTGATTAATAAAACATCCATGCCTGTATTAATCAGCGCTGCCAAAAAAAACAAAACAACATTTTAATTACATGCCTGGTTTTAGCTGATAAATGGGAACTACATTTACTTCCAGCACAATATCAGCAAAGGTGCCTATTAGAAGCTATACAGTGGCTAAGATGCTGGCTGGGAGGCGGGAGGTCAGCAGTTCGATTCCCGAGCACTGCAGGACGGGATGAGCTCCAGTCTTTGTCCCAGCTTGCAAGTAGATAAACAGGGACCGCTTCAGTGGGAAGGTAACGCTCCGTGCGCTCCGGTGTCTAGTCATGCCTGCCACATGACCACAGAAAAGTCTGGGGAAGCAAACAGCGTGGCTCTTCAGCTTTGAAACAGAGATGAGCACTGAACCCTAGAGTCAGATACGACTGGCTTTCAAGCAAGGGGAACCCTTACCTTTAACTAACCAGTATTAAATTTAAGTAACAAGCTACCCTCTATTGTTAAAATACTTAGGAATATAGTACTGTACATTAAATGTGCCGTCAGAGAGCCACTATAATACACCACAGTCAAAAGGGTTTACAAGTTATTAGGTCTCTCACCCCCGTATCCAAAGGTTCGGTGTTGATGAGGCCCAGGAAACTAATGAGCTATTTGGGATGAAATTTGAGAGCCCAATTGGATAGGGTCCCTAATGACAGGTGGCTTACCTGTAACTGCTGTTCTTCGTGGTCACCTATGAATTGTATGCGCAGTAAAGACATTTGTGTCATACCTGTCAAGTATCCCATGTTGTCCAGGATTTCCTGTATTCATTCCTCCCCTTTCCCGCTGCCGTCCCATATTTTGAACGGCGGGGAAAGGGGCTACTGCACACACACAGAACCCGCTCGCACATGCGCAAGCAGGTTCTGCGCATGCACAAACGAGTTCTCTGTGTGTGCACCTGCGCAGAAATTTCCCGTATTTTTGGGAGCCGTGCTCGACAGGTATGATTTGTGTGGATTCACAGAGGCCACAAAGAGGAACTTGATCGAGCGTAGGTGCCGAAATATACATTGTAGATAGCCCACCATTGAAACATTGTTATATATAACGACGATATAGCAATAGCAATTACACGTTCTCTCCTTAGCGCTTTCTGCACTCTATGGGCAGTTCACAGGTTATTTAATGTGACTGTGGGGAAGAAGACCACATTATACTTAGGTGTCTTTTACGCACGTTTGGAGGCACATTGGAGGACTTGCATGTGGCTTTCAAATCTGGATGTGGAATTCTAACTAGGAACTTGAGACGGACAATGTAGATGACTGAAGTTCATCCTACGATAAATCAGGGATTCTCAACCCTCGGCCCACGGGCCAGAATGCAACCTTCAGAGACATTTTCTGTGGCCCCCACTACCACCACACCAGGAAGTGCCATGTGGCGTAGGAAGGCCAAAATGGTCATCCAGCCCCCAAAGCTGTCTGAGGGGACGCGACCCGGCCCCTGGCTTAAAAAGGTTGAGAACTCCTGCGATAAATAAATAAATGAACAAATAATTAAACCTCTGCGCCACCAGTGCTCAATTTGCTGTCAAGACCTCCCTGGTGCTTCATCGTCGGCTTTATTGCTGGCCACGATCCATGCGTCTCTCTAGAAGAAATTGCTCAAGCAACATCAATGCATCTATAGCCATGGTTAGTGTCCTGTAAGAAAAATGAGTCTCGCCACCTCCTGCTCCTCCTCCTGTTTGGAGACTTTGCTATGTCGAAACCAGTCCTAGCTGGCGAGCCGGAAATCTGAGACTCCCGTCGCTTAGAAATAGGCCGGAAGCAAGTACAGCAATGTGCAGGGAGCGAGTAAACGGCACTGGAGAAATCATGGCTGAAGGGAAACCACCCTGGCTGCCTTTCCAAAGGCCTGAATTTGGAAAGATTTCTTTTTCCTGGCCAGAGCACCACCACCACCACCACCACCACCACCTCCTCCTTTGTTTACTGTGCCTCAGGTTTGCCCTGGCATTCTACCTGTCAGAAGGAATCAGAGCCCCGCTGCACCTGTTTGCCACCTGAGCCCCACCCAGCATTGCCACCCGAGGGAGACCCAGCAGGTCTGACAACATTTTAATGGGAGCCAAGTGCCTTCCTTTGCCTTCCGGCTCTCGGTCCCAAGACAGCCGGAGACTGGGAATGGCAGGAAGAATGGTCAGCCGTGGTGGTGGGGGGCACTGGAAATAGACACAAGGGCATTGCAACTCAGCCTTCAGGGGCTGCGGGTGGCTTAGGGGTTAAGACGCTGAACCTGACAATTGGAAGGTCGGGCAGGTCAGTAGTTCGAGGCCCGAGCGCTGCCTGCATGACGGATTGAGCGCCAGTTTCTGTCCCAGGCTCCAGCCAACCTAGCCATTCAAAAGCAAGAAATTGCAAGTAGATAAATAGGTACCGCTTCAGTGGGAAGGTAAACAGCATTCCGTGCACTCCGGGGTCTAGTCATGCCTGCCACATGTCCACGCAAACGTCTGCAGATGCAGACAGCGCTGGCTCTCTGGCTATAAGCAGAGATGAGCACTGAAGAGTCAAATACAACTGGGTTTCAAGCAAGGATATTTACCTTTACCTATCTTTTATATCAGGGATACTCAACCTGCGGCCCTGCCAGCTGGATGCGGCCCGTGGCACCATTTCATGTGGCCTCCCACAGCTTCCGCCTCACCAGGAAGTGTCATGTGGTGGAGTAAGGGCAAAATGGCCGTCCTTGTCGCTCCCGGAAGCGGAAGTAAAATGCGCCCATACGGAGAAAGGGTTAACCCAGAAGAGCCTTAACCGTACGGGCACGTTTTACTTCTGCTTCCGGGAGCAACGCGGGCCGGATAAATCACAGCAAACCCATTCGTGTGGATTCACGGGGGCTTGGGCTTCTGGGAATTGAAGTCCAAGAACATCTGGAGTGTCAAGGTTCGCCATCACGGTCATATACACTGAACATAAGTTATGTACTCACTTCTGCCAGAAGTGCCACTTACGGTGCCACAGTTATTTCCAGCCAGCACATAAAATGCACCTTTAATTTGGGGATAAAAATGTTTTTACACAGTCCCGTGATTAAAGCTGAAACTGTATGTATCAGAGATTGGCAAAGTGTTGACCCACAAGTCACTAGCAACTGTCCAAGGAGTTTTTTGTGTGTGTGCCACACACACACGCGCACCAATGAAAAGCATATTTTGCTGTACTTGGAAACTTTTCTGTGCAGCACTTTTGGTGGGGTGGGGAGAAAGGTGCGATGCACTTTCTAAAAATAAAAAGCAGCACAATTGAGTATTTGCAACTTTTGTGTATGTGCAACAGGGTCAGTAACAAAAGATAGGTGTCCAAAAAAAAAAAACTTTCCAAATGTTCTCTTCTTCCCTTGTACATGCTGATCTTTGGGGAAGCCACACCGACTATGAATGTGAAACAAGTTTTTGTTTTTGCTCACTGTGTCCTTCTAATCAAAGCTGTGTAGCAGTTCCAGCGCACTGATCTCTGACAGGCATAATTAGCAAAAAACAAAACCTTGAATACAATAGCCATAACCCTCTGTTAAGCATGAAAATGGCTGATCACTCGCTCACCTTCAGGTCTGTGGAACTCAGAACAGACTTAAATGGTTAAAAGGGTCAAACCTTTTCAAGTCCTCGTTTAGATGGCACATTAATTGATGTCTCGGGTGTTTAAGGTGCCCGGTAACCAGAATTCTCATAGACGTACAAGATATGGGCATAATTTAGGTTAGCAAAGTTATGTTGCTGCCAGGGTAAAGAGTAAAGGTCGCCCTTGCTAGAAAGCCAGTCGTATCTGACTCTAGGGTTCAGTGCTCATCTCTTTATTCAGCATTGTCAGTCTGCAAATTTTTCCATGGACATGTGGCAGGCATGCCTTGACACTGGAGTGCTCGGAACACTGTTTACCTTCCCACCAAAGGGGTCCTTTTTATCTACTTGCAATTTCTTGTTTTTGAAGTGCTAGGTTGGCAGGAGCTGGGAACTCACTCCGTCAAGCAGTACCCGGGAATCAAACTGCTGACCTTCCAGTCAGTGAGTTCAGCGTCTTAATCACTTGAGCCACATTCTTTTAATTGGGACTGTGGTGGCTCTGTGGTTAAGACGCTCAACTTGATGACAGGAAGGTCAGCAGGTCCGAGACCCTGAGTGCCGCTCAACGGAGTTTGCTTCTGTCTTTGTCCCAGCTCCTGCCAACCTAGCAGTTTGAAAGCAAGAAATTGCAAATAGATGAACAGGTACAGCTTCAGTGGTGTCTAGTCATGGCCGCCACATGTCCACAGAAACGTCTGCAAATGCAGACAATGTTGGCTTCTTTGGCTATAAACAGAGAGATGAGCACTGAACCCTAGAGTTGGATATGACTGGCCTTTACCACTTTTAATTAGATACATTTAAGAAGTAATAGAGATGGTGTTGAGGTTGACCCTGTCCTGTTGCGTGACCCCTTGGCGATTTTTGTCCCTCCAAGGCCATGGCTGGCGTCTCCTCTTCTCTCGACAAGAACATCTTTTAGACCCAGCTTGCAGGTGTTAGCCATGGCAGGCTTCCATGCCCACCTTCCCCTGCAAAATGCGCACACAACGGCAGACACTCATTCAACGCACGATGAGGAGGAAGTTATACACTGGGGTTTTATGCTCAGCACAAAGGCGGCCATTCTGTTAGCAAAGATGAGCGACAGAAGGCGGGCCTGGTCTGTGTCGATTCAGTTCAAGTAACAAAGCCGGTGCCTTGTGGGGAAAGAAGAATGCAAGGCGGGCAGCCCCGCATTCCTTCCATTTGCTCTTTGTGCATGGTTTTCTAAATAGGGTGGCTGTGTTTTTGTTGTTCAGCCGCAATTGAGCCTGACCCTGTGTGACCCCATGGACCACCGCACGCCAGGCTTCTCTACCATCCTCCGTAGTCCGCCCAGATCTACGTCCACAGTGTCAACGATGCCATCTCGACCACTACTGCTCCTTCTCCCTTTTGCCTCCAATCTTTCCCAGCATCAAGGCCTTCTCGTGCGAGTCCTCTCTTCTCATTTGGCGGCCAAAGGGCTTGAGCTTCATCTTTCATGATTTGCCCTTCCAAGGAGCAGTCAGGGTTGGTTTCCTTTAACGGTAAAGGTTTCCCTTTGCCTGAGTCTAAGGTTCAGTGCTCATCCGTTTCATACGGGCGCGTTTTACTTCCGCGAGCAACGAGGCCATCATGGGCCGGGGGAATTGTTGTCCAGGGCCAGATCCGGCCCATGGGCTGTAGTTTGGACACCCCTGATCTATGGATTTCCTTTTGTTATGCAAATTTTGTGTTGAGCGAGTCACTTGATTAAGCGAGGGTCCGCTTGTACATAGAGGTGCTCTTCTATTATCTGGTCCAAATGCAGCACCAATTTTAATAAATGACTTTATTTTATTTTAACTTGAGTAGATATGTTTATGGGTGGTACATTTTAGGTGTATCTTGTGCACTTAAATTTTAAAAAACCCTTTGTTTTACTGTGCAGGTCGTTGACGTAATAAAGTGATTGATTGAACACCCTGTTTTATTTCAAAGGAATTTTTTTTAATTATTACTTATTATTACTGAGGCAGGTATTTTTTCTCTCTCTCTCTCGTCCCACATACAATTTCATTCTGGTGATTAAACAGGACAAAAAAATATTTAAAAAATAAAGAGAAGACAAAGAGTCCAAATAAATATACAATAAAAAGCTAACCGGCAATATTTTTTTTTCCTTAAAAAAAAAAAGGCAGGAGTGCTCTCGCTCTGGATAAATACAGCACACAGATAGATACAGAGGGTTTACAAGAGGTGGCAGGAAAGGAGAGAATGAGACCAATGCTTTGGAAGTGGTGAATGGGTGGTTAAGTGTGGTGGCCCCTGATGGGAAGGGTAAGTGTTTATCTGATGTGCTCCTGAGACTCAGGGAGAGCAGCATCTTCATACCTGTCAACCGCGGCTCCGGACAATCAGGGACCTGCGCACAACAGTTCTGCGCAAGTCGCCTTCTATGCATGCGTAGAAGGCTTTTACGCTTGCGTAGAACCCTTTTACGCATGCGTAGAAGGCGACTTGCGCAGAAGGGATGCACAGTACCTCCTTTCCACCGCTGCCAAATTCCGGGGGCAGGAAATGGCGCAAATTGCACCGAAAACCGGGAAATCCCGGCCAATCCGGGAAGGTTGACAGGTATGCATCTTCGAAGCCAGAGTTATTACAGTCTCCGTTCAACCCTGTACATACTCCCTCATGCGCTTTTAGCTCAAAATTCAGCACGGTTATTTTTTTTCTCTTTTAAAAAAGACCAATGGCTCATAGAAACTATCACACAGTGATAACGTGATCGTGGTATCTTCCGCAGCAGCCCTTTGGATGTCTCTTGGCCCACCCCACCTTTCCAAATCTGGTTGTCTTTTTAATATACACCATGTACAACAACGACGAGAAAGAAGAGATATTTCACCCCAGGAACAATATAAAAGGATGTGGGGAGGGGAGGTTGGATTGGAAGCAAGGAAAAACCAGCCCAGCCTCACATATTAAAAACAACACCCCTACGAGGGAGGACACACACACAGGGCCTCCCGGCCCAAGAGGGCATCGCCTTCCACCCTCGCATGTTAATTGCCACAAGGAGCAGAGCCAACCGTAAAGATTGCCTTAACCGTTCGAAGCCGGATCAGGTAGAGCCGTCATGGCCAACCTTTGGCACTCCAGGTGTCCTCGGACTTCAATTCCCAGAAGCCCCAAGGCCCTGTGAATCCACACAAATGGGTTTACATCCATGTGGATTCACAGGGACTTGGGCTTCTGGGAATTGAGGTCCGAGGACACCTGGAGTGCCAAAGGTTCGCCATCACGCAAGTACAGCAAAGATTTTGTCCCAGCTGCCAAAGACACAGGAATAAGGCATCCTCCTTCCATTCTCAGGTTCAAACGGTGGGCCGTACATAGCTTGGGAATCCCTGCATTAAACTCTAATACTCCCTGGGGAAATGCTCGCCCCAAACCAGGTGCGACCCATCCCCACAGCACATTTTTAAGCAGTTTTGTTAAGGACTGTCAACTTTAGGAGGGGGGCTTCGCTCTGCAGGGAATACAAAATGTAAAGATTAAAAGCAATTCCCCGATGTGACATGTACGGGGAATAGGGGTGTTCATTTCCCAAACACCGGCTCTCTAAACAGCTCACCCCGTTCGTGTGGCTGGCCCTGGACTTTCCCTCCCCTGGGAAGCCAATCCAATGCCTCTTTCGCCACCTGGAACCAGCTGCCAACACTTGCGGCTGAGCCTGGCACTCCGTCAGGGCAAACTGCTGCCTGAGGCGTCTCCACTTGCCACATCCCCTTCTGAAGCCACTTGCATTGCCAGTGGGGAGACTCAGCCACACTGTCTTGCGCAAAAAAAAAAGGTGAACAGGTGGTAACGTAACACCTTAGTGTCATTGTACCTTCTGCAGGTAGAGAGAACAGGATAGGCCACCCACTGACTGATCCCAGACAGGCCAGAACTCCAGTTGTCATTTTCCTCTATGTCCCCCCGCCCAAATCCACACAACACACACCTTTTCAAGTACACCAGGAACCAACCCTGTGCAGATTCCTCTTCCAAACGCCATTCCCCGATCCAACCTTCCTACGATCCATTACACCAGGGATTCCCAACCTTTTTCTGCCATGGGCTTGACCATGCCTCTGGTCAGCTGAGCGGGCCGGATCATGCTGCCCCCAGAAGCGGAAGTGGGCCAGACCACACAACCTGGAAGTGGAACAGCCCATGCCCCCAGAAGTAGAAAGCAGGCCAGACCACACACCCCGGAAGTGGGCCGGACCCTGCCTCCCAGAAGCGGGCCCATTTATGGCTGTCATAAATGCAGCCACTTCCGCGTTTACACATACACAGGCGGCTTTGTGGCTGATTGCAAGAGGTACCCGCGCATGCATAACACATCCGCTTCCACTTCTGGGTGCGACCACTTCCGCATTTACACATACACGGGTGGTTTTGTGGCTGATTGCAAGAGGTACCTGCGCATGCATAACACATCCGCTTCCACTTCTGGGTGTGGCGGTGACAGCGCGTGCCGCAGGCCGGGTCCAGCTCACGGGCCGTAGGTTAGGAACCCCTGCATTACACCCTCACTTCTAAAGACAAATCAAAGCATCATCAACCAGCAGCTACGGTTCCCGGTTACTGTTTGGCTTGTTGACCCACACAACCAGTGCTGTATCACCCACACAACCCACTCCCCATTGGTTGATCTTTCCCCACCGGCCTCTTCGAGAACGAGGAACGAAGGAGAGGAAGAGCAGGGCCAAAGTTTCCCATCCCAACCAGGACAAACGGAGAAATCAGAGACAAAGAGCAGCCCAGATATTCCTCCTGGCGCATGCCTTCTCCGCCACCCACGTATAACTGTACATATTGCTCGGGGGGTTAGGGGATACTCCGTGCATGCATTTGCAATCAGGATAGGGCCCGGGGAGGGAAGGGGGGATAATTAAGAAAGTAAAGGAAGCACAAAGGGAGAAAGGGGGAAACCTGGAATCCTACACAGCTCCGAAGTTGGCACAAGATCCTACCCAGCCCGTCGAACTCTCCACTAGTCACGGGGAAAGTTTTTGCAGCCACGACGAGTCAACGCAACGGAACGGGCAAGATGTTGGCAATTCTCTTTGCAACTTTGTCCCTTCTTCGGCTTGAGAAGCAGAGGTTGGCCGGAAGGCGAGTCCGTGTCTCTCATTTCTGGGCGATTGCTCGTCTTAGACCCGTGATGGTGAACCTTGGCACTCCAGGTGTTCTTGAACTTCAATTCCCAGAAGCCCAAGTCTCTGTGAATCCACGCGGATGGGTTTACTGCGCGGACGCGCAGTAAACCCATCCGCGTGGATTCACAGAGACTTGGGCTTCTGGGAATTGAAGTTCAAGAACACCTGGAGTGCCAAGGTTCGCCATCACTGTCTTAGACCCCCCCCCCCCAACCGCCGAGTCTTCGTAAAGATCGGGCCAACGGGGCAGAAGAGGAAGAGTCCAAAGCTCCATACCCATAGTGGTGTGGTATGCAAGACAGCTTGCAAGGTGACCCAAAAGCCCTTTCCCCAATACCCCAGAGTACCTCCACCTCCTTCTCTCCCTCCCCCCCAAAAAACCCCTCCAATAATCCAGGAAAAATTCTTCTGTTCCCTGAGTCTGGGAAAGAAAAGCCAGGCGGCCTTGAAATGAGCAGGGAAAAAAATATTTTCAGTGCTGGTGAAGGTGAGAGCCACAAGGTCAGGGGAGCATCTGCCTCGTCTGTCCCTCCCCGGGTTCTCCGGCCGCCACCGCTGTCCAGCAGGGGTCAAGTCAGTCCTGAGCGTGGGTCGGTTTGAGATGGGAAGAAGTTGTTAGCACCTCTGGCTGGGCCAGATCAAAGGGAGGGAACAGAAGCGGAAGGAAGGAACCCTGGGGACGCACCTGGAGAAAAGAGAAACTGTGACATGGTGGGGAAGACACAGGGGTTGTGTAGTCCTCTGCCCCCGCCCCCCTTTGAGCCTGGCTTACCAAAGGGCCTGGTCCTTTTTTACACAAAGACCTTGGCAAGGGCGTCGGCCCCGGCGCTTGCGATCAGGGCCTTGCTGGAGTGGAAGGCCACATCGTGGATGGCCTCCTCGTGCTTCTTGCGGTGCGCGGTGATCTCCTGCGTGCAGGTCTTGTTGTCGAGGTTCCACAACCGGAGGGAGCAGTCGTGACCTGCAAGGGGCAGAAGGCCCAGGAGAAGCATTGCTGGAGACCGCTTTCAGGGGAAGCAGCCTAACATGTTATAGTGCAGCGGTGGTGAACCTATGGCACGCGTGCCAGAGGCGGCACTCAGAGCCCTCTGGGAGCACGCGCGCCATCGCCCCAGCTGTTCACCCCGGTCCTCTGCCCAATGGGAGCACTTCCTCTCTCCCCTAGCACATTTTGTCCTGCCCCTCTGCCCAATGGGAGTGTTTCCTCCCTCCCCCAGCAGAGTTTACCGTGCCGCTCTGCCCAGTAGCCCAATGGGAGCCGTTCCTCTCTCCCCTAGCACAGTTTGCCCCGCACTCTGCCCAATGGGAGTGCTTCCTCCCTCCCCCAGCACAGTTCCCCCGCCCCTCTGCCCAGCAGCCCAATGGGAGTGCTTCCTCCCTCCCCCAGCACCGAGTGGGTTTTGGGTTGCAATTTGAGCACTTGATTGCTAAAAGGTTCGCCATCACTGCTACAGTGTGTGTGTGTTCTCTGCCACAGTGGGGGCCTCACCGCAGCATAACCCGTGTGACACAACACAGATGCCTTCAAAGAGAAGCCATGACTTACTTCCTGACATAAGGAAAACTCCGTTTGGATCTACAGCAAGACAGGTGACCGCGTCCAGATGAGCCACCATGGAATGCACGGCTTTCCCTGCGCAGAAAAGAGGGGATTTCCTTCCATGTGTTTTCAAAACATCAACATGTTACATCAACACCACTGCTGGAAAAACGCATTTAAACCTGTCTATGTGAACTGCATTTTTAAGAAGTAGCTGCTGTTTTTGTCCTGGTGCAGAGGTCACAAGTCCACGCCACCATCCGACCCATTCTATACACTCTTGACCACGTCCTTACCTGTCCGATTGTCTAGGAAACGGATCCCTCGGTCATCGTGGGCTGTGATTGTAACCGGTTGGGTTGGGTGGCTTACCACTTGGTTTATCTGACCGGCTCCTGTTTAGAGAGAAGACAAGGACGAAAGCTTGATTTTCCCAGCCAAGCTGGCTTTTTGGGAGAAGGGCAAGGAAACCTGCATGCAAGAGACCGCCAATGGTTAACGTCACACCCAAGCATTCTGTTGGAGAGATTGGGGAGAAAAAGAAAAGCAAGGAGTTTGGACTACAATTCCCAGAATCCACCAGTCAGTACTCCCTGTAGACCAGTGTTTCCCAACCTTTGGCTTTTGGACTTTAATTCCCAGAAGCCTAAGTCAATTCCCCCAAAACTGACCAGCCAATGGACTGCAGTGGCTCAAGTGCCTAAGATGTTGACTGGGAGGCGGAAGGTCAGCGGTTCAATTCCAGAGTATTGCAGGACGGAATGAGCGCCCATCTTTGTCCCAGGCTCCTGCCAACCTTGCAGTTCAAAAAGCAAGAAATTGCAAGTAGATAAATAGGGACCACTTTGGTGGCAAGGTAACAGCGCTCCGTGCGCTTTGGTGTCTAGTCATGCCTGCCGGAAACGTCTGCAGCAGCAGACAGCGCTGGCTCTTTGGCTTTGAAACAGAGATGAGCACTGCACTCTAGAGTCGGATACGACTGGCTTTCAAGCAAGGGAAACCTTTAGTTTACCTTTAATGGACTGACTCCGGCTTTCTGGGAATTGAAGTCCAAGAACCAAAAGTCGGAAAGCATTGCTCTGTGAATCCACACGAATGGGTACGCACAGTAAACCCATTCGTGTGGATTCACAGAGCAGCGTTTCCCAACCTTTGGTTCTTGGACATCAATTCCCAGAAGGCTTAAGTCAGTACCTTAGCTGATCACTGCTTTTGGTATCAGCAAATGCACTGGTTTAGGCTTGTAGGAATTGTAGTCCAAAAACCAAAGTTTGGGAAACACTGCAGTAGATTCTGTAAGGTGTAGCACAAAACATTCCATTTCCAAACTAAGGTGCCTCTTAAATCTCCCATCCATACAGCTGACCAGGTCTCGAAATCTTGAACTTCAGATGGATCTAGACAAGGGGCACGATGTTTCTGGTCCAATTTCATGAGAAATGGCCCTGAGAGGCCACTGCAATGTTTGATGACTGCAGAATGTTTTTAATAGATTGATGATCCAATTATTTCTTTTCCTGGCTGAACGAAAGAAAAATACCCCGCAATAAAAGTCAAGAATAAATTGCAGGCTTAGTAAATAAAGAGAAACATTCAATTAGTCAAGAAGTCTTTTTTAGGGATTTCCTGACTGTAGCGGCTTAGTGGTTAGGATGCTGAACTTGATGACTGGAAGATTGGTAAGTCAGCAGTTCAAGACCCGAGTGCTGCATGACGCAGTGAGTTTCTGTTGTCTGTCCCAGCTCCTGCCAACCTAGCAGTTGGAAAGCAAGAAATTGCAAATAGATAAACAGGCACCACTTTGGTTTGGAAGTTAAACAGCATTCCGTGCCTGCCACATGACCACGGAAACATCTGCAGAAGCAGACAGCGTTGGCTTTTTGGATAATGGGAGATGAGCACCGAACCCTGGAGTCAGATACGACTGGCTTTCAAGCAAGGGCAACCTTTTACCTTTACTAGGGGTCATCCTACCCCCTTGGCCACTGCGGTTTCAAAAGCTACACCCACTAAGAACCAAGTGTGTTCTGAATTCCCCTAATATGGGGGATACTCAGACGCCAGTCACCCCCCAGGGTCAAAGAGTCCTAGCTTCCAGTCCGTATCCTCAAAGGCTCCTCTCCCCGCCCAGTTCATGGTGAGCCCCCGGGGTGCTGGATGCGCCCCCCAACTTACCACTGGCTGGTTGGGATTCCAGCGACAGGACGGGACAGGTGGCTTCCACGTCGTAAAGCAAAGCAGAGCCCATCTGGAAGGCCGCGATCATGTGACCGGGGTTGGTAGTGGAGAACGTGATGGAGGTTGGGGTCCCGTTCTCTGCTAAAAGAAGAAGAAGAAGAAGTTGGGGATGGAGATGATGAATACCTGGACCACAGTTCCTGCTTCATTCCATCATCCTAAGGGTGGCCTTGGAGGGCCACAGTCAGAAGATCCAGAAGAGGAGGAATACGTTTTATATGCATCAGAAGTTCAATCAGGACGTAAGACCTATTCTTCTGCTGCTGTATCTGAATCCGAATGTTGGCGATCATCTTCACAATCAGCCATAAAGACTGTGCCATTTATGGTCTTGCATCTGCCTTCCGGATCACAGCATGACACCCACAGTGCCACTGATCCAATTCCACAAGTCACTTTCTGGTCCTAATTCCTTTTGGCACACAAATTCATCATCAACAGCCCCCAGGCCAGGATGGCTGAAGCTGCTGCCCTCTGGATTCAAGTGGGATTTAATCCACTTGGGGACCATCATCCTTCCTGGAGGACTTTGGTACCCAAGGCCGCGAGTCCTCAGGGTTGTCAGGTTAGTTAACTGCTGCCTGAAACTCGGCATTGAGTCGCTGGCAGTAGGGTCTACTCTATGACCATAGCAGGATAACCTGGCCAGAGCTTCATGCTGGCTTTTCTAAAAACACAGGGCCTGTATATGCATTCGCGTTCCACCTATGCAAACCTTTTTGCCTTATGGAAAGATCAGGTTCACCTGAGTTGGGTTCGCCTGAGTGGGTGGCATAAAAATTGAAGAATTAAATAAAATTTTAAAAAGATCCAAGCCATGAAACTGCAGCAACGCCCCTTGAAGAACTACTGAGTCACTGAGACCAACCGAACACACAGACCCTTTGTGACCCCATGGACCAGAGCACCCCAGGCTCCTCTGTCCTCTACCATCCTCTGTAGTCCCCCAGATGTACGCCCACTACGTCAACGATGCCATCTAGCCACCTCATCTTCTGCTGCCCTCCTTCTCCTTTTGCCTCCGATCTTTCCTAGCAGAACTAGAATACAGAACTAGAGACGGTTATAAATGTAATGATGAATAGAGCAAATTTGCTGTGTTAGGGAATGATTGTTAAAATGTCAGTGGCTTTCTCCTTCTCTCTAAGTCAATGGAGCAGTGAAATTTAGACTACCGGGCAGGAAGATTCTGGTCTAGTCAACTTCACTTCCAAGAACAGAAATGTTTCCAAATTGCAGCCTAGCAGGAGTGATGGCGAACCTTGGCACTCCAGCTGTTCTTGGACTTCAATTCCCAGAAGTCCAAGTCCCTGTGAATCCACACAAATGGGTTTACTGGCACTCCAGCTGTTCTTGGACTTCAATTCCCAGAAGCCCAAGTCCCTGTGAATCCATGCAAATGGGTTTACTGGCACTCCAGCTTTTCTTGGGACTTCAATTCCCAGAAGCCCAAGTCCCTGTGAATCCACACAAATGGGTTTACTAGCACTCCAGCTGTTCTTGGACTTCCATTCCCAGAAGCCCAAGTCCCTGTGAACCCAACACAAATGAGTTTACTGGCACTCCAGCTATGCTTGGACTCCAATTCCCAGAAGCCTCGGTCAGTCCATTGGCTGATCAGTGCTTTGAGGAATTGACTGAGGCTTCTGGGAACTGAAGTCCCAAAACCAAAGGTTGGGAAACACTGTGCTATCCATATCCAATCATCGCCTGTAGCCGTCCTCCCAACAGAGGCACAAATGCTTTAATAGCAGTGGTTGGACTGCTAAGAGGCATGACTGGCTTCTTGCTCCCTGACAAGGAAGGTTTGAAGTGCTACAGAAACCAAAGAGGAGAAGTAACGCATATCCTCCCACTAACAGAAGCTATAAGATATCACTTTCTGTAGCCTGATAATAATCCAAGTCTCCTAAAAAAGGTCACTGATTAAAAAAGAGCAGAGTTCCCTCTACTGTCAATCTGGAGAGCTACATCTCTCATGCATATTCCACACACACTTCCATCCTTTCACACCCAGATGGGTGCAATCGGTGTTGGTAACAAATTTTTCTGACTCTGCTGTTGTCTCTGTGTTTCCCACTTCCAGGAGAGGGAAACCAAGCTAGAGAGGGGGAAACGGCTTAGATTAGGGGCAACCAAATTTTTTGGGCCGTGGGCCGGTCACGTGGTTCAGCGGGCTGGTTATATGGTTCAGCGAGCCAGACACGTGGTTCCTTCCACCGGAAGTAAAACGTGCCTTGCAACCTGTTTTGCAACAGGATGAGATAGATTTGAATCTGCCATTTTCTCTGCTTAAACCAGGGATGCCCAAGCTACGGCCCAGGGGCCAGAGGCAGCCTCCGACACCAATTCATCCGGCCCATGCCAGCCTCGTTGCTCCTGGAAGTAGAAGTAAAGCGCGCAGGAGCAACGAGGGCTGGATGAATTGGTGTCAGGGGCCAGATCCAGCTCGTGGGCCATAGTTTAGGCACACCTGAGTTAAGGCCTCACTGGGCAAAACTGTGATCATCTTTCAAGAGTCCCAGCTCACCAATGTCCACGTTGTAGGTGCTGAGGCAGGGGGTGTCGCTGCTGCTTGGGTCCCATAGTCTCACGGTGCCATCTGCAGAGCAGGACGCCAGGCGGTTTTTTGAGGGATTGAATGCCAGGCCCCAGATGGCATCCGTGTGACCCTCCAGGAAGTTGCTGAGCACACCAGGATCTGCACAAAAGAAACATGCAAAGATGTTGCACCACTGGCTTCCCTTGACGTTGGACATGACAGCAGGATTGTCCAGAAATGTATACAGATAACTCGGAGCAGTCAGAAATCCCTGGCTTTTCAAACTTAAAAAGGGAACAGGGGAGAATATCAATAGCAATTAACAATGAAGCTTCTATACTGCCCCACAGTGTTTAGTGCAAGGATGCCCAAACTTTTTGGGCTGTGGGCCTGTCACGTGGTTCTGGGGGCCGGTCACTATGGCCCATGGGCCGGATCAAATCCCCAATGGCAATTCATCCAGCCCCGAAGCCCTCATAGCTCCTGGGATGAGTTACAACCAGTGTGGCTAACAAACAGCCCCCTTACCATAACCGTCGTAAGGGTCCATGCCAAGATCTGGGATCCTCCAGCAGCGGATCTTGGCATCCGTTCCTCCGCTGTAGCAGTATTCACTATTGCAACCCATGACGACAGAAAGCACGGGGCCCCTATCATGAGTTGAAAAGATTGTGAGAAGAATAGGAGAAAAAACCTCAATTGCATTAGGGGTGGGATTTCTAGGAAAGCAAGGGTTTCCTACATGGATTATGGGGAATCCCAAGATTCCCCCGTGAGGCAAACAGTAAGTTGACCCATCTGTATCAGCTCCAGATGGCCAACCTTGGCACTCCGGCTGTTCTTGGACTTCAATTCCCAGAAGCCCAAGTCTCTGTGAATCCACACGAATGGGTTTACTGTGCATACACATCCTTGGACTTCCATTCCCAGTAGTCCAAGTCTCTGTGAGTCAACACCATTCGTGTGGATTCATAGAGACTTGGGCTTCTGAGAAATGAAGTCCAAGAACAGCCAGAGTACCAAGGTTCGCCACCAAGCCTCTGCAAGGCTAGAGTTTTAGCTTATAAATGTCTGGACTATTTTCTCAGGTCAAGTAGTCAACTGGGTTGGGGGGCGGGGGCCACAAGAGGCCTAGTTAATTCCATGTCCTCCAACTCCCCCCCTGTGTGTGCACGAGGTTTCACCACCCCCTCGAAACACACGTGTGCATGCTCCTCTAAAATACACACCTGTGTGCCCTGAACGCATAAACTGGCTCCACATCTAAGGCAGCATTCCTGTAACGACAGAGCAGGAGGATGATAAAATCATAGAATGGAAGGGGGCCTTTTATGCCAACGAGTCTAACCCCTTGCCTATGTCCAACTCCGAATATAGGCAATCCTCATGGCGATCAGCCATGAAGACTGTCCTGAGAATATAATGCAGTGGGCTTTCATCTGCCTTCTGCATCGCAGTGTGACACCCATAGTACCACTGATCCAGTTCCGCGACTCACTTTCTGGTCCTGAGCCCTTTTGGCACACAAAGTCCTCCTCAGCCCACTTGGGGACCATCACCCTTCCCTGTGGACTTTGATGCCCAAGGGTGGTCAGGATAGTGAACCTGACACTCAGCACTGAGTCAAAACATTTGGAGGCCACTTATTTGCAGGGTTGTTGTTAGCCTGGAAGGAACATGATGGTAATTGGAGCAACAGCCACGTGGGCAGAAGCTTCAGCACTCACTTTTTGGAAGCCACCGTCTTCTGCAGGTTCCAGAGTTTGAGAGTGCCGTCCTCCGAGGCAGTGACCAGGGCAGACTCCACGTGGTGGAAGGCCAGAGCCCGGATACCGTCGTAGTGACTTCGAAGGGTGAACTTGGGGTTCCACGTTTTCTTGAAGGCGTCTTTACTGTCTGAGAGCTACGAGGTCGGAGAGAGATGGAAGAGAACGGCTAATGATTTCATGTGCATCAACTGAATTTTCCCTGCTTTAGGCCAGCAATGGCGAACCTTGGCACTCCAGCTGTTCTTGGACCTCAATTCCCAGAAGCCCAAGCCTCTGTGAATCCACATGAATGGGTTTACTGTCACTCCAGCTGTTCTTGGACTTCATTGTCCAGCACAGTAAACCCATTCATGTGGATTTACAGAGACTTGGACTTCTGGGAATTGAAGTCCTGGAACAGCTGGAGTATCAAGGTTCGCTGTCGCTGGTATATAGCATTAATTTTATATATTTGTTCCCTCTTACCAGAAAGTTGTATATCCATTCTTTCTGTTACTCCCGTCTTTATCTTTAATTTGCATATCAATCTTTTATTGCTACATTCCACAATTCTTTAAACCAGGGTCATGCTCCCTCAGACAGTTGAGCAGGCCGGACTGGTGGTCCCCCACCTTAAACGCTGCCGCAAACCACGTCTGTGGCTGTCATAAACACGCTTACGACAGCTGGGACACATTTACAGCTGTTTCCACTGCTTCTGGTGATGGTGGCAGGGCAAGGATGGCGGGCAACATGAAATGGTGCTGTGGGCCAGGTCTGGCCCACTGGCCGTAGATTGAGAACCCCTGCTTTAAACCAATCTTCCAACTCAAATTCAGTCTTTTGTCCCAACGGTATTAGCTTTCTTGATGCTAATAGCTTTGCAGCATCCTTCCCTGCTAAGATAATCATCCTCTGTAGCTGATGACCAGAAAGGGTGTGTGTAAAACAGCAGAATGGCAGTGGAGGAGGAAGCAAGCAGAGACTGACAACAGTGTGAAGCTGAATCTCCAAGGCTACTCACATCACAGCTTAGCTCGTTGTCATTTGTGACCGTCAGGTCCGCGAGGTCACCTAGACTGACCTCTCCCCCGCCAATGGTGTCCATTATAAATACATCCGAGGAAAACCCCAGTGCCCCTGTTTAGGGAGAAGAGAGAAAACTGTTTATGAGTGCAGAAAATTTGCCAACTTCAGGGAAAAGGTAAGTCGGGCTAGAGCAAAAGGAAGACAAGGGTGCAAGGTGCCTTAGAGGGCGAACCAAGTGATCACCTTCGTGAGATCTGGGCTGGTTGGAGATGGCGGAGGGCATGGATGGCTTAGGCGGAAGCCCATCAACGTCTCGGAGATCGGCAAGCATGCCTTGCAACTTCACCCGGCGGGTTTCTGTGACGGTAGACAGATTGGGAGGAGAATGGTTAAGAATTTGCTCCCAGTCGTTGTGTTTGACCACACAAATTCATTATGAAGGCCATCAATAACAATAGGTTGCTCCAAGCACCAGAAATGGTGTATTGGCTACATTGATGGCCCACTTTTTATGCTGCTGGTGACAAGCAATCTACATTGGATGTTCCCCTGCCCCCCAGTCATTTATGACAACAGCATCCTGGTATTTCTGAATTTCCATGCCCTGATTTGGGAGACAACTCAAAGGAACTAACTCAAATGCTTCCTGCAGGGGCCGAGACAGCCGAACCCAAACAGCAGACGTTCAACTTGTCACTTACCAAGCTCATTTCCATCCCCAGCACGCCGCATGTCCCCTGATCCCTCACCGTTCTCCCCGGAGCCCAGGAAGTCAAACTCGCTCAGGGCATCTTCGGAGTCTTCATCGTCGTCTTCATCCTCCACTTCAGGCATCAGGGGTTTACTGGTGAGCTGCCAAGAGAAATACAGTCATCAGGGCATGGCTAGGCTTGGATGGTCACCAGCAATGCCTCGGCCAGAGGAAAAGATTTCTTCTGTTCATAAGACCGGCCAGAACAGGAATCTCAACAGCAAAGCCATCAACTGCTGTAGCATCAGAGGACTCTACACCAGCCCTCACCTTAAGGCAGGGGTGCCCAAACTACAGCCCATGGGCCGGATTTGGCCCCTGATGCTAATTCATGTGACCCATGCCGGCCTCATCACTCCCGGAAGTGGAAGTAAAATGCTTCCAGGAGCAATGAGGGTGGCGTGGGCCGGATGAATTGGCATCAGGGGCCAGATCTGGCCCAGTTTGGGCTACCCTGATTTAAGCAGAGAAAATGGCAACTTAAAATCTATCTAATCCTATTGCAAAACAGATTGCAAGGCACGTTTTACTTCCACTTCCGGTGGGAGTAACCATGTGACAAGCCCACTGAACCACATCCGCTGAACCACATGAGCAGCCCACGGCCTGAAACGTTTGGGCACCCCTGCCATGAGGAGAGATTACCTTTACACGCTGCTTCTTGTGCTGCCGCTGCATTTCCAGAGGCAGGTTTTCCAAATCCTCCTCTTCGTCACTGTCGTCTTCCTCACAACCCTGTAAGAAGGGGATCTTCTCCATCACTGTGCTGCCAATCCGATCCTTGGCTTCCTTCCCAGCATTCCTGCCAGCCAGAAAAGTTAAAAAAATATGGTGAGACTGAGTGTCCCATTTTAAAGCCAGTGGTTTCTCCAAGTGGAAAAAGCACACCACATTTATTGTGACAAATTTAAAATACAGTGGTGAACAATTTCTTATTTGCCAGTAGGGACTTAACCCAAGAGGACCTGGAAATAAATTATCTTCCCAGCCTAAGGGTTCCTATGTTTCTTCCTCCATAGAGTTGTTCCAACCTGACATTATTCCCACATTATTCATACTCATCAGGAGGGTTTTGAAACACAGGCAGGATATCTCTTAAATATCATTTAGTTGTGGATTTCCTGCACAGGGAGAGATTTCGACTAGATGACCTTGTGGTGCTGAGCAATTCCGTGATTCTAACTTAGCAATTTTGTGATCACGTGACCAAGATAGCTGCCATATTATTATGGCCTTAACTACACATTCCATGCACAATCACTATCAATCATTCCTGACCACAGATATACCTTCCATTATGCTATTTATTTATATTTCACAGCAGCAAAACAAGAGCTGCTAGATGGCTCAGTGGTTTAGGTATCAGACCATGGAACTAAAGGTTGGGAGTTTGATTCCCCGCTGTGTCTCCCAGGAGAAAAGTTCCACAGTCCCAGGGCACCCCTAGAAGAAGGGAAAAGTAAACAACTTCTGTGTATTCCTTACCTAGAAAACATTGGAAAGGGTCAGCATAATTTAGAATTGATTTGACGGCACACAATAAATATACATTAAGGGTAAAATGAACTCCAATTCTGGTTTAAAGGGAGCGGCATAGGAAAACTGGCATTAAACTTAACATTGTTTTTAAATTAAGATGAGGCTGCCTCTCTAACTCTGAAACATTATCAGAAAAACATATCTGTAGTGTGACAGGCCATTACACAGGCAACTAGTTAAAAGCAATACAGTCAAACCTTGAGATAAGAATGGTTCAACTTAAGAAAAATTCAAGATACATCCGGAAATCTCAGGGGAAAAAAATTTATTTTTGAGATACAAAATTCAGTGCATTCTTAAGGGAAATTTAAGATAAGATTTTTTTGAGATACAACCAACCCAGAGGAACGAATTAAATGTGTATGTAGAGGTTTGACTGTATAGGAAGCATCAATAAAGATCACACAAGATCGGAATCTTTTGAGCAGACACTTTATTCTTGCAAGAACTCTGCCAATGAAAACAGAGACTGGAAATGAAAGAAAAAGCCCAATAATGGGTTTTGGAAACATAAAAGTATATAAATATAAGAAAGCGACTATTGTTATCATGGTAACAGCTATGAGATTATTAATGGCTAAAAATTGGGAAGTGTATATGGAATTTGTAATGGATTGGTATAAAGAATTATAGAATGCTGCTATAAACCATAAGACGACATGTGAATTAAAATTAAAGAACAGTTTGATAATGGAAAAAAATGATTTATAGACAATTGGGGTGAGTTTATTACATATTTGTTAAAGCAAAAGGGATAATGCCAGGACAAGAATACTGTACTATTTTTTTTGGAAATAGGGGATATAAATAAGATAGGGAAATTTTGTTTAGATTATATAGGCAAGATAATAATGTCCCAGTGGTGGTGGAAACACATGTTGATATAGTATTATTTTCTTTATTAAGTTTAGCACTGTATGTATTTTTCTTGTTTTCCTTTTTGCATTTTATGTTGATAAAATAAAAACAAAAACAGAAGGAGAAGCCATATCCTTTCCATCACAGGTGAGCAATTGTGTCAGATGTTTCTGGACAGCAGTTCAAAAGACCTGTAAGGTCACAGTTGACCAGCCCTGCTCCACAGAATGGGACGTGGAGTTCATAGAAGACCATCTTACCTACACACACTTACCTTTTGATCTGCTCTTCTATCTGCTGGACAAGGAGGGACTCGCCCCTGTTCAGCCCAGCAGGCCCTGAGGTGGGACTAGCTTCCAAGCCACTGGGTTCAGTGGCCCCATTCAACTCCACAGAGCAGCGGCCTAAGAGAGCCCGGACACGCTTGGAGCGCATGTCGAGGATGGTGTCTGTGTAGCCCACCTCTTCCAGGTACCTGGGGGAATCCAGACACAAAGAAAAAGGCAGGTTTCTTTAGTTCACTGCAGAGGTTCCCAACCTTTTCAAGACAGGGGCCGGGCCACACTCTCTGTCAGTTTCGAGGGCCGGATGGATATTCTGCCCTGCCTGCACAATGAGGGTGGCCATTTTGTTCCAACACCTTTAAAGGGGGCAGCCATTTTGTTTCTCTAATGCCTTTGGAGAGCTGGGGAGCACATGAAAGGCCCTGTGGGCCTTAAGTTGGGAACCCCTGGTTCACTGCAAGGGATGGCAACTAGCAAGCCCTTGATTACATCTGCCGGAAAAGCAGCTGCTAATGAAGCCTCCCAGCTTATAATAAATGGTCGTGGGGAGAGGTCTCGTGTCCCTGCAGTCTCTGAAGCCCCTCTACTCACTGGCGGAGTAGCTGTCGCCCTTCTTTCCACATAAACTGGGTGCTTTCCAATGAAATCGGTTCTGCCGGCCCATTGGAGACTGGGGATAAAACAAAGGAAGATTCCCATCAGCAAATCACAACGCCATGAATATATTTCCAACAGCTTTGGGGAGATGACAAGATTTAACTTTTTGGAAAAGACTTTTGGGAGGTCCAGGTTGATAGAGAACAAGAACACCTGGGCACCACTTGGTCTGCCATAGGAGATTAAAAGCAAACTGTTAAATGTTTTGAAAATAATGTGAAACCTAAAAGAAACATCAGCAAGTGGACGCTTCTGTGTAAGACACTGTTGATGATAGACAGTGTCAGAGGGAAAGAAACACTTAAATCAGGACAAGATGAGTAAATGGACAGGTTTCCTTTGTCATCACCATGGACGCATGGTGGACAGTCTTAGGCAATGGTAAGAGAAACAAGCCTCTCAGCAGAGCAAGCATAATACCTGGTTCTGAAACATCTGGCTTCTTGTCCCCCAGGTTCGGTTCAGTGCCAAATTTCAGCTTGTGATACTTTGACCTGGAACATGCAAAGAAAACTTAAGATATTAATACAGAAAACCTGTGCAGAGGTAAATATGGATCATTTCCTTTAAGGATACAAATGCTGTCTTAAAAGAGGACGAAGGAGTAATCACCCAACCAAACCTGGAAGGCAATCAGAGAGGAGAATCTCCCCACCACACCAGGTAAAGTCCCTCCTGTCTCCCAAAACAAGGCTCCTGGTTTCTAGTCTAAGCATCTGAGAGGTGCTCTCATTCTAGCCAGTAATGTCACCGGTGAGACACACACACACACAAAATGGCTCACCTCTCCTGCTTCAAAGCATATTCCAGCATCTTTATCCTCCGCACAAGATCTGTCTTCAGGTTCTCCTGGCCCTTCCTCTCTCCCTGAAGAAAGGCCACTTGTGCCTGAAGGAGACAAGAACAATGCAATAATGTGCTAGTGCCATGGATACATTTCCAGCCAAAATTCAAGACAGAAAAGGGTGTTTTAGGCTGGAATAAATTTACGTAAAGCTTGACATGTACACTTCCATGGTTAGATAGATAGATAGATAGATAGATAGACAGACAGACAGACCTAACAAATATTGATGCAACTGCATGATCAGAGGTAGATTAGGTTCATACAGGGGCCATTTATTTATTTTACTGAGATACAGTGGTGCCTCGGTTTACAAACACCTCGGTTAACATAATTTTCGATTTACAAATGAAAATCCATTCAAAATAATGCCTTGTTTTACAAATTTGTATTGCAAAAAATTCGTAAACCCAAACGTGGTTTCCCATAGGAATGTATTGAAAACTAATTAATCCGTTCCAGAGGTCAGAAAAAAGTCAAAGAAGTCTTTCAATGCATTCCTATGGGAAACTGACTTTTGGGTTTACAAATTTTTCGCAATAAGAAACGTCCTGGAGAATGCATTAAATTCGTAAACCGAGATACCACTTTATTTCTAGCTCATTCTACATCAACAAGACAGGATCAGATGCTGAATGACATTCAGAATCAGCAGCTTAGGGGCTGAGGAAAGGATTGGGAAAAGGAGATGTAAAGTAGCAAAGAAAATTTCTCATTTTCTGAAGAGAGAAAAAAAGACAACCAACCCAGTGGCTGAATTTTACACAGCAATCCAAAGGGGTGGCCTGGCTTATGAAGTGCAGTGGTACCTCTCTTAAAGAGCATAATGTGTTCCATGGGATTGCTCTTTAAGCGAGCTTGCTCTTTAAGTGAAACACCACTGTAAGTGACCAGTTGTGATTTCTGGTTTGGGGGGGGGGGGGGGGGGGGAGATTGCAAACCCTGATTTAGTTGTTAAGTGAGTTTTAGTTGTTAAGCGAGGCGACCATTCAGAGAATTTCCTGCTCTTCAAGTGAGTTAGTCTCTAAGCGAGGTGCTCTTTATGTGAGGTTTTACTGTACAAGAAACCCGTCTCTTGGTAGTATAAGGTTATTTCAGTATATCCCAGGAGAACAGGAAGGACATTGTCTGAAGGGAAACAGCTGTTGGCATCTCATCCCAAATTCATACTAAATACTGCAAGGAAAATCTCGCCAGTCTCAGGTTGCATAAATGAAGAGGCATTGTGAGTTAATTCGTAGCGTGCGCTTGGAAAAAACCAACCCAGAATGCATTAAGGATGCCATTAAACGTGCAACGAAACTTTGCAGGATGAAGGCGTTATTCTGTCTTGCAGAACGCTACAAATGCAAGAGAGAGAGAGTGTGTCTTCCTTTCTTGAATTTAGGATGGTTTGAAAGGGGAATTTGTTCAATTTCATTTCTCTCCAGCTAGTCTCTGCCCCAAAGAACATACACAGATCTCCCCATGAAACACCAGGCAAACAGTGCCTGCAAGTTTTAGAAGGAGTTCAAAAACCAGAGGAACCTGCTGAATGAGAGGCAGAAGCAGGACCGGCCTCCGTTCACTTACACCAGGGATTCTCAACCTGAGGCCCGTGGGCCGGATGCGGCCACAGCACCATTTCACATGGCCCTCCTCCACCCACACCAGGAAGTGCCATGTGGTGGAGGAAGGGCAAAATGGCCGTCTGGCCCCCGAAGCTGTCTGAAGGAGCGTGACCCAGCCCCCGGCTTTAAAAGGTTGAGAACTCCTGACTTACACACCACCTTCCTGGCATCACCCTTGATTTCTCAAAGGAGATATTAAAATTATCAAACACTACCCAAGAATGAAATGGATATTTTTGACTACAAATTGCCTCCAAAAAGATATCAAACCACACAAAATCCATCTTTTGGTCACCCATTGGATCTGCACAGAAGCTCCCAAGACTGTCATGGATATCCTTGACCTTCTAGAACCGTGATGGCGAACCTTGGCACTCCAGATGTTCTTGGACTTCAATTCCCAGAAGCCCCCCGTGAATCCACATGAATGGGTTTACTGCAATTCATCCGGCCCACGCTGCCCTCGTCGCTCCCGGAAGCGGAAGTAAAACATGCCCGTATGGTTAAGGCTCTTCTGGGTTAACCCTTCCTCATGGCGATCAGCCACAAAGACTCTCCTGAGAATATAATGCAGGGGACCTTCATCTGCCTTCCACATCACAGCATGACCCCCGTACCACTGATACAGTTCCATGAGTCACTTTCTGGTCCTGAGCTCCTTTGGCACGCAAAAGTCTTCCTCAACCCTAGGTCAGGATTGATGAAGCTGCTGCCCTCCTTCAAGGTAGATTCAAGTAGGATTTAACCCACTTGGGGACCATCAACTTTGCATGCGGTCTTTGACACTTAAGGCCATTAGTCCTCAGGGTGGTCAGGTTAGCTAAATTCTGCCTGACACTCGGCATTGAGTTGCTGGCAGTAGGGACTACTCTATGACCATAGCAGGATAACCTGGCCAGACTTACTGTGCTCTCCTACCCCTTCCTAGTGGTTTTGATGGAAGTAAGGGACTTATATTTCCCAGTCTCTTTTTTTTTTTTTTTGGGGGGGGGGGGGGGGGGCTTCTGTTTCTCAGCTATGTACTTCTCCCCCAGGTTGTCACCACATTTGCTACTGAACAAGCTGCAGTGATATTCACCCACTCCATCACCATGGAGGGTAGGGACTGATTCTGCAAAAAGAGATGTCAGTTACAGTCTGCCTCTTTCTTTTTTCAGATAATACAGACACATCCTCCAAGCCTATGTGCGGGTGGGTGACTAACTTCTTTCCCCATCTCTACAAAGAGACCAATCAATCCAGCCTCCAGCAATATTTCAGAATATCCCCCCCCCAGCCGCTTCCCATGAAGACAGAAATCAATCTAGCTTCTACAAAACAGGATGTCCCCGTCCCCCATCCACTGAAGGCTGCTCTTATTTCAATAGAGATACCTAACCTACCTCCCCTTCCCATTTCATGGCCTAAATATCAAGCAGCCAGACAAAAACGAGATCTGAAAGTTGGCTTATCTTAAGCACCCTTTGAAGCAAGTTCCCTTCAAATCTGTGGGTTTGGTCCATTTTCTTGGAGAAAAAGAGAATTCTAGGTCATTAACTCAAACTAGGGGCTGTGGTGGCTTAGTGGTTAAGAAGCTCGCCTTGTTAGCTGGAAGGCTGACAAGTCATCAGTTTTGAGACCGGAGTACTACATGATGGTTTGAGTGTCCGTCTCTGTCCCAGCTCCTACCAACCTAGCAGATCAAAAGGAAGAAAGCGCAAGTAGATAAATAGGGACCACTTCGGTGGGAAAAGATCTTGGGGCCACGAAAGGAGCCTCATTTGGGCGTCCCCTGAGCCGAGTTTCTTCGGCAAAAATCCTTTCAACCCAGAATAATTTCTGACATGGAATTATCATTATGTTATCTCAAACTGCTTCCAGTTTGAGAATGAAATCGTCGATTCCTCCTCACTTATTTCCTAACAGCATTTACCATGCATATCTCCCCCACTGATCACATCTAACTAATGGTGGTTGAGACAGAAATAAACAGGTTCTATCCACTGCTCCACCTAGCTTGGTAGGTGTGTGGGTAGGTTCAGGGGAAAAAACAACAACTGATCTGATCTGCTCCAATCTCTACTCTATGGAGGCTAGGAAGCCCTGAGTACAGTGTTTACTCAGATATCTGTCCTCAGAAAAGGGAAAACAAAAAGAACTAAAACTTCCAGTTTCTCTAAAACATTTGAAAATCTACTTCTTGCCGCTTCATCCCTGTTTAAGAAAATGACAGCAACACCTGAGCTAAGGTGTGGAAGGTAGGAGTGTCCTTCTTAAATCAGAGGAACGTAACCTTAAAACATGTTTTGTGCACCTACCCATGTAAGATACAAAGATGCTTCCAGCAAGAGTACTCAGAAACAGGACGCTGCCTCATAGCAAATGTGACCACTGGGTCAACTTAATTCAGTCCTGTCTAGCCAGTGGTGGGCACACACATGGGCCTCTAAATGCCGGAGGACTCAAACCCCATCAGTCCCAGCCACCAGACATGCTAAGCAGGAAAGATGGGAATCCCAGTGCAACAACATCTGAGCTGGACTGTAACCACGTAACATCGTTTCGGGTGTTCTGAACAAGATGGGAACTGTTCTAGCCCTGTCTGTAGCTGCTAAGGATTTGAACAGAACAGAGGACTTCTCATCCCTAGTCCTTTGACGAAAACAACTACCTCTAGCTAGTGATGCGTGTGACAAAGCCCCAGTAAAGATGAGGAAAGGACTCTTAAGCCCCTTCCGGAGGAACATTACCTGCATGTCACTTCCTTGGGGAAAAGAGTAGCCCAAACATCTTTTAGTCACAAGGGGCTGCCGTGGCTCAGTGGTTAAGAAGCTTGCCTTGTTAGTTGAAAGGCTGCCAAGTCCCGGGTACTGCATGACAGACTGAGCTCCTGTCTCTGTCCCAGCTCCTGCAAACCTAGCAGATCGAAAGCAAGAAATTTCAAGTAGAGCAATAGGGACCACTTTGGTGGGGAAAAGATCTTGGGGACATGAAAGGAGCCCCATTCGGGCATCCCCTGAGTGGAGTTTCTCCAGCAAAAATCCTTTCAGCCCAGAATAATTTCTGACACGAAATCATTATTGTTAGTAAGAACACAGTGTATTTTTGGGGGGAAAGTTACACTTTACATGTTCATTTATCTGCGAGGAGAGGGATGGCAGTGTCAGTTCAGTAGTATTTCAAGCACAGCTGAGCCACCGGGAGGGAGTCTTATGTGGAATTATCCCCACAACCCATGTTAACACAAACGTGGTTCACAACCCACATTTTCAACGGCTATGCCAACCATTCATGAACCCAGCTGTGCTTTGGCACGTGAAACCATCCTTTGAATGGCAGAATCCCAAAGGCAGGCTGGTTGCTTTCTATGGAGCTTTTGAGGATGGATGGCTTCCTGACACCTGTCAATTACTGGAGCCACTGGAGATTAATATCCATTTATTGTGAGCTGGATGAAGGAAGAGTGCCAAGAGTCAAGTCTAGACCCCGGGAGGAGGGGGAACACATGAAACTATCCTTGACCTAATAAAACCAAAGACTGGGACCCACCCTGTCCAAGATACCCTCAAGCATCTTTCAATGGACTCCTCCTTGTTGCCTTACTAACAATTTTGTGTCAGTGATTAAGAAGCTCGCCGTGTTAGCTGGAAGGCTGGCAAGTCGGACAGTTCGAGACCCGGGTACTGCAGGATGGATTGAGCGTCCGTCGTCTCTCTGCCCCAGCTCCTGCCAACCTAGCAGTTCGAAAGCAAGAAATTACAAGTAGAACAATAGGGATGGCTTTGGTGGGAAAAAGATCTTGGGGACATGAAAGGAGCCTCATTCGGGCGTCCCTTGAGAGGAGTTCCTCCATCAAAAATCCTCTCAACCCAGAATAATTTCTGACACAAAATCATTATAAAATGAAGCCTCCCCATCTTTTTAATGCGGGCAGTTTTAATGTGGTTAGTTTTTAATAGGTGGGTGGGTACGTTGGGTTTTTTATTGTTTTTAATATGCATGCTTTAATCCTGTTGTGAGCCGCCCTGAGTTGGGTTCGCCTGACTGGGTGGTATAGAAATGTGAATTATAAATAAATAAATAAATATTGGTGTAATTTGGGCAAAAATCCTTTCAAACTAGAATCATTTCTGACACGAAATTATCATTATAGCCTTACTCAATTGGGACTGCAGTGGCTCAAGTGGCTAAGACGCCGACTGGGAGGCGGGAGGTCAGCAGTTCAATACCCGAGTGCTGCAGGACGGAGTGAGCTCCCGTTTTTGCCCCAGGCTCCTGCCAGCCTAGCCGTTGGAAAGCAAGAAATTGCAAGTAGATAAACAGGGACCACTTCGGTGGGAAAGGTAAAATGGTGTTCCCGTGCGCTCCGGTGTCTAGTCATGCCTGCCACATGACCACAGAAACGTCTGCAGAAAGCAGACAGCGCTGGTTCTTCCGGCTTTGGAACAGAGATGAGCACTGAACCCTAGAGTCGGATACGACTGGCTTTCGAGCAAAGGGAAACCCCTTTACCTTACGTTTAATTAGCTTATGATTCGACCCATCACTCTCCCACATCCCATGGGGAGCAGATAACGTCCATTTTATTCATTGGGGGAGGGGGCAGACTTGTCGGCCCCCCACCTTTGCCTCTGGCCTGAGGGGGGCATTTGGGAGGGGGGAAGGGCCCCCCCAACCAGACACCTTCGTAAGGGGTGGGATGGATGTCAATGGGGGTCCCTTGCCTGCCTCCCTGTCCCCCCCCCCACCCGCTGCACGTCCCGTCGGCCACCATTTCCCACCAAGATGGCGACAGAGGCAGCGGCAAGCGAAGTCGCCTCAGGAAGGAACCGACCTGCCCCCCCCCGGTAACGGCCCCCCTTTCCTTTCCTCTCCCCTCCCCCCCCCCCTTACCTGAAGCTCGGCCCGCTCGGCCTCCCAGCGGCTCTTCTCGGCCTCGAAGCGCGCCCACTCGTGCTGGATGAAGTGCAGGATGCCCGGCAGGCTCAGCTCCCCGCGGCCGGGCCCGGCCTGAGGCGCCGTGGTGGTAGGGAGAGCGGCGGCGGCCGAGGGGGGCTGCTGAGGCGGCGGGTCCCCGGCGGCGGCGGACAGGGCCTGGGCCTCGGCTTGGCCTTGGGCCGCCTGCTGCTGGTAGAGGAGCTGCTGGGCCCCCCTGGCCGCCACCCGCTCGGCCTCCATCGTGGGGGATCCCGGCGGCGGCGGCGGCGGTGGTGGCTGAGGCTGCGGCTGCTGCCACATAGTGAGCCTGCCTGGCCCCGCGGAGAACAAGGCGGAGAAAGGGGGAGGCCGCGGCGCCGAGTGCGCCTGCGCGGCGGGGCGACTTCCTGCCAAATAGGGAGCCAGACCGGAAGTCGGGCCTAAGAGAGGGAGGGAGGCGGCGGCCACTACTATTACTACTACGCCGCCGGGGAGAACGAGAAAGAGAGAGAGAGAAAAAGGGGATGGGAAGGAGGAGGGAGAAGAGTTTCCATGGAAACGCGAGGTGAGAGGGGGCGGCCTAGTCTGGCTTTCACTCCCTCTCCCCTCTTCTCGCGGGAGGTGTCATGGCAACGGGACGGGGCGCATGCGCGCATCGCGCGACTCTTTTCCGCCCTCCCTCCGAATCGTCAGCCTCCGCAGGGGCGGGCGGGGTCTCCATAGCAACGGGGCCTAGCCTAGGCTGCTGTTCCCCCCTCAAAGTAGGCAAGGTAGGGGGGGGGGAAGAAGAGTGGTTACCCAGCAACCGCCCATCCACCCCTCCTTCCCTCAGTGCAGCTAGAGTAACTTGTCCCGGTTTTTTAGAAAAATAAGATGGATGGTCACGTGTCTTATTTGGGGCCGGGTGGAACTGTGAGGAGAGATGTATTGAGGGCACAAATGTCCTCTGGGGATGGAAAGTAAGGGTTGCTATGACGACCAGGGTGGGTGGGGGGGCAGAGAAAGAAGAGCAGGAGTTGCTGGGGGGAACCTGTGGGTATGGCAACACCAATGCACACCACTCTTGTAGGGAGTGTGGGGTTCAGGAGGATAGGTCTCTGCCCCAGAGAGACTACACAGTGGGTGGGCAGCAGTGCGCAACCCGCCAGGTCCTTCTGTAGCTTCCTAACTAGTGAAGTGGCTCATGATGAGTTTCTGAGAATTGTTCTCCAGTGGCATCTGGGCTGGGTGGGTTATATACTTAAGAATGGGGTAGGTAAAGGTTTCCCTGGCTCGAAAGCCAGTCGTATCCGACTCTAGGGTGCAGTGCTCATCTCTGTTTCTAAGCCGAAGAGCCAGCACTGTCTGCTTCTGCAGACGTTTCCGTGGTCATGTGGCAGGCATGACTAGACACCGGAGCGCACGGAACACTGTTACCTTCCCACCCAAGTGGTCCCTATTTATCTACTTGCAATTTCTTGCTTTCGAACTGCTAGGTTGGCAGGAGCTGGGATGAAGACGGGAGCTCAATGGAGGCAATTAATTCATTTCCATAGATTTGCATAGTTAATGAGATATTCCTGGTTAGGGTCGCAATTTTAAATGCACAAGAATAAGTATAATTAGTGCAAGTCTTGCTTCTACAGACAGCGAGAGGCGTTAACCAAAGAAGCGCCATAGCACATGTCCGATAGATGCTTTAAAATGGCATTAAAAAAAAGCGAGAGGAACATTGCCTTGACCCATTTCCTAATTCAGTTCCAATTGAGATAATTTACTTGAACACTCTTTCCTTTAGGATCTGAGTCGGCAGGCAAATTGTGGGAGACCAAAAGCCCTTCTGAGTCATGGTTCACTTTCCCTGAGGTCACAACCAACCTTCTGACCTGTTGCGTCCTTTCTCTTTTGTACCAATTCTTTCCTCTGTAGTCAGGCCGGTCACTGCCTTGCCGGAAAAGTAGGCAAGGTGGAGAGGGAGAAGAGTGGTTGCCTAGCAACCAAAGGCCTCGCCAACTGGACCTGATGACCGTCTCACAAACCAATCTCCAGACTCACATCAGCCAAAGCAAGGGCGCCAGGGCATTGCTGGTGCATGAAAATAACAATAGAAATCAGCCAAAAGGGAGGGTTGGATAGAGTTGGCGAGGCTCACCCTTGACTCTGCTTCATTGTTTATTATATTTCCTTTTCGGCAGGATGAATTTTGTTTTAGCAGGAAGAAAGCACCGTCTTGGTAGTATCCCCACTCATTCTTCTCCGCATCAGGTATAGTAGTGTTCTTATTATTAATTTGTACTTACACATAATCAAGGTGGCACATGCCATTCTACTTCCACCTAGTTCATCCTTACAGCATACCTGAGGGTTAGATTACACCGAGAGAGAGAGTGATGGGCTGAAGATCTCTATCCCATTGCTGAGGCGACTGTTTCCTGGTGCAATACTTTGCTCAGTTAGGACAGGGGTTTGCAAGCATGGCCCGTGGGCCGAATCTGGCCTGCATTGCCAAATAATCCGGTCCCCAACCTCGCTCTAGTTGCCGTCTAAAATTGGCCACAGACTGATTTACAGCTGCGTAAATGCCTTTACTATAGCTGTAAATGAGTCTGCGGCCATCGTAAACATGTTTATGACAGCAGCAGACACGTTTTACGGCACGGGTCTGGCCCGCTCAGATGTTTGTGGAAGGGTGGTCCAGGCCATGGCTGAAAAACTTTGAGAACCCTTGATGTAGGAGGACAGGAGACTGACTTACACTGATTCAGATCCTTGCCCTCATCAAACCCTGAGTTGTCAAAATCACTTGCCAGCTGTATCTGTTCAGGTATTTTGGCAGGATTCATTCCTAGCCTTACCTGAATACCCCTGATATTTTCTGAACATTTGCCGTTTAATTGTTGTAATAATAATTGTATGTCAGAAATTATTCTGGGTTGAAAGGATTTTTTGCTGGAGGAACTCCGCTCAGGGGACACCCGAATGAGGCTGCTTTCATGTCCCCAAGACCTTTTCCCCTGTCAAATTGTTAACTAGCCCCAAATCTGTTTAACTTCCAAGCTTTCCGAATAAGATTGCTCTGTTCATTATGGTCTGGTTTGAGGCTATCATGGCAGCTGAGTGCAGGTGCAGTTTGCCTGATGTGGCTTTACTGGTGTGTTATAGCTCCGTCTCACACTCGCCGCCTCTACTTCATTCCTGCTATTCTGTAGTGTTTTACCTCGCGAGTCACTAAAGATAATTTTATTGAAAGGTGGCAGAGCAAAAGCCTACTATACAGGGCTATATCTAAATTTCCTAAGAAACACGTATAACTATTAAGCAGTTGTATTGTTATTTTCCAGGAAATGTCTGTCCCGATATCTGTAATTTTTATATATGGGCTCGGGGTCGTTTGAATAGTTCATCTCCATGGGCTTATTTATACCAGGGGTTCGCAACATGGTCCAGGAGCCGGATGCGGCCCGTGACACCATTTCATGTGCCCCCCATTGGCTCTGCCACTCCCAGAAGTGCAATGGGTGGCAGGCAGGGCAAAATGGCCGTCCGGCCCCCGAAGCTGTCTGAGGGAGCTTTACCCGGTCCTCGGCTTGAAAAGGTTGAGAACCCCAGGCTTACACACAGAGACTCGCTATGTTTGCTACATGTGGTTGGGAGAAACCTTCATGGCAGGGGTTCCCAACCTAAGGCCCATGGGCCAGATCCGGGCCCCTGGTGCCTCCAAGGGCATTTGAGAAACAAAATGGCCACCCCTTTGAAGCTGTTGGGGTTAAATGGCCACCCCCATTGTGCAGACAGGGCAAAATGGCTGTCCGGCCTTCAAAGCTGACAGCGTGTGGCCAGGCCCCTGGCTTGAAAAGGTTGGGAACCCCTGCTTTATGGTCTGACCATGCCCCCTGGACAACTCAGCGGGCTGAGCCATGCCCCGGAAGCGGGCACATTTACGACTGTCTTAAATGCGGCCACTTCCGTGTTTACAACAGCCACGGGCACATTTATACATGCGCAGGCATGTTATATGGCTAACATAAATGCATCCACTTCTACTTCAGGGTGTGGCTGAGGCAGTGTGGGCTGGGTCTGGGTCCGGCCCATGGGGAGTAGGTTGGAAACCTCTGGCTGTGTAATTCATCTTTCCTTGTCAAGGTGTCTGGATGCATTTGGGGCAGCTCAGAGCTCCAAAGTCATAACCTTGCGCTCATTTCTCCTTTTATGGTCGTTGCCAGGTGAAGTAGACTTGGATGGCCACGCCTGGAAGCACAGGACCCTCCTCGGGCCACACATCAGAGAGCTTTTTATCCCCTCTCCTGCAGCCAGAAGATGCGCATCACCTTCTGCCAGGGGGTGCTGGCAGCTGCCATAGCTCTTAATCTGCTGGTGCTTTATTACATCTCAAGGCTTCAACAGCACATCATGCACAGACACAAGGCCCATGTACAGCCCAGCCACCGCCAGCCATTTTGCTCCCCTCTGAGGCCTGGCGTGACCATCCTGATCCGGGAGTTCGAAGACTTTGAGAACTACGTCCTGGAGGTGGTGCGGTCTTTCTCGAGAGAAAAGCCTGATCTGCCCATGGTGGTGGTGGCCGATCACCTGCCGTACCCTCCCCTGACCCTGCCCAGCGCTGTCGACGTCCAATTGGTCCTCCTCAAACCTTCCCCCGATCAGGCCGCCCACAGGTTTCGGCCAGAGACTTATGTACGGACGGAATACGTGGCATTGGTGCCTGACGGGGTGAAGGCGAATTCCGCGTCTCAGCTGGAGCAGATGTTGGAGGAGTTGAAGAGCAGCCCGAATAACATCAAGATGGTGGCCGCGCCAGTTCAGTCCCTGGCGCCTCTCCAGTGCCTGGGCCTTATGGTTACCCTCAGGGAATGGGAAGCCGAATACTCAAACTTTCCTTCTTCCTTCAAAGTGTGTGAAGCCTTGAAGGGAGAAGCCATCCTCCTCCTCCGCACCAGGGACTTTCTCAACCTCTCGCTACCCTTGGCCAGACCTCTGCTGACCTCCCTTTTCATCCAGACATCGTTGCGAGGCTGGGCTGTCCGGGTCCTCGATGTCTCCTTTTCAGCTCTCCATCTGCCTCTGCTCACCTCCTCTCACAACCAGTGGAAGGCGGACAACCTCGCTAAGGCCAACCGGCGGCAGCTTTTCCGAGACTTTGGCATCAAGCGGGTGATCCTGGAGGACCAGAAGGAAGAGTGGTTTGGTTGCAGCAAAGAGACGCCCCGCTGCTTCAGCACCATCCACGACGACACACCGGACTACCTCTACCAGAACCGTTGGACCCCACCATGCTGCCTGAAAGCCTTGAGGGAGACAGCCAAGTATGTCATCAACATCCTGGAGTCCTCCGGCGTGCGTTACTGGCTGGAAGGCGGGACGCTCCTAGGGGCAGCCCGTTACCAGGACATCATCCCGTGGGATTACGACGTTGACCTCGGCATCTACCTCGAAGACGTCCCTAACTGCAGTCTGCTGACAAGCGTGGAGTCCGGCTCCATCGTGGACGAGAAGGGCTTCGTTTGGGAGAAGGCCGTCGAGGGGGATTTCTACCGAGTGCAGTACAGCGAACACAACCACTTGCACGTTGACCTCTGGCCTTTCTACCCCAAGAACGGCGTGATGACGAAGGACACCTGGATGGACCACCGGCAGGACGTAGAGTTTCCAGAACGCTTCCTGAAGCCCCTGGTCTCCATCCCGTTTGCAGGTTTCCTTGCGATGGCACCCAACAATTACCGGCACTTCCTGGAGCTGAAGTTTGGGGAAGGGGTGATTGAAAACCCTCAGTATCCGAACGCAGCCCTGAAAAGCATGGAGAAAGGAAGTTGAGTGCATTATCACAGGAAAGAGAAGATTGTGGAGAGTTCCAGCACGGACACCTTCTCTCTCTTGAGTGCTAAAGGAAAACCAACTCAGGGGTTCATCTGCTCCTTGCCTATACCTCAACATCTCTAGAGTGGGGCAGATGTTTCGACTGAACTGCCTGGTCTGATCAGGCCAAAGCCCTCTCTACTCCACCCTTCTGTGACTAGCAGCAGCTGGCCAGATGCCTCCAGGAAGCTCGTAGGTAACCTCTATCTCTTGCTGTTCCCAGCAGGTGAGAGTCAGGCGTAGATGCTGTCATCATGCAGCTTACATTTTGCTATTACATCGCAAGCACTTGTCTCGGGACAAATGGTTCCTAGGGAGGGAGGCTGGTTCCAGAGGTCTGCAAAGTGTGGGTTTTAAAAAGTTGAGCCTCTAATGCAGTGATGGTGGACCTTGGCACTCCAGCTGTTCTTGGACTTCCATTCCCAGAAGCCCAAGGATCTGCGATTCCACATGGATGGGTTTACTGCGCGAGACTTGGGTTTCTGGGAATGGAATTCCAAGAACACCTGGAGTGCCAAGGTTTGCCATCACAGCTCTAATATCTCCACACAAGAGCTTTTTAAAAATTAATGATCACAGTTGTTTCAGCAAAAGTCCCATTCCACGGAGCATCTGTCCTCATATGTGCTCTGTGGGACTTTCGTACAGAGCATGTCTGTGTATGTATGGTAACTGCATGCACTCACAAGATTTAGAGCCATTCTATACAGCTCTTGGACGCAGTCTCTTCATGTTGCCTTCCTAAAAACTGCTAACTGATATCTAGTGAGAATTTACATCACATGCATTTGAAACTGCCATGTTTTAAAAACAATTGAGATTAAAAATGATGTTAAACCTTGCATCACTCACATCAAGCTGGGATTTTTGAAATGGTAGCCATGTTAGCCTGTGTGTCAGGCTTATCACAGAGCTGTCGTTGGCTGTAACTCATATCCAAGAATGCATTTTCCCCCTGAAGCAGAAAAAATGCCATTGGCGTGAATTTGTTTCAGGTGGATCCCAGCTTGCCTTGAAGTGACCCACACACTATGATTACAGAGCCATCTCCTGCGGCACGTATGAAATGAGATGTGCAGGATTTAACACCAGGACTGCAATGGACTGCCACGGCCTTGTGGATATTATCAAGGTGCGCCTTCACAGCCAGTCCATCTGGCATGGCCTCTTCCGCCTCCATGACTGTTGGGAATCAGAGTTCCTCCTCCACTCATTTTGCCGTCGGGCCCAATAGGATGGCATTTCCTCCACGGAGGGGGTCCGTCACCCCACCTAAAGGGGCTCATCCGCCCATAGCCATTGGCCCCTTTAGAGAGTCAGGTTAGTTAACCGCTGCCTGACATTCAGCGTTGAGTCGCTGGCTGTACGGTCTACTCCATTACCGTAGCGGGATTTCCAGCCAGAGCAAACAAAACAAAAAGACCAAAAAAACATTGTGGCACTGCTGTATTTTAACGTTAGCTTTCATGGATCAAGTCCACATCGTCTGATGGCAATTTCTTGCTGTTGAACTGCTAGGTCGGCAGGAGCTGAGACAGACGGCAGGATCTCACTCCATCACGCAGACACTCAGGTCGCGAACTGCCAACCTTCTGGTCATCAAGCTCAACATCTTAACCTCTAAACCGTCACAGCCCTTCCTGTTCATGTCTACAGTGGTTTAGAGAGGGTCATGTGGGCAGTGGATGTCCGTCTGTCCCCCAGATGTGAAGGATTTCATGATCCCAACCCAGTCATTGTTGGGGATTAACTGTCTTGCAGCTGGATTCTAGCTTGGTACAGATGCAAAGAGGCACAGGATCTTCTCTTTCAAAAACCACCGCCTTCTTTGGGTCTGTGGACTAACTCAGGAAGTTCCTCTGCAGGCAGCATAATTTTGTTCCAAGTCCCCACAGACCGTTTCCTTATTGCCATCAATGCCGTAGACAGGCGTGACGATAGAAATTGGAGCCACACTTGGTTTTCTGTTGTCAGCCACGAAATAAAACAATTGAGAGAATCTTGTGACAGTCACAGGGAAGGTTTGATGCTCGGCACCTCCCAGTCCACTTGGAGGAAGGGTTATTCGAGAGCAGGAGTTCTGAACCCTTTTAAGCCGGGGGCCGGGTCACGCTCCCTCAGACAGCTTTGGGGGCCGGTCAGCCATTTTGACCTTCCTCCACCACATGGCACTTCCTGGTGTGGCAGTGGCATTGGGGAGGGCCACATAAAATGGTGCCACAGGCCGCATCCAGGCCATGGGCCGCAGGTTGAAAAGCCCTGTTATAGGACATGCCTTTAGGTCGAAAATTGCTCTAATTGAAAATGTCCGGGAGCCTAAGTTCTTTAAGTTTGTAATTCTGTTGACTCTTACTGCTTCTGTGTCCGCAAACCTATTCCCTAGCTCCGTGATGGCGAACCTTGGCACTCCAGATGTTCTTGGACTTCAATTCTCAGAAGCCCCCGTGAATCCACACGAATGGGTTTACTGCGATTCATCCGACCCGCGCCACCCTCGTCGCTCACAGAAGCGGAAGTAAAATGTGCCCGGATGGAGGAAGGGTTAACCCGGAAGAGCCTTAACCGTACAGGTGCGTTTTACTTCCGCTTCCGGGAGCAACAAGGGCGCTGCAGGCCGGATGAATCACAGTAAATCCCTTCGTGAGGCTTCACTGGGGGCTTAGGCTTCTGGGAATTGAAGTCCAAGAACATCTGGAGTGCCAAGGTTCGACATCACGGCCCTAGCCACTCTAAAAGTTTACTCCTGAGGGCTAGAAAATGTACCGGAGCAGGTTTTTGATGTCTCAGAATTAATGCTGGTACAGAATTCTCATTGCTTGCCTCAAACTAGAATTACGTGGACCTTATCTGCTATGCTTGCCTTAGCCCTCTTGCTTCCTGAGGATGATGGCAATTAAAGTACAACATGACTGGAGGGTAGCAGGTGGCATAAACTTTAAAAGCATGTGCTTTCCCTGCCTTAGCCACAAGCAGTGATTCTGGCTCTTGGCGGGTTGATGACACAGTGGTAGACAAATGGAAAAGGAGGCTACTATCCTAATATCAGGATACGGTAATATCAGGATACGGTAGACTGGCTGAATGAAGGAAGGTCAGGAAGGGGTATCAAGAAGCTGCCTTGGGGATCAACTGCTAAGTAAGATGTTGAACTTGATGACTGGACGGTTGGCAGGTCAGCAGTTCGAGACCTGAGTGCTGCACGAAGGTGTGAGCTCCCATCTCTGTCCTGGCTCTTGCCAACCTCGCAGTTCGAAAGCAAGGAATTTCAAGTAGATAAATAGGTACTGCTTTGGCAGGAAAAGTAACAGCATTCCATGTGCTCCAGAATCTAGTCCTGCTCGCCACATGACCATGGAAAGGACAGATGCCTTCACCCAGAGTTTGAAGCAGCACATAATGTCACCACTTGCCAGCAGAGGGCAGCCGGAGTTGTCATCCGGATGGCTTAATTCAGAGTCAGCCCGGCTGGCAAATTGAAATGCAGATCCTACCTGGTGTGACTCCATTTTGCACCAGGTTCCAGGCTTTTGCTGCAACCTGGTCTTTCGTTGAGAGCCAACCAGACTTCGACCCATAAGGTAAAGGTCAAGCTCACCCTTGCTCAAAAGCCAGTCATATCCGACTCTAGGGTTCAGTGCTCGTCTCTTTATAGTCAAAGAACCAGCGCTGTCTGCATCTGCAGACGGCTCCATGGTCATGTGGCAGGCATGACTAGACACTGGAGCGCACAGAACGCTGTTTACCTTCCCACCGAAGTGGTCCCTATTGATCTACTTGCAATTTCTTGCTTTCGAACTGCAGGGTTCGCAGGAGCTGGGACAGATACAGGTGCTCAAACTGTCTTGCAGTACCCCGGTCTAGAACTGGCAACTTGCCAGCCTTCTTATTTGTATCTGTATTGAAACCCGACCTTCCAGTCTCCACGCTCAGCATCTTAACCACTAAGCCACCGGGGGAGCTGCTTGTCAATGATGTTAGGCCGGGACTAAAACTCACAAACCGCCCTCCGCCAGATTTATTTGTTTATTTATTATTTTTCTGATTTATATTGCTTGGGCCAGGTAAAAACGGAGGCCACACGTCATGGTCCGCCTAGCCCAGCAGGTGACGTGATATCAAAAAGACTAAAAAAAAAACCACATGCAAATGGACTTGATTTCTCAGCTCCTTTTGCATGTGCAGAATGTCGTGGAGACATCTACCAGTGCGCAGACTCCTTGCTGAATAATGACTCCAAGGTAACACAACAGTGTGATGTTCTCAAGCATGAGCTTTACCACACTTGGTTTCAGCCAGCGCATTGGAGCAACTCTTCAAGGTTTCAGGCCGGACTTTTCAAGACCTTGTTGGGAAATGCTGGGAATCGAACCTGGGGAGTTTCTTCATAGGAAACTGATGTTTCTATGCCAGTTCATTTCCAAGACTCTCCACGGGCCTTGCCTGCCACATACCTGAGACCTCACTGAAGATACCGCCAGTTGATGCTTTCTTTTACACGCAACATGTGCACATTTCCCCCTTTCCTTGCAAGCCGCAGAAACAACAGCTCTCCGTGGCAGGACATGCCAAACTCTCTCATGCCAGGCCTTGGCTCTGCCAACCCTTCTCCGACATTGGTGCCTTTGGGCATCAAAGGGGCAGCAAGTTGAAGACAAGTTAGGACAAGCCACGAAGAACAAAAGACAGCATTGCCCCGAGGCTTGTTCTCCCCGTGTATCTCAGAAGTCCCACATCTTTGTTCACAAAACAGACTGGCAAATATTTTGCTGCCGCGCCCGCTCTGATGTTCGACCCAAACCTTGGCAGCTTGTGAAAGATGTTGGAACAGACCGGCCTGGATGCAGTCATGTTGGGCCAAGCTCAGCCCTTAACCAAAGGGTGTTCCTTAGATGTGGGGTTCGAGTTTGGCTCTTGTAAGAAATCTAAAAAAACACCAGCCATGAATGGAAAACTTGCCCGATTGCCCTGGAACCCTTGATGTTGCTTGCGGTGTTCCTCTTTGGAGATGCAGGTGAAAGCGGCTTTGAATCCTGCATCTGTTCCCACTTATTCGTTACCCTCATTGACTGCAACTCATATCCAAGAATGCATCCCTCACCTTCCCCGAAGCAGGAAAATGCCATTGGCGTGAATTTGCTTAAGGTGGATCCTAGCTTTTGATGAAGTGACCCACACACCATGATCAGGGAGCCATCTCATGCAGTATGTATAAAATGAGACGTGCAGGATTTAACACTGGGGCTGCAACTGACTGCTGCGGCCTTGAGGATATTGACAAGGTGCGCCTGCACAGCCAGTCCATCTGGCGTGGCCTCTTCCGCCTCCATGACCGTTGGGAATCAGAGTTCCTCCTCTGCTCATTTTGCCATTGGACCCAATAGGATGGTTTCCAGTGGCATTTCCTCCACTGAGGGGGACCAGCACCCCATTTAAAGGGGCTTATGCGCCTGTAGCCCCCATTAGGGAGTCAGGTTATTTACCGCCACCCAACACTCGGCACTGAGTCTCTGGCTGTAAGGTCTACTCCATTACCATAGTGGGCTGTCTGGCCAAACAGACCCTTCATGCAAGATACTTTTCCCAAATGAGTGTCACTTCCAGTGTTAAACCCATGTTGGCTTATGCCAAGCTATGATTACCTGTAAATGTGGCAGGGCAGGAAGGTTTCAAACTTTGCGCAAACTCTGACTTAATAGTGTGGTCAAATCCTTCACCCACCTCCTGTACGTTGGTTGCACACCTGGATTTTCAAACTTCGAACTTCACACATCTGAATAAGTGGACTGTAGGCACCAAAGCTTTATGTGAAAATACTTGTCTTTAAAATAGGTTCCCAACCTAAGGGCTGCGGGCCAGATCTGGCCTGCGGTGCCATTTCACATGGCCCCCCCTCACCCATCCAAGGGCATTTGAGAAACAAAATGACGTCCCCTTTGAAGCTGTTGAGACAAAATGGCTACCCCCATCATGCAGGCAGGGCAAAAAGGATTACATTAGGGTAACAGGGCAATGGTGGGGGCCAGGGTGGCTTAATGGTTAAGACTCTGAGTTTGACGACAGGAAGGTCAGCAGTTCAAGACCCGAGTGCCATGTGATAGCGAGCTCCCATCTCTGTCACAGCTCCTGCCAACTTAGCAGTTCAAAAGCAAGGCATTGCAAGTAGGTACTGCTTTCTCGGTGAAAGGTAACAGCTTTCGATGCGCTGTCTTGCCTGCCACATGACCATGGAAATGTCTGCAGATGCAGACAGCGCTGGCTCTTTGGCTGTAAATGGAAATGAGCACTGAACCCTAGAGTCAGATGCGGTTGGGAGATCTTTACTTAACAGGGCAACTGCCCAACTTGGCCCGGACGCTGTTCAAGGCAAAACCTGGTGGTGTGGGAGTCTTAAGGTTCAAACCCAGCACACCTGGAAGACTTAATGCAGGAAAAGGGTGCATGAAATGTTGAAGGTAATTTCATGTCAGGAATTATCCTGTGTTGAAAGGAGTTTTGCTGGAGAAACTCCGCTCAGGGGACGCCCGAATGGGGCTCCTTTCATGACCCCAAGATCTTTTTTTCGCACTGAAGCGGCCCCTATTTATCTGCTTGCAGTTTCTTGCTTTCCGTCTGCTAGGTTGGCAGGAGCTGGGACAGAGCTGGGCGCTCACTCCGTCATGCAGCACTCGGGTCTCGAACTGCCGACTTGCCGGCCTTCCAGCTGACAAGGCGAGCTTCTTAACCACTGAGCCACCGCAGCCCCAATGTTGAAGGTTTCCTGTGGAGAAAGAGTGCATCAAACGTTTAAGAGGTTTGTGGAGTAAACACAAAGACGCACGTCATTCCATTCATTGGCTTTATTTCTCTGCATGATGCGCCAAGTGTGATGCAAACATTTTAAGTCAGAAAGAAAAGGGATTGTATGCAAACACATCCTCCGTCAACCCACCATGTACAGGCCTGCCTGTGTGCCACGCCATCCTGGGCCTGCCAATGCAACAGACCTGGCCGGCTCTTGTCTCTCAACAACAGGACCTGAACCTGTTCACAGCACGGAAACAGGCAACAGACCAGTCTATGCGCAAAAGTGTGAGCCTGCACCCAACGTGGGGATTAGCTTGCTCCCATAGCAAGAAGAAAAATCTTATGGCTGCTCCAGAGCACTGGACTATAGAGCATGGGTTCCCAACCTTTTCAAGCGGAGGACCGGGTCACGCTCCCTTGGACAATTTCGGGGGCCGGATGGCCATTTTGCCCTGCCTGCCGCACATGGCACTTCCAGGTGTGGCGGAAGCGGGGCCACATGGTGTTGTGGGCCGCATCCGGCCCCCAAGCCACAGGTTGAGAACCCTTGCTATAAAGCTTTAGGAAAACAGCAGCGCATTGGAAAGGGCGCAGAAGAAAGGTGCGAACCGGGCTGGTGAAGCCCAACGGAAGCTACGAGGGCAACTTCTCTCTTCCTTGAAAAATTCAGGATACTGTAGAAGACAGGCTGAATGAATGAATGAAGATCAGGAAGGGGTATCAAGAAGCTGCCTTGGGGATTGACCCCTTTAGGATCACTGGCAATTAAGACTCTGATCGTGACGCCTGAAGGTCGGCAGGTCATCAGCTTGAGACCCGAGTGCTGGACGACGGAGCGAGCTTCCATCAGCTGCCAACCTTGCAGTTCAAAAGCACAACATTTCAAGTAGATAACTAGGTACCGCGTCGGGGGAGAAGGCAACAGTGCTCCGTGCTTTCCGGCGTCTAGTCTTGCCTGCCACGGACACGTCTGCAAACGCAGACAGCGTGGCTCTTTGGCTATACATGGAGATGAGCACCGAACCCTAGAGTCAGATACGACTGGCTTTCAAGCAAAGGTGAGCTTGACTTTTACCTAAAATATTCCTGCTTTTTAAAAAAAAAGGCATTGAAAATCTTCACAAAACGTGGAAACTGATTTTAAATAGCCTGCATTTCCCTTGTTTTATGCAATATATACTTAGGTCTTGCCAGAAAGCAAACTCCAGACCAGGGGTGCCCAAACTATGGCCCCGGGGGCCGGCTCCGGCCATAGTTTGGGCACCCCTGAGCCATGTGACAGGCACCCATGCTCCAGATGCTTGAGCATTGCAGATCTGAAGCAGGCGCAAGAGGACGATAATACTCCAGCAAGGGGGGGGGGGAGCCTTCCTTTTCTCACCTGAAGCTCCGCCACCTGAGATGTAATGGTCAGGTTGCCTTGGCAACAGTTGCCAAGGGAACAGGTGGCACGAGGATGTTTTTCCTGGGTGCCCAAATGTATATTTGGAGCGAGATCTTGTTTCTTGCTCTAAATATATGCTCTGCAAGAACAACAATTAAACTCTTCCTGGGCGTCAGGGGTGACGAGGTCTACGGCCGTGAAGGGAAAGCGGCTCCCGGACACTCGGAAGTAGGATTTTGCACACGTTGGTGCAAAATCCCCACCCAAGAGTAGAGTATTTAGAAGTCAGCACCATTTATATACCGTCATCAAGTCTGCAGCCCCTTCCTGTTACAGCAAAGCAATCACATTTCTATGCCATAGCACTCAGTGTACTCTCTGGACGGTCACAAGTTTATTAGCATTTTACGCCCAACATGCTGGGAATTTATTTTGCCAACCTTGGAAGGAGTGGAGCGGCTGAGTCAACCTTGAGGCCTGGCGGGGATCGAACTCACCACCTTTCGGTTGCAGTACAGCATTTTAACCACTGCGCCACTGGGGTTCCTATATGGGCATGCCAGAGCCCAGAAAAGAGACCATACGTGAAGAACTTCCAATGGGACTGCATTATATGCATCCATTTTCATAGTCTGTACAATTCCAGGTGTTTACACATTGCAAAATTCGGCTTTGAGATGCGGCTTCACAAATGCCTGCTTTTTTCCTTCTTCAGCCATCATCACAAGGACTATGTTGAGCAGGGTGCCCAAACATTTCGGGCCATGGGCCGGTGAAATGTGCCTTTGCAATCTGTTTTTCCCATAGGATGAGATAGATTCTAGGCTGCCATTTCCTCTGCTTAAAACCACAGGTGCCCAAACTAAGGCCCACAGGCCTGATCCGGCCCCCGACAGCAATTCATCTAGCCTGCACCACTCCCGGAAGTGGAAGTAAAATGTGCCTGTACGAGGGCGCGTTTTACTTCTACTTCCAGGAGCAACGAAGGCGGATGAATTGCCGTCGGAGGCTGGATCCGACCCACAGGCCGTAGTTTGGGCACCCCTGATCTAGAGAGACAAGCTGGCACAAGACATTGGACTGTGTGGCACAAACCCGTCAAGAATCTGGTCGTTTTGCAAACAGGTGAGCAAATTTAGGTACATATTTCAGAAGATGCAACGAAGCAGACAGAATGATTCTTCCACAAGGCCTGGGGTGACACAACTCTCTCTCCTTTAAAAAAATGTTTTCACCCAGTACCTGAGAGCTGCACTTGGGGGACATGAAAGGAGCCTCATTCGGGCGTCCCCTAAAAACCCTTTCAAACCCAGAGTAACCTCCGACATGAAATTATTATTACAGCGGACCCTCAATTAACGACGCGTTCGAATAGCATCATTTCCACTTACCGATGCGTCGTCACTCGCCACGTGACTATCCATCCGCACAACAACGAAAAACTTGTGTGGATTAACGACGTTTTTTAACGTCGTTGTGCGGATAATGACAGTTTTTTTGCCCCTAGATGGCGCAGCTGCCATTGAAAACCACACAACGACGTTTCCCCTATAGTGACGCTACTCGGGGAACCAAGCACCGTCGTTATGTGAGCGTCTACTGTACCCGGTACAACATTTAGCAGCAGAGGTTAAAGGAGTGTTCCTACACAGGAATGCATTATCCCCTCACCCCCCAAGGAGGCTATTAAAAACATAAATAAAGTTCAACATAATGGATGCTGAAGTCAAGTCCTCAAGATTAAACTCTACCCACCCGGTCCAGTTGCCTCTTCCAGGGGCTAACATCTGTCCGCGCCCCGCGGAGTCCACCTTTGCATTTTGGCACAACGTCCTACAAAGCTGCCCCACAAAAATAAGCAAGACGCTCCCAGTCCCCAAACCATCTCCAGCAGTGTTCGCCAACCTTTGGTTCTTGGACTTCGGTTCCCAGAAGCCTCAGTCAGTCCGTTGGCTGGATCAGTGCCTTTGGGGAATTGAAGTCGAAGAACCAAAGGTTTGGAAACGCAGGATCGAGATTTCAAGTGATAAATCAGATGACACGATTGTGGACATTTTTGTTGTTGTGTGAGCCGAAGAGTACATGATCTCTTCCCCTTTTCCATATGTTCTAGACTGGTCCAGTTTAGATCTTGACCTCTAGTCACCCCCGGTTTCTGCAGCTGTGGGCTCAGGTTCATAAATTAGCGCAAGGTGCAAAACAAAATGCCTTCCCAGAGTTCACCCGAGGTGAAGAGTTCGACAACACACTGGAGAACTTAAACCGGGAGGAGGAAGTTTGGAAGGGTGCTGAGTTCAACACCGGAGGTGTGTGACCCGGGGGCGGGGGGGGGGGGGGTCTGAAAGCTTTCCCTGGGTTTGTTTGGTCCAATATTTAGTATAGTTCAAAAGCATCAAACGATAGCAGGAGGTGCACGAAAAAAAAGGAGAGGCAAATTAAGCGAATCTCACAAGACGCCACAGACGAAGTCCCTGTGGGGAGTTTAGAACTGCGCATACTTGCACGGAAGAATGTTTCTGGGAATATACAGCGTTCACACCTACGTTGAAGCCCACGGCCCATCTCCTTGGAGGCCAACCTTTGTGGGTCTTAGGGAACGATTTCCAAACAAGGTTGAACCCCCTTGGTGTTCATCATTTTAAAAAAAAACAAGGTGAAAACAGTGAGGAATCGGATCTCAGAAAGCTGAACATGGGCGGGAGGTCGAAGTTAAAAGGAAGTTTCCCGTAACGCAAGTAAAACTCTGCCTTATTAGGGGAATCCCAAGTCCTTGCAATCTCCTTGTTCTGTGCAAGGCAATGACAATAAAGACTTATCTATCTATCTACAGGATGGAGAAGAAAGGAACATTGTCCCTTTTTTAAAAAAATAGCCCCAAACCCTAACATTTTTTAAAAAATAGAACAAAAACTGTCCAAGAATCCCGTTCTTTTGATGAGTCAGTTACATGACGGATTCTTTTTCGCAAGAATTGTTGCCCTCTAAATGAATGGCGCCGTCTTTCTTGATGAGCGGGGAACCCTCCCCGGCCCCGGTACCCTTGCCGTCCGTCTTAATCTCCAGTGGCTCTTCTGCTTCTGCCTTGCCTGCCGACCTATCCGTGTACACCTGCAGGAGTCCTGCGCCGAACGCATCGCCTTCTACGTTCAGGACGGTGCAGGTACGGTCCCTGAAGGGAACAGAGACAGGCGTGATGACTATATATATATATATATTTATTTATACAGTATATCCTCACATTAACTAACAATCAGTTAGCTTTTCTGATCAGACGCAGTCTACATGCACGAGCCAGTTATTGAGGGAGGCAAGAGGAAGCCACGACCTCTACACTCTGCTCATGGACAGAGGCACTGATTTGGAGGGCACTAAACCAAAAAAAACCTCCCACCCCTGGTGACGATGGGGATGGCCATTTTGTCCCAACAGCTTCAGAGTGGGGGTCATTTTGTTTCTTGAATGCCCATGGGAGGGGTAGAGGCCACATGAAATGGTGCTGTGGGCCGGATCTGACCCACAGGCCTTAGGTTTGGAACCCCTGCTGTAGAGCATGAAACATCTCTTGCACCCCCCCGTTCCGTCCTTTCTGTTTGCATTGTGATGCCTGCTAGACAACATCAGGAGATCCTGAGCAGAAGTAGCCAAAGGAGCTGGCCTTCCCCCCCCCCCCCCCCCCCTTAGGATCTCCATAGGGTTAGGCAGGGAGGGGATTTTATCACTTCCTTCTCCTTCGAAGCTTCCCCTTTCCATACTTACACAAGCCAGTCCACTGCCAGGATGAGGGAGATGTCGTTGGTGGGCAGCCCCACGGCTTCGAGGATGATGGCCAGGGTGAGGACGCCACCGGCAGGGATCCCGGCAGCTCCAACGCTGGACGCCGTCGCTGTAACGCTGGGGAGGAGGTAGACAGGTCAGACACGGCTGCTCAGAGTTCAAACCATACCAGTCAAGTGCGGCTCCGGAAAATACGGGAGCTGCTCCAGCCCGGCCGCGCATGCGCAGCAACAACTCCTGCGCATCTGCACAGAACCCATGCGCAGTAACTACTTTCCCTGCCGGTCAAATTACGGGATGTTGGCGGGAAATTGGAGGAATGAGCGTTGAAATACGGGAAATCCCGGCCAATCTGGGATACTTGACAGGTATGGTTCAAACCCCATTGTTTTGTTGCTGCTCAGAATTCAAACACTTTTGAATGCTACATTTTGCATTCAAGAAATGAGTTTTAATGGAAAAAATTTTTTGAGGGGGATTCCTATATGCAAATTAAATTGAATAACAGAAATAATAATTTTGTGTAGAAATTATTCTGGGGTGAAAGTGTTTTTGCGGGAGAAACTCCATTCAGGGAGCGCCCGAATGAGGCTCTTTTCATGTCCCCAAGAGCTGGGACAGAGACTGGCGCTCAATCCATCATGCAGTACCCGGGTCTTGAACTGCCGACTTGCCAGCCTTCCAGCTAACAAGGCGAGCTTTTTAACCACTGAGCCACCGCAGCTCAAATAATATCGGCTAACATTGCGGGGAAGTAAAAAAAAAAAAAAGAAAGAAGAAAAATTCTTTATACTAAAAATATATATATCCTATTTATTGAAAAGAAAGAAAAGAAGAAAAAAATAGAATAGAAAAGAAAGAGGCTGAGGGTCGGAGTCCCAACAGGCTCAAGTGGGGACTGCTGGCGGACAGCAACAGATGGTGTGAATTTGGAGAGACAGAATCCATGGGCTCATTTGTTGGTCTGCCAATCACTACCGGAAACATGTACTAATGCGCACTTAAGTTTGGCCAACAACAAAGCCCAGAACGTGGCTTCATTTTGGCAGTTTAGAGTCTGATCGGGACATAAAAGAAGCAGCATGTTGCTAGTGCTCAAGAAGCAGGCTGTTCTGCCCAACTTGCTGAACAGATGCTCCCCCAAAGCTTTACTGAGTAACCCAGTCTTGCAGCGCCCAACAAACTGTGGTGTTCACGAGATCCAGAGATCCCGTTCCCCCCCTTTGGCCAGTGTCCCAAAGGAACCTCTCGGCTTGAATCCTCCCTTTGTTCCCGCACCAACCCCATGATCCAGTTTGCTTGAAACAGAATTATGTCAGGCCAGAGCTGCGGCATACAAACCTTGGAAACTCGTCCTGTCTTTTTTATTTTGTAATGCTTCTGCTCAACCAGAGCAAAGGTTTAAGTTGGAACTAGAGCATGCAAGGGAGAGCATGCGAGCAAGAAAGGAAATAGATCAGGGGGCTTAGCCAGAATAAGGCTATGCATTGTGCAACTTGCACATTCAAAACCAAATGTACGGCATGGTCTGCCCAAATGCAAACAGAACTGTCCTGTGTTCTGAAACGTGAAGCATTTCTAGGATACACAAAACCAAAAACTTAGGGAAACAATCTATTTCCTGCCCCCTCTAATGATAACTATTCAAACTCTCGCTTTCCCGGCTTGGAGATTTTAGTAGGTTTAGTTCCAAAAGAGATTTCCCCCAGGTTTGGCTAACTTGCCCTCAAAGCAGAGTCCAAGAATCTGTCCAGGTCATTCTGTAACTTGCTTTCTCCTGGGATCATGCCAAGGTCTTAAAAGGAGCAGATTTCTGCCATTGCCAAACATCAATAGTCAATAAATAGTAGCTTTAAATCCTATTTCGTAGGTCTGCAAGTGTCCTAAAAGCATTGTAAATTTGGACATGGAACTTCAGAAAGTTAAGAAGTCAGTGCAGGTATTATCTGTTGCGCACCAAATTGGGAATACCTACGCTGACTTCTTAACTCGCAACAGGAAAATGGCAACAGGATTTTGGCTCAGTTTTTTTTTTCACCCGAAAGAACACAAAGTCACACCGTGCTCATGTGGCTGGCTTTGCAGAAGAGTTTGGTCAGTGCGCTAGAGCAGCGTTCCCCAACCTTTGGGTTTTGGACTTCAATTCCCAGAAGCCTCAGTCAGTCCATTGGCTGATCAGTGCTTTGGGGAATTGACTTAGGCTTCTGAGAATTGAAGTACAAAACCCAAAGGTTGGAAAAACATTGCGCAAGAGGGTCTGACTGGGTGTTCCAGCAAGTGCCAAGAAAGGAAATTGGATGCAGAGGTTGCAAGGAAGGAAAAAAGGTCAAAAGTACTCACAGGATGGTGATAACTTGGATGAAGTTGAGAGGAATGTTGTTGAGTTGGGCAATGAAGACGGCGGCGACACACTGGAAAAGGGCCGCCCCGTCCATGTTGACGGTGGCCCCGATGGGCAGGATAAACCGGCTGATGTGCTTGGAAACACCGTTCTTCTCCTCAACGCACTTCATCATTAGAGGGAGCGTGGCGGAGCTGCGCAAAGAAAGAGGGCAGATCAGGATAGGTGCAATGGCATGGATCGCTGCCTGCTGCAAGACATGTGTGTTTGATTTCAAAGGGAGTCTTCCTCTCTTCCCCCTGCTTCCGCGGTAAACAGGGCAAGGGGGCATGAAGGGTAAAGTGTTCGCGGTGTTGGCACCCCCATGGTGGAACTCCCTGCCTCAAGAGATTGACCAGACACCCACTCTGTGCCTTTAGCCATCTGTGGAAAAAACAAATACTTTCCAAACAAGCCTTCAAGCCTTTGGAGAATTTATCTCTCCATAATTTATACCCAGAGGCTTTAGTGGTTAAGATGCTACACTTGACGGCCAGGTCGGCAGGCCAGCAGTTCGAAACCCGAGTGCTGCACGACAGACTGAGCACCCGTCATCTGTCCCAGCTCCTGCCAACCTAGCAGTCCGAAAGCAAGAAATTACAAGTAGATAAACAGGTCCTGCTTCGGTGGGAAAGATAACAGCATTCTGTGCGCTCTGGTGTCTAGTCATGCCTGCCATGTGCCCATGGAAACATCTGCAAACACAGACAGCACTGGCTCTAAACGCTGATGAGCACTAGCCCATAGAATTAGACATGACTTGTTTTCGAGCCAAGGAGACCTTTACCTTTACTAATGTATACCTATCATAAAGGGATTTTTATCGGCTATGTTCATATGATTTTGTCAAGCATGGATTTGTCACTTATGCTGGTATTATTCTGTTGAGCCAGGTTTAATGAAGTTTGCTTTTTGCAGGGAGTTAAAACTTTAATAAAGAAATATTTGGGGAAATGTCACAGGCCAGCATCCTCAACGCTGGCATAAGCGCAATGGCATGAATTGTACTGGCAAATTGCAATTAGATAATGAATCACCTCTTGTATTCCTTTATCACATGCCAATCAGGCGACCTGGCATGTGATGGGGAACACAAGCAATGGCTCTTTCACTAGCAGCCAAATGCCAGCAGTAAGTAGACAACAACACGCTGTGTGAATGTGGAGAGCTACAGAATCCATTGGTTCCTTTACTGGTCTGCCAATTACTACCAGAAACATGCACCAATGAAGATATAATTTTGGCCAATGACAAAAGCAAGAGTGGCTTCATTTTGGCAGTTCAGGGTTTGACCGGGACACAAAAGAAGATGACTTTGGCCACAATTTACAACAAGCTTGTTTGAAAGTTCCACTTTAGGGAGTAGAGAAATACACGCTGCGTTTGATCTCACCACTTGTGGTTACGAAGGTTCTTCCACCCCCATTCATCCCAAGCAAGGTCCTTCAAGAGCCCAAATCCATCTTGGTTCTCCACCACCACCACCCCGCGGAGTGACCAGTCCCCGTGAATACCTGGAGGAGGTGCCGAAGGCGGTGGCCAAGGCAGTGAAAATGCCCCAGAGGAAGGAGTAAGGGTTCTTCCGGGTGAAGACGAAGTAGATGGCCGGCAGGACCAGCAAGCCATGGATGGCGTGGCCCACCAAGCAGCAGCAGATGTATTTGCCCAGACTGGTGAAGAGGACCACCACATCTTCCATCTCCACAATCTTGCCTGCGACCAAGAACATGATACCCAGGGGAGCGTACCTGGAAGCAGAGAAGAAGGCATCAGAAGGGAAGGGCAAGGAATCCAGGAAAGAAAGCAGGAGACAAAAGGGACACTCCCTAATGTTGCCAAGCAGTTGCGTCTTATCACAACAACGGAGCCCACAACACAGTTCTGGAGCGGGAGTAGAAAAGTGGAGAGTGAAGCAGTGTGGCTTAGTGGTTATAGTAGATAGACAACCAGTTTCAAAAGGTCACCTGGCCACAACTGGGATTAGCCACCAATTGGCAGTCTCCTTGACCTTCCAAAACCTACAATGAACAAACTGTGGGTTGTCTCCGTTGCTGGAGTTGTAAATGTATAATCTGGACTAAGTCAGGACATCGGAGCAACCCGATCTCCTTTCTCTACTAAAGGTGCCTCATCCACCTTTAGCATTTTCTTGCCATCTTAGTTGAAAACCACCCAGCCCAAAGGGCAACAACATATGATAGAGTTCACACCTGGACTTTCCAAGATCCCATTGGACCTTTTTTTAGGCACTGGGTGGGTGTTTGTGTGAATATGTGTGTTTCAAAGCTACAAGAGGACCACGGGCTAGTCCAGGGGCCAGCAATCTTGCCTCTCTAGGTGTTCTTGGACTTCAATTCCCAGAAGCCCAAGTCAGTACACCTGTTGATCAGGGCTTCTGGGAATTGAAGTCCAATAACATCTGGAGAGCCAGGTTTGCTGACCCCTGGGCTAGTCTAAGGGCCCAAGGACCACAATTTACCCACCCCTCCCTCCAAACCCCTACTAGCAACCTTCCCTCCTTTGAATCGCTTATGCTCCTCTAGGAGAAGGGTGTGGATGGAATGTCTTACCACATGATCCAGGAGACCAAGACCATGGTAGCTTCATTGAAGGAGTTGAAGAACTGGATCAGGTTCTCCCCCTCGGAGCCAAGCTTTCGCAGAGCAATCCCAAAGACAATGGCAAAGACCACCAGGCCCAATATATTCATCCCTTCCACTTCGCTGCCAGTGGGCATCTGAGGAAACAGGGAAAGGCCATCAAATTACAGACCCATACACATCTGTGTCTTTCCAGATGTTCCCAGCTTTCACTCTTCACTTCTTCACCTTGCCCATCCTCCAAGAAGATCAGGCATAGGAAACACCTCCCGTGTGATTTCCTCGCTCCAGTATCCCACCGTTGCCACCATGTCACAGTGTTTTTTGAGAATCAGTCCTGAACATATAAGTAGCAATGATCCATTACAATGAGCAGCTTTCTCCCTGCTGTTTCTCTCTGTCTCTGTCTGGCATCACCAATTAAGGTATAAGATCACCAGCCTTCACCTCACTCAAAGATAATGCCATTACTGTCACTTTCAATGACAGCTCCCTGGGTCTTGGGGAAAGAGACCCAGCAAGTGTTTGTCAGTAGGCTATGGACGACCCGTTAGGGCATGGGCTTTCTTAACTCTTTGCCAGAAGCAAAGAACTTGATTAATAGGAAATTCCGGCACGATTTGGACAAGCTTCTTCTGCCACAAACTGCAGAGGGGGGGAAGGGGGGGGGGACAAGCTAAGATTCACTAAACCAGAGGATCAGAGTGAGATAGGATGGATCCAGGCACCAAGAACAAAGTACCTCCCCCTCTCTACATACTCTATCTCTACTACTCCTGCGAGTCTTTGGTGGCTCCATCGAGCAAATGTTCCCTTCCATTATCCAGCCTTCCCTCTCATCTTGAGGGCTAGAAACACGAAAGCACAACACTCCCCGTTTCCAACCAACCAAAATATACTTTGGTATGCGCAATATATCCTAGGAGTGTACAAAATAGAAGAGCACATGTTTCTTTTCTTACCTTCAGCTCCGTGAAGGTTTCATTGATTGTTCCCGTTTCCTCCGTTATATTCTTCTTGGTTATGATCAGCTTATAAGAGGTTGCATACTGGGGAAACGGAACACAAGGAGGGAAACACAATCTCTCAGTTGAATCCTGAACAAATGAGTTTTGTATTTCTTACAATCTCCTGAGCAGGCAGTAAAAAAATCTCATCTAATTTTCTACCTGTATACCTATTAAAATCTACAAGCTCCACATCCTCCCCACCTTAATTACCCATACAAATAGCAAATTTTGCTGAGTAGGTTAACTAACAAAATTTAAGTCATTGAGCAATAGAAGGTCTGATTTACAGCAATCCAAATTTATATTTTTAGAAACTAGATCAGATTCCAGGGAGATACAGACTGAAATACGTCTTTCTATCATGGCTCTCGGCCCCGATGTCTGAAAGTACATGACATAGCTTAGGCAGCCAACTTTGTGACTTGGGAGTGTTTTGAAACCTGAATCCCATAAACCCCTGGCTGTTATCCATGATGGCTAGGAATGATGGGATTCGTAGTCCTACAGATCTGGAAAGTATCCTTAAGCAATCTAGCAGAAGCTAAACCTGGTCAGAGCAGATGTTGAACACCTGGAATGGAAGTGACTCTTTTGACATTCTAGAATTCCGTGATGGAAAAATGGAAGGGAAAGCACATTTAAATTAGATTTAACAGGTTGATTCAAAAATAGTATTCATAACACAGGAAAATAATCTCGCCCATTCCAGGCATAGGCCCACAGGGATGTCTTATGACAATTTGTTATTAAAAGTTATGCTCTTCTGCTTAACTATGCAAAAGGTTTCAGCCACCAAACTGGAGCAACTCCTCAAGGTTTCAGGCCGGACTTTTCAAGGCCTGGTTGGGAAATGCTGGGAATCGAACTTAGGGAGTTTCTTCATACGAAGCTGATGACCCATCACTCAGCTATAAACCTCCCCTGTATCAGGGTCTCCTCAAGTGCCAATATCCGTTGATGCAGTAGCTCAATGGTTAAGAAGCTTGCCCTGTTAGCTGGAAGGCCGGCAAGTCAGCAGTTTGAGACCCGGGTACTGCATGACGGTTTGAGCGCCCACCCCTCTGCCAGCTCCTGTCAAGCTAGCAGTTTGAAAGCAAAAAAAATGGCAAGTAGATAAGTAGGGACCACTTTGGTAGGAAAAGATTGTGGGGACATGAAAGGAGCCTCATTCGGAGTTTCTCCAGCAAAAATCCTTTCAACCCAGAATAATTTCTGACACAAGATTATTATTACAGCCCAAGTAGCCAACCTCTAAATGTGCCAGCCATACAAAGCTGCAGAGGTGAAATAGGATTTCAAAGTAGGTCCGTCGCCATCAGGCAGAATCAGACCTTCTACACAAGCTGTCCAGATCTTCCCCTGCTTTCTCTCCTACTTCTGCCTTTGTTCATTTAACAAGGCGATTAAAAATTAAGCCAAATTGGTTTTGTCTTTTTTGAACTGGCCCAAGTCCTAAAGAGGATTAACAGGCCACAAAACACCAGTTAATGATGAAAAGTGTGCAGACAAGAGAGCAGGGGAAAGATTAACTGGGCTGACTTATGGTTTTGTAACCACAGATAAAAGGCATGTTTTGATGAAGGAAAATTGTGAAATAGGGGGAAAGAGGGTCTTATAAGCATCGGCTGAAAGAAGAGGTTAGGAGTTAGCAGACGTCCTCTGTAGACAATGGATTATCTTTTGATATGCAAGAGAAGGACCCTCGACATCCTCTGAACGGAGATGAGCCTCAAGTTCACCAGCTCAGATCCAGGAAGAGCTTTATGGCAAGAACGAACATTCTTGAGGGTGCGCAAGAGGGAAACCAAATTAGAAGATGAAGGAAGGAGTTCACTGGGCAAGGAATGGCATTAAAGTAGGAGATGGCTGAGGAACTCAACCTCCCTGATGTCACTTGGAAGACTCTGAATAGACTGAGGGTCAGAGTCCCTAAATGCAAGACCAACATGCTCAAGTGGGGACTACTGGAAGACAACAACATGCTGTGTGAATGTGGAGAGATAGAGGATCCGGCTCATTTACTAGTCTGTCAATTGCTACCAGAAACATGCACCGATGAGGACTTAAGTTTGGCCAACTAAGCCAAGAACTGAGCTCTCCAGATGTTCTTGCACTTCAATTCCCGGAAGCCCTGATCAGCAGGAGTGTAGATTTGGGCTTCTGGGAACTGAAGTCTAAGAACGCCTGGAGTGCCAAGGTTGGCCACCACTGGTCTAGGTATTATGGGGTGGGGTGCAGAAAAGCATCCACCTCGTGTACAAACGGACCTTATAACCAGTTTAGCATCTTCAGGTACAAATTTCTCAGGTTCACAGGGTTGGGAATGACTTGGGAGAGCCACCGACTGTGAAGGTCACCAAGCAAGGGGAGACCAAAGAGTCCCATGAGACTGTTTAAGGCTGGGGTTCCCAACCTAAGGCCTGTGGGCTGGATCTGGCCGCTGCTGCCATTTCATGTGGACCCCTCACCCCTCTGAGGGCATTCAAGAAACAAAATGGGCACCCCTTTAAAGCTGTTGGGACAAAATGGCCATCCCCATGTGCTGGCAGAGCAAAATGGTCGTCTGGCCCTCAAAGCCGACAGAGAGAGCGTGACCTGGCCCCTGGCTTGCAAAGGTTAAGAACCCCTAGTTTAAGGCCTCTCCAAACACTCGGCTATGGGTCAGTTATGCAACCTGAAGGAGAGGCACCCTTTGAAGAGGACCAGGCAAAATAACCCCAGATTGCTCATGCTAATTTCATTAGGCAAGGTCACCCCCGTTCAAAGAGATCCATTGTCCTTCCTGGTCTCAGATGCCCAGAGTAGCTGAGTTTGCGGGTTCAATGGACTCCGGGGTGGGGGTGGGGGTGGGGGTGCGCCAACAATTCAAGGCAATGGGTTCAAAGGCACACAACCTCCTCCTTTCCCACAACTGGCGAGGCAGGGGAAACAGGTTCCAGGGACGGGGAAAGGGCAGCCAACTCACCGATCGAAAGGTCGCAGACACCAAGTTGGAAGGGAAGATGTTCCTGCGAGGGAGAGGAAAAGAAAAAAGTTTCAAAAACAAGGCCACCATTCTTAGCAACTCTACTTATTTTGCAAAAAGATTGGAAATAGTCCCCTTTTTTTTACAAAACTAGAATTTCCAGAATCCCCATTCTGACTTGGGGATTGTCTAGCTCAATGATGGTCAACCTTGGCACTCCAGGTGTTCTTGGACTTCAGTTCCCAGGAGCCCAAGTCTGTAATTCCACATGAATGAATCCATTAGTGTGGATTCACAGAGACTTGGGCTTCTGGGAATCGAAGTCCAAGAGCACCCATTCGTATGGATTCACAGAGACTTGGGCTTCTGGGAATTGAAGTCCAAGAGCACCCATTCATGTGGATTCACAGAGACTTGGGCTTCTGGGAATAAAAGTCCAAGAGCACCCAATCGTATGGATTCACAGAGACTTGGGCTTCTGAGAATTGAAATCCAAGAACATCCATTTGTGTGAAACTTGGGCTTCTGGGAATTGAAGTCCAAAAACATCTGGAGTGCCAAGGTTCACCATCACAGGTCTAGATGCTGAAGTTAGGGACCCACACCATCTTCTCCCCAAAACTCCCATGGTTTTTTGTGTGACCGAAACGGAACAGACCCCATCGCCGCCGACTCAACCATGCATTCGTTGGGGGTACGGAGAGCCCCTCCAAAGCGGAGCAGCCACCTCTAGCAGAGGGACAAACATCTCTTTGGAAGCAGCATCTCAAATCTCCCAGAAACACCCTGCCACACCAATAACATTTTTAATACAATAATACAATAAAAATTATTAGCCATGAGATATTTTTCTTGGCTGTCTGCCCTGGTGTATTTATGGCTGCAATCATAATTTGCAATGCATGAGCAAACTACTCCAACCTCCTTCTCCCATTCCACAAAGCTAACTCTTTACTCAGCACAGTAAATAGTTATTGGACAGCTTGGTGAGGAATAATAATAAATTACGTGTGTCATAAATTACTCTGGGCTGAAAGGATTTATGCTGGAGAACCTCCGCTCAGGGGATGCCCGAATGAGGTTCCTTTCGTGTCCCCAAGATCCGTCGTGCAGCACTCGGGTATCGAACCCCGACCTTCCAGTCTCCAAGTTCAGGGTCTTAACCACTAAGCCACCGGAACTATGCTTAGAATTCCTTCCACCGACCCATCTTCCACTACACCTTCTAGTTCTTTGGACTACAGTTTCCATGATCCCCAGCCACCTAGGCAAAGCATCCTATTTTTTCCCCATTCTAAAAGTTTTACAAGCAGGCTACAGTTCCTTCCTCCCCACACTACCTGTCACTTCACCATCATTTGGTGCTCAGGATAGACTGCTATTATAGCTGGAGGAGCAACTGAACTGTCACATTTGGCAGCTGGTTTCAGCCCAATTTCTGCTAGCATGGCACATTGGTAGGGAGCCTTACAATAAAAGGGACTGCAGTGGTTCAAGTGGTTAAGACGCTGAACCCGCTGACTAGAAGGTCCAAGTTCGATTCCCAGGTACTGCATGACGGAGTGAGCTCCCATCTCTGTCCTAGTTCCTGCCAACCTAGCCGTTCGAAAGCAAGGAATTGCAAGTAGATGAATAGGGACAGTTTCAGCAGGAAGGTAAACAGTGATCCATGCACTGTTTAGTTACGCCTGCCATGTGTCTACGGAAACGTCTGCAGACGCACACAGCGCTGGCTCTTTGGCTATAAACGGAGAGGAGCACCGAACCCTAGAGTCGGATACGACTGGCTTTCGAGCAATAGCGACCTTTACTTTTACCTTTCATTAGGAGTCAAGCAACCTGGGACGGTTCAAACCTCTCCCTGACCATGAATTCCCTTGGGCTGGGCAGTTGTTCAGCCTACAGCCGTGATGGCGAGCCTTGGCACTCCAGATGTTTTTTTCTTGGACCTCAATTCCCAGAAGCCCAAGCCCACTGTGAATACACATGAATGGGTTTACTCCTGCGATTCACCCGGCCCTTGTCGCTCCCGGAAGCGGAAGTAAAACGCGTCCGTATGGAGGAATGGTTAACCCCAAAGAGCCTTAACTGTACGGGCGCATTTTTCTTCCGCTTCCGGGAGTGACGAGAAAGAGAGAGACAGAGAAAGAAAGATGGGTTGGTTTCCAGGTCAACCCAACCTTTGGCCAAGAATAACCTACTGCTCCGCTGCCCTCACTTCTAGGCAGATCAGATATCTTTGCCTGGCATTTTCCGTGCCCTAATTTGCCCCAATGCCACCTGCCCTTTGCATCTCCACCTCCGGCTCCCTCTAATGCAAGACCTGACCCCTTGCTCAAGGATTGTCCAGGCAGCTCAAACAAGATTAAACCTTAATCCTAAACCTCCAGCACATCACCCAGCTGGCTCCTACCCATATAGTCCCGGCCAGGACTAGACAGTGCCAGCTGCAAGATTTTTCCTCCTCCTCCTCCTCTGCAATAGAGAAAGGGCACAACGCAACGAGCTCCTGTATTCAGAGGTTTCCGTGGTCATGTTGCAGGCATAACTAGTCACCGGAGCGCACTGAACGCTGTTTAGTGGTCCCTATTTATGTACTTGCCATTTCTTGCTTTCGAACTGCTAGGTTGGCAGGAGCTAGGACAAAGACGGGGCCTCATTCCGTCCTGCAGCACTCGGGTCTCAAACTGCTGACCTCCCGCCTTCCAGTCAGTCTTTTGCTTTTATTGACAGGTAAAGGTTTCCCTTGCTCGGAAGCCAGTCGTATCCGACTCTAGGGTGCAGTGCTCATCTCTTTCTAAGCCGAAGAGCCAGCGCTGTCTGCCTTCTGCAGAAGTTTTCATGGTCGTTTGGCAGGCAGGACTAGACACCGGAGCGCACGGAACCCTGTTTACCTTCCCACCGAAGTGGTCCCTATTTATCTCCTTGCAATTTCTTGCTTTCAAACTGCTAGGTTGGCAGGAGCCTGGGACAAAGGCGGGAACTCATTCCGTCCTGCAGTACTCAGGTCTCAAACTGCTGACCTCCCGCCTTCCAGTCAGTCTTTTGCTTTTATTGACAGGTAAAGGTTTCCCTTGCTCGGAAGCCACTCGTATCCGACTCTAGGGTGCAGTGCTCATCTCTGTTTCTAAACCGAAGAGCCAGGGCTGTCTGCTTCTGCAGACGTTTCCGTGGTCAGGTGGCAGGCAGGACTAGACACCGGAGCGCACGGAACACTTTTTCACCACTGCTGGGGGGGAACACCACAGGGATTTTGGTAGACGGAGTTTGCCCAGCCTGCACCCTTTCCTAACTGTATGCTTCAGCCCCTTGTTTTAACAAAGCCCAAGAGGAAAGGAATGGCAGAGAAGAGGAGGTAACTAACCCCGCTTTAAAGCCCACATCAACCCAGGGGTAATAAACTGACTTCCCCAAGGCCACAGGCCTGATACAGCCCAAAACAGAGAGGGACTGTGACGCAAACAGAAAACTTGTTTTGACCACATAGCTCCCACTTTGCTAAGCCAGCCAGCAGCTAATTTCTCACAACCCTTAAAGCATGTCGCCGTCTTCCTTGTTTTACAGACAACTATCAGCTCAGTTTCAAGAAGAGCTTTATGGCAAACCCTCTTGAGGGTGCGCGCGCATGTTTTCATGTCAGAGATTACTCCAGGTTGAAAGGATTTTTGCAGGGGATGCTCGAATGAGGCTCTTTTCATGTCCCCCCACCCCCCCATCGTGCAGCTCTTGGGGAATCGAACCCCCGTCCTTTCGGTCTCCAAGCACAGTGCTTTTACCCGCTGTGCCACCGGGGAGCAACTCTTGAAGGTAGGCAAGAACAAAACCAAATTAGAAGATGGCAAAAGGCGCTCAGTGGACATGGAATATTAAAAGTTGGATCTGGCTGAGGATCTCAACCTCCCCGACGTCACGTGGAGGACCCTGACTAGGCTGAGGGTTGGAGTCCCTCAATGCAAGACCAACATGCGCAAGTGGCGGCTGCTGGCAGACGACGACACACTGTGTGAATGTGGAGACAGAATCTGGTTTCTTTGCTGGTCTGCCGAACACTACCAGAAACATGCGCCAATGAGGATTTAGTTTTAGCCATTAACCTGCTACACCAAAACAGATATCCTATGTTGTAATACAGGAAATCAGATAGATAAAGGTGAAGATCACCCTTGCTCGAAAGCCAAGTCGTATCCGACTCTAGGGTTCAGTGCTCACCTCTGTTTCAAAGCCGAAGCATCAGCACTGTCTGCTTCTGCAGACGTTTCCGTGGTCATGTGGCGGGCAAGGTTGGCAGGAGCCTGGGCAGAGACGGGAGCTCACTCCGTCCTGCAATGCTCAGGTATCAAACTGTTCGGATAGATAGCACTGATGTAAAACAACAACCCCTGGCCGCACTGATCTGGATATTTGGTGTCAGTCTCAAAAGCTGGGAGAAAACTACACACTCACAATTTGTTTAATTTACAATTTATTATGTCAGGGTCTAGGAATTTGGGATTTTATTTTTATTTTTTGCTCCTGGCCTGAATTAAGCCTTCTTTCCAGTCTTCGCGAGCAAGTTCTGCCTCTACACAAATTCTTTTTAAAAAGCAGGATTTTCCTGCCACACTCAACACCAACCGCCTGTTGCATCAGACACCAAAAAATACCACCTTCCTTATTCGAAAGGCATTGCATGGAGGAAACAAGCAGCCCATGCTTCAAATCAATACATGAGGCTGTTCTCTTCTTAGCAATCGGCAAAGGGTCACTGGTGGTTCCCCAAAATTGCCCAGGAAAAGACACACCAAAACCGATACATCGAAATCTCAAAATGAGTTAGTTGTCTATTCCCCCGACAGTTTAAGCCTCATTCTTTCCAGCAGATGCTTAAATGTCAGTGCAGGGGATGATTCATGCTCCGCACAGCTCTGAATGGGGAAATTTTGGCTTTTTTTTTTTTGCTCTAAAAGGACGTGGTAATTATGAAGTGTCCGCTCGGAAAAGAGGCAGATCTCATTAACTAAAGTCCAAGAAAACTCTGGCAGATTCTTAAGAACAGCATGTGGGATTTTACTCTTCACAATGACAGGTAGTTTTTTTTTTTTAAAATCAAATCTTGAGCATTGCACAGCATGCTCAAAGTCAAGGCATTTGGCTTACTAGAATGAGGCAATTATGGCTCATGCAACAGGGCAGTTTGGTTGCAATAAATGCCACGCCATGGCCCCAGAATCAGCTCTAAGACTCAGACCTTCAGGCTACTTCCACTGAAGCAACTCAACAGTCAACTCTCTATACCCATGATGGCGAACCTTGGCACTCCAGATGTTCTCGGACTTCAATTCCCTGAAGCACAAGCCCCCTGTGAATCCACACGAATGGGTTTACTGCGATTCATCCGACCCACGCCGCCCCCGGAAGCGGAAGTCAAATGCGCCTGTCCAGTGCTCATGTCCATCTGTAGACATTTCCGTGGACATGTGGCAGGCATCACTAGACGCTGGAGCACACGGAACGCTGCTACCTTTCCCACTATTTATCTGATCGCAATTTCTTGCATTTGAACTGCTAGACTGGCAGGAGCTGGGACAGACGACGGGAGCTCACTCCGTCGTGCAACCCTCGGGTCTCAAACAACCACAGATTAAAGCAAAACACAAGCGACACTTTGCTTTTTCTAAAAGAAACCTCACGAGTTTTTCGATCAGACGGTGGTAACAAATCTTGACATATCTATAGCAGTGATGGCCGATCTTGGCACTCCAGGTGTTGGACTTCAATTCCCAGGAGTCCTGATCAGCAGGAGTGCTGGCTTGGGCTTCTGGGAATTGAAGTCCAAGAACATCTGGAGTGCCAAGGTTCACCATCACGGATCTATAGTGTTCAAGCTTGAAGCAGTGAATGTTTTCTTGAAATTCAGCAGAACTCCAGGACTGTATATGAGATCTTTGTTTTCCTGAGGATGGAGGAAGCCACTCTCTTATCACCGTGACTTAGAAACCCCATATGTCATAATTGAACTTACATATTGGCCACACTGGCCTTAGCATGTATAAATATACTGAAGAAGATCAAGTTTCTTCTTCTGCAACCCCGCCTCAATCCTATCCAAAAGCCAGAGGCTCCCCTAATAAAACATGAACATGGAAATTAAGACTTCCTTTGCAGGAACTTTTGAGATACTTGACAAGTGCAGACAAATCAAGATCTGACATGCTCGGACGGAGACCGGTGCCAGACCGGTTAATGAATGTGGGGTTGTTGTTTTCTTGGAACACAGGCCACTTGTGTACAGAAAAGGAGAATGAAAAGCAGAGGTTAAAAGAGGCAAAGGAGATGTAAAAAGCAGGGAAAAGATCAACAAAGAGAAAGGTTGGTTGCGTGCAATACAAACGCACACGGCCTGTGAGATAAAAGGAAACTTGCGACTCAAGCGCACAAGCACGCGTGTCAAGCAAAGGATGCATCACGAGAAACACAGAATGGGGGATATTAAGCCTGATAGTTTGCTGGCAGCTACAAGGCTCTGCAGTGGCTCAAGTGGCTAAGATGCTGGCTGGAAGGCGGGAGGTCAGCAGTTCGATTCCCGAGTACTGCATGACGGAGTGAGCTCCCGTCGCTGTCCCTGCTCCTGCCAACCTAGCAGTTCGAAAGCAAGACATTGCAAGTAGATAAATAGGGACCGCTTTGGTGGGAAAGGTAAACAGCGTTCCGCGCACTCCGGTGTCTAGTCATGCCTGCCACATGACCATGGAAACGTCTGCAGAAGCAGACAGTCTCTTCGGCTTTGAAACAGAGATGAGCACTGAGCCCTAGAGCAAGATGCGACTGTCTTTCGAGCAGGGGAAATCTTTACCTTACAAGGCACTCAGTGGTTCGAAGTTCACAACAAGAGCTGATCCTGGAGGAATTCGTTCCCCATCAGAAAGGTTAAGATGTGTTCCAAACCAATTCAGCTGGAGCACTTTATCATGGGCTATCCATAATGTCTATTTCTGCCCCTACGCTCTTATCAAGTTCTTCTTCATAGTCTCTTGTGAATCCACACAAATGGGTTTACTGCATGTACATGCAATAAACCCATTTGGGTTCACAGGGGACTATGAAGGAGAACAGTTACAGGTAAGCAACCTGTCCTTAGAGAGCCCTGGTGCTGCAGGGGTCAAGCGGTTGTACTGCAGCCACAACATTGTGAATTCGATCCTAACCAGGACTCAAGGTTGACTCAGCCTTCCACCCTTCCAAGGTCGGTAAAATGCACACCCAGCATGTTGGAGGCAAGAATGCGAATTATCTTGCGAACCATCCAGAGAGTGCGCAAAACGCTTATATGGGGCAGTATATGAGTATAATTGCTATTGATGCCAGTTCTGGCGTGAAACAACTTCTTGTAAATGCCAGCATTCAGGCAATTAAACACCCTTGGAAAGCAATGAGAGCGGCACAGGCCGGATGAATTGTCGTCAAGGGCTGGATCTGGCCCACGGGCCATAGTTTGCGCACCCATGGCATAGATGATGGCCTCCAAACTGCAGAGAAGCCACCTGCTGCCACAGCTCCCAGCTATTGAAAAATAAATATCGAGTCCCAGTGCCTGGGCACCGGAGGTGGTCAGACTGGTTCCTGATACCACCATGCTCGGCCTCTTCTCCCTTTCCTTGGCATGCCACGGCTGAAGGGCAACACCTAGTTAAATGCCAAGGTGCTGTTTGCCTGGACAAACACCGGGATGCCAAGAAACAAAGGAAACTGGAATGGATCCTGCACAACGGCCCATGTGTTTGTTTTGCAGGTGCGCAGAAAGGCAGGTAAAAAGGTTTGACGTGGGCAGCCGCTCACCTGCTGCGTCTGTTCACCTGTACGCCGGATTCCCTTGCAGAGAAACGTGTTTACAGCACCTATAGAGTCAACTGCTCTTGTCTTGGTTCAGCTTATTATTGACCCAGGAATTAACCTTTGGCCCATGGTTGGAATGATTAGACAGTGGAGCGCACAGAACACTGTTGCCTTCCCCGCTGAAGTGGCACCTGTTTATCTACTTGCAATGTCTTGCTTTCCAATTGGGTCTCGAACTGCCGACTTTCCAGTCGTCAAGTTTGGCGTCTTAACCACTAAGCCACTGCACACTTAAGGACAATTTGAGCTTGATGGGGGGCGCGCACTGTACTAGTCACTGGCTACTAGCCACCAATCGCTTCTCCCTGTGAACCTGTCTAATCCCTTTAAACCTATGGACCTTGGGAAAATTATCACATATTGTGTCACAGCCAATTGTACATTCCAGAGACTCTTCTCTCTCTCTCTCTCTGGAAAGCCTCTAGCCAAACATGATGCCTCTCATGTTGCAAAGCATGTGTTTTATGGCACTGAATGATCCTTACGCCATCGCAACCCCAAGAGCAAGAGGCAAGTGTTGGTAACAGATGGCCTCCACTAGTCCTCCAGATGTTCTTGGGATGCAGCTGCCACAGCACTGGAGGAGGTTGCCATCCGACAACATCTGGAAAGCCTCTTGTGGCCCATGTCTCACACTTAAGTCCATGCATGCTCTAGGAAGGAGGCAAATTTGACCTCAACCCCCAAAAAATACCCAGGCTTCTCTTTGCTGCACTGTACATCCATGTCTCCGATTCCTCACGTCCCCAGCTAAGACTTCGCCAAATTGGCCGTCATATTTTGGAACATGCCGGGAAATAGGCAGAAGAAATTGGTGCATCAGAGAACATTTTGTACCACCATCCCTGGGGAAGACGTTACATTACATGCCAGAAGGAGGGAGTACGTAGAGACTTGAAAGAAACATTTATTATCTTTTCCCAGAGACCAAAAAAAGGTTCTCCAAAGGAGTTTATCACGGCATGCATGAAAGAAATGGCCCTGAGCAAAGAGAGAACATATGAAAAGTGGATGTCACGGTTTATCAGGAGAGGACAGACTGTTGCCAGAGCGGGGCATGACTGACAAGACAAAAAAAGGACGCATATGAACCCCCCTCATCCTGAATATATGCAGAGATGCCATGGTTCCAGGCCAACAAAATGCATTAGTCAAGCAATCTCACGGTCCGGGTAGTTAAAACATTGAACACTTGCCTTTTTATTACCATGTGTGTTGCAAAGCTAAATTCCAAAACCTAAATGAGGATATTAATGTTGTTAGACCAATCCTGTCGCCCTCAAGCGCAAAGTTTGCAAAGTTAACAGTCAGTCCTGTTGCTTCCAATTTTTTAGTCCCGTCGTCCTAGCCTTAAGGAATAAATGCATCCCACATTAGTCACACACCAATCCACCCAGTTTAATTGAAATACTTTCTTAAGTCACAGCAGCCTTGATAAAAGACAGCCTTTGAGCATTATCGAATTAGCATTACACTTAAAGGTTACCTTAGATATCCCAGATGGGGATCTGCTGACACTCAACCAAAGATGGTTGGTCAAGGTCTCCCTAGCGCCGTGATGGCACACCTTGGCACTCCAGATGTTCTTGGATTTCAATTCCCAGAAGCCCCAAACCCCGTGAATCCACACAAAGGGGTTTACTGTGATTCATCCGGCCCGCGCCGCCCTCGTCACTCCCGGAAGCGGAAGTAAAACGCGCCTGGACGGGTAAGACTCTTCCGGGTTAACCCTTCCTCTGTACGGGTGCGAAGAGGGCGGCGTGGGCTGGATGAATCACAGTAAACCCCTTTGTGTGGATTGACGGGGGCTTGGGCTTCTGGGAATTGAAGTCCAAGAACATCTGGAGTGCCAAGGTTTGCCAACATGGGTCTAGGTGCTGATGTTAGGGACCCCCCCCCACACACACACACACAGTAAACTCATTCCTGTGGATTCACAGGGACTTGGGCTTCTGGGAATTGAAGTCCAAAACACCTGTGTACAGTAAACCCCTTCATGTGGATTCACAGGGGCTTGGGCTTCTGGGAATTGAAGTCCAAGAACATCTGGAACGCCAAGGTTTGCCAACATGGGTCTAGGTGCTGATGTTAGGGACCCACACATGCAGTAAACCCATTTGTGTGGATTCATAGTGACTTGGGCTTCTGGAAATTGAATTCCAAGAACATCTGGAGCGCCAAGGTTTGCCAACATGGGTCAAGGTGCTGATGTTAGGGACCCACACACACACAGAAAACCCATTTGTGTGGATTCATAGGGACTTGAGCTTCTGGAAATTGAAGTAACATCTGGAGCACCAAGGTTTGCCAACATGGGTCAAGGTGCTGATGTTAGGGACCCACACGCGCAGTAAACCCATTTGTGTGGATTCATGGGATTTGGGCTTCTGGGAATTGAAACCCAAGAACAGCTGGAGTGCCAAGGTGCGCCACCACTGCCCTACCCCCACCCCCTCTGAGCATGATGTTGCTCACCTGATGAGGTCCAGGAAGGAGTCCACCACCTCCTTGGCTTCGGGGACTCCCTCCCCGGGGCTCCCGAAGAGCTTGGGGGCCGAGGCGCCCTGCCCGGGCCGGATGATGAAGGCCAGGGCCACGCCGAGGGCGGAGGCCATGAGGGTGGTCAGCAGGAAGAAGAGCATGGCCCACCCGCCCAGGCGTCCCAGGGCGGCCGGATCGAGGCTGGCCGCCCCGGCCACCAGGCTGCAGACTACCAGCGGCAGGATGATCATCTTCAGCAGCCGGATGAGCAGCTCTCCCGGGAAGGAGAAGAGCAGGATCTGGGCCGGGTCCAGCCCTCCGCCGGGCAGCTGCCGGACCGCCAGGCCCACCACCACGCCGGCCACCACGCCGGCCACGGTCAGCAGCACCAGCAGGTTGGAGCGCAGGCAGCCCCGCAGCCACGAGGACGAGACCCCCGGCAGGCCATCGGAGGAAGGATCCGAGGCGCCCAGCTCCCCGTTGGAAGCAGCAGTGGCGCTCTTGTTCTCCGCCCCGGCGCCCACGGCCATCGCGGCGTCCAAGGTCTCGCTCCGGAGTGACTTCGGAATATCCCGAGGGGGAGGGATAAGGCTTTTGGGAAGGGTGCCCCGCGGGGGCAGGGAGGGAGCCCAGCCGGAGGAGGGAGTTCCGAGAAGGGGGGGGGGGGAAATCCGGAGTGACTTCGGATTGAGCTGGAAAGCGGCTCAAAAAATCCGGAGTGATATTGAGCTGGGAAAGGAGGGAGGGAAACGGCTCTCTTGGGAAGGATGTCCCGGGGGGGAGCCCGGTTAGAGAGCGGAAAGCGGCTCCACAATCCGGAGTGACTTCGGGTTCAAGAGGGAAGGAGGGCGGGAAAGGCTCTTGGGAAGGATGCCCCGAAGGAAATCCGGAGTGATTTCGGATTGAGCTGGGAAAGGAGGGAGGAAAAGGCTCTCTTGGGAAGGATGCCCCGAAAGGGTTGGGGGGCGGGAAACCCAACCGGAGGGAGTTCGAGAACGAAAAGCGACTCCCCTAACGAGGCGGAATGGTAAAAGGCGGGAGGGTAATTAATTCGGTTTAAGCAAAGAATAGCTTCAAAAGGAGGGGGGAAAAGGTTCAAGAAGTAATTTTTAAAAAGCTGTTGCAAAAACACCAAAACCAATGGGAAATGCTCTCTCGCTCTTTGTTCCGGGGGAGATCCCTTCGGGAGCGGGCGGGGAATCCCTTGAGCAGCGGATCCGGGATCCGAACGCGTGGGATCCGGTGCCTTTCACACGTGGCGGCGGCCGGGCGGCGGCAGCAGCAGGAGGCGGCGCTGCTCCGCTTTCCAGTCCGGATTCCACCTTCTCCGGCAGACCACGTGGCCCTCACCCGCACCGCCCGCACTCCGCTCCCCCTGGGACTGCAGCAGAGCCACGCCGGAGTGTGTGCCGGGCGGGCAGCGCCCTTTCTTTCGCCTCCCCCGGTGGCCCCGCCCCCTTTGGAACCTTGGGGAGGGGAGCGCCACGCCCACGAGAGCATCCCGGCCTCCGATTGGTTAGTCTGAAACCTACGTCAATTGGAACGAGGAGACACCCAGGAGGGGCGGAGAGGAGGCGGGGGAGACCCCTTGGCATCCTATTGGCCAGAGGGAGGCGTTTGGGCGTGGCTTGGAGGCAGAGAGGGAAGGGAGGGGGCTCCTCCTGCGCACGTGGGGACTAGTTGGGGGTCTTGGCTCTGGACCCACCCAGGGAGGGAAGGAGGGGCGCTGGCTTAAGGGTTTGGGGATGATGGGGATCTTTCCTAAATGGAGCAGCCTGAGATGGGCTGCATGGGTTCCCATCCCCACTGGACCACTCCACCCCCAGGAATGGACTACATAGCCCATCCACCCAGCAGGGTTCCCACCGAGGTCCAGCGACTCTCTGAACTCTGGGGTTCAGAGGGGACGCCCCAAAAGTAAGGGCGCATCCGCCGATGGGTCTTGGGTAAGCCAATGGGCACACCTCACCTCGTTCTGGCAGCCCTGCATGGGATTTGTAGTCCAGGGCTTGTGTGTGTGTGTGTGCTACACACAGCCAAGCCCTGGACGTCTCCATTCCGACGAGTTTATATTTTGTGTAATTTTTTTAAAAAATAATTCTTGGTCGTTTTATGATGTTAAAGGTTTCCCTTGCTCGAAAGCCAGTCGTATCCGACTCTAGGGTGCAGTGCTCATCTCTGTTTCAAAGCGGAAGTGCCAGCGCTGTCTGCGTCTGTGTACATTTCCGTGGTCATGTGGCAGGCATGACTAGACACCCGGAGCGCACAGAGCGCTGTTCACCTTTCCCACCGAAGTGGTCCCTATTGATCTACTTTCAATTTCTTGCTTTCCAACTGCTAGGTTGGCAGGAGATGTTATGATGTTAGCAGCCCTGAATAGGGTTGATTTGTTCCCTAGATGGGCAGGATACAAGTGTAAATAAATAAATAAATAAACATCGCCCTGACTCGGCCCTCTGGCCGTTCCTGCTTTTATCTTTGGGGTAGGGTGGGGTGTTCTCGATTCTTCCCAAGCCCCCGTGAATCCACACGAAGGGGTTTACTGTGATTCATCCGGCCCGTGCCGCCCTTGTTGCTCCCGTACAGGCGTTTTACTCCCGCTTCTGGGAGCGACGAGGGCGGCGCAGGCCGGATGAATTGCAGTAAACCCCTTCGTGTGGATTCACAGGGTACTTGGCCTTGTGGGAATCAAAGTCCAAGAACATCTGGAGTGCCAAGGTTTGGCATCATGGTAATTATTCCATACCTTTATTTGACAATGTTCTCTACACTCTTTCCCTCCTTTGTTGCTTCCTTTGCAAGTAAATCCCTCTGCGCTCCTCGTGGCATTTTCCCCTCCCCACCCTTACAATGTGATTTGCAAAGCAGTGAATGGAAATGTCACCATGATTTTGCATATCCGGTTGATTTTTTTAAAGGGATTGAACCGGCCGGAATGGCATTTCCTTCTATTAATTGTGCAACGTCACTTGTTTACATACATTTGCACGGTCAGAAAGCCCATAAACTTTTGCTGCTCAGAACCATCACGTTCAGGCTGTAGATAAATGCTCTTTTCTGGCTAGTTTATTCTTAATCGCTCTATCTTGACACATGTTGATCTTCCTGGCAACCCTGTGATGTGTAACGGCTTAAGACGCAGCCACAGATGGTTGTCCCTGTGTGATTTAAGGCACTTGAGAGCTCCTGGAAAATGAGGCAGTATACATTTCCTTTGAAAACCTTTTTTTGGCAGGAACATGTCAGCTGCCAGCAAGATGTGCTTAGAACGCCTTCCTACGGCTTTGACTCAAATGCAACCCATGAAACAGAAAAGAGAAAACAAATGGAATCAAAATGAATGAATAACTAAATAATAGAGGTGGATCCTTATTTTTTTTTAAAAAAGTCAATTTTTTTTGCTGTTGTTGTCACTTAAAAGAACAGCATCGACAAGAATAATAATTGTCAAGAAATCCTAAATATTGTACGATTCTAGATTTAACTTATGTTAACTGTTGCTGGCTTTTTTTTCCTATTTAATTTTTGTGCTAAGTAACAGTTTGTGAAATGAAAAAGAGAGAAAACAAACTTGGAAATGGGGCTTTTATGAAGGTTAAGTTATATTGAAACCTTGTGATTCTGCTGCTGTTGACTTCCGTTCGGCGCTATACAACCACCTCCTTTATATAGCCGGTAATTTTAGACTCTGGCTTCTTCGTTTTCGTACTCTCTTCAGCCACCCCACGTGGGTTTCCCTAGCGTTGCTTCCATAACGGAATAACCCATATTCTCCTGGCTGAGAAAAACAATGCTGATGGCATTAGGAAAATGCACCTTGAGCATGTTTTGGAAATAAGTGGCCGGAAGGAAACCCCTTCAAGAAAGCAGCTGTGTTGAAAGGTAAATGCAGGTGTGTCTTCGTTCTGCTTTGTCAAACACAAAAGAACATTTCCCCTGTTTCTCATATGGCTCTGCAGCTTTTATAATTTGTTCTAGGGTTTAGGACCGTGATGGCAAACCTTGGCACTCCAGATGTTACTGGACTTCAATTCCCAGAAGCCCATGAATCCACACGAATGGGTTTACTGCAATTCATCCGGCCTGCACCACCCTCATCGCTCCTGGAAGCAGAAATAAAACATGTCTGTATGGAGGAAGGGTTAACCCAGAAGAGTCTTAACCGTACGGGCGCATTTTACTTCCGCTTCCAGGAGCGACGAGGGTGGCGCAGGCCGGATGAATCGCAGTAAACCCATTCATGTGGATTCATGGGGGCTTGAGTTGGGAATTGAAGTCCAAGAACATCTGGAGTGCCAAGGTTCGCCATCACGGGCCTAGGCTATAAATCTGGTTCCCAACATGAGGCACATGCCCTACAGGGTGGGGCAATTAGAAGCATGTTTAGGCCAAGTTAATGCCCTTTTAAGCTTCCTACACATGATTAGTTGAATAATAAGAATTATATGTCAGGATGGGGTGGGGTAGCATCTGGATTTTAGAGATGCTTAGGTGGAGCATGGCCATAAAATGGTTGGGAACCACTGCTCTAAATCCTTGCTGAGATCTTAAATAATTGAGACAGTGGAGTGTTTTGAAAAATCAAAGCAACCTGTGGAGTCTCTTGGACTCAACTTTAGAGTCGAGTCATTTTTGGAGTCTCATCTTTGAGTTGAGTCCCACAAAAAAAAATGTTTTAGAAGATCTAAGAGTGCCTCTGCTGAAGAATTTCTATTGTTCAAATAATGGAGACGCTTCTGGATTGGAACGATCTCTTAATGAGAAGACTGACCGCCAACCTCTCATTCCGGTTTCTTAATTCGGCTTAATTCAGTTGGTTGACTTTGAAGACACCAAGTTCAGCTCAGCCTGGACAACAGAAGGAGGTCACTGCGCAAAAAGCTACGTGCGCCGAATAGGTCTGCCTGGCAAGGCTCTGGATTTTTCTGTAAACTAACAAGCTTTTCTCGTTAATAGCAAACTGGCAGTCTGACCTGTTGGTGTTCCCAAACAGAATAAGGCGCCTGGTCATGCTCGGAGGCAGTACGAAGAATGCTTAATACAGGCATACCCAAAAGACAACGGGAATCCTAAAATTTAGCATCACTTTCTTTTACAGGAAAAAACGAAGGAGGCTAAATAATGTGTGTTTCTAATGCGCCTGGATGTGAAATGGAGAAACCAGCCGCATTTGCTCATGCAAATTCATCTTGCAGTGGCTGCACTATTAGATGGTGCTTCGCATGTATGAATGAGCATTCCAATTAGACATCCCAGGAAAAGCAGGAGGCCAATGCTACCCCTCCAGATGAATGCCACTTCCAATTCCCAGTATAAACATTGGCAGAGGATTATGGGAATTGTTGACCCACAACAATTGCATTGTGTATATTATTGTGTATATAGTATAATTACTGTGTGAGTTGCCCTGAGTCGGGTTGCTTGATTGGGTGGCATACAAGTGGGAACATTAAATTAAATTAAACAACCGCTTGGAAGGCCGACCCCAAAACTGATGGATGGAAACATCAGCTTCAGCAGGCAGCACCCAAAACCATGGCGCATGGCTTTCTTTCCGCTCAGCTTGGCAAGTTCCAACTTCACCCAAATGGCACATGATGGGTCGATCTTTTCCTGTGATAAAAAAACAAAAACAAAAAAACTTGCATGCTCAACCCCCAAGAAGCCTCTGGCACCAACCTGGCAGCTACACCCTGTCTTAACGACTTTATAACAATGGGGGGGAAAGTGTAGAGTGAAGTTGGCAATTAAAGGGCTGGGTTGGAATGCAATTGCCTCTTTCTTTCACCCACTCCCTGCAAAGCCCAGGGAGAATTTGGGTGCCAGAGCACCAGGGTGGCACAAATCCAGGTGCCACGAGCCTTCCCAGATGTGTTCTGGCAAGAGAGGAGTGCATTACTGCCGTTCCCCCACCCACTCCCCTTTTAAAATGTAGTATAGCTACGGTAGGACGAGTCCTTCTTGCTACATCTTGTGTGAAAAAAATGTGTGTTGTTCCGGGAGCCAGGGCAGAGCTGGTAATTAAGAGACCCCTGGGTAATTTTCATGAGAATCTGAGCAATTAGACAAGTCGGGGCCTTCTCCCCCTCCCCACCCACCCCTGAGTTCCTGGCATTGGTGCCTCAACCAAACAACCTGGCAAGTCTCAGCTCCAAACCCAGAAAAAGAGACCTCCGAAACACGTGTCTCTTTTCTCTCTATCTGCTTGGTAGAATATTTGAGACCCAAACCCTGCCTGCTTCTGCAGATGTTTCTGTGGTCATGTGGCAGGCATGACTAGACACTGGAGTGCACGGAACACCATTTACTGAAGTGGTCTCTATTTACCTGTTTGCAATTTCTTGCTTTCGAACTGCTCGGTTGGCAGGAGCTGGGACAAAGACGGGAGCTCATTCCGTTCGGGAACCGAACTGCTGACCTCCTGCCTTCCAGTCAGTATCTTAGCCACTTGTGCCACTAGTGCATTTTACTTCCACTTCCAGGAGCGGCGAGGGCGGCGTGTGCCGGATGAAATGCCGTTGGGGCTGGATCTGGCCCATGGGCTGTAGTTTGGACACCTCTGCAATAGAGGCTCTGGTGTGTAAAGTCCAGGGAAAGTTCTGCCTAAAGTACAGGAAAGAATCCAGATGTTGGCTGGCGGTTAAGCTGCTGCGTTCAGTTACACATGTTTGTGACCACAAGTCAAGGAAGTGGGCGATCCCGTCGTGCCTACTTCAAAGCGGAAGGATTTTGTCAATAGTAGCCGAAGTGTCACGAAACATCTGCCTCCGTTGCATCAGCAGAGTTGTTAAGACCTGATGCAATCCGTTCCTTGAGCTCACCTGGCTCCTGTTTCCCAAAACTTTGTTCTTCGATTTGGACAAGAGTATATATAAATTGTACCATTTCCTTGTTTGGCTTAAAATGCTAAGCTGGAGGAGAAAGGTGTGTGTGTGTGTTTCTAATGCGCCTGGATGTGAAAGTGAAGTGTTCAACAAGGGGGGGGGGGGGAATCTTTTTGGAGACAACGAATGCAGAACCTTCCAAACAACATGTTCGGAAAGTCGAACCAAGGAGGTTCTCCGTCAACCCCAATTCCTGCCTCTCCGTCAACTCCCAAACCGCGCCATTTTCACAAGCGCAGGGTTGTGTTTTTTTTTAACCTGGCAACGACGGCCTCACCTTGGGTTGTAATGAAAGGTATCTCACAATCAGCAGAAGGAAAGATGACTGTAAGGGCAGGAGATTTCTCAAGTGCCTCCTTATATCGTATAGGTCAGGGGGTCCCCAACCCATGGCCTGTGGGCTGGACCCGGCCCATGGCGCCATTTCATGTGGCCCACCCCACCTAGCAGAAAAACTCCCCTGCAGCTGGAAAACAAGAAAACAGATCTTCCAATCTCTGTACTCCAAAAGAACTTGGCGTGGTGGAAAGTTATGCTTTTAAATCCCACGTCAGCCTTTGGTAAATAAAGCGCATCGTGCAATCTCCCCCCACCCCCCACCCCCAAGAACTGACTGTCCGAGCGACTTTGCTACGGACCATTTAGTCCTTGACGGAGCAGGCATCCTAGGAAAAGGGAGAAAGGTGGCACGACCTGGCTCTTTCAAGATTGGTTCTTTGGTCCAATCTCAAGGGTCTCTGATGGAGGCACCCTACTTAAACCAGGATGCCCAAACTATGGCCTGCAGGCCAGATCCGGCCCCTGATGCCAATTCATCTGGCCCACACCACCCTCATCGCTCCTGGAAGCAGAAGTAAAACGTGTCCGTATGGAGTAGGGAGCAACATAAGTGTATAGTCCCAGGATTTGTGCATATAGTAGCAATAGAGTACCTCTGTTTGAGTACATTAGGTCTCCCTTGCTTGAAAGTCAGTCGTATCCGACTCTAGGGAGTCAGTGCTCATGTCTGTTCATGTCCAAAGGGCCAGCGTTGTTTGCATCTGCAGGCGTTTCCGTGGTCACGTGGCAGGCATGACTGGACACCAGAGTGCACAGAATGCTGTTACCTTTCCTGCCGTGGTTGGACCTATTTGCATTTTCTTGCTTTCGAACGGTTCGTTTGGCAGGAGCTGGGGCAGAGACGGGCGTTCACTCCATCATGCAGCGCTCAGGTCTCAAACGGCTGACCTGCCGACCTTCCAGTCGTCAAATTCAGCATCTTAACATTTCGTGGTCATTTGGTATGCAGCACTCTGCGTATGCACAAGTAAACCCATTCGTATGGATTCACAGGCCCTTGGGCTTCTGGGAATTGGTGTCCAAGAGCACCCGGAGTGCCGAGGTTCGCCATCACGGTCATATGGGCACAGACATGCGAAAGAGGACCAGAACAGTTTGGGCAATGAAGGCTGCCTCCTACTGGTCACCAGCAAAGCCTGCACCTCCATTCCACTGAATGGCTACCACAGGGTCGCCAGGTTGGAGCAGTTGGTTCAGGTCCAACCAGGGCTCAGAACGGCTCCTCTTTAGCCTCCATCTCTGACCTCAGTTTGTCACAGGCCTAGAGATAACATAAAAGCAAACATGGAATGCAATTGACAAGTCATTTGGATGGGCAATTATGGCCAGTTTCGTAGCTTCGTGACCTGCCTGTTTGAGAACTCAATGATCCAGGTTGTAAACCTGGATCATGCGGTCCTGGAAAGAGTCTACGATTGCATGCAAAATGACCCAGCGACATCACTGAACCTTTCTAGCACCTCTCGCATGCATGGGGCAATTTAACTACTAGGCCAGGTGTACATTCAGGTCAGAGTTTAAAAATATAAAGCCACCAACACTTTCTGGCCAGCTTCTCCGAGCAATGTTCAAGGAAAACCTCTAGGAAGCTTTCCGGAAAAGGGCGGGCTTGAACTTCTATAAGAAGGGGTACTTTCCAATTTCTTTCCCCCCCTTTTAAGGTGCATGTTTTCCCAAAGAAAGCACATTGGAGTCCAAGCATGACTTTGACAAAGTTGCCTTCTCCTTATTCGCCTTGCCCTGCACTAAAGTCGCGCTAGCGTTGTATGCGCAGTAAACCCATTCGTGTGGATTCACAGAGACCACGAAGAAGAACTTGACAGAGCGCAGGGGGCAGAAACAGACAATGTAGATTGCCGATAATTAGAACACTGTTACATTGAACAAGGATAGATCAATAGCAATTCCACTTCTAGCGCTTAGTGCATTCTTGGGGCGGTTGACAAGCTAATTAGCATTTTGCCCTCATTAACATGCTGGGTACTTGCTTTACCTACCTCAGAAAGATGGAAGAGGCTGAGCCCTGGTCAGGATCAAACTCACGACCCTCTGGCTGCAGTACAGAGGTTTAATCCCTGCGCCACCATATCGCTCTCCGAACTGACACACCAAAGCCGCCTTTCTTTCGTTTCAAGAGAGGGGAAATTTCCCAAACGGGTGGTATATTAAGATAATAAACAAATAAATAAATTCACAGGTGCTTTTTATTTCAGTACATCACTTTGACTGGCAGAACAACCACTCGCCACAAACACGCACATACAGACAGTTATGGCCCCTCTTCTATGGTCGATGCGGCACAAAGACATGTATGTGAATAGGGTAATGGGAGGGTGAAGGGGTGTATGTAGTGGAAGCTCTCGCCCCACTCTGAATCCACCCCCCTTCCATAGGGGAACCCAGTCACCATCTAGGACTGAGATGGCGAACCTTGGCACTCCAGATGTTCTTGGATTTCAATTCTCAGAAGCCCAAGCATCCTGTGAATCCACATGAAGGGGTTTACTGCAATTCATCCGGCCCACGCTACCCTCGTCGCTCCCGGAAGCGGAAGTAAAACACGCCCGTATGGAGGAAGGGTTAACCCGGAAGAGTCTTAACTGTACGGGCGCGTTTTACTTCCGCTTCCAGGAGCGATGAGGGCAGCGCGGGCTGGATGAATTGCAGCAAACCCATTCGTGTGGATTCATGGGGTGCTTGAGCTTCTGGGAATTGAAGTCCAAGAACATCTGGAGTGGCAAGGTTCGCCATCACGGATCTAGGAGCAGCCCACCCTCCACTTTTTCTCTATGACCCCCACCCACCCAACCCCGCACTAGACTCCATTGGTGAGGTTTCGTGGCCAAATTTCCTCTGAGCACGTCACTGATTTGGGGAACTGGTTGAGGGGAGACGATCCTGGAAGGGGGTGGGGGGAAGAAGAGGCAGACGCAGCGAAGAGAGTCCCAGCGCGGCCGATTCCGTCCCGCTTGGACTTCATTCCAGCGACTGCAACATCAGCAGCTGCTTCAAGACCTTTGTCTGACTCGTCTCTCGGATCTCGCCCGCTAAGAACATCTCGTCCACCACCGTGTAGACCTGCAGAGGTAGAAAGAAAATGCATCTCCACTTTGAGTGGAAGGGCAACACAAGGACCACTCTAGACCAGGGGTGGTGAACTTATGGCACGTGCGCCAGAGGTGGCACTCGGAGCCCTCTCTGTGGGCACCCGTGCAGTCACCCCAGCACAGAGTTTGCCCCACCCCTCTGCCCAGCAGCCCAATGGGACCGCTTCGTCCCTTCCCCCAGCACAGAGTTTGTCCCACCTCTCTACCCAGTAGCCCAATGCGACCGCTTCCTCCCTCTCCCCAGCACAGAGTTCACCCCGCCCCTCTGCCCAGCAGCCCAGTGGGAGCGTTTCCTTCCTCCCCTGTTGCTGTGTTGGCACTTAGAGGTAAATATGTGGGTTTGGGGTCACAGTTTAGGCACTCGGTCTCTAAAACGTTCGCCATCACTGCTCTAGACCAAGGGTGGGGGTTTTTTTCCTCAACTAGGCGGCTCCAACTCCCTTCCGGTTTAGCTCTTTCTTGAGGGGGCGATCGAGGCCAAGTGAAAAGCCTGAACTGTCTGCATCAAGAGGTCAAGGTCGCCCTTGCTTGAAAGCCAGTCATATCCGACTCGAGGGCTCGGTGTTCATCTCTGCTTACAGCTAAAGAGCCAGCGCTGCCTGCATCTGAAAACATTCCTGTGGTCAGGTGGCAGCCATGACTAGATGCTGGAGTGCACAGAATGCTGTCCCCTTTCCCACCGAAGCGATAACTATTTATCTACTTGCAATTCCTTGCTTTCAAATGGCTAGGTTGGCAGAAGCTGGGACAGATGACGGGAGCTTATTCCACTCAGGTCTCGAACGGCTGACCTGCCGACCTTCTGGTCGCCAAGTTCAGTGTCTTAGCCACTAAGCCACCGTTGGGCAGGACAGTCTCAAGGGCAACCAACCGGCTTCTGTGAGATGCTGGCTGGGGTCTGGTTTGGAGTTGAGCCCAGCCCAATGACAGAACGTTGCATGCTAGTCACAGCTAATCTCTGATCAAGCCATGTCTGTGCACAGATCCTGGACCCGCCACGTCCAAAGATGGCTGCCTAGTGCCACCTGGTGGAAGGGTGGCATCAGTCATCACTCAAGCCATCCCTTGCTAGTGGGCTCCTCCCTGGACTTGGATTTCAAGTCAGCCTCTTTCAATCTCTCTCTCTCTTGCTGCCTAGAAAGACTAAGGGGCAAACAAGCCATACCTGTCAAGTGTCCCGTACTGGCCAGAAAGTCCCATATTTTACCCCTCTTTCTCCCTCTTTCCTGCCGTCATCCTGAATTTGGAGCAGCCGAAGAGGGGGGGGGGTGTTACTGTGCATGCACACCCATCAGAGGCAGAGGTGCACATGCACAAAGGGGTTTTTGCACATGCACAAGGGAATTCTGTGCATGCGCAAAAGGGTTATTGCGCATGCACACACATCAGAGGTGGAGGTGCGCATGCACAAGAGGTTTCTGTGCATGCACACCCATCAGAGGCAGCGGTGCTTCCTGTATTTTCTCAACCGCATCTTGAACAAGAAAAGAAACAAAACCTGGTCCCCCTACCTTGTAGAAGTTGAACACCAGGTCAAGTTCACAGACGTTGTGGAAATATTCATTCAAAACCTGGGAAAGGGAAAGAAGTCAGGTTTGTAAAGGCAGGGACAAAGTTGTTGCTTTGTGGGAGGGAGGAAATGATCATGGGTGGGTGGCTGGAGTGTGCGTTTGTATGTGTGTGTGTGTAGCTAGACGCTGTCCCCCCTTCCCTCCACTCTATTTGTGTTATCTCTCTCTTATAGGGTAAAAGTCAGGATCACCCTTGCACAAAAGCCAGTTGTATCCAACTCTAGGGTTCAGTGCTCATCTCTGATTACAGCCAAAGAGCCAGCGTTGTCTGCTTCTGCAGATGTTTCCGTGGTCATGTGGCAGGCATGACTAGACACCGGAGCGCACAGAACGCTGTTTATCCCACCAGTGGTCCCTATTTATCTACTTGCAATTTCTTGCTTTCAGATTGCTAGGTTGGCAGGAGCCTGGGACAGATGGCAGGAGCTCACTCCGCCATGCAGCTCTTGGGTCTTGAACTGCTGACCTGTGGACCTGCCAAGTGTCAAGCTCAGCTTCTTAACCACTAAGACATCGCAGTACCTCTGTGATAGAGGGGGCTTCAATCACACAATCTCCCTGCCCGAGACAGAACAGGCTGCCATTCAGGAGGGACGGTGGACAGGTTTGCTCCGCCTAATGTGCCAAATGCTCACCAGCTCAGTAGTTAAGAAGCTTGCCTCGTTAGATGGGAGGCTGGCAAGTCAGCAGTTCGAGACCTGGGTACTGCACGATGGATTGAGCGCCCGTCTCTGTCCCAAATCTTGGGGGACAGGAAACGAGCATCATCCGGGTATCCCCTGAGCGGAGTTTCTTCCGCAAAAATCCTCTCAACCCAGAATAATTACTGACACGAAATTATGATTGTTACCTCCACAAAGTTGTGAATGGCTTCAAGGTACGCCAGATTGTTGTCATTCACGTCCACACAGATGCAGAAGTAGAGTCCCGCGTAGCGCCTGTAGATGATTTTGAAATTTCGGAACTGGAAGGGGAGGAGGAGAAAACGGTATTCACTGGAATAGCAAGTGGCAAACAATACTGAAAGTAGAGCTGACCCAGGTCATCCGACAGCTATGGTGGAGGGGGTGTATTCCCCTGGCAGCTTCAACTATGCCACAAAGATGTCGGCTAGCGGTCCAGAACGGTCCTCCATTCTGGAACTGCAGGTCGGCAAAGTGGGGTCGGATACTCAGGCAATGTGCCTGGCCAATGCATTGCGCTAACATGGTCAACTTTGACATGAGCTCAGCCAACTGTTGTTGTATTTTAAAATGGCTAAAGGAGCCTCAAAAACACAGAACTCAGCCCCCCGCGCACCATCAGACCCCGCTATGGTAGCCGTTGGACTTCCCGATGGCGAGAGCAAGCTAAAATCTCATGGGAGATGGTGCTTCGATCCGCCACATCAAACGAAGTACAGATCAATCAAGTAAGTAAGTTCCCAGATGTAGGGAAGTCTTATGCTGAGTCAACTTGAACCCTGTCAAGATTGAACTCGCAACGCTTTTGGCTGCAGTACAGCAGTTTAACCCCTGCGCCACCAGGGCATCAAATGCCCAGATGCGTTACCTCAACGAAGTTGGTGTGCTTTGCATCCCGGACGGTGACGACCGCGTGGACCTCTTCAATGAGCTTCTGCTTCTCGTCGTCATCAAACTGCATGTACCACTTGGCCAGGCGCGTTTTGCCCGCCCGGTTCTGGATGAGAATAAAGCGAATCTGTAAAAGACGAAAGCACACTTGATCAGGCGTGGATGGGATCCAGACCTCATCTCTGCAATTACTGGTAGCAGTTTCCCCCCCCAGTGGAATTAAAAACTGGCAGCATATTTCCAGAGTAAAGTATAAGAGCAAGCTGACCTCTGAGGAAGTAGGTCCGTGATGGCGAACCTTGGCACTCCAGTTGTTTTTGGAGTTCAATTCCCAGAAGCCCAAGCCCCCATGAATCCACACAAATGGGTTTGCTGCGATTCATCCAGCCCACGCTGCCCCCGTCACTCCTGGAAGCGGAAGTAAAACGTGTCCGGATTCATGGGGGCTTCTGGGAATTGAAGTCCAAGAACATCTGGAGTGCCAAGGTTCGCCGTCACGGAAGTAGGTCATGCCTACCTTTTGCGTCCTGATGCAATCCTCAAATAAACAGTCATTCATTATCACAAAAAGCCAAATTCCTTTGAGTGGAAGACTTCTAATGAGACCCTGGGTCCTTTCTGTTAATATGGGTCTATACCCATGGTGGCGAACGTTGGCACTCTAGGTGTTCTTGAATTCCAATTCCCAGAAGCCCAAGTCCTTGTGAATCCACACAAATGGGTTTACTGAACACCCGGAGTGCCAAGGTTCGCCATCACTGGCCTATACACACATAGTGGGGCTGTGGTGGGTTAGTGGTTAAGACGCTGAACTTGACGGCTGGAAGGTCAGCAGTTCAAGACCCGAGTACTGCATGACGGAATGAACACCCATCTCTGTCCCAGCTCCTGCCAACCTAGTAGTTCAAAAGCAAGAAACTGCAAGTAGATAAATAGGGACCGATTCAGTGGGAAGGTAAATAGCATTCCGTGCACTCCGGTGTCTAATCATGCTTGCCACATAAACACGGAAACATCTGCAAATGCAAACAGTGCTGGCTCTTTGGCTAGAAACAGGGATGAGCACTGAATCCTAGAGTCAGATACGACTGGCTTTCGAAGAAGGGCAACCTTTACCTATACACATACATATATCTATCTTCAGCACAGGCTGACTGTACGGAAATAAGACCAGAGTTGTCAACATAGAAGCACAGCAGGGCTTTCCTGCTAAACACATTCTTCTTCTCACGACACATTTGGGTCACTTATAAGCATCAGAGATATTACCGTATCACGGCCTGAGCCAAGACACATTTATTCTGGAGTTGTGTCCAGCTGCGTTCAGTGATATTTATCTCCAAGAAAGGTCCCATTGAACATGCAAACTTTGGGGCATAAAATTCACATGAGTTCAGAATTAACTCATCTTTCCTTTGCGCTTGCTTAGCTCTTCTTCCTGCCTGGTGGTATAGGCCAGTGGTGGTGAACCTATGGCATGCGTGCCAGAGGGGGGCACTCAGAGCCCTTTCTGTGGGCATGCGTGCCGTCACCCCAGCACAGAGTTTGCCCCGCCCCTCTGCCCAGCAGCCCAATGGGAGCGCTTCCTCCCTCCCCCCAGCACAGCGTTCGCCCCACCCCTCTGCGGCGTAGACGGCAGGCTGTTGAGTTTGGGCACTTGGTCTCTAAAAGGTTCGCCACCACAGATCTAGGCAAATGCCCCACCCCAAGGAAGGGAGGCAACCCAGCAGAATCCGCAGAAGCAAAGATGGTTCCCAGTCTGTCTCCAAAACAGACAGATAACACCGGAAGCTGAGGCCTCCTTCTGTGGCTGGCCTCCCTTGTTAATCAGGGGATATGGCACGGTCGCAAAGCCGTTTCTTTCACAAGGAGGCTGGCCACAAAGATAAGACATCGTCATCATACCAGGCCATGCTGCGACAGACAGGCAGACCTGCTCCACGGCGTTGGATCCTTTTAATGTGTGAGCCATTGAGATAACAAGCTAGCCATTGTGTAACTTAGCTGGTAAGGCAAGAAGCAGACAGGGCAAGCTTAATGTCACAAGTACTTATAGTCCAGTGATGGCGAACCTTTTAGAGACCGAGTGCCCAAACTGCAACCCCAAACCCACTCATTTATCGCAAAGTGCCAACACAGCAACAGTGGGAGAAGGAAATGCTCCCATTTGGCTGCTGGGCACAGGGGCGGGGTGAACTATGTGCTGGGGGGAGGGAGGAAGTGCTCCCATTGGGCTGCTGGGCAGAGCAAACTCTGTGCTGGGATGACTGCTCTATTGCTCACAGAGAGGGCGTCGAGTGCCACCTCTGGCATGCGTCCCATTGGTTTGCCACCACTGTTATAGTCTAATCCAAATTGTAGAGACACAACGAGCAATCCCTGGTGAGATCCATGGACTGGGATGATTCTGACACCAGACTGCCTCTTTCTGAAAGGAGGAATATGTGTTTTCTTCTTCCGTGTCCTGATCAAACCCTGGACTTCCAAAATGAAGCCACTTTCTTGGCTTTGGCCAAAATCAAGTCCTCACCAGGTGCATGTTTCTGAATGTGTGTGAAAGAAATCACACAAATTGGAATCTGGCCAGGTTACCCAGCTATGGTCATAGAGTAGACCCAAGGAGGAGATGGGGCCTTCTTGGGTCTTCCTCTCCATAGAGTAGACCCTACAGCCAGTGACTCAACATTGATTATCAGGTGGTGGTTAACTAACCTGACACCCCTGAGGACTAGTGGACTTGGGTGCTGAAGTCCACAGGGAAGGGTGATGGTCCCCAAGTGGATTAAATCCCACTTGGATCCCTCTAGATGGAGGGAAGACGCTTCATAAACCCTGGCCTGGGACTGATGAAGACTTTGCATGCCAAAAGGGTTCAGGACCAGAAAGTGACTCGCGGAACTAGATCAATGGTAAATGCAGAAGGTAGATGAAAAGTCATTATATTCTCAGGACAGTCTTCATGGCTGATTGCATTGTGATCGCCTATATTTGGATTCGAATACAGCAGGAAAAAAAGAAGGAAAAGTGAAAGAAATCCTCTGAAATATTGATCATGACCCTAGGAAGTCTAGGCTTCTTTTGCACTGCAATATGAATTCAGGCTATTGTGACCAAAAAGGATGATTTGTTGTCATCTGTATTGAAAGAATAACACCTACAAGTGAGCAAACAGAGAGCAGCCCTATTTTATCTGACCAGCTTGTGTAAAGGATATGCATTTCCCTGGAAAAACTACAAGGGAAATGAAAATTGCACAACTTCCCCCAAATGACACAATTCTTGCCAGCCATGCCTTTCCCTTTAGACGTTTTCCTTCCGCAAAAAAACTTGGCTGATAAGACGTGGCATAAGCTCCGTAGACACAGGGACAGATTCTCTGAAGGACAATTGCTCCCCGCCCCCACACCCCACACCCCTCACTGGCAGTTTTCTTCTTCTGTGTCCAGATTAAACCCAGGACTGCCAAAATGAAGCCATGTTCTTGGCTTTGCCATTGGTCAAACCTAAGTCCTCATCAGTGCATGCTTCTGGCCGCAATCGGCAGGTCAGCAAATGAGCCGATGGATTCTGTATCTTTCCACATTCACAGTGTGTGAACATAAGAACATAAGAGCAGCCTTGCTGGAACAGGCCACCACATCCAGTCCAGCATTCTGTCTCACACAGTGGCTCACCCTTTGCTTCAGGGTATTATTCCCAAGCAGATGCCTTCACCTGCTTAGGATTCCCTGGACATGGCATTGAGAGATATCCTGCCTATCTCTCCAACCCACCGGAGGTTGTCCTTAGGTATCCATAATTATACGGAGGTTGTCCTTAGGTATCCATTATAATTATAGCCATTGATACTCTTGGCTTCCATGAACTTGTCTAATCCTTTCTTGAAGCTGTCAAGACTGACAGCTCCCTACGAAGATAGGCTCTGTTTTGGGCATGTGGTCTACGTCTTCTTCGGTGAATAATACTGAAGCAAAGAATTCATTGAGTCTCTCTGCAATCTCTGTTTCCTCTTTAATAACCCCTTGCCTTCCATTGTCATCTAATGGTCCAATGGCCTTCCTAGTTGGGTTCTTACTTCTAATGTACTTAAAGAAGTCTTTGTTATTTCTCTGAGTGTTTTTAGCTATACGCTCCTCAAAGTCTTGCTTTGCTTTCCTGACTGTTGCCTTGCATTTGTTCCGCCAGCAGTCCCCCCACATGAGCATGTGAGTCTTGCCTTTAGGGACTCCGACCCTCAGCCTATCCAGGGTCCTCCAGTCCAAGTGACATAGAGGAAGTTGAGATCCTCTGCCAAATCCTCCTTTCATGTTATTCCTTGTCCAGTTATTCTTCCGTCTTTTAATTTGGTTTCGCTCTTGGGTTCCATCGAAAATGCTTGTTCTTGCCATAAAGTTCTCCCTAGATCTGAGTCGTTGGATGTCGAGGGTCCTTCTCTTGCTTAGTTCTCTCGGCGTCCACTGCTGCTTCTCTCCTTATCTTCGGTGGAGCGATACCAACAAGAGGGTCTGTTTTCTCAACTGGAGTAGGTTCGAGGCATAGTGTCACTATGAACATTGCTTCATTAACATGAAATCCCTCGAAGTCATACACACAGGATTCTTTTGTGCCCTACTGCACAATCTGAATTATTGTTGTTCAGTCACACAGTCAAGTTCGACCCTTTGTGATCCCGTGAACCGCCGCACGCCAGGCTCCTGTCTGCCATCCTCCATAGCTCGCCCAGATCTACGTCCACTGCATCAACGATTCCATCTAGCCACCTCATCCTCTGCCGTCCCCTTCTCCTTTCGCCTTTGATCTTTCCCTGCATCAAGGCCTTCTCAAGTCAGTCTTCTCATTTGGTGCCCAAAGTACTTCAGCTTCATTATCAGTCAGGGTGGATTTCCTTCAGGATGAACTGATTTGATCTCCTTGAGGTCCAGGGGACTCTCAAGAGTCTCCTCCAGCACCACAGAGGTCAAAGGCGTCTATTCTTCTTCTGCGCTCAGCCTTCCTTAGGGTCCAGCTCTCACAGCCATACATGACTCCTGGGAAGACCATGCTTTGACTATGTAGACTTTTGTTTGCATGGTGATGTCTCCATCACCTAGGTTTCTCATAGCTTGCCTCCCAAGAATTAAGCATCTTTTTTATTTCATGGCTGCAGTCACAACCTCCAGTGATCTTGGATCCCAAGAAGGTAAAGTCTGTCACTGCTTCCCCTTCTATTTGCCAGGGGGGTGGGTGGGTCTGAATAAGGCCCCCCATAAATCTTAGTGCGGTGCCTGAGAACGGCTTCCTCATCTTTGGTCTGCTGCAGGGCTGGTGAGGAGGAACCCTGTGGCAACCTTGAGGCTGGCAAACTGCAGACTTCCAGGTGACACAAGATTCTTTAGCTGCTCCCTACTGCAGTGGCTCAAGTGGCCAAGACACTGACTGGGAGGCGGAAGGTCAGCAGTTCGATTCCCGAGGACGGAATGAGCTCCCGTCTTTGTCCCAGCTCCTGCCAACCTAGCAGTGTGAAAGCAAGAAATGGCAAGTACAGTAGATAAATAGGGACCACTTCGGTGGGAAAGGTCAACAGCGTTCCGTGCGCTCCGGTGTCTAGTCATGCCTGCCACATGACCATGGAAACGTCAGAAGAAGACAGCGCTGGCTTTTCAGCTCTGAAACAGAGATGAGCACTGAAGCCTAGAGTCGGATACGACTGGCTTTCGACAGCAAGGGAAACCTTCACCTTTACCTACTGCTTGAAACTAGATGTTTTGGACAACCTTCCCTTACACCTTCCTTCCTCCCAAAAAGCTCCCATGCTTCCCATAAGGGGGGGAAATCTCCCCCTCCCTCTCTACCCCACCTTATGCCCTCCCAGGAGACCCCCAAACTGCCCCCCAAAAAAGACCCCCAAGGCCTATCCTGCCCCCCCAAAAAAAATTTTTTTGGGGTGCAGCCTATCCCCATCGCCCTCCTTCTTACCATGGTAATCGCCGCCCTAAAGTCTTCTTCCTACACCAGGCTCGGGGGCAGCAGCTGGCTCAACTCTCCCCCCGTTACTTCCCCCCCCCCCCGGATATCCGGCAAGCCGCTAGCGCACCCCGTCGTCTGCCGGGAGTTGTAGTCTAAAGAAAGAGGAAGCGCTGGGCGAATGGAAAATCTCTCGTCGGCCCTTGCAGCAAGAGAAAACCCTCGCAGAGCCACACCGGCGGCCCACGTGACGGGCGCGCGGCATGCTGGGAGGCGTAGTTTCCTCCTGGCTCAAAGGAGCGAATGAAAGCCATGAAAGAACGGAGCGTAATGGGCTCCAGTCGTTTTAAGTGCCGGTTGCCACCGGCAGGGGGAGCCTGAGTTACGCGTCGCGCTCCGGCCAAGCCGGGGATTGGTCTGCAGGGGCGAAGCCGAGGCCTTTGGGACACAGGGGCCGCCTGCGTTTTACTTTAGTTCGAGGCTTGAGTAAGGCCTGGTAGGCCCTGCAGGAGGGGGAACCGTCCTCGGCGGGAGAGGGCGCTTTTTCCACCCCACCCCAGGCAGGGGAGGAAAAATATCATCGTGAGGGTCCCTCGTCTTGAAGGAACCCTGTTGAGGAGGTGAAAAAAAACAACAACACTCGAATGTACTTCAGTAACATATGGTTTTTATTAATCATTATGTAAATCTCGCAGAAGTATATTAAAAATACAAAGCTTTAACAAAATTTTGCTCTGATAGTAATAACAGCTTCTTCTTCTTCTTATTATTATTATTATCATCATCATCATCATTGGATACAAATCAATCATTTGAATCACAGTTCAGGACTGGGATAAAATTAACAGTTCAAGCCCTAACCAAGGACCTAAGAACTTTTAAGGTAACGTCTGAATATTTATGCAGTTCCTAATAGAGTTGTTTTTTTGAGAATTAGGATGTTCAAGTCTGATAAGAACAAAATGTCCAAATACTGTATCAGGAACTCATTTGGGTCAGGAGTTCTCAACCTTTTTAAGCTGGGGGCCGGGTCATGCTCCCTCAGACAACTTTGGGCGCCGGATGGCATACCTGTCAAGTATCCCGCATTGGCCGGGAAATACCGTTTTTTGCCCCTCTTGCCCGCTCTTTCCCACCGTCATCCCGTATTGGAGTGGCCGGAAAAGGGGTTGCTGTGCATGTGCGCCCATCAGAGGCAGCGGTGTGCATACGTGAAGGGGTTGCTGTGCATGTGCAAAGGGGTTGCTGCACATGCGCGTCCGTGCCTGGACAATTTCCCGTATTTTCACAGGCAACACTTAACAGGTATGCGGCCATTTTGCCCTTCCTCCATCACATTGCACTTCTGGGTGTGGTACACCCGGGTGGGTGGGGGGTGGGCACATGAAATGCCACCCCATGGGCTGCAGGTTGAGAATCCCTGCTTTAGGTATTGCTCCAAGGACTCCAATCACTATGGGTACAACAACAGATTTCTTCCTCCATAGCTGCTCAACTTCCATTCGCAAATCACAATATTTTGTGACAACCCCCCACCCCCGGTTGTTTGTCTTCAATTTGTGCGTCTCCTGGTATAGCAATGTCAATAAACCAGACCTTCTTCTTTTTCACAACAGTTATATCAGGTGTGTTGTGAGCCAAATGTCTATCTGTTTGAATTTTAAAGTCCTACAGGATCTTGACTCTCTCATTATCCTGTGGGACTTTAAAATTCAAACAGATAGGCATCTGCCTCACAACACACCGGATATAACTGCAGTGGAAAAGAAGGTTTGGTTTATTTACATTGCTGTGCCAGGAGACACAAGAATTGGACTTTAATATCCTAACTCAACTGTACTAGCAACTGCCTTGAAGTTGAATCCTAAAAACACTGATTAAACCCCTACCGTATTTGTAGTTTACCTAACACCAACAATGGTGGGTGCTTTTTTTTCCTATTCAAGCCTCCCTCCCGTTTTGTTTTGCATGGGTTTGTGATGGCCATCGTACATAGAATTCAGGCCTAGATGAGATCTGAGTGTGGCTGAGATTTGCAATCCTAATCTCAAATTATCTGGCTGTAAATCTCTGCAACAAAGCAGGGCAGAGACTTGTTAGATCATCTTGGCTAGATTGCCAAGTGTTCTCAAGTGTTTCACAAGCATAGCAAGAACCAACCAAACCTTTCCCTACTCTTGCTTAATTAAACTGAAACGAGAAACGTTTAGCGGGGAAACCCAAAATAATTTTTGCTTTAACTTCCTGAATACAAACACCATTAATTTGAGAGACAGAGTGTTCTGCCTTTTCATCAAAGACCCGAAAATTAAAAACATACATTTTTCTAAGAAATTTGGGAGACACACAAGTCTTCAACTTGCTTTTGACTGTTGGTTGTTTGCACTGTTTTTATTATGTTTTAATACAATCAGTGGACTTAGACTTTTGTGATTTTAAAATATTTACAATTTGAGGTTTTAATGTAGCTTGTTAGCTATCCTGATCTCTTGGGAGGAAGAGCGGGTGGTGAATTGGACAAATATTATTCATAATACTGTTACAGTATTAACCAGAGCAATTTACTGCAAGATCCCTTTCTCAGAGACTGTGTAGCCAATAATTTAATCCCGATTCTAACCCTGTTAAATTTTTCACCAGAGATCCTCGCCCACTAGCAGGCACAGGTTAATATAAAGCAGGGGTTCCCAAATTAAGGCCCTTTTGCCGGATCCAGCCCACGACGCCATGTTATGTGGCCCCCACATCCATCCAAGGACATTTGAGAAACAAAATGGCCATCCCTTTGAAGCTGTTGGGACAAAATGGCTGCCCCTGTCATGCAGGCAGGGCAAAATGGCCTTCCGGCCCTTGAAACTGACTAACAGACCATGACCCGGCCCCCCAGCTCGAAAAGGTTGGGAACCCCATATAAAGAGACAACTCTACAGGGCCCCATGTAATCTGCTAGCCGACCCTGTGAAGAAATACCTTGCTCTCTCACATACCCAACTATGTTTGCAGGTACAATTGTATTTGAAATGAGTGGGATCCCAGGAAACCGATCTGTTGGCTCCTCCAGTAAATCAAAGCTTGCTAATTGTTTGCTCTGTTTATGTACAGTATCCTGGCATCAGGTTGGTAATCTGCACAGAGATGTCTAGGATACAGGTTGTCATTTCCTGGCACCAGTTGATAAGGTAAAGGTTTCCCTTGCTCGAAAGCCAGCCGTATCTGACTCTAGGGTTCAGTGCTCATCTGTTTCAAAGCCAAAGAGTCAGCGCTGTCTGCTTCTGCAGACATTTCTGTGGTCATGTGGCAGGCATGACTAGACACCGGAGCTTCCCACCGAAGCGGTCCCTATTCATTTACTTGCAATTTCTTGCTTTCGAACTGCTAGGTAGCTGCCTCCTATTCTGGTGTTTTGTCATCACTGTGAGAAACAAGAATCAGTTGTGGTAATAAGGCGTTAATCTAGCACAGTAGTGGCGAACCTTGGCACTCCAGGTGTTCTTGGGCTTCTGGGAATTGAAGTCCAAGAACATCTGGAATGCCAAGGTTCGCCATCATGGACCTAACATTTGGATTCAACTCCCCATTCAGCCATGAAGCGCAGTGGGTAACCCTCATGTCGGGTCATATTCTTTCAGCCGGCTGTCCTGTGTGTGTGTGTTGTGAATCTAAAGCGGAGCTGAATAATTGTTTCTGAAATGTTTATGACTGCCTGGGACACAGAAGTGAGAAAGAATAAACATTAAGTGGTTTTATAGAAATAACTCCACTCATCCCACTGTGAGCCAACCGTCATTAGCTCAATTTATTTTACTTGCTCCTTGTAAAGACTTCATGGGTAAGGATTTTGTCCAAGACCCAGTGAAGTTCGTCTCTTTTAGTGTCTGGGAGCCTCAGGGAGAAATATTGACATAGCAAGAATACCGCAGTAGCAAAGGTTACTGCAAGGCAAACCATTTTGGTTGAAAAGTAACAAATTTTGCAATTTCTAATGATTAGGCTTATTTTGAGGCTGCCTTCCTCCCCCTAAGGCGGCTGACAACAAATAAAACTGCACAATAAAAGGCTGAAATAGGAGGCAAATTTATATATCAAAAACAATTAAAACATTGATCATGATTTAAAGCAATTTTTAAAACCCTCATATCTTTGTACAGCATATGGGAAATGTGATCTTTGTTAGCCACCCAGACTAATATTTTGAGATGAAGTAGGGTGGGATAAAAATCCAATTAAATGCATTTAAAAATATCCAAACTTGGTAAGCAAAGCTGCTTCTTTTTTGTCTTGATGTGCAGAGATTTATTTTCTAGTTCTGGTGCTTTCTATACCCAATTGTGTTAGCCTTTGCGCTCTCTCTCTCTTCCTCGTGGAACCTGTGCATCATGTTGCATTTTTAAAATTTTCGATGTAGTTTATTTATTTATGTGTACACCACCCAGAGTGGGAAATATTCCAGATGGGCTGTATAAAAATGAACTAAAAAAATGGCTGGGGGGAAAAAGAGGGATATTCCCGGATCCATACTACACCCACTTCAGTGACCCTTTCATAATAATAATAATAATAATAATAATAATAATAATAATAATAATAATAATAATAATAATAATAATAATAATAATAATAGAGCACGCATCTGTTCCCTTTTCACACGTGTGTGTGTGGTATTGGATGGTGGTGGTGAGCGTTGGGCGCCCCAAGAGTTGCACCAGGAGGATGCGGGGTGCATGTGCATGAAGGGTAGTTCGATGCTTTTAAAGCGGTGGGGCTTTTGGGGGGTGGGGTGGGGGCCCCTCTGCCCATGTCCTTCAGGATCTCAGGCAGGCGTAGCAACCAGTGGTGGGCTCCCAAAAAATTTACTACCACACTGTGGGCGTGGTATAGTGGGTTTGGCCAGAGGGAAATCCCTGCATTGCACCCGAATTAGGACTACTTTATTTCAAAACATGGATGGGTGGGACCAGCCATAATTTCTGCTACCGGTTCTGGCGAACTGCTGCGAACCTGCTGATGCCCACCATTGCTTGCAACCCCTGCCTGCCTGCCTGCCTGCCAGCCTGGGCGCTTCTTGCAAGCATGCCATCCATGCCACCCTGCCTGCAGCCCATCTTCCCTCCTCCTCCTCCTGCTGCTGCAGCATCGCCTCTCCCGTAGCAGCAGCGTTAGCCGACGCGAGCGACCCGCCATCCATCCATATCCAGCCGTCAGTCTGTCTGTCTTCTGCGCGCGCCCCCGTCTGCCCAGCCCCTGGCGCTCGTGCCCGTTTCCTCCCAGGGGAGAGAGAGAGACCCCCGCGCGTGCGCACCAGACCACCTTCCATGTCCGATGGCTTCTGGGGCTGGGCGCGCCCGCTCTTGCCCCTCCCCGCTCGGCTTTGCGCACGCGCGCCGCGCAGCCTGGGCCCCGCCCCCTTTTTTTACAGTGCGTGCCCGGCGCGCGCCACAGCCAGCCGAGGCCCCCCCCTCTTTCTCTGCTTCATTCCACGGCTGCGCGCGCAACCACCCCATGCCCCGCGCGGTCTCGCGCCCTGTGTGGCTCGTGCTCCTCCGGCGGCTGGCGCGCGCATGCGCGCTCCTTCCTCTTCCCTCCCCACCCCCCTCCTCTCTCTCTCTCTCTCTCTTTGGCGGTCCGTTGGTGAATGGTGCGGCCGCCGCTGCCGCCGCCTCAGTTTCTTGTGAGGCAAAAGAAAGCCGCCATTATCCCAGGGCCTTCCTTGGCTTGCTCTGTCGTGGGTTGCTCCCTCCTCGCCCTTCCTTCCTTCCTTCCTTCCTTCCCGTCGTGGGGTCTGCCGAAGCCGTTTCCTTCCTTTCCCACCCCCCTCCCCCCCTCAGCCTAAGGAAGAAAGGAAGGAGGAGAAAGAAGGAGGGAAGGAAGAGGGAAGGAGGGAGGGAGGGAGGGAGGAGAACATCATGGCGCCGCCTCCTTCTCCTCCCGTTGCCGCTCCGGCGGCTCCTTCTCCGCCCCGCCCGGCCCGGAGCCCCCGCCGACACCGCCGACCCGGTAGGTCGCTCGCCCGCTCGCTGTGGGAAGGGGGGGGAGGGAATCGGGATCTTTCCACCCGGCCCCACCCCGGTTCCCACTGAGAGGGGGGGGGGGAAGGAGAGAGAGAAGGAACAATGAGGAGAAGGCAACGCCCCCCCCCCCACATGCCGCCCCACTCTTTCTCCTCATCCTGAGGGACGGAGGCACCCCAAACCCCCCCGCCCCCCCCCCACGCCCATTTACCTCAGGCGGAAGATCTGCGGGGGATGGGCAGTGTCCCTATTGGGGGGGGGGGAAATGGAGGAATCGCCATGGGGGGGGGAGAGGAGGGGTGCGATGCAGAGAGCGAGAAAAAAAAAGACCCTTCCCCGCCAGGGGGTGGGGGAGGGGCAGGCAGGGCAGCGCCTCCTGGTTTCTCCTCTACCCCCCCCCCATCCCTATCTCTCTTACACGCACCCTCCCCAATCTGTGTTATCTTCTGGACAAACACCCCCCCCCCCCATTTTGTAGGGCGAGGTTTCCAGAGAACGGGAGGGAGGGAAGTCTGCAGCAAAGAGCAATAAATAAATAAATAAATATCCTTTCTGTTCTTGAGGAGGAGAGAAGCTCCCTTGTCCTTGTCTCCTTCTCTCTATCCCTCCCAAACAAAAACAAAAAAACCATCAGCTCTTAGGTCCAGTTTGGGCTCCTAAACTTGAGGTATTAGGAAACACCCCCCCCCCCCTTCTCTCCCACCAGTCCCTTGTGCCTCTTCTGTAGCAGAGGATGGGTCTCTCTGCATAGGTGGGAGAGGGATGGGAGAGACATCCACATCTCTGCTGCAGCCTTCAGGGTGGGGAGGGCAAGATATGGGGGGGGGGAAGAGAGCTTGGAGACTTAAGGTGGTAAAAAAATAAGGGTTTGAGTGATGCTCGTCCTTCTGCCTATCCCTAAGAAACCCCAGGGTGGGAGTGGAGAGGACACCCTCTTAGCATGACACATGAATAGGCTGAGGGGCTGGAGTCTCCAAATACAAGACCAACATGCTCAAGTGGGGACAACAACACACGCTGTGTGAAGGGGGAGAGAGGTACTGGATCCATTGGCTCATTTTCCGCCAGTTGCTGCCAGAATCTGGCGCCGATGAGGACTTAAGTGTGGCCAACGGCAAAGCCAAGGAAGGGGCTTCGTTTTGGCAGTCCAGGGTTTGATCAGGGCACGAAACAAGCAGCACGAGACATGGGGGAAATGGTGCTTGTGGTTGGAAAGGAATGGATGGGGATAATATTTGAGGTGAGGTTGAAAAGGAGGCAAGGAGTTCTCACTCCATCAAAAAACCCTTTCTTCCCTGTCTAGGCCAGAGGTGAAACCGCCAAAATAAAGCCACCTTTCGGTGTGGTTCATTCTGCAATTCCTTTCGCCTGACCTAGTGTGAGAAAGATTAGCCAGGGGTATGTTCGATTGTGGCTCAAAAATACTACCATCTTCCAGGAGGCTTTTTCTGTGTACCCCACCCCAACCTCCTCAGTAGTGTGTAGAAACTTGGATTTGGCCTGGAGGAGAATAGAATCCACAGTTGCCGTTGCTTTTCATGGGGGAATGGTGTGAGTTTTGAGCTGGGTGGGGGTGGAGCTAAGAAAGAGAAGGAGAAGAATCCTTTCATGATTTTAAGGGTGGTCCTGTGGTCCAGAAAGATGCCAGGCGACATGACTGGGCATATACGTTCATAGGCTGATAGTTGCTTTCTTTCCCAAAAATATGGTGGTGGTGGTCTTCTAGCTTTGAAGGGGATTGGGTGTGTTGAGATGATGTATTTAGAGGAAAGTGATTTTTTCTTTATCACCCATTAATGCTAGGGATGGTGCTGTTACTCTTCTTTTCCGAGGGAGTGTATATGCCTCCGAACTCTATGACATGAGAAGGAATGGAGGATACATTCGTCTGCTCTGCGTTAATGCATTTTTTAATACCCCACATGTCTCTTTTACATACAGTTGTGGTCCCATTGGTATATATTTTTTCTTATATAGCTTCTGCATAAAATGTGTAGCATTCAAAGCCGTTTTAGCCCCTAGCCCTGTTTGTTAAGATTGTGGTGTATCATTTTTAATTGTTGCTTGCTTCTCTGTAGCTAAATTAGGACAGTGATAGTGAACCTTGGGCACTCCAGCTGTTTTTGGACTTCAACTCCCAGAAGGCCAAGTCTCTGTGAATCCACACAAATGGGATTATGTATGTGCAGTGAACCCATTTGTGTGGATTCGCAGAGACTTGGGCTTTTGGGAGTTGACGTCCAAGAACAGCTGGAGTGCCAAGGTTTGCCATCATGGACCTAGGCCATCTCTGAGCTTTCTGGGAAAAATTTTTTTGCCATGTATTGTTGTTATGTCTGTCAGTGGTATGAAAGATAGTGATAGTTTGCTTGTTGATATGTGCACACTATGTCCCCCCTCCAAATAATATTTATCAAAACAATATTAAATCTCTTGAAAATAGTAACAGTACAGAAGATTGTGGACCAGTCCACCAGTAAAGATGGGTCCTATCTTGTTCACTATGTCTACTGTTGCATGGGGGACCTCAGGGTTCATCAGATTAATTTTGCATTTTATAAACATAATTTAAAATACAGAGAAAAGAATGAATATGCTGTTAGAGCATAATGCCACCTCTTCTGACTTTTGTCTTTATTTCTTGAATTTGTTCTTAATACCACTGGAAGCTCAAAAGGTGCTTTTTCTTCGTAGTCTTTTACCCCCAGGTTATACCGTATATATCTCATTCCCTTTGTGTTTTTCTGAAGAAGAGTGGGGTTGTGTAAGTAAAAGAAGAGGCCATTCACTTAAGAATAAGAATATGTTCTGTTCAGATACTTTTTTGGAGAATAATTTTTATCAATGAAGGACCAGTTTATAACATATAAAATGTTGTGTTTCAGGATTAAGGAAGGGTAATCTTGGCACTCATTTGTCTTTACTAGGCTATGAATATACTTAATAATTTGTCAGGAAGAACTTTCTCCAAATATTAATATCTCAGATTATTTCAATATTTATAGCACATCTCAATGTTGTTCTTACTAAGCATTCATCTGTGTTGACTCATTGTCAAGCAACATTTAGCTGGTTCTGAAATAATTTGGAATGTGCACAGCTGAGTGACAAGTGATGGGAACTCAATTTGCTATAGATAAGTTCTGGTGTCTACTTTTAGTCATTACTTGCATTGTAGGGGGCCTAACCCAGTTTGTAAACTAGACTACCATGTTTTTAAAAGACGCCACTCATTTTGAGAATATGAGTAAATACTTTCAGGTAAAATCAAATCAGGATATCTGATGACAGGATGGATAACTTGGCTTTGAAGATGTTGGTTATCTAAAATTAATTGAATAAGTGGGACTGGGGCTTTCCTGAAAATTCTCGTGTAATTTTTTAAAAAGTGTTTGAGATTTTAGGTAAGGGATTTGTGTAACTATTACATATTTTTTTGGAATAGTATCTGTGTTAGTCTGTGTTTCAGGAATATCAGAAAATAAATGTGAGCTTTCGTGGATCAAACCTGATGAAGTGGACTTAATCCACGAAAGTTCACATTGAAATAGAACAGTTAGTCTTTAAAGTGCTACAGCATGTTTGTTTTGTTTATTCTCTGATATATTATTAATAGACTATCTCAGTGAGTTAGATATCTGGTTTTGGAGCCAGAGGTTGCAAATTCAGTTTCCCACTGTGTATCCTAGAAGGACCAGACTTTTGTGGCTTTGAACAATCTGCATAATCCCAGTATGTCTGCAAAAGAAGAAAATAGTAAACCTGAAGTCAGAATTGACTTGATCATACCAATTTCTTTTTATTATATTACTGGTAGAGGCATTTTAGTCCAGTGATTTCTTTCAAATCTTATATGCAAATAATAAACTGGATTTACATGCTTAATGTTGGCATGAGTAGGATCTGATCATTGAAGTTGTTTTGTAGAGTTAGTTCTGCAAAGGATAATTCAGTCTTTCCTTACAGCCTGCTTTGAGTTTAGAAATCAGTGTATCTGCATGTAATCCTGCATAAGCTTTGGGTCAGTCACCAAACAGAAGTGATGCATATAATAATTTTGTTCAGTGGGGCATTTGTGACATCCTAATTAAGCTCACATTTAAATACAGGAGTTAGTGTTTAAGGTGCCATGAGATTTTTTGTCCTTTTTTTTTTGCTGTTTTGTTTAATCTCAGATATAATTGTAAATGGTGTTAGAAAAAGCTTAGCAAGATCCCAGAGAACATGGGTACCATTAACTGTTGGTTTTCTTTTCTGTAAAGATGTCAGTAGGAAATTAATTTGGATGTGAAAGACCATTCCACCTAAAAGGCCTCTCTGGCCTCAGGAATTAAAGTTTGTCCCTTTTTAAAGTGAGCTCTGAAAATAATTGCCAGCAGTAGACTTTCAGCAAGCAGCTCCCCCAAGGATAAATTAAAGTTTTAGACTTGTCTTTTTACCACCATTCACATTCTTAAAGAGAAAGGTTAGTTGGGCTTCTCTGTGAGAACATTTTGTATAAAAGGAAGTTGACAGCTTTGCTGAGAACCATTCCCCCCCCATGATGTCAAGCTGGGTAACTGGTTTTGTGGGTGCTCTTTTCCATGCTGAGAGCTGACAGTAAAAGGATTTTAAAAAAGAAGAAGGTATATACAGTATTTACATCTTCCTTTGTTTGTATATTAAGAGTTCAAGAAAACTTGGGGCTAACAATTTACATGATGATAATGTGTGACTTGTTGAGGTTCTCGTCTCAAGAAAGAGTGTACTTTGTATTTCTGAGTATTAGTTATTCAGTAGCTAAAAATTGTGTCTTTAAGATTAGCTAAGAAAACATTTAGTAACATCAAGGGAGATTTGTGAAAGTGACTAAGGATTCTATCATTTAAATTACCTTAATATGTTTTATATTTATCTTGTAAAAGATCTGTGACATTCTAATGTAACAATATAATTCAGTTGAGTTTTAGAAGTAAAAATGATTGATTAGCCCTCTTCCATTTGTGTGAGATACTTTTCTCTCTTAATCTGTCCAGGAATCATTTGCATTTATACCTGGTACATTAACATTTCACGTGTTTACTTTGAAGTAAGTATTGTTGTGTAAAAAAATAAATAAATTGCACCTCTTAGGTTGCCATAGCTTCTCTGAGTAAGGTATATTTTTGTAGCATTTAAGTCTATGTTTATATGTTATAAAACCTGCGGTGAAAAGTGTTCAATACCAAGAGCACACTGTATTTGTGAAGGGCTGGGAATTAGAGTGACACAAAGAAGCATATTTTAAGTGGATATAACAGATGTTACAAGTGTAACAAACAAGTGGGTTTAGCATTCTGATTACTACTTTGAGTAAGAACGTTGACATTACTGTTTCCAAATGTTCTTGAATTCTGTACATGCCGTAGTACAAGCCCTGTGCAAGTTGTTGTTGACATATGCACTTTAAAAATCATAGGATAGTTCATTAAAGAACATGATTTAATATAAGTCACATTAAAAATCCTGATTTTGGAAGGGTGGCAAGATTTTATATTTGTGCCATTTACTTCCTTTTTTTTAGTGGAGCTATGGTCTGTTATAGAAGAAGTTTTGGGATTGTAGTAGAAAAACCAAAAGGAAAAAACCCAAGGGAAATAAAAGATGTCATTAAAATTTTAGCTGTTTGTCAAGATTCGTTCATGATCCTAGGATCAGTATTGAGGGTAACAAAAATGTGTTTTTCATTGCTTGCTACTAAAATGCCTTCAGTTACAGGTCAAAACCCAACCCCCCTCCCAATACCTGCAGGTTAAGTTATCTATAGGTCTAAAGATATTCAATTAAAAAATCCTGAAATATATAAAATTCGAGGGGGGGGGGCAACCTGTAGATGGATTTTATCTCGATGATGATTTTTATATGAGAAGGAACAGTATAAATGCTCAATTATAATTAAACAGCTAGAATAAGGCTATGACGCAGGCATTAGCTTCCCAACAGAGATTATTCCTGGTTGATGCAATGCTGTTATTGCTGCATTACTGTTATTTACTAATCTGAAGGATTTTAATTTATTTTTTCCCAGTCCCTCACCTGAAAGGAAAGAGACAGTAGCAAACTGAAATAAATTTAGTGAAAGAGGACATTTGCAGATAATTGCCAATGCTTAACTGATATGTGGATTTGAATAGCAGTTGTTCAGCAAAAACTGCCAACTGGATTGAGCTCTTAAATCTGTGTAGCCCAATTTTAAAACTAGCTATTCAAGACCCTTTGGATGCCTCAAAAGCAGGCCATGAAAACTACAGCTTTCTTGGATGGGTGTCTCCAAATTCAGAACATGATGGTTGTATGTATAATTGACTTTTACCTTAGGGAAAGTATCTGCTCTGTAATATTGTCTAATCCCTTTAAACCTGTCAGAACTTGTAGATGTGATATACAAATGCTGCACAAAGGGTAGCATAGCTGAGGTCAAAAGATTCCTTATATCAGGCAAGTGTGACCCAGTTTACTCTCAAGTAGTCTGATTTTAAGATTGAGCTTTGCTAGCACTGGTAGCCACCCTAGAGCATTGTGTAGCACCACACGTGCCATGAGCAAAATATATTACTGTGATATGATTAGCAATATTCTACCAACCTTATGAGATGCTGTTGCTCAAGTGGTTAAGACGCTGAACTCACTGACTGGAAGGTTGGAGTTCGATTCCCAGGTACTGCATGACGAAGTGAGCACCTGTCTGCCTCAGCTCCTGCCAACCTAGCAGTTTGAAAGCAAGGAATTGCAAGTAGATAAATAGGGACCACTTCGGTGGGAAGGTAAACAGCGATCTGTGCACTCCGGTGTAGAGGCATGCCTGCCACACGTCTATGGAAATGTCTGTAGATGCAGACAGCGCTAGTTCTTTGGCTATAAACAGATGAGCACTGAACCCTAGCATTGGATACGACTGGCTTTTGAGCAAGAGCGACCTTTACCTTACCACCCTTATATACAAAGTACATCATCATGATTTGAGAATGGTGTTCGACCATCCTCTGTGATTCGTTATATACAGTACATATCTCAAAATTCCTTCCATAGTTGGGAGCCTTCTTAGTTATCGGTGGCAATAATAATTGGTTACAGACAATAATCTTGTAGAAAAGTTAAAAAAAATTGTACTTTTCCAGTTTTGGTCTTATATTTTCTATTGTTAACTGTTAATATTTATACCAGGGAGTGAAGCAGAAGTTTTGATGATCTCATATTCCATTAAATGTAAAATTGGACTCACTGGTTAGACTTTTGAATAAATGATTTGATTTTGTCTTTCTAATTGTAATGTGTATTCTATTTTATGTTCCTTTCTGAAACTACTTTATATCATTTTGTTAGTGTCTGTTGATGGAGAGGTTCAAGCACCTAGATTCACTAGATCAGGGGTGCCCAAACTATGGCCCGTGGGCTGGATCTGGCTCCCGACACCAATTCATCCGGCCTACACCACCCTTGCTGCTCCTGGAAGTGGAAGTAAAACCATAGAGGCGCCTTTTACTTCCACTTCCAGAAGCGGCAAGGGTGGTGTGGGCTGGATGAATTGGTGTCAGGAGCCAGACCTGGCCCATGGGCCATAGTTTGGGCACCCCTGGTTTAAGCAGAGAAAATGGCAGCCTAAAATTCTAACTCATTCTGTTGCAAAACAGATTGCAAGGTGCATTTTACTTCCACTTCTAGTGGGAGGAACCACGTGACTGGCCCACTGAACCATGTTACTGGCCCATGGCCCATAACATTTGGGAACCCTTGTACTAGATGTTATATTCCATGTTCAAATTCTAAGGGCAGAAAATTGTGATAGCTCCTTCTTTCTCCTTCCTTTTCTCTAGAAAATTCTCCAAAGCCTAGCTGTTTTCTAGATTCAGTGTCTATGATTCCTTTCTGTTTGTTCTGTAGTCTCACTGTGTTGCTGTGCAAATCTTCCTCTGGATTTTTAGTTTTAGTAGACTGATGTGCTTGATCTCCATTGCTCTTAAGTTTCTGCAGTTTTATGAGAAGTTCATGGCAGGTGACTGTAGTACTAAATTCTCATAATAGAGACCTTGGTTCATAACACCAAATTGTTAGCAGGCTTTTTGTGTTAGAACTGTTGGTGCTTCTGTTCAATTAGAAATGTTCAGAAAATCTGACCTAAAATACTTCTGGCTAGATACGAACCAGCAAGAGGCAGTGTGTCCATTTTAAAACTACTTTGGGTTGAAATGGAGCTTATATTCTTCTTCTGAGAACCTCTTTCCATGCCGTGAACCAATATTTATTTCATTTAAAAAATGTCCTAGCAGGCTGGCTATGTCTTGGTCCTCCGATCATGTGTAGAAGGCACAAGGCATTTTCAGATTCATCTGAGTTTGAAAGCACTGCTCTTTTTATGGGATTCTTTCTTAGGTTTAGTAGCATTTTTTAGCATAAATTTTAGGTTGGATCTGGACATCAAACGCTTCTGAAGATTTCTAGATTTTAAGGGGGAAAAAAACCTTCGGTCATTACCAGGTGTAAAAAGCCACACTGATATGCAATTTTATCTAATATACTAACCAACCATTGTGTATTACTTTACCTCCCACTTGGTCATGGGACCATTAATAATTTTTGCCCTGAAGTCTCACTTTTATATCTGTAGAATTGGACTTGATCCATGAAAATTAATATTAAAATATAGCAGTTAGTCTTTAAGGTGTTATAACATCTGTCTTTTAAAACAATTGCTTTATTTTATTTCCTGTCTGATATGTTTGAACATAGTTAACATGGTTACTGCTCTGAAAATGCCTCTTGCTAGTTGGGCTGCTAGCAGTTTTGATGCTCAATCCTATTGAGATCCTATTGATTTTCAGTCTCTCTGAAGTTGAAGAGAAGCAAAAGATAATTTCTGTTGCACTACCTATTGATGTCTCTGGGATTTGTTCAGGCAGCATTTCCCACTGGATTGTTCCTCCATTTCAATTCAGATGCTTGAATCTGTAACTGTCATTTTGGAGGGTGAATTTGAGCCGTTAGGTGCCTGATTATAATAGGAGAAATCTTAAGCCGGTCTTTTTAGCAATGGATTTACCAGTCTTTTTTGAAAACATTTGCCCACTGAAACTACCCCAGAGGTTGTTTCAATATCCCCATTGTTACACATACAGTATACTCACTGGACTATACCCCAGAGGTAGAGAAGGCAGGCTATGATGCCCTGACATACTGTTTAGTTGGAGCACACACACACACACACACATCGTGCATTTGCTAGATTTAATGACCCAGCTGGGGGAGAGAAACAAGGGTACTGGGCTACCTTCCAAGACTTCCACCATCTGAACTCTTAGATGCTTCAAAGTGTTCTGATATCACACTGCTAGCAATGCTTAAGCAGACTATTAAAGATTACTTTGCATTTTTATTTGATTTTTTAAAAACAGAATTAAGTCCCAATTTTGTTCCCCTAAGAATGTATTTAGAGTAATAAGATATGCGAATAATAGCACTAGAAGTGGGTTTTTACTTCTTTCCTTACTGCTTCCATGTTACTGTACAAACTAGGGTTTCTGTTGCTGGTAACAGATGTGCTTGACTTGGAAGGCTGTTCTTGCAGGTTTTCCTACCATAGAGAACAGAAGAAAGGCTTTGTTGTTGTTTTTATACTCCACTGAACAGTAGCTCTACAAGATAGAGATGACCAAAAAAAAAAAAAAGGCGCACATTACTTGCTAATCATGGAAAGAAAACGGTTGGCCCTTTAGCTCTGCACTGTGCTATTTAGGGCATTACTTGAAAATAAGCCTGGTTAAAATGAATAGATGTTCCCTTGTAGCAGTGCCTTGCACACTAAGTAGTTAAAGCAGAGTGAAAAGAATTGAGTAGAGGGCGATAACGAACCTCAGAACTCGCGCTTGTGCCTCTGCATCTTAATTGGCATCAAGATATGCCCAGCCTGTACAGTGGGAATTCTTAACATTCTTATTTGGTGATACAAAAAGATGTGGAAAGCCTTATTAGCAAAAGTAGCTGTTAAAAGATTGGAAACAGATTTGTCCTACTGTTAACTGTGAAGGTGTGACATTGAAGTACCGTGGAACTTCATACAGCAATTGCCCTGTATAACAACAAAATTGCATAACAATTAGGTTTTGGGGGGAAATGGTGTCCCGCATAACAATTTTCCCTATGGAAAAAAAATTGTATAACAATTTTTCAATGGGAAAAACCACTCGGTGAAAAAAATCTTTGTACGATGCATCCCATAGGGAAAATTGCTTATACGATGCATTGTATAGCAATTGTTTCGTACAACAGTGTGCCCTGTGGAACACATTAAAATAATTCTATGAGGTACCACTGTATATTCAACTACCTCCATAGCAAACGCATGCTCTTCCTGGATAGGAAAGTTTGAGATACAAATAGCTAATAAAAAAATAATCTATGAATGTGTAGAAGGCTTTGGCTTTTTTATTCTATCTTTCCAATATATGCTGTACTTAATCTCTGTATTTTTAATTAACTGATGGAGATGAAACATACCATACTTATTTTATCTGACTACATTTTTAAGAATCTGTTTGGGGAAGCAAGTGTATGAACTATTCAAAGTGGTTTTTTAAGGGATAAAAGTGTTTCCAAAGCACAGTAGCATAATGCTTACTAGTACAGTACTGTATCTTTCCGTCTTCCTACATCTTTCCTTATAGTAAAAAAAGAGAAAGAACATTTGGAAGTTGATAACAAGCTTCTTGTTTCTCATGGGTAGAGCTTCTAGATTTTATAACATTCTCATGATTATGAAAGGTAGTTGATGTGATGGATTTCAGTTACATCTCTTGAAAAAGCCTAGGAAGTGTGAAGATTGCCTGGTTGTTTTTAAGGATGCATGCGTGGATTTCACAGCACTTGCCCAAGTCTTGGTTAATCCCAAATCTGAAGAAATTATAAAATGTAGCTAGAATAGATATTCACCCTTTTTTTTGCTTCATTTATTGCTTTTAATCAACTACTAGCAAAGATGTGGAGCTTTGTTGCTTGAGTAAAAAAAGCAATTGGATTCTTTTGCATCTTCTAGTAACTAGAAGGTGCAAAATAATCCAATTGCTTTTTTAAGAATCTAGTTTATGACACTAAAATACAGAGGTGGTAAAAAAAGTATCCTTTGTTGCTTTACAAACCCAAAGTACAGTATAGCTTTTTGATTTAGCTAGGAAAGACAGTACAACCTTCCTTCTAACACATAAGTGTAAATTTAAAAAGTCGGTGACTCACTGGGGGGAAAATTCTGAGATGTAAATAATGTAATACAAATATTTTGGTGTTGGTAATCATCATCATTGAGATGTTCTGCTCCATAGGTACCATCTTCCCAGGTGGAATCTCAAAAGCATGTGATAGCTCTGGATGGTCTGAGGTCTCCATCCATTTTTTGTTGCTTAAATGTGAAATGTTATTCTGAAAATCAAAAAAGCAGGGATTATTATTATTATTTTTGGTATGAGTAGGATTCCATCTTTAAAGATGCACAGATATCTTACTATCTCAGAAAGCTATATTTTATCCAGATAATTGCATGGGAATTTGCTTGGTTTTTCACTTAACTGGAAGAAGGAGCTGTGGTGGCTAAGTGGTTGAGAAGCTCACCTTGTTATCTGGCAGGCTGGCAAGTCAGCAGTTCGAGACCTGGGTACCCATCTCTGTCCCAGTTCCTGCCAACCTAGCAGTTTGAAAGCAAGAAATTGCAAGTAGATAAATAGGGACCACTTCAGTGAGAGAAAGTCTTGGGGACATGAAAGGAGCCTCATTCGGGTGTCCTCTTGAGTGGAGTTTCTCCAGCAAAAATCCTTTCAACCCAGAATAATTTCTGACATGAAAATATTATTATAGGGAGTCTCTGTTGCTCTCCTGTCTTTGGAGATGAAGAGGGACAGGTTATTAATCTCAGGTTTTAAGTAAAAAAATTGCAATACATTTATATAACAGAGCATTCCTTGGGCTTTTAGGAATTCTTATTGGTGTTAGGTTTTTTTCTAAAATTCAAGGGCAAAGAGTGGATGTCACATAGTAGGACTTTATGAATTGGACCCATATTGGAGTTTTATTCTTGTATCAGTAAGTTCCCAGAGCGTCCAAAGATAAGAGGACTGGAAATTGGTATGTATGGCCTGGAAGCTCATGTACACCTTCCATTTAAGAATAGCCCATCTGTTGCCTGAGATTAAATGTCTCCGATCCAGATGGTAAAAAGCTTAAATCAGCCTTTCCAAAGATACAAATGACCCATTTCAGAGATTTTCTACACTTGAGCCACTCTGGAGTAGTGAGAAAATTTACGACTGTGAGGAAATCCTTTCCCCATTGTTACACATACAGTATACTCACTGGACTGAAGCGGCACCCTGTGTGCTGCTATGCGCCAGGGTCATTTAGAGTTTGCATTATTAAAAGTGATTTTCATCAGTGTGTAATTCTAAACACCAAACCATACCATCTTAAAAGTTTGGATTAACTAGAAAAGCACAAATGTTTGCAGCAATAACTCCTCTTTAAATTTGTTTAATTTGTGGTATATTTTAAAGAAAGAACTAATTTGGGATAGGTTTAATTTTGCATAAGAATGGTATCCAGCAAACAGGAAGAGACTTCTGAGTATTTTGCAGCAGGGGAGCATTCATTGTCTTCACCAATAAAACGGTAATAAAAGGTTATAGTTGTTATGGAGGATTAACCGGGGTTGGCTCTGGTTCTGTTCTGCTGTTCAGATGACTGGTCTTTTGTGCTGATAAAAAAAATTCTCTCTGGAGAGCTGGGGGCTGTCAGATTTAATAATAATAATAATAATAATAATAATAATAATAATAATAATAATAATAATAATAATAATAATAATAATAATAATAATAATAATAATAATAATAATAATAATAATAATAATAATAATACAGGGCCAGGGGAACAGTCATCTCACTTGGTATGAGAGAGATCTTTCTATTTGAAGTCTGAATATTTCATTGTCGTCTTTGACTACAGATTTCCAAGACGTAAACTGTGAGCCTCTTTTCCAATATGTCACCTGCTTTCCTTATGCAAGCTAGTTTGTAAGTCTGCTGAAGAGTCTGTATGTGTATTATACTTGCCTGGACATCCTATGTCCATGATGGTGAACCTTGGCACTCCAGGTGTTTTTGGAGTTCGATTCCCAGAAGCCAAGGTCTCTGAGTCCCCATGAATGAGTGTATATGTGCAGTAAACCCTTTTGCGTGGATTTAGAGACTTGGGCTTCTGGGAATTGCAGTCCAAGAACACTTCCAGTAAACCCATTCACGTGGATTCTCAGAGACTTGGGCTTCTGGGAATTGAAGTCCAAGTACACCTGGAGTGCCAAGGTTCACCATCACTGCTAGGCCCACAATGACCAACCTTGGCACTCTAGGTGTTTTTGGACTTCAATTCCTAGAAGCCCAAGTAGCACTCCTGCTGATCAGGGCTTCTGGGAAATTGAAGCCCAAGAACACCTGGAGTGCCAAGGTTGGCCATCATTGCCCTATGTTGAAGACCTGAGCAGTGCAAACCTTGTTGCAAGAGGTCCGGCTCATGGATGCAACTTGTAATGGCAACCAATACTGTAGTGCAGCCAGATTTGAACATGGAGAAAGCTCTTGGAGATGTGAAGGGAAGAACTTCTCTTCAGAACATTCCAGTTCTCAAAATGTCACTGAATAGGTCATGGAGCTAGTAGAAAATTAAATTTCAGCGCTGATTGTACTGAAGAAGATAAATATCTCTAGATGACCTTAGATTCAGAGCTGCCCTGAATATATGGTGCATGACAGCTTCCTCCTCCCCTTCTTATGCTTGTAGTACAGTATTCCAATGTTTAATTTGGTGACTCAGCTGATTTTTAAAATATTGCTGCTTAGAAAACATGAGTACAGTTAAAATCAAATGTTCCAAGTTTTTTCTGCTAATTTAGAAATACAATAGCATTTCCAAGCTTACAGGAGGACCCTTTTGTCTTCTGTCAAAGTCAGTCTGACTGAAGAACTAGTTAAACTGCATTATTCAGAGCAAAGGACAGATTTATATTGGCTGTAGATTCAAAGTCCACATTCTCTGACAACATGCATGTTGTAACTATGAAGGCCACTAATGTCCTCTGGTTGCCAGTTTCCTTGCCCTTTAAACCAGAGATTCTCAACCTGCGGCCCGTGGACCAGATCGCTCCCACGGCATCATTTCATGTGGCCCCGCACCACACCAGGAAGTTCCATGTGGTGGAGGAAGGGCAAAATGGCCATCCAGGCTCCGAAATGAACTGAGGGAGAGTGACCTGACCCCCGGGTTTAAAAAGGTTGAGAACTCCTGCTTTAATCTGAATTTAAAAATGAGAAGGCAAAGTGTGGGATACTTAAGCATGCTTAACATGTTGCAGAATTGGCATACCTGAGATAGTTTTCTGATTGATTATTTGGGGGACAGCTTTCGATTGGTATTCAAATAAAACAAAGATTTATTAATAATATGAATGCATTCGAACCGGAACACCCCAATATGAGTGGCAGTTGGAATAATTAAAGATGTGGTCTTTCTCTTGAGCTATCGAGCTTCTGAGAGCCGTCACTGCCATCCTGTAGATCATCAGCCAGTGCAGTGTTTCATGTGTTGATGCCAGGTAAACCGTGCTTGTCAATTTCTGTCTATTACGGTAAAGGTCATTCTTGCTTGAAAGCCAGTCCTATGCAACTCTAGGGATCGGTGCTCATCTTGGTTTATAACCGAAGAGCCAGCGCTGTCTGCGTTTGCAGATGTTTCCATGGTCATGTGGCAGGCATGCCTAGACACTGAAGTGCACGGAACGCTGACTATTAGGAGGCCACTTAAAGGCATGGGTTAAGATGCTGAACTTGATGACTGGAAGATTGACAGGTCAGCAGTTCGAGACCCATGTGCTGCATGACGGAGTGAGCTCCTGTCTGTCCCACCTGCAGTGCCAAGATTCACCATCACTGGTAAATACACACATAGTAGGGCTGCAGTGGCTTAGTGGTTAAGACACTGAACTTGACGACTGGAAGGTCGGCAGGTCAGCAGTTCGAGACCCGAGTACTGCATGATGGGATGAGCTCCCATCTCTGTCCTAGCTCCTGCGAACCTAGCCGTTCGAAAGCAAGAAATTGCAAGTAGATAAATAGGCACTGCTTTGGTGGGAAGGTAACAGCGTTCCACGCACTCCAGTGTCTAGTCATGCCTGCCACATGACTATGGAGATGTCCGCAAATGCAGACAGTGCTGAGATGAGCACCAAACCCTAGAATCAGGTATGACAGGCTTTCGAGCAGGGGCAGCCTTGACCTTTACTACAGGCATGGGACTCCTTCATGGAGAAAGGTGGTGTTGCAGCTCAGCCTCAGAAACATGATCTTGGGTGCAATTATGTACCCTGTCCCTCAAGCTCGAATCTTTCTGCTTTTCCATTCTGTACTCCCATCTTTATCGTCCGTCCGTCCGTCCGTCCGTCCGTCCGTCGTCGTCCACCCCCCCCCCCCCGAACAAGGATGAAGCTACAAGGGGCAAACAGTAGGGCTTATTTGCTGAGCACAATGCCAATAGAGCTCTTCTTTATCTCCGATGCAGCCTCCACGATGATGCAGCCTCCACGATGTTGCCCCTGTATTAAAACAGGGCCGCATTGTGGACGTGGTAGGCGGGGCTTCCTTCTTCTGCCTTTCTCTTAAGAAGAGGGGGAGATTTCTTGGACACATTGCTATTTCCTAAAAGCTGCATGCAAGCCTTTCCCCCCTTTCCAGCCTTCTTGGAACCTAGAGCGCTACCAGCAGCTTGTGGAACGCTTCCTTTTGGGCCTAGCAACTGAGCGAAGATGATTCCTTTCTTTTTGCGGGAAGAAGAGGAGCAAATGACTTACTGGGCCCATGTTTCAACGGCTGCACGAGAGAGAAAAGAACTTTATTAGCCCTGTGCTAGTTTTGTTGACAAAAGAGCACAGCACTCTGGTTTGCTGTCAGCAACAGTAGGCTGTTTTGTTTTGTGGGAATGAGGAAGAGACAGGGAAGTTGTCTGTGGAACTGACTTGCCCTCCGATGTGCGGCCTTTGGAGCTTATTCTCTTTTCCTATGTTTTAAAATAAGAGTTGTGTTTTAAAAGCAGCAGAAAAGAAGGATTTCTTGTTTTACGTCCCATGAAACAGACCCTTGAGCCTCCCTGGCAGTTGGCAGGGCATAGCCTACAAATCATTTTGGAGGGGCTGGTTTGGAAAGGGGTTAAAGCCTATATTCTATTTTTTGCTGTATTTTATATGTGGTTCAAGTGGTTAAGACACTGACTGGGAGGTGGAAGGTCAGCAGTTCAAAACCCGAGTACTACATGATGGAATGAGCGCCTGCCTCTGCCCCAGCTACTGCCAACCTAGCAGGAAGCAAGACATTGCAAGTAGATAAATAGGTAGCACTTCGGTGAGAAGGTAAACAGTGTTTTGTGCACTTTGGTGTCTAGTCATGCCTGCCACATGTCCACAGAAATGTCTTCAGACCCAGACAGTGCTGGCTCTTTGGCTATATATAAACAGAGATGAGCACTGTACCCTAGAGTTGGATATGACTGACTTTTGGGCAAGGGTGACCTTTATATGTGTACAAAAAACTATTTTTATAACTGCTTCTATGTCAGACATCCTAAAATTGTTTCTTTATCCTTTGTTCTAGGGGGAAATGCTGTCTACCCAGTTGTGAAGAGAACTGAGAACTGAGCTATCACTGGCGCATGCAGTATGGGAACAACCGTCGGCATTATTCTGACATTCTTTCCCCTGAATTGCTACTAGTACCCAGTCATTTTTGAGATTGCATGGAAATACAGCAGACACCAATACTCCAGGAAGCAGCCAAGTGCAACAGGATGTTTGGACGATGATGATGGCAAGGAAGCAAGATGTTCGGATTCCCACCTACAACATCAGTGTGGTTGGGCTGTCTGGGACAGAGAAGGAGAAAGGGCAGTGTGGCATTGGGAAATCATGCCTGTGCAACCGGTTTGTACGGCCCAGGGCAGATGATTTCCACCTGGACCACACTTCAGTTCTCAGCACCAGTGACTTTGGAGGAAGGGTTGTTAACAACGATCACTTCTTGTACTGGGGGGAAGTTGTACGTTCCTTGGAGGACTGTATGGAATGTAAAATGCATGTCGTGGAACAGACTGAATTCATCGATGACCAGACCTTCCAGCCTCATCGCAGCACAGCCCTGCAGCCCTACATCAAAAGGGCGGCTGCAACCAAACTTGCATCGGCTGAAAAGCTTATGTACTTTTGCACTGATCAGCTGGGGCTGGAGCAGGACTTTGAACAGAAGCAGATGCCGGACGGGAAGTTGCTGCTAGATGGCTTTCTTCTCTGCATTGATGTCAGCAGGGGTATGAACAGGAACTTTGATGATCAGCTCAAGTTTGTCTCGAACCTGTACAATCAACTCACAAAAACGAAAAAGCCCACTGTGGTAGTGCTGACAAAGTGCGACGAAGGTGTGGAGCGGTACATTCGAGATGCTCACACTTTTGCCTTAAGCAAAAAGAACCTCCAGGTAGTCGAGACGTCTGCCAGATCCAATGTCAACGTTGACTTGGCTTTCAGCACTTTAATACAGCTGATTGATAAAAGCAGGGGCAAGACTAAAATTATCCCTTACTTTGAGGCTTTGAAGCATCAGAGCCAACAGATTGCCACTGCAAAAGATAAGTATGAGTGGCTGGTGAGCCGTATTGTCAAAAACCACAACGAGACTTGGTCCAATGTCTCACGGAAGATGCAGTCCTCTCCTGAGTATCAGGATTATGTCTATCTGGAAGGGACACCAAAAGCCAAGAAGTTATTCCTGCAACACATCCATCGTCTCAAACAAGAGCATATTGAGCGCCGGAGGAAGATGTACCTTGCTGCTTTGCCCATGGCTTTCGACGCGCTGATTCCAGACTTGGACGATATCAACCACTTGAGCTGCATGAAAGTGGAAAAGCTGTTGGAGAGTAAGCCAGATTTCTCGAAGTGGTTTATTGTTCTTGAGGAGACCCCCTGGGACACTACCAGCCATATAGACAACATGGAGAATGAACGCATTCCATTTGATCTGATGGAGACCCTGCCCGCCCAGCAGCTTTACGAGACCCATCTTGAGAAGCTAAGGAATGAAAGGAAACGGGCAGAAATGAGAAGGGCCTTCAAAGAAAATTTGGAGACCTCCCCTTTCATAACACCAGGAAAGCCTTGGGAAGAGGCGCGCAGTTTCATCATGAATGAGGATTTCTATATGTGGCTTGAAGAATCTGTCTACATGGACATTTACGGTAGGCATCAAAAGCAAATTATAGAGAAGGCCAAGGAAGAGTTTCAGGAGCTGCTCCTGGAATATTCAGAATTGTTCTATGAGCTAGAACTTGATGCCAAACCCAGCAAGGAAAAGATGGGTGTCATCCAGGATGTGTTGGGCGAAGAACAACGATTTAAAGCATTGCAGAAGTTGCAAGCTGAGCGAGATGCTCTCATCTTGAAACACATTCATTTTGTGTATTACCCAACAAAGGAAACCTGTCCCAGCTGTCCAGCTTGCATAGACGCTAAAATCGAGCACTTGATATGTTCCAGGTTTATACGGCCATCAGACCGTAATCAGAAAAACTTGCTTTCAGATTCCAACATAGATAGAATCAACCTGGTCATTCTTGGTAAAGACGGACTTGCCCGTGAGCTGGCGAATGAGATTCGGGCTCTTTGCACAAACGATGACAAGTATGTGATAGATGGGAAAATGTACGAGCTTTCCTTGAGACCGATAGAAGGCAACGTCAGACTTCCTGTCAATTCTTTCCAGACACCGACATTTCAGCCGCATGGTTGCCTCTGTCTTTATAACTCGAAAGAATCTCTGTCTTATGTGGTGGAAAGTATTGAAAAGAGCAGAGAATCAACTCTTGGTCGGAGGGACAACCACTTAGTTCACCTTCCTCTGACTCTGATTTTGGTGAACAAGAGAGGAGATACAAGTGGAGAAACGCTGCACAGCTTGATACAGCAGGGACAACAAATTGCCAGCAAGCTCCAATGTGTCTTCCTTGATCCCGCATCTGCTGGCATCGGTTACGGGCGTAACATTAATGAAAAACAAATAAGTCAGGTCCTGAAAGGTTTGCTGGACTCCAAACGCAACTTAAATCTTATGAGCTCAACAGCAAGCATTAAAGATCTGGCAGATATCGACCTTCGAATTGTCGTGTGTTTGCTATGTGGAGATCCTTTTAATACAGATGATATCCTTCACCCTATTGTTCACTCCCAAACCTGTAGGCCTTCCCATTGCGGAAGCACTAATTCAGTATTACTTGAATATCCGATAGGACCTCACAGGAGGCGCATAGAACTGTCCTTACTTTCCTACCATTCCTCGTTTAGTATTAGAAAAAGCTGGTTAGTACATGGCTATATTTTGTTTTATTCTGCTAAACGTAAAGCATCTTTGGCTATGTTACGTGCCTTTCTTAGCGAAGTGCAAGACATTATCCCTATTCAAATAGTGGCACTCACTGAGGGCTCAATAGATGTTCTAGATAACGATTTGAGTAGAGAACAGCTAAGTGAGGGAGAGGAAATTGCCCAGGATATAGAGGGGAAATTTACAACCATCCCATGTTGTCAGCCTCAACATAAACTAGAGATTTTTCACCCCTTTTTCAAAGATGTTGTTGAAAGAAAAAACATAATTGAAGCCACCCATATGTACGATAATGCTGCCGAAGCATGCAGCACAACAGAAGAAGTGTTCAATTCTCCCCGGGCTGGGTCCCCTCTCTGCAATTCAAACCTTCACGATTCGGAAGAAGATATTGAGCCTCCAACCTTCAGTCCTTTCCGAGAGGACACCTCCATGCCCAGCCTCTCCAAAGATCTTTCCAAACTTTCTATGGAATTTGAGGGGAACGATGGCCTTTCTGTCTTTTCAGTGATGAGCACTTTTGAAAGCAAATTGAACAACAAAGTACCTCCGCCAGTGAAACCAAAGCCCCCTGTCCATTTTGACATTACAAAGGGGGATCTCTCATACTTGGATCAAGGGCATCGGGACGGACAGAGGAAGTCAGTCTCTTCTAGCAGCTGGCTCCCCACAGATGGCTTTGACCCTTCTGATTATGCGGAGCCTATGGATGCAGTAGTGAAGCCGAGGAACGAGGAGGAAAACATCTACTCCGTGCCTCACGACAGCACTCAAGGCAAAATCATCACGATTCGTAACATAAACAAAACACAGTCCAATGGTAGCGGTAACGGGTCTGACAGTGAAATGGACACTAGTTCCTTAGAGCGCGGCCGGAAAATGTCCATCGTTAGCAAGCCTGTTCTTTATCGTACAAGGTGCACGAAGCTTGGGAGATTTGCCAGTTTCAGGACCAGTTTCAGTGTAGGAAGCGACGACGAACTGGGACCCATTAGGAAGAAAGAGGAAGACCAAACCTCCCAAGGTTATAAGGGAGATAATGCTGTAATTCCATACGAGACTACTGATGAAGACCCCAGGAAGAGGAACATCCTGCGTAGCTTGAGGAGGACAACAAAGGTAAACTATTGATGATTTTGTGTTTTAAATTTCAACCTTGTTAGTTTTGCAGCCTTTTGTTTCAGATTTTGATTAACAGTGCTTTGGATATATATCATATATACTCGAGTATAAGCTGACCCAAATATAAAACGAGGTACCTAATTTTGACCAGGAAAATAGATTGACCTGAGTATAAGCCGATGGTGGAAAATGCAACAGCTGCTACTGAGTTTCAGTAATCACTTCTACATGAAAGCCTGTTGCTGGCAGAAAAAATAATAATAAGATCATAGTTGCAGCCATGATCCAGGTCTAACCACTTCCTAACCAGGACAGGAAATGGTTCCTGACCCAGGCAGGAAGTAGTGCCTGACCTGGACAGGAAGTGCAGATCTCCCATGCAGCCGGGTAAATAGAGCAGGTGACTCGAGTATAATCCGAGTCTGCTTTTTTCTCAAGCATATATGGTATGTGAGGGGCAGGATTAGTCTCAAATAAGGTAAACACATATCCCAAGAACATATCTATTCTGTTAGGCTGGCCAATTATTGTGTGCCTGTGCACCTGATGTATGTATAAATTGATGTCATGAGGCCTCACTCTTTATGTTTGATGAAGTGGACTTGCTCCATGAAAGCTCACATTTAAATACAAGAGTTAGTCTTTAAGGTGCCACAACATATTTTTTTGCTGCTCTGTTTTATTTACTCAGATATCTCAAGAACAGTCACGATCCATATTAATAATAGTTGATTGTCTAGCAAGTCCAGTTGATTAACCACACCTTCTATGAAAAAAAGTAAGAATGGGACATCATTTTGCTGCAGGAGCGTGTTAGAAAAGTTTTGGATACCTTGCTTCCCACCTGTGTAAGATGTGAACACCCTTTTTCTGTAGTACAGTATCTGCATTTGAGTGGTCAGCAGAAATAAAACTTCAAAAATTGGCAAAATATTCCAGGTGAATGGAGCATTTCCCCCTTTTCATATTTTGAGATGACTATTGCTAGCTACTACCTCTGTTCCTGGTTATTTGTGTTTGATTAATAATTGTGGGAAACACGTTTCAAGGAAAGATTACAAATTGTTTTCCCCTATTTCTCTTTTCAAGTCTAGTTTCCAGAAACAAATTATGAACAAAAAGCAGCTCGTCTCTAGGCACAATGAATTTTGAAAGATAGTTCCAGTATCTGGTATGCAATGTGAACTTTGTCTTAAATTCATTGAGAACCTAATTATTCTGAGGTGGAATGACATGCAATATCTCATCTAAAATGTGCAGATAAACCAGTAAAACTGCAGATTTTAATCTTTTAAATTGATCTGTGGAGAGAGCTATTTTTCCACAAGTTTTAAGTGCCATCTATTCTCCAAACCTCCTCCTCCTCCGCCGGTTATTTTCTTAACCTGGCCTTTTGAAAAAGGGCTTTTTCCATTACGAAACAAAAAAGCTCCTGAACAGAAGTAAGTTCATTTATTTCATGCAAAGACTTTTGTCTGTTTAAACAATGCGGTGACTGCTTTGCAAAACAGTGGTGATTTCATACTCGCGGCAGCTGTCCCCTTGCCAGCAGGCTATACTTCTCTTCATTGGCATTGGAGCCCTGTTCCTGGAAGAAGAAAAACACAAAGGCAGGCTGGATTGGTAATACTCTTATTGAGGAAGCCTGAATAATGGTTTAGAGTTTTATGTTTTTTTAAAGTAGAAAAAGAAAGGTCTATTATTCTGCTTTAAAAATTTCTTATGACTTGATATAGTGGAAGCTAAAGGCATGAGTGTAGAATCCTATTTTTAGAAAAGCAAGCTCTGTCTTGAATCTCAACAATAGTTTCTTGGAGCTTCCATTGGGAAAACAACAACTCTTAACTCTAAAAGAAGGTGCAAATATCATTAACTCTTCCCTTCCCCTGTAGGACAATGGATAGTAGTACTACAAGGGTAGCAGAACATTAACAAGAACTTGTAATTCATTCAAGGCAGAGGAAATTTTAAAGGCCTGGGGAGAGGAGGAAGAAACCTGCATAATTAGCATTGAGGGCATATAGTGGCAGACATTATTAAAGCTTAGATGCAAGATGATGGAAGTATATATACATTTTCATTAATGGCTCTTTGAAAGTGTAATTAGAGCAACTCTGATACTTTCTTGATAGGAAAAAAGTAAGGAAGAGTTGCTCAGAGGAAGAACAATATTTGGATCTACTCTCCCCCCCCCCAAGTCTGTGATGGCGAACCGTGGCACTAGGTGTTCTTGGACTTCAATTCTCTCTGCGTATGTACAGTAAACCCATTCATGTGGATTCACAGAGACTTAGGCTTTGTGTGGATTCACAGAGACTTGGGCTTCTGGGAATTGAAGTCCAAGAACATGCGCAGTAAACCCATTCGTGCAGATTCAGAAAGATTTGGGGTTCTGGGAATTGAAGTCCAAGAATACCTGGAATGCCAAGGTTTGCCATCACTGCCCTAAGTATACTCATCTCCCTGAAATCACCATTTGGAAGGGTTTCTCAACATTGGATCCCCAGATGTTCTTGGACTTCAGTTCCCAGGAGCCCTGATCAACCGGTGTACTGACTTGGGCTTCTGGGAATTAAAGTCCAAGAACACCTGGAGGCCCAATGTTGAAAAACACTGTGCTAGGCAGTATTATAACCTTAACATAGCAGGATCCATGCTACATGGATAGATGCTCAAACCTTTCATTGCCTGGAACTTCATCAGTCCAGTTCTCAGATGCCTGTATCATGGTTTTTGCTTCTGTCACAATGACAAACACCCCCCCCCCCCTTTGATCAAACTGCATTTCCAGACTGCATATTTAATAGCTGAGTCAGCACATGGTCTCATCTTATTGTAGATAGAAACACCAGTCTAATTTGCTCTGGCTTTCTCTTTTAAATTTAGTAAAAGAAATCCGATAGTATAGATTAATCATGGACTGAGAAAGGGAAATTCCAAGCAGGCAAATTCAGAGGCTGCTAAGAGCTTGAAAATGTATGAGGTGATGAGTGAAATCTGCCATGGCATCTCTGATCCCCCCTTCCCCACAAGAACAAATGTGAACACATATGTATGTAGTAGTATGAGGAATTTAATGTGCTTTCCTAGTGAGGCTAAGCTGGAGCAAGTGGGGTTAGACATTGGACGAGTGCGGTTTTCTCTTGAGTGCCTACTGTGCCTGCTGTGTAGCAATTTAATGGCTTCATAATGACAGGTACATACCTGTCTGGACAGTGGGTTGAACCACTAGGCATCTAGAAAGCACTAAAGTGTTGGCAATTGCCATTAGGGGCCTTTGCTGTTTTCCTTTTTGATGACTGACGCAAAAGGTCTTGGCTGTGATTATAGGAATTTAGAATTCTGCCTTTTATGACTTCAAACTGTCTGTTCAGACTTAATATTGTCTGCTAGCTGGTGGCATCTCTCTAGGGTCTTTAAGTTGAACTCTTTCCCATCAACTGGTAACCAGATCAGTCCCTAGTACAGTGATGGCGAACCTTGGCACTCCATCTGTTCTTGGACTTCAGTTCCCAGAAGCCCAAGTCTCTGTGAATCCACACCAATGAGTTTACTGTACATACATGCAGTAAACCCATTCATTTACTGGATTCCCAGGGACATGGACTTCTGGGAATTGAAGTCCAAGAACAGATGGAGTGCCAAGGTTCACCATCATGGCCCTAGTATCACCAGTTAGAACTTAGTGATAGGAAACACTTTGGCTTGTCTGGCTCCAGCCAGGTAAGTCAAAAGATGAAAATACAATGCGCACGTGACTATGTTTTGGTGAGAGGAGTGGATAAAGATAAGTAGTAGGAACCGTATCTCCTGGATGCAAAGTGTGTCCCTGTGATTTCATTATACACCTTTCTCCTTGAGCCTAGTGTAACAGTTTTGTGCATTCATTCTCTGACTACATAGCTGGGGGGACCTCAAAGCATTTTAGAACAGTAATTTGAGGAAGGATCTTTTAAACATATTTTTCCCAAAGTAGATTCTTTCTTTTCAGTGGCGTGCTTCTTCTGGCTTTAAAAGGCATAGATCTGGGGAGCTCAGTACATAGTCTGTCTATCATCTTCCTCCCTGCTGCTTGCTTGCTTGCTTCTACCAAGGATGAGAAGGACGGTGACATCTGGCACTTTATATTGGCTCTATGAGATGTCTTAGCTGGCTGTAACATGCCCCGTATTCCTTAGGGTATTCTAACTAGAGAAATGAGGCCGTAATTGTCTTGTGTTCCCTGGTTCTGTTTCACTCCATTGCCAGCCTCAAACTAATAGCCATAGACTTCCTTTCAGAAGCTGGGGGAAATTTGCAGTTTTGAGATTTGTGTCCTGCTGTGCTGTTCACCATTAAAATGATGTTTGGTGTAGAAATTCATTGATTGAAAACGTCACAACTATGCTTTCCTATCCCATCTCAGAATGAGCGTTCTCCTTCATACCTGTCAACCTTCCCGGATTGGCCGGGATTTCACGGTTTTCGGTGCCGATTTGCGCCATTTCCCGCCCCGCGCTGCCGAAACCCCAGAATTTGGCAGCGGGGAAAAGGTTCTACGCATGCGTAGAAGGCTACGCCGCTTGCGTAGAAGGGTTTTACGCTTGCGTAGAACCCTTCTACGTATGCGTAGAAAGCTACGCCGCTTGCGTAGAAGGCTGCGCATGCATAGAAGGCTACGCAAGCGTAAAACCCTTCTACACATGCGTAGAAGGCGACCTGCGCAGAACCGTTCTGCGCAGGTCCCGTATTGGCCGGAGCCACGGTTGACAGGTATGGGTTTCCTTTTGTTTCTTAAGACCATAATAATAATTATTAGTGGTGGGATATTTGTAGCGCCAACTATTTGTAAATCACCAACTCACTATATGCATCTTCCTGAACCTTGAAGGTATCTAACCTTGAAATCTAATCAGGTGTCATTTTAACATTCATCTTCTGTTGCAACAAAGATTTCTATGTGTCAGCATACGCTTCTGTGTGTCATTTTATATATGCTACCTTGTAGCAAACGAGCATTGTTCTGAGTTTCCTTCTGTCAGCAGGTCTCTGGAGGGAGGAAGTTGTTTGGGAACAGACTAAACAGGAAGTTATCGTTTTCAGTTAGCAATGGGGCATAGACAGTGGGTGGTGGTGGTGGTGGGAGATGTTTCCTAGGGCTCTTGGTTCAACAGATGTCTTCAAGGGAAGCTAGCTTTCCCCTACCCGTTAATTAATTTGGGGCTCAAGACAACAAAGACACCAACCCTTGTGTAGATAAGCCTGTGATGGCCAACCTTGGCAATCCAGATGTTCTGGGACTTCAATTTCCAGGAGTCCAAGTCAGCACTCCTGTTGATCAGGGCTTCTGGGAATTGAAGTTCAAACAACATCTGGAGTGCCAAGGTTCACCATCACTGAGCCAAGCCAACAATCTAGAAGCCTTCTTGGCAACTGAGTCGTGTGTTGTATTAGTGATCTTTCAGTTGCCATTGTATATTCATCTTTCGCAGCTTGTTTGCCAACATCCTTACCTGGAGAGATTGTCTTTTTAAAGATGAAGTATCCTTTATGTTCTTACTGGATCTTCCATCTTATACCTTCCAAAATATTGATATCAGGCATCTCCCAAAAATCGCATGTGATCCAGAATGCCCCCATTTATAATTAATGAATGCCTATTTAGACTATGATACTGCACAACATGACCCATACTCCAAATATTATGGTGTTAGTAAGCAAATTCCAGTGCAGAGGAGCAGTTGATGAAGATTGTGCTAGCTGTTAATGTCTCTTAAAAATTTCAAGTTAAAGATCTATGACTTTGTAAGAGTTTAAACTTCTGGCTCGAGCAACTGTTGCTGTAAACTGCTCTGCCTTGAGTATAGGGCAGTGGTGACGAACCTTGGCGCTCCAGGTGTTTTTGGACTTCAATTCTGTACACGCAGTAAACCCATTCGTGTGGATTCTCAGAGACTTGGGCTTCTGGGAATCGAAGTCCAAGAACAGCTGGAGTGGCAGTAAACCCATTCATGTGGATTCACAGACATGTGGGCTTCTGGGAATTGAAGTTTAAGAACAACTGGAGTGCCAAGATTCATCATTGCTGGTATAGGGCCACAGATATGATTTGTTTGCTGCTCTTTGATCATTATGGGAAGAAAATATTTGTTGGATTAACAGCATTGTTTTCTAATTTAGTGGAATGCGGTTTGTACTGTGGCATCTTAGTGTGGAGTAGAAAATTGCAGGTTACCTCCTCATTCGTACCGAGATTAGTTTTTGCTGCTGTTCTAATCTTAAGTGAGAGTAACTACCATAGCATGAAAGTAAACTAAAGTTCTATTTCTGTTCAAAATGTAGTGTATTTTATTCTCTGAGCATAACTATTAAACCCATCTCTTCCATGTTTGTAACGGTGCATATTTGTGGTGGTTAACTATGATAAATTCCTTTTTTCTACAGAAACCAAAGCCTAAGCCTCGGCCATCTATAACGAAGACTACATGGGAGAGCAACTATTTTGGGGTGCCTTTGACCACTGTAGTGACACCAGAGAAGCCCATTCCTCTTTTTATTGAGAGATGTATTGAGTACATTGAAACAACAGGTAAGGTTTAGTTTCATGAAAGGTCTTGGGTGACTGAGACTGTTGCCATGGGCCGGACCACATCCCCTCAGACAGCTGAGTGGGCCGGTCTGGAGGTTCCCCACGCCGTAAATGTTGCCGTAAAATGAATCTACGGCTGTCATAAATGCATCTGCTTCTGCCCCTGGCGGTGGCGGTGGCAACATGGGAAACATGAAATGGTGCTGTGGGCAAAGTCTAGCCGGTGGGCCGTAGGTTGCAAACCCCTGATTTAAGTAATACTTAAACTTCTGGAATCTGAATTATAATTCCTATGGATCAAAATGGAATCTCTGTTTTCAATAATAATTTAAACTTATTCCAGTGGTTTAAAGTCTTATCTAAGTGGTAGTTTTCCAAACTTTACTCTTCATCAGCTCATCTCTTGGTGACATAAATAATTGATGTAATGTACCTAATGATAGAGACTGTTGTGGCTTAGTGGTTAAGACGCTGAACTTGATGACTGGAAGCTTGGCAGGTCAGCAGTTTGAAACCCGAGTGCTGCACGACGGAGTGAGCTCCTGTCGTCTGCCCTAGTTCCTGCCAACCTAGCAGTTTGAAAGCAAGAAATTGCAAGTAGTTAAATAGGGACCACTTCGGTGGGAAGGTAAACAGCACTCCGTGCGCTCCGGTGTCTAGTCACGCCTGCCACATGACCACGGACACGTCTGCAGAAGCAGAAAGCACTGAACCCTAGAGTCGGATACGATTGGCTTTCAAGCAAGGGTGACCTTTACCCTTACCTTACATAACTATAGAAGTTCAAAAATAATATGAATTATTCTAAATCTCTTTTGGCAATAGTAGGTAAAATTGGATAACATCTGTGTACTGTTTAAATATTTAATAATTAGTCAGGTTGATATTGAAGCCTAAAAAGAAATAACACCTGTGTCCTCCAGGATAAATGCTTAGTGAATCTCAAGGCTAAAACTGCAAAATAGACTTTGTAAGTGAACGATCTCTCCTGTGATTTACAATGTCAGTTTAGCTGTTATGTGGCCTAAAACATTCCACTAGCGTTCTAAGTCTAGTTCTCACTGCCTCCTTATAAGGAGGCATTTTGGCTGCGGTTTCACATTGTGGTATGAGTGGCATTTGCTTGTGGCTTTGTATAGTTAGTTGTTGAAACAGTTCATTCCCCCAATGATCGGAGTACCGCTTTGTCAACCCACCAGCTTATGAGGAAAGTTGTTAGTGCTCTTGAGCATTGCTTGATTTTCACCATCTTCATCTGGTGAAGAAGAAATATCAGTCGGGACATGCTGGTTAGTGTAGCGGTTGTAGAGAGGGAAATATTTTAATGTTGTTACCTGGCAAGAGATAAAGGGCATCTTAATCACTAGGAAATAGGCATTCCACAGAGAATCTGACATTTTAGGTAAATGGCTCTGGTAAATCTAGTTGTGTGTCATTTTTAGTTCTCACCTTAGCTCCAGCTGTTTTCCACTGGTCTCTTAAAGCTGTTCTGAGCTCAGTTCTTTTACACAGATAGGGTAAACAATTACAGTGCTTTTGTGTGAGCGAACACATGTTTACATTTCACCTTTGTTTGTGGAACTGTTTATTCCATAAATCATTCGTTTCTACGTATCAAGAGACTGTCAGAAAACAGGTTGGCACTGAAGCCTTTAAGCACAATTATTGTCACATTTAACAGATGCTAAGAAATAATCTGAATTGGAAGCTTATTCTGGAATGTTCTTTTGTGAATGTCTCTTTGCTCCCTTGTGGCAGATTAGGACCTAACATTTGAGGTCCAGAAGAAATCATGTGCTTGAAATCTTAACAAAAATCCTTTTTTTATAGGAAAGATTTGTTTGAAATGTCATAACATTTAAGCTTGGTCAGTTTCTCTTCATTTACAGCCAGTAATTTCTGCAGATCTTGGTGTTTTTGTTTGGGTAGGCAAGTTTACTTCCATCTGTCTTGCTATATCAATGTTTAAAATATTCCATGTGGGCCAAAGCTGATTCCAGATTCCTTCTTTGTTCCAAGCATAGGGCACATTTTGGGTGACCGTGTGCTTTGGAGGATCTATCCTTGCCTACATGCTACAATAAGGTGTCTGTTATTTTGGGCTAAAGCAAGTTCAGTTCCGAGAGTCAAGATGTTTCACTTATTTTCTCTGACCCATCAGGAACTCTGTGTGTGACCCTATGTTTATTTCAGCTGTTTCATGTTTTCCCCCCTGTTTTTAGTCATGCCTTAAAGCAATCCTCATTAAGCAAAAGGAATGAGCAATTAAATATTCAATTATCCAGGTTTAATAAGATGCTGATAGCATCTTGGGGGGGGGGGGGGGAATTCATTCAGATCACTTCTCACCATGTAATTGAAGTAGCTTCGTTTGTTGCTAAACCTAATTAAAACATTTTTGAAATTTTACAGATGTATGTTTAGCTTGTCGCTTACTACGTTCAGGCAGATTTGAATACCTACTATAGGTGGCCTTGGCCACAGTATTGTCAGTACCGTAGCCATAGAAGTATGCATATTTCATATATGTAACTTTATACTTTGTAAGTGCATAAGCAAAATTTGTTCTAAGTAGAATGCATTTTAATTTTTTGCTTATAAACTAGGGAGGCTGATGGGTGCTCCTATAGAATGTTTTCTGCCTGCTTCTTTAAAAGGAAAATAAGTAGAAGTATTCTCAAGTGAGACATCAGTTTGAAATCGTCTCCTTCAGAACACAGGAATTGTTGCAGGTGGTGTATGTGTTCATTTTTAGTTACCCACTTAAATAAGAGCATGGGTGTAAAAAGCAGGAGTAAATGTTTATAAATAAGATATAAATCAGTTGTGAAACTGATGAATTGGCTGAGTCCATCTGCTACTCTTCCTCCTCCTTCCCTGTGAAAAATAATGTGGAATCTGTCGTGAATAGCCACATGGAAGCGCAAGCAGCTCTCCTATATATCTAAGAGGCACTGTCACATAAAAGTAAGTCAGTGCCAAATAAAATACCACCAATGAATAAAAACAGTTACTTATATGTTTAAAGTTTTGTTTTTACTCAGTCACTGACAGTAATCGTGTATTTTCAAAACACTGGATTATGTATTAAGGCAAAAAGGGGGTTTGAATGGCTGAAATGTCGTATCAATATACCTACTGGCAAGAGCTTTTGACATCTGACAGTGGGAAAACTTTGTAAAGCACCTGCTAACAGGTTTGTAATGAAGCTTCTCCTTCTTCTTCCGCGTCTAGACCAGGCATGCAACTGTCAAAATGAAGGCACCCTTGGGTGAGTTCATTCTGCAGTTGCCTTTGCCTGACCTAGTGTGAGAAAGATTAGCCGGCAACACAAGGTTGCCATTACCAGGGTATGCCTGATTGTGGTTCAAGAATACCACAATCTTCGAGGAGGCTCCTTCTGTGTATAAAGTTGGACACCTTCTGTCCTGGAGCCTCCAGTAATACTTTGCTTTTTGAAATAATAAACTCTGCTCTGTTGGATGCCTATAGTCCTGTTTGGAGAAACTTGCAGTTATACAAAGTGGGTGAGAGGAAAAGCCTTCTGGTATCATATGACAGTGATGGCGCTTGGACTTCAATTCCCAGAAGCCCAAGTCCCTGTGAATACACACGAATGGGTTTACTGTGCGTATGTGCAGTAAACCCACTTGTGTGGTGGACTTGGGCTTCTGGGAATTGAAGTCCAAGAACAACTGGTATGTCAAGGTTCACTATCGTGGTCATAGGAGGATTCTTGCTGCTGCAGGCATGGGGCAGGCATGCCTCAACACCGGAGTGCATGGAACATTGTTTACCTTCCCACCGAAGTGGTCCCTATTTATCTACGTGCAATTTCTTGCTTTCGAACTGCTAGGTCCATAAATAAGAAACACTGCAGGACTTAAACCAGTGTTTCCCAACCTTTGGTTTTTGGACTTCAATTCCCAGAAGCCTAAGTCAATCTCCCAAAGAACCGATCAGCCATGGAACTGATTTAGGCTTCTGGGAATTGAAGTTATCCTGTGGGGCGTGGGCTCCATGTTGGGAACCACTGACTTAGACCAAATAGTGTGTCTGTTTGTAAGTGTGGAAGAAGGTGGCTTAATATCTTATTGGTTTGTGCAAATTCTTTAACGTTGAAGATACTCAAGAGTTAAGGAAGAAAACTAAGCACAAGTAACACATAGTTTGTAAGTCTTACAGACATAAAATGGTATGTATAAACCAGGGAGGCTGAGTGGGCAAGGAAATGAAAATATAGGGATTTTCTACCATTACGTTTCCCTAAATTTTTATCACAGAAGTTCAAATGAATTTATTTAAAAAAAACAAAAGCAGGTTAAATTCTTCTGTGTCAATAAAGCAAAGGGTTCTTAATTACAAATGACACGTAAATATCATTACTAGTGTTTACAGACTTGGCTCATTCAACATGTTGAATTTTTCAGCAGGTACCTTCTTAATTCTCAGTGTTGCAGAAAGCAAGCTAAATGTAGATTAGAAATTAAACACTGTTGAAAGGCTGATTAAGAACTCTTAGAAACGACATTTTTATGTGAAAGCAGAGGTTCTGGGTTGTAATTTGTTTGGTACATCTGCACTAAGAATTCTTGAGGCTGATGTTGCAAATTCGACTGACTATAAATCAGAATTGGCAGGTTTGTTGGAAGTGACTTCCCTGACAATCAACAAAGGCTGAGGAATCGGCTCATCCCAAATGAACACATCGTAGGCTGCAACTGCTACTTCTGAATACCTGTTTATGTTAAACCATCATCTGTGTTAAGTTTGTATGATTAGATCTTCTCACATGTATCTGACAGTCACGAGACTCTGTCATTTGTATTCTGCAAAGCTCTTGCTCATTCTTATATATTTTTTCCCTGGCACATGAACAAGTATATTATAATAGCTCACATACTGTTCTTATGAAGTCTGCCTGGCTTTGTATGTGTGTGTGACCAGGACTGGTGTAAAACAGGATTTTGTAACATAAACATGGAAATGGATTGCAGGAAATATTGTGCCTGTTATTAAACATTGCTGTTTCTATACAGTGGAGTAGCTTTTACACTTGACTTGCTTTCACCTCGAGTTTATTGCATTGTTTATAAGCTGTTGCTGGCTTACTTCTGTCTTCCCAAATCATAGACAATTGATATTTTATTGTTATGGTCTGGTTCTTACTGATCATGTTAAGAAGAAATAGGGTAGTGATCTATATATATCTGTGAGAGGCTCTTAATGTTCTAGGAAAGGGTTTGGGGAAGCAGCATTAATTCCGTCGTCACTATAAACCGAGAAAGCGACTGGCCATGCTCAGCTTGTTACCCAGAGCACAGAGTTCATGGAGGCGTAATGATGGTGTTATGGGGTTCAGACACTCCCCAGGTTTACACACTTGCCTTTTTCATTTCCTGCCTGAACCCTCACATGTATGAAAATTGAGCCAGTTTAGGTGGTTGCTTAACTAGTCCAGGTACACGCTCCCTCAGACAGTTGTGAGGGTCCCCCCCCCCTGGACACTACCATAAAGCACGTCTGCAGCTGTCATAAACATGTTTACGACAGCCATGGACATGTTTTATGGCAGTTTACACCACTTCTAGTGGTGGTGGGAGCGATGGTGTGTGTGGCAGATGATTTGGACCCACAGGTCGGATCCGGCCCACGAGCCATAGGTTGCCTACCCCTGGTTTAGAGAAATGAAGAACGGATGGGAAGAAGCTCCTGCAGATGATACCGTTGCTCCACAAGCAAGGCCTTGAGATGGGAGCATGAGGATGTTGGCAGGAGAAAAGGTTCTCCTTAATCAGGGAACTGTTTATGCCTCTCTTTAATGCCTCAGGCAGGAAATGCCCAAATGGCCCTTTGGAAAGTCTCCCATGAAAGCCACATGTGAATGCAATGGACCTAAATGAGACCCCTGGCTCCGAAGAAGAATGTCCCGTCCGTTGCGATGAACGCCAGTGGCCCAGATTTAATGTCTCTCCCACTTTTCCTGTTCTTGACTCTGCCTGGAATTTACTTGCCTGTAGCAATTGCCCCACCTTGCCCCATGGTCCTGGCAGACGGCGCTGGTACTTAGCGTGCCCCTTTAGTGTGTACACAGTCTTCTCCGTTGGCAGGTTTGCTCGGACTTGAGGAGATAGGGAGGCAAATGGCAGCCGGCAGCTGCCCCTTTCCCTGTTGCCTGTTGCATAAGCACAGTGACTCTTTTGTTCCAGGCGCTGGAATCATCCACCGGGCCCTCTGGGCTGGTCCATTAACCCAGTTTCCCTCCCCGATGAGGTGAATTGCTTTCAGTAAAATGAGGTCCCTGTACAGGCAGCCTCTGTAGCCATTAGAGGAGCTTTTAAGCCATGCACTTGATGACCTCTGTATAAATCCTCTTCAGCCTAGGTCCGTGATGGTGAACCTTGGCACTCCAGATGTTCTTGGACTTCAGTTCTCAGAGGCCCAAGCCCCCATGAATCCACACAAATGGGTTTGCTGCGATTCATCCGGCCCAGGCCACCCCTGTTGCTCCTGGAAGCGGAAGTAAAGCGCGCCAGTACGGAGGAAGGGTTAATCCGGAAGAGCCTTAACCGTATGGACGCATTTTACTTCCGCTTCCAGGAGCGATGGGGGCGGCGTGGGCCGGATGAATTGCAGCAAACCCATTTGTGTGGATTTGTGGGGGCTTGGGCTTCTGGGAATTGAAGTCCAAGAACATCAGGAGTGCCAAGGTTCACCATCACGAGCCTAGATTCACCTGTCAGTGATCTATCTATGGACAGGGACTGAGGCGTACCAACTGCCTTTATTTCATGAATACTAGTTTCTTAGAAAGTGCCAATTAAAACAATTGAGACTTTCTCCACTCCCTTCTCATCATAGTAAAGGGTGAAGGTCGCTCTTGCTCTAAAGTTAGCTGTATTCGACTCTAGGGTTCCGTGCTCATCTCTGTTTCAAAGCCGAAGAGCCAGCGCTGTCTGCTTCTCCAGACGTTTCCGTGGTCATGTGGCAGGCATGACTAGACATCAGAGTGCACAGAACACTGTTTACCTTTACCACCGAAGTGGTCCCCATTTATCTACTTGCAATTTCTTGCTTTCAAACTGCTAGGTTGGCAGGAGCTCTAAGTGTCTTTTGGTGAACTATGGTTCATGGTAGCTTATGCCCAAGAAAGCATGTTCGTCTTTAAGGTGCCATGAGGTGTCGGTGGTGTTGGTTGTGCTGGTGGCACTTGTCATCTCAGAACCAGTTGGTTAGGCCAGAAGTAAGACGTGGCTGTATGGTTGTGAGAGCTGGACCATAAGTAATGTTCACCCTTGCTCAATAGCCAGTCATATCTGACTCTAAGGTTCAGTGCTCATCTCTGTTTCACAGCCGAAGAGCCAGCGCTGTCAGCTTCTGCAGACGTTTCCGTGGCCATGTGGCAGGCATGCCTAGACACCGGAGCGCACAGAACACTGTTTACCTTTCCCACCTAAGTGGTCCCCATTTATCTACTTGCAATTTCTTGCTTTCAAACTGCTAGGTTGGCAGGAGCTGGGACAGAGACGGGCGCTCAATCAGACATGCAGTACCCGGGAATCAAACTCTGACCTTCCAGTCTGCGAGTTCAGCGTCTTAGCCACTTGAGCCACCACAGTCCCTCCTTCTTAGCAGAGCAATCCACTAAAGATGTCTTTTCCGGGGCTCATCCACCTTTGAACTTTCATGCCTTGGCTTTTTTAGACCTATCCTCGTTGCTTTAGATGCCACTTTTCTTACATTCCTGTTTAAAATTGCTGCAAATGTCATTTTTAAAACTTAAACAGTTTATGTAAAAAACAACAACAAGCCATCCAAACAGTACAGAAGTTTCCCTTAAACCTAGGAAATGAGGCAAGCACATCTTGCAGCAATATTTGGATTTACGTAGTGGTCTTCAGTGTGAAACGTTTATTATATGTGTCATGTCAAAACAGAATTAGGACAACTCAACAAGGGTGTCCAAGATAAGTAAGATCTTTAAGGATTGGTTTTAGGAGTTTCACTGCCCAGTGAGTTGCCAGGGATGAGCAAACCCAAACCTGTCCTAGCCCGTCACACTGTCCACTACACCACACTGGGTACACTATATATACACATGGATATTATTTGTACATTATACTGTGTATATAATTTGTAATATTCATGATAATTTTGTTAGGCAGACAGATAGGGGTATAAATATGAGTGAATGCCTTACCCCAACCACTACAATTTACACTGTAAATTAATTAATTTGTAGAAGTTAGTGGTGGGATCCATTCTTTCTGTGTAGATCAGTGGTTCCCAACGTGGGGCCCAGGCCCTACAGGGAGACTTCAATTCCCAGAAGCCTATGTCAGTCCATTGACTGATCAGTGCTTTAGTGAACTGAATGGGGCTTCTGGAGATTGAAGTCCAAAAAACAAAGGCTGGGAAACACTGGTGCAAATGGTCCTAACAGGTGTATATTCTTTCCCCTTAGATAATTCTGTAATCTGCAAAGATTTTTCTCTTCTTACGTTGATTTCTTCAGATTTTTATTTTTGCTTGTAATAATTTCCTTTTCCTCCTCCAGGATTGGGTACTGAAGGTATCTACCGGGTGAGTGGAAACAAGTCTGAGATGGAAAGCTTACAGCGGCAATTCGACCAAGGTAAGGGCTGTCTCTTTGTTGCTGCTTAGGAGAAAATGTGATGAAATAACCTTAGCTATATGCAGGTGGGTATTTCTAGATCAGTGGTGGTGAACCTTTTAGATTCCGAGTGCCCAGACTGCAACCTAAAGCCCACTTATATATCACAAAGTGCCAACATAGCAACAGGGGAGGAAAGAAACGCTCCCATTGGGCTACTGGGCAGAGAGGCGGGGTGAACTCTGTGCTGGGGGGGAGGGAGTAAGCGCTCCCTTTGGACTGCTGGGCAGAGGGGCAGGGCAAACTCTGTGCTGGGGGTGACTGCATGGGTGCCCACAGAGAGAGCTCTGAGTGCCACCTCTGGCATGCGTGCCGTAGGTTCATCACCACTGTTCTAAAGTGTTCGTGTATACATAAGTACATGCAAAGGAATTGGATCTCACAGATTACAGATTGACTTCCCAAAGTGTTCAGAAACTTTTTATTATCCTTACTAAGAGGTTGTGTGTGGAGTGATAGAAAACAGTGCTGGGCACTTCATGGTCTGGTTTCACCTGCAGGAAGCTAACACTAGCAGTAGGACCCAGCTCAGTAGTTAGAACAGTGGGTGCTGAAAGGACGGTGGATATTGGTGCGCCCACAGAGGAAAGGCACAAAGGCAGAGGAAGGTGACAGCTGTCTCTCTGCTTATTTCGTCTCCTCCTTCCTGTTCCCAGTGTGTTGGTGGAAGTGGTATGTCTGTCCGGACATCCTGCTACGGTAATGGAGTAGACCAGTGATGGCCAACCTTGACACTCCAGGTGTTCTTGGACTTCAATTCCCAGAAGCCCAAGTCAGCACGAAGTCCAAGAACACCTGGAGTGCCAAGGTTGGCCATCACTGGAGTAGACTGTACAGCCAGCAACTCAACGCCGAGTGTTGGGTGGTGGTAAATAACCTGACTCCCTAAATAGGGCAATGGCTACGGATGGATTGAGCCGCATAAGGTGGGGCGGTGGTTCCTCCTCAGTGGAGGAAATGCCACTGGAAACTGGAAACCATCATATTGGGTGCTGCAGGAGATGGCTCCATGATCATAGTATGTGGGTCACTTCATGGCAAGCTGGGATCTACCTTAAACAAATTCACGCTAGCTGCGTTCTTCCTGTTTGTCATTTTTTTTTCACCCATCAACTGTGCAAATGATTTTCAGGAAAAAAATGTATACTCGGACACGAGTTGCCGCGGCGGTGGTGGAAGTGGTTCTGGCTGGGATTGCTCTGAGAGTCGGAGACAGAGTGGGAGGTCAGGGCAAGACTGTCCTGTTTTGCAGAGGAGGGGCCTTGAATGATTCAATTTGGAGTTGGCCATCACAGCTAGCCCAGTTTCCTTAAACCTCTCCGCACAGGGAGCCTCTCCTGTCAGCCGCATGATGCAGTGTTTGTAATAATCACTGAAACGTTAGCGAGGTTCTTTTCTGTGGTGGGTTGTGATTAGTGGAGTGTAACTGTTATAAACCTCTCCCTGTAGATCATAACCTGGATTTTGTAGAGAAGGACTTCACTGTGAACGCTGTCGCTGGAGCCATGAAGAGCTTCTTCTCTGAACTCCCTGATCCCCTCGTCCCGTACAATATGCAGAGTGAACTGGTGGAGGCTCACAGTAAGTAGACAGGCGTCACGTTTGCAATACTAGAGCCCCTTTCATTCTCCATGCTGGTTGTAGCAAATGGCTAGTAGAAATATTTGGACTAGAGGTCCCGGAATTCCTCAGGCATCTGTACACACCAGAACATCTTTCATGGTCTAGTAAACATCTTGAATTTGTAAAAAAAAATGATCAGAAGAACTCGCAAAACACTCATATTTTGCCCCCCAAAGGAGCTTTCTGTAACCTCTTAAAATTACTTATTTGCAGTTTCACATTTAAGTGCCAGAAAATGTCAGCTGAAGGATTAATGTCACTGAGCAGGGCTATCTATATGACTTTAGATATGTTCTTACCTGGTCCTGAAATACTGTACTGTACATGCAAATTTCAAGCATCTCTTTCTTTTTGCTTTGTTAGAGCCAAGAGCAATAACTTAATTTTGTCCTTCTCAGAGATGCATTATTTAATTGAGAGAGATACGTCTGATTCTTAGCATGTCTTGATTTCCATGCTTACTCTTAATCATTGTAAGTTTATCTGCTTTTGGCTGTCACAGCAAAGCAATATCTGGCAAGAGATATTGTGGGTTGTTGCTCAGTCACTAGCTAGCGTTTGACATATGGAGCCATTTATCATGGTTAGAACACTGTGCAGCGGTTGGAGATACTGCTCAGCCTGTATTATTTTATTTCAGGGCATTTCACAGAAGATTAGAAGTAGCCCCCAACCATTCATTAGATCAAGAATGCTTTTAAGAGCGATCTCCAAGGGTTTCCCTATCACATCTGATACAGATGATTGCTCCTGACTAATGATTGCAGGTTTTCAGGGCTGCACATCTTTCCAGAAAACACATCGTTGTGCAAACAGGTCGCCCACTTTCTGCAGGAACATACAAAGGGAATGGAGATAGTTACGTTTCTGCTTCATAGTCGTTAGTTCTCTGAAGTTATGCTGGTTAAAAAAACAACACCAAAGTGAACAAACTGGAGAAAATGTGCCTGAGAAGAACTTTGTGGACAGAACGAAAGCTTTAGATAAGGTAGTTGTGAATGGCGGCAGCAAAAGCTGGTGGAAGAACTGCCCCCCCGCCCCCCCCCCAATGTCCACTTATTAAGATGCCACCTGAAATAGAGACAAAAAGGTGTAGAAATTGTGTCTCACTGGACTGCCTTTAAACGAATCGGGTTGGTAAGTTGACCACACCCTAGAGGGGGAGGACTGGATGGTCACCACCTTCTTTGTGGTCCATGTGAATGTACACGATTGGGTTAAATCAGGGATGGCCAAACTTTTGGGGCTGTGGGCCGGTCATGTGGAAGTAAAACACGCCTTGCAATCTGTTTTGGAACAGGATAAGATAGATTTTTAGGCTGCCATTTTCTCTGCTTAACTCAGAGGTGCGCATACTACGGGCCGTGAGCTGGCCCTGGCCCCCAACAACAATTTCATCCAGCCCATGCCACCCTTGTCGCTCCCGGAAGCAGAAATAAAACGCACCCATGCAGACGCGTTTTACTTCTGCTTCCGGGAGCGACGAGGGTGGTGTGGGCCAGATGAATTGATGTTAGGGGCCTGTTCTGGCCCACGGCCTGTAGTTTCTGCATCACTGGGTTAAATCCTGCACAGAGTCCCAGTGTGAGAGCTGTGATGGAGTCAAAAAACTCCACCCTTTAACCTACAACCCGCCTTTCTCTCCCAGCGGCTCCTGAGTGCCACCACGGAAAGATGCATTTCATTGGAAAGCTTGATGCTCCACATTTGAACCAAAAAAGATTCTCAAAGTACTGTTCTGATCTTTGACTTGTATGGACATATTATGGTATGGCACAACAATGGATCGCCTTAAAAACTGAGGCATACACAAGAGCTGAAGTCTTCCCTCCGGCAGAGCTATTTCAAATATTTTATCTTGCCCTGGCCCCAAGGGATTTTATGAACAGATATAAATCCTGCTGCGGGTGCCCTCTAGAGCTAGAAAACAAAACAGCTTTGGAAAAATAATTCCATTGTGTGTGATAACGGGAGAAGCAGCTGTTCATTGATATAAATATTTTTGAAAAATTTGGTCAGAAACATCACATGACTTTGGCTTGTCACACATCTTCTGGCAGCACAGAATGAGGGTGGTCATTTTATTTCTCAAATGCCCTTGGAGGGGGTGGTGGGCCACATGAAATGGTGCCATGGGCCGGATCGGGCCCACAGGTCTTAGGTTGGGAACCCCTGTTGTAGGACTTGTCATACAAGTATTTACTCCTTGAATCTTTGCTGTTCTACAGTAACTGTGGGCTTTTCAAACTGCATCATGACACTTGAGGATTACAGAGGCCCCTTTTGCTTCCTGACAATCCTAAATTCTCATCCTTCCTGCAGTGGCTCAGTGGTTAAGAAGCTCGCCTTGTTAGCTGGAAGGCTGGCAAGTCGGCAGTTCGAAACCCGGGTACTGCATGACAGATTGAGTACCCATCTCCATCCCAGCTCTTGGAGACATGAAAGAGGCTTCATTTGGGTGTTCCCTGAGCGGAGTTTCTTCTGCAAAAAGTTGTTGTCGTTGTTGTTATTGTTGTCGTCATCATCATCATCATCATCATCATCATCATCATCATCATCATCATCATCATTATAATTATTATTATTATTATTATTATTATTATTATTATTATTATTATTATTATTATTATTATTATATTTCCTTTTTTTAAACCAGAAATCAACGACAGAGAGCAGAGGCTGCACGCACTGAAAGAGGTGCTGAAAAAGTTTCCCAAGGACAACTACGAGGTCTTCAAATATGTCATCTCTCATTTGAACAAGTAGGTTCCGTTTCCTGTCCTTATCGGATGCAAATGGCATGGGGCATTGTGTGTGTGTGTGTGTGTGTGTGACTTTAGTTTTAGTTGTCTTCTTAACGAGCATTCGAACCGTGTTTCTCTAATGCTGGGTCATTTCACAGCCACAATAGGGCAGTGGACTCTTGCCTGAAGTGAATCTGTTCCCTGACGGTTTCCCCCCCCCCCCCCAATTAAGCCAGCCTGCATTTATCTGGGGGTCTCATTAACTTGGGTAAATCCCGCTCCTGCAGAAATTGGCAGCGGTGCTTTCACGGAGGCTTTTATTAAGTTTGCTGTGTCCCTACATTCAATAGCCACAGCCAGAGGGTATTTTCTCTGCGCGGCGGAGGCCATGTTTGCAAGGCTGTGCTCTTAACGTTCTCAGTTAATGAGTCCACAATAACCACCAGCCCGTTTGGGGTTCTGCTCTCACTGCTGCTAATAGAGGATATAATAATACTGCAGCACTTGAAGGTGTGTTCCTGGATTCGATCTAACAGCCTTCGAGTTCTGGAAAACAAGGCGACTGAAGGATGTGGGTTTTCCCATTCGCCTTGTGTAGTAGGGTGGTGTGCAGTTTTTGCAAGTCTGTGTCAGTCTCGGTGTTCCAAGTTCTATATTTATTATTTTACAATTCTGGCCTTGTTCCACTCCTTAATTATTATTATTATTATTTTAGAAAGGCAGCAGAATAACCTCCTCCCCACTTGTTCAATTGTACCAATTGGTCTGAATAAAAAAGCCAGTTGATATTTAATAATCTTCTAGACTGCAGTTGCTCAAGTGGTTAAGATGCTAAGCTCGCTGACTGGAAGGTCGGAGTTCGATTCCCGGGTACTGCATGACGGAGTGAGCTCTGTCTCAGTCCCAGCTCTTGCCAACTGAACAGTTTGAAAGCAAGAAATTGCAAGTAGATAAATAGGGACCACTTTGGTGGGAAGGTAAACAGTGTTTAATTTTAATTTAATTTAATTTTTAAATTCATATTAAATTAAATTAAAATTAAACAATGTTTACCTTCCCACCAAAGTGGTCCCTATTTATCTACTTGCAATTTCTTGCTTTCAAACTGTTCCATGCACATGTCCACGGAAACGTCTGCAAACACAGTGCTGCCTTTTTGGCTACAAACAGAGATGAGCACTAAACCCTAGAGTCAGATACAACTGGCTCTCGAGCAAGGGCGACCTTTACATTTACCTAATCTTCTAGTCCACATGGAGAGAGTTGTCTTTATATTAGGCCAGCCTCCATTTATCTACGCTCTATGCAAACTCTTGGTGTGTCCTTAATTAAGGTAAAGGTCGCCCATGATCAAATCCAGTTGTATCCGACTCTAGGGTTTGGTGCTCACCTCCGTTTACAGCCAAAGAGCCAACACTGTCTGCATTTGCAGACATTTCCGTGGATATATAGCAGGCCATGTCTAGACACCAGAGTGCATGGAATCTATCTACTTGCAATTTCTTGCTTTTGAACTGCTAGACTGGTATGACCTGGGACAGAGACAGGCGCTCACTCCATCATGCAGTACTCAGGCCTCCAACTGCTGACTTGCCGACCTTCCAGTCATCAAGTTCAGTGTCTTAACCACTAAGCCACGACAGTCCCATTCTCTATATTAAGCAAGCCTGCATTTATCTACAGGTGTGGATTCACAGGGACTTGGGCTTCTTGGAATTGAAGTCTGAGAACAGCTGGAGTGCCAAGGTTCGCCATCATGGGGCTAGGCCAACTCTTGGTGTGTCCTTAAAGGCCCCCCCCCAATTAATCTCTTCCTTGTTTCATTCACCTCCACCACCTTCCCTTTTAAGACAGCTACCAGCCTTTACAGTCCTTACTCTATACATCTCTGTGTCTGTCTGGTGGCCGAACAAGGGTATCATCATCATCATTTATTTTTATATCCCGCTTTCCTCGCCCAATGGGCGACCCATATGGCTTGGATAGCAGCTGCCACCAGGAGACATATGTGCTGGTGTCACAGCCAAGCCTATAAAGAAAGCAAGGGAGCTATGGGAGCTGTAGAGGTGAGGGGTTAGCCTTTCCCACCACAACCTGTTGTTCTGCATGCTGTTCACATTGCTTGGTGACGCAAACAATTACTAGGTGAAAGATTCTTCCGCTGGGAGTCTTCCCTGCCTTCTGGCCGCTGCGAGCAGATCTCACTAACGGTGCATGATGGGTGTTTCCGTCTTTTGCAGGGTGAGCCACAACAGCAGGACCAACCTCATGACCAGCGAGAACCTCTCCATTTGCTTCTGGCCCACCTTGATGCGGCCTGACTTCAGCACCATGGACGCGCTCACGGCCACCCGCGTTTATCAGACAATCATCGAACTCTTCATCCAACAGTGTCCTTTTTTTTTCTACAATCGGCCCATCGTCGAGCCCCCGGGCACCGCCATGCCCAGTTCTCCTTCCACCGTCCCTGCCAGCACGCCTTTCCTCTCCTCCACCCCTGTGATGGCCCAGCCGTCCCCTCCACAGACTCCCCCTCCGTCGCCACAGTCTCCACTTCAGCCCCTTCTTCCACCACAACTTCAGGCTGAGCAGCACACACTGTGAACCCCTGGCGCAAGAGAAAAGAGACGGCCCGCTTCGGTTCCTACCTGCAGAGCAGGGACTGGAAACTCTGTCCTGGCATTCTTCCCCCCCCCCCCTCCTTTCATTCTGTTGCAAGTGTCGGCTGTGCTAAGCGGTAACCTGGTAGAGCTGCATTGAGTTGGGAGCCGTAGAGAAGCTTTGGTTCTGCCCCAGTGCCTGGCCTAGAAGGACTCGCAGGATTGAGGAGGATGTTAAACGTTCCTCTGCACAGGAAAGTAGAGTTCCTCCTTCCTTCCTTCCTTCCTTCCTTCCTTCCTTCCTTCCCTCTCTCTCTCTCTCTCTCGATGCTGTCTCTGTTTCCATCCGAATCAGTTCTGGCGGAAGCAAACCTTTTGAACTCGTGTGAACACTGCCGAATTCATCTGGGTTGGACTTAGACCCCATCGATGGCTTTGGATAAGTGGGGTTTTTTTTTTGGAATCTCTCCCAGCTCTTCTCCTCCCTGAGCCCGTGCAGAACTGCTGGTACCTTTCAGGCTGCGGAGCCCCTCAACCCAACACATTCCATCTCGAAAGCCTCTTTTGCAAAGCAAGACATCTCGTCCACCTTGGGGGGTTGGGGTGGGGTGGGGGACCATAATTACAGCTTCGACCAAGTTGCACCACCCCAGCCAAAGCTGCTCAAGTGGCCTGAACCAACGTCTACAAAGCAAAGCCTTTTTTAAAAACAGCAACAACATAATTTTGGGCCAAGGCTGGGATGTAACCTTCTCTAGACTTTGAGATAACCGTGTGGGAAGGACGACCTCTTCCGAACGAAGGACTCTAGAGAAATGGGACATTCCCACCAATCCTGCTGGTTGGGTCCTTTTTTAATCTAGCAACATAGCTCGGGGACCTTTGGCTCCTTTTGACTTGTGCAGAGGATTTGTGCATGGCGCAGACGGTGGGCTGAGGGGCAGGCCAGGTCGATCTAGCGGATTTTGCTGTCTTCACTTGACAAATCACTACATATCTCTGACCCTCCCTCTCCCTCCCCTCCCTCTGAGCAGCATATTGGTGTTAGCACTTAACAGAAGGAGAAGGGTAGAGGCAAATGTGCACATTTCCGCAAAGAAAAGTTGATGTTTTGCTGTTTAATTTGGGTCTAGTTCCTTGGGCACACTACGTTGACAGAAACACTGTTCTTAATTTGTGTGAGCGAATGAGTGTATGCATGTGTTGTGTTAGTGCGCGTGGGTGTGTTCTGAACCATTGCTCTCTTTTTGGGGGGTGGGTGGGTGGGTGGGTGGGTGGGTTGCCAAGACAAGAAAATGACATCGCCCAGAGTCCCATCTTAACATGTTGTTGAGGTCTGCTGGAATGGATGAGTTAATTAATATTTTGGAGAACCGGAACCTAGATGGAATTACCTTTTGAAAGGAAACACTTTGGGGGGGGGGGGGTAGGGAAAAGATGGTTTATTGTGGCTCTCTTTCCAATCATTTTGACTTGGAACGTGGTTTGAAGGAGGGCCATCTGACCTGACCTGACCTGACCTGACCCGACCCAAACCTTCCCCTCACCGTTTCCCTGCTTGTTCCCGACTTGAGAAGTGGCCGCATGTCACAGGACGTAGTACAGGTTAGTAGCCAAAGGTAGAGGTAGCCCACGTGCAGTTTTGGACCAGAGGTGCCCAAACATTGTGGGCCGGTTATGTGGTCACGTGGTTCCTCCCACTGGAAGTGGAAGTCAAGCGCGACTTGTAATCTGTTTTGCAACAGGATGAGATAGGTTTTAGGTTGCCATTTTCTCTGCTTAAACCAGGGGTGCCCAAACCATGGCCCACAGGCCAGAACCGGCCCCTGGCACCACTTCATCTGGCCCACACCACCCTTGTCGCTCCTCGAAGTGAAAGTAAAATGCCCATGCAGGCACATTTTGCTTCCAGGAGCAATGAGGGTGGTGTGGGCTTTGGATGAATTGGTGACGAGGGGGCGGATCTGGCCCATAGGCTGTAGTTTGGACAAAACCCTAGATAACTAGGATTACCTACCCTGCTGTCACTGGTGAAATGAGGTGGTGTGTTACAATTTGGGTTCATGACCTGACTCTTGAGCTGCTTAGACCTGCTCCTGACCTCGGTTTCCATTCTGCATGTTTTTCTGTGCGCAAGCACACCTTCAGTTGTATATGTGCTGCCTCATCTGTTATGTCTTCTCTTGTGCAATGCCCTTGCCTATTTTATTTTATTTTGCCTACTGTTGAATCCACCACATATCCATGTCAACCCTTGAACTTGTGTCTTTCCCCCCAGCTAGGTTTGGGCCAATGATAGGGATGGTGAACCTTGGCAAGCCATATGTTCTTGGACTTCAATTCCCAGAAGCCTTGATCAGCAGGAGTGCTGACTTGGGCTTCTGGGACTCGAAGTCCAAGAACACCTGGAGTGCCCAAGGTTGGCCATCACAGGCCTAGGACGTGCCTAGCTTTGGTCCTATGTTGCCTAGACTCCCCCCTCCCCAATGTACCTTGCGCGGGATCTCTGTGCAGGGAAGAGCCTAGTTGTGCACCACTATGGATGATTGATATTTCATGTGCATGGTGTCTGTGTGTCAGCAGTGCCTGATAAAACTGATGTGTATGTATGTATGCATGTGTGTGTGTGAGAGAGAGAGCGGCGGGGGGGAGAGTGATGGGACCTGAGTTCTACACTTTGTTAACAGGGCAATTTTAACTGGAGTTTCCATGGTACCACTAGATGGACACAAGGGACGTAATTCCTATGCCCATAATGGGGAACCTTGGCACTCCAGGTGTTCTTGGGACTTCAGTCCCCAAAATCCCAAGTCTCTGTGAATCCACACGAATGGGTTTATTGCATGTACTTGGGCTTCTGGGAATTGAAGTCCAAGAACACCTCGGGTGCCACGGTTCGCCATGACTGCCCTACGCCATCCTTTCCTGTCTCTTCGCACTTTAAAAACAGAACCTGTGGTTTATTACTAATTTTTGGCATTTCAAGTATGTCTGTGTTAAGTTATGTTGCTGGGGAGAGGGAGAGAGAAGCCCCAATCCATTTCACAAAAACAGAACCCTGCCTTCCTTCTGCTCCCTTTCCGGCATTCAGAGCCCAGTCTTTAGCAAACAGACTCTGTCTTATAAATAAGATTAATAATTATGTAAAACACCCCCGCCCCTCTATTTTAGAATCATATTTTAAAGCGTTGTGTCTGTGTCAGGATCGTGCGCTTGAGAGTTTTTTCCCACCCTTGCAAGCATTCCTCCCAAGTTTTTTTTTAATATTATCATGCTTTTATGTGTAAATATTGGAAACGGTTTGGGTTTGTTTTAGGCTGTCGAGAGGAAAGCCGGATTTCTCGCCTCCCTTTTTAATTATGCATGCATAATACTAGAAATAAAAAAGTCCGGAGGGCTGGAAGAACTCCTCTTGCTTTTCGACCGGACAAAGATGAGGGTCGTTTCATCTATGCTGGGATTGTGATCTTGGGCTGGAAACTGTTTTGGTTTTGGGTTGTTTTTTGTTTTTTGTGTTGCCACAAGTTCTGTCAGCTGGCTGTTCGTTTCCTACTTGAACATAGGTGAGTTCTGTTTGTGCAAGGTATAGTTTTCTGTGCCTTCTTTAAAGGTCTAGTGCTAAACATCCTCCTCTGAAATGCCTCTTATGAACACCACTTTGCTTGCCTGTGTTTTGAAGACACTTGCTCAGCACGCGGCACCCTTTCAGTGCCCTGGTTTTCTGCTGCTGCACTTTAAATCCTGCTCCTCCACAACCACGTTATTGCTCCTATGTGGCCCTTTAAACACACGATGTCCTGCAGGTTAGCTTCTACATCAGGGGTTCCCAACCTCCTTCTTCCTCTTCCTCCATTGTTTCCAAGCCAGACATGAAACTACAAAAACGGAGCTACTTTTTGGTAAATGCTAAGCCAGGGGTTCCCAACCTTTCTGTGCCATGGGCTGCACCACGCCTCCAACAGCTGAGCAGGTCATGTGATTCTTCCCACTGTAAACGCTGCCGTAAAACATGTCTGCAGCGTTTACGACAGCCGTGGGTGCATTTACGGCAGTGTTTACAACGAGCATGTTTACGCATGCACGTGTGTGTTTTACGGCTGTCATGCAGGTGTCTGCTTCTGCTTCCAGTAGCGGTGATGGTAGCGGGCCACATAAAATGGTGCCGTGGTCCTTAGGTTGCACGCCCCCCCCCTGAGCTAAGGAGTGCAGGAGAGAAAAAATGTACCTAATGACCCCCCACCCACCCAAAAAATAATCATCATCATAGCGTTCCTATGGGATGGGCCCTTCCAAAATACCTTTCAGGTTTTTGTAGTTTTGTAAGACTGCTGCAGCTGAATTTGATGTTTAGAGGTGTACACTACATAACCCAGAAGCCATGCTTTAAACCATAGCTTGCAGTACATAAGCATCCTCAGGAAGTAACAGATTAGATCCTCTGTTCATCTCTTCCTCCCTTAGTAACGTTCCCCCTTGAGAAGGAACTAAACTACCTAAGTCTCTCTTGGTTGCCAGGAGCATTTTTGAGACTAGTTACTACTTGTACAAGGAGTTGTTGTGTGATAAGCCCCCATCATTGCAAGATCAGCAGCTACTCCTTTGCACACACCATGTTTTTGTGTGTGTGTGTGTGTGTGTGTGTGTGTGCCATCTTGATAATTAGTAAAGGTAAAGGTCACCTTTGCTCGAAAGCTAGTCGTATCCGACTCGGGTTCAGTGCTCATCTCTGTTTCAAAGCCGAAGAGCCAGCGCTGTCTGCATTTGCAGGTGTTTCTGTAGTAATGTGGCAGGGCACAGAATGCTGTTTTACCTTCCCACCAAAGTGGTCCCTATTTATCTACTTGCAATTTCTTGCTTTCGAACTGCTAGGTTGGCAGGAGCTGGGACAGAGATGGATGCTCATTCCGTCATGCAGTATTCAGGTATCGAACTGCTGACCTGCCGCCTTCTAGTCAGCATCTTAGCCACATGGCACAAATGTCCTTGGCATTTCAAAAGTTGGGATGGGCATTCAGCAAATGGTTTGGGTTCTGGGCTGCAATTGAGGGGGGGGGGGCAGTGAATAATCTTCCACCCCAGGATTTCTTTGTTGTCCCATCCGTTGCTCTGGTGTCGTGATTTCCACCTTTGGAAGAGGCAAACACCATTGTTCCTATGCACAAACCACGCCAAGTCGTTTCCCTTGTGTACTTTCACAGAAGCCCGCGTGGCTGGCCTGCCTTGATAGTCCAAACGTTTTGGTGCTAACGGTTATCATGTGTCTGCCTGTCGTTTTCTCCTTTGCTGGGATTCCCTGTAAACACTGCACATGTTCATGTTTGAAACGCAACATCCATCTGCTCAAGTGGAGGAATATGACCAACATTTCAAGGCTTGTCAACCTGTCTCTCGTATCCCTGTCTCTTCACTGTATCAGAACCCATCAGCTAGTACGGCGATGGCGAGCCTTGGCACTCCGGGGGTTCTTGGACTTCAATTCCCAGAAGCCCAAGTCCCCTGTGAATCCACACTAATGGGTTTACGGGATTCACAGGCTTCAGGGAATTGAAGTCCAAGAACATCTGGAGTTGCCAAGGTTCACCCTCACGGTGCTAGTAAATACATGTGGTTGTCAGAGTTCTCAAAAATGAAGTTCCAGGGCTGCTTATGGGGCCCATTCATCCTTGTGGCTCAGCAGAAGCTATTCCGCACCCGTCTTAGCATTGTTCTGTATCTGGTTTCCCTTTAACTAGCTGGTAGGATAAGCTTTGGTCTGTGACCATCACCAGCCCCAAAGACCTGTCTGTCTGTCTATCTGTCTCGACTCCAGCTCTAGTTAGTCTGCTGTCCTGTTTCCATGCAAGAGGGACCATTTCCTGATAATTAATGCCTAGTTTGGTTTTTCTTTAAAGGAAACACAATGGAAATGCTGTATTTTAAATTTAGTCTAAGGTGGGGCATTGTTTAAATGAAAACTTAACCCCACTCCCACCGGGGTACATTTAAAAATCCCTTATCTATCTCAATAAGATGAGGGGGTAAAACTTTCTGAAAAGTTTGATTTCTGCACTCAATTTCTGTATGTTCCCCCCCTTTCCCCGGTACTTTTATTTTCCACATGTAAAATGATCTCTATATATGTTGAATTAACATTTTTTTTGTAATTGAAGAGGAAGGAGAAAAAAAAATAGTAACGATCATTTTTTAAAAAAATGTGTTAGTTCCAGCTAAACATGCAGCCAAAACATTCTTCATAGAAACACACAAAAAATATTGAAAGATCTGTATGTAAAGAAAAAGTATAATGGTTATTTCTCTGTATTTTTAGGAGCCTAACAACTTCCTTTAGCTATTGGTGATAGAATATATTTCCTTTTTATGATTCTTTTAAGGACATTTTTAACAACTTGTGGTTCTCCCCCCCTCCCAGGCCAATCCAATTAGTGCATGATAACCTTGAAAGCTCTGGGCAAACAATGGGAAAAGCCCCTTTTCAGAGATGGGAAAAAAATCATGTATTTGCTACAGAGTATTGTATGTGTCTCAATGGGAATGGTGTAAAAACTTAAAGGCCTTACGTGATATGTATCATAGTTAATAAATCAATCTTGTAAAAAAATAAGATTCCCTCCAAATCCACTCATGTGGCTGTTTTTGAGTCATGTTTCTCTTGCTACACTAGGGGTTCTCAATGTTTTCAAGCTGTGGGCCGGACCACGCCCCCCCTCAGACAGCTCATTGGGCCAGACTGGTGGTTGGGTTCCCCCTGCTGTAAATGCTGCCATATAAAGTGTCCGTGGCTGTTGCAGACACATGACAGCTGAAGGCGCATTTATGGCTGTTGTAAATGTGTCCGCAGTGGCAGCAATGTGGGCCACATGAAATGGTGCTGTTCGCCGGGGCCGGCCCATGGGCTGTAAGTTGAGAACCTCTGCTCTACACAAACACACACACACAGTATCCTACATTCCCCACCCCACTCCTACACCCATCCTTCCTTTTGTGTTGACTTGTTTGTCTCCCGTGAAGAAGTCGGGCTTCCTTTGCAGCCCAGCAGCACACCCGTACCACTGCAGAGAGCATTGGAAGAACGGAGGACAAGAAACCACTTGAGGCATGTGAAGGGTGGAAGTGGTTGTGATGATGGGGAAATAATCTCTGCTAATGGAGCTGCTGCTTTCATGTCCCAATCAAACACTGGAGTGGCAAAATGAAGCCACTCTTCTTGGCTTTGTCGTTGGCCAAACTCAAGTCCTCATCGGTGCATGTTTCTGGCAGGCCAGTAAATGAGCCCATGGATTCTGTATCTCCACATTCACATGTTGTGTTGTCCACCAGCAGCCCCCACTTGAGCCTGTTGGTCTGGCATTGAGGGACTCCAACCCTTACCCTATTCATGGTCCTCCAAGTGGTCCTCAGCCATATCCTCCTCTCACGTTCCTTGTCCGATGCGCCGATGGAGCTGCCTCTTGTTCTTTCATCTGCCCACCCATCCCTTGTGAGAAAGTAGAAACTGGGAGTTCTCTTTGCTGGTAAGAGCTTCTGGGTATCATACCTATCAAGTGAGATTGAGCAAAAACGGCACTACAGAGGAAGAGCCATTGCCCCAGCAGAACTCATCCCATGTCAACTTCCTAAAGCCATGATGGTCAACCTTGGCTCTCCAGATGTTCTTGGATCCAATTCCCAGAAGCTGAAGCCAATACTCCTGCCTATCAGGGCTTCTGGGAATTGAAGTTCCAGAATACCTGGAGTGCCAGGGTTCGCCATCACTGTCCTAAAGCCGAGTGCTGTGATGGGGAACCTTCGCACTACAGGTGTTCGTGGACTTCAGTTCCCAGAAGCCCAAGTCTCTGAATCCACACGATTCACGTATGTGCAGTAAACCCATTTGTGTGGATTCACAGAGACTTGGGCTTCTGGGAATTGGAAAGCCAAGAACACTTGGAGTGCCAAGGTTCAACACCACTGGCTTAGTGTGTCTCTTAACAGGGCATGTGAAATTGCCTCCCCACATACCTGTGAGTAGTTTGATACATGATTTTCTCGTCGTGATGTGCAGTTCCAGAGCAGGCGATGTCTTGTGAGGTGTTCTGCTTGATGCTAAGTCTCCGGACTTCACCCCTTTAAGCCATGGCAAGGTGGGCAGCATTTCAGGTGTGGAATCTGAGGCTTAGCAACTTCTCTCAGTCTCGGCCTTGAGAATTTTAATTTTGAGCCATTCTGACGATGCTTTTGTGAGTCAAGATCAAAGTCTCCCATGTTTGAAATTCATGTCTGACGATAAATTTGGCTATAAATGGTGCTTATCTCCATTCATAGCCAAAGAGCCAGTGATGTCTGTAGACATGGTCACATGGCAGGCAGGACTAGATGCTGGAGCACACGGAACGCTGTTACCTTTCCTGCCGAAGTGGTGTCTGATTATCTACTTGCAATTCTATTTCACTTTTTAGATGTGTTAATTTTAACTTTGTATATTATTACATGGTGGTGGTGCATCTGACACGGATTTAAAAAAAAAAGATTTTCTTGCTTTTGAACTGCTAGGTTGACAGGAGCTGGGATAAACGATGGGAGTTCACTCCTTCACACAGCATTCGGGTCTCAAACTGCATATATTGATTCACAGGGAGTAGGGGTTTGGGGTTCCCAAGTTGGCCCTTCCAGCCCCCCCCAAAAGAACCACCATTCCAGCCTGGATACAATCCTTCAGGTTGTCATTTTATTCTCCCATCACTAGACAAACCAGCAAGGTTGGTGCTGTCCCCTTGCAGAGATGACCTTTCCTGACCTCCCCCATCTTTTTATTCCTCTTGATTGGGTCTAATCCCTGCTACTGTATTTGGGTTCTTGTCATTTTCTATCAACACTACTCAGATACTGAATGTGCTTTGCTGTGTTAGGTTGCCAGCACAGTATTAGAATGTGCAAGAAGCCATTAGTTGCATGTAACGACTTCTTCCTTTCTGATTATCCTGTAGTGAAGGGTGTGTGTGTGTGTGTGTGAAAGCATTTAATCTTATTTTAATGATTGAATTTGGGCTTTTTCCTGCCAGTGAACTCAAGGTGGACAACCTAGGGCTGTGATGGTGAACCTTGGCACTCCAGGTGTTCTTGTACTTCAATTCCCAGTAGCACAAGTGGTACCTATTTATCTCCTTGCAATGTGTTGCTTTGAAACTACTAGGTTGGCAGGAGCTGTGACCGAGACGGGAGCTCGCTTCGTCAAGCATCACTCGGGTCTCGAACTGCTGACCTTCCGACCTTCCAGTCATCAAGTTCAGCATCTTAACTACTAAGCCATCATAGTATCCTCCCCGCATTTGCCAAACCCCAAATAAGTCTGTTTCTCCCAGCAGATACGTAGCAATTTGCTCACTAAAAGGGCTGTGCTTAATTGCTGCCCCCAGCAATTAAGGCTTTTGTTTGGTAGAACTGCACCTAGCAATTAGAGCAATGTTCAGCCGTTGTCTGCCCCCCCACAAATGCCACAAGTGTCAGTGGGGTTGGACGTCATACCTTTGCTTCATTTGCCAAATGGGCTTTTTTTAAAAAAAAACTTTGAGCATCTGAAGCCTATTATTATGGCTCTGATTAAACAATTGTTCGTTGAGTGATTTGTTTAAGGTCGGGTACCTAACTGCTTAATTAATCAGGCATTATGCACATCTATCAAGAACTTGGGACACAAGAAGTGCATGGAGAATATGGCTTATTCTATTAAAACCCAATTTTCCTCCTAGCAGTGGGATTCTAAGGATGCTCATAACAGCTTTAAACCTGCTACAGATAATGCTAAACCACAACTAATGGTGGTTGTATCAGAAAGCAACCCCCCCCCCCCCCCGCACAGAACTCTAGTTCCCATTTATCCCAGTTGCATGATCTATGGGAATGGATGATGGGAACTAGAGTTTATCAACATCTGGCCATGTGTCTCTTCATCCTTCCTATAAGATCTTTAGAGAGTTATATGCTCTAAATCAGGAGTCCTCAAATTTGGCTCTCCAGGTATCCTTGGACTTCTATTCCCAGAAGCCCAAATCAGCACACTTGCGGATCAGGGCCTCTGGGAACTGAAGTCCAAGAACATCTGGAGAGCCAAGTTTGAGGAACCCTGGTCTAAGTTTGTGAGTTCCCAGAGTAGTAATATTGGAGGTGCATCATGCGATCAGCAGGGAGCGCCATTGCTTCGTTTTGCAACGCAACACAAAGCACACCGTTGACCCAACTGGTACTTCTGGATGGGAAAGGAAGGAGAAATTGAATGGCAACTCCTGCATTGATAATACATTAATTCCCCTTAAATTTCTAGCACATCCTTTCACTGAAACTGGAGGCAGATCACCCATCTCCCCACTTCCAGAAAAGCAGCAGCACCACTTTCCCACACGTCAGAAATGGGGAAGAATCTTGTTACATCTTAAGAGCTAAAATGGTCTTATTTGGCATTAACTTTTGCAGAGCACATAGCAAACTTCCTGTCAGGAAATCAAAACCAACATATCCCCCCCCACCCCCTTGCTCCACTCTTTAAAATGTTAATCAGCAAGCTGGATTCCCTACCCCTGTACCAAAGTTGGGATTCAATGTCAAGGATGCGGGCCGGAAGAGTGTTTCTGAGCAAGCGTGAGTGGCCTGAATGCTCTGGAAACAAAGCGCTGGTGAGGGTGAAGTCATCTTCCATATCCAGATCAAACTTTGGACTTCCAAAATGAAGCCACTTTCTTGGCTTTGGCGTTGGCCAAACTCAAGTCCTCATCGGTGCATGTTTCTGGTAGTCGTCAGCAGACCAGTAAGTGAGCCGGATTCTGTCTCTCTCCACATTCACACCATGTGTTGTTGTCCACCATCAGCCCCCACTTGAGCCTGTGGGTCTTGCATTTAGGAACGCCAACCCTCAGCCTACCTCTAAGTGACGTAGGGGAGGTTGGGTTCCTCAGCCATTTCCTTATCCAGTGATCTTCCTCCACCTAACAATTTGGTTTTGCTCTTGCCAAAAGGTGAAGTGGGGGGAATCATACGGGGCTATTTATAGAAGATATAATCCAGTGATGGCGAACCTTGGGCACTCCAGGTGTTCTTGGACTTCGATTCCCAGAAGCCCAAGCCTCTGTGAATCCACATGGATGGGTTGACTGCCCAAGGTTTGACATCACTGACCTATCTCTCTGTAACATTGCTGACGTTCTTAGTGTAGGATTAGATTCTGCTCCCCTAACCGGAATATCAGGTGCTCAGATGTTGAGCTTGAAGGGTTAATACTAAAGCTGGTGGGTGGGTGGGTGGCAGGCAGGGTCTCTCTCCATCACCTAAGCCAGGAAAGAGCTAACAGGGGTCAGGCCCGTGTCAGCAGCTAGCAGTCTCTGGAAACTGGCGCATGGCTTATGAGGCAGGGCTGGGAGTCCCTCTTGGGAGCCTCTGACATGGATTGGCAACGGCCTGATTGACAGCTGCGACTCAGATGAGTCCAAAGGCCTCCCCAGCCCTGCCACAGGTCAGATTTGGGCCTGGTCCCTCCAGGCGGTGGGGGAATCCAGCCTGCGTCCCCCTCCCTCTGCAGACACAACTGCCATTGCGGTGGCCTTTGCTCCGAGTTCTGATGATGGCACTTGCGCGGCACTCCATAAGAGAAGAAACTGTTGGAAGGATGTGGAAAAGGTGTGCTTGTGTTCAGCTCTCTTGAGATACACCCAACCAGCTGCTTTCTTCTTCTTCATCATCTCCGTTTCCGTCTCCTCCTCCTTTCTTTTTCTTCTTCTAGTGCCATATCTGATTCTGAATATTGGCTCTCTTCTTGGTGATCAGCCATGAAAATTGTCCTGAAAATATAATGCACTGGCCTCCCATTGGCCTTCTGCATCACAGCATGACCCCTGTACCACCGATCGAGTTCCTGATCATGTCAGTGGTTAACTAACCTGACAACCCTGAGAACTAGCAGCCTTGGGTGCCGAAGTCCACAGGGAAGGGTGATGATGCCCAAGTGGATTAAATCCCACTTGAATTTATCTTGATGCGGGTCAGCAGTTTAATCTCTCCTGGCCTGAGGATGATGATGAGGATTTGGTGTGCCAAAAGGGCTCAGGACCGGAAAGTGACTCGTGGAACTGGATCAGTGGTACTATGGGTGTCACAATGCAATGCGGAAGGCAAATGGAAGGCCACTGCATTATATGGTTTCCAGGACAATCTTCATGGCTGATCAGTTGAAATGCATCCCCACCACTGAAAATAACAGTTTAGGATACCTGACAAGGGATGGGGTTGAGGATGCATTTAAAGAACAGGGTGATAGTACTAATTGCCATTGGCTGATACTCATATCTGAGTACAGTTTATGTTTTCCCCCTGGAAATCGTTTTGCCATTGGCATGAATTTGTTTAAGGTGGATCCCAGCTTGCCATGAAGTGACCCACACACTGTGGTCACGGAGCTATCTCCTGCGGCAGGCATGAAATGAGACATGCAGGATTTAACACCGGGACTGCAATGGACTGCCGCAGCCTTGAGGATATGGACAAGGTGCGCCTTCACAGCCAGTCCATCTGGTGTGGCCTCTTCCACCTCTATGACCATTGGGAAGAGCAAAGTGGCTCCTCCTCCGCTCATTTTGGTGGTAGTATTGAAAACCAAAAGGACGGACCACTTATCCTATCCTCCACCCCCTTACTGTGCCATGCTTAGAGAGATGTGGCACCCGCTTTGCCCACGTGGTTTGCCCCTCCCCGCTTCCCCCGATGCATCAACCTGTCAGTCAAGCCCAGGGTGACATGGTAGACCTTCCTTGGTCATTATGGATGACAGATGTCCATTATCTGCTAATCTCTCTGCATTAATCAGACGCTGGCTGCCAATCAAGTTTGCTAGAGGAACTGCGTATTTATTTGCATCTGTCAGGCCCAATTACTGCTACGTAGCCAAAAGGAAGCCACACTTCTGCTCTCTCTCCCCCACTCCACCCCATTGAACGTTTTCACTTTCTCTCACTTTCATCCTGATGATTTCCATAGGTCAGGGGTGTCCAAACTACGGGCCGGTGGCTGGATCTGGCCCTCGATGCCAATTCATCCGGCTTCGCGAAGCCCTCGTTGCTCCTGGAAGTGGAAGTAAAATGCGCCCAGATGGGTGCATTTTACTTCCGCTTCCAGGAGCGATGAGGGCTTTGCGGGCCAGATGAATTGGCATTGGGGGCCAGATCTGGCCCCTGGGCTGTAGTGACAGGCTCCCTGAACCACGTGGCCGGCCCATGGCCCAAAACGTTTGGGCACCCCTGCCATAGGTAGATCACAGAGTCTGATGGAATCTTTAGTAGCTGCTGATGTTTGATGCGGCTTTGTTGTGCTGGGAAAAAAAGCAGGTGACAACGGTGGGTTGATGGGATGGCTTTCATTTGATGATCACCATCATCATCATCATCATTTATTCAACTCATACCCCCTTGACCATCTTGGGTTAGAAAGTGGGTTTTAGCAACCGGGCGGCGACACACACACACACACACACACACACACACACACACACACACACACACACACACACACACACACACACACACACACACACACACACACACACACACACACCTCATGTCTTGATAACCTGTAAGGTGAATGTCCTCTTGAATTTCAAAGAACATTTTGCAAGCACCTTCTTCTTCTCTGCTTCCTCTTTTACCCCATCAGCTGTCGAGCACATTAGGTAAAGGTAAAGGTAGCCCTTGCACAAAAGCCGGTCGTATCCGACTCTAGGGTTCGGTGCTCATCTCTGTTTATAGCCAAAGAGCCAGCGCTGTCTGCATCTGCAGATGTTTCCGTGGACATGTGGCAAACATGCCTAGATACCGAAGTGCATGGAATGCAGTTTACCTTCCCACCGAAGCGGTACCTATTGATCTACTTGCAATTTCTTGCTTTCAAACTGCTAGGTTGGCAGGAGCTAGTACAGAACAACAAAATGTCACTCTGCCACACAGCACTTGGGTCTCGAACTGTTGACCTGCTGACCTTCCAGTCAGTGTCTTAACCACGAGCCACTATTTATCTACTTGCAACTTCTTGATTTCAAACTGCTAGATTGGCAAGAGCTGGGACAGAGATGGAATTTGACTCTGTCATGCAGCACTGGGGTCTCAAACTGATGACCTGATGACTTTCTTTCTTTTCTCTCTTTTTTCCTCTTTCCTTTTCTTTCTTTCTCTCTCTCTTTCTCCTTTCCTTCCTTCCTTTCCTCTTTTCTTCCTTCCCCCTCTCTTTCTTTTTCTTTCTCTCTTCTTTCTTTCTCTCTCTCTTCCTTCCTTCCCTCCCTCTTTCTTTCTTTCTCTCCTTTTCTCTCTCTCTTTCTTTCTCTCTCTCCCTTCCTTCCCTCTTTTTCTTTCTTTCTCTCTCTTACTCCCTCCCTCCTTCCCCCCCTCTTTCTTTCGCCAAGGCAACTGTTGTGTCTTTACAAACCGAGACCAGCCCTTCGCGAGAGGCGCCCACCGAGACCCTGAAGCATCCCTGGGGCGCTTGAGCATGTGCAGAGTGCCTCCCGTTCCCCTGGCTTGCAGGCCGGCTAGAAGAGCGAGGGGGGAGGGGGAGAGAGAGGGGGGCTCCGAGCTCTCCCCAGCTCGCTGAATGGAGGCGGCGGAGTAGGCGGAGGCGGCATCAGGCTGCGCCGCGCCTGCTCATCATCATCATCATCATCATCACCACCACCACCATCCTCCTCTCAAAAGCAGCCGCGCCGTCCGTGCCTGTCCAGCCCCGGCCCTCGGAAGTGGGCGGCGGCCGTCCGGGAGAGCCGCGGTCGATGGCGGAGCTGCGGGGCCGGGCGTCCCCGGGGTGGCGGAGGATGGAGCCGGGCAGCCGGGGGCGCCGGGGGTCCCGGCCGGGGTGAGGCTGGCTTGCCGCGTGGCACGGAGCGGGAACGGGGGCGGGGGGGGGAGTCGGGTCGGACGGCGGAGTTTGGGAGCTTTGGGGAGGAAAAGAGGAAAGGGGAGGGGGGGGCTTCTCTAGGGATGTGGGGAAAGTTTGGGGAAAGATCTGCGGGGGGGGGGTCGTCGAGGGGGCTCCCCCCGGGCTTCTCTTTCCTGATTCCGGAGCCACGGAAGGATGGAGGAGACGTCGAAGGGGCGCGCATTTGGGGGCGCTTATGCCGGGTACCGACGGGGGGGGGGGATAGGGCTGGCTGGCTGGGGAACCGGAGGGGAGGTGGGGTGTGTGTGTGTGTGTGTGTCTGAATAGGAGTCCAGAGCGCCGATCGGAGCGTGGGGAGAGTCACTCCGGATCGCGTGTGTGTCTGTGTCCGTGTCCGGGGCTGGCTTGCTTGTTCGGGACCTTCGGAGGGTCTCCGGGGGAGGGGGCTCAACATCAGGACCTCTTTTTTTAAGAGGGGTGGGGGGAGAAAGTGGATGGAGATCTTGGCAGGAGAAATTGACCGGTTTAGGATTGGGGGGGGGGGGTTCCTTAGAAGAGGACCTGACCTGAAAGTTTGGGGTCTGGGAAAAACCTTTGGAAAGGGATCCCGTTTTTTATTTGGGGGGGGGGGGGGGAGTCTTGAAAGGTCTGGCGGGGATGCTAAATTTGGGGCTGGAAGAAGGAGTGGAGACTGTGTGGGGCCAGCCCCCTTTTGGGTGGGGAAGGGGTCCGGATGGAGGCACGTCGGGGGTGGTGGTGGGCTGCTTTGAGTCTCCCAAGGGAAATGTGGGTGGTGGGTGGTGGGTGGGCTTAGGCTCTTCCAGCCCTGGTGTTCTGGATGCTGTTTCGCCTCTGGACTGGGGAATTGGGGTGGGGTTCTGGGGTGGGAGAACTGACCTTAAACCTGACCCCAGAACCTTCCCTTACGTGCAGGGTAGGGATTCTCAACCTGTGGCCTGTGGACTGGATGTGGCCCATGGCACCATTTCATGTGGGCCCCCACCACCTCCACCACACCAGGAAGGGCCGTGTGGTGGAGGAAGGGCAAAAGGGTCGTCCAGCCCCCGGAGTTGTCTGAGGGAGCATGACCCAGTGGCCCCTGGCTTTAAAAGGTTGAGAGCACCTAGTGTCGTGTCCCACTCTTATGTCCGTTCTCTCCCAGCTCAACGTCATTGGAAACTCTCTCTCTGTGTTGTTTTTTTTGGGTCTGGGTGAGACCAGTTTGGGATGACCTTGCATCTCTGGTGCACGTTTGCTTTGCGGTTGGTGTAGATGTGTGTGAGAACTTCCCGACCCCAGATTATGGCCCCCTGGAAGACAGTAAGGCAAGACTGACAGCTGTCATTCAGGACTCACAATCAAATCCTGGCAGGAGCCTGTAGATCGGGGAAGTCAAGCCATTGCCCTCTTGACCCCTTGCTCAAGCCCCCCTCCCATCAGACAGGGGTTGGGCTGTTCTTATGAAAGATGGGCTCCCCGGGAAAATAGATGGCCTTAGATCCATTCAATTGGCGGATTCTCCCCACCCACTTCCCCACCCCCATCCCCCCAAAAATCCTTCTCCTTATTTCCGATGTGAAGGAGCCACTAACGCCAAATTTGGGAGACTCAAGCAATCCATAGGTGGGGCTGGACATTTAGGAGAGTTCTCTTTCTGGCCACCTGTCATTGGAGAAGGTAAGACCAAACTCAGGGACTGTGGTGGCTTAGTGGTTAAGGTGCTGAACTTGATGACAGGAAGGTCATAGACCGATTGGCGCATGGCTTTGTGTTGAGAGCAGAATGAGAGCAGAAAAAAAATGTTGTTTCAGAAGGTCAATTGGCTATGGAAGTAACAGCCATACAAGACTTGAACACACACAGAATCCTGACTCGTACTATTGTCTTCGTATCCTGGGAGAAACGTCTGCGCTGTGGAGTTAAACCAAGGGTGGCCAAACCTTTTTGGGCAGTGGGTCAGTCACGTGGTTCGGTGGGCCGGTCATGTGGTTCCTCCCACCGGAAGCAGGAGCAAAACGTGCCTTGCAATCTGTTTTGCAACAGGATGAGATAGATTTTAAGCTGACATTGTTTCTGCTTAAACCAGGGGTGCCCAAACTATGGCCCATGGCCCCTGATGCCAACTCATCCGGCCTGCGCTGCCCTCGTCGCTCCTGGAAGCAGAAGTAAAGCACTTCCAGTTCTGGGAGGGACGAGGGCGGCGCAGGCCGGATGAATTGGCTTTGGGGACTGCACCTGGCCCGTGAGCCGTAGATTGAGCATCCCTGAGTTAAATCATGGAAGACATGATGGGGTTGCCATGCCTAGTTGGATCTGGAATTAATTCTCCTTTAAAGGCAGATGCCCAGGGCCTGGCAGGACGCTCTCGGCATGGAGGGAAATCCATGCCATGTGTGGCCAGAGGGCAAGCTTGTAATTCTTTCCAACTTTGCACATGATGGGACTTTGACCTCGGAAAAGATGTTCCAGGTTTTGGCCTGGGGTGGTGCAGAGATTGAGAGCGAGCGAGAAGGGTGTTTTGGCCATCTGCAGGTTTTCGCAAACTGAGGGTTGTTTTTTTTTTTGGGAAATACACCTTCCAGAATTTCCTTCTTCCATTGTTTTTTGTGGCCCAAAAAAGAAGCATATCAAACTAATCCCATATGCAAGGGATGGTGCGCAGATTTTTTCTTCCTTAACCGCAGCCAAAGTGGAATTGCAGATACTCAAGCCTTGAATAAATAATTGGGAAGATGCATCGACATAGATGGTGATTTTCCCCAACCTGAGATTTCTGCTCAAAGGGAGATTTGATTTCTTACCATTTCTCAAGATAGGGCAGATGTTTATTAGCAAAGATAAAGGTAAAGGTTGCCCTTGTTCGAAAGCCAGTCGTATCCAACTCTAGGGTTCGGTGCTCATCTCTGGTTATAGCCAAAGAGCCAGGACTGTCTGCGTCTGCAGATGTTTCCATGGTCATTTGGCATGCTTTACTAGATGCTGGAGTGCACAGAGCACTGTTACCTTTCCGGACGAAGTAGTACCTATTGATCTACTTGCAATTTCTTGCTTTCCAGCTGCTAGGTTGGCAGGATCCGGGACAGATAACAGGAGCTCACTCTGTCATGCAGCACTCGGGTCTCGAATGGCTGACCTCCCGACCTTCCAGTCATCAAGTTCAGTGTCTTAACCACTAAGCCACTGCATTATAGAAGAAGCAATGAGTTTAAGGGCGGAGATTTATTTCCGTGAATTGTTATTTCCCCTCCAGAAGAGAATAGTTGGGAACTCTCCCTTCCCTGCTGAATGCCATGGGGGAGATCTCCAGGTTTTGTATGATTTTGGTGGAGGAAAAGCAGGCTTTCAATTTTGAAATGCCATAGTCACATGTCGGATGTACATGGATTTTTATTTTTGCTCTCTGTTTCCCTAAAGCCCGGCTTCTGAGAGATTCTGAAGGTTCGATAGCCATAAAGGATGTTGTGCCTTGGGTGCTTGCATTTCTTGGGTGCTGGTTGGAAGGGTCTTTTCTTGCTCATGGTTGATACATTCTGGGCCTTAGCATTAGGGACGTTTGTTTCAGCATGGTGCCCACAGAGAGGGCTCCAAGTGCCACCTCGGGCAGCATGCCATAGGTTCGCCACCACTGGTCTAGATGAACCAGAACTAGGAGAACATCCTGTTTGGGATTAGGGGGAATGCTAGTGGGGATTCTGGGGCCTGTAGTCCTAAAAGAGTTTCTAAACTCAGATTTTTCTTTTTCTTTCATGTCCCAATCAAACCCTGGACTGCCAAAATGAAGCCACTTTCTTGGCTTAGTTGTTGGCCAAATGTAAGTCCTCACCGTGCATGTTTCTGGCAGTCATCGGCAGACCAGTAAATGAGCCCATGGATTCTGTCTCTCGCCACATTCACACTGTGCATTGTTGTCCGCTAGCAGCCCCCACTTGAGCATGTTGGTCTTGCATTTAGGGGCTGTGACCCTCAGCCTATTCAGGGTCCTCTAAGTGACATAAGGGAGGTTGAGATCCTCAGCCATATCCTCCTTTAATGTCCTTCCTTGTCCAGTGAGCTCCTTCCTCCATCTTCTAGTTTGGTTTTGCTCTTGTGACCCTCAAGAGTGTTCGTTCTTGCCATAAAGCTCTTCCTGGATCTGAGCCGGCAGACTTGAGGCTCATCATCTCCATTGAGAGGCTGTGGACGGTCCTTCTCTTGCTTAGTTCTCTCGGCGTCTGTTGTGACTTCTCTCTAAGCCAAGATGGATAAGTGGTCCAACCTGGTGGTACGAGGCGGTTTCTTCTGAGATGCTGGTTCTCGAGGAGGCTTTCGTGTAGGACGGAGACTGAAGGAAACTCACAATTAAGCACTAGCTTGTGAATGACCAGGAATTCCCTGGCAGATGACAGAGGAAGCGGGCACTCGAGGGGACGTGGAGTACAAATTAAGCAAGCTCCTTGAAGGAGGAAACTTTCTTCCTTCACATCTGGCATGGAAACACGGCTTCCCATTCATCTGCTGCCAGCTCTCAGTAGGCTAGTAAAAGAAAGCTATTCCGGCTAGTAATCTTTGTGCGCTTGTTCACAAATCTGGGCCAAGGACTTCCGTAATTCAGCTGTGCTTCTCCAGGGCTGTCAATGCTCTCTCGCCTGCAACTTGGCCCCAGCACCTAATGTTTTCAGGTAGAGTATCTTTGAATAGGGAGGTTCCATGCAACTTGAGGTGCAATCCTCAATGGGGGAGCGCGTTCTCTCCCACATCTCTGAAGCATCCCTGGACCGCACCCTTTCTCCTGCCGGCCTGCAGTTTGCAAAGGTGTGAACCGGGGCACCCAGCTTCTTTGCCCGGGCTGGCCATTGGTATGCGCAAAGCAGCATGTCTATTGATGCTCCCCATTTGATATGCGCGAGAGGTGTAGGTTTTGTATTGGTATGTGCGAGAGGGTGTGAGTGCAGTTGTGCGTGCCTCTGGATCGGTATGCGTGGGCGCTCGTGCGTTCCATGCGGGGAGCTTAGGAGGGGCGGGTTTGGACGTGCCGCTCTTGGATTGTGCATCTCCTGGACCGAGCCTGCTTCTAGAACTGTGCGCCTGTGGATTTTGTTTTTTCATGGCTTTCATCCGCTGCAGACAATATTTTCATCTCCTCTGCTTCATGCATCCTATATGCACACCTGCCTGGCGACCCAGCCTTCTCCTTTGGCAAATGGCCTCCTCCCCATCTCTAGCCCACTGCCAAGGAAAGAAGTTTATTAGCTCCAGTGTTAACAGCTTGAAGGCGGACTGTGGTGGCTCAAGTGGTTAAGATGCTGAACTTGATGACTGGAAGGTCGGCAGGTCAGCAGTTCGAGACCCGAGTGCTGCACGACGGAGTGAGCTCCCGTCGTCTGTCCCAGCTCCTGCCCAGGTATTGCAAATTCAAGTCCATGGTTTCCTTTATTGACTCAATCCCTCTCATGTTCAATCGTCCTCATGATGATGGCTTCAATTTGTCATTTTTGCTTGGACTGGACACCCCCATCCAAGAAAGGTGACTGTCCAAAAGGGAACTGGGTGTCCTTCAAAGAGAGGGGTGTCCTCTTTTAAAGGAAAGCAAGTGGCAAGCCAGGCTTGGTTTGATCGCTGCCTTCTCTGTAAATTCAAGAGAAGCATTTTCAGTTTTCTCAGCAGGGAGGTGAAATGGACTTTGCACGTGGCACAGAGGCAGTGTGCCAATAGGGAAGTTGCATGTCTCCTTCTGGCCATTCATGCGTTTGGCATCTTTTGATGTCTTTCGCATTTATACCCGTGTTAATGTCAACTAAAAGTTTGGCAGGTCAGCACTTCGATACCCAAGTACTGCATGACAGAATGAGCTCCTGTCTCTGTCTTAACTCCTGCCAACCTAGCAGTTCAAAAGCAGGAAACTGCAAGTAGATAAATAGGGGCCACTTCGGTAGGAAGGTAAACAGCGTTCCGGGCACTCCGGTGTTTAGTCATGCCTGCCACATGTCCACAGAAACGTCTGCAGATGAAGACAGTAGGCTAAAAACTGAACCCTAGAGTCGGATACGACTGGCTTTCGAGCAAGGGGCTACCTTTACCTTTACCTGGCTGCAGAGGAACACAATGGCAGGATTTGAACTCAGCATTCAGGAAATTTTTTTTTAAGGAAGGTTTCTTTATTTCCCTCCCTAGAATTGTATGGAGAGCATTTCTGGATTTTAATTATAACTCCCGCAAAGGCATCAACTATAATTGAGCTAAATTTGTGTCATAGTTTATGCTAATATATATTATTATTATTTTTGCAATTAGTGGCTTTTTAGTAAGATTTGTCTCTGGAGCTCAGCTCCCCCCCCCCCCCAATTGTCAATGTGCATTTTACCCCAAATCCCCCTTCCCCAAATTATGTAGCAATTTTAAATCCTTGGACAGAGATTTCAATAAAAACAGATGGTTATTCGAAGGAATATTTTCCTTCCCCCAACATTTCATGTGTTACGTGATCTTATACTGGTCACTATGGCATAGGACTGTATGTAGGTACATATTTAGCACAATTTCTCATACCTGCAGGCCAAAAATATAAAATTTCAAAGCATTGAATTGTGTTTCCTACATGCTTAATCACATCCCTCTGAGGAAGCATTGGACAAATATTGCTTCGTAGCAAAGGTGATCCCCCCACTAGATCTCCAACCTTAGCAACTGATATTCAGATAGAGTACCCATGAATAGAGAGGTGTGCCTTTCTGATGTTGTTAATGGTCCTTAGTGAGATCTCTTATTTTCCCCATCTCTGCAAATCCCTTATTAAAGATGGAGGTCTGCCTTGCTTGAAAGCCAGTCGTATCTGACTCTAGGGTTCAGTGTTCATCTCGGTTTATAGCCAAAGAGCTGGCACTGTCTGCATTTGCAGACATTTCCATGGACATCTGGCAGGCAGGACTAGATACCAGAATGCATGGGACACTGTTACCTTTACCACTGAAGCGGTCGTTGTCGTTGACCGCAACTCGTATCTGAGAATGCATTTGCTCCTGAAGGAGGAAAAATGTCATTGGTGTGCATTTGTTTAAGGCGGATCCCAGTTTGCCATGAAGCGACCCACACACTATGGTCATGAAGCCATCCTCTGTGGAACACACAAAACGAGATATGTACCTGTGTATCCACTTGCAATTTCTTGCTTTCGAACTGTGAGGTTGGCAGGACCTGGGACTGAGATAGGAGCTCACTCCGTCACATAACACTCAGGTCTCAAACTGCTGACCTTCCAGCTGTCAAGTCCAGACTCTTAACCCACTAAGCCACTGCAGGGAATGTCCTTCATTAGGTTTCCCTTGCTCGAAAGCCAGTCGTATCCGACTCTAGTGTTCAGTGCTCATCTCTGTTTCATCGCCAAAGAGCCAGCGCTGTCTGCTTCTGCAGACGTTTCTGTGGTCATGTGGCAGACATGACTGGACACCGGAGTGCACTGAATGCTGTTACCTTCCCACCAAAGTGGTCCCTATTTGTCTACTTGCGTTTTCTTGCTTTCCAACTGCTAGGTTGGCATTATTGCTCAATCAATAATTACTCATTAGAGCCACATAAATTACTCAATCTCCCCACTTCATGTGGGCAAACAGTGCCATGAACAATCCAGACATCCTTTGTTTCTACACCTCTAGCAATGGATCGGACTGAGGTTGGAAAAGCTGTTTTGCAGGATTAAACCTCCCACCATCTCCAGCCAGGATCGTGGTGGTGGTGGTGGTGGTGGTTTGGGGGGGAAATGAGCCCCAAGGAAGCAGCCCAAATAGTAACTTTATCAAGCTATGAGCCGAGGGCACATTAGGTACGATGCGCTGTTGTCACAGAGGGGGAACCACGCCGGGTCGGAAGTGAGACATTTTATCTGCAGAGTGTTTAACAAACAAGTCACAGCGAGTTCCTGAGACAGCCACGCTAGGCACTGAAAAGCCGGGATTTATTAAGCCACGTATGATTTGGAACAATTTGGCCGTTCGGCACCGAGCAAATGCAGCCATAGGAAAGAAGTAAGTACATCCCATAAACACCCCCCTCCCCAAGGAGGTTCTTAAAATGTCTAGAGACCCAGATTTTCTTTCTTTCTATCTATTTTTTTTAAAAAAGCCTGATTAACCATCTGCTTTGTTAACTAACGAACGAATGGCTTAAATTTGCAAATTACCCAAATCTTGACACCGGATGCCCTTTTCAAATAGCTGAGAGATAGTTAGTTAGGTTTTTCTTTTTTAAAGTTAGCAGCTGCTGTTAGGGGAAACGTTTTCCTTTATAAAGCACATTCTGCGCGGCGCGATTTAATGTGCCAGAGAACCAAGACATGTTCAGACAGTAAATGCGATGGCTTTGTACTGCCAGCCTTGCCAAATGACAAACAGAACCATGTACAGTATTTATTTATTGGTGGTTCTTGGGGAAATGTGGATTGTTCTGCTGCCCATGCAGGGCTCCCAAAGGGATGTACAGTACATGCAAACATGCTCTCGAAACGGATTAAAATCTGTTTTAAAAGTCAGTTTTGGATACCAGCTTGGGAAAGGTTTGCCAGCTAAGCTGTCGGCGAGGACTAGAAACGTGAGGGTTTTCTTTTGTTAACCAGAAAGCTGTAATTTTTTAAGGCTTCTTGCCTCTTGTACTGGATTACTAACCACTTGTCCTGGGGTGTCATCGTGTCATCTTTCGCCTTGTATTTCGCCATAGCTGTCAAGTACCCCTTATTGGCCGGGAAAACCCCTTATTTTACCCTCTTTCCCACCGTCATCCCTTATTAATTAGACTGCAGTGCCCTATTGCCGCCATTGGAGGGCAGCACAGGATAAGCATAGCTGTCAAGTATCCCTTATTGGCCAGGAAAACCCCTTATTTTACCCTCTTTCCCACCGTCATCCCTTATTAATTAGACTGCAATGCCCTATTGCTGCCATTGGAGGGCAGCAAAGGATAAGCATAACTGTCAAGTATCCCGTATTGGCCGGGAAATTTCCCTTATTTCCAAATCCAAAACTTGTATTTCGCTGACCGAGAGGAAGAGGAAGGACCAGGGATTGGAATAGGTGAAATGCCTCCATAGTTCTAGAAATACCTTTCCCTTGCACTCTCTGCCAAAACTTACTTGCAAAAAGCATCTGGTTGTGGCCGAATTCTCGTTAAGTTTCTTATGGATTCCTATGCAAGGCCTTTCCTGTGGCTGCTCCAAGCCTGTGGAACTCCCTGCCACTGAAGTCCTGGCTGCCTGTCTCCTGCTATTCAGACCTGATTCTCCCAAGGCTGGCCCTTGGAAAACTGTCGCCGTGTATTAGTGCCGAAGAAGCGTTGAACCCAAATATTGCTGTGGATTGTTCAAATTGTTCCATTTTGGATTTTGTTTGTTTATGTGTGCTTTGTATATTTTAGTGCATGTTTACAGGTAAAGGTAAAGGTCACCCTAGCTCGAAAGCCAGTCATATCCGTCTCTAGGGTTCAGTGCTCATCTCTGGTTCATAGCCGAAGTGCCAGTGGTGTCTGCTTCTGCAGACGTTTCCATGGTCATGTGGCAGGCACGACTAGACACCGGAGTGCATGGAACGCTGTTGACCTTCCCACCGAAGTGGTCCCTATTGCAATTTCTTGCTTTCAAACTGCTAGGTTGGCAGGAGCTGGGACAGACGACGGGAGCTCGTTCCGTCCCGCAGTATTCGGGAATCGAACTGCTGACCTGCCGCCTTCCAGTCGGCGTCTTAGCCACCTGAGCCATGGATCGCTGCTATTTCACCCATCAGCTGCTTTGAGTTCTGTTTTGGAGGAGGAAAACGGGAGAAGGGTTGACGAAATTGCTAAATAAATAATAAATGCTTTTAGTTTCATTTTTCTTAGCAGGGGCCTGATGCAGATATTCCCCAGATGTGGACCTGGCTTGGAAAAAGGGAGGGGAAAAAATAAGAGAAATATTGCATTGCTCAGGAGGAAGACATGAGAAAGGCATGCTTGAAGAACAGAAAAGAGCAAAAGAGTTGCTGGCCCTAAATAATAATTTAGTGTCAGAAATTATTCTGGGTCGAAAGGATGTTTGCTGGAGAAACTCCACTCAGGGGATGCCCGAATGAGGCTCGTTTTATGTCCCCAAGATCTTTTCCCCACCAAAGTGGTCCATATTTATCTACTTGCAATTTCTTGCTTTCAAACTGCTAGGTTGGCAGGAGCTCAATCCGTCGTGGAGTGCCCAGGTCTCGAACTGTCAACTTGCCGGCCTTTCAGCTAACAAGGCGAGCTTCTTAACCAGTGAGCCACCGCAGCCCCTCCAAAATCCATGTCTTTTCTCCTTCACCAGACGGGGCCTTTTTCTAATGGATTCCCACGGTCGCGGGACGGTCTGAGCTGGACCCCGAATCGGATGGTTCCTAGGTCAAGATGGCAGCGCTGTACGGCAGCGAGGTCAAGTGCGTCAGCGTGGAGTGGGACTTCCTCCAAGGCCTGCTGGTCAAGAACCAGCCGGTCCCCTGGTAAGGTGGCCCTTTGTGGGTGTCCCACACTGTGCCAGGGGAAGACCCCATAACTTGTTGGGGTAACTTTGGCCCAGTTTCTCTCACCCTGAGCCTCCCTCTGAAGGCTGAGCATCAGATTAGAACAGGGGGTGCCCAAACTTTTTGGGCCGTGGGTCCGGTCATGTGGTTCAGCGGGCCGGTCACGTGGCTCCTCCCGCCGGAAGCGGAAGTCAAAGGTGCCTTGCGATCTGTTTTTGCAACAGGCTGAGATAGATTTTTAGGCTGCCATTTTCTCTGCTTAAACAAGGGGTGCCCCAACTACGGCGCACAGGACGGATCCGGCCCCTGACACCAATTCATCTGGCCGACGCCGTTCCTGCAAGCAGAAGTAAAACGCGCCCGTATGGATTAGAGCAGTGGTCCCCAGCTTTCTTTTAGCCATGCCCCACCTAAGTATCTCTAAAATCTTGATGCCCCCACCCCACCTGTGACATATAATTCTTATTATTCAAAAAGTGAACTCCTAAACAGCCATTAACTGTTAATTACTGCCAGAAACATGCGCCGATGAGGACTTAAGTTTGGCCAACGCCAAAGCCAAGAAAGTGGCGTCATTTTGGCAGTCCAGGGTTGGATCGGGACATGTAAGAAGAAGAGCTCAGTCTCGAATTGGCCCCCTTAAAAATCAAATCTCCCCCCTGTGAGGCGTGTGCCCCACATTGGGAACCACAGGATTAAAGTCAGCATCTGCCCTGGTGGCGCAAGGGTTAAACTGCTGTACTGCAGCCACAATTAGTGGCATTGTGAGTTCGATCCTGACCGGGATCAAGGTTGACTCAGACTTCCATCCTTCCAAAGTTGCTAAAATGAGTCCCCGGCATGTTGAATGAAGCGCCCAGGGAATGTATCAATCACTATGGGGTGGTATAGAGATGTAATTGCTAATGCTATATCCTTGTTAAATATAACATTTTTTAAACAGAACAATCCTTATTAAACATATCAATGTTCTAATTATGGGGTAGCTACAATGTCTATTTCTGCCCCTATGTTCTTTGTGGCATCTGTGAATCCACATGAATGGGTTGCTGCTTCTATACAGGTGTGCTGACTTGGGCTTTTAGTAATTGGTGTCCCAAGAACACCTGCAGAGCCAGGTTGGAGGTCTAGAGGGCCATAACCAGGAAGGTTGTTATCACACACCTCATGTGCTTTCTCCTCATCTTATTCTCCTCATTTAGTTTGCAGGCCCTGCGGAAGGAGAAATCCCGCAACGCCGCCCGATCCCGCCGGGGCAAGGAGAACTTTGAGTTCTATGAGTTGGCCAAAATGTTGCCCTTGCCTGGAGCCATCACCAGCCAGCTGGACAAAGCCTCCATCGTCCGGCTGACCATAAGTTACCTCAAGATGCGGGACTTTGCCAACCACGGCAACCCCCCGTGGAACTTGAGAGCAGAAGGACCAAGCCCTACGGGCAAAGGTAGGCACGGGTTGGTGGGAATGCCCCTTTCGGGGAGGGAATTGAAAGATAACAACACGGGTTAGACTACTCCCGCGATGGCGAACCTTGGCACTCCAGGTGTTCTTGGACTTTAATTCCCAGAAGCCCAAGCCCCCACGAATCCGCACGAATGGGTTTACTGCGATTCATCTGGCCCGCATCACCCTTGTCGCTCCTAGAAACAGAAGTAAAACGCGCCCGTACAGAGGAAGGGTTAACCTGGAAGAGTCTTAACCGTACGGGCGCATTTTACTTCTGCTTCCGGGAGCAATGGGGGTGGCACGGGCCGGAAGAATCGCAGTAAACCCATTTGTGCGGATTCATGGGGGCTTGGGCTTCTGGGAATTGAAGTCCAAGAACATCTGGAGTGCCAAGGTTCGCCGTCCCAGGACTAGGCCAACCCTTGCTTCTGCAAAACAAGGTCCAGCTACGACAGTTTTTGACAGATGGCCACCAGTCTTTGCTCAATCGCTTCTGGGTGAAAAGAACCAGGTACTGTACTTTGGAGGCCAACTTTTCCATTGCTAATTTGCGTTTCCTCTTAGCGCATGTCTCCTAATCTGAAATCTGCCACCTTGACATTTCCACTTAGAGGTCCAGGTCCAACCAAGACCAAAGTGGACTCTGTTTTCTGCAGGATGTCCTCTACAATATTTGAAGGCTGCTTTCACGTCTGCATGTGAAGAGATGGGAATGTTTATTGTACCTTGGTGCGTGCGTGTGCGCGCTTGTGCGTGCGTGCATGCAGGAATACGGAACTCTGATCACCAAATTCCAGGTTCAAAATGTGTTGTGGCCAATCCAGAAGTGAAACTGTCCCTTCCTTTCTGTGTGCATCACCAACATCTGGCTTAGGCTGAGCATGGCTCCTCCTGCTTCCCATCTCCAGGCGATGGGGCCTTTCTTGGCCTGCTTGAAAGGACACTATTAGCCACAGTGGCTCAGTGGTTAAGAAGCTCGCCTTGTTAGCTGGAAGACTGACAAGTCGGCAGTTCGAGACCCGGGGACTGCATGATGGTCTGAGTGCCCATCTCTGTCCCAGCTCTTGGGGACATGAAAGGAGCCTCATTTGGGCGTTCCCTGATTGGAGTTTCTTCCGCAAGAATCCTTAGTAAAGGTAAAGGTTTCCCTTGCTCGAAAGCCAGTCGTATCCGTCTCTAGGGTGCAGTGCTCATCTCTGTTTCAAAGCCGAAGAGCCAACGTTGTCTGCTTCTGCAGACATTTCCATGGTCATGTGGCAGGCATGACTAGACACCGGAGCGCATGGAACACTGTTACCTCCCCACCAAAGTGGTCCCTATTTATCTACTTGCAATTTCTTGCTTTTGAACTGCTAGGTTGGCAGGAGCTGGGACAAAGACGGGAGCTCAATCCGTCCTGCAGTACTCGGGAACTGAACTGCCGACCTTCCGCCTCCCAGTCAGCGTCTTAGCCACTTGAACCACTGCAGTCTCATAGAATCCTTACAACCCAGAATAATTTATGGCACAAAATTATCATCATCATCATCATCATTAGCCAAGGACACTCTGTGCAAACCAGCTCTGACTTCATTTTCTCAACCTTTCCCCGCTCTCCCTTTTCCGGCAAACCTTGCTCAAAAGGCCCATTCCAGCACATGCACACCGGGCATAGATACAGTGGGAGGCAGTGGCCCAGATAAAATAGCATTGATTAGCCATGCAATAAATCACCATTTAAATAATGCAGCACCAAAGTGTGTAATTAAATAAATTAACTGCCTCGGAAGAATACAGGCTTGCAGCAATTTCTGATTACTATCATTACCCGCGGGGTAATTATCGGCCCAATAACGAGTGTTCCACGAAATAGGGATAAACATCTGCCTATTGTTTGGAGAGAGTGGAAGGGGACGGCCGTCCTTCCCTCCCAGCCAGATTCCAGCAGTGGAAAGAGGACATCTTGATATTAGTCTGCTTTGTCGTTTTATGTTCGATCCCCCCCTCCCTCCAACCGTCTCCCTTGTTCCAGAGAAAAGCCAAAAATCTGTGGGAAATGGATTCTATACATGATGCGCTTTTAGGGGGAAATGTGTGCAGAGGCTACCAAAAGCAGCTGGATCTCAGGAGAAGTTTTTGAAAATAATAATAATTTTGTGTCAGAAATAATTCTGGGTTGAAAGGATTTTTTGCTGGAGAAAAGTCCGCTCAGGGGACGCCCGAATGAGGCTCCTTTCTTGTCCCCAAGAGCTGACACAGAGATGGGCGCTCAATACGTCATGCAGTACCCGGGTCTCGAACTGCCGACTTGCCAGCCTTCCAGCTAACAAGGCGAGCTTCTTAACCACTCGAGGTCAATTTGTAAACCAAAGGAAAGGGTTGGGCAGAACAGAGCCGCGGGCTGAGAACTCAAGGGCTGTGTGAGCCACATGTTGGCAATGAGGACCAGAAACTTAGATGGTGTGCAAGAGAAGAACGGCTACTATCCGAGCTTCATGTACGGCTATGTACGGGCGCATTTTACTTCCGCTTCAGGGAGCGACGAGGGTGGCTTGGGCTGGACGAATTGGTGTCAGGGGCTGGATCTGGCCCATGGGCCATAGTTTGGGCACCCCTGCTTTATAGCGAATAAATACTGGCAGCTGTTCATTGAACTCTCAGGGGAAGCGTCCAGCCGCCCCTCCTTCCGTGATTTGAAGGACTGTTTCTCCCAAGATGATGGAATGGAAAGGAAAGAATTGATGTCATGCATTGGTCCCAATTTCTTTCTTTGCGTTTCAGCCCATGTGGAACCATTTGAGCAACTGAGGCACCCTCGGTCGGTCAGAAAGGGAGTGAAAAGAATCTTGTCTGCATCCCGGCTGAAGTTTGCCATATGTGGTCCTCCTGGTCCCGTTGGATCATTACAGATCCCATCATCCTTCACCACTGGCTGGGATGGCTAAGGAGGATGGGAGCTGTTGCTCAGCGGCACCTGGAGGCCCACACATCCCTTAGGTAGTGAATGCCTAAAGTCTGCTCTCAGGTGTGCAAAGTAGAAGTCTTTAAGGATAGTTGAGCATTAGGTTTGTAGGCCACATGGGGCAGAGACCCATACCTGTCAACCGCGGCTCCGGACAATCCGGGACCTGTGCACAACGGTTCTGCGCAAGTCGGGTTCTACGCAAGCGTAAATGCCTTCTACGCATGCGTAGAAGCCGACTTCCACAGAAGGGATGTGCAGTACCTCTCCCCCCCCCCGCTGCGGGTGGGAAATGGCGCCAATCAGCGCCGAAAATCGGGAAATCCCGGCCAATCCGGGAAGGTTGACAGGTATGCAGAGACTAGTCTAGTTCTGAGTAAAGGGAAAGGTTTCCGTTGCTCGAGAGCCAGTCGTATCCGACTAGGGTTCAGTGCTCATCTGTTTCAAAGCCGAAGAGCCAGCGCTGTAATGCTTCTGCAGATGTTTCCATGTAGGGATGATTTTTTCTCTCTAGAGGGGAGGGATACAAGTGTAAATATTCAATCAATCAATCAATCAATCAATCAATCAATCAATCAATCAATCAATCAACACTTTCTACTGCTCCTTGGCCAGTTGTTTATTCATTTCCCCCAGACAGAGCTAGAATCCCACAGTCCTGATATCATACCTTGTCTCATGTGTAAATTATTCCCCACCCTTTGCTTCTCCCAAGGAATCTGATGGCTAGCAATGACCCCTGTACTCATTAACATCTTTGACCCAGCACCAGTTTCCTAATCAATTGCATTAGTGCAATTAGCATCGTTCCCCCCCCCTTGCCAAAAGCAAGTCTCTTCTTGGAGCTTAGCTGGGGAGAATTTTTTAATTTATTAAGGTCATGTTGATTAATCAATCAGAGGTTTATTAAACATCTGGAGGGGGCAGGCGGACCAATGGTTCGCATTGGCAAGCAGAATGGAAGGATGATTTTTTTTAAAAAAAATCCTCTTTTTCCCTGAGTCATTCAGCTCACGCGGGTGAAGCGGAGAGAAAGGCACGGAGTGGGAGATGATGCCAGGGTTGGGGGTGGGATGATTGGGCATCGGAGGCTTTGAAGCCAAAGCTACTTGGGAATGAGTGTTATTTCACAGAGACCATCAAAGTGCGCTGGATGATGATGGCACTTGCCAGAAGCATCCCATCTCAAATTCAGCACACGGGGCAGGAGAGAAGGAAGGAAATGTGGATGAAGAGTGCGTGCTCTGCATAGGCTATGCCGATGCTGGCTGGGGATGATGGATGTTGTAGTAAAAAAACGAGAGAGGCATATTTCTGAGCTCTGGAAGAACAGAGGTTTCAAGGTAAAGGTAAAGAAAGGAACCCCATGGAGCAATCCAGATGTGGCATTTATTAGTAGTAAAGGTCATGGCCACCCTTGCTCGAAAGCCAGTCGTATCTGACTCTAGGGTTCAATGCTCATCTCTGTTTATAGCCAAAGAGCCAGCGCTGTCTGCATCTGCAGATGTTTCCATGGACACGTGGCAGGCATGACTAGACACCAGAGTAGACAGAACACTGTTTACCTTTCCCGCCGAAGTGGTCCCTGTTTATCTACTTGCAATTTCTTGCTTTCGAACAGCTAGGTTGGCAGGAGCTGGGGCACAGGCAGGAGCTCACTCTGTCATGTCCAGCCTCCTTCTCAGTCCCTGCTCAATTTGCCAACCAGGAGCCAGAGAGTCTGCCCTGCTCTTTGCCTTCTTCAGCTGCGGCTCATTCTGATGTGCAAAGAAAAGAGAGGCGGCCGCAGCTGCACTGCCGTAATCTGCAGCGGTTCCACGGGCTTTATTCTCCCACGTAATTATACACTTGGGGAAGAATTCGGTGATTGCACCGGCTCTGGGCAATTCGCTGCTCATAATCCTGGCAAGATTTTGACATTAACCCTCTCAAAGCTTTGCTTTTGTCGGGAGTTGTGCGTCTCCTTTTCTCCGTGCCTAGAAGAAAGAGGAATCGTCTGGCCAGGTGATCCTGCTATGGTCATAGAGTAGACCCTACTGCCAGTGTGACTCAACACTTGAGTGTCAGGCGGTGGTTAACTAACCTGACAACTCTGAGGACTCATGGCCTCCTTGGGTGGCAAAGTCCACAGGGAAGGAAGGGTGATGGTCCCCAAGTGGATGAAATCCCACTGGAATCCATCTGGATGGAGGGCAGCAGCTTCATCCATCCTGGCTTGGGGATGATGATGAGGACTTGGTGTGCCAAAAGGGCTCAGGACCGGAAAGTGACTCGTGAAACTGGATCAGTGGTACAGCGATCATGTTGTGATGTGGAAGGCTGATGAAAGGTCACTACATTATATTCTCAGTACAGTCTTTATGGCTGATCGCCATGAGGATCACCAATATTAGGATTAGGATTCGGATTCAGATTCGGATATGGATTCAGATACAGAAGAGGATGATGATGAGGAGGACGAGGAGGAGGAGGACGACGACAACAACGAGGACGAAGATGATGATGATGACGACGACGACGATGACGATGACGACAACGAAGATGAGATTTTTGCGGCGGCAACGGCACAGTGGACTGTCCAGGACCCTCAGTAGTTTGGTCCATAGCATGTGCCTCCCAAATCTATTTTTCTCCCCATCTCTGAGATTTTTGGCCTTCTCAAGCTACCCGTTTCATTTTCATATATTTCTATTTTCCCCCCTGCTTTTCCTGATACAGCAGAATTTTGTTTTATTTTTGCAAAGCAAAACTCTGAAGACAGGCAGCCGCCGAGCCCTGAATGACAGAAAGGCATTGGTGAAACTCTACAGAGCCTCATAGGCGTTGTTGATCTGCATTTAAAGTGCGTCTCTGTTTGCGCGGCATGGCAACAACCGCTTAACAGTATTCCGACAGCGTTCGGCGAAGGAGTGGGGGGAAAGGGAGAGCTAATTTATCTTGGGTGATTGCGCAGGCTTTTCACTTTGAATCGGTGAAATGTGTTCAGAATTGGTGCCTTCTTATTAAAATTAAATAGTTCTGTGGCCACTTGTTCTCAGCTCGGCATGATTCAGGCCACATCTGGACTGGTGTGTCCAGTTCTGGATGCTGCATTTTAAGAAGGATGCCAACAGACTCAAACTAGGTGAGAGGAAGGCAAGAAGAAAGATCAGGGGACTGGAAACCAAACTCTAGGACCATGATGGCGAACCTTGGCACTTCAGGTATTCTTGGAGTTCAATTCCTAGAAGCCCAGGACTCTGTGAATCCATCATCAAACATCATATTGTCTTGGAATTGAGCTTCTGGGAATTGAAGTCCAAGAACATCTGGAGTGCCTGTAAACCCCATTTGTGTGGATTCACAGAGGCTTGGGCTTCTGGGAATTGAAGTCCAAGAACACCTGGAGTGCCAGTAAACCCATTCGTGTGGATTCACAGAGGCTTGGGCTTCTGGGAATTGAAGTCCAAGAACACCTGGAGTGCCAGTAAACCCGTTTGTGTGGATTCACAGAGACCTGGGCTTCTGGGAATTGAAGTCCAAGAACACCTGGAGTGCCAGTAAACCCATTCGTGTGGATTCACAGAGGCTTGGGCTTCTGGGAATTGAAGTCCAAGAACACCTGGAGTGCCAGTAAACCCATTCGTGTGGATTCACAGAGACTTGGGCTTCTGGGAATTGAAGTCCAAGAACACCTGGAGTGCCAGTAAACCCATTCGTGTGGATTCACAGAGACCTGGGCTTCTGGGAATTGAAGTCCAAGAACACCTGGAGTGCCAGTAAACCCATTCGTGTGGATTCACAGAGGCTTGGGCTTCTGGGAATTGAAGTCCAAGAACACCTGGAGTGCCAGTAAACCCATTCGTGTGGATTCACAGAGGCTTGGGCTTCTGGGAATTGAAGTCCAAGAACACCTGGAGTGCCAGTAAACCCATTCGTGTGGATTCACAGAGACTTGGGCTTCTGGGAATTGAAGTCCAAGAACACCTGGAGTGCCAGTAAACCCATTTGTGTGGATTCACAGAGACTTGGGCTTCTGGGAATTGAAGTCCAAGAACAACTGGAGTGCCTGTAAACCCCATTCATGTGGATTCACAGAGGCTTGGGCTTCTGGGAATTGAAGTCCAAGAACACCTGGAGTGCCAGTAAACCCATTGATTCTCAGGACTTGTTTACAGCCACAGAATCTGTTTGTAGCCACAGAATCAATGCTGTATGCATCTGCAGACATTTCTGTGGTCATGAGGAAGACAGACATGAGTTGACACTGGAGTGCACGGAATGCTGTTACCTTCCCTATTTACCGACTTGCAATGTCTTGTTTTCGAAGTGCTGGGTGGGCAGGAGCTGGGGCAGAGACGGAAGCTCACTCCGTCACACAGCACTCGGGTCTCGAACTGCTGACCTGCCGGCCCTCTGGCCGTCAAGTTCAGCATCTTAACCCCTTGAGTCGCCGTGGTCCCTATATCCTTACTGCATCCGTGTGGTTTAATTTTCCTCCCATAGAGCCAAACTTTTTATGCTCACTCCTATGTGGGAGTCTAAACTGCCCCAGCTGAAAACCTCCCAAAAGTTACCCGTCTTCTTCCAGGACACCAACTGGTCTTTTTCTTGCACTTCTTTTCACAGGGAAAGCAAAATTAAATTATTGAAACGGACCCTCCTCTTGTTGCGGAGCTGGCGGAGGGGGAAATTATAATGTTTTCAGGGATTAAAAAAAAAACGATTGTTCAGTGGAGGGTGAAATATTATTATTTTTGCATGGTGACAGGACAAAATTACTATGTGGGTTGGAGTGTGATGGTTAGTGTTCTGTCCACCCACGGCGCTCTCCTCCTTTTGTAGGTTTTTGTTTTGCACAATGCGAGTAATAAACATGAATTATTATTATTATTATTTTGGATGTTCTTTTCTCCCCGACACATCTGTAGGGTTTTGTGTGTGTGTGTGCTGTTGTTCCATTATTTGAAGCACATGAATGTACACTTTAATTTGTTCCTAAACACTCACATAGTCAACAAAGTTGATTCCTGGTCCCTATACCTCATACTCATACTTGTACTGTATAGAGATATCTGCGAATTATTTAAGTGTTACGAGCAAGTTGCTAGATCTCACGGTTCTGTTAATGTATGGACCTTTGGAGTGGTAGCCTCGTTAGTCTGTGCATGCATATCTGAGATTAAACCAAGGTAAAGGTCACCCTGCCAGTCATATCCAACTCTAGGGTTCAGTGCTCATTTCTGTTTATAGCCGAAGAGCCAGCGTTGTCTGCATTTGCAAGCATTTCTGTGGACATGCGGCAGGCATGCCTAGACACCGAAGTGCACGGAACGCTGCTTACCTTCCCACCGAAGCAGTCCCGATTTATCTACCATATATACTTGAGAATAAGCCGAGTTTTTTAGCCCCCAAAAGGGGGCTCAGCTTATACTCAGGTCCTAAGACAATGCTGGATTGAGATGCGCAAACAAGTTAATTAATGTTACCATCTCTTCCTGTATTTTGATTATCAAAACTCACTAGCAGCAGCTGCATTTTCCACCCTTGGCTTGTACTTGGGTCAATCTATTTTCCTAGGTTTTCAGGTCAACATTAGGTACTGCGGCTTATAGTCGGGTTGGCTTATACTCGAGTATATATGGCACTTACAATTTCTTGCTTTAGAACTGCTAGGTTGGGACAGAGGCAGGCACTCATTCTGTCATGCAGTACTCGGGTATTGAACTGCTGACCTTCCACCTCCCAGCCAGCGTCTTCACCACTAGAGCCACTGCAGCCACAGATTAAACAAAACAGAACAGGAAAAAATGGTAAAAAATGTTGTGGCACCTTAAAGACTAACCCCTGTATTTCAACGTCTGATGAAGTGGACTTGGTCCATGAAAGCTCACATTTAAATACAGGAGTTCGTCTTTAAGGTGCCACAACATTTAAAGATCTTGTGGCACTCTGTGCATTAGTTCAGCCCAGGGGTTCCCAACCTAAGGCCTGTTGGCCAGATCTGGCCTCTGGTGCTATTTCATGTGGCCCCCACTCCTCCAAGGGCATTTGAGAAACACAATGGCTGCCCCCGTGAAGCTGTTGAGCCAAAAATGGCCACTCCCATTGTGCAGGCAGGGCAAAGTGGCCGTCTGGCCCTCGAAGCTGACTGAGAGAGCGGGACCCGGCCCCCAGCTTGGAAAGGTTGGGAACCCCTGGATCAGCCTTATAACCCATTTTGTCCACCAAAGGAGAAGCTGCCATCAATCAGAAGGAACCAAGTCCCAATTGGCAGCGTCAGGATTATGGAAATGCAGCAACTCATGACAAAAATCCTAATGTAAAGCAGAAATGCTTGTGTAAGTTAGATCTTGGGAAGCAGCGGAGAGCACAAAGGTTGTGCACAGCTTCCTCAAACAGGCTCAAGAAAGTAGGTCTTGCTGCTTCTTCCAGTCGTATCTGACTCTAGGGCCCAATGCTCATCTCTGTTTCAAAGCCAAAGAGACTGTCTGTTTCTTCAGACGTTTCCCTGGACACGTGGCAGGCATGACTAGACACCGGAGTGCATTTTACCTTGCCACTGAAATGGTCTCTCTTTATCTACTTGCAATTTCTTGTTTTCGAACTGCAAGGTTGGCAGGAGAAGGGACAGGCAGAGTGTTGAGTATTTCACTGCACCATGCACCATGCAGCTCTCTGGCAGCTATTCCTGACCACTGGTTTGGCTAACTGGGCCTGATCAGAGGCAAAAATATGAAATACCTTTAAGGCTTTAAGCGGAGGACACCTGTTCAGATCTATTTCTCTTTTTACTGTTGGCCTTGGGCTGTTTTGTGGTTAAGAAGCTCGCCTTGTTAGCTGGAAGGCTGGCAAGTCGGCGGTTTGAGTACTGCATGACGGATTGAGCACTCGTCTCTGTCCCCCAGCTCTTGGGGACATGAAAAGAGCCTCATTCGGGCGTCCCCTGAGCGGAGTTTCTTCCGCAAAAACCCTTTCAACCCGAAATAATTTCCGACGCATAATTGTGACCACTGCTGGCCCGACGACATCCTCTTAATCCATGACCCTGTAAAGGTACCTGTTTTGCACATGTAGGGTTGCCAAATGTCACGGAAAACCGGGATTGTCCCGGATTCAAGGTTGGAAAAATAGCTATGTTTAAAAAAGAGCTATTTTGCACTTCTGTCCCGGTTTTATGAGACTGAACTATGGCAACTCTATGCGCATGAATCCCAAGTGCAGAATCTGAAAGCTTCCGGATTGCATTTTCCTCCCCGATGTTCACATCTGCTGAATCCCTCGACTGATGGATGCCCTGCCTTGTCCCTAACCTTTTGAATTGTCTGCCCCATGGATCATATCTGGGACCCAAATTTTGACAGCCCCAACGTCTAGTAGCTTACAACCAGCTTTAAACTTGGCTCTCTTTCGTTCATCTGTTTCAGGTTAATGTTACAAAAGGATGCTCAGCTGAATTTTTGTGGGGCTGCCTTATGGCTTGGATAGGGAGAAACTTGCAAAGTTTCAGGGAATTTGGGGGGGGGATTATATTCCCCTCCTTATCTCCCCCCCCTTTCCCCCAGTAATCCTAGCAGCTTTCTAATTCTTCCATTAAATGCTTTTAATTATAGGAGCATTCTGTCTGACCTGTGGGGTTATTTCAAGAGAGGAAAAATGAAGGAATTAAAGAAAATGACAAGAGCAAATTGCGGCAATTAGTCGGAGCTGGTATTGTTCGGGGTGTCTGTCAAGGGGAGTTCTCTGTTTGTTAGTTACAAGTAAATCCGTACAGATAACGGAGACAGCCATTATAAATGCCATCTCTTAGGATGTGCCACATTGATTTTTCCTTTTATGAAAAAGAAAGGGGGGGAGGAAGTGTTCTTAATATTTTTTTAATATTAAAAAAATGATATTTCTCCTTGAAAGTGAGCACTGGGAAAAGAAGGAGATTCTTCTTAGCTACTGTACTTTCTTCCGACTTCCCTTAAGTCCAGAATAATTCCTGACATGAAATTATTATGATGGTTAAGACACCGGGTTTGGCGGCTGGAAGGTCGGCAGGTCAGCAGTTCGAGACCCGAGTGCTGTGTGATGGAGTGAGTTCCTGCCATCTGTCCCAGCTCCTGCCAAGTTAGCAGTCTGAACTGCAAGTAGGGACGACTTCGGTGGGAAGGTAAACAGCGTTCCGTGCACTCTGGTGTCTAGTCATGCCTGCCACATGACCACGGAAACGTCTGCAGAAGCAGACAGCGCTGGCTCTTCGGCTATGAAACAGAGATGAGCACTGAACCCTAGAGTCGGATACGGCTGGCTTTCGTGCAAGGGTGACCTTTTACCTTTAAATAAGTACCGCTTGAGTGGGGAAGGTAACAGGGTTCCGTGTGCTTCGTTGTCTCGTCATGCCTGCCACATGACCAGGGAAACATCAAACGATGCCGACAGTGCTGGGGAGATGAGCACCAAACCGTACAATTGGCTACGACTGGCTTTCGAGCAAAGGAGACCTTGATTTTTACCAAAGTCCAGGGTGTGCCTTTGTTCAAGCAATTGCAGGCTGGTGGAATTGCACAATGGGGGCCTCGGCTCTGGGTTTTCCCCAATGTGAACTTTAAAGATGGTCTCCTTGGAGAGACGTAAAGTTCGGACTCAATCCCGGAGCAGATTCCCTGCCTCGGAGCTGCTGCTCGGAAGATGTGGTTTTCTGGGATAGGATTACTCGAGGTCCCGTCTGTGGGCCAGAACATCCCTAAAATGGGCAGACACTGGAAGTGCGGTGGAACCATGGATGTGTGCGCGCCCACTCCTCGTGAAAAAGAAAGGATGGATGGAAAAAGCTAAGCATTGGAGGAGGAGTGAGCCTTCTACCTCCTTGGTGCAAATTCCTCCTAGGCGTCCCACCTCACAGTCTTCCTCCCCTCCTCCTTCCTCTTCCTCCCGGCCTCTCAGCCAGAGAATGGCTGCGCCATCCGGAGCGACAATGATCCACAGGAGCCTGAATGGAAAGGTTAAGCCGGGGTCTTGTGAGCTTTTCAGCTTTGGCTGGGGAGCACTGAATGGGAGAGCTGATAAGTATGCTAACGCCATCGCCCAGAAATGTGAAGGACACAATGACACGCCGTCCTCTCTCACACACACACACCCCCAACCTGCCCGCGCCCGCCTAGGGTGTCCCCGTCTTGCCCACAAGCTGAGTTGAGTGCCTTGTGAGGGTCTTTGTGACCCTGCCTTGCACAGGTTGGTGCGTCTGTGTGCTTGCGCATCTCAGGTCGGGAGCTACACATGAATGTATTCAGCGCAAGAATGGTTCTCCTGCTGCCCTTTTATTCTCCTGCTTGAATTAGTAAAGGCCTCCCTGGCTCAAAAGCTAGTCATATCCGACTCTAGGGTTCAGTGCTCATCTCTGTTTACATCGTAGAAACAATGGCCAAAGGGTACAGTAATAGTTGCAAAGAAGAAACCGTTTGAGGCTGGGAAAACATGATGACATGACTGGTTGTTTTATTAACATTATAAAGTTTTGAAATCTTGGGAAATAGAGCAACTAATAATGTCTGAAGGAGGATGTATCCGAAACCGGTCACATTTTTGGAAGATTTCAAAACTTTATAATGTTAATATAACAACCAGTTATGTCATCATGTTTTCCCAGCCTCAAACGGTTTCTTCTTTGCAACCATCTCTGTTTACAGCCAAAGAGCCGGCGCCACCTGCGTTTTGCTGGCATTATCGTGGACCTGTGGCGGGCACGACTAGGCACCGGAGTGCACGGAACGCTGTTTACCTTCCCGCCGAACTGGTACCGATTTATCTACTTGCAATTTCTTGCTTTTGAATTTCTAGGTTGGCAGGAGCTGGGACAGAGACGGGTGCTCACTCCCTCATGCAGTGCTCGGCTCTTGAACTGCTGACCTGCCGACCTTCCAGTCGTCAAGTTCAGCATCTTAACCACTAAGCCACAGCAGTCTCCTCCTGCTTAAATTGCCCCTCCCAAAAACCCCTGAGATGCACAGAATGCGGTTACCTTTCTCACTGACGCAGTACCTATGTATCTATTTGCAATTGGTTACTTTCAAGTTGCTCGGTTGGCAGGAGGCGGGACAGATGACAAGTGCTCACTCCTTCATGCAGCACTCAGGTCACGAGGAGAGATTAGGTTTCCAAATGGGACTTTTCTGATGATGGCTTTTTTCTTTTGGTCTCTTGGCAGCTTCCAGCCGGAGAAATGGGAGCCCATTGCTGACGGAGCTCTTTGAACAGCATTTAGGGGGCCACATCCTGCAGGTAAGTCACCTATTCACGAGTTTCACCTGCACACCTGCCAGGGCCAGTCCATGGCAGGGCTTGACCGGCTTCTTTTGTGGCCTGAGTTGGAACGGGATGTGGTTGCCCCTCCTCAAGTCCAGATTGATTATTGGATGACCAGGTAACCAGAGACCAAAAACATTTACCAACGTCTCTTTGTCAGAGCGAAGATGGAGCAAATAAGATTTGCTAATTTGGTGCCAACTCACGACATCCCAAATCTCACTCTGCCCAACGGTAGAGCCCAGCCTCCACTCAGGCTCCGCCCCCAATCATCATGTGCCAACCTGGCTCCGCCTCCCCAAATGACCCTATTCCATCCTTGGTGTGCACTGATTTTAATCACTTTATTTCATTTTTAAATACATTTCTTTCCCACCCTTCAATATGTTCTGTGCTTCTGGGACGACTTAGATGCGGCATGTAACTAGAAGAGGTTCTTGAGACATCAAAAGTCTTGGTGATGCAAGAACTTTGTGTGTTAATGGAGCCTAAAAAGACCGACCATCCATCCATCCATCCATCCATCCATCCATCCATCTATCTATCTATCTATCTATCTATCTATCTATCTATCTATCTATCTATCTATCTATCTATCTATCTATCTATCTATCTATCTATCTATCTATCTATCTATCTATCTATCTATCTATCTATCTATCTATCTATCCTTCCATCCATCCATCCATCCATCCATCCATCCATCTGAGATGTGGCTATTGGAACATTGGAAGATCTTGACGCATTGTTAATAACCCAAAATGTGTTGTCACCACACCACGATGCAAAGTTGCGTGCCATGCTCAAAGCTGGACATGTTACTAGTGACCTCCCCTCCCCTCCTCTGGCCACCTCCGTCCCTGTGACCTACAGGTGAGGTACCTGCCTGTAGATGGCAGGATGGTTAGGGCACCACCATGGGCCTTTCCTGTTCTCCAGGTGCCCAGCTGTTCCGGCGGCAACTGCCAGTGTAGCTCGGTAGCCTTGACATTTGAGGGGTGAGTGCCGGTGAAGTGGACGGATTGGGCTAATTACTTCTTGAGAGCTCTCATTACAGCTGTCTCCCCGGAGTGGTGGGCTAATTATCTGAAGTGGCATATGGTAATGTTTTAAACAGCAATTTATCACTCCCCAGCCAAGACCCGCCCTTATTGCTCGGGTGGGGGGAGAGGAGGGACCCTCCCGATGAACCTCGTTGGCGCTACTCCAAGGAGAACCTCCAAGAATGCTTTGCTCTGAGTGCATTTCTCCATGCTGGGTAATAACAGCTATGGCATGACGTTACATTCATCCTGACTTATACTGAAACTTTCGAGAGCTTTCTAGGAAGAGAAATATACTGTTCTCTTCCTCTAGAGCGGAGGTCAGCAAACTTGGCCCTCCAGGCGTTCTTGGATTTCAAGTTTCCAGAAGCCCAAGTCAGCACACTTGCTGATCAGGGCTTCTGGCTATTGAAGTCCCAAGAACATCTGGAGAGCCAAGTTTGCAGACCCAAGGTTGAGAAACCGTATGCAGGATAACCTGGCCCAGGGATCTGAAGACGTGGCTCTCCAGATGTTCTTGGGCTTCGATTGCCAGGAGCCCAAGTCAACACACCTGCTGAGCAGGGCTTCTGGCTATTGAAGTCCCAAGAACATCTGGAGAGCCAAGTTTGCAGACCCAAGGTTGAGAAACCGTATGCAGGATAACCTGGCCCAGGGATCTGAAGACGTGGCTCTCCAGATGTTCTTGGGCTTCGATTGCCAGGAGCCCAAGTCAACACACCTGCTGAGCAGGGCTCCTGGGAATTGAAGTCTAAGAACATCTGGAGAGCCACGTCTGCAGATCCCTGGTCTAGAGAACTATGTCCTTGAACTGGGGCAGTTTGCCCAAGGTTACAAAGGCTGGCTCTCCTCCTCGGAAGATCCACGAAAGCTAACATTAAAATACTGCAGTTAGTCTTTACTAGGGTGCCACAAGATTTTTGTCAATCTTGTTTTGTTAATAAATGGAGTTAGACTTGAGTGCGCAACTTTGGTGGGCCGGAGGATCAGATTTCTGCCCCCAGCTCCGTTTCCAATGCCGGGAAAGAACCAGAAATCGAAATCAAAGATGGATAGATGTCCGATTTTGAGGTCTCTTTGGAGGCACCGAGGGGAAGCCTTGCCTTGTTAAAAGCCAAATATTGCCATTAGTGGAGGTAGTGTGTCAAACTGCAGTTGTGTCATCACACACACACACACACCCCCCTGCTCTTCTCCCTCCCGGGCTCCTGTCCATTCAGGGTTAACTGTTTTGTACTGGGGAGATGACCGGAGAGCCGTTGACCCAAGGTTTCCTTGGATCTGAGCGTCTGAAGCTTTCTTGGCTGGTTTGATTGACACTGTCAAAAAGGGCTTGCAGGCAAGAGACTGGATAACGAGAAGGCATTGTTTAGTTTCCAAAATGTGTGTGTGTGTGTGTGTATGTATGTGCATGTGCGTGCGTGTGTGTGTGTGTGTGGGTGGGGAGGACACACAATCCGAGGCATAATTAGAGTTCAGGGTTACTCTCCCTCCTTTCATTCTCCTGGATCCCTTTGTGTCTGTTGGAAAACTCCGCAAACGTTGCAGCAAAACCGAGTTCATTTTTTTTATTTCTCTAAAAGGGATGAGCCACTGCAGTGGCTCAAGTGGCTAAGATGCTGACTGGGAGGCGGGAGGTCAGCGGTTCAATTCCCGAGGACTGCAGGACGGAATGAGCTCCTGCCTTTGTCCCAGCTCCTGCCAACCCTAGCAGTTCGAAAGCAAGAAATTGCAAGGAGATAAATAGGCACCACTTTGGTGGGAAAGTAACAGCGTTCCATGCGCTCCGGTGTCTAGTCATGCCTGCCACATGACCACAGAAACGTCTGCAGCAGCAGACAGCGCTGGCTCTTCGGCTTTGAAACAGAGATGAGCACTGCACCCTAGAGTCGGATACGACTGGCTTTGTAGATTTGCTGTTGCGCTTGGCAGGTGTGACGCTCGTTGCCTTTTTGCCATGGCCGGCGGCACAAAGTGAATCTAACTTGGCCAGCCCCATGCGCAGCTGTTCAGGGGGCAAAGCCAAAGCCAGCGCCCGGGGCCTCAATTGAGTTACAGGCTGGAGAGAGCCAGGCTCCCCGCAGAAGGCAGGCGGGAACATAATGCGATTGGGCATCTCGGCCAGATGTGATGGTTTCCTTTCCGAAATAGATTTCTTCTGAGTCCCACCGGAGGCTTTTTGGCCGGCTCCAGGCCTGTTTCCGTGGGGCTAATTTGGGTTTATTGGGGAAGGAAAATCAAATTTGGTAGCTTGTGTAGGACAACAGGAGGGTGGTATATTGTACCAACAGCTGGACGGCAGCAATGAAGGGTGGGAACCCCTCCCTCTTCTTTAAATGCAGTGAAATCTGTTTGTAAGTAAAGGTAAAGGTTTCCCTTGCTCGAAAGCCAGTCGTATCCGACTCTAGGGTGCAGTGCTCATCTCTGTTTCCAAGCCAAAGAGCCCAGCGCTGTCTGCTTCTGCAGATGTTTCCGTGGTCATGTGGCAGAAGGGAGGAGTCAATGGCGAAGGGGTCATGCTTGTAAGGCCAGTCGTATCTGACTCTAGGGTTCAGTGCTCATCTCTGCGTATAGCCAAAGAACCAGCGCTGTCTGCATCTGCAGACGTTTCCGTGGACATGTGGCAGGCATACCTAGACACCGGAGCACATGGAACACTGCTCACTTTTCCCACCGAAGCGGTCCCTATTTATCTACTTGCAATTTCTTGCTTTCGAACTGCTAGGTTGACAGGAGCTGGGGCAAAGACGGGAGCTCATTCCGTCTTGCAGTCCTCGGGAATCGAACCGCTGACCTTCCGCTTCCCAGTCAGCGTCTTACCTACTTGAGCCACTGCAGTCTCTTAAAATCTGTTTGTACCATTTGCCTTAGATGCGATCGAGGCTAAAGATTGCAAATAAGAAGTTTCTTCTTCTTCGTTCATTCTGCAGTTCCTTTCGCCTGACCTAGTGTGAGAAAGATTAGCTGGCTGCTAACTTGTGTCTTTAACACTGTTAGTTCATTTTAAAAATGTTAAATCACTTTTTAAAAAAAACTTTTAAAAAAGATTCTTCCAAAATATTTTAGAGCTGCAAAGAAACCTTGTTCTCGCCCAGGAAGTCTAATGATGGCGTTGGTTAAAGTAATATCTGATAAAATAGCAGCATTGACTCATCCATGGAGCCAAGGATATATCGGAAGCAACATAGAAGGACGCATGTGTCACTTCTAGAGTCTGCCTTTAGCGAACAGAAAGTTCTGCAGGTCAATTACGCACAGCGTGAAGGTGTGTTAGTGGTTATGACGCTGAGCTTGTCGGCTGGAAGGTCGGCAGGTCGAGACCCGAGAGTTGCATGGCGGAGTGAGCTCCCGTTACCTATCCCAGCTCCTGCCAACCTAGCAGTTTGCAAGCAAGACATTGCAATAGCTACCACTTCGGTGGGAAAGCTAACAGTGTTCTGTGTCTAGTTATGCCTGCCACATGACCACGGAAATGTCTGCCGACTCAGACACTGGCTCTTTGGCTGTAAACGGAGATGGGCACTGAACCCCAGAGTCGGACATGACTGGGAGGATTAATTTCCCTAATATCTCTTTCCTTTAAACCTGCAACACCCCCCCCCCCAAGCCTGTAATGGTGTCGGCGTTGGACCCAAATAAATAAACCTTTGGCAGCCTCTTACTCCTCCTCCTGCCCACCGAGACGACGTCCCTGTCATGTGGTGTCAACCATTTAATTGCCTTCCTCGGTGACCTCCCAACATCTCATTGAAACCGCTTGACGATTAAAAATTTTTAAAAAAAGGCAATTTTATCTGTCAGTGGTAATTAACATGCCTGCACATTAAAGTGACTGCTGGTTTGCCGTTCGTCTCCGTCGATGATGATTTGCCTCCCTTTTGCCTCCCCGCCTCCCTCCGGCTCTTTTGAACCTCATTGTGTGACTACACAACTGGCAGTAGAAAGAGGCATTGTCTTTGTGGACCATTCACTTCCAGAGAGGGTGTGCAAGAAAGGGGCGGGGGAGTTGTGGTGAGACCCCCATGTGTCTCTGTGGGGAGGCCATCCACAGAAGACAGAAGAGACCCTTCCTTCGTAGTTCCTTCCCTCCAAGTGAAGTGGACTGGGAAGGCTGAAAGGGAAACATTTTCCTTTACTGGGTCTAGACCCATGATGGTGAACTTTGGCACTCCAGATGTTCTTGGACTTCAGTTCCCAGAAGCCACACAAATGGGTTTACTGCGATTCATCTGGCCTGCGCTGCACTGGTTGCTTGCGGAAGTAAAATGCGCCCGTATGGAGGAAGGGTTAACCCGGAAGAGCCTTAACTGTACGGGCGCGTTTTACTTCCACTTCCGGGAGCGATGAAGGTGGCGCATGCCAGATGAATCGCAGCAAACCCATTCGTGGGGATTCACGGGGGGCTTGGGCTTCTGGGAATTGGAGTCCAAGAACATCTGGAATGCCAAGGTTCGCCATCACGGGTCTGGAATGAATGTGGGATTTTGTCTGGGCTTTCTCTCCCTCCCATAAATATATTGCTAAAATAAGAGCTATGAGAAATGCTAAAGTAAAAAGCCTGTTCAGTCCTGGACAATCCTGTCGGGTGCCTAAAAAAGTAAATTCTTTGCAATACAGTCCCGCGAATCTCCAAGCTAAGATATCCTTAGGCCAAGGAGAAGGTCGTGCTTGCTCGAAAGCCAGTCGTATCCAACTCTAGGGTTCATTGCTCATCTCAGTTTACAGCCAATGTGGTCTGTCTCTGCATACGTTTTTGTGGGCATGTGGCAGGCATGACTAGACGCATTGAATGCTGTTACCTTTCCCACCGAAGCAGTGCCTTTTTATCTACTTGCAACGTCTTGCTTTCGCACTGCTAAATTGGCAGGAGCTGGGACAGATGACGGGAACTCATTCCGTTTGTGCAGCACTTGGGTCCCGAACTGCTCACCTGCTGACCTGCCAACCTTCTGGTCGTCAAGTTCAGCGTCTTAACCACGAAGCCACCACAGCCTTCTTACTATACGCTTTAGATTTGGACAAATAAAAAGCAAACCGTTCAAAGAGGAAGAGCGCCTTGGAGCATGGAAGTTCTTGGCTTGATCGACTTCTTTCTAAGGCGGTGAGATGTTGCTGCTGGTGCGCAGGGTTTGCAGCCTTTCTTCCCGGGAACGGGTAGGAATTTGTGTCCCAAAGTTGCAAGAAAACCTGGGAGAGGAGGATCTCTGCATTGCAAGCAAATGCCTGCGCTCTCACAGCACCCTGCCGTGACATTCTTCCTCGGCCTCTTTCATGGCTGATTTTGGAACTTTTTCCTAGGAGGAGAGAGACCCATGACCCATCGCCCAGTGTAAGCCTTCTGGCTTGAGAGCCAAAGCAGACATTTCTTGGCCCCGGTTACGGCTTGCCATGGTAAATTTCAAAAGGACATCACGGGCTTCCATCCTGTGATTCTCTCCAGAGAACGCCTTCCTGTTTCCTAGGACAGTTTTTGGAGAGAGAGTTTGGCTGCCTCTTTTCAACCTCCTACTTCCCCCTTTCCCTTCTTTCTTGGTTTGTGTCTGTCTCCTCAAGAGATGCAGAAAATGAATTTGTGCTCATGGATGGATGGATGGATGGATGGATGGATGGATGGATGGATGGATGGATGGATGGTTGGTTGGTTGGTTGGATGGATGGATGGATGGATGGATGGATGGATGGTTGGATGGATGGATGGATGGGTGGGTGGATGGATGGATGGATGATTGGATGGATGGATGGATAGATGGATGGATGGTTGGTTGGTTGGTTGGTTGGTTGGTTGGTTGGTTGGATGGATGGATGGATGGATGGATGGATGGATGGTTGGTTGGTTGGTTGGTTGGATGGATGGATGGATGGATGGATGGATGAGTAGTTAGTTAGTTAGTTAGTCAGTCAGTCAGTCAGTCAGTCAGACAGATAATTTCATGTTAGAAATTATTCCGGGTTGAAAGGATATTTGCTGGAGAAACGCCACTCAGGGAATACCCAAATGAAGCTCCTTTCATGTCCCCAAGATCTTTCCCCACCGAAGTGGTCCCTGTTTATCTACTTGCATTTTTTTGCTTTTGAACTGCTAGGTTGGCAGAAGCTGGGGCAGAGACAGGCGCTCAAACCATCATGCAGTATCCAGGTCTCGAACTGCTGACTTGCTGGCCTTTCAGCTAACAAGGCAAGCTTCTTAACCACTGAGCCCCTGCAGCCCCTGATTGAATAGATAGATTGAATAGATAGATTGCTTGAATATATTGATTGATTGATTGAATAGATAGATAGATAGACAGATTGATAGACCGACAGACAGACAGATAGGCTGACAGACAGACAGACAGACAGTTATTTATTTATTATTCAAATTTATATATTGAATAATAATAATAGATAGAATAGATAGATAGATAGATCAGTATTTCCTTAATTTTCAGAACCAACTATGTTTAAAATAGAATGCTGGCAAATTTAATTGGGGATGGAAAGAAAGACTTCCCATTATAGCTCTGTTGATTTGACCTTAATGTGTGTGTGTGTGTGTGTGTGTGTGTGTGTGTGTGTGTGTGTGTGTGTGTGTGTAGTGTATATATAAATGTTAGTAGGTTTTCAAACACCTCTGAGACTATGCGGGGTGATGGCTCTTGGCCTCACCAATGAATCAACGTGCAGTAAACCCATTCGTGTGGATTCACAGGGACTTGGGCTTCTGGGAATTGAAGTCCAAGAACAGCTGGAGTGCCAAGGTTTGCCATCATGGGTTGAACCAGTAGCCAATGAACTAGTGTAAGGCTCGCCAATCTCTTTATGTGTTGACAGCTGTTTGGGACATCTGGGATTGAAGCAGGTCTCAGTAGTTTGATTTGGGATGGGGTTTCTAGTCCTCGTGACCAAATGACCCACAGATTTTGATGTAAGAGTTTGCTCTCTCCTTGCAAACTTTTCCCGATGCAACCTCCCTTCCCAGGCCCTGACCTGCTTTGCGTGGCAGAAGAAATGACCGGCATTGTTTGAAATATGTATGTATATTTTTCTTCTTCCTCTCCCCAGTCCCTGGACGGCTTTGTTTTCGCCCTGAACCAAGAGGGAAAATTCCTTTACATCTCCGAGACGGTGTCTATTTACCTTGGGCTCTCGCAGGTAGGAATTGTGTGAGCGGTATACTAAAATGTGAATAATGGATACACAGCCTGGGAAACAGAAGAAAAACCCACCCACTCGTATTGCCAGATGTGCATCTCATCTGTAATGAAGCCGGCACGGGCTGTGCTAAACCTAGAGATGACGATTCTCTGCAGCATATGGACAGCACAAGAATTGTGATCTAGACATTATTTTGTGACCGGCAGCCTGCATAAATGACACGGGCTGGAATGAGTAAGATCTGAGTAAGGATTTGTGGGATATCAACTCCTAGTGGATCTTTGGGAGCGCCTATGCAGGGACTGCGGTGGCTTAGTGGTTAAGACGCTGAACTTAATGACAGGAAGGCCAGCAGTTCGAGTGCTGCACGATGGAGTGAGTCCCTGCCTCTGTCCCAGCTCCTGCCAACCTAGCAGTTCGAAAGCAAGAAATTGCAAATAGCTAAATATACAATGGGTGTCATGCTGTGATGCGGAAGGCAGATGAAAGGCCACGGCATTCTGTTCGCAGGGCAGTCTTCATGGCTGATCGCCATGAGGATTGCCAGTATTTGGAATTGGATAGGGCATGAGGAGGATGAGTGAGGAAGGCTCTCTGTGCGTAAGCTTCCCACCCTCACCTGTGGCTGGAGAGCCTCATCCTCTCAGCCCTGGGTCTGCATGAATAATGAATGGCGGCAATTACCTCGAGGACAAATGAAGAGCTTGAACATTGCTTTGTCTGATAATTGATTATCGGCCTTTGCTTTCAAGCTGGGGGTGATGGATGGTCTGCGGAGGTTCGGAAGGGGAGTGTGTGGTTTCCCCACTAGAAGGAACATCGGATGGCCAGGGGGGATTTGGACGCAAGTGGCAAACGCAAATGATACATGAGTGCTGGGTTACCTTCTTCCTTGCCCCGGAGAGACACTGCTGCCAGCCAGTGTTGGTTGTATTGGGCTCCATGGCTCCAGGTTCTGTGCTTTGGCTGAGAAAGGCAGGTGTGAGGAAAGGTGTAGAAAGGGGGGGGGGGGGGGGAAGATGATGATGATGATGATGATGATGATGATGATAAAGAAAAAATAGAGCAGGAGTGCCCAAACCTTTTGGACCATGGGCTCTGTATTATTATTTTTTAAGTTTTAGGTAAAGGTAAAGGTTTGCTTTGCTCAAAAGCCAGTCGTATCCGACTCTAGGGTTCAGTGCTCATCTCTGTTTGAAAGCCGAAGAGCCAGCGCTGGCTGCTTCTGCAGACGTTTCCGTGGTCATGTGGCAGGCATGACTAGACACCGGAGCGCACAGAATGCAGTTTACCTTCTCACTGAAGTGGTCCCTATTTATGTCCTTGCAATTTCTGCTAGGTTGGCAGGGCCTGGGACAAAGACGGGCATTCATTCCGTCCTGCCGTACTCAGGAATCGAACTGCTGACCTTCCGCCTTCCAGTCAGCGTCTTAGCCACTTGAGCCACCGCAGTTTTAAGCTTTATGAGCTCTGTGTCTTTTAAAGTTTTTAATTTTGTGAGCTGCCCAGAGTTGCTCTGGCAAGTGGGGCAGCTATACAAGTTTGAATTATAAATATAAAATAAATAAATACCCTGTGAATTGCCCAGAGAGTGCCCTAAGCCCTATGGGGTGGTATAGAAGTTTCATTGCTGGCTCAGTGGGTAAAAGCACTGCGATTGGAGACCAAAAGGATGGGGGTTTGATTCCCCGAGAGATGCACGATGTGGGAACATGAAAGGTGCCTCATTTGGGCATCCCATGCACAAAACCCTTTCAACCCAGAGTAATCTCTGACATGAAAACACATACATTGCTATTGCTATAGCAGCCTTCCCGGGAAAGGTTTCCCTCCCCCACCCCGCAAGTGCCCCCCCAACTCAACCCCAGTCCTTTCTACGCCCCCCCTCCTTTTCCTATGGCCCACGGCAAGGTCTTCCCCATCTCGGTTGTAATGCCATATCAAAGGCTGTTTTTCTCCTTGCCTGGGGTTTGCTCTAGGTCTGGAACATAAAGGTTGGAAGTGCCCACTTTTGCACATGGGGGTCCCTTGGGGAGCAGAGATCAACTTGAAAAGGAGGAGAAAAATCAGCCTTTCCTTCACCCCCCCCTCCTTCCTGCCTTCCTCTCGGCCCACACCGGGCCAGGAAAGGCATCCTTTTACATGTGATGATGATGACGACAGGCTCAAAAATTCATTTCTCTGTAGGTGAGGTTTATGTTGTGAAGTTAGCCCAGGGAATAAAGACATTGTGGCTAAGGTATCAGCGCACTGTCCCATGCCTGTGTGCCTGGTTAGGATGTTTTGGGTGGAGGTGCCCAAATCTAAAGTGCGTACGTACCATGTTTTGTGAATAAGATGCGTGCATTTCTCTCTCGCGCACCCCTCCTCTTTCCAAACTGCACAGAAGCAAAAAAATCTTCCGGTTTTCCGGTTTCTGTGCATTTTGCAAACAAAACACTTTCTTTATTCGGCCGGCAGTTCGAGACCCGAGTGCCGTGCGACAGGCTGAGCCCCTGTCATCTCTCCCAGCTCCTGCCAAACCTACCAGGAATTGCAAGGAGATAAACAGCGACAGTTTTGGCAGGAAAGGCAACAGTGTTCCGTGCGCCTAGTCATGCCTGCCACATGACTCTACAGAAACATCTGCAGATGCAAACAGTGCTGGCTTTCAAGCAAGGGAGACGTTGACCTTTAGCTTTGTATTTTCCCCAAGCATATCCTTCTTTTTCAATCCAATGGCCTGTCGCTGGTGCATCTTTAATGAGGACCAGCTCCTTTAAATGCACCCGACCCCTCTATGAGAGGAAGCCAATACCTCGACATTATTATTTATTGATCTCAACCCCCCTCCCCACCCTTCATTATGATGTGAAGAACGTTAACCTGAAGCATCGACCTTTCCTATTCAAATCCAGACACGCAGCTCTCCAGCTGTTGGCATGCTAATGAGGTGTTGTGGGGGTCATGGGTGGGTGTGGGGGGTTAGAGTGGAGGGGAGGTCATGACAGTGTCAGGATACCTCTGGATTATTTTTTTTGGAGGGGGGAGAGGGAAGGCTAACAGTGTCAGGATTGGTTCCATCTTCAACGCATCGGCACATGCAAAGGTTTGGATCTGTGCTACAGAAAAGAGGGAGGGGGGCTGCCTTCGGTTGCTGTTCTCAAGGCTACCCCCCCCAATTGCTAATGGGGGGGGTAGCCTTGAGAACAGCAACCGAAGGCAGCCCCCCCCTCTCTTCTGTAGCACAGATCCAAACCTTTGCATGTGCCGATGCGTTGAAGATTGTGGCATTTCCGAACCACAATCAGGCATAGCTTGGTAACAGCAACCTTGCGTTGCCGGCTAATCTTTCTCACACTAGGTCAGGCGAGGGAACGACAGATTGAACTCAAAGGTTGCCTTCATTTTGTCAGTTTTACGCCTGGCCTAGACACGGAAGAAAGCCTAGAGCCATGATGGTGAACCTTGGCACTCCAGATGTTCTTGGACTTCAGTTCCCAGAAGCCCAAGCACCTTGTGAATCCACACAAATGGGTTTACTGCGATTCATCCGGCCCGCACCGCCTTCGTCGCTCCCAGAAGCGGAGGTAAAACGTGCCCGTATTGAGGAAGGGTTTACCCGGAAGAGTCTTAACCATTCGGGCACGTTTTACTTCCGCTTCCATGAGCGACAAGGGCAGTGCGGGCCGGATGAATCGCAGAGGGCTGGGGCTTCTGGATTCACAGAGGGCTGGGGCTTCTGGGAATTGAAGTCCAAGAACATCTGGAGTACCAAGGTTCACCATCACGGGCCTAGAGGTACCCAGCGTATACCGATGTACCAACCTGAGCGCATGGATGCTGTCTGATTTTGGAAGTCTGCATGGGCAAACACCTGTGCTTAGTCACTTGGTTGTGAAACCAAGAGGAAATACAAGGTCTACGGGAAAAGAATTTGTCCAGTGGAGCGGTTGAATGGGTGGCTCCCATCCCATTTTGAAGACTCTCCCAACATCCACAAAGCACATAGAGCTGGAGAGATTTCCCCATCCTGACCTGGGCTCAGGTATTCAGCACCTGGGACAGCTCCAGAGTGAGCTCTTAACCACCCAGTGTGTACTTCTGTACCTCCACCTGTTATGCATACATTCATGCCCCGAAGTCATGTCCCATGAAGTGGGCTTGATCCATGTAAGTAAAATACAGGAGTTAGTCTTTGCAGGACCTGAGCACAGCTGGGGAAGTTCCTTTTTAAAAGTAATTCATGTCTGCTGCTCATCTCTGTGTTTGAAATATCATCTTTAGTTGTTGGTAATTCCCTGACGACTTGGGCTTCTGGGAATTGAAGTCCAAGAACCCTTGGAGTGCCAAGGTTCCCCATCATGGCCTTAGGAGACATTAGAACAGTGATGGCCAACCTTGGCACTCCAGCTGTTCTTGGACCTCAATTCCCAGAAGCCCAAGTCTCTGTGAATCCACACGAATGGGTTTACTGCATGTGGATTCACAGGGACGTGGGCTTCTGGGAATTGAAGTCCAAGAACTCTTGGAGTGCCAAGGTTCCCCATCATGGCCTTAGGAGACATTAGACCAGTGATGGCGAACCTTGGCACTCCAGCCACGAATGGGTTTACTGCATGTGGATTCACAGGGACGTGGGTTTCTGAGAAATGAAGTCCAAGAACAGCTGGAGTGCCAAGGTTGGCCATCACAGCATTAGATCGTCTCAAATTCAAACACAATAAAAACAAACTGATAACAGAACATTCATAAAGATTTTAAACTATAAAGTTATAAAATGCTAACATTAGAAGGAAACATTACAGTTCTGACTGGGCACATTCTTTTGAAAGACAACTTCATAGCAGCAGCGTTGATCCACAAAGGTAACTAGGTTTCCCTTGCTCGAAAGCCAGTCGTATCCAACTCTAGGGTTCAGTGCTCATCTCTGTTTCAAAGCCGAAGAGCCAGCATTGTCTGCTTCTGCAGACGTTTCTGCAGTCATGTGGCAGGCATGACTAGGCACCAGAGCGCATGGAATGCTGTTACCTTCCCACTGAAGTGGTCCCTATTTATCTATGAGCAATTTCTTGCTTTCGAACTGCTATATTGGCAGGAGCTGGGACAAAGACGGGAGCTCATTCTGTCCTGCAGTCCTCGGCAATCGAACTGATGACCTTCCGCCTCCCAGTCGGCGTCTTAGCCACTTGAGCCACTGCAGTCCCATAACGGTAACTAGACAGCAAAATTATTTGTAACTTGTTACTCCCAGGTTCTGGCACGAACACTGGGACTCCTTTGTCTCTTTGAGAGCAGGTGGAGATCCTACCGATTTCTTTGGTGTGTTGGGTTCAGGAGCCGTTCGAAAGCAAGAAATTGCAAGTAGATAAATAGGTACCTTTCCTGAGAGAAATCCCCCAAGCCTTGGGGGCAGATTGCTGCTTCTCAATGAGATGCTGGTTTTGATGCAACCCCCCCTCTTCCCCCCCACCTCCAGGTGGAGCTGACTGGAAGCAGCATCTTTGACTACGTCCACCCTGGAGACCACCTGGAAGTCTATGAGCAGTTGGGCCTGAAGTCCCCATCGGGCACGGCGCACTCGATTCGCCAGAAAACATCCTCCCTGATCACCAGTACATCATCATCGTCTGGGCTCTCCGAGGCCTCTGAACCTGGTATGCGTCCTTGGTGACCCTTTAGCTGACAAGGCTCAAGTGTCCATGTTCAAACATGCCTGGGACAAGTCTAGTCTTGGTAGCCCTGGAGCTGCCAGAAAAATCCTGAGCAACAGGAAACAAAACAGAACAAGAACCAAAGAATAAAAAAAGACCCAAACATTGTGGCACATTAAAAACTCACTCCTCTATTTTAATGTGAGCTTTCTGGGATCAAACCCCCTTCCTCAGACGTAACAGTAGAGACTAGAAAATACTCATTTATACATAATCCCATGTCCTCTCCTGTATCTCATGTAGTGGTGGTGGTGGTGGTGGTGGTGATGATGATGATAATAATTTCATGTCAGAAATTCTGGGTTGAAAGGATTTTTGCTGGAAGAACTCCACTCAGGGGACACCTGAATGAGGCTCCTTTCGTGTCCCCAAGATCTTTTTCCCACCAAAGTGGTCCCTATTGTTTTCTACTTGCAATTTCTTGCTTTCGAACTGCTAAGTTGGCAAGAGCTGGGACAGAGATGGGCGCTCCAACTGTCATGCAATACCTGGGTCTCAAACTGCCAACTTGCCTTCCCGCTAACAAGGCAAGCTTCTTAACCACTGAGCCCCCGCAGCCCCCACAGGATTATGAGCCCACGTCTAAACGAGTGCCATAAAGACTTATCCTTGCATCCAAGGAAGCGGACTTGGTCCACAAAAGATCACATTAAAAATATAGCCATTTCAATGATACCACAACATTATTGCCTTTATTGTTTGGTTTTACTTTTTGTTTCTTTATATGTTTGCACAGAATAACGCAGCTACCTCTGTAGGAAGGTTTTCACAAGAACTGTCTTAACTAAGCTTAATTTGTTTCTGAGCTATGTATGTTACGTTCTGGTCTTTAGTTTTCATTTTACCGTTTGAACCATGATTTTGAGTTTGATGTTTCCTGCTGCTATCTTGGACTTTTGTCTTGGCTGTGTGAGCAAAGGTTGGTTTATATTCTTTGTGTTCACTGCCCAGAGAGGTTCACTGGTGGGTGGTGTGAAAGAGCAATCTATCTATCCACCTACCAACCCAACCCAACCCAACCCAACCCAACCCAACCCAACCCAACCCAACCACCATCCAACCAACCAACCAACCCACCCACCCAACAACCCACCCACCCACCCAACAACCCACCAACCAACCAACCCACCAACCAACCCACCCACCCACCCACCAACCAACCAACCAACCCACCCACCCAACAACCAACCAACCAACCAACCAACCAACCCACCCACCAACCAACCAACCCACCAACCCACCCACCCACCCACCCACCAACCAACCAACCCACCAACCAACCAACCAACCAACCAACCAACCCACCCACCAACCAACCAACCAACCAACCAACCAACCAACCCACCAACCCAACAACCAACCAACCAACCAATCAATCCAACTTAAAAAAAAGAGCAGCAAGAACTCTGTACTTGGTCAAGGATTCTCTCTCCAGACGGCCTCTAAAGACAAAACAAAACCACTCACTATGATTGGGAAATTCAACGGAAACCATCTTAATTGTCCCGCCAAGGAACTGTGACAGTGCAGAGAAATTTGTTCAAGCCTTTTTTTTTTTGCAGTAACAAATTTAATTTTAGGTTGTTGTTGGGGTTGCTTCCCCCCAAACAAGATGGGAGAATGTTGTGAAGGTAAAGGAGGACGGACAGAGACCGCTGAATGTCTCTTTGAACTAATTAAGAGGAAGAGAAGACATCAGTATATGAAATAAGGCAAGAGGGCAAGACAGGGCTCCGAGCAAAGGCGTTTCCAACCTGTGCCACCCTGAGACGTGTTTGTTAAATTAAAGACAAGGAGAAGGAGATGAGAGGAAGAAACCAGAAATGCAAAGAGGTGAGATGGAACAGGAGAATTATCAGGAGGAACAAGTCACTGATGCAACAGAGGCAAACTTAACGGCAGGCCTGTTCTTCCTCTGCTTTGATCTGATGCACACTTACTCTTGAGTAAACCCCATTGGGGTGTTTTGCCATTTGCATGCTAGGATTTTGTGTGTGGCGCTTCTGAGTATAGACGTCTTCGCCGGCTCCTGCCCTTGAGATGGGAGGTTTGCTGTTTTGGGTGCCGGACTTATTGGCTTTCCTCCACTGCCCACCCAGGTGAGCCAAGGGCACGGAGGGCTTGCGGGATGAAAGGGAATCTTCGCCAGTCGCCTCTCGGCTCAACTGATATCTGCCCGCCCGGCTCTTATCTGGGGAGCTTGTGAAAGATTTATACGGCGCCGGAAACTAAAAGAGAATACCAGATCAGCATTCTGCCCTGAGTCAGTCCTCAGAAGAAGAACAGAAGAAGCCCAGTTGGACGGCTGGAGCCCTCCTCGAAACTGGAAAGGTTACTTTTAATTTCCCTTGCAACTTGCAGAAGTTTCTCGGATCGCACGGCTGCCAGGAACTGTAGAGCATGGAAAAGATAATTGAATGAACAAAAAAATAATGAGACGTCAGAAAACGTACGAAATGCAGAAAACCGGAACTCCTTCAGTCACAGAAGGAGAAATGAAAACTGCAGATTGTTTTAGACTTAATTCATCCCAAGTGAAATAAATGGGGAAAGAAACGCAGGAAGGGGAAGGACATTTTAAGTGAAGAATCTACCAGACTGGCTTTGTCTAAAGTCAAGATATTTGGTGTCCAACCTCTACCGCAGGGGTTCCCAACCTTTTCAAGCTGGAGGCCATGTCACGCTCTTTCAGTCAGCTTTGGGGGCCGGATGGCCATTTTGCCCTGCCTGGACGATGGGAGCAGGCATTTCATTCCAACTTCTTCAAAGGGGCAGCCATTTTGTTTCTCGAATGCCCTTGGAGGGGTAGGGGGCACATGGAATGGCGCCAGGGGGCCAGATTCGGCCCATGGGCCTTAGGTTGGGAACCCCTGCTCTACTGGAAGAACAAGAAGGCGATGGAAATAACTTTCTCTCTGTTGCCAGGAGCATACCTGTCAAGTTTTGGATTTGGAAATAAGGGAAATTTCCCGGCAAATACGGGATACTTGACAGTTATGCTTATCCTGTGCTGCCCTCCAATGGTGGCAATAGGGCATTGCAGTCTAATTAATAAGGGATGACGGTGGGAAAGGGGGTAAAATATGAGGTTTTCCTGGCCAATAAGGGATACTTGACAGCTATGCAGGAGATGGGATAGTCAACGTATATTCATTAAAAAAAACCAAATTTCCCCCAAGATTAATGACTGTAACATTATAGCACACCAATGTATATGTCATGTTCAATGGATTGGGCCATCCCTTCTTTTGCCAAGAGTGATGCCTCCTTGTAGAAACTGTGGGTCTCACCCCTCTTTATCTCTTTATGTCCAGCTGGGTCCCGTTCGGCCGAGGGAGATGCCCTGGAACGGTCCTTTTTCATCCGGCTAAAATCCACCCTGACTAAGAGGGGGCTTCATGTGAAGACGTCAGGGTACAAGGTACATTTGTCCCATTTCAGTCCCCTTATCCTGAAGTTTTAGTATGATCAACAGGTAAAAGTAAAGATCTCCCATGCTCAAAAGCCAGTTGTATCTGACTGTAGGGGTTGGTGCTCATCTCAGTTTACAGCCAAAGGGTCAATGCTGCTGTCTGCGTCTGCAGACGTTTCCATGGTCCATTACTGGGACATACAGAATGCTGTTCCCTTTCTTTCCCAAGGGGCACCTATTTATCTACTTGCAAATGTCTTGCTTTCAAACGGCTAGGCTGGCAGAAGCTGGGACAGACGGCGGGAACTCACTCCATCATGTTGCATTCGGGTCTTGAACTGCTGACTTGCCTTCCAGTCGTCAAGTTCTAAAAACCACTAAGCCACCACAGTCCCTTTTATAGAAACAGTGGAGCATACTATAAACCAGAGGTTCCCAACCTAAGGCCTATGGGCCAGATCTGGCCTGCAGCACCATTTCATGTGGCCCCCCATCCCTCCAAGGGGATTTGAGAAACAAGATTAATGACCCCATGCTTAACCCCACATCCTCTCCTGTATCTCATGTGGTGGTGGTGAGAAACAAGATTAATCTTGAAGCTTTTGGGACAAAATGGCCACCCCCATCGTACAGGCAGGGCAAATATGGCCATCCGTCCCTCGAAGCTGACTGAGAGAGTGTGGCCCAGCCCCCAGCTTGAAAAGGTTGGGAACCCCTGCTATTAAAAATGGATGTAATTTGCTTCCCAAGCTAGGGAGTTTCCCTGAATGTTTGAGATCCATTCACACTTCCAAGCTCTGATTCTCTGGTCCTTTATGACTAGTTGTTGTGCTGCAGAGACTTTGGGGACTTTTGGGGCATAAAAAAGAAAAAGAAAAATGAGGGGGAAAAAGACTTTTCCATTCCTACTGTTGCAAATGAGGACAGAAGGGACTCTTTCCCCTTTCTTGCACCACCTCTCATCCTGACCCGATCCTCGTGCTTTCCTTCTTCTTCCACAGGTGATCCACATCACGGGCCGCCTCCGCTCTCGACTGCCCTCCTTCTCCCACACCCATTCGGGGCCGGGCCACGTGATGGGCCTGGTGGCGTTGGCACACACCCTCCCTCCCTCTACTCTCAGCGAGGTGCGCATCGAATGCCACATGTTTGTCTTCCGGGTCAACATGGACTTGCAGATTGTCTACTGTGAGAGCAGGTGGGTTGTGGGTTGGCAATTCGGGACCCTTGCCTGCATCCATCCATGCATCCACCCACCCACCCATCCAACTAACCAACCAACCAACCAACCAACCAACCAACCATCCATCCATCCATCCATCCATCCATCCATCCAACCGACCCACCGACCGACCCACCGACCAACCAACCAATCAACCAACCAACCAACCAACCAACCAATCATCCATCCATCCATCCATCCATCCAACCAACCAACCAACCAACCAACCAACCAACCAACCAACCAACCATCCATCCATCCATCCATCCATCCATCCATCATTCCATCCAACCAACCAACCAACCAACCAACCATCCATCCATCCATCCATCCATCCATCCATCCACTTGTACCCTGCCTATCTGGTTAAAATGCAACTCTGGCTGGTGAAATACATGATTTAAAAGATTTTTTAAAACCAGTGTACAATAATAAAGGGGAACCAACCTAAAATAAATATGGTAATGACACTAGGACAGAGGTTTCATATCCCTGGAAGCCTCCCGCAACTTAAAACCTGAAAATATTTCTCCTACATCTCTAATGTAGTAAAACTTGGTATCTGTTTATTTATATAACCTCTTAGTTTTTCCCTTAAAAATTGGTCTTCATTCATTCATTCATTCATTCATTCATAAGTCAATTCCGCAAAGCACTGGCCAGCCAATGTACCGACTTAGGCTTCTGGGAATAAAAGTCCCCCTGTGGGGCATGAGCCCCACATTGGGAAGCACCACTCTAGATATCTCTCTGTTTTTGGGGGTGATGGAGGTGGCTGGCAGGTTCTTGAGTCATCTTATATTCTTGTCCCACCTACCATCTGCCGCTTCCATAACTCCCTTTCCCTCTCTCTTTTGTTTTAGAATCAGTGATTATATGGATTTGTGCTCTTCTGAGCTCGTTGGCAAGAGTTGCTACTGGTTCGTTCACGGCGAGGACGTGGAAGGAATCAGGCAAAGCCACCTGGACTGTACGTTGGCCTTGTGATACCAATGCGGTAGGCTTGCGTGGTGTGTCTGGGAGTTCAGGGTTGAGCCTCTTGTCGGATCAATCTGGAGGTCTGTCTGAGCTTGGGAAGGTCTCTTGAGCGGAAGCTGCCAGATTCCCCACAGGCAGGCTCTAGCCCCGTGATGGCGAACGTTGGCACTCCAGGTGTTCTTGGACTTCAATTCCCAGAAGCCCAAGTCTCTGTGAATCCACACAAATGGGTTTACATTCATGTGGGTTCACAGAAACTTGGGCCTCTGGGAATTGAAATCTAAGAACACCTGCTTACGCACAGTAAACCCATTCATGTGGATTCACAGAGACTTGGGCTTCTGGGAATTGAAATCCAAGAACACTTGTGTACGTGCAGTAAATTCATTCGTGTGGATTCACAGAGACTTGGGCTTCTGAAAATTGATGTCCAAGAACACCTGTGTACATTCAGTGAACCCATTTGTGTGGATTTACAGAGATTTGGACTTCTGGGAACTGAAGTCCAAGAACACCTGTGTACACCGAGTAAACCCAATCATGTAGATTCACAGAGACTTGGGCTTCTGTGCATTGATGTCCAAGAACACCTGCGTAGGCGCAGTAAACCCATTTGTGTGGATTCACAGAGACTTGGGCTTCTGGGAATTGAAGTTCAAGTCTTTTATCTTTTTTTAAAAAAATATCAGTAGTTTTTTAATGGGTTTTTATTGTTTTTCTTTAAAACGGCCATTGGTTTTATTTTCTGTGAGCTGCCCAGAGTCTTCGGAGTTGGGCGGCAATAGAAATTAATTAATTAAATAAATAATAAACCTGGCATGCCAAGGTTCGCCATCGTTGCTCTGGTCATTTTATTTGGGGCAGACTGTGAATTATAGCCCCAAAAACAGTCCTGCAGCTGATTCTGCAGATGGTACAATCAGGCCCTAAAGAATGTTGGTCCTTAAGTGGTCCTTGGGAGTGCAGTTCGAAAGCAAGAAATTGCAAGTAGATCAATAGGGACCACTTCGGTGGGAAGGTAAACAGCGTTCCGTGCACTCTGGTGTCTAGTCATGCCTGCCACATGACCACGGAAACATCTGCAGAAGCAGATAGCGCTGGCTCTTTGGCTATGAAACAGAGATGAGCACTGAGCCCTAGAGTCGGATACGACTGGCTTTCGAGCAAGGGCGACGTTTACCTTTACTAGATGGTCCTTAGGAACGTCTGGAGCCTGTTGTTGACGAATCCTGCTCTTCCTTCCTTCCACCTTTCCTTTAGTGTTGAACAAGGGGCAGGTGGTGACCCGCTACTATCGCTGGCTGCAGAAGAACGGGGGCTTCGTGTGGGTCCAATCCTGCGCCACCATCTCAGTCAACGTCAAGAACCCAAGCGAGAAGAACATGGTGTGGGTTAACTACATCCTCAGGTGAGACGGACCTCTCCATTTTTGGGGTAGGCTTCACAGGCAACTGCTCTGACGGGGCGGTGCGTGCCTTAGGTGTGCAGAAAAGGCCAGAGCTGGGCATCAAACATGTTGGGGTGCACAAATCTAGGACGCTTGGCGTGAATTTAAGGAAAAATTAAAGCCTGCCACAGCATAAGGCCTGTTCTTTAACAATTGTGTATATTTTGCACAAGAATGGGATCGATGCCATTTCCCCCCATGCTGGTAACTTTGCAAAGTGATTGTGCAAAGTGGCGTGTAAATTTGTGATGTAACCCATTGTGCAAGGGGTTGTTGTGGTCACACAATGGATGGTGAAACTAGTTGCCCAGTGCAATCCCGCTTACCAACTATGCTAGCAGGGACCATGGCTTTGCTAACATAATATTAGATTTATTATATAAGTGCACCCAAGTTATTTCTCTCTTCTGCCTTTCCTCCAGGAAGGTCTAGGGCCATGATGGCGAACCTTGGCACTCCAGATGTTCTTGGACTTCAATTTCCAGAAGCCCAAGCACCCTGTAAAATCACACAAATAGATTTACTGCGATTCATCCGGCCTGTGCTGCCCTCGTCACTCCCAGAAGCGGAAGTAAAACACGCCCGTATGGAGGAAGGGTTAACCCGGAAAAGCCTTAACCGTACAGGCACTTTTTACTTCTGCTTCCGGGAGCGACAAGGGTGGAGCAGGCCAGATGAATTGCAGTAAATCCATTCATGTGGATTCACAGGGTGCTTGGGCTTCTAGGAATTGAAGTCCAAGAACATCTGGAGTGCCAAGGTTCGCCATCACGGGTCTAGGGAGCCTCTCCGCTTTATCCTTGACCACAGCAGGAGTAGGGAAAACGTGTTACGCACAAACTGTGATAGTGATGCGAGTGCAGAGCCGTAGGGCACTAGGAGCTTATGGTGCATGGATTCGAGCCTGGCGGTCCTGGGCCATCCACCTCCACTTGACTTTCTACTTTGTTCTTTCCTTTTAAAAACTACCAACACTTATTGTCAGGGAATTCCTCTCCGAACAAGCCCCCACCCCACCCCCCCACCCCAGTGTGGTGAAGTCAATGTTGTGGTCACAAAGAATCTCCACTCTTTCCAACATGAAGCCTGACCTGAGATGAACAGGTTAACCCAGGTCCATGATGGCAAACCTTGGCACTCCAGCTGTTCTTGGACTTCAATCCCCAGGATCCTAAGTCCCTAGGGATCCACACGAATGGGTTTACTGTGCATGTTCTTGGACTTCAATTCCCAGAAGCCCAAGTCTCTGTGAATCCACAAGAATGGGTTTACTGCATGTCACGGACCTTTGTTTGAACCCACGGCCTTTTCTGTCCCATAGGGTTGTATGTGCAAGGGGACGTTGGAGGAGTCTTGACGGTTGTGCTGGCTTCCCCCAGGGAGCGAATCTACTTTAGTTCCAGATGTTCTCATCTTGTGCACCGTGTATAATGAGCCTTTCCTCCTAGCCAGTGGCCTCCTCATGTGGCTTCTTTTCCATAGCCAAGATGGACCCCTCCTAGCCCTTCGACGACACCCATGTGCAATATTTAAACCCTACTTAAGAGTCCCGGATCCTCCCCTTGCCTTTCTGCCGGGGCTCTTCTTCCAAACAGATAAAAGGAATCCATGAATGGAGCCTGCAGATGGTGATTAATGCCAGCTTTCCCCTTTCTCTCTCAATAAAGCAAAGGGAAGCATTATTATGCTAATCCTGTATGCAATTGCCGATACTAATGTATGATTTGTCAGGGTGATTAGTATTTTAGTTAATTAGTGCTGTAATTAGAGGCTAATTAACTTTTTTTTTGCAGCCTTCCTGCAATGGAAACTTCCTTGCTTCTCTCTCTCTCTCCCCTTCTTCACTTTCCAAAATGGGGTAGGATGATGGAAAAGGATTTCTTACCCTGTTGATGTCCACAGCATAGCTGTCAAGTATCCCTTTTTGGTCAGGAAAACCCCTTATTTTACCCTCTTTCCCGCCGTCATCCCTTATTAATTAGACTGCAATGCCCTATTGCCGCCATTGGAGGGCAGCACAGGATAAGCATAGCTGTCAAGTATCCCGTATTGGCCGGGAAAACCCCTTATTAATTGGACTGCAATGCCCTATTGCCACCATTGGAGGGCAGCACAGGACAAGCATAGCTGTCAAGTATCCCATATTGGTCAGGAAAACCCCTTATTTTACCCTCTTTCCCGCCGTCATCCCTTATTAATTAGACTGCAATTGCCTATTGCCGCCATTGGAGGGCAGCACAGGATAAGCATAGCTGTCAAGTATCCCGTATTGGCCGGGAAATTCCCCTAATTTCCAAATCCAAAACTTGACAGGTATGGTCCACAGAGGCTGAATGGGAGGGAGCAAAAGAGAGTTTGAACACCAGAGATTTGTGCCAAAGAGTGCACAGTGGAAATACTTTCCCGTGTTCATCTTCTCCTTCAGGTGCCGTATCCGTCCCGGAAGTTGGCTATCATCATGGTGTCACCTGAAAACTCTCTTAAATAGTGACCAATTTATAAGTTACTTTAAATATAAGTGAAACAGCCAGAAAGGTCTTGAAGGAAAAAGGGATTTAATCAACATATCAATTTTAACACAGCACAAGAGTCTACGCAAGTGTTCTTGAAGCTCTAACAAGTGCACTTAAAGCTCTAACTCGATCCAGCATCCAATGGATCATTTTCAATATTCATCCCATTTTATAAAGTGGAAATATCAGTGATGAACAGTTTAATATACTAGCTTGGGAGTTTGACAGGTGCCCGGCTTTTACCCGACTGGGTCCCTGGAGTGGCGCTCAAAATTTGGGGAATTGTTTTTCAAAACTTGGACTCCGCTGGAAATTGTCTCTGACTGTGCTGCCCTCCAATGGCGGCAATAGGGCATTGCAGTCTAATTAATAAGGGATGACGGCAGGAAAGAGGGTAAAATAAGGGGTTTTCCCGGCCAATAAGGGATACTTGACAGCTATGCTTATCCTGTGCTGCCCTCCAATGGCGGCAATAGGGTATTGCAGTCTAATTAATAAGGGATGACGGCGGGAAAGAGGGTAAAATAAGGGGTTTTCCCGGCCAATAAGGGATACTTGACAGCTATGCTTATCCTGTGCTGCCCTCCAATGGCGGCAATAGGGCATTGCAGTCTAATTAATAAGGGATGATGGTGGGAAAGAGGGTAAAATAAGGGGTTTTCCCGGCCAATAAGGGATACTTGGCAGCTATGCTCTGACTACCTGAGCCACAGGTGGTGGAGAGGGCCAGCCAAATGAGTAACTTAAAAATCTGCAAGCAATAGGCTTCTATCCTCAAAAACTTATATTCCCCCCCCCCTCATACTTAGATGGTTTCAGTTTAATGCCTGCATTGCTAGAGCCGTGGGCTACAGAAAACAGGAATTGGCTCTTGGATTTCTAGTGGACTACAACAACCATCAACCGTACCCAACATAATTTAGGATGATAGAAGCTGTAGTCTAGCCATTGCTGGACATACTTTGCAGACCCTTGATCTAAAGATGCTCCTGGATGCAGGACGTTTTTGTGGTTTACCCTTCTGCGGATGGAATTGCTAAAGTTATTCAATGAATGGAGAACATCTGAGTGTGTGAATGGCGCATGGCTTGGTTGAAGGAGCGATAAGTCTTCCTGGAAATGGGCCTGCCTGTCTTCGGCATTGATCGCAAGGCGGAAAGAAATGCCAACGTCACCAGCCCCTGGCATTCCAGAGAGGTCCCGGGGCTCAAAGGATGCGCGAAGGCAGGGAACCTGGGAATAGGGGCCTCAGAGACATAGTAGTTAAGCTTGGCGATTGAAAGGTCGGCAGGCCAGCAGTTCAAGACCCGAGTGCTGCAGGACGGAGTGACCACCTGTCTTCTGCCCTAGCTCCTGCCAACCTAGCAGTTCGAAAGCAAGAAATTGCAAGTAGATAAATAAGGACCGTGTGCTCCAGTGTCTAGTCATGCCTGCCACATGACCATGGAAACGTCTGCAGAAGCAGATAGCACTCGCTCTTCGACTTTGAAACAGAGGTGAGCACTGAACCGTAGAGTCGGATACGACTGGCTTTCATGCAAGGGAAACCTTTACTTTTCCTAACACAATACAGTGACTTCATGAGGAGTTATTCCAGCCCAGCAAAATCTCCCATCTCCAGATGAGACTGAACCAAGAAATCATTCGGGGTTTTTAAAGGCTGGTCAAACTCCCAAACCTTTGCCCCAGGGCTGGCCAGTTCTTCTCCCGATGCCCCTGGAGGGTATCAAATGTTCCCGGAGGAAAGAGGGGTGCGCGCGCTGTGCATGTGCGTGTGTGTGCAGTTAGCCCAGTTAGAAATTGAGAGGCTGATGGACAAAAATAAACCCAAGCATCGCTCACACGCCCGCCACCTGCCTGCCCACCCCCCTCCGGCCCACCCCTCGGGCGGGCCAGAAAAGAACTGCCAAAAAGGAACTTGAATGCGGGCTGACACATCCAGCCACCTGCAGGCGGGAAGAATCAGCAGAACAGCCGCCCAAGGCCGTCGGCACTTCATTGTCCAAGAACAAGCAAGGACAGATTGAAATCGCAAACTCTCTCTCTCTCTCTCATTTAAAAGCAAGGGGGGGGGACTCCCCCCCCCCAAAAAAAAAACAACCCAGCCGCTTTGACGTTTTATTGTCAAGCCAGCAAAGTTGGAAGCAACCCAAGTCAGAGTTTGCGGACAGTTCCATGGCCGTGTGACAGTCAGTGTGTGCAGAATGCTGTTACCTTTCCTGCCGAAGCGGCACCTATTTAGGTGAAAGTACAGTTTCGTCCTTGCTCAAAAGTCTCCGACTCTAGGGCTCAGTGCCCATCTCTGTTTATAGCCAAAAAGCCAGTGCTGTCTGCATTGTCAGATGTTTCCATGGACATGTGGCAGGCATGCCTAGACACCGGAATGCTGTTTACCTTCCCACCAGAGTAGTCCCTATTCCTCTACTTGCAATTTCTTCTTTTCGAACTGCTAGGTTGCTGGGACAGAAGATGGGAGCTCACTCCGTTGTGCAGTACTCGAGAATCGAACTCCGACCTTCCAGTCGTCAAGTTCAGCATCTTAACCACTTGAGCCACTACAGACCCCTGGCACCTATTTATCTACTTGCAATTTCTTGCTTTCAAACTGCTAGGTTGGCAGGAGTTGAGACAGATGACGGGAGCTCACTCCGTCATGCAGCACTCGGGTCTCAAACTGTTGACCTGCCGACCTTCCAGTTGCAAAGCTCAGCATCTTAACCACTAAGCCACCATGCCCTCTCCTTGTAGTGTTAGGATAGCCTAAATCACGGAAACAGAGGAGGTTAATCCACAGCGGTTAATGTCTCTTGCCAGAATGTGTTGCAATTTTGTCAAAGAGACACAGCTTTAGTTATTGAAGATCACACAAAGTTGCAACACCCTAGTGCAGGGGTTCCCAACCTATGGCCCGTGGGCCAGATCTGGCCCCAGCACCATTTTATGTGCCCTTCCAAAGGCATTTGAGAAACAAAATGGCTGCCCCTTTGAAGCTATTGGGAAAATTGGCCTCCCCCATCATGCAGTCAGGGCAAAATGGCCGTTTGGCCCTCAAAGCTGACTAAGAGAACGTGACATGGCCCTTGGCTTGAAAAGGTTGGGAACCCTTGCCCTAGTGCCATGATGGAGTCGGCTTTGGCTGAGTGGGCGGTATAAAAATTTAACAATAAATAAATAAAATAAATAAATGGAGAATCTGGCACTCCAGATGTTCTTGGACTTCAATTCCCAGAAGCCCAAGCATCCTGTGAATCCACATGGATGGGTTTTCTGCAATTCATCCGGCCTGCGTCGCCCTCGTCACTCCTGGAAGTGGAAGTAAAACATGACTGTATTGAGGAAGGGTTAACCCGGAAGAGCCTTAACTGTATGGGCGCATTTTACTTCTGCTTCCGGGAGCGACGAGGGCGGCGCGGGCCGGATGGATCGCAGCAAACCCATTTGTGTGAATTCACGGGGTGCTTGGGCTTCTGGGAATAGAAGTCCAAGAACATCTGGAGTGCCAAGGTTCGCCATCACGGCCCTAGTGGTTGTGAGAATAATGTGGGACCACCATACACCATTGCCTTGAGCTGATTGGAGGAGAGGTGGTGCAGAAATTGAAGAAATGAAGGATTGAACTCTGCGCTGCCTCCGGTTCCTTCACGGCCCCCGTTCGAGAGCATCGATTTCTTTCAAATGCATATAGAGGAGCATCTGATGTCTTGATGTTTCTTTTCCACTCTTATCTCTCCCTGTCTTTCCACCCTTTCCAGCAAACCCGAGTATAAGAACACCGTCCTGGACATCGCCCAGCTGCCCGGAATCCCTGCAAGGCAGAAGGAGGCTGGCGACGGAGGGTCAGAGTTCAAAGGTGAATGGACCTACATCCCAAAGGGTGACCCTGATAGGCAAAGCGGCCACAACCCCCATGCTGTGTCCGGCAGCAATTGTGGGAGAGGACTTGAAGACTAGAAGGTCGGCAGTTTGAAGCCCAAGTGCTGCACGACGGAGTGAGCGCCCGTCTTCTGCCCCAGCGCCTGCCAACCTAGCAGTTCGAAAGCAAGACATTGCAAGTAGATAAATAGGTACCGCTTGGGCGGGAAAGGTAACAGCGTTTTGTGTGTTCCAGCATCTAGTCATGCCTTCCACATGACCACGGAAACGTCTGCAGACGCAGGCAGTGTTGGGTCTTTGGAGACGAGCACCGAACCCTAGAGTTGGTACGACTGGCTTTCGAGCTAGGATGACCTTGACCTTTAAGTTGACCTTTGCCTATCTTTTCTTGCAGAGACTAGCCTGGCCAAGGAAGGCGGCCAGAGAAAGCTCTTCTCCCACAACAGACCCTGTTCTCTTGCTGAGTCCTACCCAAGGAGGGTGGCGGAGGGTGGGGCCCACGGCCACGGATTGGAGACGGACTCCAGCGGCCCCGAAATGAGCTTCCAGGATGATGAGGATGAGGATGATGAGGCTGTAGGAAGCGACGCCGAGGGTCCTCCGGGCAAACGGATCAAGCTGGAGTTCCAGCCGGAGAGCCCTCTGGCCAAAGCGAAGGAGCCCTCGACGGTCAGCTCCGAGGAGTCGGACAGTAGCAGCAACGAATCGGACCTCGGTCTCCCTGCGCAGCAGAGGGGCGGCGTGGCTCCGAAAGTGAACGGGTGCCAGACGGGCCAGCGGAGGGCCAGGGGACCCGGGCGGCCGGGCACCTCCGAGTTTGCCTCGGTGATCCAAACCCAAAGGAGCTCAGCGTTGAAAGGCAGCCCGGCCGTGGGCATCAAATCCGAACAAGTCCCGCCTGCCAAAAGCGGCCCCCCCTGGACCTGCCCTGCGGCCCACAAGGCCAGCCCTTACACTGTGAGTAAAGCACTGAGCCTGGAGAGGCCTCCTTTGAGGCCGGCCTCCTCCCAGTTGTACGTCTCCATCCCCGACGCGGTGCTCACGCCGCCCGAGATAGACGGCGGGATGGGGAAAGGTCCCTTTGCTGCCACCTCCCCCCGGGGCGTCCCGGCAACTTCCTCCTCGGCGGAGACCCTCTCGCCTCCGCTGTCGGGCTCCCCCTGCGAGGAGCGGGCCACGCCCACCCCTTTCGGCCCGCTAGTCTACCCGGCGGAGATGGAGGTCCTCCAGAGGTTCCACGCCAGCAACGTGGTGGTACCGCTGGTCCATCAGTTGGGGAACCCGCACGCCAGCAGCGTCGGTGCCCAAGGCCTCTACGCCACCAGCACCATCCGGTACGCTCCGGCTGACATGACGCTGGCCATGCAGGGCAACATGCTGTCCCCGTCGCACCCCGTCGGCCTCATGGACATCGGCGGCCCCGAGGCCAAGGCGTCGCGAGAACTCATGTACCACCACCTGCAGCGGCTGAACGTGGTCGGGCCGTTTGGGAACTCCACTGGCCTGGCCCAAATTTCAGCAGGAGCCTTCACGGCCACGGACTCCTTGTTCCCCGGGTTGCCCTTCTCAGTGGCTGGGGTCCACGGTGCATCAGCGTTGGACCGCAAAGAGGACTGAGTCTGGGGGGCACTTTGTACTGTCCGGATGCCCAAATGCCACGACTCAAGTATGCACTACCGGTGCAAAATGGCTCAGTGCCGTGGTCAATTGCCACGCCTCCGTTGTGGTGGGAGAATAAGACGTTGATGCTCTACGAAATCCTTGTGTAGCTACTACTGTCTTATAGCATCCCTTTCTAGACTTCCTTGCAAAAAGGTAGAGAGGCCCCTTCCTGAGTTTTGCTTTGCAGGACTTTCCCCAACGGTTGGTTTGTTTTTATTTAAAAAAGGCGAAACTGGTGTGATTTTGTGAAGTGAGTTCAGCCGCCGTGAGCCCTGCGTCAATGCAAAGCGGACTCTGTCTGTGCAGACTTTCTGGGAAAGATGCACGTTGGAGGATGGAGGTTCACCACACCCGTTCCTTGCCTGTCTTCTTCCCAAGCTGCTTCTGCTGGGGTTTTGGGGTGCATGTATTTCTGGTCAAGTCCCCCAGGATGGTTAATCAGTTGTCCAGCAAACTTGGCTCTCCAGGTGTTCTTGGACTTCAATTCCTCGAAGTCCAAGTTGTACATCTGCTGATCAGGTCGTCTGGGAATTGAAGTCCAAGAACATCTGGAGAACCAAGTTTGAGGACCTGTGGCCTAGACCAGCGGTGGCCAACCTTGGCTCTCCAGGTGTTCTTGGACTTCAATTCCTCGAAGTCCAAGTTGTACACCTGCTGATCAGGGCTTCTGGGAATTGACGCCCAAGAACATCTGGAGAGCCATGTTTGCTGACCCCTGGCCCAGACTATCTAGCTAGCTGCTCAACCTGGGAAATGTGATCCATGTAGTGCTGTAGATGAAAGCAGATTATACCACGATCCTTTCCTCTCATCCTCAGGTGTCCACACACCCATGTGCCATGCTAGCAGTTCACTCCATTTTTGCTTCTGTTCCATCCCTTGCAATATTCATGGGAGTCGGCCACCTATTCCACTCCCTGTTATCAAGGGGTGAGAACTCAAGTGGATGTAATATGTATGCGCTAACCAGCTCTCCTTGCGTTGCCGTTCTATTAATGTATCCCCGCTTGATCTGTGCGTTCCTCTTCTGCAAACAACGGATTAAGAGCTTATCCCTTGATCTATTCGCACTTAGATCAGAAGGATATGGTCAAGGAGATCGGCAACTGAAACTGAAATGATTGCCTCGTTTCCAAGCACCAAAATTGCTTTGGAAACGATGATCCAGAGGCAGTGTGGACAACGTGGCCAATAAAACCTAGAATCAGACCAAAAGAGAAATGAGAAAGCTACTGGGAACAACACATGTGATTTACGTGATATCGAGTGTGCCGATTCCAAATCTGAACTCAGAATGTGCCTATCATGTACAGATTTTAAGGCGTGTTATAGCTGTTCAAATGGTCGGTAAATGGGTCATGTATTTTTACATGGGAACATTAAAACAGTTGCAGCTACCACTGTGCCTGCTGCCACCTCAGTTGAATCACGTCCCCTGGTGGCATGCGTGTTCCAGCAGTGACCGGGCAAGTCAGTGAGCTGACATCAGAAATAGGTATATAAGGCGAGATGGACCAAGGGCTTGTCTCTAGTGCGAAACCATTTTATTGGATAGTACAGCTAGGCCATAACGAGTCTGTTTTGAGCTAAACATGAGTAGGCGCAATTGTGTTAATAAGCTGGACAATTTTTCCTACATTTGTGGCAAATATACCCCATGCAATCAGTGCAAGAACCAAGAGGGTGAGATTTGCTAACCTAAGATCCTGACATCCTAGGCAGAACCGGACTTCAGATTTGGATTCAGCGCACTTGATTTAGTATAGGACACATGGATTATTAGACCAAGTATCAGACAATATTTATTTTGTGTGTGATGCAGTGCTATCGATTTGGTCAATTTATACCTATCTCCAGATTGTACAATTTTTAAAACAATTGAAAAAACCACTTAGAATGCAACAAGTGAAAGGAGATAAAGGTGTTGCCTCTCCCTCTAATAAAGGTAAAGGCCGCCCTCGCTCAAAAACCAGTTGTATCCGATTCTAGGATTCAGTGCTCACCCCTGTTTCATAGCCGAACTGGTAGCCATGTCCAGAGGTTGGAAGGCACCTTTCTAATTTAAAGTAGACGCGTCTTTATCTCCAAGTCACAGATTAGGACAGTGGTGGCAAACCTATGGCACGCGTGCCAGAGGTGGCACCCGGAACCCTCTCTGGGCACTCGTGCAGTCACCCCACCAGAGTTGGCCCTGCCCCTCTACCCAGCAGCCCAATGGGAGCATTCCCTTCCTCCCCTGCATACCTGTCAGGTTTTGGATTTGGAAATAAGGGAAATTTCCCGGCAAACACGGGATACTTGACAGTTATGCTTATCCTTTGCTGCCCTCCAATGGCAGCAATAGGGCATTGCAGTCTAATTAATAAGGGATGACGGCGGGAAAGAGGGTAAAATAAGGGGTTTTCCTGGCCAATACAGGATACTTGACAGCTATGCTTATCCTGTGCTGCCTTCCAATGGCGGCAATAGGGCATTGCAGTCTAATTAATAAGGGATGACGGCAGGGAAGAGGGTAAAATAAGGGGTTTTCCCGGCCAATAAGGGATACTTGACAGCTATGCTCCCCTGTCGCCGTGTTGGGACTTTGCGATAAGTGGGTTTTGGGTTGCAGTTTGGGCTCTCGGTCTCTAAAAGGTTCGCCGTCACTGGATTAGGACACCCTGTTTGTGAGCTTTTGGGACGGTATACCTGGCTGAGCCCTGAATTCTCCCTTTTTTGATTTCCTTTCAAGTAACAGCAGTTGGCAAAACCTCTTCCGGCCTTCGGCTGGACGTCTTGGCAAGAAAGCGGGCCAAGAAAGAGGGTAAAGGATGCTTTCGTGTGTACTTGTGCGTGCGTGCGTGTGTGTGATGACAGCACTTAAAACGGCAACAAGGTATGCCATAACTTATCAGCACTTAAAAACAAAATGAGGAACTTGTACAGTTGTGGGAAGGAAAGCCCACAGTAAGGTGATAGCACTTGAACGATGCGTCCTCTTTTGCATAACTGATTGCTAATGAACGTTTCCCTCTCTGTGCGCGTGCGATTTCCCCCTTTTATTAATCTATTGTTCTCATTGGATCGATGAATGTAGTTTCCACTGTTCACCTGTCAATGTTTTTGCTGCTGCTTTGGAGGCATCTGGGATTTCAGAGAAAATAAAAAAAAATGAAATGGACAATGTTTCCTGCCTTGGAAAAGGACGTACTTGCGCAGGGTTCTGTAAATCTCTCTCTCTCTCGTAGTCTTAAAAAAGTGATGTTAGAGCACTGACTAGACCATTACCGTAATTAAAAGGCTTGCGCATCCTCCATTCTTGAGTTGATTAACAGGAAACAAAACCAAAAAATAATAATCTTTAATGACCTCGACAGTCCTCAAAAATATGTGATTTTTGGAAAGCATGCTCAGCTAAACAGTTCAAGCATGTTTCCTCTGAAATAGTTGCCAATTGCTTTTTATCAAAACCATGCAATCCTTATAATTTACTAACGGATCAAAGAAAGGGTGCAAATGCTCATATACAGGACAGGTGTGAAATTCAAACCAACCTTGATATATAAAGCCAGTCGTATCTGCAGATGCTTCTGTGGTCATGTGGAAGGCGCGGAACGCTGTTACCTTTCCCACTGAAGCAGTACAGTAGAACCTCACATAATGACGATAAGTAGCATCGCTATAGGGGAAACGTCATTGTGCAGTTTTCAATGGCAGCTTCGTCAGCTAGCGGCAAAAAGCTCATTATCCGCACAACGACGTTAAAAAAAGTTGTTAATCCACACGACGACGGTTTTTCATCGTTGTGCAGATAGTTACGTGGCGAGTGATGACATGTCGTTAAGCGGAAATGACGCTATTCGAAAGCGTTGTTAATTGAGGGTCTACTGTACCTATTTATCTATTTGCAATTTCTTGCTTTTGAACTGCTAGGAGCTGGGACATTCGATGGGAGCTCACTCTGTTGTGCAGCACTCTGGTCTCGAACTGCCAACCTTCCAGTCGTATCGAGTTCAGCGTCTTAGCCACTAAGCCACTGCAGTCCCTCCTGTTAAAATAATATTTATTCATCTGCCCGCATAGGAGAGTAAGAAAGCAGTTGCATTTGGTATCTTAATAGAAACATCAAGTGATTTGAACAAGCGCTGGGATAGCAGAAGAGAAATATGCTTTTAATAGGGATGGAGCAAATGTTGTGATTTGGCAGCTAAAGTCACACCGGAAAAGCAAAGGCAGGCGAGACAAGTCGTGCTAAGAGACCTTTCTCTTTCACTTGCACGTGTGCATAGAGCACAGCTTCAAAACTTGCCAACCCGCTTGAAGCCGGGGGCAGGAGGGCGAGCATAACCAATTGATGGACCTCAAGAGAATGTCCACTAGTCAAACTTGCCAGAGCAGGGGTGCCCAAACTATGGCCTGTGGGCTAGATCTGGCCCCATATGCCAATTCATCAGGCCCACGGTACCTTTGTCGCAAGCAAAAGCAAAATGCGCCCATACGGCTGCGTTTTGCTTCAGCTTCCAGGAGCGACGAGGACAGCGTGGGCTGGATGACTTGACATTGGAGGCCAGATCTGGCCCATGGACCATTGTTTCAGCACCCCTAGTTTAAGCAGAGAAAATGGCAGCTTAAAATCTATCTCATCCTGTTGCAAAAACAATACAAGGTGCATTTTACTTCTGCTTCTGGTGGGAGGAACCACGTGACCGGCCAGCTGAACCACGTGACCGGCCCACGATCCCAAAGGTTTGGGCACCCCTGTGCTAGAGATTCCTGGTGTAGGAAGAACGCATGCTTCCAGCTGGGAAGCTGGATTGTGAGGCCAGCAAAATGTCCTTTGAATGAGCCTCTGATATGACTTGTTTTTTTTGCTACTGTTATGTTCAAGAGCCCATCTGGACGCCTGGAAATAAATATAAAGCAGCTAAAATGTCCAACTCGCTCTCTCATGGGCATGGAAACCATCCTTCCTCCTTTGCCCTCTGGCCCAGGGGACAGAAAGGCCACAAATGGCCGGAAGACATTGACTGCGGGGCTCCCGCCACACAGATCCCGAGTCTGGCGTTCACTTGTCCGACTTCCCGTCCTCTTTCTTCTTCTCCAAGCTGGCGTCGTCCTGGATGATCTCCACCTCCAAGCGGCCGATGTAGAGGGAGACAGCGCACAGCCAGAAGAGTGCCACCGTGGTGACCGCCACGCAGTTCAGAAAAGTCATGGAGACGGAGAGCATCATGGTACGGCGGAGGAAGAAGAGGCTGGCCAGGTAGGAGAGGCTGCCGTACGAGACGCAGATCCCTCCGAGGATGAAGAAACCTGGGGAGAGGAAACCAAGGTCATGCTTCTGGGAAGAGGGCAGGGCTTCTCCATGACCATACCTGGCCAAAAGTGGACACAAGGTGCGACCCCAGGCCCCATAAGTCTGAGAAAGCCAGTCTTTGGCATAGTATTGCTCATCCTGGACTTTGGCATGTGGGCACTCTCTGGCGCACCTGCCAACAGTGTTTTTGGCACAACTTGCTCTATTCGTCCTCACAATGAAGCCACAAAAGGTTCATTCATGGCAATAATAATAATAATAATAATAATAATAATAATAATAATAATAATAATAATAATAATAATAATAATAATAATAATAATAATAATAATAATAATAATAATAAATATTTATGTCAGAAATATGATTCTGGGTTGAAAGGATTTTTAACAGAAGAAACTCCGCTCACAGAACACCCAAATGAGACTCCTTTCATGCCCCCAAGAGCTGGGACAGAGATGGGCATTCAGACCGTCATGCAGTACCCAGGTCTCAAACTGCCGACTTGCCAGCCTTCCAGCTAACAAGGTGAGCATCTTAACCACAGAGCCCCCATTCATGACCATGTCTGTTGGCTCTTCCTTGACACTAAAGACTGAGCAGAACTATTATTTCCTCTGTCTCCCCTTCAAGCATGCGGCCTCCTTCCCAAGCAAAGGTCAAGGTCAATGTGGCCCTTGCTTGAAAGCTAGTCGTATCCGACTCTAGAGTCCAGTGCTCATCTCTGTTTACAACCAATGAGCCAGCGCTGTCTGTGTCTGTAGATGTTTCCGTGGAGATGTGACAGGCATGATTAGACACCAGAGTGCACGTTAGGCTGTTTACCTTCCCACTGAAGTGGTGCCTATTTATCTACTTGCAACTTCTTGCTTTTGAATTGCGAGGTTGGCAGGAGCAGGGACAAGAGATGGGGAGCTCACTCAATCATGCAGCACTCTGGTCTCAGAACTGCTGACCTGCCAACCTTCTAGTCACCAAGTCCCACGTTTTAACCACTAAACTACCGCAGCCCCTCCCAAGCAAAATCCACCGGCTATTGGGCTGCTTCAAGTGCGAGGGACCACTGCCCCGCTGTGGCAAAATCCAGAAACACATTTTTTGAGCTAGTTTTGAAGTGGCAGATGTGTTGAGTTAAGTCTATTCAGCCATATATTGAAATAAAGCAGTTAGGTCTTTAAGGTGCCACAAAGGTGTCTGTCTTCTTTAAATTTCTTTTTTCCCCTTGTTAGTTTTGAGTCAGTATACAGACAAATACATTAGCAAATCCTGCGTTGAGCAGGGCCAGCTTCCTTCTTCCTCAAATCGATCCTCGCAGGGCTTGAGTTTCCAGACAATTGGTCCCTGAGAACTGGTAAGACTAGGGGTTTGCAACCTACAGCCCACAGCAGCAAATCATCCGGCCCGCAGTGACGCCCCTGGAAGACGCATTTGTGACAGCTGTAAAAACGCCAGCTGTGGTTTATGGCAGCATTTACGGCAGCGTGAAACTACGTGCCTGGCCCGCTCAGCTGTCTCAGGGAGCATGGCCCCGTGTGTGAAATGGTTGCGGACCCCTGTGGTAGAAGGTCAGCATGCAAAGCCACAAATTCAGGCAATCCTTCCTTGACAACCAAGGGTGTAAAATCCCTGGTTCCTCTTTATGGAAGATGATATCACTGAAGTTATTTGTGTCTGACATGTCAATTGAACCTCCGTCAAGAGTCTCGTTTTTACTTCAGTTTGACCGATGGGCAATTCTAGTTCCACACACGCCCCATAACACTTTGTTTGTGACTCACCATAAGCCGCTTCGCGCCCCACGTCACTCTGCACGTAAGATATTACGCCAACGCCGGTAGCGAGCAAGCCATTTCGGAACCAGGAAAGAAAACCTGTGGGAAAAGACGGACAGTTTTCCTTTAGGAAAAAGAGGCAACTGATGTGTAATGACAGAATGCTTATTTTGCAAACCTAACTCCATTTGATTACTGGTTATAAATAACTCATTGATTTGCACATCCATCTCTTAAACCAACCAACTCTGCCCAGCTACTCTGGGCCTCTATACCAGATATGTATAAATGTATGCCATGAAAATCCACTCTTATGTCTGACGAAGTGGACTTGATCCACGAAAGCTCACATTTAAATACAGGAGTTAAGCCTTTAAGGTGCCAGAGAGGAGTTTTTTTGTCTTTTTTCCCCGTTTACTCTCCGATATGCTCTGCCTATAAACAGCCATGGTTTTTATCAAAGCAAATGGACCAATCCCCCCCCCCCCCGGTACTTTAACAAAACGAGAAAATCATTGCAATACAAATACAATAATTGTAATTGTATTTTATTGTATTGATTGTATTTACTGTATTGCACTGTGACACACTGTCCTTCTTTTGTGATTTTTATGCTGTGATTTGTGAATTTGTACCTTATAAACCGCATTGAGTTGCCCTTTGGGCAGAGAATTGCGGTGTATATAAATTAAAATTCAATTCAATTCAATTCAAGGCTTCGAAGGTTTAGCGCCGTCTTTCTCAACCTTTAGACCAGGGATTCTCAACACATGGCCCATGGGCCGGATATGGCCCACAGCACCATTCCATGTGGCCCACCACCACCTCCACCACACCTGGAAGTGCCATGGAGTGGAGGAAGGGCAAAATGGCCATCTGGCCCCCGAAGCTGTCTGAGGGAGGTGTGGCCCAATGGCCCCCAGTTTAAAAAGGTTGAGAACTCCTGCTTTAGATCCTCTAGACTTCATATACCACCATCCCCAAAAGGGGCGGGCGGGGACGATGGGAGTTGTAGTCCGAGTCTTCAGGGAAAGAACCTTCAGCCGGAGTTTCTCCAGCAAAAAATCCTTTCAAGTCAGAATAATTTCTGACACGAAATAATAATAATAATAATAATAATAATAATAATAATAATAATAATAATAATAATAATAATAATAATAATAATAATAGCCTGATAGCCTGGACTGCAGGCCCCGCCCATGACAGGCAAGGCCCCGCCCATTTCCCCACTCTACCACGCCCCTCAAGGACCGGCCATTTCCCCACCCACGGATGACAGCCGAGGCCCCGCCCTTTCTTTGACCACGAAGACGAGGCCACGCCCCTCCTCCCCCTCCCCCCGCTCACCGGTCTCGTGAGCCTTCCGGAGCAGCCAAGCGTCCGCCTTGTCGAGCTCGGAGACGGCCGGAGGGCCCGGGCCGCGTCCGGAGCTGATCCTAGCCGCCCCGCTCCCTATGGGCGGCCGGGCCTGTCCCCTCAGGAGGCCTGTGCCCCGCGCCACCACCCGGCGCCACCACCAGCCGCCACTCCTAAGCGCCATGGCGGCCTCTCTTGGTCAGTGAGGCCGGGACTCGGAGAGAGAAATCGCCTCACGGCGCGGAAGGCGAGGCCAGCGCCCATAGGATGCCCGGGATGCCACTCCACACTGGGCCCGCCCTCTATTGGAGGAGGGTGACCGGTGTCCCAAGGCGACTGGTCGAAGGGCATGTCACTCTAGTACGGTGGGGGCGGAGTTGGTGTGTCGACTTCTTATCCTTATTAGCCGTTTGGTGGCCTGTCACTCATCACGTGGCATACGCCCCTGGTGCTTGATTTTAAGCTCTGATTGGTCATGCTTGAGCTTTGCATTCTGGGGCTTGTAGTCCCTGCTTTAAATAATGCTACAAAGGGAAAGGAAATCGTTTTAAAGGCCTGAGCTGGTCTGTGGCTGGTTTGGAGATTATTCATTCATAAGGTGGCCATAACTCAGAAGCTGACGTGTAACAATGAGAGGTTTCCTTTGCGCTCTTATTTAGGGAGCCATCTCATTGCATGCTGGGGATTGTAGTTTCAAGCAAGAAATTGCAAGTAGATAAATAGGGACCACTTCGGTGGGAAGGTAACAGCGTTCCATGTGCTTCGGTGTCTAGTCATGCCTGCCACATGGCCATGGAAACATCTGCAGCAGCACACAGCGCTGGCTCTTTGGCTTTCAAACCGAGATGAACACTGCACCCTAGAGTTAGATACGACTGGCTTTCGAGCAAGGGAAACCTTTACTATAGAGGTAGAAATGTAGAATGACTCCAGATGTTGCAGAGGTGCAACTTAACGACAGAACAGGCACCAAAGGTCCAAGCCTGAGTATACTTCCCAGGAAGCACTGAGGCTCCGCTTCAGTGGCCAAGCCAAAGTTGCTAAGCAGGGTGGTTATTTTCCCTACACAGAGACAGAAGGCTGAAAGTTGTGAACCTTGGCACTCCAGGGGGTGCTTGCTTGAAAGCCAGTCGTATCCGACTCTAGGGTTCAGTGCTCACCTTGTTTATAGCCAAAAAAACAGCGCTGTCTGCATCTGCAGACATTTCCGTGGACATGTGGCAGGCATGGCTAGACCGAAGTGATCCCTATTTATCTACTTGCAATTGCTTGCTTTCGAATTGCTAGGTTGGCAGGAGCTGGGACAGACGGCGGGCGCTCACTCCGTCATGCACTACTCGGGTTTTGAACTGCTGACCTTCCGCCTCCCAGTCAGCATCTTAACCACTTGAACCACTGCAGTTACTGACACCGTAATAATCCCCTCCAACGGAGAAGGGTTCTGTGACACACCAGTCCAAATCATGTCGGTCCGGGTGGAAGCCCAACGGAGCTGAAAGAATCGCTGACCTACCTGTCAGTTGAAATTATCAATGCTTTTTCTCCTGACAAAATAAGCATGGGGTTAAGATCACAATGAAGTTTTGCATTTACCGTTTTAAATTATTATTTGTGCTGATCTATAGTGTGGCCTGGAAAAAGCCATTTTAATAAAAAGCCAGTTATACAGAACTCCTATGTCACTTCTCAAGGTGGCGTTGATATGCATGAATGTGCATTTTTGTACATTCCAAATGTATGCAATTGCCAAAATAAAACATGAGATGCCTTCGCCCCACCTATGATGTACAAAGGACTAAGAAAACATGCACAGAATATGTCATGTCAAAATAGTATAAAAGCATGGTCGAATTGTTAATTGGGGCCCTTAGATCAAAGCACCACATATGCATATGTCTATGTTATAATTAATTTTATTGATAAAATCTCTTTTTTCCTTCAAAACCTCTTTGGCTGTTTTATTGATCGATTAAACTAAGAAACTGAAGAACTGATCCCTGTTTGCAGAGTTTTCAGGTGAGCTATCCCTTGAATGGGCCGGTAAGTGCTAATGAATGATTTGCGCCAATCAAGGCTGTGGCCGGGACCGATTAGGACTTGACAGACAGTGTATTGCCAATGAATGAATAAAAATCCTTGGAAATCACACACTTTATATTTAATATTGTGCAACAAAAATAGTTAGGAATGCAGGAACATTTACAGAATAAAAAAATAGTTGTTTTTTTTAAACCATCTGATCTTAAAAATAGACAATAGTAGTGAAGCTTAAAATACGACCACGTGAGTTCTTGCTTGGCGCCCTGTTTCCCCCCGGGCTTAGCGTCCTTCTTGGGAGAAGGCTTCGCTTCTGGAAACGGCCGTGTCCATAGGAGCTGGTCGTTCACACTCCAACTCCAGAAAGCTTTTGTCCCGGAGAGACAACCCTGAACACCCCGGCGGCTGCAGCCCTTCCGCCGATTTGGGGCCAGCGTGCCCCACGGAACCGCCCTGGCTGCCGTTAGTCTGAGAGCAAACGTTGCTCATCTTAGCGTTTTTGTTTTTGTGGTGGCTGGTGTAAACTTTGTACTTCATCAAGAGGATGAAGATGAAGACGAGGACCGAAGCCACGATGATGCCCCCAATGACAATAATCATGGTCCCGCCGAGGAACTGGGCCTGGAGGGACCGGCACTGCCGGTATTCCTCTTCCGTGGTGAACTGCACACACCCCACCACCATGGTGGCCGTCAGGGAGGTCATCCCGTCGTCGTAAACGGCCAGGACGCAGAGGTCGTAGTCGCGGCCAGCAACTAAGTCGGTCAAGAAGAAGGACTTGCTGGCCGCTGGAATCATCCTGCAAAAGGAACACAGCAACGTTAGTACACAGGAGCAGAAGGACAGGGTGGATGGAGAAAGCCTCTTGGGTTCCAGGCTCCCTGGGAAGGGTTGAAGCACTGGACCAGGTGGCCCAAATCATGAGCCCTCAGGAGCTGGACATCTGGCCATACCTGTCAAGTTTTGGATTTGGAAATAAGGGAAATTTCCCGGCCAATACGGGATACTTGACAGCTATGCTTATCCTGTGCTGCCCTCCAATGGTGGCAATAGGGAATTGCAGTCTAATTAATAAGGGACGATGGTGGGAAAGAGGATAAAATAAGGGGTTTTCCTGGCTAATACGGGATACTTGACAGCTATACATCCGAGTGCTGCCCTCCAATGGCAGCAATAGGGCATTGCAGTCTAATTAATATGGGATGGCGGCAGGGAAGAGGGTAAAATAAGGGGTTTTCCCGGCCAATGCGGGATACTTGACAGCTATGCTTATCCTGTGCTGCCCTACAATGGTGGCAATTGGGGATTGCAGTCTAATTAATATGGGATGGCGGCAGGGAAGAGGGTAAAATAAGGGGTTTTCCCAGCCAATGCGGGATATTTGACAGCTATGCTTATCCTGTGCTGCCCTCCAATGGTGGCAATAGGGCATTGCAGTCTAATTAATAAGGGACGATGGTGGGAAAGAGGGTAAAATAAGGGGTTTTCCTGGCCAATAAGGGAGACTTGACAGCTATGCATCTGGTAGGGAACTCCAGGACATTGGTTGTCTTGCACCAAGACACGTTTCCAGAAACAGGCTCTGAGCTCAGCGCTTTTGACAGCTAGCAAGGACTTCATTCTTGCCACAAAGGGGGCAAAAATCTGTCTCGCCCTTATTGCTTCCACAGCATTAATTGCACAGAAACAGTGAACTCTGTGAGTGCTTGCAAAAGGAGAATAGCTGCTAGGGTAGAGGATGAGCAGAACCAAGACTCGGGCAGGTGGAGAAAGAGCATTTAATCTTTCTCTCCCAAATCCTTTATGTCAGGGGTGCCCAAACTATGGCCTGTGGGCCGGATCCAGCCCACAAAGCCAATTCATCCAGCCTGCACCACCCTTGTCGATCCCATTTTACTTCCGCTTCTGGGAGCGACGAGGACGGCACAGGCTGGATGAATTGGCATCATGGGCCGGATCCGGCCTGCAGGCCGTAGTTTGGGCACCCCGGGTTTAAGCAGAGAAAATGGCAGCCTAAAAATCTATCTCATCCTGTTGCAAAACATTTGCGTTGCAAAACAAATTGCAAGGCACGTTTTCCTTCTGCTTCCGCAGAGAGAAAACCACGTGACCAGCCCGCTGAACCACGTGACCGGCCCATGGACTGAAAAGTTTGGGCATCCCTGTTTTATGGCCTCAACCAAACCATCCTTGCAGAAGCAGCAATTTGCTGCCAGGAGAACTTTCCTCTTGGGTCTTCCTTATCGCAGGCGTCTGGATCGCTTCCTTTTGTTTGCTTGTTAAATAGTAGCTGTGTTAGTCTGTGTTTCCAGCATATCGGAGTGTAAACAACACAAAAAAACAAATGTGGCACTTTAAAGACTTAACTACTGCATTCCTTTGGTTTTTTTTTTTACTACTGTATTATTATTTCTCAACATTCTCTGTTCTTTGTATTTTATGCAATTTTGTGGATATGAATTTGAACTGGTTGTATGCCTGTAATAAAAAAATTACTACAACTTTTGAAGCTCTCAGCATTCATTATCATGTGCTAGCCACGGATATATTTATGATACAATTAAATTACGGTGGTATTTATGGGAAGGTGGGGAAGGAGGGTTCGGAAAGCTCCCACACTTAATCCTGCATAGCTGTCTTCAGTGGCTATTTACAGCCTTTTTATAGTTCAACCTGGATTGGTTTCATATCAGGAACATTAACCTAAATTCAAGTGCGAATCCCGACTAGAATAGACCCATTGAATCTGTTGCTGAATGGTGAGTTTTATGTCAATTCCTGCGATTCAATGGTTCGACTCTCATTGGGGTTTCCTGCTTGATATTCATTCATTCACTCACTCACTCATTCATTCTTTCATTATTAAACTTATATCCCGCCCCTCTAGGAAAAATCTTTCCTACTCAGGCCAGCTAACAGCATAAAAATCAACAGATACAAACACAAATATTAAAATTTTCATATAAAAACATCATCGATAGTGACACCCAACTCTCTATTGGCCATAATGTTTAGTTCGGCCTTCAGTATACCTGTCAACTGCGGCTCCGGCCAATCCGGGACCTGTGCAGAACGGTTCTGCGCAGGTCGCCTTCTACGCATGAGTAGATGGGTTCTACGCAAGTGTAAAACCCTTCTACGCATGCGTAGAAGGTGACCTGCGCAGAAGAGCTGCGCAGTACTTCCTTTCCCCCGCTGCCAAATTCCGGGGTTTCGGCAGCACGGGGCGGGAAATGGCGCAAAACCCGGGAAATCCCGGCCAATCCGGGAAGGTTGACAGGTATGGCCTTCAGTCCCATATTTCGTTTGTAATTCAGGTTATTTTATTTATTTATTTCAGTTTCTATACCGCCCACTTGGCCAAGGCCAACTCAGGGTGGTTCACAGCATAATAAAAAACATAATTAAAAACATAGTTAAAACTGCTTTAAAAAACTACCCACCCACTCACTAAAAAAAAAGGGGTGCAGGGGTCGAGGGTGTTGGGATTCGCTATACCAGCCACCCAGGTTTCTAGAAGACACAGGTCATGTTTAAGAAATATATTCTGGCCCCCTTTGTGACCCCGGGATTTTGAAAGGAAGGTAAATGACGCCCGTTTAATACTCCATCTAATGGGAACAAGCACCCTGCTTCCTCCCAAGAAGAATTTGCAAAGAAAAGGGTGCGTGTGTGTTTTCTCTTCCACCTCTAGACACGGAATAATAATAATAATAATAATAATAATAATAATAATAATAATAATAATAATAATAATAATAATAATAATAATAATAATAATAATAATAATAATAATAATAATAATGCAGACACTGTAATAGCAGTCTGCTGTTTGTATCAGTGCAAATTACCTGTACACCAGGATCTCATCAGAAGAGCTATTGTATTGGATCTGGAACATTCGGATTCCCGGGACGTGGACGTGGGAAGGCCACTGGATCAGAGCGGAAGAAGAGGTCAGCTCAGCCACCGCCACCTTCCTCTCCAGGTGAGATTTGGTTTCATTTGGGAAGCCTGGCTTAGCGGAAACCAGGATGTCGGAAGGGCCGGGGTCGGCTTCCTTGTCACAGTTTGTGCTGTTTGCAAGCTGAGGGTACGGTTGGACCATGAGTTCGACCGGGGCGGTGGAAACCCCTGCTGCGTTGGAGGCGATACAGGTGAATTCCCCTTTCTCCTCCAGAGAAGCCGCCAAAATATCTAACGTCCCGTTCTCATAGGAGACGGTTCGGGAAGTGTTGGAGACCAGCTTCCCTCCGGGCGAAATCCAGCGGACGTAGGGCTCTGGGTCGCCCACAGCTTTGCACTTCAAGGACACGCTTTGCCCCTCCATGACCACCTGCTTGGAGGTCCGGTGCGTGATCATAGGGGGCTCGCAAACAAACTCCTCTTCTCGGATCGACCAGAAGTATTTCCCGGTCAGCTCCGGTGGCGAAGCGCACGTCTCCAGGTCGTCCTCCCGGGTCAGTCGGCGCAGCCACACCAGTTCACAGTTGCAATGGAGGGGGTTCCCCCCAAAGCTTAGCACCAAGGAGGATAAGGGGGACCCCTTTGGCTTGGCATAGACAGGGATGCGCGAGAAGAGCGGGTCCGGGGGGATCTTTTTCAATTTGTTGGAGGTCATGTCTAGCCGGGCGAGTTTGTGGAGTTCAGAGAAAACGCCTTCCGGCACGAAATCAATGAGGTTGTGATCCAGGCTGATGGTGTTGGCGTTGGAAAGCCTCCCAATGGTCTCCCAGGGAAGATGTACAAGATTATTATAGGATAGGTCGAGGTCCTCGATGGTGTCGATGAAGTCGTCCAACGCGCCGGGCGAAATGTAGTGTAACTGGTTGTTACTCAGGATCAAATGGCGGAGATTGATTAACCCTTTGAAGTGATCCTCGCTGATGTAGGTGAGCCGGTTGCTGTCCAGGTGCAACGCGTGAAGGCCTTTGAGATCAAAAAAGGTGTAAGGCATTACCTGGCTGATTGTGTTCCGGGACAGCGTCAAGTCAATCAGGTCCGTCATGTTGGCAAAGTCCTTCCTCCGCAGGCTGGTGATGAAGTTGTCCATCAGGCGGAGCTCAGCTGTGCGCCGGTCAATGCCGGGCGGCACAAAGAGAAGCCCAGTCTTAGTGCAGAGGATGGTGAAGGAGGGCGAGAGGGTCTGGCACCTGCAGCGTGGGGGGCACATCATGGCCTTGATCACAGTGCCCATAACCAGCAGGGAGAGGGCCAGCCTTTCCATGGTCAGGTCGACGGGGCACCTGGATGAGAAGGAGGAAAAACCCAGAGAAAGGCCCATGAGAAGCAATGCCACATCGCCAAAGAGATCTCTCTTGTCACTTAACCAGAGTTGCATGGGTTTTATTGTGTGCTGTTGTTTTGCCTTTATATATGCCGTCCTGAAGACTGCAGGGGCTTAATAGTAAAGATGCTGAACTTGACGACTGGAAGGTCGGCAGGTCAGAAGTTCAAGACCAGAGTGCTGCTCAATGCAGCGAGCGCCCGTCTCTGCCCCAGCTCCTGCCAACCTAGCAGTTTGAAAGCAAGAAATTGCAAGTAAATAAACAGGGGCCACTTTGGTGGGAAAAGATCCTGGGGACATGAAAGGAGCTTCATTTCTCCAGCAAAAAATCCTTTCAATAATTTCTGACACAAAATTATTATATTTCTATCACAATTTGTATGCTGTTAAATATTCTGTTCCCTGGATTGTCTTGGAGCCATTTTTACCTCTCTTGATTTTTTTAAAAACCCAATTTGATATTTTGCCTTTCCTTCATTTATTACTAGAGTTAACTGGGTTTCATTGATTTTATTGTGGGGTTTTGTGTGTGCGCGCACGCGTGCATTTACGCATGCCGTCCTGATTGCTTTGGCATAGCTCACAATTTGAATGAATGAGTAAGGAAAAATAAATAAGCCGTGTGTTTTATTTCTAAACAGATGGCCCGTGTGGGCCGTCTCATGTGCTTGAACCATGCGCTTCCTTCCATCGATTGCCATCTGGGTACATAGAAGTGTTAGGGAGTGCAGAGATTTCCCCCAAAAAACAGACAGGCTATCCAGAGCAATCATGACAACTGCTAATGTGCACAGCCTGCTTACAAACAAAGCAGATATTCAAATAAAGGTATCGAGAGCAAGAAAAGCAATTCATTTAGCTCTATGGATACATCACCGGCAGATTCGCGGGCAGTTCGTAAACACCATGGCTTTGATTTAATCAACACAGATTTCATATCCATTCATGGGGGCGGGAAAAAAGCCAGTTCTCAGTGTTTACTAGCCCTGTACAACCCCTTCTGTGTAATCACAGAGATTCATAATCTAATTATATAAATTATCTTCCTTATCATGAACCTTGTCACAATCAGGGAAACATTATGTCTAATTGCAATTGCGCCGGTTAACCATGTGTTGGGGTGTAATGATGCTCATGAAAAAGAAATAGAATATTTACTGCTGCCCTTTAGTAGGGCTAAATTACGGTATTTAGCATCACTGCATGGATTTTTTGGGATTTTTTTAGAATTGCCTATAGCGGAAGTAACCAGTTCACTGGGTTTTGCTCTGAGGAGACCTCAGCATACCTGTCAAGTTTTGGATTTGGAAATAAGGGAAATTTCCCGAGAAATACGGGATACTTGACAGCTATGCTTATCCTGTGCTGCCCTCCAATGGTGGCAATAGGGCATTGCAGTCTAATTAATAAGGGATGACGGCAGGAAAGAGGGTAAAATAAGGGGTTTTCCCGGCCAATTAGGAACACTTGACAGCTATGCTTATCTTGTGGTGCCCTCCAATGGCGGCAATGGGGCATTGCAGTCTAATTAATACGGGATGATGGCGGGGAAGAGGGTAAAATAAGGGGTTTTCCTGGCCAATAAGGGATACTTGACAGCTATGCTTATCCTTTGCTGCCCCCCCAATGGTGGCAATAGGGCATTGCAGTCTAATTAATAAGGGACGATGGCGGGAAAGAGGGTAAAATAAGGGGTTTTCCTGGCCATTAAGGGATACTTGACAGTTATGCTTCTCCTGTGCTGCCCTCCAATGGTGGCAATAGGGCATTGCAGTCTAATTAATAAGGGATGACGGCGGGAAAGAGGGTAAAATAAGGGGTTTTCCTGGCCATTAAGGGATACTTGACAGTTATGCTTCTCCTGTGCTGCCCTCCAATGGCGGCAATAGGGCATTGCAGTCTAATTAATAAGGGATGACGGCGGGAAAGAGGGTAAAATAAGGGGTTTTCCTGGCCATTAAGGGATACTTGACAGTTATGCTTCTCCTGTGCTGCCCTCCAATGGCGGCAATAGGGCATTGCAGTCTAATTAATAAGGGATGACGGTGGGAAAGAGGGTAAAATAAGGGGTTTTCCTGGCCATTAAGGGATACTTGACAGCTATGGACCTCAGAACTTACAATGGCTGCCTGTGACCAGGACTTTAGAGTCTGGATGAAGATCTCCCTGAAAATGTCTGAGGAGGGTATGAAGTGTGGTAGAAAGGGGCTGGTTCAAATGCTAGAGAGAGTCAGGAAAAGGATCCAAAATTGTCCCACCGGCCCTCTTACCAATCTCTACAGGATGCAAGAGGAGAAAGATCCCATGGGTTTGAAAAAGGTGCCGTATAGCGGCAAGGATGGTGCAGGCTGGATGAATTGGTGTTGGGGGCCAGATACGGCCCATGGGCCATATTTTGGGCACCCCTGGTTTAAGCAGAGAAAATGGCAGCCTAAAAAAGATCTAGTCTCATCTTGTTGCAAAACAGATTGCAAGGCGTGTTTTACGTCCGGTGGGAGGAACCACGCGACCGGCCCACTGAACCACATGACCGGCCCACAGCCCAAAACGTTCCGGCACCCCTGGTGTAGATGGAGCATGGCCGCTTCCTGTGCTGATGCTGATTGCCACCATGCGCAAGCTGCAAGGAGACAATTCCTCCGTTTAGTAGGCGAAGAGAAGGGACGGCAGGTGGCAGCAGTGGCCCATGATTAATTGAGTACATAGCAATTAAGCACAGCAATACAGAAGCCCGGAGGGAGGAAGTCTGAGGCGACTCTGTTCCATCCCACTCTGTTCTTCCCTCCACTACGAAACCAGTGAAACTGTTTCTAAGAGTAGTCTGCAGTGGCTCAAGTGGCTAAGCCGCTGACTGGAAGGCGCGAGGTCAGCAGTTCGATTCACGGGTACTGCAGGACGGAATGAGCGCCCGTCGTCTGTCCCAGCTCCTGCCAACCTAGCAGTTCGAAAGCAAGGCATTGAAAGTAGATCAATAGGGACCACTTCGGTGGGAAAGGTAAACAGTGTTCTGTGTGCTCCGGTGTCTAGGCGTGCCTGCCACATGGCCACGGAAACGTCTACAGAAGCTGACAGCGCTGGCTCTTCGGCTGTGAAACAGAGATGAGCACTGAACCTTAGAGTCAGATATGACTGGCTATCGAGCAAGGGTGAACATTACTTATGGTCCAGCTCTCACAACCATACAGCCACATCTTACTTCTGGCCTAACCAGCTGGTTCTGAAATAACAAGCGCCACCAGCACAACCAACGCCACCGACACCTCGTGGCACCTTACAGACTAACATGCTTTCTTGGGCATAAGTTATCGTGAACCATAGTTCACCAGGAGACACTTAATGCTTATACCTAAATCTCGTTCAATGCGCAGCATGGCCTTGTTGCTTTGCTTTCAAACTGCTAGGTTGACAGGAACTTGGACAGAGATGGGAGCTCACTCTATCATGCAGTACTCAGGCCTTGAACCGCTGACCTACCAACCTTCCAGCTGAGTTTAAGCCACTGCCCCCTGCTGGTAAGAGGACGGGCATCTTGTGGGATGGGCTGATGTCCTAGGGACGGTACGGTCCCTGAGGTATCCTGGTCCGCTACCATGAAGGGCTTTAAAGGTGACAACCAGCACCTTGGAGTGCACCCGGAGACATATAGGCAGCCAGTGCAGCTCCCACAGCAACGGCGAGGCGCGGGCGAAACGACTACACCCCACCTCTGCATGGGCCGCGCATTCTGGACTAACTGCAGTCTCCGAATGGTCATCAAGGGCAGCCCCATGTAGAGCGCATTACAATAGTCCAAACGGGAGGTGACCAAGGCATGGGTGACCATGAGCAAGGCTTCCCGGTCCAGGAGTTGGTGTAATTGATTAATAACATGTACATGCCCAAAGGCCCTCCTGGCCACAGCCGTAACCCACATCCGCTTTTCCCTCCAGTCAAATGATTCCCCCCCCCGCACTAGAACAGGGGTGTCCAAACGTTTCAGGCCGTGGGCCGTTCACGTGGTTCAGTGGTTCACATGGTTCTTCGCACCGGAAGCAAAATGCGCCTTGCAATCTGTTCTGCAACAGATATGTTTTGCAACAGGAGGAGATAGCATGCTATGCTTAAACCAGGGGTACCTAAACTATGGCCCATGGGCTGGATCCAGCCCCTGATGCCAATTCATCAAGGCCGCACTGCCCTCGTCTCTCCTGGAAGGGGAATTAAAGCACACCCATACGGGCATGTTTCACTGGTGCTGGCCAGATGAATTGGCATCAGGGTCCGGATCCGGCCTGTGGGCCGTAGTTTGGGCAAGGATCTCTCTCTCACACACACATCCACACACGCACCCATCATCCCTTGCGCTCTAAAATTCAGCACTCTCACCAGAAATAGCTTCTCATGTCATTTTTAACCTTTAAAACAGAGATTTCAGAAACGTAAAAATCCAGGGAGGAAAATAAAAAAAGCAAAAAAATCCCCCTCTGAAAATCCGATCTCGATCCTTTCCTTTGTTACCAGAACAAGCTAAAGCAATTTACTTTAACCTTTCGTTGCTGTCCCCTAAATTCAAAAGATGAAAAGCGCAACATGCTTTACCAACCGGGGTACATAGAAGATCGTGGTGTTTCTGAACCACAATTGGGAGTAATAGTCTGGTTTGCCGGCTCGTCTTTCTCAGACTAGGTCAGGCGAAAGGAACTGCGGAATGAACTCACCCAAAGGTGCCTTCATTTTGGCAGTTTCATGTTCGGTCTAGACACGGAAGAAGGAGAACTCAACTAACCCATTAAGTGCTGGTTAGGAATGTTCAAAATTCATCAGAGCCTGCTCAAGGCTGATGGGGTTTGGAATATATGTTGTTTTTTTGGGGGGGTTTCCTTACTCTTTCTAGGCAGGTACCTGAAGTGGTCGGCACACCTCAGATCACCTCCCCAAAGGGAAATAAGGTAGACGTATGAATGATGTGTTACATGCCTGCCTTCCCACATTAATTTAAGGATTTTACTTATTCTTTGTTTCATCATAAAGCAGAGATTCCCAACCTTTTTCTGACCATGCCCCCCAGACAGCTGAGCGGGCCAGACCACACCCCCAGAAGCAGAAGCGGGCACATTCACAGCTGTCATAAATGAGGTCACTTCCGTGTTTACGACAGTCACAAGCATGTTTACGCATGCACAGATACGGCTGACGTAAGACATGCCTAAATGCATACGCTTCCACTTCCGGGGTAGCGATGCGCCACATGGAATGGGGCTGTGGTCCAGGGCTGGCCCACTGGCCGTAGGTTGGGAACCCCTGTCATAAAGCATCAACACTTGTGTTATTTTTCCTCCTGGTTTTATCAAGCAGGAAATATTACAAAGGTGCACCATGCAGATTTAATAACACACACAGTTTATTAAAAAGCATGATGTGCAGGTTTAATAAATAGAAATAGAGTCACAACCAGTGTCTTCCTCTCTGTGCTGCATTCCTATGTATCCACCACCACATTCTACAGTATTTATATATGAACACACACACACTGCCCCTTCAATGGAGTTGTAACTATTTTTTAAAAGCTTGCACAAAGCACATAAAACCAGCCAGGCAGCAAAGTCAGGAACGGCGAATTTATAGCTAAGAAACCTGGCTTGTTAAAGCTCCTCTTCTCAACGGGGTCGAACAGCCGGTAGAACAAACAGGGCTTGACTATGTGACAGAAGGCCAGGTGAGAACAGGTGCCTTCCACGGTTCCTTCCAAGTTGCGCAGGGAAGGGTGACTCGACCTTTGCAAGGGACAGGTAAAAAGAAGACTGCACCACCACCCACCCCAACCACCCATGGTGCTTCCAATGGAGTCAGGAGGCAGAGCAGAAAACCCTCTCTGTGGTTGTCAAAGAGCTCTCTTGGGTGGTTCGTTCAGGATCTTGGTCTGAAACCATTTAGAGGAGTGGCGGCAAACCTATGGCATGCATGCCAGAGGGGACACTCAGAGCCCTCTTTGTGGGTGTGTGCTGTCACCCCAGCAGAGAGTTTGCCCGCCCCTCTGCCGAGCAGCCCAATGAGAGCACTTCCTCCCTTCCCCAACACAGAGTTCGCCCCGCCCCTCTGCCCAGTAGTCCAATGAGAGCACTTCCTCCCTCCCCCCAGCACAGAGTTAGCCCCGCCCCTCTGCCCAGTAGTCCAATGAGAGCACTTCCTCCCTCCCCCAGCACAGAGTTCGCCCCGCCCCTCTGCTCAGCAGTCCAATGAAAGCACTTCCTCCCTCCCCCCAGCACAGAGTTCACCCCACCCCTCTGCCCAGCAGCCCAATGAGAGCACTTCCTCCCTCCCCCCAGCACAGAGTTCGCCCCGCCTCTCTTCCCAGCAGTCCAATGAGAGCACTTCCTCCCTCCCCCCAGCACAGAGTTCGCCCCGCCCCTCTGCCCAGTAGTCCAATGAGAGCACTTCCTCCCTCCCCCAGCACAGAGTTCGCCCCGCCCCTCTGCTCAGCAGTCCAATGAAAGCACTTCCTCCCTCCCCCCAGCACAGAGTTCACCCCACCCCTCTGCCCAGCAGCCCAATGAGAGCACTTCCTCCCTCCCCCCAGCACAGAGTTCGCCCCGCCTCTCTTCCCAGCAGTCCAATGAGAGCACTTCCTCCCTCCCCCCAGCACAGAGTTCGCCCCGCCCCTCTGCCCAGTAGTCCAATGAGAGCACTTCCTCCCTCCCCCAGCACAGAGTTCGCCCCGCCCCTCTGCCCAGCAGTCCAATGAGAGCACTTCCTCCCTCCCCCAGCACAGAGTTCGCCCCACCTCTCTCCCCAGCAGCCCAATGGGAGCGTTTCCTCCCTCCCTGGTCAGGGGTAAGGCAGGTGGCTCACATACAGAGCAGTAAACCCATTTGTGTGGATTCACAGGGACTTGGGCTTCTGGGAATTGAAGCCTAGAGTGCCAGTTAGCCCATTCGTGTGGATTCACAGAGACCTGGACTTCTGGGAACTGAAGTCCAAGAACACCTGGCGTGCCAAGGTTGGCCACAGCTGGTCTAGGTTCTGTAGGATGCTGTCCAGAGACTCTGGTGCTGAAACTGTGATCGATGGCTGTAAAGGTAAAGGTTTTCCCTTGCTCAAAAGCCAGTCGTATCCGACTCTAGGGTTCAGTGTTCAGCTCTGTTTCAAAGCTGAAGAGCCAGCGCTGTCTGCTTCTACAGACGTTCCCGTGGTCATGAGGCAGGCATGACTAGACATCGGAGTGCACGGAACACTGTTTCCCTTCCCACCGAAGTGGTCCCTATTTATCTACTTGCAATGCCTTGCTTTCGAACTGCTAGGTTGGCAGGAGCTGGGACGAAGACGGGAGCTCATTCCGTCCTGCAGTACTCGGGAATCGAACTGCTGACCTCCTGCCTTCCACTCAGCATCTTAGCCACTTAAGCCACTGGCTGTGCATTGCAGCATTTCCAGCTGAAGACAAAAAAAGCAGCTACCAAGCCACATGTTGTCCTAAACAACTGGGTCTGGGAATGTTACTTTCCTGGACTACAAGACCCACAATCCCCCCCTCTTGCTCTCTCTGTTTCTCTCACAGAGGCAGGGAATGGCCCACCTTTTGAAGGCACCGGGGAGAGTCCCAGTCAGTTGTTTTATGGGACCAGTAGAGCCACAGAGATGGTCCAAGGGATCACATCCTATCGAAACAAGCCCACCCCTATTTGGAAGGCCAAACCTAGAGTGAGGATTACACCTGGCAGGTCACCTGCGGTCACTTCTTGCTTTTGCATGGCAGGCGATGCTTCTTTCATGCAAAGCAATCTAGCGCAAATAGTTTATGGGCGCACTTTATAGAGATACTAAAAAAACCTTGCTAATTGGAAAGAGCATGCCCCCCACAGGACACCGTGTGCCGTGGAAGCATCTCTTGAGGTCAATTTTGCAAAGCTGCCACGGACAGAATATTCCTTCCTTTGTAAAATGTCTTGGCACATTTGGGCTGGTTGCTATGCAGGAGACGCACAAGGGGCAGACACACCTTTTGTGCATCTTTCCTCACACCCTTTTCCAGGGGTGCCCAAACTACAGCCCGGGGGCCAGATCTGGCTCCTGACACCAATTCATCTGGCCACCTTGTCCTCGTCACTCCCGAAAGGGGACGTAAAATGCGCCCGCATGGGCGCATTTTACTTCCACTTTTGGGAGCGATGAGGGCAGAGTGGGATGGATGAATTGGCGTCAGGGTCCAGATCTGGCCCATGGGCCATAGTTTGGGCACCCCTGGTTTGAGCAGAGAAAATGGCAGCTTAAAATCTATCTCATCCTGTTACAAAACAGATTGCAAGGCACCTTTTACTTCCACTTCTGGTGGGAGGAACCACATGACCAGCCCGCTGAACCCCCCATGGCCTGAAAAGTTTGGGCACCCCTGACCTATTGGGTTCAGGCTCGTGGGTTACTCAGGTAAACTTGCCCTCTGTGCGGTGAGCAAATTAAGGGCTTTTATTTATTGTTATTTGCAACTCATGCCTCAGACGGTGTGAATTTATCTACACTGCGCACAGTTTAAATAAGGTGGGGAAAATACAATAATTGGATCTGCGTTCTCAGCTGACCCTAAACAAATCAGCAAGTGAGAGGTTGACTCTTTTAGCTCCAGGACATGGAGGAAGGAAAGCAGCAGCTTCTACATGTGTGTGTGCGCACGTGTGTGCGAGAGAGAGAGAGAGAGAATGTCACATCTAGTCCAATTCAGATGCCAGAGCCAGGTGTGCACGGGATGAGACAAAGAAGCGTGCAGAAAGCTGGTGGATCCTAAGAGGACAGTGACCCCCAATGCTCAGGTCTTTCTGTGCAAATCCTAGACATCAATTGAAGGATGTTTCACGGAAACCTTAGATCTCACAATGCAGCTACCCAAAAGACTTCGAAAGAGAATGCACACAAGAGACACAGAGAGATAGACAGAAGATGCTGTTGATTTTCCCCCCCCCCACTTCTGTTTCCTAGAGCTGAAGAAGTACATATCGACTCTACTCTGTGCTCCTCCATGGCTTGATATGGTAAAGGTAAAGGTAGCCTCTCGCCTGAAAGCCAGTCATATCCGACTCTAGGGCATAGCTGTCAAGTATCCCTTATTGGTCAGGAAAACTCCTTATTTTACCCTCTTTCCTACTGTCATCCCTTATTAATTAGACTGCAATGCCCTATTGCCACCATTGGAGGGCAGCAAAGGATAAACATAGCTGTCAAGTATCCCGTATTGGCCAGGAAAACCCCTTATTTTACCCTCTTTCCCACCGTCATCCCTTATTAATTAGACTGCAATACCCTATTGCCGCCATTGGAGGGCAGCACAGGATAAGCATAGCTGTCAAGTATCCCTTATTGGACAGGAAAACCCCTTATTTTACCCTCTTCCCTGCCGTCATCCCTTATTGATTAGATTGCAATGCCCTGTTGCTGCCATTGGAGGGCAGCACAGGATAAGCATAGCTGTCAAGTATCCCGTATTTGCCGGGAAATTTCCCTTATTTCCAAATCCAAAACTTGGCAGGTATGCTCTAGGGTTCAGTGTTCATCGCTGTTTATAGCCAAAGAACCAGTGCTGTCTACGTTTGCAGACATTTCCGTGGACATGTGGCAGGCATGCCTAGACCCCAGAGTGCAAGGAATGCTGTTTATCTTCCCTATTTATCTACTTGCAACTTCTTGCTTTCGAACTGCTAGGTTGGCAGGAGCTGGGGCAGAGGACAGGAGCTCACTCCGTCATGCACTCCTCGGGTATCGAACTCCGACCTTCCAGCCTTCGAGGTCAGCGTCTTAACGACTTGAGCCACCGCAGTCCTGTGGCTGGGTAACCATGTGATCTGTTCATTTGCCTGTGGATATTAATGTTTCGTTCTGTTTGAGACTCGATTACTCAAGCGCACCACGGAGCTGGGCGAGGACCACAGATACTGTGGGAGAAGGAGCCATCAAGAAATTAAAAAAGAAGAATATTTATGAGGACCGATTACTCTTGCTTTGTTGACTGCCTTGAGTCATGCAGCTAAGAAAGGCAGCCTCTTAATAATGAAGGAGCCGTTTTAAGGATTGAAGAGCGAGGACAATCAATCTAAAGGGAAGTTAACGAAGGGCAGCCGGGGCCAAGCAAACATTACCAGCTGGAGAAAGCAATTCCTTATTCCTTGGCACCATGCAAAAAGCCAGAAAACCAGGATTTCAGAGGCACTGAAAACTTTGCTGGTTGTTGTTGTTGTTTTAGTGCTCACCTCCTTTGAGTTTTCATTAGTTACGCTCAATTGCTCTGGGAATTTCAATTTGGATGGTTGTGCAGAAATGCTGAGAGGAAGCCAACGCAAACAAGGTTAAGCGTGGCAGGAGACTTCTGAAAGTGGATCAGGCCAAGAGAGACATCACGAGCCCAGCATCTTCCGGCTACTTTCTTCCAGTGGCCAAGAAGACGCCCGCACAAGATGCGCAGACGTTGGGTGAGAAAGCAACCAGCCACAAGTGGCACCTTTGTCCTCCACCATCTTCCTCAACGCCCATTGCATCTACAATACCATTTCACCGTCTCATTTTTGGCCGCCCCCTTCTTCTTTTGCCCGTTCTCAGCATCAAGGCTTTCTCAAGTGAGCCCTCTCTTTCTCATTTGATGTCCAAAGTACTTCATCTTCACTATTTGACCCAGGAGGTGTTGGGGTTGATTTCTTCTAAGATCGACCTATTTGTTCTCCTCGCTGTCCAGGGGACTCTCAAAACTCTCCTCCAACACCACATCTCAAAGGCATCTATTCTTCTGCGCTCAGCTTTCCTTGCAGTCCAACTCTCACAACCATACATTACCACCGGGAATACCATTGCCTTGACTATGTGCGAATGTTTGCTTGCAAGGTGATGTCTTCTGAGCTATAGTATGAGATTTGCTACGCCATACATGCTCTCTAACAACCACTCCTTAATGTCTTTGGTGAAGAACGCAGGAACCGCGGTTGTTATAAAAATAGTGACTGCGACGGGGAGTCGCCGTGAGTAATTGGAGGATTCGGAATCTGCCTCTGTGTGTCGACAGGCAAACATTGTGAAGCTGCTTAAAAAAACATGCACGGCATGTTGGCAGTTTTAATTTAGGTTATTTGGGCCACTCACAGCATATGCCTGTCAGCAAACTTCCTCTTGGTTTCACAGATTTGCAGTATTTGGCTATTTGCAATGCCCCCCCCCCCCCCCCGGGATGGTGGTGGTGGTGTTGTCTTCCTCTTACTTCTTCTGCACAGGTGACCTTCTGGGACTTGCAAGACACCTGCCTACTTGGGCCAATGGCCAAGCCAACTGGAGAATTATGCGATCTGTAGCCCAAAACCACAATATGCGCACCTGTCTAGAACTCCTACACAAGGCCTTCAGCGCCATCTGTTCTACGATTGCCATGTCAGCTTTACAGAGACACATCTCTTCACAGCGCCTGGGAAGGTTCAACTGAGCATCTCCCTTTACTTGAGAAACATCCTCCACCACAGGGATTCTCAAACTGTGGCCTGTGGGTTGCATAAGGCCCATAGCACCAATTCACGTGGACACCCACTGCCTCCATCACATCTGGAAGTGCCATGTGGTGGAGGAAGGGCAAAATGAGTGTCCGGCCCCCGAAGCTGTCTGAAAGAGCGTGACCCAGCCCATGGCTTACAAAGGTTGAGAACTCCAGCTCTACTAAATGGTGAACAGTGCTTGGGCTGCCACTATGTTTTAGAGAACATCTTTGCCCGCCCACACTAACTCCATAAGTGCTCATCTGGTGGCTAGGAGTGAAAGTTGAGCCACCCTCACCCCTCAGTTTAACACAGCCATTCTCAACCTTTGGCCCATGGACCACATCCAGCCTGTGGCAGCATTTCATGCTCCCCCACCTCCACCACACCTGAAAGTGCCATGTGGTGGAAGAAGGGGAAAATGGCCATTTGGCCCCCGAAGCTGTCTGAGGGAGTGTGACCCAATGGCCCCTGGCTTAAAAAAGTTGAGAACTCCTGGTTTTAACACAGTGATCTGGAGAAAACAAACTACATAAAGCTAATGGGGGTGGGGGTGGGGAATTGCATGCTTCATTTCATGCATCTGGCCACGGGCTTCTAGCTTCCACCTTGGCAAGCGAGGCATGGGAGAGGATCAAAGGCCAACCTCAACCACAACCATTTGAGATGGCCTGTCTTTCTGCAGCCTGGAGGCTTGTCAGACGCTCAGTCCGTCCCCCGTCAAAGCTTTCGGCTCCCTGAACTTAGCAAGCTTTCTCTATTTTCTGCTTATCTCAGTGTTTCCCAACCTTTGGATCTTGGACTTCAATTCCCAGAAGCCTCAGTCAATACCCCAAAGCACTGATCAGCCAATGAACTGGTGGCATACCTGTCAAGCGCAGCTCCGGACAATACGGGACCTGCACAGAATGGTTCTGCGCAGGTCCGTTGTACGCATGCGTAGAAGGCTTTTACGCATGCGTACAATGGACCTGCGCAGAACTGTTTTGTGCAGATCGCTTCTATGCATGCGTAGGCTTTTACGCATGCGTACAACGGACCTGCGCAAAACCGTTCTGCGCTGGTTGGTTCTACACATGCGTAGGAGGCTTCTACGCATCCCCTTCTGCACAGAACCCTTCTATGCATGCGTAGAAGGGTTCTACGCATGCGTAGAAAGGATCTGTGCAGAAGGGATGTGCAGTAACTCCTTCCCCCCCGCTGCCAAGATCAGGGATAGCGGCAGCTCCGGGCAGGAAAGGACGAAAATTGGTGCCAAAATACGGGAAATCCGGCCAATCCGGGATACTTGACAAGTAGGACTGGTGGAGGCTTCTGCGAATTGAAGTCCAAGAACCAAAGGTTGTGGAAACGCTGCTCTGAGATTCTGCACAAATGGGTTTACTGAGCATACATGCAGCAAACCCATTCATGTGGATTCACAGAACTGTATGTTCCCAACCTTTGGTTCTTGGACTTCCATTGCCAGAAGCCTCAGTCAATTCCCCAAAGCACTGATCAGTTAATGGGCTGACTTAAGCTTCTGGGAATCAAAACTCTCCTGTGGGGCCTGGGCCCCACGTTGGGAACTACTGGCTTCTATGGACCAGGAAAACCAACATGACAAGCTAAACTAAGGGCATCTTTAGCCCAATCCTGCTGCTGACAACCTGTTGAGCAGGAGAAGGGGGAGAAGGTGGGGGTCACACTGCAGCAGATGTGGTAAAGAAACCACATCTGGAAGCAGCAACCCTTTACCTGCCTTTCGATCTTTTGCAGGGATCTATCTCTATCAGAGGGTGATGTCTGTTCTTGCCTTAGTTTCCTGTCTGATAACACTGCATGACAACTATTTTCCTACTGGGAATAACACATGTGATTTACATGATATCGAGTGTGCCGATTCCAAATCTGAACTCAGAATTTGCCTATCACGTACAGATTTTAAGCAATGGGCATGCTATAGTTGTTCAAATGGTATTAGGGAATGTATTTTTACATGGGAACATTGTAACAGTGGCAGCTACCAGTATGCCTGCTGCCGCCTTGGCTGAATCACGTCCCCTGATGGCATGCATGTTCCAGCAGCAGCCGGGCATGTCTGGGCAAGTCAGTGAGCTGATGCCGGAAATAGGCATATAAGGCGAGATGGACCAAGAGCTTGTCTCTAGTGCGAAACCATTTTATTGGATACTACAGCTAGGCCATAGTGAGTCTGTTTTGAGCTACATTTGAATAGGCACAGTTGGGTTAACAAACTGGACAATTTTTGCTACGTTTGTGGCAAATATACCTAGTGTGGCCAAGGCAAGAACCTAGCCAAGAGGGTTAGATTTGCTAACTTAAGATCCTGACGTCCTAGGCAGATTTGGATTCAGTGCGCTTGATTTAGTATAATAGGACACATGGATTAGACCACGTAGCAGGCAATATTTATTTTTTTGTGGTGCGGTGAGCTACCAAGTTCTTTTGAACCACCTCTACCTGTTTGGATGAAAGCATGCGTCACCTTCCAAGGTCTTGTCTCACCTTCAAAGGCGACGGGGTGCCCTAACTATGGCCCATGGGCCAGATCCGGCCCCCAATGCCAATTCATCTGGCCCATGCCAGATGTTTAGCCATTCTGAGCTTGTTTCACTGCTATGGCCATTCTCTGAAACGCGAGTCCCCGAAAGTGTTTTGAGACATTTGTTGTACATTAATTGGCCTTTAGCTGCTGCTTGACAAACCTTGTTTCCTGCACCAGAAGCTCACCTGGCCTTTGTTTTGCTTTTGGATCATCAGGTGGGGAGCGCATGGCTACAAGCCGGATGGCCTTGCCCGCTCCTGACCCTGGCTGATGTTTGACATTTGCTGCAAAACATCTTCCGGCTGACCCAAGCGTGTCCCGAAGAACCAGCTTGCCCCTGTGTTGGAGAACAAGCCCCTTGTTTCCTTCATTAAGATAATAGAAATGGCAGGCAGACGGCCAGATGTTTCCATCTGGAAGCTCATGAAAGAAGGTGTCGAAAAATATTATTCCACCTCTCAGCAACAGTACTTTTGTAATGGGGATGACTGGTCACAAAGACTGTGGGTTTCAGACTGACCTTTAGAGCAGGGGTGCCCAAACTATGGCTCATGGGCCAGATCCGGCCCCCAATGCCAATTCATCCAGCCCACACCACCCTCGTCGCTCCCAGAAGTGGAAGTAAAATGTGCCCGTACGGGTGCAGTTTACTTCCACTTCCAGGAGCGACGAGGGTGGTGTGGGCTGGATGAATTGGCACCGGTAGCCGGATCTGGCCCATGGGCCATAGTTAGGGCACCCCTTGTTTAAGCAGAAAAATTTCAGCCTAAAATGTATCTCATCCTGTTGCAAAACATATCTGTTGCAAAACAGATTGCAAAGTGTGTTTTACTTCCACTTCAGGTGGGAGGAACCACGAGACCAGCCCGCCGAACCCCCTGACCGGCCCGCTGAACCACCTGACTGGCTCGTGGCCCAAAAAGTTTGAGCACCCCTGCTTTAGAGGCACTTTCTGAAGTACTAAACTCAGTCTCTTCAAATCTTCAGCACTTTGGAAAGCTTTGCTAAAGACTGGAGTAAAACCCGGAGTAGGTTCACTTGCTCCAAAGCCAGTCATATCTGACTCTAGGTTGCAGTGCTCATCCCTCTTTATATCCAAAGAGCCATGCTGTCTGCCTCTGCAGATGTTTCCATGGCCATGTGGCAGGCATGACTAGACCCTGAAGTGCAGGGAATGCGGCTTCCCTTTCCTGCTGAAGTGGTACCTATTTATCTACTGACAATTTCTTGCTTTCGAACTGCTAGGTTGGCAGGAGCTGGGACAGAGGCGACAGCCCACTCCATTGTGCAGCACTCAGGTCTCAAACTGATGATCTGGCAACCTTCCAGTTGTCATGCTCAGTGTCTTAAGCACTAAGCCACTACACCTCCATACAACACTGGGTTTATCAGACTCCTTGGGTTGATGGCAAAAAAATTGGCCACGTCAGGTACTTCGAAGCGGACGGCAAGGGCAAAACCTGCCTTCCCACATTTTAAGTTTGCACAGACATCCCCTGCTGTGTTTGAGCGATCAAAAGGACACCGGCGGCATGCCCCAAATTCACCAAGGCAGAGGGAAACATTGAAATTTCCCACACAGGGCAAAGTCACTGGGTGGAAAAGCAAAAGCAAACCCCCAAGAGTTTTTCCACGTGTCCCATCGACTGACACTACACCAAAGCCTCTCTTGTGATGATCTGTGGAAGGCCTTTGAAGGTGAGACAAGACCTTGGAAGGTGACACATGCTTTCATCCAAACAGGGGCTAATTATCTGAGACGAAGCACTCTACACGTTACATGCCGGTGAAGATGTAATGCCAGCTTCGACCTGGATGTCACAGCCTTGAATTCAGCTGTACGAAGGTACGCACAAGGTACCAGCTTGTCGAAAGAGCATGGTTTGCAAAAAGACTTCCCACCATACCTGTCAAGTATCCCGGATTGGCCGGGAAATCCCGCATTTTGGCGCATGTTCCTCCCCTTTCCCGGCACCGTCCCATATTTAGAAAGGCAGGGAAAGGGGTTACTGCGCATGTGTGCATGTGCAGAACCCACCTGTGCATGCACAAACGTGTTCTATGCATGCACAAAGGGGTTCTGTGCATGCACAATGGATTTTTCCCTGCGCATGCGCACCCAAGCCGGAGCAGTTCCCATATTTTCTGGAGTGGCACTTGACGGGTATGCTTCCCACCCCTGTCTGGTATTTTAAAATATATCTATCTTCTTTGAGCCGGTTTCTCCCCCGTCCATAGCACCGTCTCTTGACTATTTCAGTTCCCAATATTTATTTATTACTAACTAGGTTAGGCTCTCCCTAGCTCCAGGATAAAGACCCATTAGCAGTGCATAAAGAGGTCCAATCTCAGTCAATCCACTCCCAGAAACAACGAATTCCAATTAATTTGGCCTGGGTAGCCGATAACCATTTAACATTCCAGTGTTAATTAAAGCCTGTCATGTACACCATCTTTCATGTCGCTGTGCCCCGGGTGCACGATCCGTGTAGAAATGGGGTGAGATACTGCCTCCTTTTGAAAATTATTTTTTAACCTAAGGTACCGGGAGTGAATTAGGCTTCAAACGTGAGCTGGCTTTTTGAAATGAAAGCTGACCTATTCATCGCTTGAGAAGATAAGTTGGCCAGGTTGACACCCCACCTGGTTCTGACCTTGTGTGGAGGACGTGGGAAACTTCATGGGGCAATGGGAATGGGCATATCTTGGCCTCTTAGTATCTGAAAGAACTACCTGAAAGCAAGTGTCTGGAAAAGGTTTCCCTTGATGGAGGATGGCAAAATGGCCCTACGTTGCTTCCTCTACTATAGGGGTTACCAACTTTTTCAAGCCAGGGACCGGTCACACTCTTTCGGTCAGTTTCGAGGGTTGGATGGCCATTGTGCACTGCCTGCATGATGGGGGGGTGGCCATTTTGTCCCAACAGCTTCATAGGGGTGGCCATTTTGTTTCTCAAAATATGCTTCGGAGGTGGGCACATGAAATGGCACCGTGGGCCAGATCCAGCCCATGGGCCTTAGGTTGGGAACCCCTGCCCTACTATATCTTGATACTGTTCAGTGTTTTCACTATATGCTGTGTTTGTTTTGATTTTATTATTTATGTGTCTCAAAATTGCTGTACAATGGCCAGAATAAATATATACTAGATGGGTGGAATGAATAATGAATGGATGAATTAATAACCAACCAACCAGCCAGCCAGCCAACCAACCAACCAGCCAACCAAAGAACCAACCAACCAAACAAACAAACAAACAACCAATCACCAACCAACCAGCCAACCAGATGCTGTACAATGGCCAGAATAGATATATACTAGATGGGTGGAATGAATAATGAATGGATGAATTAATAACCAACCAACCAACCAACCAACCAACAACCAACCAACCAACCAACCAACTAACCAACCAATCATCAACCAACCAGCCAACCAGATGCTGTACAATGGCCAGAATAGATATATACTAGATGGTTGAAATGAATAATGAATGGATGAATTAATAACCAATCAACCAACCAACCAACCAACCAACCAATCACCAACCAACCAGCCAACCAGATGCTGTACAATGGCAAGAATAGATATATACTAGATGGGTGGAATGAATAATGAATGGATGAATTAATAACCAACCAACCAACCAACCAACCAGCCAACCAGCCAACCAGCTAACCAGCCAACCAAAGAAACAACCAACCAACCAACCAAACAAACAAACAAACAAACAACCACCAACCAACCAGCCAACCAGATGGATGGACGGCCAGCCAGCCAGCCAGCCAACTAATCATATGCACAATAAACCCCTTTCATGTGGAATCACAGGTGACCACAAAGAATAATAATAGTTACAGATAAGCAACCTGTAAAATTATAAACCACCCTCTCCAGAGTGCGCTAAGCTCTATAGTAAAAGTTTCCCTTGCTCGAAAGCCAGTCATATCCGACTCTAGGGTGCAGTGCTCATCTCTGTTTCAAAGCCGAAGAGCCCATGCTGTCTGCTTCTGCGGACGTTTCCGTGGTCATGTGGCAAGCATGACTAGACACGGAATGCTGTTTACCTTCCCACCGAAGTGGTCCCTATTTATCTACTTGCAATGTCTTGCTTTCGAACTGCTAGTTTGGCAGGAGCTGGGACAAAGACGGGGCAGTATATAAGTGTAATTGCTAATTACTATACATGCAAACCCCTGGCATTGTTTCTTCCCACCCACAAGCGTTCCACAACTTTCCAAAACCTATGTGCCTTTGTAAATGACCTGTAATAGAGCCACTGTGATCTCTCTCTCATTTACACACGTGCACAAACACACTTGCCTAAATCAGTAGACCTAATCTCTGCATAACATAAACATCACATCTTCTCTTCTTGATTCTAAGACAGATGCAAGATGCTCCATCTTTGTTCCCCGGAAGACAACTTATTTAGGGTTTTTTTAAATTAAAAAATGTGGGTTTTTGTTGCTGTTGTCATTGCCATTTACTGAGTCATCAGATCTGTTAATGGCTTAATTGAAACCGAGAATTAAAACAAACCGGATTCAAGCTGCGAGAGTGGGGAAATGGTCCGACATGGTACATCTAACCTCATTACTTCCTGACCAACAAGCAAGGTGTTCTGCTGCAGCTGGAGGCCCTAGAAGCTTAAAATGCAGATGAATTTGCCAGCAAAATACGGCCCCGGGCTAGATTATATCCCGGGTGCAGTGACCTTTTTACTTGCGATTTGCTGCCGCATGGATCACATCTGACTTCAAAGCCATTTGCTCTCCTGCTTCAATTCCAGAAACCCGAATGATATTGCTCTGCTTTCTACCCCGAGATTATTTTGGCCACCAAATTTGTTGGAAGCTGTGCCAGGGGCAAACCTGCGGTGATAGGGAGGGCGGGCATTTCAACTCCTTCATCTGACATTTCCGGAGCAACCCAAATTGTGAATTGATATTTTTACGGCAGTCTTCCGTAACCTTTGGCTTTTGGACTTCAAACCCCAGAAGCCTCAGTCAGTACATGGGCTGATCAGTGCTTTGGGGAATTGACTTGGGCTTCTGGGTGTTGAAGTCCCAAAACCAAAGGTTTGAGAGCACTGCTCTGTGAATCCACACGAACGGGTTTACTGTGCATATGTGGAGTATATCCATTTGTGTGGATTCACAGAGCAGTGTTTCCCAATCTTTGGTTCTTGTGCATGCAGTGAATCCATCCGTGTGGATTCACAGAGCAGTGTTTCCCAACCTTTGGTTCTGGGATTTTACACACAGTAAACCCATTTGTGTGCATTCACAGAGCAGTGTTTCCCAGCCTTTGGTTGTTGGACTTCAAACCCCAGAAGCCTCAGTCAGTACATGGGCTGATCAGTGCTTTGGGGAATTGATTTGGGCTTCTGGATGTTGAAGTCCCAAAACCGAAGGTTTGGGAGCACTGCTCTGTGAATCCACACGAATGGGTTTACTGTGCATATGTGGAGTATATCCATTTGTGTGGATTCACAGAGCAGTGTTTCCCAATCTTTGGTTCTTGTGCATGCAGTGAACCCATTCGTGTGGATTCACAGAGCAGTGTTTCCCAATCTTTGGTTCTTGTGCATGCAGTGAACCCACTCCTGTGGATTCACAGAGCAGTGTTTCCCAGCCTTTGGTTCTTGGACTTCAATATCCAGAAGCCTCAGTCAGTACATGGGCTGATCAGTGCTTTGGGGACCAGACAATGGACTGACTTGGACTTCTGGGAATTGAAGTCCAAAAACCAAAGGTTGGGAAAGCCAGAAAGAGGAGAGAAGATTCTTACTTACTTGGAACCAACCTTCAAGCTTGCTGCCCGTCTCGCTCCGACTTCGGACTCACTTCTGCCCACTTGTTTGCGATGCTTGCTTCCCTGGACATCACAGATCGGGCTTCTGGGTCCGCCATTCCCTGATCACTGCAGTGGCGCTGATTCTGTGCGGGATCCACAAAGCCTCCCATTCCACCTGAAATGGAAGAGAACATTTCTGGGCTTGAATGGCATGTCAACAACTCTCCTTACAACAACTCTCCTTACAGCAAACACAGGCGAAAATGTTCATTTACTACTCATGTGTCACCTTCTCTCCGATGAGCTCAAGGCTAATTGATGACACGCTCCCTCTCTTTTATCCTTACAACAATGATCCTCTGAGGTAGAGAGAGAGAGAGAGAGAAAACTACTGGCCTGAGATCACCTTATGCCAGGGGTGCCCAAACAACAGCATGTGGGCCATATCCGCCCCCTGATGCTAATTCATCCGGATCATGGCACCCTCATTGCTCCCAGAAGTGGAAGTAAAATACACCCATACGGGTGCATTTTACTTCCACTTCTGGGACTGATGAGGGTGGCATGGGCCAGATGAACTGGCGTTTGGGGCCAGATCTGGCCCGCAGGCTGTAGTTTGGGCACCCCTGGTTTAAGCAGAGAAAATGACAGCTTAAAAATCTATCTCATCCTGTGGCAAAACAGATTGCAAGGTGCGTTTTATTTCCGCTTCCAGTGTGAGTAACCACATGACTGGCCCGCTGAACCACGGCACCAGCCTGTGACCCAAAAGGTATGGGCCTTACCAGAACCTCACACATGGTAGCTGTTTCCCTCCTTCCATGAGCTGTTCTTTACTATAGCCAACTCGTGCATAAGGCCTTATGCAATCCATGTCACTAGAAACTGAGGCTTTCAACTATGCCACTCATGGTCTTGACAGATAGAGCCGAACACTGTTCCCAACAAGAGAAATGGCACATGCTTGAGTTGTTTTGAGGCCACAGTGGCTTAGTGGTTAAGATGCTGAGCTTGAGGATAAGCAGTTCCGAGACCCGAGTGCTACACAACAGAATGAGCTCCTGTCGCCTGTCACAGCTCCTGCCAACCAAGCAGTTCAAAAAGCAAGAAATTGCAAGTAGATAAATAGGTACCATTTGGGCAGGAAAGGTAACAGTGTTTCGTGTGCTCTGGTGCCTAGTCATGCCTGCCACGTGATCGTGGAAATGTCTGCAGATGTAGACAGCGCTGGCTATTTGGCTGTAAACGGAGGTGCGCACTGCACCCTAGAATCAGACATGGCTGGCTTTTGAGCATGGGAGACCTTGACTTTACTGAAGCATTTTGATAAGTTGACCATTTTGGTAAGTTTTGATTTTCTCTGGCAGTGGCCGTAGCTGCTTCCCAACTCAGGGTGTCCTGGTTTCTACCTGCATGGCTTTTCTGACCCCCTTCCCTCTCCTGGAATCCACCAACAGCATCTCCGCGGATAAGTTGGCACATCAAACCATTTGGAGAGTGTTTCCACTGTCCATCATCATTCAACTTTGGCTCTCAGTTGCTGGATGGCAGCCAGAGTGATGCATTACGCACGCCAACCTTGCAAGTCAAAGCAGGAGCATCCAACCAGCTTCCAGACGGTCGCCGTGATATTCTCTCACCATCCTACGTGAACATCTTCTGCCACCACCTGAAGTTGCATGAGTTGGCTGTAGTAAAGAACAGCTCATGGAAGGAGGGAAACAGCTACCATGTGTGAGGTTCTGGTATGGCTAAGCCAGGGGTGCCCAAACTGTGGCCTGTGGGTCTGATCCAGCCCCCGACATCAATTCATCCAGCTTGCATCACCCGCATCGCTCCTGGAAGCAGAAGTAAAAGGCGCCCATGCGCACATTTTGCTTCTGCTTACAGGTGGTGCAGGCTGGATGAATTGGCGTCAGGGGGCAGATCTGGCCCATGGGCCGTAGTTTGGGCACCCTTGGTTTAAGCAGAGAAAATGGCAGCTTAAAAATCTATCCCATCCTGTTGCAAAACAGATTGCAAGGTGAGTTTTACTTGCGCTTCTAGTGGGAGGAACCACGTGACCGGCCCGCTGAACCACGTGACCGGCCCGTGGCCCGAAAAGTTTGGGCTCCCCTGGGCTAAGCAAAAGCAACCCACAGCCAGCCAAGTTGGCTCAGCCTGTTGAAGAGCACCTGTAAAGTTCAGGTGAAAACCCGGAGAGGCTGACTAAGTCCTTCCAGGGCTTGAAGACAATGCCACGCATCAGGGCAAGGTCTCTCAAGGTCTCTGAAGAAAAAAGCATTGCTAAAAGTAGACTGCAGTGGCTCGAGTGGTTAAGATGCTTCCACCTGTAGGAACTGCCTGCCAGCCTGAATGGCTTCCCCGTGCAGGAGAGAAAAAGTACCCACTCGTTAAGAGAGGAAAACCCATTTACCACATTAGAGTAAAATGGAAAGATGGAACGAGGCAGCCAACCCGACAAGCTGTTTGCTCAATGCCACTTGTGCCGGCTCTTTGCGTGGCACGCTGGTAATTTGCTATGCAAAACCAGCCATCTGTGCCATCGGAGGAATGGATTGTGCTGCAGGGGGAGGGAGAGTGGTGGCATAAACAGGAGGAAGGGGAGGAAGGAGATAAATAAACCATGTCCCTTCCTTTGCGCATCCAAGAGGCAAATTGAAGGCAGCCCACCCGCCGGGGGTATAAAAGCATTCTCCTTTCTATTTTTAAGCCCCAGTCTTTCCAGGTGACCTCCTGGCCACCTTTGAAAGACAGGGAAGCTGCTTTTAGCTCTGTTGGTGGAGAGGGGAGGCGTGCCAGCTGCGGGCACCGGAGGTCAAAAAGCCTTGGTGCCCCTGCCCTGGCTGGGCTGATGTTCAGAACCCTCCGATGGGGTTTACGAGAAGCTCAGAGCGCATCGCCCTCCCCAACCTAGAGATTACTCTTTGGATGAAAAGCTGTCACTCAAGGCCAGACAGCAAGACCAGTGGAGGCCAAAAAGCTACTCAATGCTTCTTGGCTGTATGCTCCATCCATGTGGCTGAGTTGTGTTTTTTTAACTGTCTGGGTGTTCAAGCAGCCAGAAGGAACAAAGAGAGTGATGAAGGTCTGTGTGTGTGTGTGTGTGTGGCTCTCCACACTTAGCTAATGTCCTGTATCCAGGGTCATTAGTTTTGGAGTACCTGAGGCATGGCGGAGAACCTAAGGCAGGGATAAAGTAAAGTAAAGGTCACCCTTGCTCGAAAGCCAGCCGTATCCAACTCTAGGGTTCAGTGCTCATCTCTGTTTCGTAGCTGAAGAGCTTCTGCAGACATTTCCGTGGCCATGTGGCAGGCATGACTAGACACCGGAGCACACGGAATGCTGTTTACCTTCCCACCAAAATGATCCCTATTTATCTACTTGCAATGTCTTGCTTTCGAACGGCTAGGTTGGCAGGAGCTGGGACAGACGACGGGAGCTCATTCCGTCCTGCAGTACCCGGGAATCGAACTGCTGACCACCCGCCTTCCAGTCAGCTGAGCCACTGAAAACCTTTTAGAGACCAAGTGCCCAAACTGCTACCCAAAACCCACTTATTTATCGCAAAGTGCCAACATACACAGCAACAGGGGAGGGAGGAAACACTCCCATTGGGCTGCTGGGTACCCCATAGTTTAAACAGAGAAAATAGCAGCCTTAGATATCTATCTATCTATCTATCTATCTATCTATCTATCTATCTATCTATCTATCTATCTATCTACCTACCTATCTATCTATCTATCTATTTATATCTATGGCTATATCTATCTATATCTATATATCTATATCTCTCTCTCTATCTCTCTATCTATATCTATATCTATATCTATGTCTATATCTATCTATATCTATATTATATATCTATATCTCTATCTATCTATCTCTCTATCTATCTATATCTATATCTATGTCTATATCTATCTATATTATATATCTCTATATCTCTATATCTATCTATCTATCTATCTATCTATCTATCTATCTATCTATCTATCTATAATATCCTGTTGCAAAACAGATTGCAAGGCATGTTTTACTTCTACTTCCGGTGGGAAGAACCATGGGACTGGCCCACTGAACCATGTGACTGACCCATTGATCCACATGACCGGCCCACAACTTGAAAAGTTTGGGCACCCCTGTTTTAGAGAGATCTTTTATCCTCCTCTCTTCTCTGTCTCTGCATAAATGTCCGACTGCTGAGACAATGCGCTATGCCTTTGAAGAAGAAGGCCACACTCTCTAAACGCTTGCACAGAACAACATTTGTGAGTCTTTCAGATGCAACAGGACTCCTCATGCAGGGACTTTCCGCAACTTGTCGAGGCAGCCACACAGACGTCTGCCATCCACAGGCGAAGAAAATCCGATGCCACTCCTTGTTTGGACTTCCTTGACCGCCAATTTAAATCAAACAAACCGCCCACCTAAGTTTCTCCTGCCCACCCAGACCACTAGATCCACTGGGTTGTAAATTGGTTTTTCCAGAGAAGTGCTTTTATCAGCTTAACTTTATTAACTGCTGAGAGATCTTTCTGGAAGCCAGGCTGATTCTGAAACAAATCACTTTGGTTGCTGGCCAAAGCACACCGGAGCGCATGATACTCCGCTGCCCTTTCTTTGAATTCCAATTTCTGGAACATCAGCTTTCAGAATGGCAAAATAAATCCACGGGGGGAGAAAGCTATGCCTGAATCATTGGCTCCCTCCTCACTACCACGTAGACTTTGATTGCCCGCTCATTTGAGACTGCTCGGTAGGAACGATTTTGGAAGTCTTTTTCTCCGACGTGTCCGATAGTTTGATCTGACAGCTGAACAAATGTGAATGCACTTTCCGTTCCATGGACGATAAACCTGCTTGGATTCTCAGGGCAAGCAAACTGCAGCAACGGAGAGGTGGGCTCCTGGGATTACTTAGAATAGTTCTGAACTAGCGTTCCATGCGCTCCGGTGACTAGTCATGCTTGCCACATGACCATGGAAACGTCTGCAGAAGCAGACAACGCTGGCTCTTCGGCTTTGAAACACAGATGAGCACTGTACCCTAGAGTCGGATACGACTGGCTTTCGAGCAAGGCAAACCTTTACCTTTTAGTGCAACATCCAAAGGGTTTCCCCGCTCCACAGAATACCTGATACGACTTGCGGTTGGGTTCAAGCTCATTGAGGACGGGGAGGGCTAAGGATGTTTTCCAAGATAAATCCTGCACATATGCCTCTGGGCGACGGCTCCATTTTCCGTTGTGCCGCGTGGAGATGAGTTTCAACAGAAGTCAATATTGGTCCCTTGGAACCAGCTTTGCTTAACTACCTTACGGCTAAATAGTGTCTCTTTGGATTTGTCATACTAGATGACATCTCCCGATGATAAGGCATCCCTTGTCATGACAACATGTCAAGCAAACCCGTCTGGTTCTCTTGTTCTGTATTATTTTTTCTTCCTGACAGCGGCTTTGTCTTCTGTACATGAAGACAAAAATCTCCCTTGCCTTCAGCGTGGATGGAAAGCTGTTCCCATACCAACAGTATGCTCAGGCGCAAAATGCCATTCGTAAAGCCATCCAGCCAACCTGGGATGCGGAGTTGGCGTTGTCTTGTTACCAGGATGATGCTGGTTGCAGCTTCCTGAAAAGTTCGACAGATAAAAACTTTGCTGCTTCCATCTATCTGTCCATCCGTCCTTCCTTCCAAAAGTGTGGCTGTGTTAGCCTGTTGCAGAGGGGCAGGGTGAGCTTTGTGCTGGGGGGAAGGAGGAAATTCTCTCATTGGGCTGCTGGGCAGAGGGGTGTCATGAGCTCTGTTCTTGGGCGTGCCTGCAGAGAGGGCGCTGAGTGCCCCCTCCGGCACATGTGCCATAGGTTCGCCACCACTGGTATAAGCCTATTTCAGCAAGGATAACAAAAATAGCCCTGGGAGGCAACTTTTTTTTATAAAAAACTGACACATTTGCCACAGCAGGTAAGACTGGCGTCCACTTCGTTAGGCGTAACAAAACAACATTCCTGCGGCACCAAATTAGCACATTTATTTGGCATTTGTATTTGCTTTTTGGATTGCAGTCCAACTTCTTCAGATGTGTGTCAGGCATCAGCTTCTCCTGCATCTGAAGAAATAAAATGTAATCCCCAAAAGCTATCACTGAAATAAATCATTTACTCTGAAAGAGACTGCCAGAATCTCCTTTTTGTTGGAGCTGAACCAGACTGGTGTGGTTAGTCAAGGGAAAGGTTGCCCTTGTTTGAAAGCTAGTTGTATCTGACTCTAGGGTACAGTGCTCATTTCTGTTTATAGCCAAATTGCCAGCGCTGCCTGCATCTGCAGACATTTTCGGCGACATATGGCAGGCATGCCTCAACACCAGAGTGCACGGAACACTGTTTACTTTCCCACCAAAGTGGTCCCTATTTATCAACTTGCTGTTTTTGGCTTTCGAACTGCTAGGTTGGCGGGAGCTGGGACAGACAGGAGCTCACTCTGTCGTGCAGTAATCAGGTCTCGAACTGCTGATCTGCCGGCCTTTGAGTCAGCATCTTAACCAGTTGAGCAACCCTGGTGTGGTTGCCTCTCTGCACACTCACCAAGTGCCTTGATCTGGCTGATTTTAGATGCTCCTGCCAACCTAGCAGTTCGAAAAGCAAGACATTGCAAGGAGATAAATAGGGACCATTTTGGTGGGAAGGTAAGCGCTCCGGTGTCTAGTCATGCCTGCCTCATGAGCACGGCTCTTTGGCTATGAAACAGATGAGCACTGAACCCTAGAGTTGGATACGACTGGCTTTCGAGCATGGGTGACCTTTACCTTTGCACCTATTATATGAGGAGTTTTTGTTCCGAACTTTGATGGCAGCATAATTGCATGCATCCTTCTGGTAGCCACAGGGCCTTGAGGACTTCCATACCCTGACAGGCAGGAAGCAGGCAGTTCTTAAATAAGCACATGGTTCACTGGGGGGAAAAAACAATGACCCAAATTAGAAAAAGAGGAACTTTCTCCAAAGTTTCCTCGTCTGTGATGCGAAATGACAGCTTCAAGCTCATGAAGGCAGCATACAAACATCCCTTTCATCTTACTACATATTCATAAAGCGAGAACAAAAGCAAGCAGAAAGCAATTATCTCTGACGAAGTATCTGACTTTGGCGTAATGGCTGCAAACGAGGCCGGAGGAACTGAACGGTGCGCGTGTAATATCTTTAAAGAATAAAGAAGGTAGACACTGTAAAGCCACTGAGAAGGGACCTCGGTCAGATTGGAACGTCTCTCATAGAGTAGAAGCATAGTGTAGAACAGGTATTCTCAACCGGCAGCCCGTGGCCCGGATGCGGCCCATGGCACCATTTCATGTGCCCCTCCCACTGCCTCCACCACACCAGGATGTGCCATGGGGGGGGGGGGGAGGAAGGACAAAATGGCCATCCAGGCCCCGAAGCCATCCAGCCCCCGACACCGAAATTGCCAAGGGAAGTTATGACCCGGAGAAGAGCCTTTTTGGTGGCGGCACCAACTTTATGGAATTCCCTTCCGGTTGAATTGCGCCAGGCCACATTCCTGTGTACATTCGGAAAGCAGCACAAATTGCTTCTGTTCAAAGAGGCCTTTGAGAAGGGGTCGACAACTGTCTACCGTTAGGTTTCATATCTGGCCTTGCCCCGATGTCAATAAGGTTTTGTATTGCTATTATGTGATTTTAATGTTTTAATGCATGTGTTCATTTGTTAGCCGCCCAGCATGGAAAACCTCCCAAATGGGTAGGGTACAAGTGGAATAAATAAAATAAAATAAAATAAAATAAAATAAAATAAAAATTTGTTTGCAGTACAGCAGTTTTAAACCCCTGCGCCACCAGCAAGTTGCACACCCTTCGTGATCACACTCATAAGGGATAGTGTGACTAGTCTGATGACCACCATGAAAGGCAGGTGATGTTACTGCCAGAAGCTCACCAGACATGGATGGTCTTTCTTATCCAGGCAGAGAGCCACAGTGTGCGGCATGTATGCACTGTGGTTACAGTGGGAAGTTTGCACCGCTGGCCTTTCCCTATTCCGGTCAGGTTCACTTTACAATCCACTTGGCAGGTCTCCGTTTTGCTCCGGCAAGGATCCCTCACTTGGCCTGATCATAACAACTCCACCTCCTGATGGCTCCATTGCATTGACAGTCCCTGAGCTCAATGCGGCTGCATGAAGTGAACTCAGCAGGAGCCAGAGAAGAAACCACAAAAGGAGAAATCGACTTGCAAGAGCTACACGGAGTCTGACAGATCTGGCTCCCTGTTCCCCCCTTTCTTTGCCTTTTATGTCGCTGAAGTGCAACATGAAGCGCCTAATCCCGAGACAATGGCAAACTCTCAAAGCCATGCCACGCAGCCACACCCGTACGTGCGTGCAGTGAACTCCGCCAGAGGAACAAAGAGGCCGACGTGAACGCTCCTGTGACTGTGGCACAAAGGCCTGCGTTGAGTTCCTGCCACGGGTCTCCAGATGGCAACATTAACAGAGACGGCGGCGGGGTGGGTGGGGGGGTTAGATAAATAATGCAGCATGGGCGGAAATTTCTATGCTCCAGCAAGGGCTTCCCAGAGTGCCCCAAAATCGCCAAATGCAAAGCAGTCGGGAGGTTGCTACCATGTGCAGCTGATGCTGAAAGGAGGAGACACTGCTGGGAATGAGGCAGATGGACGGCATAAAAATTAAACATGATGATGATGATGATGATGATGATGATGATAAAGCAGAGAGGAGTTCCTTCGTGAGTGGTGTAAGCCTCCCCTTTCTCCCAGACAAACCAGGGATTCTCAACCTGCGGCTCATGGGTCAGATGCAGCCCATGGCACCATTTCATGTGCCCCCTCCACCTCCGCCACATCAGGAAGTGCCATGTGGTGGAGGAAGGGCAAAATGGCCATCCAGCCCCTGAAGTTTTAAAAGGTTGAGAACTCCTGGTCTTAAACTGTCCAGCACTGTGAACACAAGTTCTTAGCAGGGGCTCTCCAAGGTTTCATTCATTAATTGCTCCGTATTATTCAAATTGAGTTGGGGATGTTCTAGTAGACTACACGTGTTCATAAGTCAAACCATATCAACCACAATGCAAATCCAGGAGGGTCAAAATCTTCATGCTTGATGTTAGGAATGGCTGTTTGGTTCCTGGGTTGCCTTTCACACATAGAAGCAGGGGGTGAGTCTGTGAATGAGATCCAGCCAGAGCAAAGCATAATTAAGACTAATTTGTGTCAGAAAGAAGAATGAACATGCGCTTATGCCCCCCCTAGAACCGACAAAGTGCCGAGCGAGTGCTGGCTGCGTATGCTCAGAGCATTTGATAGCAGGTCACGGGTTCACCTTTAAGAGATGCTTTGAATAAACTCTAAGATGTACATTTCATGTCACATTTAGATGTCACTCTAAATCAGCTTAAGTTTGCAAGACATTTCATGTAATTGCATTAAGAAGAACCAAACGTAAGCTTGGAGGATCTGGTGTTTTTTTTTTTTAAGCACTTCTCCTTCTAAGAAGAGCTTTCCATTTTAATTCCACCTGATATGTTCAGGCTCCACTGCCTTGCGCTGTGGAGACAGAATCCCTAAGAAGCAAGAGCAGACAAATCCCTATGGCTGGTCTTGTGAGCCGGGAGGCATCTGGTCCCGGCCACCCCCAAGGGCTCCGCAATCAGGTGGCCGAGAAAGGAGGAAGGATGCCTCCTCCTCTTCTCCAGAGGTGCCCAAACTTTTTGGGTCGTGGGCCAGTCACGTGGTTCAGTGGGCCGGTGACGTGGTTCCTCACACCAGAAGTGGAAGTAAATCGTGCCTTGCAATCCATTTTCTCTGCTTAAACCAGGGGTGTCCAAACTACAGCCTATGGGCCAGATCATCATCATCATCATAATCTTCATCGTCGTCGTCGTGGTGTCATCATCATCGTCATCGTCGTCGTTGTCATCATCGTCATCATCTTCATCACCAGATTACTTGAGATCTCCTCCTCCTCCTCCTCCTCCTCATCATCATCATCATCTCCTCCTCTTCCTTGTTTTTGTGTAAGAGATAACTCTGGGTTGAAAGGTTTTTTGCAGGGGAACCTGAATGAAGCTCCATTCCTGTCCCCCATCGTGCAGTTCTTGGGAATTGAACGCATCTTTCCAGTCGCAAAGCCCAGTGCCTTAACCATTAAGCCACCAGGGGAACTCTACTACTACTACTACTACTACTACTACTACTACTACTACTACTAACCTGGTGCCCCCTCTCCAAGACGCTTTGGACTCCTAGCCCTTGTTAGTCCCTGGCCAACATGGTAAATAATCAGGAATATTTTGACGCAGCAGTTTAAGACGTCGGGAGGGAATATCATATGCCGCCCTGAGTCGGGTTCTACCTGAGTGGGCGGCATATATATATAAATATGACTATTAAATTAAATATTAAATATCATGCCAGGAAAATCTGGGCTTCAAAAATAACCGCAAGTCTTTTAAGAACGGATTTCATATCTCAGCGGGGTGAGACCACCGAAACATCTGGTTGGGCCAGATTTCTCAAGATCTTCCCAGTTGCTTGCAGCCCCCTGCTAGGAATTGTCCCTTGTCAACCTTCAGGACGCTGTCCAAGGTCCTGACTATCCTTAGCATGCCTGCAAGCCTGGTTTACCTGCAATGGCTCCTTTTTCTACCCAGGCAGCCTCAGGATTCAGAAACATTCCCAGTGGATGTTTATGCTGTAGGTCAGTGATGGTGAACCTTGGCACTCCAGGTGTTCTTGGGCTTCAATTCCCAGGAGCCCAAGTCAGCACTCCTGCGGATCAGGGCTTCTGGGAATTGAAGTCCAAGAATACCTAGAGTGCCAAAGGTTGGCCATCACTGCATAGATCAGCAATGATGGACCTTGGCACTCTAGGTGTTTGTAGGCTTCAATTCCCAGAAACCCAAGTCCCTGTGAATCTACACAAATGGGTTTACTGGGCGTATGCGCAGTAAACCCACTTGTGTGGATTCACAGGGACTTGGGCTTCTGGGAACTGAAGCCCAAAAACACCTGGAGTGCCAAGGTTCACCATCATGGGAAAAGGTTCTTCTGCTTAGATCCCCAGGGTCTCCAGGACAGCTTTCTGTCAGGCCACACGTCCCATGTGCCGGTGCCACAAAGCCCATAGACTTCTGTTCCAAGCATCTCTTTCTTTCTCTCTTTCTTTCCCACCAGACTTGGCTTCCGGCTTCTCCCCTGCCCTGCAACATGGCAGGGGTTATTTTGGGAAGCAAACACTTAGCAGCACAGGGTGGAGGTGGATCAATACCCAAAGCTCCGCCGGGCGCAGTGTTTTCCCCAAGAAAAAGTGGTGCATCTCCCTGGCCAGGACGCCGGGAGCCATCTCAGCCCCATGAATAATGGAGCAGGAGCGATCTCTCAAGGCCAAGCCAACAAGAAATCTTTTGCCTGGTTATCATGCTCATCCAATGATGCTCACGGCCTCCCCAGGGTAAGGAGACCACAGCCGCCAGCACAACATCTCTCCACTCACTGTCTCCCTCGTTCCTCCCATTTTACACTGTTTGTTCTTTTGCTCCTTTCTTTGCTGGGGACGTTGGATGCAGAGAAAGAAGGATGTACTGATTTGCACTGAACTTGGCCTCTGCAATGGTTGGATGTTCTGGGCAGCCATTCCTCCATCATCCCACCTTCGTGCAGGGCTCTAGGATGCCATCTCACCTGGAAGAATGGGAGAAGGCATGGCAAGGAGAGCAAAGCTGGTTCTAGAGCATTGGTTCCGAATGTGGGGCACAGACCCCACAGGGGGTTTTCAATTCCCAGAAGCCTCAGTCAGTACATTGGCTGATCAGTGCTTTCAGGAATTGACTTAGGCATAGGTAGATAAATAGGTACCACTTCAGTGGGAGAGGTAAACAGTGTTCCATGCACTCCAGTGCCAAGTCATGCCTACCACATGACCATGGAAACATCTGCAGATACAGGTAGTGATGATAAACGGAGATTAAACCCTAGAGCCAGATACGACTGGCTTTTGAACAAGGTTGACCTTGACTTTGACCTAAGATTTTGAAGGGACTGTGGTGGTTTAGTGGTTAAGACACTAAACTGAAAGGGGATAATAATAATAATAATAATAATAATAATAATAATAATAATAATAATAATAATAATAATAATAATAATAATAATAATAATAATAATAATAATACTTTTGTGTCAGAAATTATTCTGGGTTGAAAGGATTTTTGCTGGAGGAACTCCACAAAAAACTCCCAAATGAGGCTCCTTTCATGTCCCCAAGAGCTTTTCCCCACCAAAGTGGTCCCTATTGATCTATTTGCAATTTCTTGCTTTCGATCTGCTAGGTTGGCAGGAGCTGGGACAGACGATGGGTCCTCATTCTGTCATGCAGTATTCAGGTATCGAACTGCCGACTTGCCAGCCTTCCAGATAATGAGGCAAGCTTCTTAACCACTGAATCACCACAGTCCTGGGGTACACTTCCGTTGGGCCATGCAGCATAGGTCACACCACAGCTTTGCAGGGAGGAGCATGTGCAGGACATGAGACAGGTGATTTCCAAGAAAAGGGATAGTGGAAATCAGAGAGACTTTTGTCAATGGTAAACACCTGTCAAGTAACCAATTTCTCTGCAGAGAGACAGCCGGGTGCAAAACTGCACATGTTTCACTGATGAAGAGCAAGGATTTGGCAGGGCAAGAAGTGACAGATGGAGAACCGGAGGGAGAAGAAGCCCTTGTGGATGCAGCTCTGTGGTAAAGCGGGCAAGAGAAGGAAGCGGGTCTTGGCTCACATCCACTCCTAGCCATGCTCCTAGCCGCTCACCCCAAGAGCATGGCAGAAGAAGTTACATACTTTTCCCCCCACAACAATTTGGACCACAAGCCAAAGCAAAAGATGGGCTGACATTCCATGGCCATTTTGACCGAAAAGAGCATACCATAAGTCTCCTTCATTAAATCGCCAACCCACACTCTGCGCCAGCAAAATGCAGAGGCCAGCCGAGTGACCAAGATGTGCTGACATTAAAGAGCAGGTTTTTTTTCCCCACAGGGCATAATCCAGCCCTGAGCGAAACTCTCCAGAACTTGCAACACTCCGGACCCAACTCTGCAAACCCCCTTGTTCATTGCCCAGGGCATGACAGGGAGACCTTAGCCCAGGGATGCCCAAACTTTTCAGGCCACGGGTCGGTTATGTAGTTCAGTGGGCCAGTCACATGGCTCCTCTCACCGGAAGCAGAAGTAAAATGTGCCTTGCAATCTGTTTTTGCCACATAATGAGATAGATTTTAGGCTGCCTTTTTCTCTGCTTAAACCAGGGGTACCCAAACTATGGCCCATGGGCTAGTAGTTAGCCCCTAACACCAATTCATCTGCCGGTGCGCACAGCATCTGAGCAAAAGGCACTTGACCCAAATGTTAGGCGGGAGGGAAAACTACCAACTTTTCTTATTCGGAAAGCAGGAAGAACCTCCCACTTTTCCAACCAAAGAGTTGCTGGGCAAAAATCCCTGGGCAAGATGTATCATTGTCTGCAGCATTTGCAAACTGCTTTGCCATGGGGGGGGGGAAAAAGCACAAAAGGCCCATGAAAGCATTTCAGGAAAATCTGCAACGCACATGTCCTGGCAGTTGCAAAAATGCCATTTTCTCCCCCAAAAGCCATCAGTCTGCCAAATCCATTACACTGATCGTGCCATTTTCCAGCTTTTCGGAGAGTCTGGGGGAAGAGAAATGGGACCGGGAGCAGGCAGAAGGGGAAAGGATGCCAACCGAAGGAAACTTTGCCAGAACCCCGCCTGTCTTTCCCCTCCCAAGAGCCGTTTGCTCATGAGTTACCACCGGTTCCTGCCACTCCTGGGGCTCAGGTGGTTCGCCCAGCGGGCAAGGAAGCTGAAGCAGAAAGGGTCCTTTTGGAGAAGGGCCAAGTTCCCTAGTGCAGGGGTGCCCAAACTTTTCAGGCCAGGGGCCGGCCACGGGGTTCCTTCCACCGGAAGCGGAAGTAAAACATACCTTGCAATCTGTTTTGCAACAGGATGAGATAGATTTTGAGCTGCCATTTTCTTTGCTGAAACCAGGGATGCCCAAACTATGACCCATGGGCCAGATCTGGCCCCTGATGCCAATTCACTCAGCTCACACCACTCTTGTTGCTCCCAGAAGTGGAAGTAAAATGCTTCCTGGAGCAACAAGGGCAGTGCGGGCTGGATGAATTGGCATTTGGGGCCGTATCCATCCTATGGGCCATAGTTTGGCCACCCCTGCCCTAGTGGGCTCTGCCAAAACCCAACAAGCCAGAAAAGAGACTGAAAACCCCTTCTGGTTTGGGACCAAGAAATAAGGTGGGGCAGGCCAGTTCTCTCACACACCTGTCCACCCCTGCAACATCTCAAACAGAGACCTTGTCATTTTGAGACAGAAGGGAGTTTCTTCTAGGTGGAATTGTTGTTCTTCAGTTGCACAGACCCTTTTTTGACTCCATGGACCACCGCACGCCAGGCTCCTCTGTCATCTGCCATCTTCTGTAGTCCACCCAGATCTACACCCACTGTGTCAACGATGCCATCTAGCCACCTCATCCTCTGCCACCCCCTTCTCCTTTTGCCTTCGATCTTTCTCAGCATCAGGGCCTTCTCCAGTGAGTCCTCTCTTCCCATTTGGTGGCCAAAGTCCTTGAGCTTCATCTTCAGTATTTGTCCTTCTAAGGAGCAGTCAGTGTTGGTTTTTACTTTAGGATGGACTGATTTGATCTCCTTGCAGCCCAGGGGACTCTCAAGAGTCTCCTCCAGCACCACTGAGTTGAAAGGCGTCTATTCTTATGCGCTCAGCCTTCCTTAGGGTCCAGCTCTCACAGCCACATAGGACTCCTGGGAAGGCCATGGCATTGACTATGCGGACTTTTGTTGGCAGGGTGATGTCTCTACTTTTGGTTACCCTCCCTTGGTTTCTCATTGCTTGCCTCCCAAGAAGGAAGCGTCTTTTTATTTCATGGCTGCAGTCACCATCTCCAGTGATCTTAGATCCCAAGAAGGTACTGTCTGTCACTACTTCCATTTCTTCCCCTTCTATTTGCCAGGGAGTGATGGGTCTGGATGCCCAGACCTGTCAAGTTTTGGATTTGGAAATAAGGGAAATTTCCCGGCAAATACGGGATACTTGACAGCTATGCTTCTCCTGTGCTGCCCTCCAATGGTGGCAATAGGGAATTGCAGTCTAATTAATAAGAGATGACGGTGGGAAAGAGGGTAAAATAAGGGGTTTTCCTGGCCAACAAGGGATACTTGACAGCTATGCTTACCCTGTGCTGCCCTCCAATGGCGGCAATAGGGCATTGCAGTCTAATTAATAAGGGATGACGGCGGGAAAGAGGGTAAAATAAGGGGTTTTCCTGGCCAACAAGGGATACTTGACAGCTATGTGGATGCCATGATCTTGGGTTTCTTTTTATGTTGAGTTTCAGGCCAGATTTTGCACTCTCCTCCTTCACCCTCATCAAGAGGCTCTTTAGGTCTTCCCTACCTGTGCAATGTTCTCAAGAGGACCATGTACCCCAGGACTGTGGTGACTCAGTGGTTAAGAAGCTCGCCTCATTATCTGGAAGGCTGGCAAGTCGGCAGTTCGATACCCGAATACTGCATGACAGAATGAGGACCCGTCGTCTGTCCCAGCTCCTGCCAACCTAGCAGATTGAAAGCAAGAAATTGCAAATAGATCAATAGGCACCCCACAATCTTTCGTCTTAATGCTATCCTCTTCCTTCTTGACTCATATTTTGCTGTTCTTGTGGATGGCACCGGTTTTTCTTTTGGAGCGGGGTGGATATTTTTCATATTTGCTGTATGGAAAGCCCTCACTAGGGCAGGAGAACTGGGGTGTTAGCTCTGGCCACAGAAATTTAGACACGCACAATGTGATGCTGGAAGAGTGTGTCAAGGGCAGTTTAACGTTTGCACCACCAGGGCTCTATGGCGACAGGTTGCTTACCTCTAACTGTTGTTCTTCTTCGTGGTCATCTGTGACTCATTGCTGTGGATTCACAGAGACCTTGGTAAGTCTTGGACCATTCCTTGCCGTTAAATAAAAAGCTCCCACTGACATTCTTGTGTGTGAGGGAGGATGTGTGTGTGTATGTATGCACACAAAGCCAGCACACACATCCCCGAGAATCACGGCACGAGCTCTTAATATACCAGGAGGAACAGACCAAACTTATGAAATTTGTCCATGTTAGGTTTTGGGCCAATGTGCATTTTATATAATTTGATTTTAGTACTTAAGTCCTTCCTCTTGATCTTTATCCTGATCTATATCCTGGCATTATTGTATTTTCTGCACCCCAACGCTTTGCTGCTAATTTAGAGGATTGAACTTTAGCATTTATTGAAATTTTCCTACTACGTTTATTGAAAGATCTGTCGGTAAAACATTTACGGGACAATTAGGCGCTGGCATGGATGGCTATTACGGTATGTCTGTTTGCTTTGCATTATGCGATGCGTTGGGTGGATACTTTGCAGGAGGGAAGAGCAATCGGTTCCAAATCCCCTTCTAGATATAACCATAAAGGATCTCGTCCACATGGAAAACAGAACTGCAGGCGAAGAATGTGACCTTCCTAGAGCCGTGATGGTGAACCTTGGCACTCCAGAGATTCTTGGACTTCAATTCCCAGAAGCCCCCATGAATCCACACGGTTGGGTTTACTGTGATTCATCCGGCCCACGCCGCCCTCGTCGCTCCTGGAAGCGGAAGTAAAACGCGCCCGTACGGGCGCGTTTTACTTCCGCTTCCAGGAGCGACGAGGGTGGCGTGGGCCGGATGAATCACAGTAAACCCATTTGTGTGAATTTATCGGTGCTTCTGGGAACTGAAGTCCAAGAACCTCTGGAGTGCCAAGTTTCGCCATCATGGCCCTATAGTGGCGCATGGGTTTCGGAACTCCCTACAGGGCTCCATTAGCCTTCTGGCCTTCCTGGCTAAGACTCTATCGAGCCATCCCAAAGGGCAGATACAATCTCCTTCTGTCCCCGTTTCCTCCGCTGAGTTATTTTCAGTACAGTAGTTTGCGTCTGTTATTACTGCTGCTTAATTGACTGTGGTGGAAGCACATCATGCATCTGAACAGAAATTTTTAATTACTGGTTTCTTTTTCCATTCCCACCCCCGGATCGCCGTCCTTTCATTCAAAGAGCGGTGGAAGAATGCTCAAATACGTTTATCTGATTAACTCTTTTCATGGGGGTGTCAGGGGGGGCATGAAGGGCAAGTCTTTTCATTCTTTAGTCGTGTCACGGGGTTGCACAATTACAGCGCAACGCTCCTCGATCGGGAGGGTTAGCCGGCTCTGCACCATGATGGCGGATGGCGAGGGAGGCCGAAGATTAAAAGGGCCTCTTGTGTTTTGAGTCTCTGGCGACTTAACAGTAATGATATACCATAAGACTTGGGTTGTGCAAAATACGACCGCCTTTCCTTCTACCGCAGGACGGAAATGAGCTCCCGTCTTCGTCCCAGCTCCTGCCCACCTAGCAGTTCGAAAGCAAGAAATTGCAAGGAGATAAACAGGGACCACTTCGGTGGGAAGGTAACAGCGCTCCGTGCGCTCCGGTGTCTAGCCATGCCTGCCACATGACCACAGAAACGTCCGCAGAAGCAGACAGCGCTGGCTCTTCGGCATAGAAACAGAGACGAGCACTGCACCCTAGAGTCGGATACGACTGGCTTTCGAGCAAGGGAAACCTTTACCTCCCTTCTACAAATGAATGGTAGCTTTTGTTGGCTGGAGTGTAAAGTGTTTTAACTTTACAGTCGGGAGTTCAAAAAGTCACCTGTAAATGTATGGTGGCATAGACATTTTTAGGGGCATTTTAGGGACTGCGGTGGCTTAGTGGTTAAGATGCTGAGCTTGACAACTGCTGCAAGTCAGCAGTTCGAGATGGGGGGAGGGAGAGCTTTTTCTTGTCAGTACAACCATTCTGGAGAAATGCACATGAGTGCATGGTTTGACCCAAGAGGACAATGGCAACTCTAGAACTGACCACCTGCATCCCAGGTGTTATTAATGGTGGGCTGCTCCAAAAAACCTAATCTTTACATCCAAGACAATCTCCACCTCGCCTGGTCTAATCCAAAACTGTGTCAGCTCATGCCAGTCATTTCAAAATATAGGCCAGAGGAATACGGAACGGCGCACCAGTTGGCATGCTACGCACTGAAAGAATGCAGACTTTTTTTTTGTCCGTTTCTTTTTAAAGACTTTGCACCCCCGGTATATATCCAGAAAGCTTCAGACAGCTTACAGCAGGTCAATGACTTAAAAGCACTCCTCCAATTTACCCGAAGCACTCTGAACATGGAAAGCACAGCAGCAACAGAGACACCAGCCACGCATATGCTTAAAGATAAGCACAGGGGGAATATCAATTAAAAACAGCCGTTCACAGCCTGATTGCAAAACCTGCACCTCAACTCGTCCTAGGAAATGTGAGGTGGGCATTTTCATAGCCCAGGGATGGCACACCTTTTGCAGACCAAGTGCCCAAATTGCAACCCCAAACCCATTTACATGTCATGGCAAGTGCCAACATGGCAATAGGGGAGGGAGGAGACTCTCCCATTAGGTTGCTGGGCAGAGGGTGTGGGGCAAACTCTGTGCTGGGGCAACTGCATGGGTGCCCCACAGAGAGGGCTCCGAGTGCCAGCTCTGGCATGTGTGCCATAAGTTCACCACCACTGTCATAGCCCACCTGTTTTCCAGAGTCCAGTCTGTCCATGGATTGATGGGGTGATTTACTGTGGTTTCTGTTGGTTGGAGGCGACGGATTTGGGCATCCCACCCCACCCCAACAAGTGGAGGAGTGACAGGGACTCATCCTGCACCCAGATGGTACCCAAGCTCAGCTCCAGACACTCAGAGCAAGGACCTTGAGGGAGGCAACCTTCTCCCTCTGCCATTAAACACTGTGCGCATGGCTCCAGACTGCCGCTTAAGTCAAACGGCAATTTTCCACTCCATATCACTTATTACAACCACAGTTTACTGTCGGAGACGGTGTCGGAGACACCGTAGGCAGAGGACAGATGAGAATTAATTAGGCCAGATTGTCCGCCCTTTGTCTCGAGGTCTATTCCAACATATCAAGCCCTGACATGGACCTTCTTCTTCTTCTGCCATATCCAAATCTGAATATTGGCTCTCCTCATGGTGATCAGCCATGAAGACTGTCCTGAGAATATCATGCCATGGTCCTTCATCTGCCTTCTGCATCATAGCATGACCCCCGTACCACTAATCCAGTTCCGTGAGTCACTTTCTGGTCCTGAGCCCTTTTGGCACAGAAAGTCCTCATCATCAACCCCAGGCCAATATGGATGAAGCTGCTGCCCTCCATCAAGATGGATTCAAGTGGGATTTAATCCCCTTGGGGACCATCACCCTTCCCTGTAGACTTTGTCAAGGCTGCTAGTCCTCAGGGTTGTCAAGTTAGTTAACCACCGCCTGACACTTGGTGTTGAGTTGCTGGCTATAAGGTCTACTCCTGTGATGGTGAACCTGGGCACTCCAGCTGTTCTTGAACTTCAATTCCCCAAACCACAAGTCTCTGTGAATCCACATGAATGGCATGTGTACAGAGACTTGAATTGAAGTTCAAGAACAGCCAAGGTTCACCATCATGGGTCTAACTCCATTGCCATAGCAGGATAACCTGGCCAGACGTCATGGTCCATCTAATGGCTGGTAGTCTCTAACTTGGATCTGCATATAAACGTTTGGAAGAGCAGAATTGGGCTCATCAGAGGTCATAAGAGCATGAGAACTCAAGAAGAACCCTGAACCTAGATGAGACAGAAGCTCTATCAGGCTGCTCACACAATAGTATAAGGACTCCCGTGCTCGAAAGCCAGTCATGTCCAACTCTAGGGTTCGTACTCATCTGCATCTACAGGCAAAGAGCCTGTGTTGTCCGTGTCTGCAGACATTTCCATGGTCATGTGGCAGGCAGGACTAGATGCTGGGCCACACGGAATGCTGTTACCTTTCCCTCCGAAGTGATGCCTATTTAGCTACTCCCAATTTCTTGCTTTCGAACTGCTAAGTTGGCAAGAGCTTTTGACAGACAACGTGAGCTCACTCCGCCATGCAGCACTCGGGTCTCAAACTGCTGACCTGCCAACCTCCCCCATGGGAATTCCACGAGAAGGTCATGGGCTCTCCTGTCCTTGCTCCCCTGAAACTGGCATTCAGAGCTATCCTGCCCCCCATACTGGAAGTTATGAGTTGGCCTTCCGGACTGGCAGTCCTCAACAGGCCCCTGTTAATGATTAGTATGAAAGAACCACCTGGCCCATCTGCTCCAGGAAGGGCATTGGCAAGCTTAACACTGTTCTGCTACCTTGGTGTAGGAAGCCAAGCCAAGGCATGGGGGGGGGGGGGGTGGATCGTCTGACAGTCACACTAAAGAAGGCAAGGTGACTCATCCCAGAAACATTTGCTCCCTAGACAACACGGAAAGGAAAAACATATATGGGTACATGCACACACCCTTCCAGACTTATGTAAGGTACACGCAGACACCATTTTCTCCTGGACAATCCCATGCTTCTCTAGAGCATATCTCAAGGGCAGAGTCAAAAACAAAATTCACCCCTCTCTGGAGGAGGAAGCATATGATGGTGTTTACTACTGGAGTAGCTTTTGGAAGCCAATATTTGGAATCAGATACAGTGGAAGTAGTAGTAGTAGTAGTAGTAGTAGTAGTAGTAGTAGTAGTAGTAGAAGAAGAAGAAGAAGAAGAAGAATCCACATGGTAGATCTCAGGTTGCCCCTTCCCATCAACTGTTTAAGCCAGGGATGCTCAACCTGTGGCCTTGATGCGGCCCATGTCACCTTTTCATGTGGCCCACCAACACACCAAGAAATGCAATGTGGAGGAGAAAGGGTAAAATGGCCGTCCAGCCCCTGAAGCTGTCTGAGGGAGCATGACCTGGCCTCTGGCTTAAAAAGGTGGAGAACTCCTGGTTTAAGCAAAGACAGCTGACCTATCAAACGGCAGCGTTGGGTGCATTTTTGAACCCACAATAGAGCGAGAGGTTCCTTGGCCAATGGTAGCTGGTGACTTGCTGTTAAGGAAAGCTGCATAAACTAGTCCAGTTACTCTAAGTCACTGATGGTGAACCTTGGCACTCCAGCTGTTCTTTAACTTCAATTCCTAGAAGCCCTGATCTGCAGGAGTGCTGACTTGGGCTTCTGGGAATTGAAGTCCAAGAACATCTGGAGTGCCAAGGTTGGCCTTCATGGCTCCAAGCGATGTTGGAGTCTAAGGTGTATTCTGTTTGCCTAGTGCTATCCTATTACGAAAACCACTGGCTGACTTCCTTGAAGAGAGCGAAGGGTAGAAGAGAAAGAATTGGTGTGTGTGTGCGCGCGCGCCCGCACGTGTGTGTGTGTGTGTGCATGTGAGTGTGTGCATGTGCGCATGTGCGTGTGTGTTTGTGTGTGTTGGACCCTGGGCAGGCATTCCTCAAAAGCGGAAGACAACACAGCCTCAGCATCAACTCAGAGGAAATCTATTCTGAGCCGATGTTAAGAGCCTGCAATTTTCTAACTCAGAAATGGCTCCTAATTGATGTGGGTAAAGGAAGTGCCGAAAACACAGTCAGAAGGGAAAATGGCTTTTTCCTGAACATTTGCCAAGGAGGGGATGATTTGCAGTGAAATGCCAGTGCATCTAAAGTACAGCTTGTTCTTTTTTTTTCCTTCCTGAAAAGCAAGGTGGCTGCATTTGTCAAGCTTCCAAGTCCTTGATTTGAAATATGGTTGAGTTAAGCCCTGGCAGTGCAGGGGTTAAACTGCTGTACGGCAGCCAGAACATGAGTTCGATCCAGACCACGGCTCAAGGTTGACTCTGCCTTCCATCCTTTTGAGGTCAGTAAAATGAGTATTCAGCATATTGGGGGCAAAAACGCTAACTAACGTGAACCACACAGAGAGTGTATGAAGCACTATGGGGTGGTACATAAGTGTCATTGTTTTACTACAGACACAGTACCTCAATGCATCCTGGCAGAGAATATAACAGTAACTGACAGGAGCTCTTCAATATGTTTAACCCTGGCCTGGAAGCAGCTTCAGCACCTTGGAGAGCAAACTCCAATATCTATCTGGGATGGCCACAACCAGTGATGGTGAACCTTGGCACTCCAGGTGTTCTGGGACTTCAATTCCCAGAAGCCCAAGTTCAGCGCTTCTGCTGATCAGGGCTTCTGGGAATTGAAGTACCAGAACACCTAGAGTGCCAAGGTTCACCGTCATTGGCCAATCTTGGCACTCCGGATGCTCTTGACCTTCAATTCCCAGACGCTCTGATCAGCAGGAGTGCTGACTTGGGCTTCTGGGAATTGAAGTCCAAGAACACCTGGAGTGCCAAAGTTGGCCATCCCTGATCTAGCTTAAACTTCAAGTGTTTGTACTGCCTGCGGAAACAGAAGCTGCCAAGCCACGCTGCTCAAATGCCTTCATGGGGGGCTACGATGAATGGAGAAGAGGGGCTTCTAAAGGCCACTCTAGTAACCCCCAGAATCCAGCTGCACTGTTCCTTGCAGATGTTTTCCAGGTGAGTCTGTCTGTCCTTTCCAGAGATAGCAGTTGGGATGCCCACGGGGTCTATGCGGTCCAGCCGAACGGTCTGCATATCTTGGCTTCTGTGGCTTCTGGAATCCACTTCACTTCTCTAAGTGATGCCTGTATCACCCACATCTCAGTCTCTCTCTTTCCACAGACAATTAATCATGAATGCAAGAGGAAAGTGTGAAAGGAATGAAAGTCTGAAGGAAATGAACTAATGAAAGGCAGGAATCAATCAGAATTAGCTGCGTTTGGTACAATGCGCCCGTTAAGAGCCCACAGAGCCAAGCAAGGGAGAGGCAGAAGTCGTCTCAATCCTTTGCATTAAGAAGCCATCTCCAGAAGGGACTCATTTTACCGACCTTGGAAAGAGGGAAGGCTGGATTAACCTTGAGCCCCATAAAGATCAAACTCACAATGTTGTGGCTACAGTACATCAGTGCTATTAGGACAGGTTGCTTACCTGTAACTCTTCTTCTTCGTGGTCCCCTGTGAATCCACACGGATGGGTTTACTGTGCATACGTGGATTCCCAGGGACCACAAAGAAGAACTTGATAGGGCGTAGGGCCAGAAAAAAGACATTGTAGATAGCCCATAATTAGAACACTGTTATATTTAACAAGGATATAGCAATAGCAATTACATGTATATACCACCCCCATAGCACTTAATGCACTCTCTGGGACAGGGGTTCTCAACCTAAGGCCTGTGGGCCAGATCTGACCCATGGTGCCATTTCATGTGCCCCCCACCCCACCCCTCCAAGGGTGTTCAAGAAACAAAATGGCCACCCCTTTGAAGTTGTTGGGGCAAAATGGCCACCCCCATCATGCAGGCAGGGCAAAATGGCCATCTGGCCCTCAAAGCTGACGAGAGAGCGTGTCCTGCCCCCCCCCGGCTTGAAAAGGTTGGGGACCCCAGCTCTCAAGTTAATTAGTTAACATGTTGGAGACTCTTTGGACCAACCATGGAAGGATGGACGGGTGAGTCAACCTTGATTCCTGGTCAGGATTGAACTCACAACCTTTTGGTTGCAGGGCAGGCATTTTAGCCACTGCCCCATCCAGGCCTGCCTATAAAAAAGCAACTGGGAGCAGCAGCGGACATTTTAAAAAATTGCTTTCTTTCTACTCCGGTGGAGGAAAAACAAGTCCCATGATCCTCCCCCCCCCCCTCTCCTTTCCTTCAGAACAGCTGTGAAAATCAAGGCTTCAAAGCCACAACACAAGGTTTTGAACGAGAAGATTAAAAGGCAGCAACGCAAACAAGTGGATTGCTTCTTTTCCAAAATTGCACCGTCTGGTTTGTAAGCATTTGCTTTTTTAAGGCTTGAACACCACACTAATAAATCCAGGAGCTTCTGAGGTTTCCATGGAAAGAGTGGCCGACGCACCAGAAACAAACATGAAATGTAACGCAATGGGAAGGACGGGAGAAAGTGAAGAAATGGCCAGGCTGAACCCAAGACCCGTTGTCCCTGTGTATCAGGGGTGCCCAAACTTTTTGGGCCACAGGACGGTCATATGGTTCGGCAGGCCAGTCATGTGGTTCGGCGGGCCGGTTATGTGGTACATCCCACTGGAAGCGGAAATAAAACCTGCCTTGCAATCTGTTTTGCAACAGGATGAGATAGATTTTAAGTTGCCATTTTCTCTGCTTAAACCAAGGGTGGCCAAACTATGGCCTGCAGGACAGATCTGGCCCCCGATGCCAATTCACCCAGCCCATGCCGGCCTAATCGCTCCTGGAAGCGGAAGCAAAACACGTTTTACTTCCACTTCCGGGAACGACAAGAGAGGCATGGGCCAGATGAATTGGCATCGGGGCCCATGGGCCAGATCTGGCTCCCAACACCAATTCATCAGGTGCCTTCGTCGCTCCCGGAAGCAGAAGTAAAATGCACCAATATGGGCATATTATACTTCTGCTTCCAGGAGGGACAAGAGTGGCATGGGCCAGATGAACTGGTGTTGGGGGGCCGGATCCAGCCCACAGACCCTAGTTTGGGCACCCCTGGTTTAAGCAGAGAAAACGGCAGCCTAAAATCTATCCCATCCTGTTGCAAAACAGATTGCAAAGCATGTTTTACTATTGGCTTCCGGTGGGAGGAACCACGTGACCGGCCCTCTGAACCACATGACCGGCCCGTGGCCTGAAACGTTTGGGCACCCCTGAATTAAAGAGTATATGGAGGAATCAAAGCCCAACAGCTAGTGGGAGGGGGTCTTCCTTATCATTGCATGGAGCCCATAGCTAGAACACGTTGCATAAGTCCCTCAGGCCTTGTCCCTGATTCTTTAAGCCACAACACAAAGCCATTGTTAACATAATTATGGAAAGGAGACAGAAGGGGGACCCTAACTAGGAACCAGGGCATTGAGAACGCCTATAGCAGCTGTCATGCCTTCATGGATAAACCTTTGCTCTCTGAAAACCAGAGCCATAAAAAGATTAGAGAAACCAAACAGAAACGCTTCACTACACCCCTGGACCCATGGGATGGCAAGTCCGAGAGGATGCTGTAGGTTGTGTCTTTGCCTTTTAAACATGGCATGCTTCCTTTATATCTTAACAACACTTGCCTTATCTGAATCTTTGTCTTGTACTACCGAGTCCCGTAGGTCGGTGATAGATGAATAAACAGGCTGCCTTTGCCAATAGGATTAATTGATGGTCAAATGAATGGCAAGGTTTCAGGATGGACTGGGGGAGGTCATAAAGGGCTCAGCGCTAACCTTTTAAGCATCCGTTGGAAGCTGGTAAACAGAACCGCAGGGTTCCCAAGGTCGGAGCAGCGGAGGCCGGTGGGATCCGGCTGGCTGATCTTGGGCAGCTATTAGACGGAAACTACACTCACACCCCAAGGGTCCTATTAAAGTAGAAGGGTTTTAATTAGACTCTATGCCTTAGCTGTATGAGGCACCTTAGATCGGGGGTTCTCAACCTTTTCAAGCCGGAGGCCGGGTCACACTCCCTCCGTCAGCTTTGAGGGCCAGACGTGCATTTTGCCCTGCCTGTACGATGGGGGTGGGTGGAGGAGGACATGAAATGGCGCCACGGGCCAAATCCGGCCCCTGAGCCTTAGGTTGGGAACCCTTGCCTTAGATACACACACATGCACAGACATATGACATGGTCAGCCAGTTCCTCAGGTGCATGGACGGGAAGGAGCTTTCTTCACCCTGGTTTCTCCACCAGATCCAGTAAGACTCTCACCCTTGAATTTCATACAGGTTCCAGCGCATTTTCAACCAATACCAGCCCTTGCCTCCTGAATGTCCCCAGAATAAGCCAATGTGCACCTGTGTGGTGCAATGTGTGTTAGGAAATTCTTCTGGAAGCATTCCCTCTTTGCACCTGCCTGTCTCCAATGCATTTGTGAAGGGGAGCAGTTTTCTTTCGTCCTTTTCCTTGGCTGCTTCTCTACTCATTGAGCAGCGGGTTGGACACGATGACTTAAAAGGCTTCTTCCAGCTCAATTATTCTATGATTCTGTGATTCTTTGAAGGGTGAGGGTCCCCAAGTGGATTAAATCCCACTTGAATCCCTCTTGATGGAGGGCAGCAGCTTCATCCATACTAGCCTGGGGATGATGATGAGGACTTTGTGTGCCAAAAGGGCTCAGGACCAGACAGTGACTTTTGCGGAGTTGGATCAGTGGTATGGGGATCATGCTGCAATGTGGAAGACAAATAGAAAGCGATTGCATTATATTGCTCCAAGGACCATCTTCATGGCCAATCACCATGAGGATAGCCAATATTTGGAATTGGATAGGACACAAGAAGATGATGATGATTCTTCATTGTAAAGGTAAAGGTCACCCTTCCTGGAAAACCAGTAGTATCCAACCCTCGGATTTGGTGCTCATCCCCATTAATAGCCAAAGAGCTAGTGCTGTCTGTGTCTACAGATGTTTCCGTGGACATGTGGCAGGCACGACTAAACACCAAAGTGCATGGAACGCTGTTTACCTTCCCACCTGGCCAGGACTTCCCCTGCTTTGGACCATGTGCTGCAGCCTGGCACATGGCCGGTATTCCATCTACGGTAGATTAGGAACCAGCCTTTCCTAGCTATATGTTTTTCTACATAAATCTCAGTAACAATTTTTATTTTAAGCTCAGCTTCTGCTTGGTTTTATTGCTCCGGGGAATAGAGAAACGAAGTAAGATTTAAAGGCCCAGAGGAAACATGGCTGGAGCGACTCGGCTAAATGAAGAGATCCTTTAACAGGGTCATGCAGAGTCCTCACAACATGCAAGGATGTTGTGAGGACTGATGGGAATGAGTGTTCGGCCGCAGCTGCCCGTCTCATTTGGCAGCCATCTGTGAACCTCACTGCCTGCTGTTGTCGGAAATCCCACTACAAAATATTTCAGTCAAGGTGGCTCATGGCTATTTAAATCTAATAAATGACATGAAATTTGCCCTAGACCAGTGACGGCGAACCTTGGCACTCCAGGTCTTCTTGAACTTCAATCCTCAGAAGCCCTGATCAGCAGGAGTGCTGACTTGGGCTTCTGGTAGTTGTAGTCCAGGAACATCTGGAATGCCATGGTTCACCATCACCACCCTAGACCTCTCAAAGACACATGTACCAAATCCAATAAATCACTCCCCCGCCCCCCCCAATTCCATCTTCACTTCTTCATCACGTGCCATATCCGATTCTGAATATTGGCTATCGTCAAGGTGATAAGCCATGAAGGTTGTCCTGGGAGCAATACAATGCACTGGTCTTCCATCTGCCTTCTGCATCGTAGTGTGACACCTGTACCACTGATCCAGTTCCACAAGTCACTTTCTGGTCCTGAGTCCTTTTGGCACGCAAAGTCCTCCTGGGCCCCAGGTCAGGACGGATGAAGCTGCTGCAGTCTATCAAGATGGATTCAAGTGGGATTTAATCCACTTGGGGACCATCACCCTTCCATGTGGACTTTGGCACCCAAGGCCATTAGTCCTCAGTGTCGTCAGGTTAGTTAACCACTGCCTGACACTTGGCATTGAGTGGCTGGCAGTAGCGTCTACTCTATGACCATAGCTGGATAACCTGGCCAGGAAACATTACAGAGTCAGGAATGGAAAATTCCCATAGATGGTAATATTTCCCACCCAACCCTTCCATCTCCTGAAATGACCATTATGAACAACCTTCTCCCTTTCTATTTGAGCAACAGAATTCCAGGACAGAATAATATCATTCACAACACTGCACATCATCTGTGGCCATAGAGCATTCAATGTGGAGCAAACAGTCCAACCTCGGCACAGAATGGATATGAATCTGATATTTGCACTAGTGATAGTTAGAGGCAAATCCCCAACACGAAGCGGCTAAACCGGAATCCAACGGCTTCTACAGGGACCATGGTTTGCTTTTCGACCTCGACACTTTGCATGTGAATCAGGTCATGAGTCCAAAGACCTCCGGTACTGCAAACAAATGGCTCTTTTAATGGACCCTGCAAAGATAGTTATTGCTCTGCCTCGTTTGCATTTCAATTCTCTCCGGCTGATTACTGTCCCCACCCACTCACCCATGTCTAATAATGTGCTAAAAACCACGCCAGGCATTTGGCAAAATGAGCTGCAGTCCATAAAATCTCCTGCTGCAATCCAAACTGTTAGCCTTCAAGGCGGCCCGGGAGACTTCCCCTTGTTCCTGTTACAACGGGGTGTGGTGTGTGTGTTTAATTGTGAAGGGCAATGATTCCAGCCTCTGGCATCACTGGGCCAGGTTCGATCATGTCCACCTTGAAGACTCTAAAGAATAATCCCATATCTGTTGGCATCTTGGAGCACCACAAGCCATGGTGCAGAGATTTGGCCAGTCCTAGGTTCAAGGTAGAGACTGCGGTAGCTTAGTGGTTAAGATGCTTAACTTGGTGACTGGAAGGTCAGCAGGTCAGCAGTTTGAGACCCGAGTGCTGCATGGCAGAGTGAGCGCCCGTCATCTGCCCCAGCTCCTGCCAACCTATCAGTTCCAAAGCAAGACGCTGAAAGTAGATAAACAGGTGGGGAAGGTAACAAAGTTCCATGCACTCCAGTGTCTAGTCATGCCTGCCACATGGCAACAGAAATGTCTGCAGACACACACGGCGCTGGCTCTTTGGCTGTAAAAAGAGATGAGGACTGAACACTAGAGGTGGATACGACTGGCTTTCAGGCTAGGGTGACCTTGACCTTTCCTTAGCAATAGCTGGAGGCCCATCAATTGTCCTGTGCTCCTGTCTTGAAGTCTCTGGTCTCCAGCTAGGACACTGAGTGATGGCGCACCTTGGCACTCCAGGTGTTCTTGAATTTCAATTCCAAGAAGACCAAGTCTCTGTGAATCTGCACACATGCACAGTAAACCCATTCGTGTGGGTTCACAGGGACTCGGGCTTCTGGGAATTGAAGTCCAAAGAACAACTGGAGTGCCAAGGTTCACCACCATGGATCTAGGACAGTAGTGGCTAACCTTGGCACTCCAGCTGTCCCTGGACTTCAATTCCCAGAAGCCCAAGTCAGCACACCCGGTGATCAGGGCTTCTGGGAAATGAAGTCTGAGAACAGCTGGAGTGCCAAGATTCACCACCACAGTTCTAGGACATCCCCAGCAAGACGTGGTTCTGTTTAGATCTCCACTAGCTTCCCTTCTCAAGAGCCAGGCACACCTAGCCTGCTATTCCCACCCTACTACCTGGCCTTGATCCACCCTCCAAGAGGTTTACTCCAAGTCAACGCCACTCAGAAGCCCCATGGGCAAAGGAAGAGAGAAGCCAGTCTGGAGAAGGCGAGATGCAGAACACAAGGTACCCCCTCGCCAAGATCTAGGGCTGTGATGGCGAACCTTGGCACTCCAGATATTCTTGGACTTCAATTCCCAGAAGCCCAAGCACCCTGTGAATCCACACAAATGGGTCTACTGTAATTAATCTGGCCCACACTGCCCTCGTCGCTCCTGGAAGCGGAAGTAAAACGTGCCCGGACGGTTAAGGCTCTTCCGAGTTAACCCTTCGTCCGTACGGGCGTGTTTTACTTCTGCTTCCGGGAGCAACGAGGGCAGCGCGGGCCGGATGTATCCCAGTAAATCCATTTGTGTGGATTCACAGGTTGCTTGGGCTTCTGGGAATTGAAGTCCAAGAACATCTGGAGTGCCAAGGTTCGTCATCACGGCTCTAGGGCAGCAGGTGGGGCAACCTACCCAAACCAGGAAGCCTCCAGGGAAGGAGAAGCAGAGTCGAGCCCTCCACAATGAGCGGCTGCCACTCTCGAGGGGGCGGGCTAGCACAGGGCAACATATGGGTCCGCCCCTTGGAAACAGCACCCGCGGGGAGGGGGCTTTTAAAAAGGGGACACCTGAGCCCCCAGGTGACTGAAATCCAAGCGCCAGGCAGGCCGACCCTGCCTGGAAAGCGCAGGTGGGCTCGGAAGCGCCACCCTTCCTAGGCACAGTGGCAAATCCCTGGCCTGGCATGATGGGGGCACAGAGGCAGGGCCCCCAGCCCGGTCCTTGTGCGTCCCTCCCAGGAGGAGGCCGCCCCCTGTTGGCTTCCATCAGGTCCGTCCTTCCTTCCACCCACCCACCAGGCCGGGCAAGCGAGGAAACTCCGCCGGCGGCGCCCTCGCCGGTCCAGGAGCCTCGTCGTCGAGAAAAGGGGGGCGGAGGGAGGCGGAACCCACTTCCAGGCGACCTGCGAGACGCGGGAGGCGCCCACTTGCCTGCCAACCAACCCGAGGGGGGGGGGGAGCTCCGAGGACGGGGGGAGGGACAGACGGCCGGAGGACCTTTGGGCTTCCCCTCCCCATCTCGGCCGGGGAGACCCCAGACGGTCGGACTTCGACAGACTCAGACACCCCCACCCACCCACCCCCGACAGACACGGATCTTCTTGGCGCTGCTTTCCCACGAGGGGGGTGGGCAGGGAGGAAGCCCCCTCCCCTTTCTCTCCCCCCCCCCAGCGGTGGGCCAGTCCGTCCTTCCCGCAGGGAGAGATTTCCCTCCCTGCCCCCCTTGCAACCTAACCTCCCCTCCCCGGGGAGAATCGGGGCTGGAGGCACCGGAGTCACGCCCGGCTTCAGCCTCCCGTGTCGTCCTAGGGCATCGCTCGAAGCCCAAGATGGGGTGGGTGGGTAGCGGTGGGGTGTGGGGGTGTCTGGCCCGGTTCTCTAACCGCCGCCCCCGCCTCGATGACGCGGCAAATTCCGCCCAGGTGCGGCCGCCTCCATCCACCCCCCTCCCAAACCGGCGCAGCGGCGGAAAACCGGCGTGCCCAAGGCGCCTGGGGCGATGCATCCCCCCTTCCTCTCCCCATATCCCCGGCAAACCGACCACCCCGCCCCAGCCCCGTCTCGCCTCGACCTCCTTACCTGCCCCGACGGTGCGCTTCCGGAGCGCTGCCGCTGCGGCTGCCCTGCCCGGGAAGGCTGTGCTTGGCTCGGCGGGACAGACCCCTCCGTCGCCCCCCTCCGGCCTACCCCTCCCCGGGGTCGATCAAGGGGGCGAACCGGCGCGGGGCTTCTCCATGCCTCCGTCGGCCCCCGGCCGGCGGCTGCCTTCCTCGCCGGCTGCCTGGCTCGCCTCGCCCTGCTTCTGCTGCTTCCTCTGCTCCGCCGACGCCGCCGCCACTCGCCCGCGGCCGCCTGAGCCGAGCCGGCGCCGTAGCCCCGCCTGCCCGCCCGCCCGCACATGCCCACTGGGGGAGCCCTTGCCGCCGCTCGGATGGCGGGGAGGAGGGAGGCGAGCGGTCCTCCATCCCCCCCTACCCCCCTCCATGCCTCCTTCCTTCCTCGGTGCCGACTCAACGGATCCGGCCGTCCGAGCCCTGCCTGGGCCAGCCGGGACGAGGCTTGGCGAGTAGGAGCCCCCGACGGCCACCTCTTCCTCGTCCTGGCTCGAAATGCGCGGGGCGCGGAGGGCGCCCTTGGCCGAGAGACCAGAAAGGGGGGCAGAATTTAGGGCAGCCCCTTTTCTGCCCCAGGAGCTGTTGGGATGCGGGGTGGGCGGGAGAGGAAAGCCCCAAAGGTGGGGAAAGGAAGCAGGCCGGGATGGTGGTTAAAAGGCACATGAGAGTCGATCAGGGGGGGGGGGGGGGGGGGAAGGGTTTTGTGCCTGTGTGTGTTAAAAGGATGCACAAGATTCTATGGTCTGTTGCGCACGCCTCCTTTGACTAGACCAGGAGTTCTTAGGGGTGTGTGTGTCACACTCCCTCAGACAGCTTCTGTGGCTGGACGACCATTTTGCCCTTCCTCCACCACATGACACTTCCTGGTGTGGTGGAGGCGGTGGGGGGACACATGAAATAATGCTGCGGGCCACATCCGGCCCATGGGCTGCAGGTTGAGAATCCCTGGACTAGACACTAGACTAGAGGCTTCTATGGGTCCCTATCCTGCCTCTTGGAAGCAATAGCAAGGACACTTCTCTACAGCCCCCCCCCCAGCGCTTAGTGCCCTCTGGGGTGGTTCACAAGTTAATTAGCATTTTGCGCCCCCTCCCCCAACATGTTAGGTCCTTGTTTTTACCAACCTCAGAAGGAGGAAAGGCTGAGTCAACCTTGAGCGCTGGTCAGGATCGAACTCACAGGCGATTGACTGCAGGACATCAGTTTAACCCCTGTGCCACCAGGGCTCTATAAGGACAGGTTGCTTACCTGTAACTGTTCTTTTTTTGTGGTCACCTGTAAATCCACATGAATGGGTTTACTGCATGTACGCAGTAGTTGTGGGTTCACAGAGGCCACAAATATATAGCAATAGCAATTACATTTATATACCACCCCATAGTGCTTAGTGCACTCCCTGGTCGGTTCACACGTTAATTAGCATTCTGCCCCCAACATGCTGGGTACTCATTTTAACAACCTCGGAAGGAGGAGGTTGAGTCAACTTTTGGACCTGGTCAGGATCGAACTCACAACCTTTTGGCTGAAGTACAGCAGTTTAACCCCTGCGCCACCAGGGCTCCCTCTGGAAGCACAAATGGGCCACCACCGGTGCTTGGGTTGTGAATAAGCATTGGTGTAACCCAGGGATGCTCAAACTTTTTGGGTCATGGGCCAGTCATGTGGTCCAGCGGGCCAGTCACATGGTTCCTCCCACCAGAAGTGGAAGTAAAACACGCCTTGCAATCTGTTTTGCAACCGGATGAGATAGATTTTAAGCTGCCATTTTCTCTGCTTAAGCCAAGGGTACCCAAACTATGGCCTGCAGGACAGATCCGGCCCCCGATGCCAATTCATCCAGCCCACACTGGCCTAATTACTGCCCGGAAGCGGAAGTAAAACATGTTTTACTTCCACTTCTGGGAGCGACAAGGGTGACACGGGCCAGATGAATTGGCATCGGGAGCTAGATCTGGCCCATGGGCCATAGTTTGGGCACCCCGGTGTAACCCATCCTTCCTCCTCCTCCTTGAATGCATTGTTTATTTGTTTGTTTGCTTTTAATTGCATAACTAGATTTCCCTGCAGTCCTCGTTGGGAGTTTCCTGCCTCTGACATGGGACACCTGTGCTTCAGAAGCATGAGAGTCAGTGGGGAAGGAATCCTTACAGGACAGGTGTATCACAGCATGAGCCCACGAATCCATGCAAATGAATTAAAACTGGAAATCACCGCCTTTGGAACATTTTGCACTCCTAGGAATATTCAGCTTCTCATAGCAGAGATTTCCCCCCGGCACTCATTCTAGCAAGAAACGGAGTAAACAACAGCATCCTAGTGGACAACTGCATGGATGAGCTGCTCATGGTTCACAAGTTGCTGCTCGTGTCCCGTGAGGCACAACTACTCACGTGACTGGAGGAAAGCAGAATGGTACTAAATGGTGCCAATTTACAGCTGCTGCTGCTTCTGGCGTATCCAAATCTGAATATTGGCGATGCTCATAAATAAATATATTTTGTGTCAGAAATTACTCTGGGTTGAAAGGATTTTGGGTGGAAAAACTCCGCTCATGGGATGCCCAGATTGAGGCTCCTTTCATGTCCACAAGGTCTGTCATGCAGCACTCGGGTATCGAACCCCAACCTTCCAGTCTCCAAGCTCAGCATCTTAACCTCTAAGCCACCGCAGTGCTGCTGACTATCATAGCAATCAGACATGAAGACTGTCCTGGGAGCAATATAATGTGGTGGCACCCATACCACTGATCCAGTTCCACGAGTCACTTTCTGGTCTTGAGCCCTTTTGACATGCAAAGTCCTCCTCCTCAGCCCCAGGCCAGAATGGATGAAGCTTCTGCCCTCCATGAAGAGGAATTCAAGTGGGATTTAATCCACTTGGGGACCATCACCCTTCCCTGTGGACTTCGCCACCCAAGGCCGTTAGTCCTCAGGGTAGTCAGGTTAGTTAACCGCCACATGATACTTGGCGTTGAGTCGCTGGCAGTATACTCTATAACCATAGCAGGATCACCTGGCCAGACACTTAATTTACAGCTGCAGTTAACGTGATTGGACTTACACTGGCCAAACCAAGCAGTAAGATCCTGGCCGTGGGTTCTTCTCAGCTCATGGGATGAGAAGGATGGACGTCTGTATCTATTCTTGACCTTGCCCTGATAACTGATATAATCACTAGCCACATGGAGTTAATCTAGACCAGTATTCATCCAGCCCCCTCCTGTGCAACCTTTACCTTTTATTTACTCTCCGATATGCTTGGATATTTTGTGGCTGATGGGTCCAATGTTGCTTGGGCGTGGGTGCCCTGATCCAGCTCACTCAGCTGGTGAATACCTGTGGTAGACAGAAAGTTGACTAAGATGCACAGGAGATATTTGCCTTTGTGGGGCAATAGTTTCATCCCATCAGGTCAATTCTGGCTTTTGGTGGCTCTTTCCCAGGTGCAGAATACTCAGAAGTGGTTTCCCATCCCCTTCCAGCCCTGGGACTGTGCAGTTTGTCCAAGGCTAAACAGGTTGGCTTTTCCTCCCGGGCGGTGCAATGGGGATCCGAACTCCCAAAGCCGGTCTCCACTGCCAGACCCACAAGCTACTGAGCTCCAGAGCCGGCAAACCATCTTATTTTCTTGGAGCCTTATCCCGGAATGAAGGCTAGAAGTTAACACTGTCAACCGTGCGTAAATCCGAGGGGCTTCTTGTTAGCCACACCAACCCTGGTTACACTCCGGTTTTCTGTCAAGAATACTTGACAGGAGACATGTTGGGAGAGGCTTTGGCCGAACAGAATCTGGCGCTGCTGATTTCGCCACCTGGCTGCCTGGATCCAGAGACGGCGGCTGCCTAGCAACGACCAGAGGAGATGAGGAGATGAGATGAGGAGAAGCCGTCTCTGTGGAGCCCTGACAAGGGCAGGATGGATGAATGACAGGTAGTGGAAGGGAAGGGAAGGGAAGGGAGGATGAGAGGAGGAGGAGGAGGAGGAGGAGGAGGGGAAACACGTTGGTTCCCCTGGATCACACAGGACCGGCCAAGAGCACTTTTTGGGTCTCAGGGATGTTTTCCACATTCATCCAGACCCCTCTTGTGCAAAAAAATATATCAAGAGAATGAAAAGAAAAAAGGAAGGATAAAGAAAGAAAAGGGAAGGAAGGAAGGAAAAGTAAGGAAAAGGAATGAAAGGAGGAAGAAAAAGGAAGGAAGGAAGAAAAAGGAAGGAAAGAAGGCAAAAAAGGAAGAAAAAGGAAGGAAGGAAAAGGAATGAAAGGAGGAAGAAAAAGGAATTAAAGGAGGAAGAAAATGGAAGGAAGGAAGGAAGAAAAAGGAAGGAAAAAGGCAAAAAAAGGAAGGAAAAGGAAGGAAGGAAAAGGAATGAAAGGAGGAAGAAAAAGGAAGGAAGGAAGGAAGAAAAAGGAAGGAAAGAAGGCAAAAAAGGAAGAAAAGGATGGAAGAGAAAGGAAGGAAAGATGGAAGGATGAGGAATGAAGAAAAAGGAAGGAAGAGGAGAAAAGAAGGAAGGAAGAAGAAAAAAAGAAAGAGGGGAAATGAGGCTGCATTAAGGTTCCTGGAAGCTTCTAGGATTGGCAAATCATGTCTTAAATATGTCATATAAAGGTGGCCTTTAAAGCTTCTCTCATGCGGGTCTGGTTTCATCTTTTGAACATTTATGTAATGCCCCAGCAGAGTCCTTGCAGGGGAAGAATGAGTCCCTACTTGCCCCTAGGAAGAGAGATCTGTTGCTAGGGTGGGATTGGAAGAGGCCTGCTTAGAGTTTGCTCCCTGTTGTACTTTTATGTGTGCACGGGATCTACATTATGCACCCAGCCAGAAGGTCAACTCTGACCCAAGGAGGATCTGTGCAAATTGGCCATGTTTGTGATTGCGTCGAGTGTCCTCAATGGTGCTTTTGATGCCATCTGTTTCAACAGCAAGCAAATCCACCTGAGGTTTAACCTAGATCAGGGCTGGCCAACCTTGGCACTCCAGGAGCTCTTGGACTTCAACTCCCAGAAGCCCAAGTCAGCACTCCTGCTGATCAGGGCTTCTGGGAATTGATGTCCAAGAACCATCCCTGATAGATATTGGAGTTTGCTGTCCAAGGTGCTGAAGTTGTTTCCCGGCCAGGGTTAAGCATCTTGAACAGCTCCTGTCAGCTGCAGTTATATTCTCTGTCATGATGACATCCTAAGGGGGCATTGCTCAGTGGTTAAGAAGTTCACCTTGTTAACTGGAAGGCCGGCAAGTCAGCAGTTCGAGACCTGGGTACTGCATGACGGATTGAGCGCCCGTCTCTGCCTCGGCTCTTGGGGACATGAACGGAGCCTCATTCAGGTGTCCCCTGAGCAGAGTTTTCCCCTCAAAAAATCCTTTCAACCCAGAATAATTTCTGACATGAAATTGTTATTATTATTATTGAGATATGTAGGAAAGGGATGACACTTATATACTTATAGAGCGCTTTCTGGGTGGTTCATAAGATAATTAGCATTCCATCCCCCAACAAACTGGGTATTAATTTTACTGACCTTGGAAGAATAAATCTTGAGCCCGCTGGGATCGAACTCAGATAGTGAGCCGAGTTTTGGCTATAGTGCTGCAACTTAATCACTGCACTGCATGGGCTCTCTACAGCATAGCAAAGGTCAAGGTCCCCATTGCATGAAAGCCAGACATATCCAACTCAAGGGTTCGGTGCTCATCTCTATTTACAGCCAAACATCTGCATATGTTTCTGTGGTCATCTGGCAGGCAAGAAGCACATGGAACACTGTCACCTTTCCCACCAAAGTGGTCCCTATTTATCTACTTGCAATTTCTTGCTTTCAAACTCCTAGGTTGGCAGGAGCTAGGAGAGAAGATGGCAAACCTTGGCACTCTAGATGTTCTTGGACTTCAATTCACAGAAGCCCAAGCCTGTGAATCTACACAAATGGATTTACTTCCATTCATCCAGCCCACGCTGCCCTCGTCGCTCCTGGAAGTGGAAGTAAAATGCCCCCATACGGTTAAGGCTCTTCCGGGTTAACCCATCCTCTGTATGGGCGCGTTTTACTTCCACTTCCAGGAGCGATGAAGGCAGTGCGGGCCAGATGAATCACAGTAAATCTATTCATGTGGATTCACAGGGTGCTTGGGCTTCTGGGAAGTGAAGTCCAAGAACATCTGGAGTGCCAAGGTTCGCCATCACGATCCTATGGGATATTCTGACATGCCACGTTGTAGATCTGCTCCCATGAGTGTCCTATGGAGATTCATTTTTTCTTCCTCTTTAATCAGGTGCTTTGAAGAATAGGACATGAGCATGTCCAAGAGGCACACTCTCACTGACCACCCCTGGCATCTCTTGTCCCTATGTGTGATTTTAGCTTCACCCCATTTCCTTGGAAATCACACAGCTGGGCTTGAAAGGCTGAAGACTAAAAAGGGAAGATTACATATTAGGGTATTTTTATCTGCTTAGAATAGTTTGCAGCTGCATCACATTTAACATTTCAATTTACTTTTTTTTTCCCCGTCCAGACTTTCCTAATTCCATTTTTCTTGTTCCAAGATCTTGGATGTGTGCATGCGTGCGTGCGCGCATGTGTGCAATGCTATATGCTAATTAAACCAAGTGTGGGTAGCCAGGAGGGGGTGGGTGGAGTGGGCATTTGGAAACAGCGGCCATGACCAACGTGTGCCCAGCAGAGATAAGGAATCAAAGAAGATGCACAGTTTGAAAATGTAGGGAAATGGCAGAAACGCATTGGAGAAGAACATGCCTCCCCCATCCAAAGCTATTGTGTGTGGGGGGGTGGTGGTGGTGGTAAGGGCAGGAGTGGTCGACCTCCGCCTCCGGTGCCAGGCTCTGTTGGCTTCCCTTTGGAATGCTTGGCTCTGCCCTCCCAATCCCCAGGGTCCCCGGGCGCATCCCTGGCATTTCTGCCGATGAATTATCCATAAGATACCGATGTGGCATAGACATTACGAAACAAGTCACCTCCTGAATGTTTTATGAAGGTCATGGAAAAGGCAAGACTTGTGGCACGCATGTGCTTCCGCTTGGAGCTCCATTGAGGGGGGTGGATGGCCTTCTTTGCAACCCAAAGGTTGTGAGTTCGATCCTGACTAAGAATCAAGATTGACTCAGCCTTCCATCCTTCTGAGGCCAATAAAAGGAGTACCCAGAATGTCAGGGGCAAAATGCTAATTAACTTGTGAACTGTCCAGAGACTGCAATAAGCCCTATGGGGCGGTATAGAAGTGTAATTCCATTTTTTTGGCTTTGTTTTAATGGCCCACTGCACTAAACCATTTGGCATTCGCCACCTTCGCCGCTCCAAGATGTGTAAGTAAAACACATCCGCGCATGTGCAAAACCCTGCTGTAAATGCACCCGTGGCTGTCATAAACATGTTTACAACAGCCATGGGTGCATTTATGGCAGCGCTTTTGCACATGCATGGGCACATTTTAATTCTACTTCCAGTGGGAGGAACCATGTGACCGACCCGCTGAACCACATGGCCGGCCTGCGGCCCAAAACGTTTGGGCACCCTGGTTTACAGCCAAAGAGCCAGCGCTGCCGACATTTCCATGGTCATGTGACAGGCAGGGCTAGACACTGGAGAGCATGGAACGTTGTTACCTTTCCTGCCGAAGCAGTACCCCGTTTGGGTGCTCTTCCGAGATATTTGGTCCCATAAGCGCTCTGTGCTTCTGGCAGATCTTCCATGTCCTCACCTTTTCCCAGCCTTCGGGCATTTGCTTGTCTTTCTTTTGCTTTTCCATGAGAACCTTCTCACTCTTTCACTTCTTTATGAGCACAATTTCACAATTGGAGTTGCAACAAACAAGCGCTTTTAAAAAATGCATGAGCCATTGTTCTAGCTGAGAGAGGAAAGAAAGAAAGAAAGACGATGGTCTCCATGGGCCTTCCTTGGTTTCCTCACTCCTTGTTAACAGGAACTCACCATGTCAAAGTAGCTGAACAGGAAACGATTGGTAAGCTCTTGGGCGAGGAGCCGCAGGTTTCGGTGCAAAATCCGACCCTTCCAGCCATCCTAGCCTGGCCCTTTGGGACTCGCGCATTGTTTGCACCCTCTCCTCCGCAATTCTACTGTCCGGGGTTTGCCCCCAACTTTTTGTGTGGGTCCTCCCCTGTAGAAAGCAAAAATGACTTTCCCTGAGGCTGCCCAGGGCCTTAGCTTAAGACAGGTTGGCATTTTTTACTTTTGGTCTTGCTCACAACTTGGTTGCCGCTGCCTCCTTAAAACGCCTCGGAAACTAAACCTGACCCTTAGGCGAAAACAAGATTTTCTAACCCTGCTTCAGCTAATTGGCACGGAAGCAGTAGCAGATTGCCACCTGTAAGGTAAGGGTAACGGGTAACGGGAAAGGGAAAAGGGAAAGGGTAACAGGGAAAGGGTAAAAGGTAAAAGGTAAAGGTAAGAGGGGGAAAGGAAAAGGGAAAAGGAAAAAGGTAAAGGGTAAAGGTAAAGTTCTCCCTTGCTCGAAAGCCAGTTGTGTCCAACTCTAGGGGTCGGTGCTCCTCTCCGTTGACAGCACTGTCTGTGTCTGCAGACGTTTCTGTAGTCATATGGCAGGCAAGACTGAACACCAAAGCGCACAGAATGCTGTTACCTTTCCCCACCGAAGCCTTACCTGTTTACCTACTTGCAGTTTCTTGCTTTCGAACTGCGAGGTTGGCAGGAGCTGGGACAGACGACGGGCGCTCATTCTGTCCATGCAGCACTCTGGTCTCGAACTGCCTTCCGCCTCCCAGTCAGCAACTTAGCCACTTGAGCCTCTTCAGTCCTCAGTCAAATAAACTACTAGCGCCTTAGCATAGGCTTAGTAATAGCTGTAACACTTGATCTATATACTAATTTTACTACGCCTTGACTCTGAGCAGAAATGCCCCTCTTTTAAGCACTTTTGTCTCTTGCTATATTTCAAGTGCAGTGGAGGAGGACTGCACTTGATGAGGACTGCAGTGGCTCAAGTGCCTAAGATGCTGACTGGGAGGCGGAAGGTCAGCAGTTCGATTCCCGAGTACTGCAGGACGGAAATGAGCTCCCATCTTTGTCCTAGCTCCTGCCAACCTAGCAGTTCGAAAGCAAGAAATTGTTGTTGTTCAGTCGCACAGTCGATTCCGACCCTTTGCGACCCTATGGACCATCGTTCTCCAGGCGCCTCTGTCCTCCACCATCCCCCTCAGTCCTCCCAGTTCTGTGCCCATTGTGTCTACAATACCATCTATCCATCTCATCCTTGGCCTCCCCCTTCTTCTTTTGCCCTCCACCTTTCCCAGCATAATTGCCTTCTCAAGTGAATCCTCCCTTCTCATTTGATGCCCAAAGTACTTTAGCCTCATCTTTACTATTTGACCTTCCAATGAGCAGTCAGTGTTGATTTCTTCTAAGATTGACCTATTTGTTCTCCTCGCTGTCCAAGGTACCCTCAAAACTCTCCTCCAACACCACATTTCAAAGGCATCTATTCTTCTGCGTTCAGCTTTCCTAATTGTCCAGCTCTCACATCCGTACATTACCACTGGGAATACCATTGCTTCGACTATTTTAATTTTTGTTTTCAAGGTGATGTCTCTGCTTTTCACTATGTTCCCCAGGTTTCTCATGGCTTGTCTCCCTAGAATCAGCCGCCTCTTTATTTCATGGCTGCAATCTCCATCTGCAGTGATCTTAGATCCTAAGAAAGTAAAATCTGTCACTGCTTCTACTTCTTCCCCGTCTATTTTCCAGGAACTGATCGGGCCTGTTGCCATTATCTTGGTTTTCTTGATGTTGAGTCTCAAGCCAGCTTTTGCACTCTCTTCCTTCACACCGATCAAGAGATTCTTTAGGTCTTCCTCACTTTCTGCCATTAAGGTGGTGTCGTCTGCATATCTCAGATTGTTGATGTTTCTCCCAGCAATTTTGATCCCATATTGTGATTCCTCCATCCCTGCATTGCGCATTATGTGCTCTGTGTATAAGTTGAATAAGCAGGGTGACAGAATGCAGCCTTGTCTTACTCCTTTTCCTATTCCAAACCACTCTGTTATTCCATGTTCTGTCCTAACTGTTGCTTCTTGGTTCATGTACAGATTTCTCAGGAGGCATATGAGGTGCTCTGGTATTCCCATCTCTTTAATCACTTGCCACATCTTGTTGTGATCCACACAATCAAATGCCTTAGTGTAGTCAATAAAGCAAAAATAAACTTGTACCTTCGGTGGGAAGGTAAACAGCGTTCCGTGCGCTTCGGTGTCTAGTCATGCCTGCCACATGACCACCGAAACGTCTGCATCAGCAGACAGCGCTGGCTCTTCGGCTTTGAAACAGAGAGGAGCACTGCACCCTAGAGTCGGATACGACTGGCTTTCGAGCAAGGGAAAACTTTACCTTTACCTATATTTCAAGTGTCCCCATTTTAACTTCAATTCCCTTCATCGTTCTATGCTGGTCTTGGACCGTAATAAAGATTGGATTGATTGATCACTTGAGCTGCTGCAATCCACGGCATACTGGAGGAAGGAATAAATCCGGCCTCCTTGGCTTATTCCTGTAACTATGGCAGACCCCTTTGCTCCAGGGTGTTGAATGGGCAAACAGGTGCCTGCGGTTCTTCCGGTGTTGGCACAAGCCCCGATTCGCCCACTCCGCTACCACTTTCTGCCCTTCTTCCCACTCTTCTTGTCCTTTCCCTGGCTCTCTTCTACTGCCACGAGTTCCTCCCATGGAGCCATGGCCTGCAGCTCTAGACCGGCATTTTCATGCTCTGAGTTGATATGACAAGAAAGCCTTCCAGGTTTTCCTGACAAAAGACTTGCCTCCTTCCCTCAAATTGCATTTGCTATTCCGGCTGCGCTGGGACCGTCCGTTTGTTTTGTTCATCTTGTCAGACCCGGCCAGAAGATGAGCTAACCGAGCATCAGCCAACCTCAGCAACTGCCTCCTAAACTCTGGGGCACATTGCAAAGACAACACAATGGTGCACAAGGCCTTCATCTTCATCTTGTTTTCGTCTTCTTTACCTGACCCCGACAAAGTTTATGGTGCTTCTTCCAAGACCTTCTAATGAGCTTCTTCTTCTTCTTCTTCTTCTTCTTCTTCTTCTTCTTCTTCTTCTTCTTCTTCTTCTTCTTCTTCTTCTTCCAAATCTGAAGACTGTCCTGAGAATATAATGCCGTGGCCTTTCATCTGCCTTCTGCACTGCAGTGTGACACCCATAATACCACCGACCCTGTTCCGTGAATCACTTTCTGGTCCTGAGCCCTTTTGGCGCGCAAAGTCCTCCTCATCAGCCCCAGACCAGGATGGATGAAGCTGCTGCCCTTCATCAAGATGGATCCAAGTGGGATTTCATCTACCTGGGGACCATTACTCTTCCCTGTGGACTTTGCCACCTGAGACCATTCATCCCTCAGGGTTGTCAGGTTAGTTCACTGCCACCTGATGATTGGTGTTGGGTTCCTGGCAGTAGGATCTACTCTATTACCATAGCAAGATAACCTGGCCAGACTCAAGGTTATCCTGCATAAGGCCAGGCTGACCTATTATTATTCTTATTTTTGCAGCACTGAACTGATGTTGCTGAGTTGGCGGCTATGGCCCGCCCTGCTCGCGGTCTTTGAAAACTGCATTATTGACACCACTCCCATTTTCAGGTCACTTTAACATTTCCAAACAGAAAGCCTCCAGAACTCAGAGGAGTTGAGAACATGTAGTCCTCGGCTGCAACTCGTATCCAAGGATGCATTATTTCCTGAAGCAGGAGAAATGGTATGAATTTATTGAAGGTGGATCCCAGCTTGCCATGAAGTGATCCACACACTATGATCACGGAGCCATATCCTGCGGCATACATGAAATGAGACATAACAAATTCATGAATTAAAGGGTATACTATGCATATTAGTCGAGATATAAAGTTTAAATCACCATTTATAAAGACTGGTTAATATGTTATTAGTGCAGCAATGCACTAGTTTAAAAGGATATTGGTGTTAGAAGGTAAAATTATATATTGTGTATGTACCGGCAATATGTATTTCTTCTTTTTCTTATGTACGTGTGTCATATTATATGTTGTAATTTTGTTTGAAAATTAATAAAAAAATATTTTTTAAAAAAAGAAATGAGACATGCAGGACTTAACACTGGGACTGGAATGGACTGCCATAGCCTTGAGGATATGGACAAGGCGCACCTTCACAGCTGGTCCATCTGGTATAGCCTCTTCCGCCTCCATGACCTTTGGGAATCAGAGTTCCTCCGCCACTCATTTTGCCATTGAGCAAAATTATCAACAAGTGGGATGGTTCACAAGGTAATTAGCATTTGCCCCCCGCCCCCCCCCCCAACATGCTGGGTTTTCATTTTGTCAAACTCTGAAGGATGGAAGTCAACTCTGAGCCCTGGTCAGGATTGAACTCACAGCGTTCTAGCTTCAGTACAACAGTTTAACCACTGTGCCACCAGGATCAAGTATGCATAAATCCCACATTGCTTTGGAAGCTTAAAAAACCACGAAGTGAAAAAAAGATGGTCAATTTTTGTTTTCTGCAGGACGCATTCTCTGGTTACACATCAGGGCGTCTGCCTCACCAGGTAGTGCTACATGTAGTAGAACAGACGCAAGTGCTCCACACCTAGAATCCATTTTCCTCTTGGTCGTTGGATTTAGGCAGAGATCCAATTAGTTGTAGCTGAACAGCCAACCCACAACTTCATAAGTCCAGCCAGTTTTTGACTCGTCTTGCCAAGCATCGCATAAAGTGGCTTTCGCCCTGGGAACCACTTGCTAAGAGCTGTCTCCTGTGGGGCCTCTCCTCCCTCTCTCCACAAATTCACCCCTCTTCCAGCCAAATCATTTCCAGAGATCTTGGCAGCACGAAAGTCCCTAAGCTGGGCTATAATTGCCATTTCCCTGCACATTACATCTTGCTCATGATAGAGGTGGGTGGAATTACTTCTCCATTCACAATCAGATGGAGCGTGGCGACCTTATGCGCTAGGCAAACGCAGGCTCAAGGAAAATCTCTTTTTTTATCTCTGCTGAAAGGGAGTCACAATGTTCCAGTGTGTTCATTTAACCAGGGGTTAAACCAGCTGATCCGTTTGGCGAGGGTCATGTGCAGCTTAAGTTCTCCATGGAGAAAATGACTGTGTGACTCAAAAACATTCTCCTTGTGTGTCCACCATCCTTGTGCAATCACTACTGGTGGTGGCTCCAGAAGGAAACTTGAAGCATCCCCGGTGTGTGAGTGTGTGATCTATAGGGAAAGAACCCCCTATGTGCATGGGGAGCTAAGTGTCCACATGGATTACTTTGCACCAGAATTAGGAGGGTGGAGCCCTAAAGCCGTGATGCCGAACGTTGGCACTGCAGTTATTCTTGGACTTCCATTCCCAGACGCCCAAGTCTCTGTGAATCCACAGAGAATACACACAGTAAACCCATTCGTGTGGATTCACAGAGACTTGGGCTTTTGGGAATTGAAGTCCATGAACAGCTGGAATGCCAAGGTTTGCCATCACTGGTATAGGCCTGTGATGGTGAACCTTGGCACTCCAGGTGTTCTTGGACTCCAATTACTAGAAGCCCAAGTCAGCACACCTGCATATGAGCAGTAAACCCATTCATGTGTATTCACAGAGAATTGGGTTTCTGGGAATTGAAGACAACAAGCAGCTGGAATGCCAAGGTTGGCCATCACTGGTATAGGCCTGTGATGGTGAACCTTGGCACTCCAGGTGTTTTTGGACTCCAATTACTAGAAGCCCAAGTCAGCACACCTGCATATGAGCAGTAAACCCATTCATGTGTATTCACAGAGAATTGGGCTTCTGGGAATTGAAGTCCAAGAACAGCTGGAGTGCCAAGGTTTGCCATCACTGCCTTAAAGATTAAGCCTGTCTGATCCCATGCTGTGGAAAGGTTCTGGCCGAGCCTTCAACCCACCCACTACCCTGTGGCATTTTTGCATGGGGGGGAGGAAATAAGCCAGAGATCTAGTATGGACCCTCTGGATTATTTCCCCTGGCTTCTACAAGGGAGTAAAATCGTGGGACCAACGAGAGAGGCAGAGGAGAGAGGAAGCCAAGAAATGCCCCAGATGTGTGCCACGATGCCTCTCATCCACCCTGAAAGGGATGCACATCTGGGCTTGGGTGGACCCACTGCTGGAGACCCCTGGCTCTGGGGTGATGTGGGAGAGCATCAGCATTCCTCACTGAGCCCTGCATAAACTGCCGGAATTAAGATATAGGGATGATAATAATAGAAGAACAGAATGAGGCAAAGAAACCATTAGCTCCACTGATGTGAGAAGGAAAACGAAAGGAGGCGAGGAGATTTCTCGTCAGCGATGAATAACAATTAGGAGGACCCGTTTCTAGGCTAATTAGTTGGCTTCTGGATTATTCAACAGCCGGTTCCTGCCTTCTTGCAATTCAAGAGGCCGGTCTCCACCTCCCAGTCTCTGGAGTGGCAAGAGATGCTTTCCCCAGAGGCTCCAGGTGAGAGCTTTGCAGGGCAAACTTCTAAGCCAGGGATGCCCAAACTACAGGCCATGGGCCAGATCTGGCCCCCGACACCATTTCACCCAGCCTACACCACCCCCGTACGAGCGCATTTTGCTTCCGCTTCCGGGAGCAACGAGGGTGGGGTGGGATGGATGAATTGGCATTGGGGTCCAGATCTGGCCCATAGGCCTGGTTTAAGCAGAGACAATGGCAGCCTAAAATCTATCTCATCCTGTTGCAAAACAGGTTGCAAGGCATGTTGGACGTCCATTTCTGGTGGGAGGAACCACGGGACCAGCCCACGGCCTGAAAAGTTTGGGCACCCCTGTTCTAAGCCTCAGGCCCATCTGGCCGACATCAGGGCTGTGTTGTTGGAGTCTCCAGGTGAGGAGAACAAATCTGAAGGTCAGCAGGACTGGAAGGGTTTCATGTGGGAGAAAACTTTTTTAACCATTCCAGTAACTTTGGGCTTTGACTTCTCAAGGAAAGGGGTGGTGTTGACTTTGTTACTGTCCACAGGATTTGTGCCACCTCGGCAACAAGTAGCTCTCCAAGGCCTCGTGCAGCTGTGCGGGTCATTGTGCGAGGGCTGGTCACTTTTGGAATTGCAAAGCAAGGCAGGATGCTACTTTGGGTTGGAGAGTGGAAAAGAAAGATCCCCCCCCCCCCGCCCCCCGCCCCAGAGTCACAGATATCTGTGGCGAGGCTTAAAGGTCCACATGTTGACTGATAAGAAGCGAGAGGTTTGCTTGATTTTGGGACGTGCGTGTGTAAGAAAGGGGGCTGGTGGTGGCTTAATGGCTAAGACACTGAACTTGACGACTGGAAGGTTTGGCAGGCCAGCAGTTCGAGACCTGAGTGCTGCGCAATGAGAGTGAGCCCCTTTCATCGGCCCCAGCTCCTGCCAACCCAGCAGTTCAAAAGCAAGAAATTTGCAAGTAGATAAATAGGGTCCACGTTGGCAGGAAAGGTAATAGCGTTCCGTGCACTCCAGAGTCTAGTCATGCTTGCCACATGACCACGGAAATGTCTGCAGATGCAGAGACAGCCCTGGCTCTTTGGTTGTAAATAGAGATGAGCACCAAACCCTAGAGTCGGATACGACTAGCTTTCGACCAAGGGTGAACTTCACCTTTGCCTAAGCAAATATAGGACTTGCTTCTAAGATAGCGTTTCTCAAACTTGGCTCTCCAGGTGTTCTTGGACTTCAGTTCCCAGAAGCCCAAGTCAGTACACCTGCTGATCAGGGCATCTGGGAATTGAAGTCCAAGAACATCTGGAGAGCCAAGCTTGAGGACCTATGGTCTAAGGCAGGCTTTCTCAACCTTGGGCCTCCAGATCTTCTTGGACGTCACTTCCCAGAAGCCCTGATCCGCAGGTGTGCTCAACTTGGGCTTCTGGGTATTGATGTCCAAGAACAATTCTAGAGAGCCACGTTTGCCGAACCCTTTTCTAAGGCAGCTAATGAGATATGGTTAGTAGCCACTAACTGGATGTCTTTGGTTGCCTTAGAAAAGGGTTTTGCAAGCACATTACTTACTTACTTACTTACTTACTTACTTACTTACTTACTTATTTATTTATTTATTTATTTATTTATTTATTTATTTATTTGACTTATATGATGCCCCACCCGCAAAGTGCAACTCTGGGCGGCTCACAGTCACATCAATACACATCAACGAAACAACGTACTCAATAAAACACAGCCCAACACTAAAATATCAATATCAATAAGAAACAAAATAAATAAATCACAAAGTCCTTGCCGCTCCATGTCCCCAACAGATCCCGGGGGTCAACATCCTCAACGGAGCCCAGGGCTCAACATCAACCCTCCAGCCAGACGGGCCAGGAGGGTGGCGACGGCGGCTGCAGCTGTCTCCCATCCCGGACCGATGGCATGGGCCATGGGAGAGACGTGGCAATATTATTCCTTTTTGGTACCCAAGCATCCCCCAAGATCCAGAGGACTGCCAGAGTATCAGGATGTGACAATATCAAAGGCACAGGGATCACTGCCTGTCTTCTGTTCATCACCCCTAGTTTATTTTTAGGGACGGTTTCCAAGATCGGCAGAACTGCCTTGCTGGGAGAAACTGTCCAACAGGATCGGGAGCCTGCCTGCGTCTTATTCCATCTCTTCCCGTGTCTGAGTTTGCTGTCCTATCAGCTCCCAGACCAGCGTGTTCCCTTCCCTCCACCCTGCTCCTTCCTTACTTTATGTTTTATTTGTCAGGCCTGGTTAGCATGTTTCTCTTATCTCTTTCCTCCCTCGGTCTGCCATCCGCAATATTGAACTGTCAACTTCAAATATTAAAAATTTAACCAAGGCTCTACCACAGGCTAATTTCCCTTTGTGTGTGTGTGAGTGAGTGAGTGAGTGAGTTTTCAATTATTAAAGGGACTCAAAAGCTTGACGTGAATGCAAATGACAGGTACTGTGCAAGAAGCCCATCCAGACAGAAGAGGAATAACTGGCTCTCTTCTAGCTTAGGGACTTTATAATGGAGTCGTGGTAGTTGGGGTGGAGGGTTGGGAATTGTTCCCCAGGTCCACAATGGGAGAGATGGCAGGAAAGACAGAAAATAGCTCTTTTTTTATTTTAGAGAAGGAGAAAAACAATACAGAACTACCCTGGAAATAGGATGCCTTGGTCTTTTCTAAAGACTTCCTTCCCTTATTGTAGCAAGGTTCCTGCTGTCCAGGTTAGGAACTCCATGCTGTAGGGCAGGGGTGGCCAACTTTGGTACTCCAGGTGTTTTTGGACTTCAATTCCCAGAAGCCCTCATCAGCTGGTGTGCTGGCTTGGGTTTCTGGGAACTGAAGTCCAAGAACACCTGGAGCGCCAAAGTTGGCCACCCCTGATCTAGAGCATAGATCTGCAAACATGGCTCTCTAGATGTTCTTGGACTTCATTTCCCAGAAGCCCTCATCAGCTGGTGTGCTGGCTTCGGCTTCTGGGAACTGAAGTCCAAGAACAACTGGAGCGCCAAAGTTGGCCACCCCTGATCTAGAGCATAGATCTGCAAACATGGCTCTCTAGATGTTCTTGGACTTCAATTCCCAGAAGCCCTCATCAGCTGGTGTGCTGGCTTGGGCTTCTGGGAACTGAAGTCCAAGAACAGCTGGAGCGCCAAAGTTGGCCACCCCTGATCTAGAGCATAGATCTGCAAACATGGCTCTCTAGAACAGGAGTTCTCAACCTTTTTAAGCCAGGGGCTGAGTCATGCTCCCTCAGACAGCTTTGGGAGCCAGATGGCAAGTTTCCCCTTCCTTCACCGCATGGCACATCTGGGTGTGGTGGAGGCAGTGGGGGGCAAATAAAATGGTGTCATGGGCCACATCTGGCCCACAGGCCACAGGTTGAGAATCCCTGCTATAGATGTTCTTAGACTTCAATTCATTGAAGCCCTCATCAGCTGGTGTGCTGGCTTGGGCTTCTGGGAATTGAAGTCCAAGAACATCTGTAGTGCCAAGGGCTGAACCCTAGATCCCGACCAGCTTCCGCGCCTTAGAAAGCTCTTTTAAAACCCAAGCTAAAACCCAGAATAGAGACACAATTCCCTTTCGAGCTGCCTAACTTCCCTCCCACCTCCTGACAGCTTTAGGAAGCACCGCCAGCCAGAAGACACTTCTACGCATGGTGATAAAATTAAATTCCTCTAACAAAATGCTCAATCAAAGAGACAGGATTGCTCCTGATTAAGCCGTTTATTGGGAAAGAACACTTGCCGTTGTTTCAGGAGAAATTTTGCTGACACCTCTTGACACGGTGATTAATTCCCGAGGGTTTACCGTGTTTCATCTGATGGCAGGAAGCATTTGCAGGGTTGGAAGATGGTCATTCTAGGCCAGTGATGGCCAACCTTGGCACTCCAGGTGTTCTTGGACTTCAGTTCCCAGAAGGCCAAATCAGCACTCCTGCTGATCAGGGCTTCTGGGAATTGAAGTCCAAGAACAGCTGGAGTGCCAAAGTTTGCCATCACTGTGCCACGTGACAGCAAAGGAGCAGAAAAAAAGATTTTGTCTATCGAATGTCACTTGCCAGGGTGGGCTTCTGTTTATTGTTGTATGTCTATTATTAATTAGGTACACCGCCCAGAGTGAGAATACCTCCCAGATGGGCGGTATAAAAGTCTATTAAATAAATAAAATAAATAAACGCACACAATGGGGGCAAATTGCATGCACGTAAATGCTGCATTGATTGAAATTTTTTCACAATAAACGATAATTTGTCCTATTTTCCAGCAGCCCGATTGTACTTGATTATTCTTTGATTCCTGGGGGCAGGGTAGAGGTCATTCTTCTCCTATCCCACCCTCACCCCCAATTACTTCTTCCATCCCCACCCACCCTCATTACAAACATCTCATAAGAGAAGGACAGATGGAATAGCTTCACAACATGCTTCTCACTGGTGGCACCAGGAAACTGTCCATCTGGAAACAACCCTGATTTTATGAATTCCTGCTTCTTTTCTACTTCTTTCTTCCCTGCTTTCAGGCCAGAGGTTTTCAAGATCCAGAGGGTAAGGGCTCCAGTTTCAGGAGTGCGGTGTAGTCACTCCAGTTTTTAGCCTGAACTTTGCAGGAGGTTGTCAAAAATTGCTAGATGGTATCCCCAACGATAGATAGATAGATAGATAGATAGATAGATAGATAGATAGATAGATAGATAGATAGATAGATAGATAGATAGATAGATGGATGAATGAATGAATCCAAATCCCATGAGATTCAGCACACACATACCTTGTGTACATGCGCAGGTCACTGTCGGGGGTCTGGAAGCCCATGAGGGGGTTGCCCCCTAAATTGATCTGCAAAGGGGGGTATATTCGACAGGAGGGTTTATGTCTGCCCAATGCTAGGCCAACCAGGGGGAGTATTGTGATGTCATCAGCAAGCTGGAGTGCCAACGTTCGCCATCACTGTGCCGCGTGACATCAAAGGAGCAGAAAAAAAGATTTTGTCTATCAAATGTCACTTGCTTACATCACATGCCCACCCCTGGCCAGTGGGTTTCCCCGGCAACACTGGCACTCAGCTAGCCAGGTTGGGACCACCCGAGCGAAGCCAGGCACCCCTGCTAGTAAGTAAATAAATAAATTCCCAGAAGCCTCAGTCACTCCATTGGTTGAACAGTGCTTTGGAGAATTGAGTGAGGTTTCTGGGAATTGAAGTCCAAAAACCAAAGGTTGGGAAACTGTCCTAAACTCAACGAGAGAGCTACTCCTGAGTCGGCATATGCTGAGTGGGCAGCATACAAATCGAATAAATGAAATCAATCAATCAAAAGTTGGAAACACTGCTCTGTGAATCCACACAAATGGGTTTACTGCGCGCATGGATTCACAGTGTTTCCCAAACTTTAGTTCTTGGACTGCAATTCCCAGAAGCCTCAGTCAGTACATTGGCAGATCAGTGCTTTGAGGAATTGACTTAGACTTCTGGGAGTTGAAGTCCAAAAAAACAAAATTTGGGAAAGACTGTCCTAAACTCAACGAGTGAACAAGTGATGCCATGGCACCTTTCATCAAGGCAAGCTTGAAATCTGGCCTGCTTTCTTCCCAGGGCTTTCCTCATCAGTGAGGAGTCACGAGAGAAGGACGCAGGTCAACCGGGCACTTTGAGAAGGGGGCGAGGGTGATGGAAAGAAAGTCGTTTCCTTCTTCTTTCCTCCTCTTTTTTCTTTTTTTGCAAGAAATAGCATGGCAGGCACAGTGGTTGTGCAGACCGCGCCGGAGAACTCGGCGTCTCATTGATATGACAGTCTTATCGCTGGATTATATCAGAGGCTCCAAGGTCATTTCCTTTGATGTTAAAAAGGCAATAAAGGAGAAGATTCCCTGCCCAGAATGTGCATTAAGTCAAAAATAATGTCTCTCTCCATTTCGGTGGGAAACGCAAGCAGTCGAACTTCTGAATCGGCACCTGACATTAATACGGGGACGTGTCTGGAGTAAGAACAGGCGTTCCTTTCTTGACATGCATGGCCGGATAGGAGTCCAACACCCAAGATGTGTTGACTTCTGGTTCGTGGACCTTACCCTAGTTCACCTTTTTAAGCCAGGGGCCAGGTCACACTCCCTCAGACAGCTTCTGGGGCCAGACGGCATTTTTGTCCTTCTTCCACCACATGCGTTCCGTGCACTCCGGTGTCTAGTCATGCCTGCCACATGACCACGGAAATGTCTGCAGAAGCAGACAGCGCTGGCTCTTCGTCTTGGCTTTCGAGCAAGGGAAACCTTTACCTTTACTCCACCTCATGGCACTTCTGGGTGCGGTGGAGGTGGTAGGGCCTCTGCATGAAATGGTGCCATGGGCCGCATCTGGCCCACAGGCCGCAGGTTGAGAATCCCTGCCCTAATTGACTGTCTCTGCTCCACCAAGGGGCTAATTTACTTTGGGTCTTGGGCAGAGTCATCGGGAGGAAAGATCGGGAGAGTCTCAGGATGGCTTTTGAGCCATCTGCACATCCTGACTTTATGCTCTTTCTCCAATCCTGGGAGGCAGGCTGGCTTCTTTGACAGTTTTGAGACGTCAAGTCAATGTCAGGCGACCTTGCCCTGATGCATTTTGTCTGGGGGGAAACACAAGTGATGAAAGCGCCCCTGAAACATGGCAGGGGAAGCCTTTGAAAGCAGGAGAAAAGAGGGGAGCACTTTTTGGAAGCCAATGAATGGCCCATTTCCTATGGGGTTGTGGCAGATCTAAGCAGCACTGAAGGTGAACGTTTCACTTCTAGGACAGCTGCTCAGTGGAAGGCTGAGCCATGTAACCCAATGACAGAAGGGAGGAGTCAATGGCGAAGGGGTCATGCTTGTAAGGCCAGTCGTATCTGACTCTAGGGTTCGGTGCTCATCTCTGCTTATAGCCAAAGAGCCAGCGCTGTCTGCATCTGCAGACGTTTCCGTGGACATGTGGTAGGCATGTCTAGACACCGGAGCACATGGAACACTGCTCACTTTTACCACCAAAGTGGTCCCCATTTGTCTACTTGCAATGTCTTGCTTTCAAACTGCTAGGTTGGCAGGAGCTGGGACAGAGACGGGTGATCACTCGGCCGTGCAGCACTCGGATCTCAAACTGCTGGCCTGCCGACCTTCCAGGTCTCAAGCCCAGCATCTTCACCACTAAGCCACCACAGTCCCTTGATAATACTTCTAGGTCTGTGATGGCAAACCTTGGCACTCCAGATGTTTTTAGACTTCACTGTCAAAGTGCTGCTGGGTTATCTACTTGCAGTTTCTTGCTTTCAAACTGTCAGGTTGTCAAGAGCAGGGGCAGACATTGGATTCTCACTCCATCACTTAGCACTCAGGTCTCAAACTGATAGGTACCATTGATCCCATACGGGCACGTTTTCCTTCTGCTTCTGGGATCGAGGAGGGCATTGTGGGCTGGATGAATTGGTATTGAGGCTGGATCCAGCCCACGGGCCATAGTTTGGGCATGCCTAATCTAATGCATGTCCACCACTTTTCTCCTCAGCCCTAGATGGGTGGCATGGCTCACTGGCTCCACATGAAGGTGTTTGTACACCTCCTGTGTACATAGCATGTTTAAGAGCAAGCATAAATGATCCACATTGCTGTTTCATTACTCCGAGCACGCACTCTTGTGAATGCCTAATTTTTGCATCTGTCCCACCGGGGCCTGCCTCCTGATCTTACGTCTCGTTTCTGCAATCTTGGAAATTTGGAAGCTGCTGACCCGGCAACTGTTGTGGCCACGGAGTTAATAAATGAATAAAGAAGCCCGGATAACAGGCTGACTCAGCAGGAGAGGCAGCTGTCGGCCATATTGCAGCCCTCCGCGCACCAGGTAGAAGCGACTGGTGTTTACGAGACATCATTTCAAAAGCTGTTCCACCCCAATGGTACCTAAAGTTTTAATAGATCTGTAAAAGCTTGTGTCTTTTTGAATAGGCATTTCCAAGAAGCCGTTCCTCATGAATAGCACAGTTACAAACTGTGTTTATAAGAAGCAGATATTCCCACAATAGCTACCAGGCAAGTGGTGGTGGGATCTTCCATCTAATAAGGCATCCATCTGAGGTGCTTTACATGGAAAGCTTCACTGGTTGTTGACATGCGAAGCAAATCAGTCCTCATTTCCAGCTGCTTACTCTTGAAGTAACCTCAGCTCTCTTGGCCATGAGGATGTTCGGACAGCCAGAGAAACCAATGAGGACTAATGGGTAGAGGAAGGTATGAAGGAGGTCCATTCCAGAGAGGAAGTCCATCTTTGCCTTCTCCAATACAGTTGTTACAGCGCACCATTTCCCTTTCTTTCATGTCCAGATCACTCTTTGGACTGCCAAAATGAAACCACTTTCTTGGCTTTGTCATTGGCCAAAATTTAATCTTCATTGGTACATGTTTCTGGTAGTAATCGGCAGGCCAGCACATGAGCCGGATTCTGTCTCTCTCCACATTCACACAGCGTGTTGTTGTCAGCCAATAGCCCCAACTTGAGCATCTTGGTCTTGCATTTAGGGACTCCAACCCTCAGCCTAATTCAGGGTCCTCCAAGTGACATTTAGGGAAGGTTGAGATCTTCAGCCTCCTCCTCCTCCTCCAATGCTATTCCTTGTCCACTGAGCAACTTCCTCCATCTTCTAATTGAATTTTGCTCTTGGGTACCCTTCACAGATGTTTGTTCTTGCCATAAAGCTCTTCCTGGATCTGAGCCAGCGGACTTGAGGCTCATCTCCTTTCAGAGGATGTCAAGGGTCCTTCTCTTGCTTCAGTGCACCATGAGAAAGCTGCAGGCCCAGTCAAGTGGGCCACGAGGTTAAATTCCTAACATCCACCTGGTAGGACTAAGAGAAGGTTTCCATCCCATCACCATTCCCATCCTGGATCTGCTTTGCAATCATTGGTGGTGGCTCCTTCTTGCATCTACCTTCCTTTTCCTTGAGTTGTGTCACCTTCTCCTGGCCCTGACAAGGTTGTTGGCGCTTCCTTCTAATGAGCTTCTACTGGGTCTTCTTTTTCTGCTGTATCTGAATCCAAATATTGGCTATCATCATGGCGATCAGCCATGAAGATTGTCCTGAGATTACAATGCAGTGGCCTTCCATTTGGCTTCTACATCGTAGTGTGACCCCCATAGTACCACTGATCCAGTTTCAGGTGTCACTTTCTGGTCCTGAGCCCTTTTGGCATGCAAAGTCCTCCTCATTATCCCCAGGCCAAGATGGATGAAGCTTCTGCCCTCCATCAAGATGGATCCAAGTGGGATTGAATCCACTTGGGGACCATCACCCTTCCCTGTGGACTTTGGCACCCAAGGCCATTAGTCTTCTGGGTTGTCAGGTTAGTTAAGTGCTACCTGATGATCAGCGTTGAAGCAGTAGGGTCTACTCTATGACTATAACGGGGGAGCCTGGCCAGACTTTAGTGAGCTTCTAATGGATAGTGATATGCAAGGGAGGAGACATTCTGTAATCCAGGCAGAATACAACTGGAAAGAGGGGTGGAAAAGCAGAAATCTGGTAACCAATGGTTCTCTCCTTCCTTCACTGCCACCCCCTCCTCCTCCTCCTCCTGTGACCCGTTTGTCTTCAGCAGGTGCCAGTTGGGGACAGTAATCGATCTGGTTATGGCTTCTCCCCACAAATCAAACACCCTTTGGATGATGGATGGGCACCAACCGCCTACGGCCTCCACTGCACTTTTTTTTTATTATTAACACTTTGCCACTTACCTCACCTTTAGATGTTTCTCCATGGACATATTTCACCCGGAGCGTTTTCCCTCACTGTGTGGGAGTACAGTGTGTTTTAGAGAGCCTGAGACAAAACAATGCGACGCAACAGAGTCCTGGATAGCTTTAATCTCTGTTTACTCCATATAAAACAGTCCCGGCTGCTATCCATTATGCGCTGAAGGAGCTGCTTTACAGGCTATATAAAAAGAAGGTGGCAAAATCGTATTATGTGTTAAAGATTTCCACGCGGCAGCCTTAGTTGCGGAGGAAAGATTTGCAAATAGCTGAATGGAGACTTGGAGTATTAGCAAGACAGAAAGCCTCAGAGGCGGTTACAGATCTGGGCCTGGCAGATAATGAGCCTCGGCTCTCGGAGCAGAGTGGTGGGAGAACGGTGTGTAAACAGGATGTGGAGTCACCCAAGGAGTATGGCCAAGAAGCCCACTATGGGTACTACTGCCTACTCCAGGGGTGCCCAAACTACAGCCTGGGGCCTGGATCAGGCTGACGCATATTCATCTGGCCCATGCCACCCTCATCGCTCCCAGAAGTGGAAGTAAAACACACCCGTAGACTTCCAGGAGTGACAAGGGTGGTGTGGGCCAGATGAATTGGCATCGGGGGATGGATCTGGCCCCTGGGCCGTAGTTTGGTCACCCCTGGTTTAAGCAGAGAAAATGGTAGCCTAAAATCTATCCCATCTTGTTGCAAAACAAAATGCAAGGCACAATTTACTTCCGCTTCTGGTGGGAGGAACCCTGGGACCAGCCCAGAGCCCACTGGACCACATAACTGGCCCACTAACCATGTGACCGGCTCACTGAACCATGTGATCGGCCCATGGCTCAAAATGTTTGGGCACCTCTGACCTACGAAAGTCACTTTTTGGTCCTGAGCCATTTTGGCACGCAAAGTCCTCTTCATTGTGATCACCCCCAGGCCAGGCTTGTTGAAGCTGCTGCCCTCCATCAAGAGGGATTCAAGTAGGGTTTAATCTACTCGGGGACCATCACCTTTCCCTGTGGAATTCACCACCCAAAGCTGTTAGTCCTCAGGGTGGTCAAGTTAGTTAACCACTGCCTGACAATTGTCGTTGAGTCACTAGCAGTAGGGTCTACGACCGGAGCAGGATAACCTGGCCAGACTGATATGGCAGACAAAATGGCAGCCTGAGCACCATTCCAAAATGGCAACAGCATCTTCCACTTCCAGCTTTGCTTTGGAGAGGGTCAGAGGAGGGCTTTGAGTGACCCATACTTCCATCCTTTTCTAGGGCAGCAGATGGAGGAGACAGTTGCTCAACCTGTTTCGGGAGAAGCATAGAGGAAGGAAGGGAAAGTGCGTGATGGATCAGTTGTTACTCCTCTTCGTGCTTCTACTAACACACAAGTACCTTGCCGAGACTCCTTAATCCTCTTTTCTCTAAGCCAAACAGCTTCATTTCCCTCTTGTTGCCTGCCTTGCTGTGGCCAATTGCCAGCCTCCACCACCGACGTGGCCTTCTTTGCCCGTTGTTGCTGTCATGTCCAAGATCACGGGGACCTCAGAGCCAAGGGGCTTCCCCCTTGCCACAATTTCACTGCCTATGCTCTGCCAAACAAAACAGCTCAGAACTCCTTCTCTTTTACACAGATGTATAAAGCTTGCCCAACATAAACAAAAGGAGTTTCTTGTGCTACAGAAAGATAGAAGCATCCTCTCTCTCTCTCTCTCTCTGCCAACCCAGAAAGGCTGAATTGCTTTGCATTGCTAACCAACCAACCAACCAACCAACCAACCGACTGACCAACTGACAAATTGGCCAACCAATCAACCAACCGACTGACTCACCACCTGCCCACCCAACTGACTGACCGACCGACCGACCGACTGACCGACCGACCGACCAACCGACCGACCGACCGACCGACCGACCGACTGACTGACCACCTTCCCACCCAACTGACTGACTGACTGACCGATCAATCGATAGACCAACCAACCAACCAACCAACCAACCAACCAGCCAGCCAGCCAGCCAGCCAGCCAGCCAGCCAACCAACCAACCAACCAACCAACCAACCAACCAACCAGCCAACCAGCCAACCAACCAACCAACTAACTGACTGACCACCTGCCCACCCAACTGACTGACTGACTGATCAACCAACCAACCAACCAACCAACCAACCAACCAACCAACCAACCAACCAACCAACCAACCAACCAATTAGTTATGATTGAGTGCAACACAGGATTATTGCATGGTTGCGCCATTTGACAACCCCATGAGTAAAGGTAACGGTCACCCTTGCTCGAAATCTAGTCATATCCGTTTCTAGGGTCCGGTGTTCATCTCCATTTATAGCCAAAGAGCCCGTGCTGCCTGCATTTTGCAGATGTTTTCGTGGACATGTGGCAAGCATGACTAGGCACTAAGGTAAGAGGGTGTGAAGAGTCCAGTGGGCGTCCTGGCCAAATAGAGATCCGAAACCAGGTCTCTTGACCTAGCTTTCAAAATTGATTTTATTTTCTATTTTATTGATTTTAATTGATTTTTCCACTGTCAAGCAGAAGAAAACCTCTCCATGGACCCACATCCTGAACAATGTGCTCTTTGGCTCCACACTGTAAAGCTTCTAACCACTTCTCTCTTTTTTTATCCCTCCCTTCCCCCACTATAAAGAAGGAACATTCTGTGCCTGCATTTATATTGCCTGTATCTGATGCCCTGGGTTAGATTGTGGGATTGGATTGGCTATAATGTGCTCAAAGAACGTACAGCTCCTCTAAAGTGGGTTGACGGAAGTAAAGTGGCCGGAATGGCACATCATCTCTCTGTTTGCTGTTGATAACTTTAATAGGTTTTAATTTGGATGCACTTCAGATGACAAGGCCTGGTGGTGGAAGCATATGGTCCTATTTATTACAAGCTAATTTAATTTTGCAAATAATGATGAAAATGGATAGGTAGACTCCCTGTTCTGTCTATGAGAGGAAAGAAGCTCTCCACTCCCTCGATTTCCTTATAGAAGGCTTAAGTTGTTTGCAAACAGCTTGGCCTTGAGTTCATCAGCGCCTGATCTAATTTTCTTTGAGATACTTCTGGGGAAAAGAAAGAACTCATAAGGCTTTGATCTTCTCACAAGTGCCGCTGCGGAAGTGATGGAGATTTTTTAAAAAATAACATAAAATCATATTGTGATGAAACTGCATTATGGCTTTTCTGTTTCCCTTCCTGTGCTTGATTTTCATGAGCACTTAGGATTTGTGGGGTAGTAGAGGGTCCAGAACTTGCAGGGACAAACCTGTTGGAGTTTCCAGTTAGCAGGACCTAGCACAGTGATGGAGAACCTTGGCACTCCAGGTGTTATTGGACTTCAATTCCCAGAAGCCCAAGTCAGTACTCTTACTAATCAAGGCTTCTAGGAATTGACATCCAAGAACATCTGGAGAGCCAAGTTTGAGGACCTATGGCAGTGATGGAGAACCTTGGCACTCAAGCTGTTCTTGAACTTCAGTTCCCAGAAGCCCAAGTCAGTACTCTTAATAATCAAGGCTTCTGGGAATTGACATCCAAGAACATCTGGAGAGCCAAGTTTGAGGACCTATGGCAGTTATTGGGAACCTTGGCACTCCAGCTATTCTTGAACTTCAGTTTTCAGAAGCCCAAGTCAGTACTCTTGCTAATCAGGGCTTCTGGGAATTGAAGTCCAAGAACATCTGGAGAGCCAAGTTTGAGGACCTATGGCAGTGATGGATAAACTTGGCTCTCCAGATGTTCTTGAACTTCAATTCCCAGAAGCCCTAATCAGCAGGAGTGCTGACTTGGGCTTCTGGGAGCTGAAGTCCAAGAACACCTGGAGTGCCAAGGTTGGCCATCACTGACCTATGGTCTAGATCAGCCCCTACACTCCATCAGGTTGTTCTTCAGGATCTCTGTGAATCCACATGAATGGGGATTACAAAGAAGAACAGTTACAGGTAGGCAACCTGCCAATATAGACCAGCAAACTTGGCTCTCCAGGTGTTCTTGGACTTCAATTTCCAAAGCCCAAATCAACAAGGGCTTCTGGGGATTGAAGTTGAAAAACACCTGGAGTGCCAAAGGTTCTCCATCATGGACCTAGCATACCATCTACCCCTTCCTCAGACTCCCTTTTAGTTTACCTGCAATCCATATTAGCTGAAAGAGAAATAGGTTTTACTTGCGACCCTCTCTTGTTGCCAACCATCTCTGCTGTAAGAACATAAGAACATAAGAACAGCCTTGCTGGAACAGGCCACAGCCCATCCAGTCCAGCATTCTGTCTCACACAGTGGCTCACCATTTCCTTCAGGGTATTCCCAAGGAGATGCCTTCACCTGCTTAGGATTCCCTGGAAATGGCATTGAGAGATATCCTGCCTATCTCCCCAACCCGGAGGTTGTCCTTAGGTAGCCATAATTATAGCCATTGATACCCTTGTCCTCCATGAACTTGTCTAATCCTTTCTTAAAGCTGTGAAGACTGACAGCTGTCACCACTTCTTCTGGCAGGGAGTTCCATAGACCAGGGATCCTCTGGGTGAAAAAGTACTTTCTCCCACTTCGGTGGGAAGGTAACAGCGTTCCGTGCGCTCCGGTGTCTAGTCATGCCTGCCACATGACCACGGAAATGTCTGCAGAAGCAGACAGCGCTGGCTCTTCGGCTTAGAAACAGAGATGAGCACTGCACCCTAGAGTCGGATACGACTGGCTTTCGAGCAAGGGAAACCTTTACCTTTACCTTTACCTTATTTGTTTGAGAACTAGTACCCAAAAGTTTCATGGAGTGTCCCCTAGTTCTAGTGTTGTGCGATAGGGAAAACAGTTTTTCCTTATCTACTTTGTCCACACCGTGCATGATTTTATAAACTTCAATCAGGTCACCTCTTAGACGCCGTCGTTCAAGAGTGAAAAGGCCCAACCGTTGCAGCCTCAGATGGTAAGGAAGGTGTTCCAGTCCCCTAATCATTCTGGTTGCCCTCCTCTGCACTTTTTCCAGCTCCAAAATATCCTTCTGGAGGTATGGCGACCAGAACTGTACACAGTATTCCAGATGGGGCCTCACCATAGATTTATAAAGAGGCAAAATGACACTTGCTGACTTATTTTCTATACCCTTCCTAATGATCCCTAGCATTGAGTTTGCTTTTTTCACTGCTGAGGCACACTGGGTTGACACCTTCATTGAGCTCTCGTCCACCAGGACACCAAGGTCCCTTTCCTGGTTTGTCGCAGAGAGTTCAGACCCCATCAGTTTATAAATGTAATTGGGGTTCTTTGCCCCAACATGCATCACTCTGCACTTACTGATGTTGAAGCTCATTTGCCACTGTTTTGCCCACTCCCCCAGTGTCAAGAGATCCCTCTGGAGCTCCTCACAATCTCTCACAGGTTTCACTACCCTGTATAATTTAGTGTCGTCAGCAAATTTGGCTACCTTGCTTTTTACTCCTACCTCTAGATCATTTATGAAGAGGTTGAAAAGCAGGGGTCCCAGTACTGAACCTTGGGGGACCCCACTCTTGACTTCCCTCCACTTGGAGAAGTGTCCATTTACTGCTACCCTCTGTTTCCTGTCCCTTAGCCAGTTGCTGATCCAGGACAAGACCTGTCCCTTTATTCCATGACTGGTAAGTTTATTCAAGAGCCTTTGGTGTGGGACCTTGTCAAAAGCCTTCTGAAAGTCCAGATAAACAATGTCAACTGGATCCCCCTTATCCACATGCTTGTTGACACTCTCAAAAAATTCCAACAGATTAGTGAGGCATGATTTGCCCTTGCAAAAGCCATGTTGGCTCTCCTTTAGCAGCGCCTTCTCTTCTATGTGCCTATTAATTCTATCTTTTAGGATGGTTTCCAGAGCATAAGGTTGGAAGTAGATTTTTGCCTTGAACGGGCAATTAGGACCCATTAGCTTTACAAAAGACCCATTCCTTGGGATAAGCAAAAGCTGGTAGAACCCGTAGTTAGCCAGGGGTTAAGCCAATCACCTGGATTTTAAGATGTTCCCTGCAGAGTGGGTGGTGGGAAACCTGAATTGAACACCTGATTTTAGGCTAATCTTTGACTCTGAAACTGGGCAGTGAACATTCATTTCCTTTTCAGAAATCTTCCCCGTCTTTCCCCAGCAAGGAAGCCATTGATAGCGGGTGCTTATGAAGACGCGGGCTGTCAATATTTCTTTCCCGCATCTCATAATTAAGGCGTTATGCTGAGGCTTTGATTATCATCACCGTTGCCATAATTATTTCTCTGCTGTCACGTTGATTTCTGCTTATGGTGATTGTCCCGGGGTGCTCTAGCTACAAATCACGCGGAGGTATGTAGTTACATTCAATCAATGTTTCAGTTTAAATACAATAAGTAATAATTCTGTAGCTGCCCAGCAGCCGTACAATTCTCCCAGGTATGCGCAGGACATCTGCTTTGTTGGTTTGAGAGGGTTTTTCTTTTCCTTGGCTATCAGGAAGGAAGAATGCATAGATCCCCCAATGGTCCAAGATGTGGGTGTAAAGTAAAGGTAAAAGTTACCCTTGCTCGAAAGCCGGTTGTATCTGACGCTAGGATTCGATGCTGATCTCCATTTACACCTGTCCGCATCTGCAGATGTTTCCGTGAACATGTGGCAGGCATGACTAGATGCTGGAGCACGCGGAGTGCTGTTTACGTTCTCAATGAAGTGGTACCTATTTATCTACTTACAATTTCTTGCTTTCAAACTGCTAGGTTGGCAGAAGCTGGGGCAGAGGCGTAAGCTCACTCCATCGTGCAGTACTCAGGTCTCAAACTCTCGCCCATAATTTTGGATGCCCTGGCCACCACCACCACCCTGCTCAGATCATAAGCTGCCCCACACGTGTGGTGGGTTATAGAACACATGAATGTAAACCCACATTCATGTGGATTTCCAACCACTTGTTGTGCTATCCTTATCAACAAGAAATACCTTCGGTGCATTCCTATGGGAAACTGCATTTCGGTTTGGTTTTCAATGCATTCCTTATATATATATATATATATAATCTTTATGTTATTATATATATTATGTTATCTTTATGTTCAAATAAAATTATATATATATATATATATATATATATATATATATATATATATATATATATATATATATATATATATATATATATATATATATATATATATATATATATATATATAAAATTTTATTTGAATATAAAGATAACATTGAGAAACAGAAAGAAAGAAATAAACATAGCAAATCCACGTATTGGGAAGGTCGTTAAAACAGAGGAAAATAATTGGAATAATGAACTTTGAATATGTTTATATGTAAGTTTTGTTATGCAAGTGAATGCCTGACGTAATCGAGTTCAATACATTCCTATGGGAAATTGCATTCAGTGCATTCCTATGGGAAATTCGGTTAAAGTCCCAGAGAATGCATTAACTACGGTTAACTGAGGTTCCACTGTACACCCAGTTTCTTGACTCTGGGACTGAATAGATCTCTTCTTCTTCCTCTGTCTCTGCTTAAGCCAGGGATGCCCAAACTACAGCCTGGGGGCCGGATCTGGCTCCTGACACCAATTCATCTGGTCCGCGAAGCCCTCATTGCTCCTGGAAGCGGAAGTAAAACGCGCCCATACGGGCGCGTTTTACTTCCGCTTCCAGGAGCGATGAGGGCTTCGCGGGCCAGATGAATTGGCTTCAGGGGCTGGCTCCGGCAACCAGGCCAAAGTGACCAGCTCCGGCCCACGGCCCAAAAAGTTTGGGCACCCCTGGCTTAAACGCGCCAGTGAGCGGCGGCTGTTGATTCACCTCCTGTAGTTTCAGGACTTTCAGACGCTGCTGATGGCTCCGCGGGGGCTCTTAAATCCAGAAAGCGCCTGGAGGTTTTCCATTACCACACTCAGAAAATGGAAACCTCTGGCCAAGGCTCTCCTCGAGGGGGTCTGCGTCTGAATGCTGTGATTTTGGAGCAAGCCAAGCCATGAAAGCCATGTGATCTGCAGGCATCTCTTTCTCACAGGTGTGGACTTCAGGGAGCATCAAGTTCTAACAAGGTAGCCACTGTCACGTAGTGGATAGGATGTCAGACTAAGACCTGGGAGACCTAGGTTCAAAATCCCCACATGGCCAACGATACTGGCTAGCCATGGAAACAGTAAATCACTCCTTGAACATGACACATGCCTTGAAAAGCATATTAGGATGGCTGTACTGCAGCGGCTTAGTGGTTAAGACGCTGGCCTTGATGACTGGAAGGTCGGCCGGTCAACAGATCGAGACCTAAGTGCTGCATGGTGGAGTGAGCTTTTGCCTCTGTCCCAGTGCTTACCAATACAGCTTGCCAATCTTGAGTGGTGGCTCAAATGGTTAAGATGCTGAACCCGACACCTGGAAGGTCAGAGTTTGATTCCCGAGCGCTGCATGACAAAGTGAGCTCCCGTCTCTGTCCCAGCTCCTGCCAACCTAGCAAGAAATTGAAAGTAGATAAATAGGGACTACTTTAGTGGGAAGGTAAACAGCTTTCTGGTGTTGAGGCATGCCTGCCACGTGTCCATGGAAACGTCTGCAGATGCAGGCAGCGCTGGCTCTTTGGCTATAAACAGAGATGGATATGAAAAACATAGAGTCGGATATAACTGGCTTGCGAGCAAGGGCAATTACCTTTACCTAAATAGGTACTATTTCAGTGGGAAGGTAAACAGCACTCCGTGCATGCCAGTGTCTAGTCATGCCTGCCACATGACCACGGAAACATCTGCAGATGCCGACAGCGCTTCTAAGATGGTTTCCTTTCTTGGTGATGGGAAGCTTTCTGAAAACTGAGACTTTGGCTGAAGGAAGGATCAAAAGATGCCCATTGTTGCATCCGCTCCTCCTCACCGCGCATGTATAGTTACAACATCATTCCAAAATAGATATTAAAAACAACACGCACATACCGAAGCCGGCCACCACCACACAGTTGGCCTGGCGGGAAACCGTGTCATACCTGTCGCCCTACCAGGTGAGCAAAAGAGCTTTACTGGTTGAGAGAAGCCTTAAAAAAGAAGAAAATAAAAAATAAAATAAAATGTAGAGCTAATTCTTTTCAAGCTGTAGGAGAGCCACATTTCCACCCATTACTTTTGATGCCAGAGATTTCAGCTCCCTCTTAACAGTGCCCTCGCTTTGAAGCACCATTTCTTCCTGCTACTTAATTGATGGCAAGATGAAAGATTAACACGGAAAAGAAGGGGAGAGGGAGCAATATGGTTCTCACCTGATGCTTTCAGTGGCGCAAAGAGCCCCTTTTGTAGGGGTTAGAATACCTACGTGGGAGTTTACAACCATACTTTGGTTGTACGAACGTCAATATAAATTTGAATATATATATATATAAAAACAAAAACTCTGAGCTGGAGTGTGTGTGTATCTAAATTTGACCCACAGGTGGGGGTGAGACACCCCATTTCCCCAAAATTAGCTCCTGCTCCATTGGTGTGGGCTCTCGTCTTTCACTTTGGTATTTAGCTTTATAAAATTATATATTATTAATTCCCAGGAAACGTGGCTTGGGAAAGGAAAAATGCTTTTTTTAAATTAAAAAATGTATTAATTAAAGCATTTGAATTTATGCTGGCAAAATAAATGCCTTAGTTACACCAATATATCGTTTTCCCCCTGCCTCATGTTTCTTTGAATGCTGACTTTGGGCGCACACGTGGGGCATGTTCAAGGTGTGATCAGACAGATGGAAAAACATGCGGCTGTTGTTCACACTAGAAAGGGATCCTTCTCTCTTAAAATGACCCTACAGTCGGCCAGGGAATCATTACAGATTACACCCTCCCCAAAGCAGTAGCCCTATAGCAGTGATGGCGAACCTTGGCACTCCAGATGTTCTTGGACTTCAATTCCAAGTACACAGTAAACCCATTTGTGTGGTTTCACAGGGTCATGGGCTTTTGGGAATTGAAGTCCAAGAACAGCTGGAGTGCCAGTAAACCCATTCATGTGGATTTGCAGGGACTTGGGCTTCTGGGAATTGAAGTCCAAGAACAGCTGGAGTGCCAGTAAACCCATTCGTGTGGATTCGCAGGGACTTGGGTTTCTGAGAATTAAAGTCCAAGAACACCTGGAGTACCAAGGTTCGCCATCACTGCTATAAGGAATGAACAGCACTTCTGGCCCATAACCATGGATGGGGGTCACATTGGAGCACATTTCCCCATACACTGTGTGATTGCCAGGAAATAGATTTCACCAGAGCTCTCCACAAGCAGTAAAGGTCGCCCTTGCTTGAAAGCTTGTCGTATCTGACTCTAGGGTTCCATGCTCACCTCTGTTTGCAGCCAGAAAAGCAAGCACTGTCTCCATCTGCAGATGTTTCCATGGACATGTGGCAGGCACGACTAGACACCAGAGTGCACGGAACACTGTTTACCTTTCCCACCGAAGTGGGACCTATTTATCTACTTGCAGTTTCTTGCTCTCGAACTGCTAGGTTGCCAGGAGCTGGGACAAAGTCGGGAGCTCATTCCATCATGCCTCGAACTGCTGACGTCAAGTTCAGTGTCTTAACCACTTGAGCCACCGCAGTGCAACCTTATTCTGACTGCCTCAACCTCTTCTTACAAAGCTCAGCTTGCATTCAGCATCTGCCATTGCTATTCCTGGTGCAATTTGCCACCCCCACCCCAAAATCCTGCCAGCCTATTAAGCCTTCTTACCTCTCATGCTTTGCTGGCTCCATCTCCATGGGCCAAGCCCCATAAGTTCAGATTTTTATCCCCAACCTCTCAGGGAATCGGACGCTACTAATCTCTCAATCCTCATTATCCGCTTCCTTTGGAAGACCGTGGCTTTGAACGGTGGCTTCAGAAATAACAATCAATGGACTAAAAATTAAGAAAAGCCTTCGTTCCGCCAAGATCAGCCAAACCTCTCCGGGGCTGATTAAAAATGTGCCGGTTTGTCTGTCTCCCTGCTTGCACTTTCCCGGGAAGAAGCATTTCTGCTATATGATAGTGAAGAGGCTGTCTAGGATGCTTTGGGGTGGAGGAGGAGCATGGAGGAAATATGTTTTCCCCACACTGTCCCGAAAATGTCAGTGGCTCCACTTCAGAGCCCAACTGGTTTTGCCAAGCAACAACATTGATTGCTTTGTTTCGGTGCAATGATGGGCTCACTTGACGAAATTCCACTCAGAAGGGGTGGTGGTGGTGGTGGAAAAAGCACACTCTTTCCCTGGTGGGTCCTGCAAGGTCACAACCCATCACCATCAGCATTAGCAGAGCTTGAGTATCCATCACCTCTACCTTACATGCGACTGAAGAAGAATAAATTGTGTGAGCCACCTGTCCCCCCCCCCCCCCCATGCGCACCGGCTCTAGCCCTGTCCTAAGTGTGTTCTGCTCCTTGCTTCCCTTTCTGCCCAGTTGAGTCATCGGCCATTTACCTCAAGCTGGGTCTCTCTTCAGATGAGCTGCAAACCCCATTTGCTTCTCCACAGCCTGCCGGAGAGGTGGTCGGGCTCCGCAATGTCATTTGAAACAAAACAAGCCTGCAAAGAGCTTCATGCTGAGCGACTGGAGACTGGCACCCATCTGGGCATGGAAGGAGAGGGGTGCCCAGGTTTTATAGTCACCTCCGCACAACATCATGCTCTCTCCTCTTGCAGTGTGAAGTCTAGTTCCCTGCCCTCCCCATCTCCAATCTTGCAGCTGGAGACCTGGAGAACTCCCTCAGGACTTTGGCCAGGGCCTTCTGGCCTGGTGACGCCCCAAGTGAACTGCCAAAGACTTGGGTGGGACTGGTATTTTTTTGAACCACCATCGGCTGTACCATGGGCAATGGCAACTTCGTTGTGCTGGCGAATCTTTCTCACATTAAAGGTAAAGATCAAGGTTCCCCTTGCTCGAAAACATAGTCGTATCTGACTCTAGGGTTCAGTGCTCATCTTTGTTTCAAAGCCGAAGAGCCAGCGCTGTCTGCTTCTGCAGACGTTTCCGTGGTCATGTGGCAGGCATGACTAGACACCGGAGCACACGGAGCACTGTTTTTCTTTCCCACCGAAGTGGACCCGATTTGTCTACTTGCAATTTCTTGCTTTCAAACTGCTAGGTTGGCAAGAGCTGGGACAAAGACTAGACACCAGAGAGCACAGAGCGCTGTTTACCTTCCCCACCGAAGTGGTCCCTATTTATCTACTTGCAATTTCTTGCTTTCGAACTGCTAGGTTGGCAGGAGCTGGGACAAAGACTAGACACCAGAGCGCACAGAGCGCTGTTTTCCTTCCCCACTGAAGTGGTCCCTATTTATCTACTTGCAATTTCTTGCTTTCAAACTGCTAGGTTGGCAGGAGCTGGGACAAAGACGGGAGCTCATTCTGTCCTGCAGTCCTCGGGAATCGAACTGCTGGCCTGCCAAACTTCCAGTCAGCATCTTAGCCACTTGCGCCACTGAAGTCCCAAAAGATGGTTTCATTTTGGTAGTTTCATGTCTGGCTTAGACACAGAAGAGGAGGAGGAGGAGGAAGAAGAAGAGAAGAGAAAGAAGAAGAGGAGGAGGAGGAGGAAGAGGAACAGGAGGAGGAGGAGGAAGTGGAAGAGGAGGAGAAGAGGAGGAGGAGGAGGAAGAGGAACAGGAAGAGGAGGAGGAGGAGGAAGAAGAGGAAGAAGAAGAGGAGGAGGAGGAAGAGGAACAGGAAGAGGAGGAGGAGGAGGAAGAAGAGGAAGAAGAAGAGGAGGAGAAGAGGAGGAGGAGGAGGAAGAAGAGGCATTTCCATTGGCATGACGGGAAAAACCAGAGTCACACTTGCAGAGTATATTTGAGGAAGCTAATTTTTCACACACCTAAGTACATTCTAGCCAGATCTTGGGAGCTTTCTTAGACTTCACCAGGAAGATTGTTACCCTGGACCAAGGAAAATACTGTATTTAACTTAGAACTGGCTCCTTCCTGTCCCTTCTCTGAAACCGCCTGAGTGTTCTAGATTTTATCATTGGAGAGGAGTTGCAGGCTTGCGCTTTGCTTTGTAAGAAATCCCCTAAGTTCCCGGAGTCCAACCATTTCTTTGTGCACTGGCAGGAGGTAGGGATAAGTGACAGGGACATAAAACAGTCATCCCCAAGACTCTGGATCTAGGAACAACCAGTGCTGGTAAACGTTTCATGCCCTCAATCTATTTAAGCATCCATTGTGTTCATGAAAACCCACATCTCCTTGTCCTGTACATATCTTCTTCTTGTGCCTTATCCGATCCCGAATATTGGCTATCCTCACAGTGACCAGCCACCAAGACTGTCCTATGGATAGAATGCCATGGCTTTTCATTTGCCTTCTGTGCTGCAGCGTGAACCCCCATACCACTGATCCAGTTGTGCAAGTCACTTTCTGGTGCTGTGCCTTTTTGGCATGCACAGTCTACATCATCAACCCCAGGCCAGGATGGATGGAGCTGCTGCCCTCCATTAAGACGGAGTCAAGTGGGATTTAATCCACTTGGGGACCATTACCCTTCCCTGCGGACTTCACCAAAACTGCTAGTCCTCAGGGTTGTCAGGTTAGTTAACTGGCGCCTGACCATAGCTGTCAAGTATCCCTTATTGGCCAGGAAAACCCCTTATTTTACCCTCTTTCCTGCTATCCTCCCATATCAGTCAGACTGCAATGCCCTAGTGCTGCTACTGGAGGGCTGCACAGGATAAGCATAGCTGTCAAGTATCCCGTATTTGCCAGGAAATTTCCCTTATTTCCAAATCTAAAACTTGACAGGTATGCGCCTGATGCTTGGCATTGAGTCACTGGCACTACGGTCTACTCTATTGCCATAGCAGGATAACCTGGCCAGACTATATATCTAGAAATGCAAATCCTATGATAAGCTAATGGCATCTTTAAGGGAAGGAGCTCCTTAAAAATGGAAGGTGGGGGGACTCTGATTTATTTGGGGGCAATGCAGAGAAGCTGATTTTGGTTGGTTGTATTCTGAGTTTTCAGAGGCGCTGTCCACGGTCCTGAACCTAATCCTTCAAACAGCTTTGCTGTCCAGTATGGGAGAGCTCATTGAAATTCCGCCCTGCACCAAATAGGGTAATCTTTTGGCTGGATAGGAACAACCACATTTCACAAGCCTGTGGCTTTTCGTAAGCCTGTTTTGCTGATAGTCAACCAAATGTGGCCTGAGCAGATGTTCAGGCATAGAATAGAAGGTAGCTGAGAAAAAAAAGATCGATTCATGCAGAGGCTGACCCACCAGGTGCTTAAATGTTAAACCAACTCTTTGGCATATGTATTAATTAATTAAATTTAGTCAAGATTATTAGCTGAGAATCTCACAGCTTTCCCAGCCAGAAACACACATGCCCTTTGATGACTGAAGCACATCTCTCCAGAAGATCTAGACTGACATGAGAAAGAGATTTATTTAACCTAAGATTATTCATGGGGGGGATTTGTTGAGATGTGGTGGAGAGATGAGCACTCCTGTCCTGATGGCTTTGGAACAGGTAAAGGTAAAGCTCACCCTTGCTTGAAATCCAGTCGTATCCAACTCTAGGGTTCAGTGCTCATCTCTGTTTCATAGCTGAAGAGCCAGCACTGTCTGCATCTGCTGATGTTTCCATGGACATGTGGCAGGCATGCCTAGACACCGGAGTTGACAGAACTCTGCTTTCCTTTCCCTATTTATCTACTTGCAGTTTCTTGCTTTCGAACTGCTAAGTTGGCAGGAGCTGCGACATAGATTGGCGCTCGCTCCATCAGGCAGTACTCGGGTATCAAACTGCTGACCTGCCGCCTTCCAATCAGCATCTTAACCACTTGAGCCACTGCAGTTTTGGCATACCTCTCTATATAAGAAGGCAAATGGCACAAATTTGGAGACAGATGTTCCAGACTCGAGACACACTTTCTTTAAGTAAAAGGTAAAGGTTTCCCTTGCTCGAAAGCCAGTCGTATCCGACTCTAGGGTGCAGTGCTCATCTCTGTTTCTAAGCCGAAGAGCCAGCGCTGTCTGCTTTTGCAGACGTTTCCGTGGTCATGTGGCAGGCATGACTAGACACCGGAGCGCACGGAACGCTGTTACCTTCCCACCGAAGTGGTCCCTATTTATCTACTTGCAATTTCTTGCTTTCGAACTGCTAGGTTGGCAGGAGCTTTCTTTAAACACCCTGAACCAATTTCTACAAGAGAATAACAATAAATATACAAAAGATGGTTTCGATTCATTTGCATTGGAGCAAATACTGTCTTCTGTTTAGGTCAGGGGTGCTCAAACTATGGCCTGGGGGCTGGATCCGGCCCCCGACGCCAATTCATTCAGCCCACAATGCTTCATTGCTCCTGGAAATGGAAGTAAAATGTGCCAGTACAGGCGCATTTTATTTCCACTTCCAGGAGCGACAAGGGCTTCGGGACCAGGTGAATTGGCGTCAGGGGATGGATCCGGCCCCCAGGCCATAGTGACCAGTTCCCTGAACCACGTGACCGGCCCATGACCTGAAATGTTTGGGCACCCCTAGTTGAGGTGATGGATGTTTTTTGGTGATCCATAGCTACCGGGAGCCTTGACATTTCTGTGCGCTGCGTTTTCCAATTCCGACTTGCCTGGGGAAACCAAGAAAGGCTAAATACTTACACTCTGATCTAGCCATGCTTAGGCAGAGGAGTAATTCTCTAAGTAAGCATAGAGCTCAAACCGGATCACCACCAACCACTCCAGAACACACACAGAGACAGCATGTGCAGCACCACATCGGGTCTCGCTTCTTAGGGTTGTCTTATCTTTCTGTCCCTTGCCCAAGCTGAGTGGGCGAGAGCCGGGCTTGGCATTTTGCAGCTCAGCTCAGCTCGTACACAGAGCAGTCCTCTCAGCAGCCAATGCTTCCCAACCAGGTTATGGGATTCCACTTGCTCAAGAGGGAACTGGTGCAGAATATGCAGAGCCAGAGGATGAATTCTGCATGGCTTCCGAATCAACTGGACTGGCTTTCCTCAGAAGGGGCGCATAGGCTTGTCTGGTTCCTCTGGGCTTGCTTGAGGCTCATGGAATGAGGCCAAGTCAATGCGAAGACAGGTGGTACTACCTTGATGAAGTGGACTTTATTGGGTGCGTGTTTGATGTGAGGTCTGGTCACCCTGGATCCCGAGGACACAGGGTTCTCCTCTGTGCATGGAATAGGAAACGGACATAACCCAAGCATGCAGGTATGAAATGGAGATATTTGGTTCCATAATACAAGAGTGAAAAGAACCTCAGAAATGTTGTGGGCCAAAGTAATAGGGACCACTTTGGTGGGAAGGCGAACAGCGTTCCGTGCGCTCCGGTGTCTAGTCATGCCTGCCACATGACCACGGAAATGTCTGCAGAAGCAGAAAGCGCTGGCTCTTGAAACAGAGATGAGCACTGCACCCTAGAGTTGGATACGACTGGCTTTCGAGCCAGGGAGACCTTGACCTTTTAAAGAGAAAATGAGATAGCCATCTCTCAGATCTGCTTTGATTCGGATTCCTGCCCCGAGGTTGGACTGGATGGCCTTGTGGGCAGCCTTCCAACGAAGAACCACCCGTTTCAAAGCTTGAGTGGTGCTAGAGAGGGCTTTTGATGCTCTGGCTCAAACATGGAAGATTATTTATGAAGGGAGGAAAATTACAAAAGGCTCTGCCTCTGCCATTCATAATCCTCCCGGATGTTTTGCAAACAGCTTTGTCTGTTTTCGGCACATTTCGGGGAGAAAGGCAGGATGCAGAATGGAAACACACGTTCGCGCATACTTAAGTGATTCCATTAATGGAGCGAAAGGGAGGTAAGCAGCCGAGCGCCTTTGGAAAAAAATAAACCCGCAAGTACCTCTTTTCTTCGCAGCTTGTACAAAATTATGCTACTTAGAAAGGGAGGGAGGCAGGCAGACCGTGCCAGATGCCAACCCTCCCCGCCTCCGATGGGATTTGGTTTTAATACCAAGTGCTGCCCACTCTTTAGTGCCACGTTATATGGCTGCTAGGGCCAAAAATAAAACGGGTGGGTGTCTGAAGTGTCGTGATCTTCCCTGCCTGGCGTGGTCCTTGAAGGCAAGGGTGCCCAAACTTTTAGAGCCGTGGGCCGGACACGTGGTTCAGCAGGCCGGCCGCATGATTCAGTGGCCTGGCGATGTGGTTGCTCCCACCGGACGTTGAAGTGAAACGTGCCTTGCAATCTGTTTGGCAACAGGATGGGATAAACCAGGAGTGGCCAAACTATGGCGTGTGGGCCAGATCCAGCCCCTGACACCAATTCACCCAGTCCATGCCACCCTTGCCGCTCCTGGAAGCGGAAGTAAAACGCGCCCGTACGGGCGCGTTTTACTTCCGCTTCCAGGAGCGGCAAGGGTGGCATGGACTGGGTGAATTGGTGTCAGGGGACTAATCTGGCCCACATGCCATAGTTTGGCCACCCCTGCTCTAAAGCTTTATCACAAACCTTTGCTTGTCCCCCCCCCCTCCCAAAAACATCTCACGGCCTTCACCGCCTGCACACTACCCATGCTTTGAAAAGAGCTTTAAATTCTCCCCACCAAGTGCCCAGATGGAAGGAGTAGAGAAAGAAACAGATGGCGCATTTATGCATCAGCATTTATGGAGCTGGTGTAAAGTTTTCCACTGAGTAGTCCCATGCTGAGGGTCAAGGTGAGGCAGATGGCTGGGCGGAGGAGAGAGGGACGGGAGGAAGGAGAAGAGGACTGAATGGGACACAAAACCCACTTTTGGCCACAATGCTGCTCCCTGTACACGCATGGAGAAGATAGAGGGAAAGAGACCCTTTTCTCCAGTGGTGCTAGTCAGCAGTGGGCCGGTCACATAGTTCAGCACACTGGAAACATGGTTCAGTGGGCTGGTGATATGGTTCCTCCCACCAGAAGTTGGAGTAAAAAATGTGCCGTGCAATCTGTTTTGCAACAGGATGGGATAAACCTGGAGTGGCCAACTATGGCCTGTGGGCCAGATCCGGGACAGAGTTGGCCAACTCGAGCAAAGCAAAACTCCTCTTGTCTGGTCATTGCAGGACATAGAAGTGTGGCTGGACATTCTGCTACGGTAATGGAGTAGACCGTACAGTGAGCAACTCAACGCCGAGCATTGGGCGATGGTAAATAACCTGACTCCCTAAAGGAGCCAATGGCTATGCGCCAATGAGCCCCTTTAGGTGGGGTGATGGGCCACTTCAGTGGAGGAAATGCCACTGGAAACTGTCCTATTGAGCCCAATGGCAAAATGAGTGGAGGAGGAACTCTGATTCCCAATGGTCATGGAGGCAGTTAAGGCCATGCCAGATGGACTGGCTTGGAAGGCGTGCCTTGATAATATCCTCAAGGCTGCGGCAGTCCTTTGCAGTCCCGGTGTTAAATCCTGCATGTCTCATGCTGCAGGAGATGGCTCTGAGATCATACTTTGTGGGTCCCTTCATGGCAAGCTGGGATCCACCTTAAACAAATTCATGCCAGTGGCACATTTTTTTCCCAGTTTGTCATTCTTCTTTTGTGAAAACAATTTCCAGGGAAAAAAATGTATACATGGATAAGAGTAGCAGCCGCTGCCGGCTGTCCCAGGGTGCTGAAACTGTTGCTACACCATGTGCCAAAAGATGGGCGTTTTTGTCTGTGAATACAGCAACATTTGAAGGCTTTCCATGGAACTTATGAGAGACGAGAGTTTGCAGCATGAAAACTGATGTTTCCCTAGTAAGAAGTTTGGCCGTCTGCCAATCTGTAAGCAAGTCAAATGCTCCCATGCTGCCCAATTTTTTCATATATATGTGCATGTCTCATGCTGCAGGAGGCAGTTTTGAGATCATAGCTTGTGGGTCTCCTCATGGCAAGCTGGGATCCACCTTAAACAAATATATAAAAAAGGAGTGTACAAACCCACTAGGTATAAATTATTAAATTGCAAATCCGCAGGTTATGAATTGTAGATCACGAAATACAAAACAGACAAATTAGTCAGGCGCGTGGAAAGGTAACAGAGCGTCTGGAAGGGCATCTGTTTGAATTCTGGTTATTGCCAAAGGAAACAAAAAGCTCCCTTTGATTCATGCATTGGAAAATCCTTGATTGTTTCAATGCCACCCTAGAAAGATGGCTTCTCAGGGGAGTGGAAATTGCTTGGAATAAAACATTCTGAACCAGAGGTAGGTAATAATCAGCGGGTGATCTTGGGATGGTGCGCAGCACCAGTTGCCAGCGGACCCTCTTTTATGCTGGCAGGGGGCAAGGAAGGAAGGAAGGGGGTTTTTTTGGCTTTTTTGGCAGGAGAGACAAATCACACAGACTTCTCAGTGGGATGCTTCAGACTCTGTCGGCAGGAACTCCCTGTTAGGGGAAACAATCGCTGCTGCTTACCTCCTCTGATCTCCCCTTTCCTGGGTGTCTTCCCACCTGCTGTAAATAAACGAGTGATTCCCACTCACAGATGTCTGTTTCCCATAGTCTTGTTCACGTATGGTCATCAATCACAACATCGTCATCGTCAATTATTATTATTATTATTATTATTATTATTATTATTATTATTAGTAGTAGTAGTAGTAGTAGTAGTAGTAGTAGTAGTAGTAGTAGTAGTAGTGTTAGTGTTAGTGTTAGTGTTAGTGTTAGTGTTAGTGTTAGTGTTAGTGTTATTTAAAAGTAGAGACATCACTTTGCAAACAATAATTCGCATAGTCAAAGCAATGGTATTCCTGGTCGTAATGTATAGGTGCGAGAGCTGGACCATTAGGAAAGCTGAGTGCAGAAGAATAGATGTGGTGATTGAGGAGAGTTTTGAGAGTCTCCTGGACAGCGAGGAGAACAAATAGGTCAATCTTAGAAGAAAGCAACCCCGACTGCTCCTTAGAAGATCAAATAGTAAAGATGAAGGTGAAGCACTTTGGACATCATACTAGAAGAGAGGACTCACTTGAGAAGGCCTTGATGCTGGGGAAGGTGGAGGGGAGAAGAAGAAGGGGGCGGCCAAAAATGAGATGGCTAGATGGTATTGTAGACGCAATGGGCAGAGAGCTGGGCAGGCTGAGGAGGGTGGTGGAGGATAGGAGAGCATGGCAGGCAATCATACCTGTCAAGCTTTGGATTTGGAAATAAGGGAAATTTCCCAGCAAATAAGGGATACTTGACAGCTGTGCTTATCCTGTGCTGCCCTCCAATGGTGGCAATGGAGCATCGCAGTCTAATTAATAAGGGATGACGGCAGGGAAGAGGGTAAAATAAGGGGTTTTCCTGGCCAATAAGGGATACTTGACAGCTATGCAGGCAATGGTCCATGAGGTCGCGAAGGGTCAGAATCGACAGTGCAACTGAACAACAACTTCTTGTTGTTGTTGTTGTTGTTGTTGCTATATCCAAATCTGAATATTGGCAATCCTCATGGCGATGAGTCATGAAGACTGCCCTGAGAATATTATGCAGTGTGGCCTTTCATCTGCCTTCCACGTCGCAGCGTGACATCCATACTACTGATTCAGTTCCGCGAGTGGGGTTCACAATAAGAGCCTCCTTGAAGGTTGTGGCATTTTTTGGGAACCACAATCGAGCATACTCTGGCAACGGCCACCATGTGTTGCCAGCTAACCTTTCTCACACTAGGTCAGGCGAAAGGAACTGCAGAATGAATTCACCCAAAGGTGCCTTCCTTTTGGCAGTTTCACCTGTGGCTTAGACACAGGAGAAGAAGTTCCGGGAGTCACTTTCTGGTCCTGAGCCCTTTTGGCATGCAAAGTCATCACCATCATCACCCCCAGGCCAGGATGGATGAAGCTGCTGCCCTCCATCCAGACGGGATTCAAGTGGGATTTCATCCACTTGGGGACCATCACCCTTCCCTGTGGACTTCACCACCCAAGGTGGTGGTCAGGTGGTGGTCAGGTTAGTTAACCACCGTGTGGCATTCAGCGTTGAGTCGCTGGTAGTATGGTCTACTTTATTACCATAGCAGGATAACTTGGCCAGATAGATATCAATCACCTGGGATCCAATTATTTCCACTGGATGGTCCAGAAGCCAGTTGGGAAGCTTGAAAGTGGGATGGTTGGTGAGCAGACCTGGAAGGGCGGGAGAGAAATCAACAACTTCTCAGCTTTCTAGGAAGTGAAATAAAGTGAGTAGGAGAAAGTGGCAGGAGGAGCATGTGTGCATTACTCTGCAGTGATTCTTTTAGTTGAGTAGAAGAAATAGCCAGCTTATAAAGTGAACCTAAGGCTATGAAGTCAGAGTAATCACTCAGGTTGTTCACGAAATTGCTTTATTGCTCCAAACAACCCATTCAGGACTAAATCAGCCTGGGCAGAGAGTAGGATGGATGGTGCGCGGATGACCATTATGGAGAAGAAGAAGAAGAAGCAGAAAGCCTGGCCATCTGTCAGAGAAATAAAGAGAACAAAGCACTGAACTGGCTTCCTTGGCAAAGGGGGAAGCGATCTAAAGGAACCATTTTGCAGGGTCGAATGAGGTCACGATGTCAATTCCACCCGTGCTGTCTGTTGCTCCATCACTTCTTCCTGGCAAAAAAACTGCACCGCTACATTTATTCATCCATGCCAAAGTCATCTTTTCCCCAGGAGAGCGGTGGGTGGGTGGGTGGGGGGCAGATGCCCAGCCTGGGTTGCCTTGACTAGAGTGCCTTCTGTAACTTGGGAGGCTGTTGATGGCCTTTCCCCCATCCCGTCATGGCAGGGGAATGGATTCCTGCCCACATCCTGGCTTGAAATCCCACCAGACTATGCTGAGGGTCACCAAACTGGCGGGAGTGACTAAATTTGTCCTACTGAAGCCAGCTTGGCTTTGCAGAAATGCTACTTTTTCGTTCTTTTAAAATGCATCTTGGCTGTTGTTATTTTATTTATTAATGCATGTTGTTCTTGCTTTGGGTTGCAAGCTGCCTTGAATATTTCACAAGCAGGCGAGGAAGCTGTTTTAGTAAAGGTAAAAGTAAAGGTCACCCTTGCTCGAAAACCAGTCGTATCCGACTCTAGGGTTCAGTGCTCATCTCTGTTTCAAAGCCGAAGAGCCAGTGCTGTCTGTTTCTGTGGTCATGTGGCAGGCATGCCTAGATGAGTGCATGGAATGCTGTTTACCTTCCCACCAAAGGGGTCCCTATTTACCTACTTGCAATGAATTGCTTTCGAATGGCTAGGTTGGCAGGAGCCGGGGCAGACAACGGGCACTCATTCCGTCCTGCGGTATTCGGGTCTCGAACTGCTGGCCTCTTGCCTTCCAGTCAGCATCTTAGCCACTTGAGCCACTACTGTTTTAGCAAGCAAGCAAGCAAGCAAGCAAGCAAGCAAGCAATAAATACATAAATAAATCACTCTATCTCGCTCTGTGTATGTGCTCCAATGGTAAAGAGGCTGTTACTTGCTAGGAATTTCAGAAGAGTCCTAGTGGCACGCTGGAGATGAACCATTTTTTTAATCTGGAAGAGATTTCCATGGCTTCTTTCATCAAATGCCAGGCATGCTGAAAGGAAATGCAGCCCAGAAAAGTTCATGCTCAATAAAGGTGATTAGTTTTCAAGGTTCTTGCAGGCTGTTTTCTGCTGGCAAGATAGCTGACTGGGTTGAAATGCCTGGCTGTAGACTGAAGGGGTTGAGATCTAATTCCTCACTCTGCCTCCAGATGAAAAGCCTGCCTGTGAACCCTTGGGTAAACTGCGTGAGGGTCCCATAGTACCCCTTGAAGGAAGGAGTGGCAAGCTATAGAATAGTGGTGGTGAACCTTGGCACTCCAGGGGTTCTTGAACTTCAATTCCCAGAAGCCCAAGTCCCTGTGCACATTGGGTTTGCTGTACGTGCACATTGACCAGGCAAGAGAGGTGCTGTCAAAACATAAATGATGGTCCACATCCTCCACGCATACTTGTCTCATGTCTTCCTATTGGCTTTTCCATTGCTATGGGAAACAACTCTCTTCACCCCATGTTCCCCTCCTCGTTCCCCAGGATTCTGGCTGTCTGCAGAAGCAGACAACGCTGGCTCTTCGGCTTTGAAGCAGAGATGAGCACTGAACCTTAGAGTCGGATACGACTGGCGTTTGAGCAAGGGAAACCTTTACCTTTACTAAGAGACTACTTAGTCTTGAAGAAGGGCTGCTTCTTAGTTCAGCCCGGCCCGCAGTGCGTGGTGAGATTCGGTTGTATACAGGATCTGAGTTGGTGGCAGTCCATATACTGCTTTCCTCATCAACTTTGCCCAGGAAGAGGGTTGAGGGTATCTGATGCAGCATCATGTTCAAAACTAAGCAAGCTTTATTTAGCATGTTGAACCCAAACGGCTGCCGACATGAGCCTGGAGTTCTGCTGCCTCTTGGGAAGTTTCCGGAAGAACATGGGTGAATGAAACCTTGGAGGAGAAAGGAGATGGAGCATTGCATGGATTTCAGACATGCTTTTTCATGCCAGAGGGAAGAAGGGAGACAAGGGGGCACTTTGCCCATTTCTGCTCCACGGTACCCAACAATTGGGTACCTGTTATTGGCCAAAACATGACATGGAGGCTCCTTGAAGTTGGGTGTCTCACCCAGCTAGTAGAGAATAGCCATAGAGCCCTGGTTAACTTTGCTTACAGGGTTGTGTAGATGGGGAGGACCAGATCCCTGGACAGGGGCAGTCGAGAGTCAAGAGATGTGATGGAAGGCACCCATTAGTTTCTCAATTATGAGGGGTTTCTCGATCCACATGTCAGGAGATTGGAACTCCTGCTTTCTCTGCATCGATGATGACAATGATGGCCTGAAGGATGGAAACGAGTCAGAAATCTTTGTTCCACCAGAGTTGACAGAGAGAGAGATAGCTTGTTCCACCCAATGTACTTCTGTCGCTCCAAGCTCCTTGAAGAAGGAAAGGGTAGCTAACTGCCCTGCCCTGTTCCTTCACTGAATGATGCTTTCTGCATAGATGGAGGAAGGGCCGTTCCCTTTCCCAAGGACAAAGCCTGAAGCCCCCTCCCTTTCCTGTCCTGGGCACGTCTCTTTGTTCGTGTTAGAACAAGGGAGCAAAGCCCTTTAGCTTGATCTCTGGAGACATCCAGCAGATGTTGGTCCACGGGGTTGTCCTTTTGTGACACACAGGAAAAGCAGCCTTGTCTAACCTCAGCGGGAGCGAGTGCCAAAGGCCCAGGATGCTGTGGGAACTCGCTCTGTGTTTGACAAAGGCTTTGAACAGAGGTTCAAAGGGCAGAGCTAATAAAAGCCTTGCCCCTATTAGAAAGCATTCCAGCAGCTGCAAAAAATGAATCAACGTGTCTCTCAGCCGACCGAAAATCTAAGCGGCGAAGGAGGTTGGCATCCCAAACTTATATTCCTGAAGAGCTTCAGCGGTTGCTGGTTGTTTCTGGAATGAGCAACCCAAGGAGGGAAGAGGGAGAGTCTAGATTCCTGCCCAGTGATCTTGGATGTGGCTTTGATCTCACATCTTTGGGGGCAGGAGGAGTCCTAGAGACCCCGGGATGGGCGCAAGAGAGAGCAATGTGAAGCAGAGTGGGAAGCAAAGCATCTGGGACAAGAAACATCTGGAGGTCAAACAGAGCTGTGTGGATAGTGGGAAGCTTCACCCTATCCAGATGCCCATGCCAGCGTCTCCAAGGATCATCCCTCTTAAGTGCACTTGCTCAGGGACAACTGGAAGAGAGGACTACAGACCTACAGCTTGGTGGGAAGTAAGATTATGGACTCAAGAAACCAGATCCGGCCTCATCCAGTAGTGGCGAGCCTTAGCACTCCAGCTGTTCTTGGACTTCAATTGCCAGAAGCCCACGTCATTACACCTGCTGATGGGGGCTTCTGGGAATTGAAGTCCAAGAACAGCTGGAGTGCCAAGGTTCGCCACCGCAGTTTTAATCCATGTTCAGAACTATTTAGAGTCTCTTAACTAAAAGGTGTGCTGGTATTGGATGGATGATTCTACCTGAGGCCAAAAGGAGGGGAAGTGTTAGTGGCTCAAGGCAGCAGTGCCAAGATCATCTTCCAGTTGCATCTCTTCCTATAGTCTCATATCCCGGTGGCCTTCTCCATCTCAGTGGTCATTTCTAGGTTGCTCTAAAAATCCTTAGGTACGGGCAGTATTCTTGCCACGTGGAAATCCTCTTGAGAAACAATGGCCCAGTGAAAGCTAACAAATCCAGGCATTTTTGCAGAAACAGTAGCTGAATTTTTGCTGCCCCGAGGTGCTGAAAGTACACTGGAGATAAAGTTCAACGCCTTGGAAGTTCAAACTAAAACCATTGCGCTGTTTGCCACAAACTCAGAATAACTTCCTCCAGTGATGTAGAAATTAGGCGCTGGCTAATTCAACAGATAACCAAGAAGGCTAGAGAAGTTCCCTTTGAGACAAGCAGGATCCTGAACAGATCTTAGCCAGAACTTCCAAGGAAATTCAGCAAAGATTCTTGGCTTCCTATTGCATGGAATGAGATGCCACCAAGTAGATCTGAACTTTTGGCGGCCCTTCCCATGGTTTTCTAACAATAATATCCTCCGATGTTCTATAGCAATGATGGGGAACCTTGTCACTCCAGCTGTTCTTGGACTTATTCCCAGAAGCCCAAGTCCCTGTGAATCCACACAAATGGGTTTACTGTGTGTACGCACAGTAAACCCATTCCTGTGGATTGATTTGACAGTGACTTGGGCTTCTGGGAATTGAAGCCCAGGAACAGCTGATGTGCCAAGAGCATCATAATGAAGTACAGACCATCTTCTCGACTAAGTTCGTTCTTTGAAACTGGGACATTAGCTGACTAGATGTTTCGTGGTTTTCCACCCAACAGAAACTCTTAAAAGCATCTGGTGATTTTTAATTTCCTTAGACCCCCCATTGATGTGCTACGTGGTGTCTGTGGGAGGATTGATGGATAAGCCTTTCAATAACAGATCAATATCTCCTCTTCTTGCTGCATGCGTCTGGGGAGGGGGTTAGAACAGAGTTGTGAAGGGAACTGGTTCTGCTTAAACCTCGCCTGTTCCAAAGTGAGTTTCACAGAGTTAATGCCCTGAAATGGTTTTAATCTGTCCTTTATCCTCATTTCCCATTCTTTATAGAGCTCATTTTTCCCCCGCTTCATTGACTTATACCCAAAAACTCAGGAAGTTTTTTCCCCAGCCAACAAGATGCAAAGGTCTACCACCAATTTGTCTAGGCAGAAATGACATTTCTAATGCCATCTCTCCGAAAACCTTACAAAGTTTTTGATACACATCGCAGCCAAAACCAGCTTAGAGAGAACAAAGGACCCAAATGTTGGACATTCTGGGATGCATGATGTTTTCTACACACCCTGAAGAAGAGGGGGCATCTGGCTCTTTTGACTATCCTTCTACTGTTACCTTCCAGTTGTCTCATTCTATGCATTCCCAGAAGATACGACAGAGCCATGTGACACGTTAAAGCAGTGATGGCCAACTTTGGCACTCCAGGTGTTCTTGGACCTCAATTCCCAGAAGTCAACACTCCTGCTGATCAACTTCTGGGAATTGAAGTCCAAGAACACCTGGAGTGCCAAGGTTGACCATCACTGCTTTAAAAAGTAGCCATTTTATCACAGTGTTTAGCTGGGTCCAAGCAGGAAAAGCAGTTTGAACATTTTCCCAGGAGGAGGACCAATGGGGCTGTGGTGCTGGAGGAGACTCTTGAAAGTCCCCTGGATTGCAAAGAGATCAAACCAGTCCATCCTAAAGTAAAAACCAACCCTGACTGCTCCTTAGAAGGACAAATACTGAAGATAAAGCTCAAGTCCTTTGGCCACCAAATGAGAAGAGAAGACTCACTGGAGAAGGCCCTGATGCTGGGAAAGATTGAAGGCAAAAGGAGAAGGGGGAGGCAGAGGATGTGGTGGTAAGATGGCATCGTTGAATCAGTAGGCGTAGATCTGGGTGGACTATGGAGGATGGCGGATGACAGATGAGCCTGGCATGCGGTGGTCCATGGGGTCACAAAGGGTTGGACTTGACTGTGTGACTGAACAACAACAGGACCAATGGGAATGTCCTTCTGATGCAAAAATGTTATCCATCCATCCATCCAATCCTTCCTTCCTTCTTTCACAGGGCAGAAATTTTACTGCAAATAAAAACAAAATCTTCTCCCTTCTTCCCTTTATTTGCACTCAGGAAGCTGAAATTGTCTTTCCTTCCTTCATCGGGAAGGACGGCCAATTAGCGCATGTGGAGAGCTCTCAGAGACCTGACAAAACACACCTTTCAATGGTTCCCCCTCCCTTCCATGCGACTTCTGTTGCTGCAGCTATGCAAGGAAAAAACGCCAACAACTTAGGGTGGGGTGTTTTTCTTATGCGTTCCCCTTACCCTGGCTCTCCTCCTTCTCACATCTCTAGAGCCAGGGAGCAAATGCACTCTCGGGCAGCCTTGGCAGTGACCAATGGCCCTGCCAGCCAAGATGTGCCTGGTGAAGCCTTTTGGGGGGGGGGGGGTGTGGGCTGGATCAGGACCAATTTCCCTTGCTCCAATGCCTGTGTTTGGAGAACAGTGTTCAGGAACTGATGTGCCGGGAGCCATTCCCAGGACCATCCTGGAGCCTTGCCAGGGAGAGTAGAGACGCCCTGCCAGGCAACATCCCTGCCCATAGACTCCTGTGGCCGAGGAAAGCCACTAGGAAAAAAAAAAACCACTGGCAGGTTTGCCTGAAGCATTTCTGGTATGTGTTTATCCAAGGGAAACAATCTTGTTTACCGAGAGAAAACTACATCCTTCAGTTACCTTAAGTGACTTCCCCTCTATGGACTTTTTACAGCTGGCTTTGGCTTCCACAGATTTGTGGTTGGCCTGCCGCCAGCTCGCCATAAAGTATGCGCCAGTGTGGTATTTGCTTTTTTGGGAAGGGAGAAAAAAAAGGGCTCGGATGTTGTTGGGCCAGCTGGTTGAGGAAAAGCTTCCCATCTCCCAATTATAGTGACGAGGTGAGGCAGGGCTTTTAATCGGTTTCCAGCGTGACGGAGGCTTTAAAAGGATTGTTGCCGTTGTTAAGTAAGAGGAACTCACAAGGTAAGCGGAGAATGACTAAACAGTGGTTGGAAACCATGGGGCTGGAGGAAGGGGGGTGGATGTGAGTAAATCTAGTAAAGGTAAAAGTCACACTTGCTCGAAAGCCAGTCGTATCTGACTCTAGGGTTCAGTCCTCATCTCTGTTTATATCCAAACAGCCAGTGCTGTCTGCGTTTGCAGACATTTCCGTGGACACGTGGCAGGCATGACTAGACACCAGAGCGCACGGAGCGCTGTTTACCTTCCCACCAAAGTGGTCCCTATATCTACTTGCCATTTCTTGCTTTTGAACTGCTAGGTTGGCATGAGCTGGGACAGAGATGGGAGCTCACTTCGTCATGCAGTACTTGAGCATCGAATTGCTGACCTGCCGCCTTCTAGTCAGTGTCTTAACCACTTGAGCCACTGCAGTGCCTATTTATCTACTTGTAATTTCTTGCTTTCGGGTGAAGGTGGCAGACTGGTCGAGATCAGGAAACCACACGCTGTTTGCTGGGCCCTAGGGACTGCGGTGGCTTAGCGGTTAGGACACTGAATCTGACGACTGGAAGGGCAGCAGTTCGAGACCCGAGGCCTGGAGAAATCTCATGTCCCACAAAAAACCAGATAATGCCACCCAGAACCCATTTCCAAGCCCACAAAATCCAGCCATGTCCTACAACAGGGGTTCCCAACCTAAGGTCTGTGGGCCAGATCTGGTCCATGGCACCATTTCATGTGCCCCCCCCCACCCCTCCAAGGGCATTTGAGAAACAAAACAGCCACCCCTTTGAAGCTGTTGGGACAAAATGGCCTCCCCGTCATGCAGGCAAAGCAAAATGGCCGTCCGGCCCTCAAAGCTGACTGAGAGAGCATGACCTGGCCCCCGGCTTGAAAAGGTTGGGAACCCCTGTCTTACAAAATGCAAAAGCCTTGAGTTACCTGCTATTATCAGCAGAGCTCAGAAGGCAGAAGTTGCCCTCTCCATCCACCAGTCATCCCAACAGACCACAAAGCCACAACATGGAAGTCCAAGAACAGCTGGAGTGCCAAGGTTCGCCATCATGGGTGGTGCCTGGACTTAAAAGCTTTTCTTCAGGAAGCTCACCTGGCCCCTTGGGTATGGTCTGCCGTCACTACCTGGTGGCCTTTTATGCGTGTGTTGTCCAGACAGAACACCTGTTAGGGGGTCGTGCATTTATCTTGGTGCTTCCTTGCTCTGTCTTTCGGTGCTTTTCGTCGTTGCAGGTGTGTTGCTACACCTGTCCCGTTGTTGGTCTTTATTATCTCAGGCGTGCGTTCGTTCGCTCATTCTGGAAGGAATAATGGAACATAAACTGTTTTAAAATAAATGAAGGGAGACAGAAAAAGGTAGAGAAGGGGGGTGGAGAGAGAGAAAGACCGCAATGGAGATGCCTAGCTACGGTAACCATGTGGGGTTTTTGGCTCAACATTTCCCAACTTACTTTATCCCACCTGCTTCGAGAGATAAAACATGCAACGGAGAGAAAGAAAACAGTCTGGGGAAGCCGAGATGTTTCACTGGAACTGCTCTTTTGGCTTGCTCTTGGATGGAGGGAAGATAACACATGTCCAGGTGGAGAGAAGCGGGAGCGCATGCCCTGATCTACGGCAGGTGGACCTTCAGGTAGCAAAGAGCCTAACCTTCTCCTCCTCTCCTTGAGGGACAGGAGAACTGGAGGGCAGACAAGCCAGCTATGTCTGAACCGCCCACAGACAAACCCCTAGATCCATCATGGCGAACCTTGGCACTCCAGCTGTTCTTGGACTTCAGTTCTCAGAAGCCCAGGTCCCTGTGAATCCACTTGAATGGGTTTACTGCACGTACACTCCAGGTGTTCTTGGACTTCAAGCCCAAGTCGCTGTGAATCCACACAGATGGGTTTACTGCATGTATGCTCCAGGTGTTCTTGGACTTCAATTCGCAGAAGCCCAAATCCCTGTGAATCCACACGAATGGGTTTACTGCGCATACACACTGTAAACCCATTTGTATGGATTCATGGGAAATGAAGTTCCAGAACAGCTGGAGTGCCAAGGTTCGCCATCATGGCTCCAGGATGATTATGGATACACAAACCCTTATTCTATAGGCGTCAATGGGCTCTCTTCCACCTCCACTTCCACCTTGCCAGTGTGTTGGAAAGAGATGCTTTCTTTGTTTTGCTCATGGCCAAGGACATTAGTGTCACCTTGAACCAATGTTCACAGTGGGTGTTGTGAAACTAAATAAATACAGCACAGAACAGGAGGCCCCGGGCTGCAGATAGATAGAGAGAGAGAGAGACAATGTGAAGACCAGGAGATCATGGGTTGAAGGGACCTTTTGTGCCACCCCGTGGGTTCCTGGGTCTCTTTGATGTGGGTGGCAGCAGGAAGGAGATGTTGACACTCCTTCCCAGAAAAACCCACACCTCATCTATTCAAGTCTTGTGCTTGGGAAAGGCCAACGCACTCCTCCACAGAATGCTGTCTACCTTCCCACCGAAGGGGTCCCTGTTTATCTACTTGCAATGTCTTGCTTTTGAACTGCTAGGTTGGCAGGAGCTGGGACAAAGACAGGAACTCACTCCGTTGTGCAGCACTCAGGTCTCAACCTGCCAACCTTCCAGTCATCAAGTTCAGCATCTTAACCACTAAGCCACTGCAGTCCCTGATGCGCGCTACTGCCATGCTTTTCAGGGATAAATGTCATTATCCAGGTTATACAGGTATGGTAATAGAGTAGACTGTACTGCCAGTGACTCAACGCCAAGTGTCAGGCGGCGGTTAACTAACCTGACCATCCTAAAGAATAACGGACCTTGTGATGGTCCTCAAGTGGATTAAATCCCACTTGGATCCCTCTTGATGGAGGGCAGAAGCTTCATCCATCCTGGCCTGGAGATGATGATGAAGAAGACTTTGTGTGCCCAAAGGGCTCAGGACCAGAAAGTGACTCGTGGAACTGGATCAGTGGTACTACGGGTGTCACGCTGCGATGCAGAAGGCCGATGGAAGGCCACTGCATTATATTCTCAGGATAGTCTTCATGGCTGATCGCCATGATGATCGCCAATATTCAGATTTGGATATGGCAGAAGAAGATGTCTTCCGAAGGCTATTTGGAAATGTCCTAGAGGAGAGATCAGGATGCAATAGTTTCCACCACCGTTACTACTAGTAGCTTGAGCCGAATCCCAGAAAAAGATTTCCCCTCCTTCTCCCATCTGGTTCTGGACTAAATCCCATGTGTTGGGTTTGGGAGGGGAGGGAGGATGGCTCTGAAATCAACCAAGCAGCCAAGCATGCAAGCTAAGAAGTAACCAAGAAAGGAAGAAAGCTCAGTAATCATTGCCAATCCTTGAATTCAGTTCCTGTCGGGCTCACCACTGTGGTGTGCTCCGCTTTTTCACACTGTTGTTCATTGTGGCTCATGCGAGAGCAGGCACATAGCAAAGGCATCTGTGGGTACCACTTGGACACACCTAGTTCTAATTTGTTTCTTGGATGCGTCTTGTCTGACTCTTAAGTGCCTTTAAACTTTGGGGTTCTGTTCTGGTATCTTGCACGGCTGCTTTCGAACAATGGGCACGGTTGGCTTCCTGGCAAAGCTGGGGAAATGAATCTGTAAAAAAAAAAATGCAGTGTGCTTAAAATGGGATGCGTAGCCTCTGGGAAAATCCGGGAAGATGTGTAGTCCAGAAAACGCAGGCCGTAAACCTCTCTGGCTTGCTACTCACCCGGCTGCAAAATGCAGGACTAAAGAGATGATACACTACAGACCCTGTTTGTGATTTTATTTTTGAAAAGCTGCTTGGGGTGATACACATCGTGATGGCAGCATCATTCCCCATGTGCATCATTTCCCTTCCATACCAGCTTGGCGGCTGAAGGACTCCTTCTTCCTCAAAGCCAATCCTAGGGTTACTGACCAGTTCCTTAACTTAGACCTGTGATGGCGAACCTTGGCACTCCAGGTGTTCTTGGACTTCAGATCCCAGAAGCCCAAGTCTCTGTGAATCCACACAAATGGGCTTACTGTGTACATGTGGATTCACAGGGACATGGGCTTCTGGGAATTGAAGTCCAAGAACACCTGGAGTGTATGAGCAGTAAACCCATTTGTGTGGATTCACAGGGACTTGGGCTTCTGGGAATTGAAGTCCAAGAACCCCTGGAGTGTATGACCAGTAAACCCATTTGTGTGGATTCACAGGGACATGGGCTTCTGGGAATTGAAGTCCAAGAACACCTGGAGTGTATGAGCAGTAAACCCATTTGTGTGGATTCACAGGGACTTGGGCTTCTGGGAATTGAAGTCCAAGAACCCCTGGAGTGTATGAGCAGTAAACCCATTTGTGTGGATTCACAGGGACATGGGCTTCTGGGAATTGAAGTCGAAGAACACCTGGAGTGTATGAACAGTAAACCCATTTGTGTGGATTCACAGGGACTTGGGCTTCTGGGAATTGGAGTCCAGGAACACCTGGAGTGCCAAGGTTGGCCATCACAGACTATGCAGTGGGGGCATCTCTCTGTCGCTCTTCCCTTTCTTCTTCCTCCTCCTCCTCCTCCTTTCCCTCCTTCCTTCTTGCCCTGCCTGGGAGGGAGATTGGCAAAGAGCCTTAATTAGTCCCGCAAAAGACTTTGAGATCCACGGGTGTAAAGTGACTTTTGTGCTGGTTTCTAATTTCCAGAGACATTATTCATGCTTTTAAAACAAAATTATGGCAGTCCTCCATTCTTTCCTCTGTGGGGTATAATTAATAGGGTTTTTTTTCCCCAATCAGCTTTGCTGCTAATTCTCCTGCTTTTTTATTATGCACAAAGTCATTAAAAAAAAGGGGGGGGGAAATCTCATGTGCACATGTTCTTTTATTCTTTGCAACTTGACCACTTCTCTTGTTCAAGTGGGTTGAAGTTCTTGCCAGCGCTTTCTTCTTGAACATTTCCTCCTCCTCCTCCTCCTGGCAGGCATGACTCAACACTGGAGCGCACGGGACGCTGTTTACCGTCCCACCGAAGTGGTCCCTATTGATCTACTTGCAATTTCTTGCTTTCAAATTGCTAGGTTGGGAGAAACTGGGACGAGAGCTCACTCCATAATGCAGCACTTGGGTCTCGAACTGCTGACCTGCTGACCTTTCAGTTATCAGGTTCAGGGTCTTAGCCACAGAGCACCCACAGTAACCCCAGCGGAAAGTAGCACATCCCTATTTCTCCTGGTCTCCTCCAACCCCAATTTTCCTTTTAAAATAACAATAAGACAGCAAGCCACCTAAGAGAAATGCTCCCCTATTGTCAAGCCAGACTCTCAAATTTTCCTTGTTGATTTTATTACTTGATTATCACCTTTAATTCATGTTCATTTTTCACTCAGCACCACAGGCTCAACTTTGGAAGCATGCTTTTAATATTCTCTCCTTGCCAATGGTTGTAACAGGTATGATCTGTTAACAGATTCACAAGGCTGCCCCACCTCTGACGAATCCTTAATTCCAAGCAGCTGGCTCTAGAGCAGGGGTGCCCAAACTATGTCCTGTGGGCCAGATCTGGCCCCTGATGCCAATTCACCCAGCCCGCACTGCCCTCATCGCTCCTGGAAGTGGAAGCAAAACACCTGTACGGGCATGTTTTACTCCCGCTTCTGGGAGCGACAAGGGTGGCGTGGGCCGGAGGAATTGGCATTGGGGCCAGATCTGGCCCGTGGCTGTAGTTTGGGCACCCCTGGTTTAAGCAGAGAAAATGGCAGCTTAAAACCTATCTCATCCTGTTGCAAAACAGATGGCAAAGGTGCGTTTTGCTTCCACTCCCTGTGGGAGTAACCACATGAGCGGCCCACTGAACCACATGACCGGCGCACAGAACCACATGAAAAGTTTGGGCACTCCTGCTCTAGACATCTGCTATTTCCCACCATTCCTCAGCAAACCGTTCGAAATCCTCATTTTGCGCTCTTCATGCCAGTGACTTTACGAAAGAGCTTCCCGAAAGGCTAAGAGGATTCCCTCCGTCTGAGAAAAATGCTCTCCGAGACGGTAAGCGCAGCCAGCCCAGACCAAAGACATGGCTTATGTGAGGGAGAATTCATCCCCTTACTCATCCTTGAACAGCCAGGTAACTCTGCCGCTACTTCTATGTGCAAATATGTGCATTTCATGGGGTGAATCCATCTTTTTCTCCATAAGTAGGTCTAATTCGGTTGCTTAATGGCACCATTAATTAGTGCTATAAAAGCCTGGAGAAATATCTACAGTTTGCTTATTTGAGTCTCCATAAATACTCACCCCAGGAGAATGTTTTGAAGAGGTGGGGGGATTTTCCCCCCAGAAATGATAGGCTTTTATGGGTTGTGCATGAGGGAGGGAGGGAAAGGATTGCTCCATTAGTCATAGTATGGCATTGGGAGGGGGGCAGCTGGGTACATAACAGGGAAAGAATGAATGGGCATTCAGTAAACTCAGGTGCGCATGTGATGTACTGTACAGTGCGATGTACTGTATTGGGTGAGACCCACAGCTTGTGGGAGGGATACTGCAGCATTGCGTGGAAACGCCTTGTGGCCTACAGTTGAGATAGTAGAATTGGCTCGCTGTAGGGAAATCCAGATTAATGGAATGCCTTATGTACACTCGGTTGTTCTAGGGCTGTGATGGTGAACCTTGATGCTCCAGGTGTTCTTGGACTTCAGTTCCCAGATGCACAAGTCTCTGTGAATCCACACGTATGCACAGTAAACCCATTCGTGTGGATTCACAGAGACTTGGGCTTCTGGAAATTGAAGTCCAAGAACAGCCATTTGTGTGGATTCACAGCGACTTGGGCTTCTGGGAATAGAAGTCCAAGAGCAGCTGGGGTGCCAAGGTTTGCCATCGCTGTTCTAGGGCAGGGGGTCTGCCAAGTTGGCTCTCCAGATGTTCTTGGGCTTCAATTCCCAGAAGCCCAAGTTAGCACTCCTGATGATCTGGGAACTGAAGTCGAAGAACATCTGGAGAGCCAAGTTGGCAGACCCCCTGCCCTAGAACAGTGATGGCAAACCTTGGCACTCCAGCTGCTCTTGGACTTCAATTCCCAGAAGCCCAAGTCGCTGTGGAGCCCCATTTTAGGGGAATGCGGAAGTCCTGAAAGGAAGGAGGTTTGGGGTTCCACTTTTCTACATCCGAGAAAAGCAGCAAAGGCTGTTTTAAGTTCCAACCAGCTTAAGGCACCGTTTCCTGGTTAAGACGCTGGAAGATCGGCAGGTCAGCAGTTCGAGACCCGAGCGCTGAGTGACGGAGTAAGCTCCCGTCATCTGTCAACCTAACAGTTTGAAAGCAAGGCATTGCAAATAGATAAATAGGCACTGCTTCGGTGGGAAAGGTAACAGTGTTCCACGCACTCCGGCATCTAATCGTGCCTGCTCCATGACCATGGAAACCTCTGCAGACTCAACTTGGCTCTTTGGCTGTAGTACACAGAGATGAGCACCAACTCCCTAAAGTCAGACACGACTGGCTTTTGAACATGAGAGACCTTTACCCTTCGCCTTCCTTTTCACTATGCAGAGAGAGAAGATTTGCAAGGAGGTGCAACTGGCCTCTTCCCACGGAGCCCCATAAAGGAGCATACACCTTGCATGTCTTAACCGTCCTGGTCCCTGTATCCCAGCAAAAGAGCACAGCTCACGACTACAAAGGCCACGCAGTTGATTTGCCACAAGAGGCTTCACCTCCCCGGGTGTGGGTGTGCGGGTGTGTGTGGACCTCGGTGCTTCCTGCTGCACCCAGCCAGAGACCAACCAGTCACGAACCCGCCACCAGAGCTTCACTTTCTGCCCTTTCCATGGAAAGGAAATCGATGCTGGACTACACCGGCTGCCAAGGTGTCAATCAGCCAGGTAATGAAAAGATCCATTTTCCACCTAATGTGCGTCGATGGAGGCGACAGACCTCCCCAACACATGAGCTGCGATGATCTCTCCCTTCTCTCTGCAACGCTATCGATCTAGGGCACCCAGCCGGCTTGCCACCCACACATGTTGGACCCGGAGATTTGCTTCATGGATAACAAGCGTGGTGGGATGTGGGGAGGGCGGGGAGAGGCTTGCAAGAGGAAAGCAGCCAGAAAGAGGCGGGAGTCTGCTTCTCTTGGAAGCGTGGCACATGGTATTTTTGCCACCAGAGGCAGAAGGCAGGGCAGAGAATAGATGTGGGCAAAGCAGATAACTCCCTTTTTTTTTTGGTGCCCTATGCGATCCCTAATATTGGCTCTCATCGTAACGATCAGCCATGAAGATTGTCCTGGGAATACTATAATGCAGTGGCCTTTCACCTGCCTTCCGCATCGCAGCATGGCCTCTGTACCATCTTAGTGGTTAAGATGCTGAGCTTGGAGAGTGGAAGGTCAGGTTTCGAGACCCGAGAGCTACACTTGAAAGGAGACTCATCCGGGCGTCCCCTGAGTGGAGTTTCACCAGCAAAAATCCTTTCAACCCAGAGTAATCTCTGACATGAAATTATTATTATTACAATACCTGGACTGCAGTGGCTCAAGAGGCTAAGACACTGACTGGGAAGCGGAAGGTCAGCAGTTTGATTCCTGAGTACTGCAGGACGGAAATGGGCTCCCGTCGTCTGTCTCAGCTCCTGGCAACCTAGCAGTTTGAAAGCAAGAAATTGCAAGTAGATAAATAGGCATACCTGTCAAGTTTTGGATTTGGAAATAAGGGGAAATTTCCCGGCAAATAAGGGATACTTGACAGCTATGCGCATCCTGTGCTGCCCTCCAATGGTGGCAATAGGGCATTGCAGTCTAATTAATAAGGGGTGATGGTGGGAAAGAGGGTAAAATAAGGGGTTTTCCTGGCCAATAAGGGATACTTGACAGCTATGTAAATAGGGACCATTTGGGTGGGAAGGTAAACAGCATTCCGTGCGCTCCAGTGTCTAGTCATGCCTGCCACATGACCATGGAAACGTCTGCAGAAACAGACAGCGCTGGCTCTTCGGCTTAGAAACAGAGATGAGCACTGCACCCTAGAGACGGATACGACTGGCTTTCGAGCAAGGGAAACCTTTACCTTTACCTTTACCTGTACCACCATGAGTCACTTTCTGGTCCCGAGCCCTTTTGGCACACAAAGTCCTCCTCGGCCCCAGGCCAGGATGGATGAATCTGTTGCCCTTCATCAAGATGGATTCAAGTGGGGTTTAGTCCACCCTTCCTTCCCTGTGGACTTGGGCACACAAGGTCACTAGTCCTCAGGGTGGTCAGGATAGTGATCTACCGCCCATGGCAGTATCACCTAGCCAGACTTTAAAAGCAGGGAACAGAAGGACAAATTTGGCACTGACCACAGATGACAGGCAAGGTGGCAGAGACATAAACAAGGGTGCAAATTTTCTTTCTAAAACTGTGGTTCCCAATGTGGGGTGCACACCTCAAAGGGGGGCAATTTGAATTTTAAGGGTTGGTTGGGTGGGCAATTTGAGAATGAGTTAGACCAAGTGAATGGCCTTTGGGACGTCCTCCACATGAATAAGAGTTCACTTTTTGAATAATAAGAATTATATGTCACTGGTGGGGTGGGCATCGGGGTTTTAGAGATGCTTAGGTGGAGCATGGCCAGAAACAGGGCTGGGAACCACTGCATTTAAGAGCAGAAATGAGGTCTTTTTCAAAGAGATGCGCAAGGTGTCTTGGAGCCCGGGTCTATGTTCCAGGAAAAGTCAGTTGGTATTTCTAGACAGGAATTCTGGTCTGGTTGGCTTTAGCGTAAGGCAAGGGTGCCCAAACTTTTCGGGCCGCAGGCCGGTCACGTGGTATAAGGGTGCCCAAACTACAGCCAAAGAGACAGCCCTGTCTGAGTTTGCACACGTTTCCTTGGTCATGTGGCAGGTATGTCGAGATGCTGGAACACTGTTGCCTTTCCTGGCGAAGCGGTACCTATTTATCTACTTGCAATTTCTTGCTTGCGAAATGCTAGGTTGGGAGGAGCTGGGACAGACGATGGGAGCTCACTCTGCTCGGGTCTCGAGCTGCTGACCTGCCTTGTTCCCCGTCGTCAAGTTCAGTGTCTTAGCCATTATGAAGCCACTGCATCCTTCAAACCTGTCGTCTGGGATGATGCTACCTCTTCTTCATCTTTCTCCAGCCTGCTCTTGAGAGGAGCTCTGCGCCATTTCTCTCAGCTGCCAATCATACATGTGGCTGTTAATTAACTGGCATCGCGGCTTTGTCGAATTCCGCTCTGGCAAGGCGGCGCGAGCCATTTGCTCGGACGAAATGCTCTGTTTGATGGAATTAGCCACATGCTGCGCGCATCACAGCCAGAGGCCGAAAGGCGCACTTGATGGAGAGGTGGGGGGGCACCCGACAGGGGCCTGCCAGCGAGGGTTGAATGACCAAAGGGTCTCCGGAGAAGTAACAGGGTCAGTGACCCCCGCCCTCCATTGCCCCCCCCCTGCGTCCCCCAATTCCCCGAGTGAGTCCAGTAGGGAAGTGCCAGCAAGATTTCTCATTGGGAAACTGAGGCTGGATTTAATTGGAGAAAGGAAGGAAGCCTTCTGTCTGTCTGTCTGGCCTGCTTGGGGAGGCGGGGAGTTAAATTGCACTCTGTGGCCTACTAGGGGATGTCTAGAATCGCTTTCTAAGTCCATGATGGCGAACCTTGGCACTCCAGATTTTCTTGGACTTCAATTCCCAGAGAAGCCCAAGCACCCTGTGAATCCACACAAATGGGTTTACTGTGATTCATCCGGCCCGCCCTGCCCTCATCGCTCCCGGAAGCGGAAGTAAAATGCGCCCAGATGGTTAAGACTCTTCCAGAATAACCCTTCCTCTGTACGGGCGCATTTTACTTCCGCTTCCGGGAGTGACGAGGGCGGCACGGGCTGGATGAATCACAGTAAACCCATTCATGTGGATTCACAGGGTGCTTGGGCTTCTGGGAGTTGAAGTCCAAGAACATCTGGAGTGCCAAGGTTTGCCATCATGGTTCTAAGTAATTAAGAAATAATGGACTAGCATGCCGTAGGCGTCCCAGCCGGGCACTGAGGTGAGGGCACCGGATTAATGGCTGCCAGTGGCTTAAGTGGCTAAGAGGCTGACTGGGAGGCGGGAGGTGCGCAGTTCGATTCCCGAGTGCTGACTGCATCATGGTCATGTGGCAGGCATGCCTAGACATGTGTACGGAACACTGTTACCTTTCCCACTAAAGCAGGTACCTATTTGTCTACTTGCAATTTCGTGCTTTCAGACTGCTCGGTTGGCAGGAGCTGGGACAGACGACAGGAGCCCACTCCGTTGCACAGCACTCGGGTCTCAAACTGATAAACCGGTGTCCTTTCAGTCACCAAGCCTAGCATCTTAACCACTAAGCCACGGCAGCCCCTTGAAAGCACTCGCAAGTTTGCACAAAGACCCATCTGGGCCACAGACGAGGGAAGTGGCGCAACTTGCCAATTCTTCGGCGCATGCAACCTGCTGATTGACATCGGAGCATTTGTGCTGCTGATCTCTTTCGAAGTTAAGAGCTAATTAATTCCAGGCCTTGATCATAAGCGTAAACACAAAGCTGGTGCATATTTAATATATTATTCTGGCCCTGTAATTAAATTAAATTAAAGCCATTTCCTATCGGCTCAGGTTACGAAAATAAAAATAAAAAATAAAAAAGCGCCCCATGTTCTTGGCTGCATCAGCAGAGCAATTATGGCAAGAAATTAAAAACCCTTTTTTCGTGACATAATGAAATGTTGCTTTGTATTTAAATCAGGTCCAGGATCTTATTTGCAGCCCTGGCAGGTGATTATGGATTCAAGGCCCAACTGGAAGCAAGGCAGGGGTTTTTAATTGCTGGCTCGTTTGCACCTGATCACCTTCGCACTGCCATCCCCCACCCATTGTTTGGAAGTAAAAGTGTAGTAAAAGTCGCCCCTCCTCGAAAGCCAGTCGTATCCAACTCTAGGGGTTCAGTGCTCATCTCTGCTTACAACCAAAGAGCCAGCAAAGCATCTGCAGACATTTCCGTGGGCATGTGATAGGCATGACTAGACTCCAAGGCACACACAGAACACTGTTACCTTCCCTGCCAAAGCGGTACCTCTTTATCTACTTGCAATTTCTTGCTTTCAAACTGCCAGGAAGCTCACTCTGTCACGCAGCACTGGGGTCTCGAACTGCCGACCTTCCAGTCATCAAGTTCTTTAACCACTAAGCCACCGCAGTCCCTTAGGAAGGCTTTAGGGAAGATCAAGAAATGGATTGCCCAGGCTCCGTTTTGTAGTCACGGCTGATTGCTGTGGAGCAATTAAGTATTTTAGTGTGCCGCGACACCGGATTCCTTCATGCTCAGCTCCCCATCATGCTCCATTATGACAAAAAATAACCGAGCTCTGTGTTCTGCTCAACCAGAACAGTATGCAATCAATATTTGGTATACTAATCTACCCAGGGAGCCTGTCTATTATGCTCAACGCTGTCCACACACCTTGCGCTCTATCGTATTGTTTTCTCCACATTAGAGTAAGCGTAGCATAGAAAATGACACCTCTCGGTTCTGCTCACTGGCAAATCTACTTTCTCGCCAACCGTGGGCTTTGCGGAACAATTGCCAAGAGATGCAAGCTGTAAGTTAGGGGTGTCCAAAGTACGGCCCGTGGGCCAGATCCAGCCGCCGACGCCAATTCATCCAACCCGTGCTGCCCTCGTCACTCCCAGAAACGGAAGTAAAACGGGCGCATTCGACTTCTGTTTCTAGGAGCGACGAGAGTAGTGCAGGCCGGATGAATTGGTGTCAGGGGCCGGATCTGGCCCATGGGTCGTAGTTTGGGCACCCACTGGTTTAAGCAGAGAAAATGGCAGCTTGAAATCTATCTCATCCTATTGCAAAACAGATTGCAAGGCATATTTTTTTTTAATTCTGCTTCTGGTAGGCGGAACCACGTGACCGGCCCATGGCCCGAAAAGTTTGGGCACCCCTGCTGTAAGTCATCCTCTGTTTGTCTGTATCTGTCCCTCTCTCTCTCTCTTTCCTTCGGTGCAGTCTATTGTTACTTCTATGGAGAATGCAAATAAAACAAATTTAACCATCGTTTCAAAATCATACCTGTCAAGTTTTGGATTTGGAAATAAGGGGAAATTTCCCAGGAAATATGGGATACTTGACAGCGATGCTTATCCTGTGCTGCCCTCCAATGGCGGCAATAGGGCATTGCAGTCTAATTAATACGGGATGACGAAAGGGAAGAGGGTAAAATAAGGGGTTTTCCTGGCCAATACGGGATACTTGACAGCTATGTTCAAAATCCATCTCCTCCTTCCCAGCTAAGAAGGCCAACTTCATAACCACTGAGCCACCACAGTCATAGCATGGAGCTGAGGATCCAGCTATCTCCCCACCACCCACACACCCACACACCCTCGATCCCCACACTTAGTAGCACTTCGGAAGCATCGCAAGCGATTATGTATTCATTCACTTAAAACGTTTTTACACAACCTTTTTTTTTAATAAAAAAAACACAAACCTCTGATGCATAAAATAACACCAGCCACAACAAAACCTGGCACAGAATAAAACACCGGCTAACATACGTCACAAACCAGTCGGCAGGAGGAATAGCAACACAAACAAATTTAAACCTGCTGTAAACTCACTGACGCGAGCAAATTTTCAAGGCTGCTTGGCTTGTCCGTATTTCCATCCGTTCGGGTGCAAGACCCGGCAAGACGCAGAACTAAAACGATGTGCTCCTTAAACTTTGCAAGATCTGATGCAGGCCAGGGAAATTAGAGGGGACTTTGCAGCTGGCTTCTTTGGTTTTGCCAGTTGTATTCGACTCTAGGGCTCGGTGCTCATCATTGTTTAAAGCTAAAGAGCCAGTGCTGTCTGCACCTGCAGACGTTTCCATGGTCCTGTGGCAGGCATGACTAGATAGTGGAGAGCGTGGCACTGAAGAAGAGACTGTTTACCTTCCCACCAAAGCAGTACCTATTTATCTACTTGCAGCTTCTTGCTTTCAAACGGCTAGGTTGTCAGGAGCTGCGACAGAGGCGGGAGCTCAATCCATCATGCAGCACTCGGGTCTCGAACTGCTGGCCTCTCAACCTTCCAGTCATCAAGTTCAGAGTCTTAATCACTTGAGCTGCCACAGTCCCTCTGGGGTGGCTTAGTGATTAAGATGCTGAGCTGGAGACTGGAAGGTCGGGGTGCAGGCCTGCACTTGGGGACATCCCCTTGAGTGGAGTTTCTCCAGCAAAAATGCTTTCAACCCAGAGTAATCTCTGACACAAAATTATTATTATAGTCCCTCTGGGGAAATGGTAACCATGACCATGTTTAGGAAACCCATTCGTTCCGTGATGAATGGAAGGCTCAAAGGTTGGTCACCGTGCGCAGACTAGAAGGCGCATGCCAGAATTGATTTCATTTGTTATTATTATTTGCTGTCAAGTTATTGCAATGGCTGTAGGATTCCCAAGGGTTATGAATTGTTCGAGGAGCAGTTTCCCATTGGCTGATCAGGATTCGAACCCTCACCTCTTGAGTCCAAGTCTAAAGCTCTATCCACCACACCACACTAGCTCTCATGGGCTCCAAGGGTACTCGGATAGGAGCATGACGATGATTCTTTCATAGAGTCAGAGAGTCGGAAAGGCAGTTCAAGGAGAGACCTCCTCCAACCCTCTTCCAATGCGGGAAATCCAGAACGGAAGCATCCCTGAATTGATGTTCCTCCTTTTGTGGGAGATGTGGAGCATCTGGTCTCTAGCTCCAAGTGGATAAATAATCGGTGGCGAACAAAAAGCACTCGGCCCAGCTTGTGAGTTGTGCAGATGTTCATCATTTCCAGGATAACCTGGTGGAGAGCCAGCTGTTCATACCTGCCTCCAGAATAATCTGTGGCCGATCCATGCCAAGTGGTCTTAGCCCCATGATGGCGAACCTTGGCACTCCAGCTGTTGTTGGACTTCAATTCCCAGAAGCCCAAGTCCCTGTGAACCCACTTGAATGGGCTTACTGCGCGCACACCATTTCTTGCTTTCAAACGGCTAGGTTGGCAGGAGCTGGGACGCAGACGGGCGCTCAATCCATCATACAGTCTTGAACTGTCGAATTGCCAGCCTTCCAGATAACAAGGCGAGCTTCTTAACCACTGAGCCACCGCAACCCTCTGAAACCTATTGATGCTGAGCTTCACAAGAGGACCATTTTGTGTGCAGGGAGAAGAGATTGGAGACTAGATGAGGATCCATCCCTGTTGTCTCTTTTCTAATTTCCCTTTCTCTCTGGTGTCCATCCATTCCCAAGTATGGGAGGCATGGAATGCTGTTTATCTTCCCACCAAAGGGGTACCTATTTATCTGCTTACAATTTCTAGGTTGGCAGGAGCTGGGACCGATGATGGGAGCTCACTCCGTCATGCAGTACCCAGGAATCAAATTCTGGCCTTCCAGTCATCGAGTTCAGCATCTTAACCTCTTGAGCCACCGCCATCCCTGGCATGGAAAGAGACACCAATTGAAGCCCTTCTGTCTTCTTTCTATGGCACCAGAAGCCATTGGAGCCAATTTACTTCTAGCCCCCTCCTCTTGTGTCTTCATCTCCTCCTCCTTGTAGGTGACTTAATCTCATTATTCAAACCATGATTGAAGGAAGCCTGGGTCTGGGGTGTGTGTGTGTGTGATTTGCATGAAGTGGGTAGATACATCACAACCCTTCAAGACAACCGGCCAGCTGCCAGAGGAAGAAATCAATGAGGAAATTGAGATAAACACACACCAGCCTCTGGCCAGCACAGACCATTCATAAAGCAGCAGTTTAAAAGCCACAGTCATCCCACAGAATCCATCGGGGAACAAGCCACGCATGGCTGCCACTGCTGCGGTAGAGGCCACCAGACTTGGTAATGCGCCGGCTGGCTCCATTGAAAGGCCTAGTGGGGGCTGCTGGTGGACAACAACAATGCTGTGTGAATGTGGTGAGATACAGAATCCATTGGCTCATTTATCGGTCTGCCAATGACTGCCAGAAACACGCATGGATGAGGACTTAAGTTTGGCCAACGACAAAGCCAAGAAAGTAGCTTGGTTTTCGGCAGTCCGGGGTTTGATCAGGGCACACAAGAAGAACCTCTTCCACTTCATCTCACCCCACTTGAGCAACCTGGGCAAAGAATAGCCTCCTTCACAACTCCAAGCACCATGTTCCACTGACCACCGATTTAACCCTTTAAATAAAAGGAGGGGGGGAAACACCAGGCTTGGAAGCAATTCATAGACCTACGTAGAAGGAGTAGGGGACGCAACTCTTCTGTCCCTTCGAACTATGGGTTGATTGAAAGCTATCTATCTATCTATCTATCCATCTATCCATCTATCAGGGGTTAGGGAAGGTCAAAACAGTTTCAATTCCTACCCCCCCACACCCCATCACTCTATTGACTCATAGAGAATGTCCATCGAGAGACCTTTGAGCAGGGGTGCCATACTTTTTGAGCTGTGGGCCGGTCACGTAGTTCAGCGGGCCGGTCACGTGCTTCCTCCCACCAGAAGTGGAAGCAAAACATGCCTTGCAATCTGTTTCGCAACAGGATGAGATAGATTTTAAGCTGCCATTTTCTCTGCGTAAACTAAAGGTGCCCAAACTATGCCCCGCGGGCCAGAACCAGCCCCCGACACCATTTCAGCTGGCCCACGCCACCCTCATCACTTCATATGGGTGTGTTTGACTTCCGCTTCCAGGAGTGACGAGGGTGACGTGGGCCAGATGGTGTCAGGGGCCGGATCCAGCCCATGGGCCGTAGTTTGGGCACCCCTGCCTTTGAGGGAGGTGGAAAGCCACACCGCAGCCGGGAGCTTGGCAGGGCCAATTGTTAATTTGCTTCCGCGGTGCTCTTCTTGTCCCTCATTTCAGTCTGACTTTCTTCTGAAGCCAGTGGGGCATAGACGACAGGGCTGACTTCATGTGTAAGCCAGAGTCACAGAAGCAATTATGTCTCATTAGCAGGAATTAATAATGTGGCTTTTTAAAAGATTGGCGTGGCCGTGGAGAGGGAGCGAGGGCTGAATCATTTGCATCTGTGTGGGGTGAAACATTCATACAAAAGAGTGTCATGCAAGTGAGATTAAGACCATTTAAACGGCAGACCTTCCACACGCTGTGGTTCTTCTGAGTCACAGGTGGAAGAATGAGTTTCCCTTGTTTTGTGACCGACACGGGATGTATTTGCTTGTTTCTTTCTGGAATTCAGACCTTTCACCAACAGAGAACAGTGATGGAAACCTCGAGATCTGGTCTGTCTCTGTCCTAAGATGGGGAAGCATTACGCAAATGTGCAATTCTTCAAATGCCATTGCTGTGCATGCTGGAACAGATAACATGGTTCTCTATTCTTAAAAAAAATTAAACAATTATTGATGATTATTGTTAAGCTCATCACCACTTTTGGCAACTTTTGCGTTCCCATCACATTTGATAACCCCCTGCCCACATCTCTGTAAAACGTTTAGACCAGTGTTTCCCTACCTTTGGTTTTTTGGACTTCAATTCCCAAAAGCCTCAGTCAGAATTTCCCAACCTTTTCAAGCCGAGGGCCGGGTCATACTCCCTCAGACAGCTTCGGGGGGCGGACAACCATTTTGCCCTTTCTCCATCACATGTCACTTCCTGGTATGGTGGAGGTGGTGTTGGAGGCACATGACATGGTGTTGTGGGCCACATCCGGCCCCTGGGCCATGTGTTGAGAACCCCTGGCCTAAGTCAATCCCCAAAGCACTGGTCAGCTGATGTACTGATTAAGGCCTCTGGGAATCGAAGCCCAACAACCAAAGGATGGGAAACACTGCTCTGTGAATCCACACGAATGGGTTTACTGCACGTTCAAGAACCAAATGTTGGTTATTCATTTATTTATTTATTTTCCTTAACTTTTTATCGCTGCCTCCTCGCCGAGACGACTCCGGGTGGCTTACAAACCAATAAGAACACTACAGTATAAAAACATCTCCAGAATAACAATTAAAATCACGAAAGCATTAAAAACCATTAAAATAACCTGCTCTGTGAATACAGGGGAAACTCGGAAAATAAGGATATAGTGCAAATGTTCGTTCAGTTCAATAATGCAACTTAAAAGGTGAAACAAATATATGAGACAGACTCATTACATGCAAAGCGAGATAGTTACATGCAAAGCCTTACTTTGTTATAATATTGATGCTTATGGCTTACAACTTATGACAACTGAACCTCCCCAATCTCATGTACCCCATAATCATCACATAATCTCATGTATGCCCATGCTCATCACAATTATAACGAATGAAGGCATGACAGCTCTCGCTTTGCATGTAGTGAGTCTATCTCATATATTGGTTTCACCTTTTAAGTGAAATGAATGGATATTTGCACGATATTCTAATTTTCCGAGTTTCACCTTTACACATGGATGGGTTTATAATGGTGTGTTTGTTCTAAATTCCCCATGATGTAAAATTTTGCATTTATCCCTGCCAGATTTCATCCCGTTGTTTTTAGCCCAATGCTCAAATCTCTCAAGGTCTTTTTGACTGTTGCGTCTGCCTTCCAAGAGAATAGCTATCCCTCTATAACAGTAAGTACCAACTTTGGGGCTTTCGTCTTGCAGCATTGGCTAATAATTTCTTGGAAAGTAGCATCATGTGGCTTCTCCTCTGACCTTCGTTGTGGCCCTCGCTGTTCACAAATCACCCTCCGTGGCTGATGGGGAGGAGGCCCACGGCCCACTCTCGGGTCCCCAGCTAATCTGTCTTTCCCTGGCTGAACCTTTCTGGCTCGAGCGGGCCGCGTGATGAAAAACCCACTATGAGTAATTGGACGCTGCGGCTGCTGATAGTAGGATTGCTTTCTTGTAAGGAAATGGGACAGCATTTATCTCTCCACGGCATCGTGGGAAAGAGCGCCAAGATCGGTGCGGCGGTTTGGCCGTCTCTGTAGGGAAGGGAGAGAAATGAGGAGCAGAAGAAGAAGGCAAAGACCCCAAAGGCAACCAGGATCCCTCCCTCCTTTCATGTCCCCCACATCCCACACATACCCCAATTCCTAGTCTATGTTGCAGGGAGAAATTCCTCCAAAGAAAAGATTTTAGTAGTTCTTAGAGAAATTGTTGGGATTGCAATGGCTCAAGTGGCTAAGGCGCTGACTGGAAGGCGGTAGCTCAGCAGTTCGAGACCTGAATGCTAAAGAACCGAGTGAGCTCCCGTCACTGTCCCAGTTCCTGCCAACCTAGCAGTTCTAAAGCAATTGCATTTGCAAGTAGATCAATAGGGACCACTTCTGTGGGGAGGTAAACAGCGTTCTGTGTGCCCCACTGTCTAGTCATGCCAGCCACATGACCATGGAAACGCTCTGCAAATGCAGACAACGCTGGCACCTTCAGCTATGAAACAGAGATGAGCACTGAACCCTAGAGTCAGATACGACTGGCTTTTGAGCAAGGGTGACTTTTACCTTTACCTTTACCTAGAGAAATTGGCAATGACTAAGAGGGGGAGAGGAGCGAGAAATTCTTTTTCACACTGGATTAAGATTATTTTACTCTGTAGGGTTTTTTTTTTAAAAAAATAGTAGCCATGTTAGTCTGTGTTTTGGGCATATCAGGGAATAAAACACTGCAGCACTTGTGAAACTTCGAGGCATGAATTTATATACACCAGATATAGAGGCACAGAGTGATTAATCAGCATGACAGTTAAGTATGCTTCCCACAGCTCGCAATAGCAGATGATATCTGGTTGTTATTCGCATACGCACAGTAAACCCTTTTGTGTGGATTCACGGGGACTTGGGCTTCTGGGAACTGAAGTCCAAGAACAGCTGGAGTGCCAAGGTTTGCCATCACTGGTCTATATCAGTGACTAGCTGATTACCCGGCTTCGCTCGGGTTTTTCACCACTGTGCCGGCCCGACCTGGCCCCCCATTTGCCTTCCGCCTACTGTGAAAACTACAGTTGAGCTAAGAGGGCTACAGCTGAGCTAGTCAGATGATATCACAATCTCAACCTACCTGGGACTATGACATCAGCTCAATTACATCACTGGGAAACACACACATTGTATAGATCAATTGCTTCCCAATTTGGGGAGCGTACGCCCCCCATGGGGCTTGTGACCCCCGCAGTGCTGATCTCTCCAGCTCAAGGTACGTATGTGCCAAATTTCAGCGGGATCGGTCAAGGGGTGTGGCAGCCTTTAGAGCACATACAAGACTACACCTCTGTTTTATAGATATAGATGGTGAACCTTGGCACTCCAGGTGATCTGGAACCAACTCCCAGAAGCCCTGATCTGCCAGGGTGCTGACTTGGGCTTCTGGGAATTGGACACCTGGAGTGCCAAGATTGGCCATCACTGGTCCATACCATATGCAGTGAATTCAAGAAGGACGGGACATGGATGGGAGGGGAATTGAGTCCTGCCTGTGCCAACCATTGGGAAGCTTTCTCCTCACTTGCCTGGAGGGGAGATTTGCACAGGAGAAAAAGGCCCATGTTCTGCTTCGAGGCATTTAGACAGCCTAATGAAGAAAAAATGAAGTCTAATGAAACTGAGTAATGAGGGATCTTTTTCCCCAGCAGGGAGCCTCTTGGCATGAAATATTCAGCAAGGAAAAGCAAACGTAGTCAAGGGTGGGCTTGCAAAGAACAGCAAACATAAGCCGGGCCTGACCTAATGGAGACGTCCTCTCAATGTCAGACAGATATCAATGGGAAGAGATGAGTGGGACGGTCCCTCTCCTGGCACTACAACACAATAGTTGCTCCACGTAGAGAGGTGCGGGGAAAGAAGCTTCGCCCACATTCCTGACTAGTTGGTTAGTTTTCCAGGTGGGTTATGGGGAGATGTAGGGGCTCAGTGGTTAAGAAGCTCACCTTGTACACTGGAAGGCCAGCAAATCAGCAGTTCGAGACCCGGGTACTGCATGACGGAATGAGCACCCGCCGTCTGCCCCAGCTCCTGCCAACCTAGCAGTTCGAAAGCAAGAAATTGCAAGTAGATCAATAGGGACCACTTCGGTGAGGAAAGATCTTGGGTGCATGAACGGAGCCTCATTCGGGCGTCCCCTGAGCGGAGTTTCTCCAGCAAAAAAAATCCTTTCAATCCAGAATAATTTCTGACATGAAATTATTATAATGGGGAGACAATTGAAAGGTGGAGGTGGAATAAGAAAGACCATCTTAAGAAGGAGAATGATGTCCTATTACAGTGATGGCGAACCTTGGCACTCCAGGTGTTCTTGGACTTCAATTCCCATAAGCCCAAGTCAGCACTCCTGCTGTTCAGGGCTTCTGGGAATTGAAGTTCAAGAACAGCTGCAGTGCCAAGGTTGACCATCAGTGTCCATACCTGTCAAGTTTTGGATTTAGAAATAAGGGAAATTTTCCGGCAAACACAGGATTCTTGACAGCGATGCTTATCCTGTGCTGCCCTCCAATGGTGGCAATGGGGCATTGCAGTCTAATTAATACGGGATGACATCAGGGAAAAGGGTAAAATAAGGGGTTTTCCCGTCCAATATGGGATACTTGACAGCTATGCCACTGTCCCGTTATGGCTTCACAGAGACAAAACAAAGGGATGTTTGGAATTCCACTTTACTTTATTTGGCCAGCAAAGTATCTAAAGTCACCTTCACCCACCCAGGGTTCATAGCACTCAAAGCCAGCTGCATTATTTGTGTTCAAGATACGGGAAATTCCTCCAATACTATTCCCGTGCCCTGGTGGCAGCTGCTGTCCTGCAACCAAAAGGTTGTGAGTTCAATCCTGGCCAGGGCTCAAGCTTGACTCAGCCTTCCATCCTTCCAAGGTCTGTAAAATGGGTACCCAGCATGTAATTAACTTGTGAACCGCCCAGTGAGTGCATGAAGCGCCATGGGGTGGTATCTCAGTGTGATTGATTTGTTTTCTATCATTACAATCATAACACACTCAATAACAACACGGCACGTCAAATTTGTTGCGTGAGATAAGGCTGAGTCACTCCGCCACCGGGTAGGGCCAGCCCTGGCACGTTCTCCCCACTTCTTGCTTCCCCATAAACCCAATCTTGTAACTATGGCATTCTCCATCTTTTTATTTCCGGAATTGTAGAGATTTTTGCGCATTCTTGTGCACAACAAAACAACCTAGTAACAAAACGCTGTTGACTTGAGGGGTCAGAGCACTTCTTCCTAGCATGCTTGTGCCGCGCGCACAATCTTTTGAAAACCCAGGCTATTGAAAAGAGATGTCTTTATTTGTTTATTTGGATGCACAACACGATTTTCCACTTCCCCCTCAGAGCATGCCAACCCCACCATAGCTGAAGATTGCCACAGGACCAAAGCTTACCTCAAGTCTCCATGGCAACCCAGCCTGAAGCTCTTGCAAGGTGACAAAGGTAACAATTCTGCTTTTCTGTCAATTGGTAGATCTCTTGGATCCCGGCCTGATGAACAGCTGGAAATGCGAGTACAGGAGATAAATGCACAAGAAGAAGCATCTCAGCTTAGTTGGAAAACTTACTCAACCTGGCATGCTAGGGGTTCCTCTATGGGTCTCCCTTCCCTGCCTCTGTCCCTCCGAAGGTCTCTCCCTGCATTGGTTATGTGCTCTTGGGCAACATGAAAGGTCTGGGATATATCTAGCCTCCTGTGTGAACTGGCACATGTCCTCCTTTGGATGGGCAGAAAAGGGTTACGTAGTTGGCCATAACTTCAAGAGTCACCCATGGGTCTGCCAAGAACACGCTATGGCTCTCCTGCCCTCTGGCTGCATCCAAGCTTTCAACTCTTCCTAGCATAGTCAACTCAGTTCTCTCCACCGAAGAGAGTGATAGCGAACTTTGGCATACCAGGTGTTCTTGGAATTCAATTCCCAGAAGCTCAAGTCCCTGTGAATCTACATGAATGGGTTTACTGTATGGGCAGTTCAAGAACACCTGGAGTGCCAGAAAACCCATTCGTGTGGACTCACAGGGACTTGGTCTTCTGGGGTTTGAAGTCCAAGAACAGCTGGACTTCCAGTAAAACCCATTCGTGTGGACTCACAGGGACTTGGTCTTCTGGGGTTTGAAGTCCAAGAACACCTGGACTTCCAGTAAAACCCATTCGTGTGGACTCACAGGGACTTGGTCTTCTGGGGTTTGAAGTCCAAGCATAGCTGGAGTGCCAGTAAACCCATTCATGTGGACTGACAGGGACTTGGGTTTCTGGGAATTGAAGTCCAAGAACAGCTGGAGTGCCAGTAAACCCATTTGTGTGGACTCACAGGGACGTGGGCTTCTGGGAATTAAAGTCCAAGAACACCTGGAGTGCCAAGGTTCTCCATCACGGATCTAAGAGAAGGAGAGAAGGAGCAGCGGATGCTGAGAGAACTAAGCAAGAGAATGACTCTTGACATCCTCTGAATGGAGATGGGTCTCAAGTCCTCTGGTTCAGATCCCGGAAGAGCTTTATGGCAAGAACCAACACTCTTGAGGGTATGCAAGAGCAAAACCAAATTAGAAGATGGAGGGAGGAGCTCACTGGACAAGGAATAACGTTAAAGGAGGAGACGGCTGAGGATCTCAACTTTCCCTATGTCACTTGGAGGACCCTGAATAGGCTGAGGGTCAGAGTCCCTCAATGCAAGACCAACAGGCTCAAGTGGGGGCTGCTGGCAGACAACAATATGCCATACCTGTCAAGTATCCCGGATTGGCCGGGATTTCCCGTATTTTCACGCCAATTTTTGCCATTTCCCGCCCGGAGCTGCCGCTACCCCGTAATTTGGCAGTGGGGGGGGGGGGGAGTTACTACGCATGCATAGAAGGCTTCTGTGCAGAAGGGGATGTGTAGAAGCCTTCTACGCATGCGTAGAAGTGAGCTGCGCAGAACGGTTCTGTGCAGGTCCGTTCTACGCATGCATAAAAGCCTTCTACGCATGCGTAGAACAGACCTGCGCAGAAACATTCTGTGCAGGTCCCATAATCTCCGGAGCTGCGCTTGACAGGTATGCAACATGCTGTGTGAACGTGGAGAGGTACAGAATCCAGCTCGTTTACTAGTCTGCAAATTACTACTGGAAACCTTTACCTATTAGAATTTAAGTTTGACCATTGACAAAGTCAAGGAGGTGGCTTCATTTTGCCAGTTTAAAGTCTGATCTGGACAGGAAAGAAGAAGAGGCATGCTCAAGCGAGGAGGAGAAGTCACTCTCGGTGAATTGCTGCCTGATTAGCCAAGTGTCTTAAATGGCCAATTTGGGCTAGCAGCCTAGAGGCAGAAGAGGCACGTGTGAGCGATATGATGGCCTTCTCATGAACCTCCTAGATTTGAAGGCATAAAACGGAAGATGTCCCTCCCAGTTAAGAAAGAAAAGAGAGGGAGATATACCTGGCTTACTTTCCTAACTGAGGTCTCCTCCTTCTTCCCTCTCCTCCATCAATCTCACATTTTACTGTCGACCCTCTGGTAAACTGTGGCCATTCAGCCATTGCGGGAAAGACCAGAAGCCCTTCCAACATATTGCAACCATCTATTGATCTAATAATGGTGCTAAGAGAATATAACTTTGGCTCCCGATGGCTTCTCTTCACAGCACGCGGCTACATTTATGGACCTTTCCTTGCTCTTGCTCAAGTTCCCCAGCAATAAAAAGAAAGTTCAAGGACCCCATTTAAGCCTCTCCTGGAGTCAAGCGAGGAGCGTTTGCCAGGTAAAGAGATGGTCATCGCTTGCAGAAAAAAATGCAAGAGGAAAGGTCATAGCCGATTGATGTAGAAAGAGGAGGAGGTGACAAGACACATTGTCCATTGAAAGTCTAAGACAGTGGTTGAAGGTCTAGGACAGTGGTGGTGAACTCTGGCACTCCAGGTGTTCTGGGACTTCAATGCCAAGAAGCTCAAGTCTCTGTATGCACAATAAACCCATTTGTGTGAATTCACAGAGACCACGAAGAAGAACTTAATAAGAGCATAAGGGCAGAAATAGACATCATAGATTGTCCATAATTAGAACATTGTTATATTTAACAAGGATATACATAGCAATAACACTTCCATATCACCCCATATAGCACTTAGTACACTCTCTGAGCGGTTCACAAGTTAATTAACATTTTGCCCCCCATGATGCTGGTGTAGGGATGCCATAGGTCCCGTTTTTCTGTGATTTTCACGGATTCATGCTGTCCCGTCCGGTTCAAGGAAAAACATGTAAAAATCCAGGTTCAAGGAAAAATACTGTATGTAAAAAGCTACGGAGGATTCCTTAAGACTGCAAAGGGTTAAATGCATAGTCAGCATTCCTAGAGAGGAAAGGAACACTATGGATAGGAAGTGAGAAAGACAACTCTTCACTTCCCTTCCTCTCTAGGAATGCTGACTCTATGCATCTAACCCTTTGCAGTCTGAAGGAATCCTCTGTAGCTTTTAAAATATTTTTCAATACCAGACTTTTTAGAACTTTCTTCCAAGGGATCCTCATGTTGGGTTTGAAGGTGAGTACAACTCAATGGGTGTGTGTGTGTGTGAAGGGTAGGGTAAGGGTGACCTCAGGGAAAGGAAGGGTCTTAGAGTTTGCGTTGTCTAGTCATGCCAGCCACATAACCACAGAAATGTCTGCAGAAGCAGACAACACTGCCTCTTCGGTTTTGGAACAGAGATGAGCACTGAGCCCTAGAGTCAGATATGACTGGCTTTCGAGCAAGGGAGTCCCGGTTTGGGGGGGGAGATAGAATTATGGCAACCCGACACTGGTGACTCATTTTACTGACCTTGGAAGGATGTAAGAGGCTGAGCCAACCTCGATCTCCATCAGGATCAAACTCACAACATTCTGGATGCTGAACAGCAGTTTGACCCCCTGCACCACCAGGGCTCTGGGAAGAAGCAGAAGCCACAAGTCCATAACTCAATGGCTTCTATTGGGAGAGAGCTTTCACATCACTCCCTGAGTCTATTATTTATTATTTATTTACATACTTCTTATGTTTATATCCTGCCCTATTGGCCAAAGCCACTCAAGGCAATTAACATGCACCATTAAAACCATCATAAAACACACAATCATAAAACAATAAAATAGCCTAGTAAAACCAATCGGAAATAGTTAGTCGCAGATGTCTGCTAATGGGCCGGTTACAACAAAGACAAATCACCCAAAGCAGACACTACAACACAGGGCTAAATTGTTATGGAGTGACTCTCGGTACAGCTCAGCACTCACTTGTTTACCAAATCTTAAGTGAGGGGTCTCGACATATAAAACCTTGGTGGGGCATTCTGCATTCTTTAGTAAAGGTAGAGGGCTCCCTTACTCGGAAGCCAGTCGTATCCGACTCTAGGGTTCAGTGCTCATCTCTGTTTCAAAGCCGAAGAGCTGTCTGCTTCTGCAGACTTTTCCGTGGTCATGTGGCAGGCATGACTAGACACCGGAGCGCACGGGACGCTGCTTACCTTCCCACCGAAGTGGTCCCCATTTATCTACTTGCAATTTCTTGCTTTAGAATGGCTAGGTTGGCAGGAGCTGGGACAAAGACGGCAGCTCATTCCGTCCTGCAATACTCGGGAATTGCACTGCTGACCATCCGCCTGCCAGTCAGCGCCTTCGCCACTTGAGCCCTCCTCCCCAAAGGAACTGCGGTGGCTTAGTGGTTAAGACACTGAACTTGACAACCAGAAGGTCATCAGGTCAGCAGTTCGAGACCTGAGTACTGCACAATGGAGTGAGCACCCATCGCCTGTCCCAGCTCCTGCCAATCTAGCAGTTCGAAAGCAAGAAATTGCAAGTAGGTAAAAAGATACCACAAGGGACTTCAGTGGCTTCGTGGTTAAGGCACTGGCCTTGATGACTGAAAGGTCAGCAGGTTGGCAGTTTGAGACCCGAGTGCTGCATGATGGAGTGAGCCCCCAACTCTGTCCCAGCTCCTGCCAACCTAGCAGTTCAAAAGCAAGAAATTGCAAGTAAATAAATAGGTACCACTTCAGTGGGACAGGTAGCAGCATTCTGTGCACTCTGCTGTCTAGTCATTCCTTCCACATGATCATGGAAAAGTCTTCAGATGCAAACAGGGCTGGCTTTTGGGCTGTAAACGGAGATGAGCACCGTACCCTTGAGTCGGATACGACTGGCTTTCGAGCAAGGGATTCCTATTCTTGTTCCCACCACCAGCACGCAACCTCTGACTTCCCAACTTCCTGCTACGCGGTGCTTCCTCCAGCGCGTAAGCTGTTTTTAGAAACAATGTGAAGACTGACAAGTTGAAAACGTTCCACAGCCGACACCACAAGGGCTATTTTGGGTTCTTCCTCTTGCCGGGAAATGGCTCGGGACAAACTCTCTCTACCCAACCTCTCATATTGCAAAGGCATACGTAGAAGTGAAAAATTGGACACTGTCTTCTTGCATGGGGGCAGCGGGGTGGGTGGGGGGGTGGTGGGGCAGGAGCCCCAAGGGTGGAAGGGATCAAAGGCTTGATGCTCCAGTATCCACTTTCTCAGAGCAATCTGCCAAATGCTTGTGGAAGGCTGTCAAGGGACACAAGGAAGATGAATCGCCCTCTCTCTACCCTTCCAGGCACCCAGCATTGAAAAGGCACAAAGCCGGCGCCCACACTTCAGAAGGGAGCATGTGACCACCTTGCAAAGAGTAGTACTGCTGTAGTAGCCCTTTCTCTCTCTCCTGAATCGTCCTTCCACTCAGCTTCAACAGAGATGACCCTTCGTGGGTTCTGGGATTAAAAGAGAGGAGCAAACTTCTCTGTCTAATCACTCTAAAAGATGCATTCTTTTATACACATCTATCATGTCTGCCTGCCTCTTTCCCTCTCTCCACACACACACACACTCACACACTTTATTTATTGATTTTTTAAAAGCTTAAAAGGAAGCCAGAGGAACATTGCAGCATTGGGAGATTAGGTAGGTAGGTAGGAAGGAAGGAAGGAAGGAGAGAGAGAGAGAGAGGAAGAAAGGAAGGATGGAAGGATGGATGGATGAATGGATAGATAGAAAGGATGGAAGGAAGGAAAGGAAAGGGAGGGAGGATTAGGTAGATAGGTAGGAAGGAAGGAGTAAGATGATAGATAGATAGATAGATAGATAGATAGATAGATAGATAGATAGATAGATAGATAGATAGATAGATAGGAAGGAAGGAAGGAAGGAGTGAGATGATAGATAGATAGATAGATAGATAGAAAGGAAGGAAGGAAAGATGGAAGGAAGGAGATCAGGTAGATAGGTAGGAAGGAAGGAATGAGATGATAGATAGATAGATAGATAGATAGATAGATAGATAGATAGATAGATAGATAGATAGATAGATAGATAGATAGATAGATAGATAGAAAGGAAGGAAGGAAGGAAGGAAGGAAAGATGGAAGGAAGGAGATCAGGTAGATAGGTAGGAAGGAAGGAAGGAATGAGATGATAGATAGATAGATAGATAGATAGATAGATAGATAGATAGATAGATAGATAGATAGATAGATAGATAGATAGATAGATAGATAATGTTGTGATCCAGCCCTCCTCCGACTCTGAAGATAGCCTGGATCAGGAGGCACTCGCTATGCACCTGCGACACAAGCAAGCTAGAACTAAGTACCAGAGAAGGCTCCCAGCTGATACCGATTAGATGAGAGGCTTATAAGGAAGCTTGTTGCAGCACTCCAGCATCGGTACAATTCTTCAGTGCAAAGACCGACACCCTGCTTGACTTCAGATTGCCTGCCTAGACCCTGACTTCTCTGCCAACCATGACAACACCCCTGGACATCCTTCGGACTAGACGCTTGCTTGACCCACTGGTAACCAGACCTCAGCTTGCTCTTTGGACTTTGCTATTTGGACTCTCTTTGAATAGACTCTCTGTGTAGCGCCGCTGCATGGCGACAATGCCCGTTGGGTAGGTCAGCATAGACAGATAGATAGATAGGATTAATTATTAAATGCAAATTTAAGCCCAACTGCCAACAGACCTTCAGTCGAAACTTTAAATGAGCCTCCGGAGGCAGCAGACTCCCAGTACTACAAAAGAACCAACAAAAAAAGAGAGAAAACAAGATTAAGACATTATTCCTAACCCCATTTCCAAATTGCAAATCATGCAGAAACCAAGACTTTTATCAGGCACCAGCTGTTAATAGCTTACTGTGGGGTGGAGGGCCCCCCCCCTCAAGCTGCTATTGCAAGATACGAAGCAGAAAACATCTCTGTGGGATGAGCGAACAGCCCCCACCCTACCCCATGTACACGTGTTCCCTGTGCGTCTCCTTCCCACATCTCTTCAGTTGCAATAAACGATCCCCTTTGTCAGGTGAAAAGGGGAGAGAAACACCCACAAAGGAGGAGAAGGTTTCAAGAAGGCTTCGCTTAGATTCAAGGTCCCATCCAAGGTGACTCATCGCAGCTTCAAGTTTTACTGGGAGGAACGCCAGCCAACCCATGTGTAAACAATGGCTTCTCGGGCTGTTTTCATGTTGGGCTCTTAAAAATATATATATATATATATATCCAGCAGAAGAGAAAGGGAGGAAATGGCTAAGACGCTGACTGGAAGGTCAGCAGTTCGATTCCCGAGTACTGCAGGACGGAATGAGCTCCCGTCTTTGTCCCAGTTCCTGCCAACCTAGCAGTTTGAAAGCAAGAAATTGCAAGCAGATAAATAGGGACCACTTTGGTGGGAAGGTAAACAGCATAAACTGCAATGGCTCAAGTGGCTAAGACTGATTGGAAGATGGGAGGTCACCATTTGGATCCCCGAGGACTGCAGGACGGAATGAGCTCCCATCTTTGTCCCCCAGCTACTGCCAACCTAGCAGTTCAAAAGCAAGAAATTGCAAGCAGATAAATAGGGACCACTTTGGTGGAAAAGGTAAACAGTGTTCTCTGCACTCAGGTGTCTTGTCATGCCTGCCACATGACCACAGAAACGTCTGCAAAGGCAGACAGCACTGGCTCTTCGGCTTTGAAACAGAGATGAGCACTGAACCCTAGAGTCGGATACGGCTGGCTTTCAAGCAAGGGAAACCTTTACCTTTATAGCTTGCGTGCCTTCCCAACTCCATCTCATTTTCATGTGGCTCCATTCCATACGCAGTAGTCGCAGTGTGAAAAATCAGGTCCATGTCCTATCCACAGTTCCCAATATGGACCAGTCAACATGACAGTGGAAGAATGCCAAGAAGGAGGGAGTAACAGACATTTGGTCTTTGTTTTCAGCAGAGGATCTTGCCATCAAGAGCAGGGATTATCAACCTGTGGCCCACCATTTCATGTGGGCCCCCACTGTCTCCACCACACCAGGAAGTGCCATGTGGTGTAGGAAGGCCAAAATAGCCCACGAAGCTGTCTGAGCGAGTGTAACCTGGCCCCTGGCTTTAAAAGGTTGAGAACTCCTGATCTAGAGTCTAGACCAGTGATGGCGAACCTTGGCACTCCAGCTGTTCTTGGACTTCAATTCCCAGAAGCCCACGTCCGTATGAATCCAATTGAAGTCCAAGAGCAGCTGGAGTGCTGCAGTAAACCCATTCGTGTGGATTCACAGGGACTTGGGCTTCTGGGAATTGAAGTCCAAGAATAGCTGGAGCATAGCTGTCAAGTATCCCTTATTGGACGGGAAAACCCCTTATTATACCCTCTTTCCCGCTGTCATCCCTTATTAATTAGACTGCAATGCCCTATTGCCAACATTGGAGGGCAGCACAGGATAAGCATAGCTGTCAAGTATCCCTTATTGGCCGGGAAAACCCCTTATTTTACCCTCTTTCCTGCCATCCCTTATTAATTAGGCTGCAATGCCTATTGCCACCATTGGAGGGCAGCACAGGATAAGCATAGCTGTCAAGTATCCCGTATTTGCTGAGAAATTTCCATTATTTCCAAATCCAAAACTTGACAGGCATGAGCTGGAGTGTCAAGGCTTCAAATCATGGGTCTAAACCAATGCTACCCAACCTTTGGTTCTTGGAATTCAATTCCCAGAAGCCTAAGTCAATTCCCCAAAGCACTGACCAGCCCATGAACTGACTTAGACTTCTGGGAATTCAAGTCTGGCTGTGGGGCCTGGACCCACATCAGGAAACACTGATTTAGATCTTTAACCAGATTACTAACCGAACCACCAAGAGGGACTTTGTCTAATGCTTTACTACCATCAAGATAAAGTACACTGGCGACATCCCCACAATCCACTAAGCTAAGAATCTGATTTTGAGACAGAGAGGAAGGACAAATGAGACAGCGGAAGGAAGGGATTCAAAGACAAAGAGACAGAAAGAGAACCGTCTGGCAGGATTTATCCATAACTGAATCCATGGCATAGGAACCAGAATGTTTGCAAATGGACTTGGCGCTTGCATCTTCCCTGCAGTAGAAGCCAGGCTGTTTATCTTTACTACTGATGGCCCTACCGCTGTTTCGGCACTGCTGGGGCGCTGGCAGCTTCGGGCATCTCTGTCTTCATCTTATAAGCTCTTTTGTGGTAAGGAAGCCAACTGGCTGGCAACAGCTGGGATGAACAAGAACACAAATGGCGCAAACAAAAAGAAGAGAAAGGACCGGAGGCCAAATTTCCCATCTTCAGTAGCTTCTCTCTACACCAACCTAAGGCCTGTGGGCCGGATCTAGCCGCTGGCACATTTCATGTGGCCCCCAACCCCTCCAAGGGTATTTGAGAAACAAAATGGCTGCTCCTTTGAAGCTGTTAGGACAAAATGACCACCCCCATCATGTAGGCAGGGCAAAATGGCTGTCCAACCCTCGAAGCTGGCTGAGAGAGCGTGACCCTGCCCCCGGCTTGAAAAGATTGGGAACCCTTGCTCTACACAGTAGTGACTGTGGGTCAAAGAAGGGCATCGCCCGAAGCACAGTCAACTTCATCTACTTTGATACCCAGTATCTTTTTCTTGAGGGACTGCGGTGGCTTAGTGGTTAAGATCCTGAGCTTGACAACTAGAAGGTCGGCAGGTCAGCTGTTCGAGACCCAAGTGTTGCATGACGGAGTGAGCTCCTGTCATCTATCCCAGCTCCTGCCAACCTAGCAGGTTGAAAGCAAAAAAAAAAATGCAAGTAGATAAATAGGTAGCGCTGCGGTGGGAAAGGTAACAGAATTCCTTGTGCTCTGATGTCTAGTCATGCCAGCTACAAGACCACGGAAATGTCTGCAGACACATACAGAGAAAGGTGGAATGTGGCAATAAATGATAAATTAACATTAGAATTAAAAGTCAAAAAAGAAATTTTTAAAGAAATCAAATTTTAAGGAAATATGGGGAGAGTTTCTAGACTATGTACTGATAAAAAGAAAGGCCAAGAAAAATTGTCATTCTGGAAATAAGGATAAATTACAAATCAGGGAGATTGTAGAATAAACATGGTAAAAGATACATACATATTGTCCTGCTGGGTGAAGCGAACACATTGTACTTTTGTATATTGTAATAGTGTGTTTTGTTTGTTTTGCTGTTTTATTGTTTTGTTTTGTTGTTATATTGGTTTATTGTAATGTGTAATCATTGGTATTTTTGTAATAAAAATATTAAGAATAAAAGAGGAAATGTCTACAGACGTAGACAGCGCTGACTTTTGGGCTACAAACAGAAATGAGCACTGCACCCTGGAGTCAGATATGACGGCCTTGCAATGGAGACCTTGGCCTCTACTAATCTCTAGGAAGGCTTTCCCTCCTACCTTCCAGATGGTTGGTTGGGAGAATCCCTGGGGATTAGGTAGGGCAGTGATGGCAGACCTCGGCACTCCAGGTGTTCTTGGACTTCAATTCCCAGAATCCCAAGTCAGCACTCCAGCTGCTCAGTGCTTCTGGGAATTGAAGTCCAAGAACACCTGGAGTGCCAAGGCTGGCCACCATGGCTCTATAGCTTCCTTTAAGGAGTCAATCCTCTTTTCCTGCCATCTCCCACTTTTCTTCCTAGCCTGAAAGAAATGCCACTTAAACATCATATCCATGCCTCCACTTCTTCTTCTCCAGTATCCGAATCCAAATATTGGCGCTCCTCATGGCGATCAGCCATGAAGACTGTCCTGGGAATATACTGCAGTGGCCTTTCATCTGCCTTCTGCATTGCAGCATGACATCCGTACCACTGATCCAGTTCCATGAGTCACTTTCTGGTCCTGAGTCCTTTTGGCACCCAAAGTCCTCATCATCATCCCCAGGCCAGGATGGATGAAGCTACTGCCCTCCATCGAAATGCATTCAAGTGGGATTTAATCCATTTGGGAACCATCACCTTTCCCTGTGGACTTCGCCACCCAAGGCCGCTAGTCCTCAGGGTGGTCAGGTTCCTTAACTGACACTCGGCATTGAGTCGCCGGCAAGAGGGTCTACTCCCATGATGGCCAACCTTGGAACTCTAGGTGCTGACTCCAAGTCAATCAAGGCTCCTGGGAACTGAAGTCTAAGAACAGCTGGAGTGCCAAGGTTCACCATCAGTGAGGAAGGGTCTGGGGCCCCCAACACACCAACACACCATCCCTGGGGAAGGAAATTAACCAAGACATTCCAGGGGGAAGAGAGAGAGAATCTGCACACGCACACATGCACACACGCGCACATGCACACAGAGGTTCTGTAGATTTGCTTCCAGTTCCTGGCTTCTTCTCTAAACTGAGCTCTCTCCGTGTCCAACAACTCCGCAGTTCCTTGTGGCATTGTTATTTCATAATGTTGAGTGAATGAAGCCAAGTCGCTTAGCTTTTCTGACACTCCTCGCGAATGCCCCGGAGCAGCTGCAATAGCATGGGTGGCAGGAGGGAAAAGGCAAGGCGAAGGAAGAGAAGGAGGGGGACAAGAGGAGATGAGAAGGGAAGCGACAGCCTGTTTATCACCTCGCAAGGCAGGAAAAGGCCCCAGGAGACCATGATGCCAACCTGTAACAATCTGGCTGGATGGTGGCAGTGAAGGGACCACTTCCAGAAAGCTGGCCGGCCAAAGGTTTTTCACGGGAGGTGGAGCGAGGGAATGGAAGAGAAGAGGCAGAGAAGGGGAGGAAAAGGACAGATGTGCCGGAAGAGCAAAGAGAGCGATGGAAAAATACGGGTTCGTGGGTCTCTGCTGTCAGCAGTTCGAAACCTGAGTCCTGGACGATGGAGTGAGCTCCCATCTACAGGTATGTCCCAGCTCCTGCCAACCTAGCAGTTCGAAAGCAAGAAATTGCAAGCAGATATACAGATACAACAAGGGACTGCGGTGGCTTAGTGGTTAAGACGCTGAAGTTGACGACTGGACGGCCGGCAGGTCAGCTGGGACAAAGACGGGAGCTCATTCCGTCCTGCAATACTCGGGAATCGAACTGCTGACCATCCGCCTCCCAGTCAGCATCTTAGCCACTTGAGCCCTCCTCCCCAAAGGAACTGCGGGGGCTTAGTGTTTAAGACACTGAACTTGACAACCAGAAGGTCATCAGGTCAGCAGTTCGAGGCCTGAGTGCTGCAAGACGGTGTGAACACCATCTATGTCCCAGCTCCTGCCAACCTAGCAGTGCGAAAGCAAGAAATTGCAAGTAGATAAATAGGGACCACTTCAGTGGGAAAGTAAACAGTGTTCTCTGCACTCTAGTCATGCCTGCCAAATGTCCACAGAAAAGTCTGCAAATGCAGACAGCCCTGGCTCTTTGGCTATAAACAGAGAAGAGCATTGAACCCTAGCGTTGGATACGACTGGCTTTTGAGCAAGGGTGACCTATTTGTATTCGGCTCCTCTAATGATGGCAATGCAACAGAAGCAAACGTAATGCATTCGCCAGTAAAAGCAGCCATGTCCATAAGAGCATCACTAATAATAATAATTTCATGTCACAAATTGTGGAAGAAACTCCGCTCAGGGAATGCCCAAATGAGGCTCCTTTCATGTCCCCAAGAGCTGGGACAGGCGCTCAAATCCGTCATGCAGTCCCGAGGTCTCGAACTGCCGACTTGCCAGCCTTCCAGCTAACAAGGCGAGCGTCTTAACCCCTGAGCCACTACATCCCCTACAGCATCGCTTGGGCCTCTGCATCCACTCAGCCGCTGCTGGCCTTTCAAACATCTCTGCTTCTCACCTCCTCTGGAGAGGGATGAGAAAAGAGCAATTGCGCATCAGAGGGGAGAATCGTCTGTACTGACCCTCATCGGCGCTTCCCCACCACCACCACCCCAAAACACCTAGTAATGTAAAGCAACTGAGGGACCAGCCACCTCTTCATATAATGAGAACTCAAGGCAGTTGGGCGTTAGTTTGAAATGTGTTCTTGCCCACCGGCAACTGTCAGGAGACAGGCAAGTGATGTTCTGCCCTTATTAAAGCATGTGTATCATCTTCAAGCGTTGCCCCAGGGGAAGTGTATTACAGTAGCTGGCCTGGTAGGGGTTGCAGAAGCACCTACAAAGTTGCCTTCTATCGATCCAAAGTCCAGGCCTTTCAACGCCTTTAGTATCAACCCTGGCTATCACCGAGGGCTTCCAAGATTTCACATTTCCTTTCGGGAGGTGCAGCCGGCCAGGACATTTGGAAACTTCACCATGCACAATGAGCACCTATAGCTGTGCTTCCCAGAAACTTCGGTCAATTCGCCAATGCATCGGTCGGGAAACACTGCTGTGGTTGCCCGCGTTCATAATTGGCCAAACCTTTCCCGATGGGCTCGCTCGCTAGCACACAGCTGAGAACCACCACGGGCTTTGCTGGAAAGGCAATTGGGGTTCGGGCTATATTGATAGTTTGGGGAACAATCCATATTGCCTTGGCTGATGGCTCTGAGAGAAGTAGGGTAAAAGTCATGAGGTGATGAACTCAAGTTAATTACACAGTATCTCACTCCTGGTCGTGGACTTAGTTGTGCAAACCGGCCGCACCAGACAAGTTAATTAAGTATAGTTACCCGGAGTCAACATAGCCAAGATAAGGCGAGAACAATGGGTGTCGCCAACCCTGTTAATTAGATTCTAGAGAACTGTAAAACTTGGGAACTTCTGAGTAACTTCCAATAGTGGTCAATGTAACTCGACCACCGGAATGACCATATATGCAAAGCCTTCTGTAATGGGATCATGTGCAACCTATGCACAAAAGATCCCGAAGTAGGGTAATAAATACAGACCACCCGAGCCAATCGGGACTGGACTTTCACCGCACACTCATCTCATGTGCCTTTCCTTGTGGCCAGTCATTCCGACCTCTGTGGGCCATTGCAACCCACTGCTCTGTGAATCCACACGAATGGTTTTACTGCACGAATGTGCAGTAAACCCATTCGTGTGGATTCAACAGAGCAGTGTTTCCCAACCTATGGTTCTTGGACCTCAGTTCCCAAAAGCTTAAGTCAATTCCCCAAAGCACTGATCAACCAATGCACCGACTTAGACTTCTGGGGATTGAAGTCCCCTTGAGGGGTGTCAGCCCCATGTTGGAAACCATGGGTCTATAGTAGGAGTGCCCAAACTACAGCTCATGGGCCGGATCCGGCCCTCGACACCAATTCATCTGGCCTGCATCACCCTCGCCGCTCCCGGAACTGGAAGTAAGACATGCGTGTTTTACCTTTGCTTCTGGCGGGAGGAACCATGTGACCAGCATGTTCAACCATGTGACCGGCCTGTGGCCCAAAAAGTTTGAACACCCCTAGTCTATAGCAATTCAGGATAGCAAGGTCACCCTTCTCTGGAAAGGTGTTTAGCCTGTGTGGTGGACAGAGAATTGATTGCAGTGGCACGGAACAGAGGTGCATGTGTTGAAAGAGATACAGTCTATCAATATGATGCTGACAACTTAAAGCTTCTGGAACGTGGCAGGCGAAGGGCTTAAATAAACCCGAAAGTAAATGGGCTTCGGCGTGAATCGGAGACCACAGAAAGCGAGAACGGAGGCAATTAAGACTTTTGCATCGGCTCGGAAACCCAGCTGCTCAAAGGAAAACAAGCTTATCTCCTGTTTGCATCACTTGGTGGACACAACAGGCGGATGATTGACTGCGCGCACACTCGGCGCAAAGCTCCCCTGCGTGGCTGGTATGAAAACTCATTAGACAGTGCTTCAATATCAGAGCGATCTGTGTAATTAAACTCCTGGTTGGCAGGAGGGCTTTGTGAGACCTCCGAAGTAGGTCCCTTCCTGCCAGGCAAGGGTGGTTTTCTTGTGAATGTAATTCCATGTTCTTTCTGTCTAATGACAGCCAGAAACCGAGGGATAGGAAATGCAGAAGTGCCGCTACAAAAGAAACAGAAAGGAAATGGGGGTAATGCAAGGCAAATGTGGAAGACAGGGACAGAGGTCTCCAAAGCTATTTTCATAATGCTAATAATTTCGTGTCAGAAATTATTCTGGGTTGAAAGGATTTTTGTGGAAGAAACTATGCTCACGGGACGCCCGAATGATGCTCCTTTTATGTCCCCAAGAGCTGGGACAGAGACAGGCGCTCAATCCGTCATGCAGTCCCCGGGTCTTGAACTGCTGACTTGCCAGCCTTCCAACTAACAAGGCGAGCTTCTTAACCTCTGACAGCAAAGAATAGAATCACCGAATGATGGCGCTGGGAGGGGCCTTTGAGGCCATCGAGTCCAACCTCCTGCTCGATGCAGGAATCTGAATCAAGGCAGATGTGAGGGTTGCGCAATCCTCTCTTGAGCGCTTCCAGGGTTGAAGCGCTCGCTCGCCACCTATCAAGGCAGTGGGTTCCGCTGTCGTACCGCTCTAACAGTTAAGAGGTTCTTCCTGATATTCATCCTGTCTCTGGCTTCCTTGAGTTTGAGCCTGTGATTATGCGCCCTGCACTCTAGGATGACGGAGGACAGATCCTGCCCTTCCTCATTATGACCATCTTACAAGTATTTGAAGAAGGCCACCATTATCTTCCCCTCTCGTCTCCTGCAATGGTCCAGCTGACAACACCTCCGAGACTTTGCAAAAGCAGTGTCCACCCAGAATAATATCCCAGTAGTTCTCCAAGTTAGCAACATCTAGCTCAGCGGCTGCTCGTCTTCGAAACCTTCAGGTAGAAGGGGCGCATTGATGAAGACGTCACTAAGCTGTTTCATTCTCACCCTGCCAAGATGGAACAGATGTTGCATTGCTCAGAACCTTATTAAGCTCAAGCTAGAGGGAGGGAGCAGCGGGGGCATTGCAGAGAAGTCCATGGTTAGAAACCAGTGCATTCCTTGATTGTTAAAAGACGTCTACATGGCATCGCATGAGCTTGTCTGATCTGCCAATACCTTGCAACACTGGGTTCCAATTTGCATTTTTTGGCAATAGGTCATCGGAAAGATAAATGCTAAAGGTCACCCTGGCTCAAAAGCCAGTTGTATCTGACTCTAGGGCTCAGTGCTCATCTCTGTTTATAGCCAAAGAGCCAGCGCTGTCTGCTTCTGCAGACATTTCCATGGTCATGTGGCAGGCATGCCTAGACGCCAGAGCGCACGGAACGCTGTTTTACCTTCCCACCGAAGTGCTCCCTTATTTATCTACTTGCAATTTCTTGCTTTCGAACTGCTAGGTTGGCAGGAGCTGGGACAGAGACAAGCGCTCGTTCCATCGTGCAGAACTCGGGTTTTGAACTGCTGACCGTCTGCCTCCCAGTCAGTGTCTTAACCACTTGAGCCACTGCAGTCCCAGGTCATTGGAAAGGTCAATGCTAAAGGTATCCCTTTGCGACCACATCCCCAATGCCCAGATAAGAGAACAAAGCGGAAACAGCGAAGCTGTGGCCAAAGATCACAAATACAGAAATTGTGCTGGGCTGGACTTGTCTCTCAAATGACAGCTGGACGTTGGGCAGCAGGAGTCACCAAGTGGTGTCCCAGAGAAGTATAAAGTCCCCCTGGCAGCCCCCCCCCCCACCCAAAATAAATAAATAAAAAAGATTGGAAGACCCAATCGTTAAAAGTTTTGGTCAAACCTGGAGGAGAATAGTCTGGTCTAAGGTTGCCATATGTCCAAGTTTTCCAGGATTTTCCCAGATTAAAGCTGTCCTGTCCGGTTCAAGAAAAAACATGCAAATGTCCCAGATTTTTAAATTTGAACACAGGAAGCAAGATCACCCCTTACCAAGGGATTTTTGCAAAGAGTTAATTCACTGCTTCCTTGCCTTTCTTTCAATTATCCTGCTTGAAAGCAGTGAAGGCAAAACAGCACCCTGAGAAGCCCGCCGGGGAGGGGAGACACTTGCAAGCGAGATAATTGAAAGAAAGGCACGGAGACAGTGAAATAACTCTTTGCAAAAACCCCTTGGCTCACCTTGAAGTTTGGGGGACAACAAGTCGTCCTCAGCCCTTTTCCTCAAAAGCCAGGAGGGAGCAAGAAATGCCCATATCTAACAATCCAAACGTCCACCATACACCGGGATGGAGGATTCCTTCCTCATGTGACCACAAAGGGTTAATTGCATAGGGTCGGTATTCCCTGTCTGCCATGGACAGGGGTTCTGCAGGGTATTAGAGCCACAGTCTCCCTGACAGCCCCATCCAATGCATGCACAGTTTGAAGAATGCAATGGCTGTCCCGGTTTGGTGGGAGAGAATTATGGCAACCCTAGTCTGGTCAATCAAGGAAAACCGTCATTGGAATGTAAACATGGATTTTATTTATACTCTGATGAAACCCAGAGAGGATTGTGTCCTGAAACTAGAATGCATCTTGGTCTTTTAAGGGCTGTGGGTGGCTCAGCGGTTAAGAAGCTCAGCAGTTCGAGACCCAGGTCCGGCATCATGGTCTGTCCCAGCCCCTGCCAACTTAGCAGTTCGAAAGCAAGACATTGCAAGTAGATCAATAGGGACCACTTCGGTGAGAAAAGATCTTGGGGACATGAAAGGAGCCTCATTCGAGCATCCCCAGAGCGGAGTTTCTCCAGCAAAAATCCTTTCAACCCAGAATAATTTCTGTCACGAAATTATTATTATAAGGGCATGCCAGGCCATGATGATCAGACGATCAGAGGATGGCTTTTCCACCCTGTCACCTGCTTCCATAGATTTTGGTTTCCATTGGGAGATCTGCACCACCATGAACCTGCCCTCAGGGTGACATTAATTGCAATCGATGCATAGATGCTCCCAGTATCGCTTCTCTTCTTCTGGGATTTTATGTCCCCAGAATGTATTGCCAGCAAGCCACAGGGAGTGGGGAGGGGTTGGAAAATTGCAAAAGCAACATTCATTCTGCTCCAAGTTGGTGCCTTGACAAGGCCCTTCTCCGCTCCGCGTCCAACAACTGTCTCCACATCAAAAGCGAAGAGAGCAAGTTAAATTGGTGATTGATCTTTAATTTCAAGAAGATTTTAGATTTATCTTCTGAAGGCCTCGAGATCCGGAGGATTGGAGAAAGCGCCGAGGAATGGCAGCTAGGGGACTATAAATTATTCTGCCATGGAGATAGCAATGTCATATTTCAAACGGGCATGAGACTTGTGTTAAGGGCAGAACGGGGCAATTCTCTTTTCAAATACAAGTTGGCAAATGGGATGAATGATGATGGCTGTACATGGCAGACCTCAGCTATATTAAGCTCATAGCTGTCAAATATCCCTTATTTGCTGGGAAAACCCCTTATTTTACCCTATTTCCTGCCGTCATCCCTTATTAATTAGACTGCAATGCCCTATTGCCACCATTGGAGGGCAGCAAAGGATAAGCATAGCTGTCAAGTATCCCTTATTTGCTGGGAAATTTCCCTTATTTCCAAATCCAAAACTTGACAGGTATGATTAAGCTGGGTATTGTGGGCGAGGGCTGTACCACGTCAGGCCCACTTCGGCTGTGCTTCTAAGTTTGGACATTGACTCGGCTGAAAGTTCTGGTATTTCCCCATTGCTCTCTCTCGCTTTTTAAAAATATTTTCTTCCACGCGTTACTGGTACACCAGTATGAAATGGGGCTGCGGTGGCTCGAGTGGTTAAGACGCTGAACTTGCAGATTGGAAGGTCCCAACGCACATTATACAGTATTCGTAGAGAGGCGATAAAAGTAAAAGTAAAGGTTTCCCTTGCTCGAAAGCCAGTTGTATCCGACTCTAGGGTGCAGTGCTCATCTCTGTTTCAAAGCCGAAGAGCCAGCATTGTCTGCTTCTGCAGACATTTCCATGGTCATGTGGCAGACATGACTAGACACTGGAGCGCATGGAGCGCTGTTACCTTCCCACCGAAGTGCTCCCTATTTATCTACTTGCAATTTCTTGCTTTCGAGCTGCTAGGTTGGCAGGAGCTGGGACAAAGACGGGAGCTCATTCCGTCCTGCAGTACTCGGGAATCAAACTGCTGACTTTCCGCCTCCCAGTCAGTGCCTTAGCCACTTGAGCCACTGCACGCGCATAAATAATCATTAAAAATATGATTCCTTGATAAAAGACCACAAGTCTGAAAACCTAATAAACCGGATAGCTTCGGAAATATCCTCACTTCTACATATCTATCTACAAGTTGTATTTCATGGACCTCCAGCTTTTACTTAGGGTCCCTTATACCAATATATATTTTGTATTTTCTGCATATTTTTTGCATATGCTTAGTAGTATTTTCTTTTGGTCCCTGACCTTGTGAGAGTTTATTATTTGTTGTACACCTGATTCTCGGGACATTTAGCTTTCAGTTTTTGAACTAAGATATTTTTTGTATCATTATTAGGACTTGAATTGTCCCCCTTGCACTCATTGACTGTACCTCATTACTTGCTTTAGTAAAGCTATTTTCTACAAACGGTTTTCTTGCTCCTTTTCAGGCGATAAATAAGTACCATTTCGGTGGGAACAGTAGACAGCGTTGCATGCACTCCAGTGTCTTTCGGCATGCTTGCCACATGACCACAGAAATGTCTCTTTGGCTATAAACAGAGATGACCACTGAACCCTAGAGTCGGATACGACTGGCTTTCGAGCAAGGGTGACGGTGATCGGTTAGTATGAAAGAACTTGTGTCTTGCATTTTTCTCTCCCCCCCCCCCCCCCCAACCTTAGCTGCTGGCTATGAAATGCTGAGTTCTTCAACTTCTCTCAATATGAGACCCTAAGATGTTGAACATAAGAACCGCCTTGCTGGAAGAGGCCACAGGAGCCCATCATCCAGTCCAGCCTTCTCTCTCACACAGAGTGGCTCACCATGTGCTTCAGGGTATTATTCCCAAGCACATGCCTTCACCTGCTTAGGATTCCCTGGAAATGGCATTGAGAGGGAACCAATATTAAGATTCAGGTGCAATGTTCTTGTATTCAAATGCAGTCCGTAGATTGATGAGTCTCTGAACAGGAGGTGATTCATCGGCTAAGGGTGATGGAGTTGTGTATTACACACTGCTGATTGTGTCATGGGGGATATTGTGCTTTGTTCTTCTAGCATGCCCACAGGAGTGGTGGTGAGGGTGTCGTGAATTTTAATGGGGGGGGGAGGGGGCAATCCTAAACTCTGTGGCTGATCCTGATCCATCACTCCTTCCGGCCAGACCACCTGTCACCAGGCAGGTAAAAGGGCTCAGTGATTCATTACACACCAAATGTGGAGAGGAAGGAAGAGCTAACCTGGAGCTTGATCTCTGCCCATAGCTGTCAAGTATCCCTTATGGGCAAGGAAAACCCCTTATTTTACCCTCTTTCCTGCCGTCATCCCTTATTAATTAGACTGCAATGCCCTATGCCGCCATTGGAGGGCAGCACAAGATAAGCATAGCTGTCAAGTATCCCTTATTGGCCAGGAAAACCCCTTATTTTACCCTCTTCCCTGTCGTCATCCCTTATTAATTAGACTGCAATGCCCTATTGCCACCATTGGAGGGCAGCACAGGATAAGCATAGCTGTCAAGTATCCCGTATTTGACGGGAAATTTCCCTTATTTCCAAATCCAAAACTTGACAGGTATGTCTCTGCCAGTTGACCTCCTGTGACCCTCTAATGCAGGGGTGCCCAAACTATGACCCATTGGCCAGATCTGGCCTCCGATGCCAATTCATACAGCGCCACGACACCCTCTTCACTCCCGGAAGCCGTTCAGACCGGATGAATTGGCTTTGGAAGCCAGATCTGGCCCACGGGCCCTAGTTTGGGCACCCCTGGTTTAAGCAGAGCTTAAAATCTATCTCATCCAGTTGCAAAACATATCTGTTGTGAAACAGATTGCAAGGCGCGTTTTTACTTCTGCTTCCGGTGGGAGGAACCACGTGACCGGCCGCTGAGCCACGTGACCGGCCCATGGCCCGAAAAGTTTGGGAACCCCTACTCTAATGTGACTGGCAGGGCTGTGGAGCTGTTGTGAAAGAAATGTGGGCATTTTTTAAAAAAAAAAGACTTCCAGCACACTTACCCCCCCCCCCCCCCTTTCATTTTTGGAGAATCAACCAACTGCAAAATTGCCTTCTCATCCTACTGAAATCTTATTGCTTCAGAGGGCGAGGGAGCTGAAAGGCTGGAGGAGGAGGAGGAGGAGGAAGAGGAGATACCTGTGATTCTCTCTCTCTTTTTTCATCAAGGTGGGAGGCCCAGTCCTCCCTGCTTCTGCCAATCTGTGGAGAAAGCCAGGCTTGGGGAAGGGCCCATAGAAAACTCCCATGGCTAGCTGCTCTTCTTCTTCTCCTCCTTCTTCTTCCCGTCCTACAGTACTTGGGTCTTGAACTGCTGACTTTCCAGTCATCAAGTGCTGGGTTGGCAGGAGCCAGGACAGAGACGGATACTCGCTCCATCACGCAGCACTCAGGTCTCGAACTGCTGACCTCAAGCTCAGCATCTTAACCACTTGAACCACCATAGTCCCTCTCTTCAGCTATAGGTAAAGATAAAGGCCACCCTTGCTTGGAAGCCGGTCGTATCCGACTCTAGGGTTCAGCGCTCATTTCTGTTTATAGCCAAAGAGCCAGCACTGTCTTTTGCAGACATTTCCGTGGACACGTGGCAGGCATGCCTCAACACAGGAGTGCATGGAGCGCTGTTTGCCTTCCCACCGAAGTGGTCCCTGTTTATCTACTTGCAATTTCTTGCTTTCGAACTGCTAGGTTGGCAGGAGCTGGGACAGATGATAGGAGCTCACTCCGTTGTGCAGCACTCGGGAATCGAACTCCGACCTTCCAGTCATCGAGTTCAGCATCTTGACCCCTTGAGCCACCACAGTGCCATATCTTCAGCTACCCCCCTCCCCAAATTATAGGACAGGTGTGGGGACAGGGAATTCCTGACCCCTTTCCTGCAAATCCCACCCCACCGGGGAGCCTCCGGCTTTTATGCAGCCAGCAAGCTTTGGAGGAAAATTCTCCAGAGAGAGGAAGGCAGGGAAACCGTATGCGTTGCTATGGATCTGTTTTCCGGTTGGTTTTTGGGCCGTGAAGTTGCATAATCTGTGCTGTTTGCAAGAGCTCCCTCGAGTCCTTCATGCAGAAGAAAGGGACATGGGGTTGGGGGGGAGAGATCCACTCCACTTCCACTGTTCCTTTGAAGATGATAGTAGATGGGCTTCTTCTCTATCAGGAGTTCTCAAGCTTTTAAAGCCAGGGGCCAGGTCACGCTCCCTCAGACAGCTTCGGGGGCCGGACGGCCTTTTTACCCTTCCTCCAACATATGACACTTCTGGGTACAGTGGAGGCGGTGGGCACATGAAATGGTGTGGTGGGCCGTATCCGGCCCGTGGGCTGCAGGTTGAGAATCCCTGTTCTGCATTCTTTCTCAAATCCCATCTCAGATGCTCTGGCAGACACAGCCAAGAGCCAAGCTCGCATATAGCTGGGGAAAGAAGCCAAGACTGGACTACGAAGAGAGTGGCCGAGCATAAGAGGGAAGCCCCCCATGGCTCCCATTCAAGGATGGCAAGAGGGGGTCTTCGCTAGGTCACTGCTGGTCTCCCCCTTCCTCTGACTACTTCCCTGATGGGTTTGTCTCTTGCTAGTAGTCCAAGAAAACTGGGGGGGCTTCCCAACCTGCATCATGGGAATGGGCGATCCCTGGGAAATACCAATATGCGCATCCGTGGAAGGGTTCATGGGGAAATTCTTTCTCCCCACCATTGGGAAGAGGACCCCTTGGGGTCTTTTCCTACCCCTGTCTTGCTTTCAAACTGCTAGGTTGGCAGGAGCTGGGACAGACGGCGGGAGCTCATTCTGCCGTGCAGTACTCGGGTCTCAAACTGCTGGCCTTCCGACGTCAGCGTCTTAACCACTTGAGCCAACGCAGTCCTGTATCATGGCATCTGGCCTCATCACTCCCTGTCGTATTCAACGGTGTGGCCGAACAACAAGACCAATCTCTGAAACACTGGATTGCCCTGTGCTGGCTGCAGGGGTAGATTCCTGGGGGGGCAGGAAATATCTGGGCCCCACTTTCAGCCAGGGCATGGCTTGGGGACCCCCAAAGTGCTACTTGGCTAGACCGATAAAATGCAAGTGATAGGTTTTAGGGGTGGCAAAAAGCCCCCCGCTAAGCCTCGCTCCCATCCCCACCTCTCAACAAGTTTGGGGCCTTCCCTTCCACCCCCACCATAGGATGAGACGATTTATGGATTAATTAAAAAAGCAAAACTCCTCCGTTTCTATTGCATTGGAATTTGTTGGTTTCATTAGCGTCGCCCTGGTGAAATTAATCCCGGTCCTTTATGGGCAAAGAAGCCTTATTTAATTTTCTGTTATGTAAATGATGTGCTCAAAGGCTTCTCTTAATCGTGTCGCTTGCCGGTGGTACGAGCTGTGCAAGGCTCACCCCGCGTGGAAGAGCAAGCCGCCACCTGTGCACTTCCTAATGCAGGAGTGCCCAAACTTTGCAGGCCGTGGGCCGGTCATGTGGTTTAGTGGGCCGGTCACACGGGTCCTCCTGTCGGAAGTAAAACGCACCTTGCAATGTTTTACAACAGGAAAGAGATTTTAAGCTGCCATTTTCTCTGCTTAAACCAAGGGTGCCCAAACTACAGCCTACAGGTCAGATCTGGCCCCCCATACCAATTCATCTGGCCCACACCACCCTCGTAGCTCCTGGAAGCAAAAGCAAAACGTGCCTATATGGGTGCGTTTTGCTTCCAGGAGCTACGAGGGTGTCGGGGGCCAGACCTGGCCCACAGGCCAAAGTTTAGGCACCCTTTCCTAATGTGCACTCCTGTGTGAGGGGCTTGTTTGGTGCTCTGGCATGCATGTGGAGGATGCATTGTTGACTCTAGCTTGGAAGGACCTCCCCCGCCTGGGACTCTTTCATGGGACGCACAGACCATGCAACAACCCAGGATTCGGGCTGGCTCGGTGGCTAAGAGGCTGGGCATGATGGCTGGAAGGTCATCAGTTTGAGACCCGAGTGCTGCATGACAGAGTGAAGCTCCCGTCGTCTGTCTCACCTCCTGCCAACCTATCAAGTTCGAAAGCAAGAAGTTGCAAGTAGATGAATAGGTACCGCTAGTGCAGGAAAGGTAACAGCGTTCTGTGTGCTTTGGCGTCTAGCCATGCCTGCCACAAGATCATAGAAATATATACAGACGCAGACTGTGCTGCCTCTGAGTGGAGATGTCCGGCGCGACTGTCTTTCAAGCAAGGGTGACCTTGTGGATGCAAACATTGGGGATTTTATGTACGCCGCCCAGAGTCGCATGCTGACTGAGGCGGGTATACAAATTGAATGAATGAATGAATGAATGCATGCAGGATTGTCTTCCTGCTTGCCCTCAATTTCCCCTCCCCAGCAATGAGACTCTTTGGAGCCTTTAGAGCAGGGGTCCCCAACTATTTCATGTGCCCCCCAACCTCCAAGGGCATTGGAGGAACCGAAGCTGTTGGGACCAAATGGCCGCCCCCATTGTGCAGGCCGGGCAAAACGGCCATCCGGCCCACAAAGCTGACTGAGAGTGTGTGACCCGGCCCCTGGCTTGAAACGGTTGGGAACCCCTGCTTTAGAGTGAGATCAGGGGTCAAGGTGGACCCCTTTGAGGGATCGGGATCGCGAAACCCCCCCAGTTTACGGAGTCTGGTTGGAGGCGAGACTCTCCCACTCCCAGGACGAAGGAGAACTCAAGGGAACTCGGAAGAAGACGACAAACGCTGCCTGTTTATTTAATTTATTAAGGAGCAGCTGATGTGGAAAGAAGGTCACTGCAAAGGCATGATGCGCCTGGAGAGAAATCCCACGGGTGAGTGTGTGGTGTAAATCCTGGAGAAACGCAGTAGTTTTCGAAGCTAGGCTCTTGCAGTGAAACTGTAAGGAATGGAATCGAACATCAGGCAGAAACCTACATTCGCATGTTAAGGCACATTATAGAAGATGTCTCCCTAGGACCGTGATGGCGAACCTTGGCACTCCAGATGTTCTTGACTTCAATTCCCAGAAGCCCAAGCCCCCGTGAATCCACACGAAGGGGTTTACTGCGATTCATCCGGCCCATGCCACCCTCATCGCTCCTGGAAGTGGAAGTAAGAGAATATAATGCCTTGGCCCCGTGATGGCGAACCTTAGCACTCCAGATGTTCTTGGACTTCAATTCCCAGAAGCCCAAGCCCCCATGAATCCACATGAAGGGGTTTACTGCGATTCATCCGGCCCGTGCCGCCCTCGTCGCTCCTGGAAGCGGAAGTAAAACGCGCCCGGAGTCTGTTAATCCACACGAATGGGTTAACTGTGCATACAGCACTCTAGGTGTTCTTGGACTTCAATTCCTAAACCCATTTGTGTGGATTCACCGAGACCTGGGCTTCTGGGAATTGAAGTCCAAGAACACCTGGAGTGCCAAGGTTCGCCATCAAGGGCCTAGGACATTGGAGGAATCTCTACTTTGCAGCCCTGGCCGTCGTTCCTCCTGCTCAAAAGACAGGGTGCATCTTCATGGAAAGGTCCCTGGAGAACGACGCACCACTTCATTCCACCCAATTAGTGCACCAGCTTAATTGCACATACGGCACCGGCAGCAGGTGTGAGACGGGATCAGACATTAAGCGTGGAAAATTTCGAACCAGCAGGTGAGGCATGAGACGTCTCCGGCGTTTAGTGGGAATAAAATGGAACTAAAAATAAAATTTTATGCAACATGTCAAAACTAAAAAACAGCCGCTAATGAGCAGGAAAACAGCAAGTCAGACACTCTTAAGTAATCATTGGCTCCAATGTTCACACATGTTGCAATGATAGTTTGACACTGAATTTAACCATCACATGCTGCTGGTGCCTTATTAGCCCTGGTGGCGCAGTGGCTAAACGGCTGTACTGCAGCCAGAATGTTGTGAGCTCGATCCTGTTGCTATAGCTTTGTCAAGTTCTTCTTCGTGGTCTCTGTGAATCCGCGCAAATGGTGCATACATGCCGTAAACCCATTCATCTGGATTCGCAGGGGACCACCAAGAACAACAGTTACAGGTAAGCCAACCTGTCCTTATAGAGCCCAGGTGGTACATGGGTTAACACTGCTGTACTGCAGCCAAAAGGATGTGAGTTCGATCCTGTTGGAGTACAAAGTTGACTCAGCTCTTTATCCTTCCAAGGTCGGTAAAATGAGTTCCCAGCATGTTGGGGGCATAATGTTGATTAACTTGTGAACTGCCCAGAGAGCGCACTGAGCCCCTTTTTCTGGGGCAGTATAGAAATGTAATTGCGATTGCTATTAGGGCAGGGGTGCCCAAACTTTTCAGGCTGTGGGCCGGTCACGTGGTTCCTCCCGCCAGAAGCGGAATTAAAATATGCCTTGCAATCTGTTTTGCAACAGGATGAGATAGATTTTTAAGCTGCCATTTTCTCTACTTAACCCAAGGGTGCTGAAATTCCTCCCCATGGGCCGGATACGGCCCCTGACGCCAATTCATCCAGCCCGCGCCGCCCTTGCCGCTCCTGGAAGCGGAAGTAAAACGCGCCCGTATGGGCGCGTTTTACTTCCGCTTCCAGGAGCGGCAAGGGCGGCGCGGGCTGGATGAATTGGCGTCAGGGGCCGTATCCGGCCCACAGGCTGCAGCATGAGCACCCCTGCATTAGTGGGAAGGGAGTACACACGCACAACTCAGCAACCAAATCCGTAGCGGTGATGGAGATTTGCATGTTCACTTTGGCATGGATTCTCCTCCCCAAGCAAGGTGATGTGCAACCATTAATCCCTCCCAGGCCATGTACTACATTTCCCATAATCCATAACAGAGGGTCGAAACATGCCTCTCAAGGCAGCCAAGCCAGTCCCAAGAGGCCGGCGCTGGTTGTCACCCAAAGCGATGCGCCGGCACTTCCATTTGAACAAGTTCCCATTTCAGCCTCCGTGGGGGAAACCGCCCCCATCACCACCACCACCACCACCACCACCACGACTCCTAAATGTCCCCCCAGGCAGCCGTTGGGATAATTACCCGGCGCTGCGAGGAAGTTGTAAAAGCGACAAGCAGCGTCCCTTTTAATTGTGTCAATTAAAACCTAAGCCAGCTATAGCGCCAGAAAAAGGGGCTAGTTCTGGATGTCTGCACTCTGTGGAGGACGCACAGGGTTCAAAAGAGGGCACGCAACCCATGAGCAATGCGCAGCGCACCTCTGTGGTCCATGGCGGTCCGGAAGCAAAGGCCCCCTTCTTCTTCTTCCATCTCCAAATATTGGCGATCCTCACGGCGGCCAGCCATGAAGACTGTGCTGGGAATATAATGCAGTGGCCTTGCACCTGCCTTCCACATCACCGCATGACCCCCCATAGTACCACTGAGTCCCTTTCTGGCCCTGAGCCCTTTTGGCACGCAAAGTCCTCATCATCATCAGCCCCAGTCCAGGATGGATGAAGCTGCTGCCCTCCATCAAGATGGATTCAAGTGGGATTTAATCCACTTGGAGACCATCACCCATCCCTGTGGACTTCGGCACCCAAGTCCACGCATGGGCTGGGACACCAGGACAGAGGGACAGCACCCTCCCATGATGCCCAGCACACCCCTGCCCAAGGCCAGGAGTCCTCAGGGTGGTCAGGTTAGTTAAATACCGCCTGAAGAAATCAGCGTTGTGCTGCTGGCCGTTGGGTCTACTCATGGGTGGCCAAACTACGGCCCATGAGCCACTTCCGGCCCACAACCCCAAATCACCCAGCCCGTGTTGCCCTTGCTGCTGCCAGAAGCGGAAGTAAAAAAGTGCATGTGCAAAATGCTGCCGTAAATACACCCGTGTGTGTGTGTGTGTGTGTGTGTGTGTGTGTGTCATATGTGCAGTAAACCCATTGGTATGGATTCATAGACCTGGGCTTCTGGGAATTGAAGCCCAAGAACACCCGGAGTGCCAAGGTTGGCCATCGCGGTCCCAGTGGTTCTCACAAGAAGCCAGGATCGAGATGGATCTAAGGCAGGGGTGCCCAAACTTTTCGGGCCGTGGGCCGATCACGTGGTTCAGGGAGCTGGTCACTAAGGCCCAGGGGCCACATGGGGCCCCGACACCAATTCATCCGGCCTGCGAAGCCCTCGCCGCTCCTGGAAGCGGAAGTAAAACGCGCCCATCCGGGCGCGTTTTACTTCCGCTTCCAGGAGCGGCGAGGGCTTCGCAGGCCGGATGAATTGGTGTTGGGGCCGCATCCGGCCCCCGGGCCATAGTTTGGGCACCCCTGATTTAAAGAGCTGAATCTTCAGGATGGAGCTAGATCTAAGGAAATGTGGGGCCAAGGTTGAGCCCCATTGCCTTCCCAGAGAGTATGCCAGGAGGAAGGCAGAGAGAGAGGCTAAAGGTTGGCGCATGGAACGGCCGACACAGATGGCATTAGAAGAAGTGGATCGGCTGCCCAGCCACATTTCCTTGGTCCCCCGGAGGGAGTCCCTCAACCCTCCCATGACCTGGAAAATGTGTTGACAGCATCACAACACCACCGCCATGCTTGACTGGCGGAAAGACCTGTGAAATCGGCTATTCAACCGGAACGACACCTCCCAATTTCCCCCACAAACTCCAGCCTTCCTCCTCCCCCAAAGCTTCCCAGGCGCATGTCAAGAGAGACCCACCACCTCACAGGAGTTGGTTAAGTGAAAAAATCAATTGCCGTGAATTATTCACCATATGTTAATTAAAGATGTATGAGCGTTACCTTTGGTCTATGTGTTCTGATTTATGGTGGCTTTCTGTTGGGTAGCGGATACCCAGAGGTGGTTTACCGTTTCCTTATTTGGGACGGGTGTGTGCGCCCTGGGACTGTGCAGTTTGCCCAAGGCTACATGGGTTCGCTCTTCTCCCAGGAGGCACAGTGGGGAATCAAACTCTCCACCTCCACTTCTGCAGCCAGATAACATAACTCATCGAGCTGTCCAGCCAGAGGTATCTTAGCCGAACAAGAGAGGGAAAACTCTGGTTTTGTGCACTTTTCAGTCCAGCATCTTGCACAACCAGGGGTGTTGATTTGACGCCAAGAAGGGGGGGGGGGAGAAATTGGGAATTGGGCAGGAGACTCATACATGGGGCATCATCAGGCTGGCACATAGCGCGGAAGATATGCTTGCCATGGTATCTCAGAGTGATGGTTTCTTTGTTGAGAAGGGTAAAGGGGTAATGATGCCCAGAAAGGAATGGAATCAACCTCCCCCAGTCTCTCTGATGAGCAATGGTGGTTTTTCATGCCCAAACTTTTTGGGCTACAGGCCAGTCACACGGTTCAGGGGCCTGTTCACTATGGCCCAGAGGCCAGATCTGTCCCCTGATGCCAATTTATCCACCCCGCAATGCCCTTGTCACTCCAGGAAGCGGAAGTAAAACGTACCCATACGATGCGGGTTCTACTTCCACTTCTGGGAGCAACGAAGGCATTATCAGGCTGGATGAATTGGTGTCAGGCCATAGTTTGGCCACCCCTGCCCTACACTCATGTACAAGCCTAGACAAGCCGCAAAACGGGTTGGCACCAAGAAACATCAAAACTGCCCCCCATTCCTTCCAATCTAAGAAAGACACAATTCAGCGCAAGCAAGTAAACTAAGGAACAAAGACAAAATACATGCTAGGTAAAGGTCTACCATGCTCGAAAGCCATTCGTATCCGACTCTAGAGTTCAATGCTCATCTCTTGTTTATAGCCACAGAACCAGCGCTGTCTGCCTCTGCAGACACTTCCATGGTCATGTTGGCAGGCATGACAAGACACCAGAGCGCACGGAGCACTGTTTACCTTCCCACCAAAGTGGTACTTATTTATCTACTTGCAATGTCTTGCTTTCAAACTGCTAGGTTGGCAGGAGCTGGGACAGACGGGAGCTCACTCCGACACGCAGCACTCGAACTGCTGGCCTGCCGACCTTCCAGTCGTCTAGTTCAGCATCTTAACCACTAAGCCACCACAGTCCCTGGTCAGTTCCTACACAAAATAAAATACAGTACAGTGGAACCCCGTATAACAAACTGCCCCATACAGTGAAAACATCGTACAACGAAAAGGAAATGGAAAAACATGGTGCCCCGTGTTATGAACATTTTCGTTATACGGTACATAGCTTCCCTATGGGAAAAACCGTACAAGAAAATTTATTCATTATACGATTTTCCCCATAGAGATTTTAATTCTATGATACATACTATTGGGATTTTAATTATACGAAGCATGCATTATGTAACGGGGGAAAATTTGTATAACAAAAAGACTCACAGACTGGCCCTGCTGTTGGGGTGGGCAGGTACGGAGGAACAAAGTTAGAAATAATCCAGGTACCTGTGGAAGAGAGACCTACTCTGCAGGGGTGTTGGGTGGGCAAGGCAAAGCCCAGCTCCGTTTCGACTCACTCGTGAGCCTTTATGAATGAAAAAGGAAGGTTGGAGAGATAGGCAGGATCTCTCTCAATGCCATGTCCAGGGATTCCTAAGCAGGTGAAGGCATCTGCTTGGGAAGAATCCCCTGAAGCACATGGTGAGCCACTGTGTGAGACAGAAGGCTGGACTGGATCATGGGCTCCTGTGGCCTCTTCCAGCAAGGCTGTTCTGATGTTCTCTACCAGGGCTGTGGACTTTTTCGACAGGCAATGCTTCCTTCCAAAGGTTGAGCCCAAGGGAGGCTGTGAAAGGTCACCCCCGATTCAAACCAAACCACAGAGGACCGTGGCGTACCAGCATGGATGGGGCAAGGCTGCCCCTTGGTGGCAACCACCGGCCAGTGCTGCTGAGAGAGAGGAGATTAAGCTGCCTTCGGAATATCACAACTCGGGTCTCCTGGCTTCTCCAAGCAAAAGGTGCCCCTCTGGGTCCCAAAAAAGGGGGTCTTTGGGGTGATGTGAGGGGCAGGAGGGGGCAGTGCCCCAGGCCGGCTGAATTGCAGCTGCTACGCCACGTTTCCTACCGCCAGGAGAATAGCAATACAAAATTAGCAATTATAGAGTGTAGGAGCAGAAATACACATTTGTAGACAGCCCATAATTAGAACCTGGCTGGCAAAGCAGGTGTGGGGCACCGGGGGAGTGGTGACCCCCTCCTGCTGGCTCATATAACAAGGAAAAGCCACACACACACTACCCTAGCCAGCCAGAAGACGGGCATGCATGGGTAAGAAAGGGCTCACCTGCCCCAAAAGGAGCTCTGTCGAAGGTCCCTGCCTTCAAGCGGGCGCCTGGTGCTGCTTCCGGTGCCGCAGGATTTCTGTGGGCGTCAAGAGGAGGCTCTCCTGGCAGACGGGGCACTGGTAGGGCTGTTGGAGGGCCGAGGAAGTGCCCGAAGAAGGCAGGGCAGTGGCACCCTCCAAAGGTCCTGGACCGAGAAGGAAAGCGGGGTGAGAAATGCACACATGCTCAGGTGAATACACACACACACTCTTGTGAGATCCAAATGTACAACTCTATCAAGAGGGATCCAAGTGAGGTTTAATCCACTTGGGGACCCTCACCCTTCCCTGTGGGCTTCGCCACCCAAGGCTGTCCTCGTCCTCTGGGTGGTCAGGTGAGTTAACCCCTGCCTGACACTCAGCGCTGAGTCAATGGCAGGATGTGTCTGCACACTTGGCTCTCCAGATGTTCTTGGGCTTCAATTCCCAGAAGCCCTGCTCAGCAGGTGTGCTTGACTTGAGCCTCTGGGAATTGAAGTCCATGAATACCTGGAGTGCCAAGTAGGCGGACCCCCTGGGTCTACCTGGCCAGGCAAGGATGTCAGCACTTATTAATGTATTATTATTTCCTTTATCAGTTTTAGCATTCCTGTTGTTTTTCATTTTCATGTATTTTTCTTGTTTCTCGTCTAAATAAAATTTACTGACTGCGGTAGCTTAGTGGTGAAGACACTGAACTTGACGACTGGAAGGTCAGCCAGCCAGCAGTTTGAGACCAGAGTGCTGCGCGATGGAGTGAGCTCCCATCATCTATCCCACCTCCTGCCAACCTAGCAGTTTGAAAGCAAGAAATAAACTGGTACTGCTTCTGCGGGAAAGGGAACAGCGTTCCGTGTCATCCGGGTGTCTAGTCATGCCTGCCACATGTCCACAGAAACGTCTGAAGACACAGACAGTGTTGGATATGACCGGCTTTTTGAGCAAGGGCAACTTTGAACTAAATATTTTTTTAAAAAACCATCAACCAAGAGCAGGGAAACGAAGGTTGACCCGAGAGTTTTCCTCTGCCCTGCAAAGGTTTAGGGCTCTTGGAAACATGGGGTGGGATGCTCCACGCCACCCTCACCCCCATGGCTATAACTCCAAAGGGTCTCACCTTCCCCAGGTGTAGGATCCCCTTCAGGTCCGGGCGACCGGCAGGCGTCCTCGTGGGCCATGCGCTCCAGAGGGGTGAAGGGTCGGTAGAGGTCACAGCGCGGGCAGGTCCAGAAGCTACGCAAACACTCGCTGTAAAGATCGCCCTCACTCTGTGGGGAGGAAACACGAGGGGGAGACTGGATCACACTCACACACACACCCCGGCAAAACCAAATTACAAGGTGGAGGAAGGAGCTCACGGGACAAGGCACGACATTAAAGGAGGATTGGGCTGAGGAACTCAACCTCCCCTACGTCACATGGAGGACCCTGAATAGGCTGAGAGTCGGAGCGGTATTTAGATGTGATGGCGAACCTTGGCACTCCAGATGTTCCTGGACTTCAATTCCCAGAAGCTCCCTATGAATCCACACAAATGGGTTTACTGCGATTCATCCGGCCCACGCTGCCCTCGTCACTCCTGGAAGCGGAAGTAAAACATGCCCCAACGGTTAAGACTCTTCCGGGTTAACCCTTCCTCCGTAAAGGCGTGTTTTACTTCCGCTTCCAGGAGCGACGAGGGCGGCGTAGGCTGGATGAATTGCAGTAAACCCATTTGTGTGGTTTCATGGGGGCCTTCTGGGAATTGAAGCCCAAGAACATCTGGAGTGCCAAGGTTCGCCATCACGAGTATAGAGGCTGTTGCTATATTCTCGTTAAAGATAACAATTTTTATAACATAAAAATCCTTGTGGAATATAGCAATGTTCTAATGACGGGCTAGCTACAATGTCTGTTTCTGCCCCGATGATCTATCAAGTTCTTCTTCGTGGTCTCTGTGAATCCAGGCAAATGGGTTTACTGCGCATGCGCAGGGGACCACAAAGAAGAGCGACAGTTACAGGTAAGCAACCTGCCCTTGTAGAGCCCTGGTGGCGCAGGGGGTTAAACTGCTGCCCTGCAAGCCCAAGTGTTGTGAGTTCCCTCCTGACCAAGGCTCAAGGTTGTCTCAATCTCTTCCATCCTTCCAAGATCAGTCAAATGAGTCCCCTGCATGTTAATGAGGAAAAAATGCTTATTACCCTGTGAACCGCTCAGAGTGCACTAAGCACTAGGCCTAGGGCAGTGGTGGTGAACATATGGCATGCGTACTAGAGGTGGCACTCAGAGCCCTCTCTGTGGGCACCCATGCATTCACCCCAGCACAGAGTTCGCCCAGCCCCTCTGCCCAGCAGCCCAATGGGAGCATTTCCTTCCTCCCCTGTTGCTATGTTGGCACTTTGTGATACATAAGTGGATTTGGAGTTGCAGTTTGTGTCTCTAAAAGGATCGCCATCCTAATTGCTTAATTGCTAATTGCTAAACTGCTAATCTCTTTCTTGACTCTGAGCCTTGCAAAGGGAGCCCAGCCCCTCCCTCCGGGCTCTGTCCTTTCCCTGCATCTTCCTCCTACTCACCGCCAGGCAATTGAAGGTCAGGAAATCGCCCACCCGGAAGCCCCCCTTGACCTCATCCAGCCTCGTCTCGGCCCCTTGGAAGAAATGGGGCAGCCCCTCTCCTCCAGCAGCCTCTGGCGCGGTCTGAGGCCCCACGTAGAGGTTTTGTTGCTCCAGGGGAGTCAGGCGCCGGAGCCCATACTGCACCTGAGGGGTCCAAAAGCACGCACAGGACCAAGGGTTGAAACTGCTGTAGTGGAAGTCCAAATGTTGTGAGTTCAATCCTGACGGGGACGAGGTTGACTCTCAGCATCTTTGCTCCTTCCAAGGCCGGTCAGAAGGTTGGGGGCAAAATGCTAATGAACTTGTGAACCACCCAGAGATGGCACGAAGCTCTTATTTGGGGCAGTATAGAAGTGTGGGAATGATGATGATGATGATGATATCCTTGTTAAATAGAACAATTTTAAAATATAAAAATCCTTGCTAAATATAATATTGTTCTAATTATGGGCTATCTACAATGTCTATTTCTGCCCTCCACGCAACGTCAAGTTCTTCTTTGTGGTCTCTGTGAATCCACACAAATGGGTTTACTGCATATACGTGTAAACCCATTCATGTGGATTCACAGGGGACTAGGAAGATGAACAGTTACAGGTAGGACACTTGTCCTTGTAGAGCCCTGGTGGTGCAGGGGGTTAAACTCCTGTCCTACAACCCAAAGATTGGGAGTTCGAACCTCATTGGGATCCAGTTTGACACCCACCTCCGTCTTGAGGAAAGCGACCAACTCCTGGGAAAGGCGTCCCACCTCTTGAGCGCTGGGGCCCCTCTCTTCAAAGTCTTCATCATCATCATCACCATCATCATCCTTCCTCCTTCTCCTCCTCTGGCCACGGGCTCGCTGCTCCAGCGTCCGGTCCAGGAGCTTCTCCCAGGAGGCCCGGAGGCGCACGGCCGCCCGAAGCTGGCGCATGGCCACCTCTGGCAGCGGCACCTGCAGCTCCAGCCACGCGTCGGCCACCATGCGCGTGGCGTCGGCGTTGGTGTCCAGAGTGCGTGCTAAGAGCAGCAGAGCCTGCAAGGTAAAAGGGGGGGCAGAGAGGAAGGTAGGGAACCTGTCCTTCCACACACACACACACACACACGGGAGGTTTGGGGGGTCAGAAGAAGACTCTCTCACCTGCAGGGCTGGGAGGCGGAGGCAGTTCACCAGGTAAGGCTTGTTGGTCTCCAGGAGGGAGACGAAGGCCAGGAGTTGATGGCGGATGCTCAGCCCTTCCTCTTTGCTCCCTGAAAAGCAGAAGGGCCCATTCAACTCAGAATTGGTGACATGAAATTATTGTTGTTGTTGTTGTTATGGCATTAGAGCCCTGGTGGCGCATGGGTTAAACTGCTGTCCTGCCGCCCAAACATTGTGACTTCGATCCCTGCATGGATCCAGGTCAACTCAGCCTCTCCCGTCCTTCTGAAGTCGGTCACGTGAAGGCATTGAAGACCTGGCTGTGCCAGTGGGTGTGGGGTGCATCAGGTGTGACGGCCCAGTCCCGCTGGCTTGATAACTGATGTGTCTGTTTTTATTCCTCCCCCTTCTTTTTATCCCTTTTAATCTTTTTTTATCTTTTAATTTTATTTGGTATCTTCTTAAGGGGTTAGGGAGGGTATTGGGGGGTTTAGATGTTTTTAAGATTGTGTATGTTTCAAATTTTTTGTTGTAGGCCGCCTTGGGTCATCCAGGGATGAGGAAGGCGGGGTATAAATGTTGAAATAAATAAATAAATGAGGGCAAAATGCTAATTAAATTGTCAACCGCCCAGAGAGTGGACAAAAGCACTACGGGGGTTGTATAAAAGTGGAATTGCTATTGCTATTTCTTTGTTAGATATAACACATTTTGAAAAATACAACAATCCTTGTTAAAATAGAACAATGTTTGTGCAGCGCTCGGGTCTCGAACTGCTGACCTGCCGACCTTCGAGATGTCGAGCCCAGCGTCTTTACCACTAAATCCACTGCAGTCCCCTGCTCACCTTGTGCTAGAGCCGAAATAAATAAACTGCTCTGAGCATTTAAGGAGCCTCCCCCGCCCCCTTTCCCCTCCTCACCTCTGGGAGCTTGAGGTCTATCTTGGGATGGATGCAGCAGGTCAGGAGAAATTGTGAAGATACTGGTAGGGTGGAGGATGACCCCAGGTTTCTCTTTGGTGTGGAAGACCTAGGGAAGAAAGATCAAGAAGTAGAGCAAAGGAAGGACACTTCTATACTGCCCCCCCCCCCCATGTGGCTAAGGGCACTTTCTGGGCAGCTCACAAATTAATCAGCATTTTGCCCTCATTAACATGATAGGTCCTCATTTAACCTACCTCGGAAGGATGCCACAGGCTGAGTCAACCTTGATCCCTGGTCAGGATCGAACTCATAATCTTTGGGTTGCAGGACAGCAGCTTTTAACCACTGCGCCACCAGGGCTCTGTAAGGACAGTTTGCTTACCTGTAATTGTTGCTCTTCTTCGTGGTCTACTGTGAATACACACGAATGGGTTTACTGTGTGCCTACACGCAGTAAACCCATTTGTGTGGATTCACAGAGACCATGAAGAACATGGCTTAGGCTCGTGATGGCGAACCTTGGCACTCCATATGTTCTTGGACTTCAATTCCCAAAAGCCCAAGCACCTGTGAATCCACACAAATGGGTTTACTGCGATTCATCCGTCCCACGCTGCCTTCATCACTCCTGGGAGCGGAAGTAAAACGCGCCTGTATGGTTAAGACTCTTCCGGATTAACCCTTCCTCCGTACAGGCACGTTTTACTTCCGCTTCCGGGAGCGACGAGGGCAGTGTGGGCCGGATGAATCGCAGTCAACCCATTCGTGTGGATTCACAGGGTACTTGTGCTCTGGGAATTGAAGTCCACGAGCATCTGGAGTGCCAAGGTTCACCATCACGGTGGTTTGGCTCTAGAACAGGGGTTCTCAACCTTTTCAAGTCACAGGCCAGACCGTGCCACCTCAGACAGTTGAGCAGGCCGGACTGGTGGTTCCCCTGCCATAAACGCTGCAGTAAAATGCGTCCGCTGCTATAAATGCATTTATGAGAGCAGCAGGTGCATTTGCGGCTATTGTAAATGCGTCCGCTTCCAGTAGTGGCATGGGCCACAAGAAATGGCAGGTTGAGAACCCCTGGACGAGAAGGACAGGTTGCTTATCTAGGACTGTTGCTCTTCTTCTCCGTGGTCACCTATGAACCCACACAAATGGGTTTACTGTACATACGTGCAGTAAACCCATTGGTGTGGAATCACAGTGTCATTGCTAATCTCTATTGCTAACATCCCCTCTTGCTTACCTGGTCCGAATCCTTGCGGGTCTTGTTGAAGGGGTCCGGGACCGCCAGGTGTGGGTAGAGGCCACGGCCCAGAACCAACTGCAGAAGGGCGCGCTGTCCAGAGGAAAGAGATTGGGCCACGGAAGAGGCCGCCCGCAGTTCGTCCACGTTGTGGCGCAACTGGAACTTCACATCCTGTAAAGGGGTGTGGGGGGACGGTCACCAGGGGAATTTCAATGTTTGGAAAAGCCAAGCAAACACCCAGGTCTCTGCGATCAACACGGCCCTGCCGATGCGCCCAAAGAGTTTGAAAAGGTGTGTTTGGGCAGGGTCCGTCTTGACCAAAAACCCAACCCCGGGCTCCCTGGGCCTTTTACCTGGAAGTCCAGGCCACGCCGGCCGTCTCTTTCATCTCCCGAGGAAGAACCGTCCGCGTCGTCCTCTCCTTGCAGCCGCAGGACTTTCCGCCGGCGTCCTTCTCCTTCCTCGTGTTCCCGCTTGAGCCTGTGGAGTTCTCGGCGGCGCCGGTGGTGGCTCTGCCGGGTGTAGGAATCCCTGGGACGGGCAGCCAGTTCCAGGAGCCGGTGGTCTCGGAGCAGCTCCTAAAGGCGGCAGAGAAAGGATCGGAGTCACCAGGCACCAGCTAAACCAGTGCTTCCCAACCTTTGGTTCTTGGACTTCCAATTCCCAGAAGCCCCAGTCAATCCCCCAAAGCACTGATCAGCCAATGGACTGGCTGCGGCTTCTGGGAATTGAAGACCTGCCGCAGGGTGTGGGACCCACATTGGGAACCACTGGTAAGCCCTCCTTCCATTACGCCCCTCCTGGCCACACCTCACCCCTTTATGCTAGGCCAATTCCCCACACAATGAAAGGGACCACTGAGGTCCAGTGGCACAAAGGCCTCTGTTCCACGGCACTACCATGTCCTTCGGCACAGTTGGCTCTCAGTTCCAGTCCTGCCCCGGCTTCTGATGTACGAGATATATCTACCGCTTCCGTGGGGTACACAGGAAGAGCCTCCTCAAAGGTTGTGGTCATTTTGAACCACAATCAGGTTACCTTGTGGTGCCGGCTAATCTTTCTCATGCCAGGTCAGGCAGAAGGAACTGCGGAATGAATTCACCCAAAGGAGGCTTCGGGTTTTGGGGTAGTTTAAAGTCAGACCTAGGCACAGAAGAAGAGGAAGAATCTGGCTGCCCCTTCCCTGCTTTCACCGCACCTGGAACTGGCGCCGCAGGTTGGCCGCTTCGTAGAGTCGATGCTCCTCCAGGCCCCGACGCCGACACCAACGGCGGGATTTCCCCCCTTGATTTTCAGACTTCTCCTGCCGGAAGGAAATGTTAAGAATTGCAATTGACAATGGCACTGTGAATCCACACAAATGGGTTTACTGCGTACGTGCAGTAAACCCATTTGTGTGGATTCACAAGGGGCCATGACGAACAATTACAGGTAAGCCACCTGTCCTTATAAAGCCCATGTGGCGCAGGAGTTAAACTACTGTATAGCAGCCAAAACATTGTGAGTTCGATCCAGAGGGGAATCAAGGTTGAATCAGCCTCTTCCATCCTTCCCAGGTCAGTAAAATAAGTCCCCAGCAGGTTAATTAGGGCAAAAATGCTAATTAGCTTGTGAACCGCCCACAGAGGGCACTAAGTGTTATGGGACAGTATAGAAGTGTCATTGCTATTGCTATGGGGAGGGGAAGTTTAGGGAAAGGAGGAAGCAGAGGACGAGAAATCTCTGGGGCTTCTTTGCTCTCCAGTCTCCATCCGCTCACCTGCACCCAGGTATCAAAGATGTTGAGCAGCGTCAGGGGGTCGCCCAGGGGGCTCTCCAAGGGGCGCCGGGCGGTGGCACAGTCAGGATCACTCCGCCCCGAGCTACTGCGCAGGAATGGCGAGGGTACGCTGAGCATGGCGGCGGCCGTCAAGGTGGGGGCAGCCAAGCCAAACATGGTCCCCAGAACCAGCATCTTACCTGTGGGGAGAAGACAGCACCACTCAGGACGGGGGTGGGTGGGACGGTAAGGTGAGGAGCAGGCGCTCCCCCCAGCAAGGCACCTGAAAAGGTAAGCCCATACCAGCACTGACCTCCTTGACTCACCGATCACCACGTCCACAGGCAGCTCAGCCAGGAGGCTCCCGATGGGCGTCAGGTTCTCTTCTGTGTCCAAGGCGCCCTGGTGCTTCAGGTATCCCACAGCAGTCTCCAAGCTGGCCGGCGGAGGGGGCTCCAGAAAGGGGAAGGCACGAGGGTCCCCCAGCCCCATGCTTTTCATCTGGGCACAGACAAGTAGGCTGTGGGCATCTCCCCACTTCTTCTCCTTCCTCTTCAAAGAGCAACGGCTGGTTCCAATGGGGCATCAGGAAACCCCACAGCTCCCACCATCTGTCTAACGGACCTCTGCCTTGTTTGCAGACCCTTGGCTTTTCAACTATCTCCTCCTCCTGGCTCCCAAGTGGCCTTTAAGGATTCCATATGTGCCCCCCCACCCCCCACCCCAAAAAAGGCTTTGCAGAATGAGGGGCAGCAGCTCTGAGCCCAGCCCCTCAAAGCCAAGAAGACTCAGAGGCACCCAGATGCAGATAACAGCGAACCCACTATTTAAACCATATGCCTTAGTCATAGAGGTGTGCACTCCGTCGTTTTACAGGAGAACTACTAAAATATCTGCCTTTCTGTTCCACATAAGCATTGCCGAACCCTGCTCCTCACCCACCAACCTGCAAAACCAAGGCATCAAGTGCCACCCGCTGAATCTCTGGCACTGGATAGGGGGCAAAGGCATCGTAGTCTGACTCGGCGTAGAGGCGGTAACAGACGCCGGGCCCCGTCCGTCCCGCCCGGCCCTTGCGTTGCTCGGCGCTAGCCCGGCTGATCCAGAACTCCTGCAGGCGTTGAAGCTTGGCCTTGGGGTCGTAGCTGAGCTCTTTGACTTTCCCTGGGCAGGGAGCAGACAGAAAGAGGATGAGGAGGAAAGCATGCTTAATGCTGCCATCATCACTTGCCAAGAAGCCGAGGAGATGATGAGACAATCTACACTGGCCACTTCCACTTTCAGCACCCTGGGTTAATGATCCACTGTTATTTGCATAGCTTTCAATCATATTCAATGGAAAGATGAAATCTTCCATTAAGTATTTAAGCCCTTCCTAAGACAGCACTGGCTCTTCGGCTTTGAAACAGAGATGAGCACTGAACCCTAGTCGGATACGACAGGCTTTCGAGCAAGGGATACCTTTACCTTTTTCTTTCTAATGTCTTCTTTAAGGGTACTGCAGTAGCTTAATGGTTAAGACTCTGTACTTCATGACTGGAAGGTCAGCAGGTCATCAGTTTGAGACCTGAGTTCTGCACAATGACGTGAGCTCCCGTTTCTGTCCCAACTCCTGCCACCCTAGCAGTTTGAAATTGCAAGGATAAATCGGTACCATTTTTGTGCCAGCATGCAAATTCTGTTCTGCAAGGGTAACAGAGACAGGTAATTTCGGTGCTCCAAAGGTCTTACCGGAGTCCACAACGAATCGGACGCCATCAATGGTGACAGAGGTCTCAGCAATGTTGGTGGCAACGATGCACTTCCGGACACCTGGCGGAGGCACGTCAAACACCTGCCAGGGAAAGGGGAAGGCAAAGAAAGGAGAGGTGGGTTTTGGAAACTTTTCACCCAAACAATTTTCCAGAGCTCTGCATTCTAGGAGTGCTGGGTATAAAAACACTGAAAATATATTTACCGTATATACTCGACTACAAGTCGTTCCGAATATAAGTCGAGGTACCTAATTTGGACCTCTAAAACTAGTATAAGTCGGTGGGAAACGCAGCATCTGCTAATGAGTTTCAATAACTAGAATACATGAAAATATGGTAAAATTAATTAATTTATACATTTGTGTGGGTATGTTTTTGAGTGTTTATGTTGACCCGAGAATAAGTCGAGTCCCATTTTTACCTCATTTTGGGGGTTTAAAAAACCGATTTATACTCGAGTTTATATGGTATTCTCTCTAGAAAAAAATAGAGGTTAGCTAGCAAGAGCAAATCTGCTGAAGGATTCTCTGATGCTCTTTTTAAAAAGTCATAAAAAACACATTGAATTAGGAACCACAGGTCACTCCCCACGTCCACAGGTTTCAGTATCCACATTTTCAGTTATGGAAGGGTTTAAATATATTAAACAAAAAATACCTGAAAATACACTGTGCTTATGTCTATTGTGCATTACAAGAACTGGCCACTAGAGGCCACTGTGTGCAATGAAATGTTGATGTGGAACAAAAAGGCAGACATTTTAGTAGCTCTCCTGTAGATAGAATGACAGAGCGCACATTTCTATGACTAAGGCATATAGTTTAAATATAGGGTTCATCGTTATCTGCAGTTTCAGGTACAGTATCTGCATAAGGTCTCAGAACATGGCCTCGATGGATAGGATGGGGGAGACGTGTATAATGCTTACGGAAGAATAAATCCATTGACAATCAATGTTTTCTGCAGAGATTCCAAGTAAATGCTGCTCCCAAGTTTACTATCCAACCCCCAGTTTCCCCCCTAAGACAAAGGCACACCTTGTCTTGCTCGGCCACAGAGAGGGTGCTGTGAAGTGGAAGGACCACCCAGCGCTGGGTGTGGGTGGCGTAGGTCTGCACAGCCTCCAGAACAGCCCCAATCTCAGCCACCCCACTGAGGAAGATGAGGAGGTCCCCCCTCTCCTCAGCGGGATACTTGTGGTCAATGGCTTGGAGTACACGCAGGTAGGGCCGAGGGTCCAGCCGTTCTTTACGCCCGCTGGCACTCTCCTCAGGACGGATGGGTTCGTACAGGACCTACATGGAAAAGGGAGTGGGATTTTAGGCTCCAGAGCTAGCAAAATGCAACTGGGGATCTTCCTCTCCCCACCTGCCATCTTTCCTTTCCACTTGGCTGCTTTACAGCATTTGAGCAAAAAATCAGAACGAAGCAAGGGTCTGTCTGGATCCGTAGAGAACTCTGAACTTGCAAATTCTTGCTTTCACACTGCTAGGTTGGCAGGAGTTTGGACAGAGACTGGAGCTCATTCTATTGTGCAGCACTCAGGATTCAAACTGCTGACCTGCCGACCTTCCAATCATCAATCTCAGCCTATTAACCGCTAAGCCGCCACCACAGTCCTTAACTTACTGTACTAATACAGCAACTTAACGAGCTACTTCTCAACCTCATTTCGTTGCCAAGGACCCGTCGCGTAAAAGGGATTTGTGGGATAGCCTAACAGTACAGAAGCTGACCCAAATCCTCTAAAAATGCATTTATATAAAACTGGAACCATTTTTTGTTTTAAAAAATGAATCGCATAACCCTGCAAAGTTCCCGTTTGCATAACGTCAAGAACAAATCCATCCCTCTGTCTTAAGACAAAGAATTAAGACTTATGACAAAGCCAAGAAAGTGGCTTCATTTTGGCAGTTCAGGGTCTGATCAGGACACGAAAGTGAGAAAAAGACTCCCCATTTCTTAACTGAGTCACATAATCTGAATGGGTTTAGCAGTGCCAGCTTCGGGGGAGAACAGAACACCTGGTCTTAAGCAGAAACACACAGACACACACAGACACACACCAATGGTTTACGTTGCTCTGCCCTACCGTGATCGGGAAGAGCCGGCCCGGGACCTGGACCACCGGAGCGCCGCCAAAGTAATCGGCAAAGAGGCGGATGTTGATGGTGGCTGACATGAGGACCAGCTTGAGGTCCGGGCGGGCGGGCAGGAGGCGGCGGAGGACGCCCAGGAGAAAGTCGGCATGCAAATGGCGCTCATGGACCTCGTCCGCAATCAGGATGTGATAGCCTGGCAAGGTGGGCTCTCGCTGGGCCTGGCGCAGAAGCAGCCCTTCGGTCAGGAAGACGATCCGGGTGGCCAAAGAGCGCGTGCTCTCAAAGCGGATCTGGTAGCCAACCTGCAGGAGGAAGGAGAGGCGGTGGATGCCAAGGGTGGAGGTCGCCCTGGCTTACAAGCCAATCGTATCCGACTCTAGGGTTCAGTGCTCATCTGTTTACAGCCAGCGCTGTCTGCATTCATTCATTCACTTATTTATTGGTCAAATTTATGCGTACAACACTAACTATATAAAATACATAAATCCCACATTAAAAACTATAAAAACCCTTAAAAACATTTTAAAAACTACAACTCCCCGGCCCCAATAAGAATTCCATTAAAAGCGAGCAGTCGTTTCCGTGGTCATGTGGCAAGCATGACTAGACACCGGAGCGCACGGAACACTGTTTACCTTCCCACCAAAGTGGTCCCTATTTATCTACTTGCAATCTCTTGCTTTCAAACTGCTAGGTTGGCAGGAGAAAATATTCCCATTTACGTGCCCACTTTTCAGTTAAAACACCTAATGAACAGCACCTCTGGCCCATAAACCTGCTTGGCCCATCACCTCAGTCTTCCTTTAAACCAGGTGATGCGTTCATCCCTGTTTCCCACCTTTTCTCCCCCTTTTTTCGGCTTCCTCCTTCTCCCCTTTCCCATCAGCCTGCCTGGACATCATTGCAAGTCCTTGTTGCAATTCAATGACGGTGGCTCTCTGCTTATGCTCTGTGCCGCTCTTTCTGCGACGGCCTCACCTTGTCACCGTACTGCTGCAGACTCTCGTAGGCCACCCTCTTGGCCAGGGCGATGCAGGCAATGCGGCGAGGCTGGGTGCAGGCCACGTGAGCGTAGCCGGTGGCCAGGAGGTACTGGGGCACCTGGGTGGATTTCCCGCAGCCGGTGTCGCCGGCCACCACCACCACCTGGTTGTCGGCCACAGCCCGGAGCAGTTGGTCCTGGTAGCGGGCGATGGGCAAGGCCGCCCGTTCCTTCTGCAGCCGTGCCAGGCGGGCAAAGCCTTGCTTCTGCCGGAAGTCCAGGAAGTGCAGCAGCCCCTGGCGGAAGGCCTTCACCTGCCGGGGGTCCAAGCCGGGCGCCTTCCCCGTCGGGACCCACAGGTTGATGCGGTATCGGGGGTCGTACTCCCGAGGCAGCCCTGCCACCGCCTCCGAGGCGGGCTCCGACGCCGGCGTCTGGGCGGCCCCCTTGGGCTTCAGGCGGCGGAAACGCTGTAGACGGTCAAAGAAAGCCCAGAACTCCTGTTTCTCCTCGGCCCTTTGGTGGGGCAGGTAGAGGTCCTCTAGACGGGCCCGGGCGGTGGGGCAGCCCCAGTCCCAGCCTTGGGCTTCCTCCTCTTCCTCTTCCTCTTCTGGTGCCATCTGCAGATTCAGCCACTGGTCCCTGGGATGGACAGGGAAGTGGTCATCAATAATAATAATAATAATAATAATAATAATAATAATAATAATAATAATAATAATAATAATAATAATAATAATAATAATAATAATAATAATAATAATAATAATAATAATAATAATAAACAACCTCTGGCCACACGCAGGTAAGGCAAGCAGGTAGACAGGTGGGCTTTCGGTGGGGCAGGGGCCACTGCCTCGTCGTGCTCTTCCTCCTCTCTGGGCCCCACAGGGGCGGTGGGGGGTTGCACAGCCCCCCACAACCCGTTACAACCCCCCCACCAACAGCTTGGAGGGCCTCCCTGCCTCCCAGGGGGTCCCAACAACCGTCAAACTCTGGGGGACCACCGCTTGCACACGAGCAGAACGCGAGCGACCTCCCTTCCCCGCGTAAAACCCGCTTCTCCGGGCGCGGGGTGCGTTCACACGTGCTCCTGCTCGCCCCGCAACTTCTGCAGGCGCCCCCTTGCTACTGCGCAGGCGCTGCTCCCGGGCCGGCGGGCGAGCATGCCCAGTAGGTTCCATTGACGCCTGCGAGGCAGAGCTCTGCCCGGAGAGAGTGAGGGCGGGCGAGGTGCCTAGAGCTACGAAAAGATAGAGGGGACCGTTCGCGTTTGTGCAGCTCTCGGAGAGACCCTTCCTCCTCCTTCTGCATCTTCTTGGTCCGACGAAGGGGCTCGAACCCCGGACTAGCCGGTGGGGAAGGGAAGAAGGGAAGGCCTTCCACCGTCCGTCCCCCCAGCCCCACACACTGCTTGTTCACGGCAGGTCCATGGGGCTGAAGAGGTCCCTGGGACTCACATGGCCCCTAGTTGTAACCACCCAGACATAGATGACTCACAATAGGTATGACCCGTTTTGCTAAACCTTCTTGACAAATGAGGCCACGGTGGCTTGGAGGTTAAGGCGACCAGAAGTTTAAGACCCGAGTGCTGCACGGTGGAGTGAGCCCCTGTCTCTGTCCCAGCTGCCGCCAACCTAGCAGTTCAAAAGCAAGACATTGCCAGTAGATAAACAGGTATAGTCTGGCCAGGTTATCCTGTTACAGTAATAGAATAGATTTGTCTGGCCGGACATCCCGCTACGGTAATGGAGTAGACCTTACAGCCAGCGACTCAGAGCCGAGTGTCAGGCGGCGGATAACTCACCTGGCTCCCTAAAGCAGGGGTTTTCAACCTGAGACCTGTGGGCCGGATGTGGCCCGCAGCACCATTTCATGTGGGCCATCACCACCTCTGCCACACCAGGAAGTGCCATGTGGTGGAGGAAGGGGGAAATGGCTGTCCAGCCCACAAAGCTGTCTGCGGAAGTGTGATGCAGCTCACAGCTTTAAAAGGTTGAGAACTCTGACCCTAAAGGGACCAATGGCTATGCGCGGATGAGGCCCTTTAGGTGGGGTGATGGGCCACTTCAGTGGAGGAAATGCCACTGGAAACCGTCCTATTGGGCCCAACGGAAAAATGAGCAGAGGAGGAACTCTGATTCCCAATGGTCATGGAGGCGGAAAAGGCCATGCCAAATGGACTGGCTGTGAAGGCGCGCCTTGATAATATCCTCAAGGCTGCGGCAGTCCATTGCAGTCCCGGTGTCAAATCCTGCATGTCTCATTTCATATGTGCCACAAGAGATGGCTCCAAGATCACAGTGTGTCGGTCACTTTGTGGCAAGCTGGGATCCGCCTGAAACAAATTCACGCCAGTGGCATTTTTCCTGCTTTGGGGGGGAAATGTATTCTCGGATACGAGTTGCAGTCGATGTTGACGAATAGAATAAACCATACTGCCAGTTACTCAACACTGAGTGTCAGGCGGCGGTTAACTAACCTGACCACCCTGAGCACTAACAGCATGGGTGCCAAAGTTTACAGGGAAGGGTGATGGTCCCCAAGTGGATTAAATCCCACTTGAATCCATCTTGAGCAAGGGCAGCAGCTTCATCCATCCTGGCCTGAGGATGATAATGAGGCCTCTGCGTGCCAAAAGGGCTCAGGACCAGAAAGTGACTCTCGGAACTGGGAGTCACGTTGTGATCATAGCTGTCAAGTATCCCTTATTGGCCAGGAAAACCCCTTATTTTACCCTCTTTCCCACCGTCATCCTTTATTAATTAGACTGCAATGCCCTATTGCCGCCATTGGAGGGCAGCATAGGAGAAGCATCGCTGTCAAGTATCCCTTATGGCCGGGAAATTTCCCTTATTTCCAAATCCAAAACTTGACAGGTATGGTTGTGATATGAAAGGCAGACGAAAGGCCACGGCATTATATTTGCAGGACGGTCATCATGGCTGATCGCCATGATGATCACCAATATTCGGAATAAGATACGGCACAGGAAGAAGATAAACAGATACTGCTTGGGTGAGAACGGTAAGAGCATTTCATGCACTCTGATGTCTAGCCCTGCCTGCCATGTGTCCACAGAAACATCTGCAGATGCAGATAACGCTGGCTCTTTGGCTATAAACAGAGGTGAGCACTATACCCTAGAGTTGGACACGACTGGCTTTCGAGCAAGGGACCCCTTGACTTTTACCCTCCTGGTGCCATTCCAGAAAAGGCCCTGCCGCTCACACCCCCACTGCCATTTCTGCAAGAGAATAAGGACAGGGAAGAAGGGGTTGCAAGGTTATCTGTGGGGCTGGATCCCTTGGGTAAGCACAATTATTGTGATGTTCATGCATGTGTCTAGGGCACCACTTATTTCCACATTGACTTCCTCTTTCCAACATTAGTAGCATATCGTGAGAATAAATATTTAAGATGTGCAACAAGTTTGCTGCACTTGTTTTCATCGCAAAGAACGGCTACAGTTTCTTCTGCAAGGGGTGTGGTGTGTGTGTGTCAAAACAGTGTGACCAGAAAGACATGCTTCATCTAGGCTTTATTATTAAGAAATCAATTAATACGAGCAGGTTGAGATGGTTCCCAAGCAAAAATTGTTAAAGAAAACAAAGACGAAATTGCTGATCTTTGAACAAAAATATGCAACTTGCCCTGAAAGTCAAGAATAGAGAACAGGAAAGAGTTCATCAGCAAGTTGGTTTATTTAAAGTCTGTTCTGGATAAATTGATAGACCATGATCTTTTTTTAAAAAAAAAAACATAGTGAAGATGGACAATAATAAATCTTTCTTCTTTGTGCGGGTCGGATTACCGCTTGCTACCCAATTCAGACTTGTGGGTTACCAAAAGTATGCACAGGAAGCCCATTCATGTGGATTCACAGGCAACCACAGGGAGCAAGGTTGACTCCAGAAATGAGGATCCAGCATTTTAATAAGGGCCACATGCTCATTAACTTGTGAACCGCCCAGACAGTGCGCTAAGCACCGTGGGGCGGTAATAATAATAATTTCGTGTCAGAGATTACTCTGGGTTGAAAGGATTTTTAGGGGGCGCCCGGATGAGGCTCCTTTCATGTCCCCCATCGTGCAGCTCTCGGGTATCGAACCCGGACCTTCCAGTCTTCAGCTCAGTGCCTTAACCACTAAGGCACCAGAGGAGGGGCAGTAGAGAAGTGTTATTGCTAATTGGTATTGTTTGGTGCAGCATGGCAAGAGCATGGCAATGGTTGCCACCGTTCACAAGAGGTTGTGCTTGGGTCACTCCCGTCACAAGGTTGTGCAGGCGCTCCGGTCATCGGGGCTACTGGTGGTGGTCGTGACAGCGCCGTCGGCCTGCGTCCGCCCTCTGGCCAGAGAACTGGCCATCATGGCTTCCTCGCTCAAGACATTACGGATCATGGCCTTCAGAGATCTCCGCATCTTGGCTTTGAAATCCTGGCCCACGATGACGTAGATGATGGGGTTGATGCAGCTGTTGAGGAAGGCCAGGGCGGCCACCAGTGGGTCCATGCCGTGGACCGCCTTGTAGAGTTGGCTTGAGGGGGTTTCGTTGGCCAGGATCAGCCCCACAATGTGGTAGGGGGCCCAGCAAATGAAGAAACCCACTACCACCACCAGCACCACTTTCAGGGTCTTCTTGGAGCGCGAGAAGCGGCTGCTGTGGATCCGGGAGACCAACAGCGCATAGCAGATGCTGATGACCACAAAAGGGATCAGGAAGCCCAGAAGGAAGCGTGCCACGGCCACGGCCACCTCAGCAGCATGGGAGGTGTAGTTGACCTCACAGAGTGTCCAGTTGGACTCCTGGTAGGACCTGGCGTGCCGCGTGATAAAGGAAGGCAGCGTCAGGAGCAAGGCGGAGACCCACGCCACCCCGCACAACCCCCAGGCCAGGCGGAGCGAGCGGTGGTTCTGGCACCAGATAGGCCTAAGCACCAGCCCGCACCGGTCGATGCTGATGAGCGTCAGGAGCAGGACGCTGGCAAACATGTTGAGGATGGTCAAGGAGGGCAGGAGCTTGCAGGCGAAGTCGCCCAGTTGCCACAGGTGGTCACGCGCCAACGGCACAGCCAGGAACGGCAGGGCCAGGCAGCAGAGGAGGTCGGCCACCGAGAGGTTGAGGAACCAGACGGTGTTCACGGAGCTCTTCATCTGGAAGCCCACCACCCAGATGACCACCCCATTGCCCACCACCCCCACCAGGAAGACCAGGCTGTAGATCACCAGCGCCACCAACGTGATGGGGCTCAGGACCATCGCCTTCTCGGCAAAGGGGATGGCTGTGTAGTCGGTGTAGTTGTAATCAGAGTCAGCAAAGTGGTCGTAGGCCATCATGTCTTCCATGGCTGGACGGGGAGAGAGCGCTGTCCTGCAAAAGAGAGGCCAGGAAAGTGGGATCAGCGCCATTTGAGCAACCCAGTTTGCATACAGAACCAAGGCCAAGGGTGACAAGCCACCTTGCGTGGCTTTGAATCTCTTGTGCTCACACGTATCCATCCAGACACGTTTGAGAGTGTCCGGAGGATCTTCCCATGCGGTTCCTGGTTCTTCTCTTTAAGAGATCACAAAGTTTGCTAAACCTATACATTTTTTAAAAAAAAAATCTGTTTTGCAACAGGATGAGATAGATTTTAAGCTGCCATTTTCTCTGCTTAAATCAGGGGTGCCTGTGGGCCAGATCCGGCCCCTGACACCAATTCATCCAGGCTGTGCCCCCCCCTCGTTACTCCCAGAAGCGGAAGCAAAACGTGCCCATTCGGGCGCATTTTACTTCCACTTCTGGGAGTGACAAGGGTGGATCTGGCCTTTGGGCCATAGTTTGGGCACCCCTGGTTTAAGTGAAGATTTTGAGCAGTGTGTGTGCATGTGTGTGTGTGAGAGAGAAGCAACCTCCTGCCCTCTATAAATCCCCAATATTTGCACGAGGACTCGAAAGATACAAAAAACACAGGACAGGAATTGAATGTGCAAGTGTGTCACAACTTTGTCCTTTCAAATTTCCTCCCTGTCCCCATCATTTCCCCTCTTGGTTGGCCTCTTTGCTGAACCAACGCTTCTCCTTTTCCTGCAGCTGCCTCTGCCCGTTCTTTGCCACTAGTGTGGCCAACCAAAAGATGCGGCACGGCTCCGGTTCTCCTGTGGGGGAACTTGTGGGCGATGTCTGTGCCTAAAAACGTTTCCGTGGCCATGTGGCAGGCATGACTAGACACCGGAGTGCATGGAGCGCTGTTTACCTTCCCACCCAAATGGTCCCTATTTATCTCCTTGCAATTTCTTGCTTTTCGAACTGCTAGGCTGGCAGGAGCCGGGACAAAGACGGGAGCTCATTCCATCTGGCAGTACTCAGGTCTCGAACTGCTGACTTTCCAGTCATCAAGTTCAGCATCTTAGCCACTAGAGCCCCCACTCTACACATGCAGTATAGATAAGGCTAAAGTTTCCCTTTGTGCATCTCCATTTACAGCCAAAGAGCCATGCGCTGTTTGCGTCTGCAAAGGTTTCTGTGGCCGTTTGGCTATAAACAGAGATGAGCACAGAACCCTAGAGTTGGATACGACTGGCTTTCGAACAAGGGAGACCTTCATCTTACTAATACATTCAGTTCTAAAAGATGGTACCATTCTGGTGCGATCCAAAAAGTATGCGCACTTACTTTCCCTAATAATTTTGGCAAAAGGAAAGCCAGGCAATGAAACCCTTTTAATTGCCATTATGGCAAGGGTGCCCAAACTATGGCCCATGGGCCGGATCCACCCTGACACCAATTCATCCGGCCCACGAAGCCTTCGTTGCTCCCGGAAGTGGAAGTAAAACGCGCCCTTACGGGCGCGTTTTACTTCCGCTTCCAGGAGCAACGAAGGCTTCGTGGGCCAAATGAATCGGTGTCAGGGCGGATCTGGCCCACGGGCTGTAGTGACCAGCTCCCTGAAGCACGTGACCAGCCCATGGCCCAAAAAGTTTGGGCTCCCCTGCATTACAGCATGGGAAGGAAAGTTGACCACCCATGTAGTGCTTGACCCAAGGATGACCTCTGGTTGGATTTAGAGGGTTCCTGACCATGCGATGACTCCTGCAATACTCCTTCTGCTTACACCCTTATCAAGCTACACCTCTGTCAAACCACCCATGCAATCTGCTTGCTTGCTTGCTTACTATACCCACCCGCCTAGTATAAGCACTGCTCTGGATGGCTTACAACGCGTTTACATAAAAATAGGGGGGAAAATAATAAATCACGTAACACACAAAAAAAAGAAAAATAAACAGACAAGGACAGGCTAAATAAACATAAACTGAATCATAATCATAAATTACGCCAAAGATGGAATAACTGGTGGCAGCACCAAAAGGAGGAAAAAAGCAAACCCTGAATCGGTTTCATCCTCAAATATATTTAGTAAAGGTCAAGGTCACGTGAATTTGCTTCAGGTGGATTCCTAGCTTGCCATGAAGTGACCCACACACTATGATCATGGCGCCATCGCCTGCGGCATGTATGAAATGAGACATGCAGGATTTAACACCGGGACTGCAATGGACTGCCGCAGCCTTGAGGATAGGGACAAGGTGCGCCTGCACAGCCAGTCCATCTGGCGTGGCCTCTTCCGCCTCCATGACCATTGGGAATCAGAGTTCCTCCTCTGCTCATTATGCCATTGGGCCCAATAGGATGGTTTCCAGTGGCATTTCCTCCATCATCCCACCTAAACGGGCTCATCCACCCATAGCTGTTGGTCCCTTTAGAGAGTCAGGTTATTGACCGCCAGCCAACACTTGGTGTTGAGTCTCTGGCTGTATGGTCTACTCCATTACGGTAGCGGGATGTCCCACAAGAGACTATTAGACTTGCATAACCACTATTCAGCCTCCCCACCGCCACCAATCTTTCCCTTCCTCATTGCCCCATCTTCTTTTCAACACCCATAGAAATCTTAGGGTTCCCCAGAAGGACGCCCACTTATGTACATCCCCAGGCACATCTGGGCAACGCTGCACACAGCCAGGTCACTCACCTTGTGGGATAAAGAACTGAGCAAGGGTCTCTCTTCACCGCTACAGGGACGGAGGGTGGATACGATTGCAAAGAGGAAGAGCAGGCTTTGGAGGAAACTTGCACAAAAACCGGTCAACCCTTAATGAAAAAACAAACCGCCCCTACCCCCCACATCATGACTCAAACTAATCTGCACATCTGCTTACACTGCTGTCAATGTAGGCATGCGTAAAGTCACAGGATGACTCAAACCTCCACCAGTCGAGATACCATATCATCTTCTTGGTATCACTCCACCTAAGAGATAGGACGTAGCAGCAGATGCTGAAATCCTGTATCGTCCTTTGAATGGATATAAGCCTCAAGTCTCAGGTCCAGGAAGAGCTTTATGGCAAGAAGAAACATCCAAGAAGAAAACCAAACTGGAAGTCGGAGGAAGGAACTCACTGGACAAGGAACGGCATTCAAGGAGATGGCTGAGGATCTCAACCTCCCCTACGTCACTTGCAGGACCCTGAAGAGGCTGAGGGTCGGAGTCCCTCAATGCAAGACCCACAGGCTCAAGTGGGGGCTGATGGCGCACAACAACACCTGGTGTGAATGTGCAGAGAGACAGAACCCATGGGCTCATTTCCTGGTGTGCCGGTGTCTGCCAGAAACCTGCATCAATGAGGACTCAAGTTTGGCCAAAGCCAAGAAAGTGGCTTCGTTTCGGCAGTCCAAAGTTTGATAGGTTTAGGAAGGCCAAATCGAAATAGCCTCTTTTTTTATCATTGATTGTGAGCCCAATGAGAATAATGCCACCCTATTAGGGCTTTCACAGTAAGTGAGATATTTAAGGGGCAGTTTTGTAAACTTTCACACAACTGAGAGGGGCGGGAAAGACAGGTTGGGGGCTAGCCTGGCAATGCTTCCCACCGCCCAAAAAAAAAAAAAACATTTGACCCACCCCATGAAAGGAAAAATCAACCAACAGAACTGATCAAGCCGGGAGTGGGATGCCAAGAGAGGAAGGTGCCTGGAACCCACAGCGGTTCAAAGAAACAAACCAGAGCCGGGGGTAAAACAATCACTTTTAGGAGTTTTATTGCAAGAAATCTTTCCCTTTTTTTTTTTTCTTTACATGATATGCAGCAGGCCCGGAGGCAAGCAGGGCACAGGAAAGCAGGCGGGGGTGTGGGGGTGTGCTACAATGGGGAGGGCTTGGCCCCCATGGCTACCAAAATGGGGAGGGGGCACAACATTTCACACACCCCCTCCACTCCTCTCAATTGAACAGCTCAAGATGTAGGACAGTGATGGACAACCTTCAAACTGCAACCCAATACCCACTTATTTATCGCAAAGTGCCAACATAGCAACAGGGGGAAGAAGGAAACTCTCCCAGTGGGCTGCCGGGCAGAGGGGTGGGGTGAACTCTGTGCTGGGGTGACTGCACGGGTGCCCACAGAGAGGGCTCCGAGTGCCACCTCTGGCACATGTGCCATAGGATCGCCACCAGTGATGTAGGAGGTGGGGGGCTGAAAGAGGAAGACACAAACATCTGGAAGGAAGGAAGCCAGGCATGCATTCCTTATCTGCACACGGATTTAGTGTTAATTGCACTAAGAGGTGGTTTCGCAGGCTATGGCTTAGAGCTGTGATGGCGAACCATGGCACTCCGGGTGTTCTTGGACTTCAATTCTCACAAGCCCAAGTCCCTGTGAATCAACATGGATATGTTTGCTGCACGGATGCAGTAAACCCATTTGTGTGGGTTCACAGGGACTTGGGCTTCTGGGAATTAAAGTCCAAGAACACCCGGAGTGCCAAGGTTCACCATCACGGGCTAGGAGGGTGAGGGTGGTGGGGTTGAGCTTCCCCCACACTTTAGAAGCCGCGCATAGAAAGAGAGCAAAGAATGCAGAGTGCAGGAAGGGGCAAGATCTGGAAGTCTACACAGTGATTCTGAAGATGGAGATGTTCCTATTCCGTCGGTCATCCAGCCGGACTCTTTCTCTTTCTCCCAACGCCTCGCCTCCCTGCAGAGTAGGAACGGCTTCCAGCGCTTCAGGCTTCCAGCTGTTCCTGGGGAGGGAACATGAGCACCATCACAAAGCAGACACCTGGAAACGGGCCCTTTGCAAGTCTCTCTCCTGCAAAGCCCACCTAAGAACCTGTTCTTGCGCATTGCCCAGGCAGATGCAAGCGCACCCTCCAGGGGACAAGGCACGCTGGCACAGAAACAGTTAACAACTCAGATCCGCCTGAGACAGGGGTTCTCAACCTGCGGCCCATGGGCCAAATGCGGCCCATGGCACCATATCAGGTGGGGCCCCCACTGCCTCCACCACACCAGGAAGTGCCATGGAGGAAGGGCTAAATGGTCGTCCGGCCCCCAGAGCTGTCTGAGGGAGCGTGACCCGGCCCACCCGGCTTAAAAAGGTTGAGAACTCCTATGGTAAAAAATGCTCAACTGGGCTACCAGCCAAGGCCCCAGTTTTCCAGTAGGGGGCAGCAGCTACCTATTTAAAGGGGACAGAATGAAACTGGGGTGGTTCGGGGGTTTAGGCAGAGGGACCAGAGCAACAGCTACCTGCTAGTAGTCGGTGGCCTCCGGCCCACCGGCTGCCGGAGCCACAGAGGCCTCTGTCCTGACACCTGGGAAGAGAAAGGAAGATGGTCACATAAGTGACTTTGTTCCATTAGTCCAGTGGAAGAACAAAGTCCCTTTTGTGACCTGTGATACGGGACGCAGGGGATCCTCCTCGGGGGAAAGAACCCCTTCTTGCCCGGCCAACCCTCCCTTCCCCACCCATGCCGTCACCTCTTTGCCCGCCGGGGTCCTCCACCGGCAGCCCTGCTTCGGATTTGGCCGCTCCCACCTCCTTGCTGGTTTCTGCCCCCAGAGTTTTGGCTGCCTGAGGGTCCGTTGCTTCTGGTCCTGTGGAGGTCTTGGGGTAGGTCATCTCTGGAGGAAGAGAAGGAAGGCAGGGATGGTGGTGGGAGAAAAATGACGCCCCTCCTTCCCTCTCTGGTGCCCACCTCTGGGTGCGCTAGAGCCGTGATGGCAAAACTTGGCACTCCAGATGTTCTTGGACTTCAATTCCCAGAAGCCCAAGCCCCCATGAATCAGCACGGATGGGTTTACTGCGATTCATCCGGCCCGCGCCGCCCTCGTCACTCCAGGAAGCGGAAGTAAAATGCGCCCATACGGTTAAGGCTCTTCCGGGTTAACCCTTCCTCCATACGGGTGCGTTTTACTTCCGCTTTGGGGAGCGATGAGGGCGGCGTGGGCTGGATGAATCGCAGTAAACCCATTCGTGCGGATTCACAGGGTGCTTGGGCTTCTGGGAACTGAAGTCCAAGGACATCTGGAATGCCAAGGTTCGCCATCGCGGCGCTAGAGTAAGGCGACGTTCTCTCTCGAAAGCCGGTCCTATCCAACTCTATGGTTCGGTGCTCATCTGTTTACAGCCAAAGAGCCAGTGCTGTTTGTGTCTGCAGATGTTTCCGTGGCCATGTGGCAGGCATGACTAACACACCAGAAAGCACGAAACACTGTTGCTTTCCCCGCCAAAACAGTACCTATTTATCTACTTGCAATTTCAAACTGCTAGGTTGGCAGGAGCTTGGGACAGAGACAGGCACTCGCTGCGTCACGCAACACTCGGGTCTCAAACTGCTGACCTGCCGACCTTCCAGCCACCAAGCTCAGCGTCTTTGCCACTAAGCTGACAAAGTCCCCTGTGTGCAAGAGTACAATTCCCCAAGTCCCTCTGGTTGACCCCATGGATCCCCTGCAACCCCCCCCCCCTTCTCCAGACCTCCATTTCTGCCCATTCCTTCCTTACCAGCACTGGGGGGAGGCGTCTCCCCATGTCCAGCTAAGGGGCTTTTGGTGACCTCCACGCGAGGGGACCTCAGCTCCATCTCTTCGCCCCAGTCCGAAACAGGTTGGTAGCCATCAGCAGGTGAGAAGGGGGTGGGGGGCTTCTCCTGGGTGGTGGGGGTCTCCGGCTGGCCTGGGGGCATGACGAGGGAGAGCCGCTTGTTCCTCCTGGGGGGCTTTGGGGAGCCAGTGGGGTGAGGCTGGTCCTCTTCCTTGCAGCCCTGGCTGCCTCCGCCTTTAGCTTCGTGGCCTTTGTCTCCTCCTTCCTCCTCCTCTTCTTCTTCCTCCTCTCCCTCTTCTTCCTCTCCTCCACTCACATCCTCCCACTGGTCCTCCTCCTCTTCCTCTTCTTCTTCCACGACCACAGAAGGGGACGCAGGTGGCTCCACCTGGACAGAGGATGCCGGTGGTAAGGTAAAGGTTGTCCTTACTCGAAAGCCAGTCATATCCGACTCTAGGGTCCAGTGCTCATCTGGGTAAGTAGGCACAAAAGGAGCCCACCCTTTGTGCAGTGAGAACATTCATGCCAGGGTATCCCTTGCCCACCTTCCCCAATGGGCAAAATTCACCTCCTGGGTCTGGCTTAGCAAGGTTATGCTCACTCACCTGCTCACTCACCTGCCCCACCTGCAGTGCCAACGTGGAAACAGACAAACTGTTGTGCAGGGGTAAACAGGCCAGAGTCACCCATATCAGACACTAGGGTTCAGTCCTCACCTCTGTTTATAGCCAAAGAGCCAGTGCTGCATACTTATGGACATGTGGCAGACATGATGACCAAACACTGGAGTGCATGAAATGCTGTTACCTTCCCACCGAAGTAGTACCTATTTATCTACTTGGAATTTCTTGCTTTTTGAACTGCTAGGTTGGCAGGAACTGGGACAGACCACAGGAGCTCACTTCACTGGGCAGCACTCGGGTCACAAACAGCTGAGCTGACGACCTTCCAGCCTTCAGGTTCAGCATCCTAACCACTAAGCCACCAGAGCCCCGTGTGCAAAGGTACAGCTGGCAAAGAACGAGAAATGTTTGCACTGCCCAAACGGCCGCACACCTCCACTCTACCTTCTGTGTAGAGTCAACGGGCGACTGGACTTCCACGGGTCGGGGTGGATGCGGCCGTGGCGTTTCTGTCTCCTCCTTCTCCCACCGATTGTCATGCATGCTGTACGAGGAAAGCAGGTAAAATCTGAGATTGGGTCTTCTTTGCTCCCAGAAGACTGGAAGCGGAAGAGTTGACCACGATGAATCCTCCGTCCACCCCACGTGGGTTGCAAAAGAAGCAGCAGTGCCGCAGAGGCTAAAAGCATCCCAGCCTTACCAAGTGACCCACCTGTAAGAGGTCCATCCCCCCCCCCGCCTCACCTGTATGGCTTGGATGGGCCGCTCCGTGGGCGCCCATGGCTTTTACCCTTCCTGCGATGGTCCGTTTGCTGCTCAGGCAGGAATTCTCCAAAACTGGGAAGTTTAGGGGGTCGTTTGGGCTCGGCTGCTGGAAAGAGAAAGGATTAGACCAGGGTACCCAAACTTTTCGGGCTGCGGGCCGGTCACGTGGTTCCTCCCACCAGAAGCAGAAGGAAAACGTGCCTTGCAATCTGTTTTGCAACAGGATGAGATAGATTTTAAGTGGCCATTTTCTCTGCTTCAACCTGGGGTGCCCAAACTATGGCCCACGGGCTGGATCCGGCCCCCAAAGCCAATTCATCCAGCCCACACTATCCTCGTTGCTCCTGAAAGCAGAAGTAAAACGCGCCCATATGGAATTGCACAAATATCCCAAAATGAGAATGACTGCTGCCTTTCTTAAGAAGTTGAAGCACTAGATGGGTTGTTTGTATCTTCCTTAACAATCAATGAACCCTTCTGTGCTTTTTGGGCATGTTGCAAGCTGCTGTGTGCGTGCGCCCACAGGGAAGGACACAAGGTTATTAAGGCACGTTGCAGGGACAGCCAGGAGACCAGCCCGACCCGACCCACTCCTTGAGGCATCCATGGGTCAGGAAACCTCAATGCCCCCATAGTTTTACTGGGGGAAATTCCTTACCCTGTTTATAGCTTGCTGAGTTCCCTGGTTTGCTGCTTTCTTTAATCCTGGAAAGAGAAGAGACTTGCAGTGAGAAAGCTAGACCAAAAGCTCCCTCCATGCTTCAAGAAAGCCAGCCCAGTGGCACCATGAATTAACCAGTTCCTCCAAATATATATTGTTGTATGTTTTGATGAAAAGAAATTAAATATATTTTTAAAAAGATCACTTGGTTCAATGCACCCTGTGCAAATGCACGCCATGTCACCGCCCTGGCACTTACGCTGCGTCCGCTTTCTCGGCGTCCCACTCCCGGCGCCATTCCCCCGTGGGCTGCCGGTGACGGGCCAGGCGCTCCTGGTCAATCTGTTCTCGTTCTTGCTTCCAACGGATGTATTCTGCCCGTTCGCGGCCCGTCATGGAAAGCGTCATATCTAGGGACGCGTTTCCTCCTTCCCTGCCCCCTCTCCGCCGGGCACTGCCGTGCACCTAGTGTGGTGGGGAAGCACCTTGGTTTAAAGCAGGAAGTGAGAACCACATAACAGTGGCATGAAAGGGGTGGTGGTGAGATGTGGGTATCCCCATTCGTTTGGATTCCCAGAGACTTTGAAGAAGAACATGACAGATAGACATACAGTAAAAACCCCGGGTTACGACGGAGGTCCGTTCCAACAGCCTCCGTTGTAACCCGAAAAAATTGTAAACCGAAACATCCATAAGGATGCATTTAAAAATTTTAAAAATGGTCCTGAACTGGTCATTGTAAACCGGAAAAGATACATTAAAAATTTGTAAACCGGGACGGCATTTCCATAGAATTTGTCATTGTAAACTGCAGCAAACTTAAACCGAGGCGGGTGTAACTTGGGGTTTTACTGTAATTAGAACTTTGTTATATTTAACAAGGATACAGCAATAGCAATGACATTAAATTGTTATTACCATGCACCTGTAGCACCTAGTGTGCGCTCTGGACGGTTCACAAGTTCATTAGCATTTTGCCCTCACTAACATGCTGGGGTCTCATCTGACCAACCTTGGAAGGATGGAAGAGGCTGAGTCAACCTTGATCCCTGGTCAGGACTGAACTCACAATGTTTTGGCTGCAGGACAGCAGTTTAACCCCTGCGCCACCAGGGCTCTATAAGGACAGGTTGCTTACCTGTAACTGCCGTTCTTCTTTGTGGTTCGCTTGTGAATCCAAACACATGTGCTTACTGCATGTACAAGCATTAAACCCATTCATGTTGATTCACAGAGAATACAAGAAGAACTTGTTAAGAGTGTATAAGGCAAAAATAGATGTGGTAGATAGCCCATAATTAGAACAGTGTTATATTTAACAAGGATATAGCAATAGCAATTAGACCCTCTTTGGGCAATTCAAACGTTAATTAGCATTTATGCTGGGCACTCATTCTACCGACTGAGTCAACCTTGATCCTTAGCCAGGATCGAACTCACAACCTTTTGGTCTCAGTACAGCAGTTTAACCCCTGTGCCGCAGAGACCCACCGTGGCTCCCCGCTCCTTGCTCTGCTCGATGCCCGTCTTGACCTTATCAAAGTCCGGCCCGCCCCAGTTGCGCGTGTGCCGCCGGCTGCCTTCCCGCCGGTCGGACTCGACGAAAGAGCCGCTGCGCCGCGGGTCGTCCAAGAAGTTGCGGACGGGATTTTTCTCCTGGAACCCATCCTGCTAAGGAAAAGAGTCCACAAGTGGGGGGGACAGGACACAGGACCAGGCCGGCCCACCCATGAGCCAAGAGCATGGGAGTCCCCACCCAGTCCAGGACAGGGACACACACACACACACACACACACTTGCCCCAGAAGTAGCTGCCACTCACTGCCGCTGAGCCTTCTCTCCCGCCACCCTGGCAAGGCGGTCCAGCATCATAATACTCACGCGCTGACTGCGCTCGTACTCGGCAATCTTCTCCATCTCCTCGTTCATCATCTCAATGTTTTGGCGGCGACGTTCTTCCCACTCCTGAAATTAAGAAATAGTTTCTTATGGAGGACAGGAGTGCAGTGGCTTAGCAGCTAAGACACTGGACTTGACGACCAGAAGGTCAGCAGTTCGAGACCCGAGTACTGCACAACGGAGTGAGCTGTCCCAGCTCCTGCCAACCTAGCAGTTTGAAAGCAAAAAATAAATAAATAAATTTGCAAATAGATAAATAGGTATTGCTTCAGCTGGAAAGGTTAGTGTTCCATGCGTTCCAGCATCTAGTCATGCCTGTTACATGACCATGCTCTCATATGGGTATGTGTGTGTGAGATTGCTTATTATTATTTTTAATGCCTCTGGTGTCTTAGCGGTAAAGATGCTGAACTTGATGCCCAGAAGGTTGGCTGGTCAGCAGTTCGAGACCAGAGTGCTGGACGATGGAGTGAGCGCATGTCGTCTGTCCCAGCACCTGCTAACCTAGCAATTTGAAATGGCAAGTAGATAAAGAGTTGCCATTTTGGCAGTAAGGGTTACAGTGTGCCATGCACTCTGGTGTCTAGTCCTGCCTGTTACATGTCCGTGGAATTGTCTGTAGAGGCTCTTTGGTTGTAAGGAGAGATGAGCACTGAACCCTAGAGTTGGATATGACTGGCTGGGACCCCTCCCCTCAAAAACACACTATACCCACCTCACCTTAGATCTCCTGTCTGGTCCGGCATCTCCGGCTGGCCCCCCTCGGCCACGGGGTCTCCGTCCACGCCCTCCTCGGCCTCTCTTGCTCCCCCCGGGGCCGTCGGTGTCACCCCCTTCCCAGCCAGGCTGCTCTGGGACTCCCTCTCCTCGCGAGGAGCGGCCGGCCTGATAAGGGACCCCGCGGACGGAACCGCGGGCCCCCGGACTGCCCCGCGAGGCCTTGGCTGGGGGAGGGTGTTTCCGCTCAGTGCTCACGATGCGTTTCTCCTGGGGAGGGAAGGAGAAAGCAAAGAAGACCATTGAAATTGCCCACGAAGGACTTTCTGCACACACATACACACACCCTGTAAAACAGGGGTGTCCAAACTACGGCCCACGGGTCGGATCCGGCCCCTGATGCAAATTCATCCAGCCCGTGCCACCCTCGTCACTGCTGGAAGTGGAAGTAAAACATGATGGGTGTGCTTTACTTCCACTTCTGGGAGTGATGAGGGCAGTGTGGGCCGGATGAATTAGCATCGGAGGCCGGATCCGTCCCACAGGCCGTAGTTTGGGCACCCCTGGTTCAACCAGAGAAAATGGCAGCTTAAAACCTATCTCATCCTGTTGCAAAACAGATTGCAAGGCGTGTATTACTTCCGGTTCTGGAGGGAAGAACCGCATGACTGGCCCGCGGTTATGAAGAAAGGGTACACCAGGTCCCATGGGGCTGGGAGTAGATAGGTTTGTCTTTCTTTTGAAACGCTGTGCCTTGAATCTGTTCCGTTTGACCATGAAACTGCATGTTATACGTTTGTGTTTGTTACTCTCCAGACACTCACAAATGGCTAGAGCAGGGGTGCCCAATCTATGGCCCATGGGCCAGATCTGGCCTCCAATGCTAATTCATCCGACCCATGCCGCCCTCGTCACTCCTGGAAGCAGAAGCAAAATGTGCCTGTACGGCAGCCTAAAATCTATCACATCCGGTTGCGAAACAGATTGCAAGGTGCATTTTACATTCGCTTCCAGTGGCTCGAACCACGTGACTGGCCCGCTGAGCCACATGATCCCATGGCCCAAAAAGTTTGGGCACCCCTGGGCTAGAGCAAAGGTTCCCAACCTTTTCAAGCCAAGCTCTCTCAGTCAGCTTCGAGGGCCGGATGGCCATTTTGCCCTGCCTGCATGGTGGGGGTGGTCATTTTGTTTCTTGAATGACCTTGGAGGGGTATGAGGGCCATATGAAATTGGGCCAAGAGCCAGATCCGGCCTCAGGTTGGGAACCCCAGGACTATAGCCTTTTTATTTTAGGTCCTGCCTGCTCAGTAACATAGGTAGAGATTGAGGTTAGGGTAAAGAAAAATCCTGGGGCTTTCTAGCTTGGGCAGGGACCACAGGTGGGTTGAGTCCCCCCCCCCCCACCCTTCAAAAAAGGGCAAAGGAGCCAGAAGGGTTAGGGGACCAACTCAACACCCACCACCCACCCAAACTCCGAAATGGTTGTCAAAACAGACCCGCTTTTGCTCTGCGATATAGCGATAGCAATTTTATATCTGGGTGGTTCACAAGTCAATTAGCATTTTTGCCTTCATTAACATGCCAGGGACTCATTTTACTGTCCTCACAAGGAGGGAAGCGGCTGAGTCAACCTTGAGCCTGGGTCAGGATCAAACTCGCAACCTTTTGGTTGTGGCGCAGCCGTTTAACCCCTGCGCCACCAGGGCTCCACAACCTTGGGGTTTCTTGGGGTCGGCCTCACCTCTGGGGAGAGCAAGACCTGCACGGTTAGGGTGGGGGAGTCCCGCTCCCCCCGCCTCTTCTCCAGCGGGTCCCTCTCAGCCGACCAGGGTCTCCGTCCTCCTGTCACGGCGATGCCTTCCTGCTCTGCCATCTTCCGGTCTTCTTCAATCTCCTGGGAGTTGGGGGGGGCGGGGGGGAGAGAAGTTGTGCCAGGGCCATTTAGAAAATAGTAAACAATCACAGACACACGCATGCACCATATGAGACCAGTGGTTGCTTGAGGTCCGATTTATGTCCATTGACTCTTTTTGCGCAGAGATTGTCCCGTAGACATCAAGCGTGGCACTACGCAGAAACCCGTTCCAAACCACTTCAATCTGCCTGGACACTCGGCCATGGACTTGAGGGTTGCTGTTCTAGAGCAGAGGGATTACGAAACTAGAATCCCGAGCGAGTGAGCGCCCGCCTCTGTCCCAGCTCCTGCCAACCTAGTAGTTTGAAAGCAAAAAATTTTTTTGCAAGTAGATAAATAGGTACCACTGGTGGGGAAGGTAACAGCGTCCTGTGCACTCTGGTGTCTCGTCCTGCCTGCCACATGACCCCGGAAATGTCTGCAGATGCAGACAGCGTGGGCTCTTTGGCTATAAACAGATGAGCACTGGACCCTAGAGTCAGATATGACTGGCTTTCGAGCAAGGGAAACTGTTACCTTTACTGTTTGCATCTCGACAGGGCCAAACGTTCACTGCCAATGTGAGTAACAACCAGGGATCTTCTGCCATTACCAGTTGTAAAAAGCCACACTGATTTGTAAACTCATCTATTGTGCTAGCCAACCACTCTGTGCCTCTGTGCATGGTGCGTCTAAACTGATGCCGTGAAGTCCCACTCTTAGGTCTGATGAAGTGGACTTGATCCATGAAAGCTAACATTAAAATACAGCACTAGACACCGTAGCGCATGGAATGCTGTTTACCTTTCCCACCAAAGTGGTCCCTATTGATCTACTTGCAATTTCTGGCTTTCGAGCTGCTAGGTTGGCAGGAGGCACCACAACTAACAGGTATGTTATGTGGTGCAGTTTTGCCGGGGTCACTCACACCATCGACAATAGATGCTAACTCGTTGGCCAATGTGTAGTGCCACAATGTGTGATGCACCAGCGTCCAAGATGTTTTATTTTTTGGGCAACCATTTGCAATAAGGGGCAAAGGCTTTTGCAGCAGGTTGGAATAACAACAGGGGAAAAAAGATAACAATGTTACGATTCTGTTTGGCTGGCCAATTATTTTGTATCTAATGTGTGTATAAATTAGTGCCATGAGGCCTCCCTGTCTGATGAAGCAGACTTAGTCCGTGAAAGCTCACAGTGAAATGCAGGAGTTAGTCTTTAAGGTGCCACCACATTTTTTGTCTTTGTGTGTGTTCTGTTTTATTTACTCTCAGATCTGCGTGCACAGACTACCACTTCAAAGATTTACAAAAATAAGGAGCAATCCCACCCACCCACCCCTATGGGGGCAATGGGTGGCACAGGGACCCTTGTGTGTGTGTGTGTGTGTGTGGGCAATCCAGGAGTAAAGGAGGCACCCACAAGCACTCCCCTGAGGCACAAACAGAGCCAGAAAACCTCTCCAATGAAAGAAAAGGAAGTGTAGGGGCCCCGGCAGTGGGGCATGCCCCCCCTTTCCCCATAGAGGACCACCAGCCCCTGCTGGACAGTCTATCTTCCCCACCTTAAGCCAGCTTGCTGACCCCCACCCCCCACCCACCCACCCCTCCCTGTACAGCAGTCGCTGGGTGGACGTGCCTGCGCTAATTGGCTTAGTGGCTCTGGCCTCCATGCTCAAAGGCCACACACCACCCTGCGCCCTGCCTGTGCGCATAGAGATGCCTTCCAAAGTCCCTGCCCCGAGGCTACTCCAAGCCCCGGGGAGGGGGGTTCTCAGGCCACCAGCCCGGCTCCTGGACCCCCGCCCCAGAGGCAAAGGAAGGACCCCACCCCCTACCCGGGCAGGATGCCCCGGCCGCTCCTCTTCCTCCTTCCTCCTCTTCCTCCTCACCTGGTAGCGCTTGATCAGGGCTTGGTTCTTGCGCCGCAGGGCCTCGATCCGCTTGTCCAGCTCAGCGTCTTTCTCCTCCTTCGACTTCAGGTCCACCGAGGCCGACTGGAGAGACGGCGGGGAGGCAAAGGAAGGAGGCGCGTCCGTCAAGGCGGACCCGGGGCCAGATGTGCGCGCGCGCGCGAGAGAGAGAGAGTTGCGATCCATACTGCCCTCCTTCCCCATCACCACCTTCCGCACCCTCGGGGGGTTCCCAAGCGGAGGGGCGGGTAGGGGGGGGGGGGAAACCAGCTTCGGGATCGCAGCCCCCCAACCCAAGCTTTTTAGCGCGACTTCCCCAGGCCAGCTTCGCCCCTGCACGGCGGGAGATCCCTTCCCCGACGGGGCGGGCGGGCGGGCGGGCCCCCTTACCATTTTCCCCCGACGGGACGTACGGACGTAGGGGCAGCAGCAGCGGACACCGCGACCACCGCAGCCGCCTCTGCACGTCCCGCAGAAAGGCGCTCTCCAATCGCTTCGCGCGCAGCCAACCCCCGACGGCGCGGTCTCCCGCTTTGGCCGCTCCCGCCGACCGGCGCGTCTCGGGCGGCCGTCGCTTCCGCGCTTGGCCTTCCCGGAGAAACAGGGACGGATCCGCCTCTCGGTTCGCCTCCTACTACCACGTGGGCTCCGTTTCCGCTTCCTTCCCTAGACGGGAGGGGGAGGGGAGGGAGGAGGAGGCCGGACTCTGAGAGTTGGCCAGTAGTACCGGCTCTGGCCGGACCGTCCCCCGCCTCCAGTCCAGCCCGAGGGCGCCGGCAGGCTTCCTTGGGAGACAGGGCTGGGGCTGCAACGGGGGGGGGGGGGGGGTTGCCGCCCCAAGGAGGGCGCTGCCTGAGTCTCTCGTGCTGTTCTCCTCTGCAGGGAGTGGTTGGGATCGAGGGCGCCCCACCCCCGCGATGCCCGCCGCCCTCCTCTCTCTGCCCACAGCCGTCGGCGCAGGCGGGGCAAATGGCCCTTTGCAAGAGGCGTCGAAGCTTTTTGCAATCCCACTCCTATATGCCGCCCCTCATCGCGCTTCATGCGCTCTCTGGGCGGTTCACAAGGGTCATTAGCATTTCGCCCTCATTAACAGGCTGGGAACGCATTTGACCCACCTTAGAAGGATGGAAGATACTGAGCCAAACTGGCCGGGGTCGGGATCGAACTCCGATCCCGAGTAGACCTGGGACATGATAGGATGGCAGCCTTGTTGGAGGGGAAAGGATGCCACAGATGGCAATGACACTGCCCCAGAGCACTTGGTGCACTCTCTGGGCAGTTGACAAGGTCATTAGCATTTGGCCCTCATTAACATGCTGGGGACTCATTTCACCGACCTCAGAAGGCTGGAAGAGGCTGAGTCAACCTTGAGCTCTGGTCAGGATCGAACTCACAACCTTTTTGGTTGCAGTGCAGCAGTTTTAACCTCTGTGCCACCAGCACTTCTTTTGGCTGTCTTGGAAGGAATGCTTGCCAAAGTCCCATTGTTGGACCTGTGCTCTGCTAGCACCAGGCTGGGCAATGCAGTCCAGGAGGTCAGGAAGAGGAAAAGTAACTTCTCCAGCGGTCTCTCAAGCTTGCACAGTGGCTGACCCTGCCCGACTTTGATGCCCTGCTCTAGAGGAGGGTGAGGGGTAGAGGGGCATGTGTCCCTCCGGCCCATGGGGAGAATGGCTGGGGTCATCTTCTCCACAAGTGACCCCTGCCCCCAGGGCCAGCCCAGCTCCTACAAACACTGACTGGCATGTGTGTAGTAAAGCCACGTGGTTGTCCACACATACACAGGGGAAGAGTTTAGTCTCCAGAAATGCCCTGTAGCAATGCGAATGAGGTGCTACAGCGGCTCAGGGGTTAAGAAGATCACCTGGAAGGCTGGCAAGTCGGCGGTTTGAGGCCCGGGCAATAGGTGATGGAGTGAGCACCCATCTCTGCCCCAGTTCCTGCCAACCTAGCAGTTCGAAAGCGGGAAATTGCAAGTGGCTAGGACGTTGACTGGGAGGCGGAAGGTCAGCAATTCGATTCCCGAGTACTCCAAGACGGAATGAGCTCCCATCTTTGCCCCAGTTCCTGCCAACCTACAAGTTCGAAAGCAGGAAATTGCAAGTAGATCAATAGGGACCACTTCAGTGGGAAGGTAAACACCGTTCCATGCGCTCCAGTGACTAGTCATGCCTGCCACATGACCATGGAAAATGTCTGCAGAAGCAGCACTGGCTCTTTGGCTTTGGAATAGAGATGAGCACTGAACCCTAGAGTCAGATACAACTGGATTTCGAGCAAGAGAAACCTTTAAATAGGGACGGCTTCGGTGTGGAAAGATCTTGGTCATATCCGATTCTAGGAGGCGGTGAGTCATCTCCATTTACAGCCAAAGAGACAGCACTGTCTGCAACTGCAGATGTTTCTGTGGCCATGTGGCAGGCATGGCTGTTACCTTTCCTGACAGAGTGATCCCTGTTTAGCTACTTGCAATTACTTGCTTTCAAATGGCTAATTTGGCAGGAGCTACTAGGACGGAGACAGGAGCTCACTTGGCTGTGCAGCACTCTGGTCAAGCCTACAAGAAGCTAATTAATTTGCATGACTGTGAAGAAGAGAGAGACCAGGCCCCCCATCTCCCCTGCCAGGTCACCAGCTGCAGCTGTGAAATGGGGGCAAGCAAAGGCCCACCTTGCAAAAGGAAGCAGAAAGCCACACAATGGAGGGAGGAGGAGGAAGTGTGGAGGGCCCTTTTACTCTCAGTGTTGCCAAGAACGAAGTAACCCCGGGCTGGGGGTGGTTAGCTTTGAAGGTGATGAGTCCAAAATGACTCGATGCAGCATCAGGGCCTGTGATGGCTCTGTGGTTAAGAAGCTCGCCTTGTTAGCTGGAAGGCCGGCAAGTCGGCAGTTCCAGATCTGGGTACTGCATGACAGATTGAGCACCTGTTTCTGTCCCAGCTCTTGGGGACATTAAAGGATCCTCATTTGGGCATCTCCTGAGCAAGTTTTTCCTGCAAAAATCCTTTCAACCCAGAATAACGTCTGACACCAAATTATTATCTTCAGGGGCTAAACACCCACCAGGGCATTATATAGCACTCTAGTATTGGACCTATAGCTTCTTCCAGCTATACATGAAAAGAACAAAGTTAAAACCTGGTATCTTCTGCAAGCAAAGTATACATGCAACTATAGAGTGAGAGCTATTCCCCCGCTTATCGCTCTTCCCCATTTATGCTTTCATGTATCTTAAAGTACATATGTGTTTGCCTGTCTGTCACTTTTAAGCATTGTTACTGCAAGGCACTGTATGTTGGGTTTGACTTGTGTGTGTGTGAGAGAGAGAGAGGGAGAAATTGCAAGTAGATAAATAGGGACCACTTCGGTGGGGAGGTAAACAGCGTTCCATGCACTCCGGTGTCTAGTCATGGCTGCCACGTGACCACGGAAACATCTGCAGTCGCAGACAGCACTGGCTCTTTGGCTCTAAGCAGAGATGAGCACCGAACCCTAGAGTCAGATAGGGCCACCTTGACCGTTACCTGTGTGTGTTTCCCAGTCTTTCTGTCTTCCTTTCCTAGAGGATTTGCAGGCAGGTTTGAGAAAGAGGGGGACAACCTGGCCATTTGGATTCTAGGCTTGGCAAGAAGAGAGGAAAATTGCCCCCACATCTCCAGTTCCCAGTGGAGTGCCTCGGAGGATGTACAGAGTGCCTGCAGCCCACCTCTGCATGCCCTAGGCCCGTGGCGGCGAACCTTGGCACTCCAGGTGTTCGTGAACTTCAATGCCCGTACACGCAGCGAACCCATCTGTGTGGATTCACAGAGACTTGGGCATGTGGGAATTGAAGTTCGAGAACACCTGGAGTGCCAAGGTTCACCGTGACATCCCTAGGCCCAGGAAGCCATCCCAGGCAAGCTTCTATCTTGGGCCTCGGATGGCTTGCTATGCACAGACCCCTTCGCCATGGGTTCTGCCCGTGTCTTTCTCAGGCTCTGATGCTGATGCTGTCAGTGCCGCGGTGCCCAGGCCCTCCCCCTGGCTGGTGCACAGCTGCCAGGGACCCAGTGCCCCAGACGTGCCCCCGCCAGCCTTCTGGGCACTTGCTCGGTGCGCGCAGCAAGGCGGTGCTGGTTGCCTGCTTCTGAGTCAGTGGTGCTCTGTTTCCATGGCAGTTGCTTTTCCTGCTGGGATGGCGAGCCTCGATTGGCTGCCGCCGCCCGTGAATGGAAGCGATGGTTGGCGAGGCCCGGCCCAAACGCTGCCTCGGCTTCTGCTGTTGCTGCTTGCAGTGGGAAGGTTGAGGCAAGAGAGAGTGGTGGTGGTGGTGGAGGAGCATAGCAGGCAGTCTCTCATAAAATGCATGTGTGTGTGTGTGCACAAGTATGTTTATCTGGGCCTTTTATTTATTTGCTGGCAGGAGGAGAAAACTTAATTTTGGGGCCCTCTGTCCTGGGTTGCATGGAGAGGGGAGGGGGGGGGGAAGGCCAGCTGGAGGGGGGAGGGAAGGAAGGAAGGAAGGAAGGACAGTTTGGAAATTCCCTGGACTGAGGTCAGGGAAATTCCCTCCAGTCCCCTGGCCCTTCCCCCACCCTGCCCAAGAGGCCAGTCTGCTGCTCGGTAGGATGATTAGCGTCACATAGCCAGCAGCGTCTCCCATGCGCCGTCCTGAGCGATGGTCCCGGTTGCATCATCCTTGCTAAGTGCCAGGTTATGAGCCACAAGTCTGCCAAAAAAAGCAAAAGCAAAGCAATCACACTTATAAGACAGGGCAGCAGTGGATCTGTGGTTAAGAAGCTCATCTTGATAGCTGGAAGGCTGGCAAGTTGGCAGTTCGACTGAGCACCCGTCTCTGTCCCAGCTCTTGGGGACATGAAAGGAGCCTCATTCGAGTGTCCCCTGAGCTGAGTTTCTTCTGCAACCCTTTCACCCCAAAATAATTTCTGACATGACATTTTTATTATTATCGTTACTTATATACCGCCCCATATGACTTAGTGCATTCTCTGGGCAGTTAATTGGTTAATTAGCATTTTTTTTCTTGCCCCCAACAATGCTAGGGACTCATTTTACCGACCTTGGAAGGGTGGGAAGGCTGAATCAACCTTGAGCCCTGGTCAGGATCGAACTCACATCCTTTGGGCTGCTGGACAGCAGTTTAACCGCTGCGCCACCGGGGCAAGTCCCAAGAAGAGCTTTATGGCAAGAACAAACGCTCTTGACGTTTTGTTGTTCTTTAGGCGCACAGTCAAGTCCGACCCTTTGCAACCCCATGGACACAATGCACCCCTATTCTCCACCTTCACGGCCCGCTTAGCTTTGCGCCCATTGCACCAACAATGCCATTTAACCATCTCGTCTTCTGCCATCCTCTTCTCCTTTTCCCTTCAATCTCTCCCAGCATCAAGACTTTCTTGAGTGAGTCCTCTCTTCTCATTTGGTGGCCAAAGTGCTTTAGCTTTTCTTGGTGGCCTAAGTACTTTTGCTCTTGAGGTTATGCAAGAGCAAAACCAAACTAGAAGATGGAGGAAGATGCTCACTCAACAAGATGCTCACTGAACATGAAGGGAGGATACGGCTGAGGCCCTCAACCTCCCCTACGTCGCCTGGAGGACCCTGGATAGACTGAGGGTTGGAGTCCCCAAATGCAAGACCAACAGACTCAAGTGGGGGGATGCTGGCGCACAACAACATGCAGTGTGAATGTGGAGAGATACAGAATCCGCCTCATTTACTGGTCTGCCGATGACTGCCAGAAACATGCGCCGATAAGGGCTCACGTTTGGCCAATGACAAAGCCAAGAAAGTGGTTTCATTTTAATGTCACAAAACTGACCATCCTGTAGGTGAACTGGACAAGGAATTGACCCCTCCAGGGAACCTGAGCTAGTGATAGCCAGGGAATGGTTGTGTCCAGTGGGGCAGAGTGTGGTGGCTGCCTCAAGTGTTGGGCTTTCGGTACCCCAATGTGTAGCACGCATTCGGTTATTGATTTATTGTTATTGGATTGAGTCCAGGGCTTAATAAAGTGGGATGGATGAAACCAATGGTATTTAAGCATGCCTTGTTTATTTTACTGGGTGTTGGAGTTGGGCCGAAAGCTAAACAAGCCAATGCATTTTTACTGTGCAGGAGGGAGGGAAGAGCTACTGTGGGGATCTAGCCAAAAGTCAGGTGCACCTGAGCCCCAGGTGAGGCATAAGGTGTGGGATCTGTGTCGCCTCCAACAGACCAGTTTCTAGAAGGGGCTGGTGTCTTAGGGTAGGGAACTTGGATGCTTCTGTGATTTTGTGGTTGCCAAGGACAGAAGTGAGAAAATCCCACATTTCTTAAGCCAATAAGGCTTTGACCGCCTGGTTTGTATCCTAAAAGATCCTGTTATTTCCTTACACTTCAGGTCAACAATGAGATCAGTTTACAAGCAGGGCTGAGCGCACGGGTGTAAGGAATGGATTGTGCCAATGGCCCAAATGACTGCCAAGAAGCTTGCCTTGTTATCTGGAAGGCCGGCAAACCAGCAGTTTGAGACCCGGGTACTGCATGACAATGTGAGCACCTGTCCCTGTCCCAGCTCCTGCCAACCTAGCAGTTCGAAAGCAAGAAATTGCAAGTAGCTCAAGTGGCTAAGGCGCTGACTGGAAGGCGGAAGGTCACCATTTGGAACCCTGAGTACTGCGGGACAGAATGAGCTCCCGTCTTTGCCCCAGCTTTGCTACAGCGCACAGAATGCTGTTACCTTCCCACCGAAGTGGTCCCTATTTATCTACTTGCAACATCTTGCTTTCGAACTGCTAGGTTGGCAGGAGCTGGGACAAAGACGGGAGCTCATTCCGTCCTGCAGTACTTGGGAATCGAACTGCTGACCTTCCGCCTCCCAGTCAGCATCTTAGCCACTTGTAGTATTGTGTTAAGTTAGATCACTTTGTAGTTTGATTGCTCAGCACACAAGCATATTGGTATTGAGTGTTCTAAGCTCTTATGTCTTTGTTTCACATTCCAAATGCGCTTGCACACTCCACCCCATTAGCAGGTGCACACCGCAATAGCCTGCCAAGTGTCCAAGGACGCTACCACTGGAATCTAAGGAGATGGGTTATCTCTCAGAGATGGGACCCAAGATAAGAACATCTGCCAAGATGCAGGTGCCTCGGACATCTGGTAAACGCAGATGTCCCGATAATCAAAACAACTAAAGTTTTGGAATAGTTCCATATTCCAAGGGTGGCAAAATCATATAAAAAGGACCAGGTTTTCAAACCTCGGGGCTGGTCTTTCCCGGTGCCAGGGGGAAGTGCGTCACTCTTTTTTCAAGATGCCTTGAAAGCTGCAGACTTAAACTCTGGGCCGCAGTAGATCAGGTTTTTATTTCTAAAGTTCTGATTTTTAAAAAAATTCTTTACTTATGTATCCAGTCTCCAGTGTAGACTAGAAGACTTTTGAGATGAATTATTCCGCATACTCTGTTTAGTAATCTTGCTACAATGAACGCTGCTAATTGAAGAAGCCGGAATAGCCGGGACAAGATAAGGGACTTCACATAAAGGAGGCTTCTTTCCAAGTTGAACTTGTGTGGGTTGTGCCAGAAGGCAAGAAGAAGACAATCCTGAAGGTTTTGTTTCCAGAAGGAGGGACCATCCTTATCAGCTCAACCTTGAGTTTCGCTTCTAAGTTACTGTACTAAGGTAATAACCCTGAAGGCCAGCCAGGTCCCTGCCCTGTATCAGACCAAGGGAGGGGGTGGCATAGGACGGGTCCATGCCATTTGACACCTGTTTATTACGGGGTCACCATTTTTTAGCCAGTTTAATCTGGGCACTAGGAGGTGCATGAGGGCAGCTTTGCCAGCATCTATGGGAAAAAAGCCTCCTAAGCCGTGCTCACCAAAATTCCTGGCCTGCCGTAAATGCAAAGGCCCTCGAAAAAGTGCCCTGTCTGTGCCACCCCGTTCGTGACACTTCCCACCGGAAGCAGAAGTCAAAAGAAGGAGCTATCACAACTTTCTGCCCTTAGTATTTGAACATGGAATATAACATCTAGTACAAGGGTGCCCAAACCTTTCAGGCCGTGGGCCAGTCACATGGTTCGGCGGGCCGGTCGCGTGGTTCCTCCCACTGGAAGCAGAAGTAAAACGTGCCTTGCAATCTGTTTTGCAACAGGGTGAGATAGACTTTTAGGCTGACGTTTTCTCTGCTCAATGCAGGGGTGCCCAAACTATGGCCCATGGGTCAGATCCGGCCCTTGACACTAATTCTTCCAGCCCATGCTGCCCTTGCCACTCTTGGAAGTGAAAGTAAAACACGCCCGCATATAACAACCTGTTAGTTGTGGTAGATCAATTCTGAGAATGTCACAGAAAGTCTTGACTGATATTCAAACCCCTGAGAAGCATGTCCAGCAGGGGTTTGAATATCAGTCGGGTATTTCTGGGACATTATCAGAATTGATGCGCCACAATTAAGAGGTTATGGTGCATCCCATTTGAAAAGGTTCAACCCAAGAGTTACAATGCTCTCCCTTGCATGCTTTGCTCCAGCCACCCCTGGTTTACTAGACTATCATCTGGTGAACTAGGCTTTTCTTGCACACATGCTAGAGTTTGCGCTTTCCTCTTGCTATGACTTTCAGTTTTAAGGTAACAACTTTTTCCTGCCTTAGTTAGTAAAGGGTAACGGTAAAGGTCGCCCGCACTTGAAAGCCAGTTGTATCTGACTCTAGGCTTCAGTGCTCATCTGTTTACAGCCCAAGAGCCAGCGTTGTCTGCTTCTGCAGACGTTTCCAAGGTCATGTGGCAGACATGATTAGACGCTGGAGTGCATGGCACGCTGCAGTATCCGACCTACCAGTCGGCAAGTTCAGCGTCTTAACCACTTGAGCCACCAGTGCCACTATTTCCTTCCCCAGTCTCTCCTGAAGGGGATCATTTCTCCACCCCATGGTCTTGGCCAGAAGTTCTTAACCTTCTCCAGCCGCGGGCCAGGCCATGCTCCCTCGGACAGCTGAGTGGGCCAGACTGGTGGTTCCACCTGTCACAAATACTGCTGTAAAACACATCCGCGGCTGTCATAAACATGTCTACAATAGCCACAGGCGCATTTATGGCTGACATGAATGGACACGTTTACGACAGCCATAAACGCGGACACAGCTGAGTCCACCTCTTCTGCTGCATCCAGCAGTGGTGGGAGCGAAGGCGGCGGGTCACATGAAATGGCACCACAGGCCAGATCCAACCCATGGGCTGTAGGTTGAAAACCCCTGGTCTTGTCCAACAGACTGGCCAGGACTGATGGACTCTCAGGTTCTTTTAGGATTCCGGAGATAATGAAAACTCAATGGGAGAAGAAACCAAGTTAGATTGTATGCACCTTAGAGAAGAGCATAACTGAAATGGCTTAAAGTAAAGCATGACTGAAAACAGAATTAAAAAGCAGGCGGGGTGTGGTGTGGTGTGGTGTGTGTGTGTGTGTGTGTGTGTGCAAGCCAGTCAAAAAGCCCTTCTCCCTCTTTTTTGCTTCTGATAAATGAAGTCCAAGAACACCTGGAGAGTCAATTTTGAGGACCACTGATGGAGAGGGATTCAAGTGAGATTTAATCCACTTGAGGACCATCATCCTTCCCTGTGGACTTCACCACCCAAGGCTGCTAGTCCTTGGCTGCCACGTGAGGAATGGCATTGAGCTGCTGGCAGTAGGGTCTACTCCTGTGAGGCCGAACCTTGGCACTCCAGCTGTTCTTGGGCTTCAATTCCCAGAAGCCCAAGCCCCCTATGAATCCACACGAATGGGTTTGCTGCGATTCATCCGCCCCACGCTGCCCTCGTCGCTCCTGGACGGGCGTGGGCCAGAGGGCAGCGCGGGCCGGATGGATCGCAGTAAACCCATTCGTGTGGATTCACAGGGGGCGTGGGCTTCTGGGAGTTGAAGTCCAAGAACATCTGGAGTGCTAAGGTTCACCATCACGGGTCTACTCTATTACCATAGCAGGGTAACTTGTCCAGACCGGGAGGTTTTCAAAGTGGGCGAAGTTGCGCAGTGGTGCCTGCCGTCACAACACATCTGGCCATTTCCAGTTAGGATTGGGGGTGGGTGGGTGGGCTCTGGTTACCCCTTGACTCATGGACAGCTGGTGGGTCTTGCCTGTTCAGAGCACCGCAGCAGCAGCAGCGCTACTGGCTGGGGTGGGTGGTGGGTGGGGGGCCTTGGAGCCTCCAGTCCAGAGCGACCCCTTGCCCTGCCCCTTGCCCTGATCCGAAGGATGCTGCTGCGGTGGCGGCGGTGGTGGCGAGGGTGTGTTGCCGTGGCACTGGGCGGCGTGGCGAGCGCTTTCCGCTGGAAACAGGCACCTGCTCGCCTCTGAGTGGCTGCCGCACGCGGACCCGTCGAGCCAATGGGAAAGACCCTCGGCGTGGGCAGGGGGAGGGAAAGAGTGGGGGGAGAGCCGTGGGGAGGGGGCAAGAAAAGGGGTCCAGCAAGCAGCCGAGCAGAACCGGTGTGTGTGTGTGTGTGTTGTGGGGCGGGGGGGGGCGTTAGCCACGCTTCGCAACTCAGGCTGCAAAAGAAACTCGACGGCGAAGGAGGAAAAAGGGGGCAGAGCGGGGCGGTGGGGCAATAGTTGTGTCTCCGTCCAAGTTGGCACCTTGGCACAGCTGGCAGCATCTCCCCCCAAAAAAATCTGGCTCCCTCTCCCCGGGGAGGCGCTTTTCACGGCCCCCACTGATCCCTGAAGGCAGGCAGCCCACCCCGGGAGACTGAAAGCTCTCCCCACCCACCCACCCACTTTGGTCGCCTTTTGCCCCCCCCCCCCCCCCTGTATCAGCGGAGCTCCGGAAGTGGGTCCCGGTGTCAGTTTCGGAACAGCAGCTGTTTGTGCGGGACTTAATGACCGTGGGAATTCTCGGCCGGCTGCTGCCCGTCCCTTCCTAGTACCGAAAAGGAGGCGACTCGTGCTGCTGCCCCCATTTCCCAGAGGGGGGGAAACTGAGGCTGGGGAATATATATATATATCAACGATGGGTCTGCGGGTGCTGCAAGCAGAACGTGTGAGCTGGCCTCGTTTGGACATACCCTGCTTGGCTAGTAGGAAGTCCCATCAGATCCAGAAGGAAAGGAGATCTCGGGAAATTGGACCCCGGGTAGTGGGGCTGGGTGTGTGTGTGTGTAAACCAGGGTTGCTAAGCCTGTCCTTCCCATGGCCGAGATCCGCGGTGGTTGAACCGTGGCCCTCCAGCTGTTCTTGGACTTCAATTCCCAGAAGTCCTGATCAGCGGGTGTACTGACGTGGGCTTCTGGGAATTGAAGTCCAAGAACAGCTGGAGGGCCAAGGCTCGCCCCCACTGGCGCCAACGGTGCTCCCGGACAAGCGCCAGCTGCCAAAACCTCTGCTTTGGCCCGACTTGGGCTGACCGTGTTTCGGCAGCGATGACAGTGGCCTGCCTGGCAGGGTTGGCGTGTTGTGGGTGAGGAAAGTACAGGCAGTACAAAGTGCACAGCCGATCACTGCAGGAGGTTGCTCTAGGCTCGCGTCTCTCCCTTAACCTGCCAGCTGTTTTGGCTTTTTCGTCCCAGAATCCCTTGCTATGGGCTTCTGGGAGGCGAAAACATCTGGAAGGCGAGAAACTCGAGGGCAGAAGGACACACACACCCCTTCGGGCAACTCGGGGACAGATGAGCCCCTTCGGGTGGCGAGGCTTGGACCTGGCGCCGTTTGAAAGAGACACGTGAATGGAGACACGTGTGGACGCCCTGCCCAGACAAAACCTGGGCCACTTTTATTTATTTATTTATTTATCTATTTATTTATTTGGCTCAAGCAGGGTGAGCAAAAGGCCGGCCATCGACGCCAGCAGCAGGTGCGCATCCTCTTCGCTGCAAAGAAGGGACTACCTGGGCGGCGCAGGCAGCACCGGGCTTTTTGGCCAGGCGAGGCGCGCGCTTCGGCCTGGCCCAGGCTCCGAGTGAGTGAGTGAGTGAGTGAGTGAGCGAATGCGCGCGCCCGCGCCCGCCGCCGCCCCGAGGGGTGACATCATCCGCATGTGCGGCGGGCATGTGCGGCGCGCGGCTGTCACCGGGCAAATTCGCCTGGTTGCGCCGCGGCAGCCCTAGCGCAGCCTCTCGCCCCCCCTCCCTCTTCCCGCCGCCCCCCGCCCCCAACCCGCCTCTAGCCCGGGCGCGCGCCTCTGTGTGCCAACGCCAGCGCCTTCTGCCAAGGAGAAAGCCATAGAGCCAGTGATGTCAGCGCAGGGCGGCGTCGGGGATGCGGCGGGCGGGGGGGGGGAGGATGGATGGATGGAAGTGGGAGGGGGGGGTTGCAATAGAGACAGCGGCGGAGAGGAGCTGCCATTGGCCGCCGCCTGCCTGCCCGTCCCGGCGACGGCGCGCTCGTTGGCTCGGCGGCGTTTCGGGCTCAGCCAGCCACGCGATCGGATCCCTCCACCGACGGGGCGGTATAATATAGGCAGGCCAGGCAGCCAAGCTAGCTACAGCGCCGGATTGGCAGCTGGCGGTCGGGAGACAGCGCGGTGGGCCCGCCCCCCCCTCCGTCCCGCCCCCCGCGTGTGGCCCAGGCTAGGCAGCGACGGCGGGGACCCCGCCCGCCCCTCGCCCGCCCCTCGCCCGCCTCCTCATTCATTGGCCGTCGGGTTGTTGCGGGAAGAGATCCGCCGCGCACGAGGAGGGACTCCTCCTCGAACCGCCGCCCCCTTCCTTTCCCACGCCGCCAATGTGTGTGTGTGGGGGGGGGGGGAGGGGGGGAAGTTCTCTCTCTTTCGACGGTGCGTAATAGGCACTCTTTACACGCCCCAGGACTGCGGCGGCTCAAGTGGCTAAGACGCTGACTGGGAGGTGGAAGGTCAGCAGTTCGAGACCCGGCCGAGTACTGCAGGACGGAATGAGCTCCCGTCTTCTGTCCAGGCTCCTGCCAACCTAGCCGTTCGAAAAAGCAAGACATTGCAAGGAGGGACCACTTCGGCGGGAAAGGTCAACAGCGTTCCTTGCACTCCGGTGTCTAGTCATGTCTGCTACATGACCACGGAAACGTCTGCAGAAGCATTACAGCGCTGGCTCTTCGGCTATGAAACAGAGCTGAGCACTGGATCCTAGAGTCGGATACGACTGGCTTTCGAGCAAGGTTGACCTTTTACCTTTACCTGGCCCAGAGCAGTCTCCAGGGGTGAGCCAGGGGAGGACTTGAGATGAAAGGGCAGTGATGGTACTCAGGGAGGGGCTCTTGGGCCTATTTGGGCTCTCCATGCCACCGGCCCACACCCCTCTCAGGAAGGGCACAGAAGATGCCCGGCAGGTTCTTTTCCTTCTTCTCTAGGCAGGCCCAGAAAAGTTCCTAGGGCAATTGGCAAAGCAGTGGCATCGATTCTGCCACCCTTCTCACCTGGCCGCAAAACAACCGAGCATCTGGATAAACGGCTGTGCTGCAGCCAGAACGTTGTAAGATCGATCCTGATGGGAACTCAAGGTCGACTCAGTCTCTTCCATCCTTCCAGGGTCGGTCAAAATGAGGACCCAGCATGTTAAAGAGGGCAAAAAATGCTAATTACCTATAAACTGCCCAGAAAGTATACTAAGCACTATGGGGAAGTCTATTTATTATTTATTAGTTCAAATTTATATTGCTTTATAGTTTATAAATCTAATGGCTAACTGGTAATTTGCGTCCCTGCAAACGCCACACTCACACCCCAATGGTTCTCCGGGTCAGGGCAAAAGATGAACATGGCCTCCCCCCCTTCCTCCTCCAGGATGACCCTGTGACCCCAACCCTGTGTGGAGGCCCTGCGCTGGGGAAAAACCCTGTCTCCCACCACAGCCACAAAGGTTGGCCTGCTGGAAATCCCCCCCCCCCCCCGCCTCCCCACAAAGGCTGCTACCAATGTGGCCCGAGAGGCAAAGCCGCGCAGAGGAGAGGACCCGAGGGACTCCTGGCCAAGCTCTGTGCCTGGATCTGACCTTCTTTAGAAGACCAGGGAGGGCCTTCACCAGCTCCCTCTAGCCCAGTGGTGCCCAAACTATGGCCTGTGGGCCAGATCCAGCCCCTGACACCAATTCATCCGGCCTGTGCTGCTCTTGCTGTATGGGCATGTTTTACATCCGCTTCCAGGAGTGGCAAGGGTGTGTGTGTGTGTGTGCGGATGAATTGGTGTCAGGGGGCTGGATCCAGCCCACTGGCCCTGGTAGTTTGGACACCAAATCTATCTCATCCTGTTGCAAAAACAGATTGCAAGGCACATTTTACTACTGCTTTAGTGGGAGGAACCCCATGACTGGCCCGCTGAACCATGTGACCGGCCCACGGCCCAAAAAGTGTGGGCACCCCTGCTCTAGCCCTGCAGCCCTGCCCTCCCCCCAAAAAAACTCAGGCCCAGGCTTGCCCAGCCCAGGTTAGACTGCTACCTGGCAATGGGCTTAGGGCTGCCCTTGAAGGCAGGCGGTCGACAGCGCCCAAAGCTGGGCTTAGGCTAGGAGGGTGCCCCTTTCCTTGGCAGGGGGGGGGGGGTTCTTGGGACCCCTGCGGGACGCGCCTCCCGCCCCATTGGGGTTTCACGCCTTCTGTTGGGGGGGGGCACCTCTGATTACTTGCAAAGCCCCCCCCCCCTCCCTGCGCCTGTCCCGCGAAAGGGGCACCGAAGGACACGGGAGGAGCGGGGTTCGAGGCTGGGGCCGCGCCGTCGGGGGTGGGGGTTGAGTTTGAGCATGGGGGTGGGCGTGGCCCCCTGCCCCCCTCCTCCCTCCCGCGCGGGGGATCCCCGGCCCCTGGTTGCACAAGTCCGAACTTGCCTTCGGAGGGGGGCGGGGCGGGTGACGTCAACGAGGGGCGGGGCTTGCCCGGGCTCGGCTGCTGCCCTGCTCGCCAGCCGCGGCGAGTTTCGTGCCGCCGCCGTCGCAGCAGCAGCAACTCCGGTTCGCTCTCGCCGGACAGGGAGCCCGCGCTGCCCCCCCACCCCACCCCCGCCGCCGCCCGTCGGTCCGCCCTGCCCTCCTCTTCCTCCCTCCCCGGAGCGCTCGCGCTGCCCCGCGGCCCCCGATTCCGCCCCCGGAGGGTTCATGCAGCTGCAGTAAGTGCGGTCCCGTGCCTTGGTGGTGGGGCGTCCTATTCGGGCGGGGCGCACCTGGCCGCGCCGTCGAGGGTGGATCGCGTCGGATCGGGGCTGGCTTGGGGCGGGGCGGACCCCCCCTCATCCTCCCCCCCCCCCCTTGGTGGTGCTGCGGCGTGTTTGTTTACAAACAGAGGGCTTGGTCGGGTCCGCCCCCCCCCCCCCCCCCCGCCTCTGGGAGCCTCCGATGCGCGCCTGGCGGTCGGCTCGACGGCGCCCGCTTCACCGCCTCTCCTCCTCTCCCTCCTCCCGGGCAGATCTCGCCGAGCGCCATGGCCAGAAGAGCACTGCAGGACGGAAGCCGCCGCGCCGAGCCGAGCGCCACAGTGTCCGGGAGCCCAGCCTTCCCTGTGGGGGGGACGGTGGCCCTGCCGCCCTCCGTCTGCCGGGCCCCACGACTCGCCTTGCCACCCGGGCTGAACGGCGTCCACTACCGCTGCAGGCGAGGAGGAGGAACTAGTCACAGCAGCCCCCGACGGCGCCCCAGCGGCGCGCCAGGTGAGCCAGGGGCGGTCCGGGGGCACCTGTCTGACGGTGTGTGTGTGTGTGTGTGTTGTGTTCCTACTGAGCCCCCCCCCCTCATTTCTCACCCTTTCCCGACCTATGCCCACCCCTTGGGACGCCAAACTTTCCTTGCCCTCCTAGACCCAGCCCGGTAGTGGTGGTGGTGGTGCAAAGCTTTTGCACAGGGTGTCCCGTGGCAAGGCGGGGGGGTGGGAGGCACCGTCCCGACAGCCCACCGTTTCTGCCACGCACGACCCCCTGGCGTCCCGCGGCACATCTCTCGGTACGGCGCCCTCGACGTGGCGGATCGCGCTTTCCCCCTCCGCGCGTCTCCCGGAAGGTCCGAGGGACACCGGTGGGGGGGGGGGGGAGCGCTCATCTCGGCTCCGTGGCTGACCGTCGGAAGGCGATCCTGACCCATAAACCTCCCCGCAGGCTGGCCCGAGGAGGCAGCGCTTTGTCTAGCCTGGACGGAGTCCCGTCCCGAGACAGCCACCCCCCCCCCCCCACCGTTTCCTAGCCTCCCGGAGCCCCGCCGTTCGCGGGGCTCGACGGTCAGAGCTGCGGGTTGGCCGAGCAAACCTAGTACTGTGCAGCCCCCCACCCCCAACACACACACGTTTGAACCCGGGTCGGGTCCGTCCGCAGTCACTTCCTGCAAGACCCGCAAAGCCCGAGTTGTAGCGTCTCTGCCCCCCTCCCTTCCCAAAAAAAAATAATCATCTTCCGCTAGGATGAAACCCTACCTGAGCACACCTGTTTTGAGCCCCTATCCAACGTTACAAAGCGCAGGGGGCAGAATGAGAGAGAGACTAGGGCGCAGGAGCCATAGGTTCGAATCCCTGTTCAGCCCAGATTCCGACCTAGGGAGGCACGCTGCCCATAACGAACCCCATTTAACAGCCCTTTGCTCTGTAAAGGGGGGGGGAATCATTCTACCCCCCCCCCCGCCCCACCCACCCTGGAAGAGAGGCAGAAGAAGTAGGGCTATAGCCAGAGGGAGGGGGGCACAAAACCCTCCCCCACCCCACCTTCCTGAACCCCCCTCCCCAATCTAGTGTCCTAGCTATGGCCCTGGGCACAAGGGAAGGGATTTCAGAAGCAACCCTGCCCCACACATTCACCTCTGCTTGGGTGTCACAACTTATGGGGCTGGGGAGTGGGGGGGGGGGGCTGGGATGGAGGAGAACCCACTTAGTCTAAGTAATGGAGGACAGACAGATAGACAGAGTCGGTGTCCTGAAATGCTCCTGCTCAGTTTCCAAGGATACAAGAGCCAGCCCTCCCCTCCCCTCCTCCCCCCATCACAAAGCTCCTTTGGGGAAGGGTCTGCTCACTCTTCCCTCCCTTCCTCTGCAGGAATCTTGCCGCCGCCATCGCCCACCCGAAGCCCCCTTGGAGGTGAGGACTTGGAAGCCCCCCAAGAGACGGAGCAGGGGGCCGCATCCGCCACCCCCACCACCGCCGAGCCCAACGGACACCTCCCGGGCCGGCCGGCCCCCTCTCTGGAGCAGGCCATCGGGGCCTGCCTTCGCCGCATGGGGGACCAGTTCCAGCAGGACTACGAGCTAAGGGTGAGTTTGAACCCAGGGATGGAGATGCTCTCGGTGGGGATGGGGGTGGGAGGGCTTGTGGGGCAGGGGGTGGTGGGGGTCCCAAGGAGCCTTTTCGGAGGAGCAAACAAAGATAGCCACGTGACCCATGGGCAAAACAAACGCAGGAGGGAAGAGGTAGGTATCTTTATGTGTTAAAAACCAATGATCCAATCAGGAGGAAAGAGATACCTTGATTGGATCACTATTTTAACACATAAAGGTATCGCCTTCCTCTTTGTTTTCTGATAAGGCACCAGGATCTGGCCCTGGTGCTCAGCCTGGCCTCGTCCTCCTCCTCCCCCCCCCCCCAGCCCCACGAAGACCCCAGCGCCTCCCCCTTCTTGCCTTGTTTGTTCAGGGAGCTGGGCAGGGCCCAGCCGGCTGACTCATGGCCTATAAATAGCCCTGAGCTATAAGGCACTAGGCACAGCCGGGGTTGGGGTTGGCAGAGGAGCCGGGCGGGTAGTCCTGCGGGCGAAGATTGAGGCGCGCCGCCGTTCCACCGTCCACTCCTGTCCTTAAACCACCCCCGTCCTTCTTTCCTTCCTCCCCACAGGAACACCGGCAGCTGCGTGGAGCCTTCTGGGGCCACTTCCACCACGTCGTCTTCCACCTGCTGGGCGTCCTGTACAACCTGCCGGGCAGAGGATAGCGGCGGCGGGGGGGGGGGGGGTCTTCTGTGGCGTTCCTACCTGTCGGGATGTTTCTCCTGCTGGCCAGGAGCTCAGAAGCCAGCCCTGCTTGGACTTGAGAAGGGGACGAGGAAAAAGAATCTATGCCCCTGGAAGGACAAGTGCCCAGGGAGGCCATGGGTGGGGTGAGGGTGGTATGCGCCCATCCACCGTGGCCTGGCAGTGCCTTACCTAGAGCGGCTCACAGGCGTGGGTGAGGGGGCATGTTAGCACTATGTGAATACTGTTCATTGAGCCTGTATAGAGGGGATCGGTGAGGGGTGGGGTGGGAGACAAAGATTGCACAGGGGACCCGCCACGTTGCACCACTATAAATAGGGGTCGTCCCAGGCCGTGTATAGAGGGAGAAGCTGGACAGCTGCTGCTGTATGTATATAGTTATACGGGTTTTTTCCTTTGTGCTTGTACAGAAGACAATTTGGTGCTGCCTGTATATACTTGAGGGGGAGGGGAGGGGGGTCCTACCTGGTCATGGGGGTGGAGGGGCCGGGGAGACTTTTTGTATGTTTCCTTTTTAATAAAAAAAAACCCTGGAAGCTAAATTTGTCAAGTCTTGTTTGTGCCGCTACGCCTTTTCCCCCCACGACCAACAAAGACTTAATATTTGGCCAAGGACAAAGCCGAGGAAGCGGCTTCCTTTTGGCAACCCCGTGTTTGATCCGGAGGCGAAAGAGCCAAGCCATGTGCTTTTTTGGGGGGAGGCTTCAAGGTTGACAGCCCAGCCGGTAGTAGAACAACAGTGTGGCTCTCCAAGACGGGCGCCGTCCAGGGAAAGCTGGGCACAACTTGCTTCCTTTTGCCACAACTTTTCCTCCTGCCTCGACCCAAGAATCCTTCACTTCCAAAGTAGACCAACCCAAGAGAGAACAGCAATAACAATTCCACTTCTCTCTCTGGGCACTTCACAAGTTCATTATCATTTTGACCCCCAAAGTGCTGGGGACTAATTTTGACTGACCTCAAAAGTCACATTTTTGTTGAGTACGGCGGGAATATAAATCTAATAAATGAAATGAAAGGCTTGATGACTTCATCAGGATTGAACTCACAACGTTCTGGCTACAGGACAGCAGCTTCGCCACCAGGACGCTATAATGACAGATTGCTTACTTAGAACTGTTCTTCTTCTTCGTGGTCTCTGCGAATCCACATGAATGGGCTTACTGCACGTATGCGGAGTCAACCCATTCATGTGGATTCACAAACCAGGCAGGACTCGATAAGAGCGTAGGGGCAGAAATAGACATTGTAGATAGCTCATAATTAGAACATTGCCATAATTAACGACATTGTAGATAGCACATAATTAAAACATTGCCATAATTAACAAGGATATAGCAATAGCAATTCCACTTCTATATGCCCCATTAGGGCTTAGGTGCACTCTCTGGATGGTTTACAGGTAATTTGCATTTTGCCCCTAACACGCCGGGTACTCATTTTACCGACCTTGGAAGGATGGAGGAGGCTGAGTCGACCTTGGCGCCCATCAGGATCGAACTCACAACATTTTGGCTGCAGCACAGCAGTTTAATCCCTGCACCACCAGGGCTCTTTAAAGTAAGTGATTCTGGTGGGATTCCGCCCCACCAGAATCACAACATCAGCCCCCATAGAGCCCATGCATCGTCCCACAAATTCTCTTCCTCCCCATGGGCCACAAACGGCCCGGTTGTGTGGACCCAACAGAGAGGCATGGCATCAGCTGGCTGAAGATGCCACGACAGAGTCTGCCCCAGGGACACATGGCAGGATGGCCATTGTTTTTTTAAAAAATGTTTATTGAGAACCAAGACAACGGACACACCCAGGGGAAGGGCAGAGAGTGACCTCAACTAGCCGGCTTGGATCCAGGACTCGAGTCCCCAAAGGTCCTCCTATTTGGGGTAGGGCGATGGGTGGGCCCCAAGGGAGTGGCGCCGATGGGGACCCCCCCCCGCCATTGCTCCAGGAGACAAGGGGTCACGGCCCAGGCTCGGCCACAGGGGCCAGGCACTCCACGATCCCGCCGCCCTTCATGCCATCGAAGAAGAAGAAATTGTTGAGTGGCGGGTCCCGCTGAGACAAGGCCTACGGACAAGATTGAGGGGAAGAGATGGAAAGGTTCAGCAAAGAGGTCCCCTGCCCCTAGGAATGCTCAGGGTGGGCAGGGTGGGGTAGCAGACGGCATGAGATCCAAGTTGCAGCTGTGTCGCCGATGGGTGTGCCCAGAAGCCAAAAAGTCACACTGCTGAGACCCACAGTGGTCCTAGCAGAGAAGATTCCTCCACCCCCAACCCCCCCTATTTGGAATCCGGGGCTCCCACCCAGGGGGCTGCGAGGGGAATTCCTCTCCCTTACCTTGACCACCTCCTGGCTGAGGACGCCTCCAACCACAGCGCACACCGGAGCCATTTCGGAAAAGCAGGAGCTGAGAAAAGCAATTCAGGAAAGGGGCGGTCAGACCCCACCCACCCCCAAGGTCAGAAAGGTGGGGATGTGCCCCCCACGGTGGGACAGGCAGACCCATTTTAAAGGGACACCTTGCAAGACAGGGACTGTGGTGGCTTAGTGGTGAAGATGCTCAGCTTGGCAACAGGAAGGCCGGCAGGTCAGCAATTCGAGACCAGCGTGCTGCATGACGGCACGAGCTCCTGCCCTTGCTGGGGTGGGAAACGTAATAGTGTTCCATGTGCTTTTGGCATCTAGTCATGCCTGCCACATGACAACGGGAAAGGCCTGCAGATGCAGACAACGCTGGCTCTTTGGTTATAAATGGAGGTGAGCACTGAACCATTGAGTTGGATACAACTGGCTTTCGACCAAGGGTGACTTTGAAACTCTTAAGCCAGCGATGGCGAACCTTGGCACTCCAGATGTTCTTGGACTTCAATTCACAGAAGCCCAATCTTGGGCTCCTGGGAACTGAAATCCTAAGAACACCTGGAGTAAACCCATTCGTGTGGATTCACAAGGACTTGGGCTTCTGGGAAATGAAGTCCAAGAACGCGTGCAGTAAACCCATTCATGTGGATTCACAGGGACTTGGGCTTCTGGGAACTGAAGTTCAAGAACAGCTGGAGTGCCAAGGTTCGCCATCATAGGCAAGGCACTGGGGAGGCGGGGGTTACACAGCAGCATCTCTGGTCCAGCAAAGTGCAGCCTTCTAGTGAGCATTCCACAGTGGCTTCGGCCGGGTGTCCCCACGTGCTCCAGACAGCCCTGCTAAACATAGCTCCGACCCACATTCCTGCCCCCTTCCCTCTGCGCACAGGCCCCCGGTGAGTGACATGTGTCAGCATGCCGACGGAAGGAGACGCAGAGCGTAGCCGGTCCCACCGACGGGCAAAAGGCAGGGAGGAATAGAGAAAGCAGCTGTGCACACACACCCCCCCCACCCGCCCTGCCACCCAAAGCAAAGCCTTCGATGCTTCCTGGCATGTTCAGCACAAAGATTTAGCACCAAACAACACAACTGCCCAGGCTACCCAGCGGCTGTGGCGCATGAAATATTGTGGCAGGGAGTGAGGGGTGGGGTGGGGGGAGATGGCTGGGCTGTTGCCAGCAGACAAGCTGTCCCCGCGGTGACACGGAGCAGAACGCCAAGCATGTGGGAGAGCCGCTCGGCAGGGAGGGCAGGCCGGTCTCCAGCCGAAGAGGTGGGCGCTGGCCTTTCAGGGCCAGATCAGTGGGGCGGATAGGCGGCAGTTGGTCTTCTGCTGAGCCCAAGGTCAGTCTCTTGCCAGCACTGTATGGGCAGCATCCCAAGCAAGCGCACGGTGGCGGCGGGGTATACACTCAACATGTGCTGGGAGGATCAGGTGAAAAGAGGGGCGCTCCGAATGGGGCTTTAGGGTGCATTGGATGTAGCTGCTTCGCTGTGGCTGGAAAGTCATGACCCATAGGAGCAGGAGCCATCTTCATGTCTTTATGTATTATTATTTTTTTTTGGGGGGGATGCAAAGATTCCTTAAGAGACTGCAGTGGCTTAGATGCTGAACTTGACGACCAGAAGGTCGGCAAGTCAGCAGTTCAAGACCTGAGTGTTGCACGACGGAGTGAGCTGGCTCTCTGGTTGTAAAAAGGAGATTAACACTGAACTGTAGAGTCGGATACGGCTGGCTTTTGAGTAAGGTTGCCCCTTACCTTTACCTTTACCCACGCCTTCTGCCCCCATACCTGCCTCAGGGGTGCAAAACCCAAAGAGCCACCCACCTGGGGAAGTCCTCGGGAAGCAAGTCCACGGCCACGCCCAGAGATGCCAGCACTTCCGTGCGCAGCTGCAGGAGCCGGTCTGCGTCCTCCGCGTCACTCTGCAGGGAAGGATCGCGGCCCTTCTCTGTCCGGAATCTCATCAGGACTGCAGAGAGAAGGAAAGAGGCCTGTTGGAATGGCCGTCCGGCCCACAAAGCTGACTGAGAGAGTGTGACCCGGCCCTCGACTTGAAGGAAAGAGGCCCCGGGCTTTATAAGAGGACCCACAGCATGCACAGAAGTCTCCACCCAGGCCTTCCGAGAGCATCAGCAGCTTTAGCAGGTTGCCCACAGGACGTCCGGCATTTGCCAAGCCCTTGGAAGTGTTGTGCTCAGCCTCAAGTGTTCCAATGCACTGACACATCAGGGCTATGCCCTGCCTATATGGAACATCATCCTGCCCACAGGGACATCGGGCTGTGCTGAGCATTTTATCCAGGAGCCCAATATTGTCATCCATCGCCATCCCAACCATGAGAAGGCAGTATCCTACCACAGCATCTGTCAGGAACCCACTGAGCTGTATTCCTACTCTCAGGGGGACGCACCCCACTTCTGGCGGACCCATTACCCACTTAGGAAGCCAACTTAGGACCTTTGGTAGGTCTTAAGATAGTAGGAATTCAGTTCAGTGGATTCCTGACACCAACTCGCAGGAGATCAGCGCATGAAACCTTGGAGGTGACCTTTACAGAATGCACTTGCAGATTGCGGACACTCTTGCATGCTGGTTACTGCGCTTTCTGTGCATTAGAAGTGTAAATCAGTTCTGCCCAAAGGCATCCCCATTAATGTCAAGGGACAACATTTCTGTGGCTTTAGGACCAAGAATCATTACCCTTGTTTGGAGAAAACAGGATTACCCACCCACTCAACATACAGGGAAGAGATTTATGAGCAGGGGTTCCCAACCTAAGGCCCACGGGCCGGATATGGCCCACAGCACCATTTCATGTGCCCCCCACCCCTCCAAGGGCATTTGAGAAACAAAATGGCTGCCTCCTTTGAAGCAGTTGGGACAAAATGGGCACCCCCATCGTGCAGGCAGGGCAAAATGGCCGTCTGGCTGACAGAGAGTGTGACCCGGCTCTCGACTTGAAAAGGTTGTGAACCCCTGTTCTTGCGGGCACATAAGAGCAAAACCAAACGAGAAGATGGAGGAAGTTGCTCACAGGACAAAAATAACTTTAAAGGATAATAATAATAATAATAATAATAATAATAATAATAATAATAATAATAATAATAATAATAATAATAATAATAATAATAATAATAATAATTTCGTATAAGAAATTATTCTGGGTTCAGAGGATGTTTGCTGGAGAAAATCCATTCAGGGGACGCCCGAATGAGGCTCCTTTCATGTCCCCAAGATCTTTCCCCACCAAAGTGGTCCCTGTTTATCCACTTGCAATTTCTTGCTTTCGGATTGCTAGGTTGGCAGGAGCTGAGACAGAGGCAGAAGCTCACTCCGTCATGCAGTACTCGGGTCTCGAGCTGCCGACTTGCCGGCCTTCCAGCTAACAAGCCGAGCTTCTCAACCACTGAGCCACCCCAGCCCTACGTCACTGGGAGGGTCCCGAATAGGCTGAGGGTTGGAGTCCCTGAATGTAAGATGCACATGCTCAAGTGGGGGCTGTTGGCAGGCAATAACGCATGCAGTGTGAATGTGGAGAGCTATAGAATCTGGCTCATTACTGCTAATTACTACCCAGAAACATGCACTGATGAGGACTGAAGTTTGGCCAACAACAAAGCCAAGAAAGTGGCTTCGTTCTGACAGTCTGGGGCAGGGGTTCTCAACCCTTTTACACCGGGGGTCGGGTCACGCTCCCTCAGACAGCTTTGGGGGCCGGACGGCCATTATGCCCTGCCTGCCCCACATGGCACATGCGGGTGTGGCTGAGGTGGTAGCGGGCCCACATGAAATGGTGTCTCGTACCGCATCCGGCCCCCAGGCCGTAGGTTGAGACTCCCTGGACGCGAAAGAAGAACCTACAGGGAAAAGAGGAGGGTCCTTGTTTGTGCCATGAATGCCTGGCCTGTTCCAGGGAGAGGGACCCGAGCCCCTATGCCTGCCCCAGCTGCAGGCATCAAGGGATGCCCCCTAACCCACCCCGGCTGATGCTTAGGAGCACAAGGAGCTCACATGCTCGCCAGCTGGACACAGCTCCATTGTCTTATCATGTGATGACTAAGCAGCAGTCACATGACTCGGCCCTCCCCAGCGCATGCTTGGAGTGGCACGCCTCACCTTGGAGCAAGAAGTAATCCGGGGCGGTTCGCTTGAGAGCCGCTTTCGCCTTCTCGCTGCTCCAGCTGAGGCTCAGGGCTTCTTTCAAGGGGCAGAAGGCCACACGCTGAGAAAGAGAGACGGGGGAAAAGACATGCGCAGAATGAATGCATGATAGCACCCAGCCATGCTTAAGCGATCCTCTTTCTATACACTGAGGCGAGAAATGCACAGCCAGCAGAAAGAAGCTTCAAAAGGAATCACTGTAAGGATTAGAGTAAGGGTGCACAAACTATGGACCGTGGGCCAGATCAGGCCCCCGATGCCAATTCATTTGGCCCACACTGCCCTCGGAAGCAAAATGCGCCCGTATGCATACGCACAGTAAACCCATTCGTGTGGATCCACAGAGACTTGGGCTTCTGGGAATTGAAGTCCAAGAACAGCTGGAGTGCCAAGGTTCACCATCGCTGCTATCAAGTATGGGCTCCCAAGACATTCTCTCCAAGTGGGCAAACCACTTTATTTGTGGTCTCTGTATGTAGTTTAAGATTGGTTCTGTTTCCAACTCTTTCCATTATAACATCATTCCTGGTTTCATCCCTTCTAGCCACTCCAGCATCCTTCCTTAGACACCCCGTTTTTTCCATGGCGACCATCTTTTGTTTATGTTTTGTTGTTAAGTGTCCATGTTTGGCAGTGGTAACACAAGGTTGGGGATGAATATGCTTTGTATGAGGCGTTTCTTTGTGCTGATGGGTATTGCCTTGTAAGAGCGGAGCTGACTGTCCCAATATTTGGTTCGCCTTACTGCGCCGCCCGCGACAGATGGCTGCCCATTTCTCTCTCTCGAGTGTTTCCAGCGGTTCTGATGTCCAAGCAAAGAATGAGAAGCATCTCAGCTATGGCAGCGTTGCCTGGGGCGGCTGAGATGGGAGCCTGAAGGCAGGAGGAGGGCTCGGCGCACTGGCATTTTCTGAACGCAGCTGTGCCGATAATGTGGAACCGAGGGAAAGCACCTTCTAGCGGACGGAGGCGAGCACCACCTCTGTGCACATTCAAAGCTTGCTAGGTAGAAAAGCCCCGGTGGCGCAGGGGTTAAACTGCTGTACTGCTGCCAGAAGGTTGTGGGTTCGATCCTGACAGGGATCAAGGTGCCTTAGCCTCTGCCACCCTTCCAAGATCAGAGTCCCCAGCATGTTAATAAAGGCAAAAGGGAAGTTGACTTGTGAACCGGCCAGAGAGTGCATTAAGCACTATGGCAGTGGGAGCTTTAGAAATTTCACTGCTATATCCTTGTTAAATGTTACAAAGTTCTCATTACGGACTGCCAACATCAGGGGTGCCCAAACTTTTTGGGCTGCGAGCTGGTCATGTGGTTTCAGGGGGCTGGTCACTATGGTCGGGGGCCGGATCCGGGCCCTGACGCCAATTCATCCGGCCCACGAAGCCCTCGTTGCCTCCAGAAGTGGAAGTAAAACACACACATACTGGCGCGTTTTACTTCTGCTTCTGGGAGCGACAAGGGTTTTACGGGCTGGATGAATTGGCATCGGGGGCCGGATCCAGCCCCCAAGCCATAGTTTGGACACCCTTGTCAACAATGTTTATTTCTGCCTCTATGCTCTTATCAAGATCTTCTATCAATGTCTGTCTATCTTTTTCTATCACGTTCCTTGTTGTTTAAATACAACAATGTTCTAATGACGGGCTAGCTACAATGTCTATTTCTGCCCCAGAAGCTCTATTAAGTTCTTCTCTCAAGTTCCACTGCATATGCACAGTAAACCCATTCATGTGTATTCGCAGGGCACCATGAAGAACAGTTACTGTACAAGTAAGCAACTTGTCATTCTAGAGCCCTGAGGGCGCAATGGTTAAAACTGCTGTCCTGCAACCAGTTCATTATGAATTCAATCCTGATGGGGACTCAAGGTTGACTCAGGCTCTTCCATCCTCCCAAGATCTGCGAAGTGAGTCCCCAAGCATGTTGTGAGGCAAAATTGCTCATGTGAAGAGCGTGCACTAAGGGTTATGGGACGGTAAAGAAGTGCGATTGCTATTGAGACGGAAACCATCCTTGTTATTTATTTCCTGTTTGTTCACCGCCCAGAGTGGGATAACACCCAGATGGGCGGCATAGAAATCAAATAAATAAAATCAAATAAAGTCCCGGCCCCCTTCCCAAAGATCAGTGCCTTCCTACCCACACGTACCTTTTTCACCAGGGTGGTCTCTGTGAAATCCAGCTTGGTTTTTTTGGCTTCAGGTCCATCTTCCATGCCCTGGCTGGCTTTGGCAGCCTTGATCTTCTCCCTTCAGGAAAGGCAAAGAGAATGACGCCCGAAACTCTCTCCCGCCCCATCGCCCCGGCTTTTGTGCCGAACCCTTTTACAACTTGGCTTCTTCCGAAAGACTGAGCCGAATAGATCGGATAATTCTTTGGCTCCCTCCAGCGGCCAAGCGCCGGAAAGAAGAGATGCACGGGGGTCTCTCATTGAGCACCAAATCTAGAAGCTCGGTGTCACCCAGTTTGAGTCCCTAAATGTAAGACACGTTACATCTGCCCATCCTTAGGATGTCACAGAGCTCTCTGTTGAACGCTGGCGAGACCAGTTGGGACTTCCAGCCAAAACACCAGCATTTGCAGCTCAAGAGAAGGAGCAGCGGATGCCAAGAGAACTAAGAAAGAGAAGGACCCTCGACACCCTCTGAACGGAGATGAGCCTCAAACCCATGGGTCAGATCCAAGAAGAGCTTTATGGCAAGAACAAACATTTTTGAGGGTAAGGTAAAGATCTATCCTTGCTCGTATCCAACTCTAGGGTTCAGTGCTTATCTCTGTTTATAACCAAAGAGCCACCGCTGTCTGCATCTGCAGACGTTTCTGTGGCAGGCGTGCCTCAACACTGGAGTGCATGGAACACTGTTTACCTTCCCACCGGAGTGGTCCCTGTTTAACTACTTGGAATTTCTTGCTTTCACATCGCTAGGTTGGCAGGAGCTGGGACAGGAGACGGACATTCATTCTGTCATGAGTACCTGGGAATCGAACCCAGACCTTCCAGTCAGCGAGTTCAGCATCTTAACCACTTGAGCCACCACAGGTACGCAAAAGGAATACTAAATTGGAAGATGGAGGAAAGAGCTCACTGGACAAGGAACATCATTACAGGAGGATATGGCTGAAGAGCTCAACCTCCCCTACGTCACTTGGAGGGCCCTGAATAGGATGAATGTTGGAGTCCCTAAATTTAAGACCAACATGCTCAAGTGGGGGCTGCTGGCAGACAACAACATGCAGTGTGAGTGTGGAGAGATACAGAATCAGGCTCATTTGCTGTTCTGCCGATTGCTGCCAGAAACATGCGCCGATGAGGACCTAAGTTTGGCCAACGCTAAAGCCAAGAACGTGGCTTCATTTTGGCAGTCCAGGGTTTGATCAGGGCATGACCCAGCCTTGCACAAGCTCTGAAATCCCAACTCGTTCCCCCAAACCCATGCAAACTCACTCCACAAATTCGTGGTCGCCCAAGTTGGCAAACATGTAGCCGTGGTAACCGAAGACGTCGCCTGCGAAGAATTTGATTTTGTTCTTGCGGCAGATCTGCTCCACCTTCAGAAGGATCTCCTGGGAGCAGACCGTCAAACACACCTGGAAGGTAAAAGCCACCCAGGCTGTGGGTCAACGTCTTAAAAGGTACATGCCAGGAGAGGAATTGGTAGGCCACCTCTTCCTGACCCGAGGACAGACACAGATGACAAAGTTGTCAATAAGGTCCTCTATCAAAGGGACAGGATTTGGATGCAAAGTCCTCCTCAGCCCCAGACCAGGATGGATGAAGCTGCTGCCTTCCTTCCATCAAGATGGATTTAAGTAGGATTTAATCCATTTGGGGGCCATCACCCTTCCCTCTGAACTTTGCCAATGAAGACCGTTAGTTCTCAGGTTTGTTAACTGCTGGCTGATGATTGGGGTTGAGTTGCTGGCAGTAGGGTCTACTCCAGTGGTTCCCAACGTGGGGCCCATGCCCCACAGGGGGACTTCAATTCCCAGAAGCTTAAGTCAGTCCATTGGCTGATCAGTGCTTTAGAGAATTGACTTAGGCTTCTGGGAACCAAAGTCCAAAGGTTGGGAAACATTCCTCTACTCTATTACCATAGAAGAATGGTATGGGACTCACCACATCAAAACGAGTGAAATACTCTTCTGGCTTCTGGGCGATGTCTTCGGTGTCTGCTTTCACATCAACCATTGGATTGAGGTCCCGTGCTCGCTCCAGAGAGGCTTCCGCCCGGTTCTTCCCCAGCGAACCAGCAGGGATCAGAAACTGTGCCTGTGAATCTTCTGGAAGAACCTTGGGGGGGGGGGGGGGGGGAGAGAAGCCAGAACCATTTCTCCTCATTTCCCTGAAACAGCCCTGGAAGATCATCCAAGCCCATTCAGTCCAGCAATGGCGAACCGTGGCACTTCAGCTGTTCTTGAACTTCGATTCCCAAATGCCCAAGTCCCTGTGAATCCACGCGAATGGGCAGTAAACCCATTCATGTAGATTCAGTGACTTGGGCTTCTGGGAATCAAAGTTCAAGGACGGCTGGAGTGCCAAGGTTCGCCATCATGGTCCTAGTCAATATTATCCCAGCTGAGCAGAAAGACACAGAAGGTCTCGTTGTCGAAGCTCACCGATTTGCTCTACATGTCGCTTTGGTAAAACATGCTCCTTCTTCTGCAGAATCTGGGATGGCCCCCAAAATTAATAATTTTAGTAATTATTGAGGGATTTTAGTAATATTTTTTTTAGATACGCGGCCTGCTGTTGTATGTCAATTCCCAGTAGGTGTTTAGTAGTACAGGTGAAACTCGGAAAATTAGAATATCATGCAAATATCCATTCATTCCACTTAAAAGGTGAAACAAATATATGAGATAGACTCACTACATGCAAAGAGAGATAGTTCATGCCTTAATTCATTATAATTGTGATGGTCATGTACAGCGTACATGAGATTATGTGATGATTATGGGGTACACGAGATGGGTTTTTTGGGGGGGTTTTCATAAGCTGTAAGCCATAAGCATCAATATTATAACAAAGTCAGGCTTGAACTATCTCTCGCTTTGCATGCAATGAGTCTATCTCATATATTTGTTTCACCTTTTAAGTTGCATTACTGGACTGAACGAACATTTGCACGACATTCTAATTTTCCGAGTTTCACCTGTATAGCTTCCTTTTATTACCTCTGTTCAGTCTATCTTAGGATGTGGTGTATATGCTTTTGTGTTCTTGTCATGCTGGTCACGGACTGTAAATAAAATTGAATTTGAGAACCCTATAGCTCACCAGAGAAACCAAACTGATAAATAATAAGCCTTCATGTGTGTCTCCAGCCACAGTGAAACAGCACCCACCTGATGATGGTCAAGCATGGTCAGGGCTTTGACTCCGGCCAAGATGAGGTTCTTGGCTACTTCTGCTCCCAGGCCTTTCATGCCCACCAGCAGGACCCGAGACGCCCGGAGGCTGAGGACGAAGAGCAGAAAAGGGAGAACAAAACATTAGGTTTCTGATGGGAGGAAATGACAGTTTGATCAGGAAAAGCCAGGCTGCTACCGAGAGAAAGCCCAGAGTCTAGCACTTTATCCTAGATCTGTGGGTCGCATCCAAGCCCGACAGGTGGTTTCCAGCTCATGCAAAGGTACCCGTTGGGGTGTTGTAAAGGTAACTTTGTCGTTCATTCTTTTTCACCACTTTAGCTGACAGGGCGAGATGAAATGCATAAATACAGCATTTCCCTGTGCTGGCCGTGCACTGTAATCAAACGATTGGTTTAGCATTTCCAAGGATCACCACCATTAAGGTGCCACCCCTGAAAAATCTCATATGCTCCCTCTGGTTTGGGAAGCTGAGCAAGGTGAGGATGGGCAGGGATCCTGGAAACATTCATGGCAGGAGATGTGGGGTGTGTGTGTGGTGGTGGTGTCTCAAATGCACCTCATCGTCCCACAGGGTTTGGGACAGAGGATTTACCTCTATGCCCAGGTGCATGAGTGAGTAAGGTAAAAGTCACTCTGGAATGCCCACTAGAAGACCGTGGCTTGCTGGACCAGAGATGCTGCCCCCCCCCCCCCCCCCCAATGTGCCCAGCCTAACATCATAATATTACAAAGCCGTCTCCCTTGCTCGAAAGACTGTCATATCCAATTCTAGGAAGTGATGCTCTTCCCTGTTTACAGCCAAAGAAGAGCCAGTGCTGTCTGCTGCTTCCACTGTCGTTTCCAGGCAGGACTAGACACCAGAGTGCGGTTACCTTTCCTGCCAAAGCAGTGCCTATTTATCTCCTTGCAATGTCTCGCTTTTGAACTGCTAGGTTGGCAGGAGCTGGGAGAGAGACGGGCGCTCACTCTGCCATGCAGCACTCGGGTCTCGAACTGCTTCTAGTTGTCAAGCTCAGTGTCTTAATTGAGGAAACAGGAAAACTCCATTTGAGGCACAGGAATGGTAATGTGTTGTTAATAGTTGATTTTAATTTCACAATATAAAATAGTAGATAGTCATCCAGTAATGCTATGTTGTGAAAGTTGACCAGTAAACAACTCTTTTGGGGGAACTTCCCTTCTTCAGACAACTTAATAGCTTTACTTTCCAACTTCTGTAAAAACAATTAATACACTAAGCCACAGCTGTCCATGGGTGAATGAGTGGGGATGGAATATAATAATAATAATAATAATAATAATAATAATAATAATAATAATAATAATAATAATAATAATAATAATAATAATAATGATGATGATGATGATGATGATGATGATGATGATGAAGGGGGGAAGCATTTGAGAGAAGGGAACACAAAGTTTGGAGAAGTTACTTTTTTCAACTCCTGCTCTGCCTCCTTTATTCAAGCTGCGGTGGCTTAGTGGCTCAGAAGCTCGCCTTGTGAGCTGGAAGGCCGGCAAGTGGGCAGTTCGAGACCCGGGTACGGCATGACGGATTGAGCACCTGTCTTTGTCCCAGCTCTTGGGGACATGAAAGGAGACTCATCCGGGCACCCTCTGAGCAGAGTCTCTCCAGCAAAAATCCTTTCAACCCAGGATAATTTCTGACACGAAACAACAACAACAACAACAACAACAACAACAACAGATCTGTGGGTTGCATCCTAGCCATGGCAATGCCCCCCACCCCCACCCCCCATCCGGGGAGGAAGAAGAAGAAGAAGAAGAGGCTCCCACTGTGTCTCAAGAGGCCAGAGCTGGAGTCCCATTGGAAACCCTCACAACAGCCCCGCAAGGTAGGCCAGTAGTCCTCAGCATCTTCCCCCCTCCGAGGAGCGGGTATCCCCCGGGGAAGAGACCCTCCTTCCCTCACCGTTTCTGGGCTTCCAACCCCCAGAGGCGGATCTGGCGGTCGTATTGGGCCGCCTCTTCCTCGCTGATGATGGCGGCCTGGCCTCCTCCTCCGCCTCGTCCTCCGCGCTCGCCCTGCCCGGGCTCTTCCTTCTCCACCATGGCGGGAGGCAAGGAGGACCCGGCCAAGTCCGACCGGTGCGCGGCTCTGGGGTTTTGAATGGCGGCAGCGGCGGCGGCAGGAATCGAACTCGCGCCTCCTCCGCTCGGCCTGCCCACGTGACTCCCAGGGAGTCCCTTGCGTTCGTTTTTTCCCCACCTCGGTTTTCTCCGGCGCGCCTTCGGGTCCCTCCGCCCTTACGCTTCGGGGTTTTTACGCTCGTTCGGGCGGGTGGGCGTGGCCAAGACAAGCGACTTCTTTCGTTCGCTCCCCCCCCTCCCAATGCCTTTTTCTTCTTCTTCCCGGCGCAACCTCGGGTCTTTCCGCCATCATCGGGCCCGGCTTCGGCCTCTTTCGCGGCGTTCCTTGGCGGGTGGGCGTGGCCAGGACAGGCGAGTTTGCGGTATTAAAAAAAACAGGAGATGACATGACGTCACAAACTTGAAGCCGACTAATCTGACAGTCCGCCATGTTAGTTGGCCCAAAACGTTGCCTCATGGTGCTTTGATTGTGTGGAGTCGTGAAAGTAGATGGGGTTTCCCCTTTAATATCAGTGGGTGGGGGGTTGCGATCCCCCTCTCCGCTGGCTCCCTTGGGTCCAGGAGGGTTGGGGGGGGACAGACCCCTTTTGTCCCCCCAACCCTCACGCACCCATCTCCTGTTTTTTTATACCTCCATGGACAGGCCCCTCCTCGGCTTTTTCCGGCGCGCCTTCGGCTCCCTCCGCTGCTCGTTCGGGCGGGTGGGCGTGGCCAAGGCAGGCGACTTCTTTCCATCATGGTTCTCCGTTCGGCTTCGGTTCGGGTCTCTCCGCCATTTCGAGGCGTGGCCAAGGGAACGCGCGAGCGCCAGGCGGGCGGGGCTGAAGGCTGGGGAGAGGCTGAAGGCGCGGCGGCGCGCGCGCTCAGGCCGCCATTTTGTGTGGTGATTTGAAGGCCCTCGGAGCCAGGCAGGGCAGGCCGGCAGCGAGCGGAGCGCGCGCGGTGGGGGTGGGTGGGTTGGTGAGGGGCTTTTGCCTCCTCTCAGGCCCGCCGCCCTGTACAGTGACTGTGCCCCGTCTCTCTCTCTCTCTCTGGCCACCACCACCACCACAACACCACCTTGCCCTCGTCCTCAGCGGCCTCTTCCTTTGCCCGCCCGCTCTCACCCAACCACCCCCCCCCCCGCCCGCCATCCCGGGCCTCTTCCTTCTCCTCAGCCGCCAGCCCGCCCGCCCGCCTTCATGGCGGTGGAGAGCCCGAGCGTGCCCCCGCCGCCCAGCAGCAGCCTCAGCCCCCCGCACTCTAGCCCCCCGTCCCCTTCTCCGGCCGCCGCCGCCGCCGCCGCCGCCTCCCTACACCACGGCAGCCTAGGCCTCGGCGGCGCCAGCGCCCGGCCGAGCCAACACCACCACCACCACGGGCCCAGCCCGGACGAAAGGTCCAGTACCCGCCGCTCTCTCTCTCTCTCTCGTCTTTTTTAAAAACCATTATTCCTCTCTCTCTCTCTCTCGTGGGGGGAGGGGAGGGAAAGGCAGCCCGAGGGGAGGAAGAAGGGGGGGGGGTGCGAGGTAAGGTCGGCTGGAGGAGAGAGAGGGGGGGTCGAATTGCCCCCCCCCCCCTCAAACACTGTCCTCGCTCCCCCCCCCCCGTCTCCACAGAAGGCTTAAGCCTCACCTGCCAGGCCTGTGGAAAGGGTGGGGGGAGATAGAAGAGGGGGGAGGACCTGGTATGTGGGGGGTGTGTGTGTGTCTTTCAAAGGGTTTTCCTGTCAGCATCCCCTTCCCAAAAACTGCCTCTGTCGATCAAGGTAAGTGTGTCCCCCTCCCCCACCTAATTTTGTTTTTTAATTACTTTAATACAGAGGCTTAATCCCCCCCCCCAAGACATTTCTCAAGGGAACTTGGGGGGGATATAATTTGTAGCAAAGAGGGAGGGAGGATCGTTTGGCACTCCCCCCCCCCAAGATCTTTGAAGGGCAAGGGGGGGGGCCCAAGGCTGCTACTGCACCACCACCACCCTTTGAGTGCGCGTGCACGTGTGAGTGCTCGCATGCTTCCCAGAGGACTTCTTTTCTTTCCCCCTTTTTTTGCTCTTTCCTCCTTCCTTTCTCTCATGTGATGGAGGGGTTGGGTTGGTAAGTAACCTCTTTTATTGAATTTGTACCTTGTTCCTTTTGTTCCTTGCCACAAGCAGACCCCCCACCCACCCGAAAGAAAAGAAAAGGCCAAAAGTCAGTAAAGCATTTCATTTAAAAGTAAACAAGCAGAAATTCTTGCCCACCCCGTTATTGAGCTAATGGGTGCCCTGTTCATATGTGAGAGCAACTTGAGTACTCACAAAAGCACACACTCACTTTATTCTTTTTGAATATATATATACTGTATATATCTCGCAATCTTGCTGTAATATTTGCAGGCAAAGTGCCATACATTTCCAACTGGTTTCCCACCTAGTTGCCTCCAGAGTCCCTCCTTCGTCCCATTCCATGGAAAGCGGATTCACACTACATTTGGTGCAGGCTTGGCCTGATGAACAGCAGAGGTGTTTCAAAGAAAAGAAAAGTAAAAGCCAAGTGTAACACTCACAATGCCCACAAAGTCATCAAACACTCAGTCAAAGGTTCCTTTGCTAAGAGGCAGAAGTCATTACTACTGTATAAGCACTTTATTGGTAACCCTCTCCTTCCTTGATGTCATGGTCCCTTTGTAAGCTACATAGCCGGTGAAAAGTTCATGTCTGTTCATCACACAAAATAATTAAATCCAAATTACAGTATGTAGCTCCCTGTTCCGCCCATTATGCTGTTTCCCAGCCCCCCCCCAAACTGTTCCTTTCCAGTGGCAATAGGGAGGAGTTTCTGAAGGCCACAAATCCACTGACCTGAAACAATGTTGGTTTGTCTATTTCTCTGTTAATGCTTTCCTTCACTATCAAAATACTATTTTTGTTTACATGTCCTAGGAAATGTTTATAAGCAAATGTAACGGTTGGATTTTTTTAAAAGCAAAATAACACAGGCTTTGTTGCCTGTTGCTTTATCAGGGCCTTTCCTTTTGTTTATCCGTAGGGGCAAATGGATAGTAAAATAACACAGGCGATGGTTGCCTGTTGCTTTATCAGGGCCTTTCCTTTTGTTTACCCGTAAGGGCAAATTGATAGTAAAGTTACTGTTTGACTGAAATTTACTAAAGTCATTCTCCAGCCACTGACCCTCCTTTGCTGGCTGGAATAAGTTTGGTCATTTGGCTAATTTATTTTACCCTTCTCAGGAGATAGAACTTACTTTGCTCACTGTATAGATAAAAGCAACCAGGACTCACAACTGAAACCAAATAGTTTGACATTGTTATGGAGGGCTAAACAGATTTAAAATGTAGCAGACACAATAGTTTGACAGTATTATGAAGGGCTAAACAGATTTAAAATGTAGCAGACTTACATGTGACTTTCAGCAAACTCTCGAAGTTTACTTGAGTTTTATTTATTGCTAATGATGTCATGGCAGCTTGAATCCACATGGAGAAATTGAAATGCCTCTGTGAAACAGTCCCTTGTGCAAAAAAAGATAGGATAACAAGAATTGCAGGAGGTTTGGATAGATAAGAGGCAGGGTTAAACTGTATATAAATTTGACAATTAAATTAAACTTGGCATGTGAGTTTCTACTTCACACTGCTGTAATTGTGTTGCCTTACAGTTACCTTTCTTGTCGTAAGTATTTGTCTGGAGCTTTCCTATAGTGCTCAAAATACTTCATGGATTTAATTTCTGAGTTTGAGGGAGGCAAGCCAGTTGTTGCACCACTAATCAAGGGTTGCAGGGTTTTATTCAAAATAAGGTTGGAAGTTGGAGGTAGGATGTGTGCCACCTCTTTTTCCATATTTTGGAATAGAGTTTGGACTGACTAGACCTGGGGTCAGGAAACTTGGCTCTCCAGATGTTCTTGGACTTCAGTTCCCAGAAGCCCTGATCAGCAGGTGTACTGACTTGGGCTTCTGGGAATTGAAGTCAAAAAACACCTGGAGAGCCAAGGTTCACCATCATTATCATAGGCCTTCAAACTTGGCTCTCCAGATGTTCTTGGACTTCAGTTTATTTATTTATTTATTTTTCACGCTTATATACCGCCCACTCAGGTACAACCCAACTCAGGGCGGTTTACATAGCGGACAGTAAATACATAAAAAGACACATGATAAAACAAAGTTAAAAGTTAAAAAACCCACCCCTAAAAGGTGCGCAAGTACCGAAGGGACCTTGGGGGAAGGCACACTTCTCTATACCAACCACCCAACGGTACCCCCATTCCCACCCGCACCCAAAACTTGGCCCGCCAGCCAGGTATACTGACTTGGGCTTCTGGGAATTGAAGTCCAGGAACACATAGAGAGCCAAGTTTGCTGACTAGAACATACGTCCTTTATATCAGGGATCCCCAAACTTTGGGTTTTGGACTTCAGTTTCCAGAAGCCTAAGTCAGGTCATTTGGTGATCAGCGCTTTGGGGAATTGACTTCGGCTTCTGGGAATTGAAGTCCAAAACCCAAAAGTTGGGGAACACTATTTTACTCACTGATAATTTTTTCAGCACTTCCATATGATTTTACTGCAAAAGGAATTAAAATTTAAATCTTGTATCAATCTCTAAGGTTGGTAGAGTCAACAAATTCCATACAAAACATGCCCTTTTGCCTGTCAAACTTTTGTGTGGAGTTTTGGTAGGAGCTTTTTTGTTGTTGTTTTATTGCTAAAGCTCATGGGGTAGTAAAGGCATAACTGGTATTTCACTTGCTAAAGTTCCAGTTCTCCTCCATTCCTGGAGCCCCGTCTCCTTTTGAATTTGGCACATGCACACTTAAGCAAATGACGTCAGACTACAGTGAGTCAGCGTTGCGTCCAGCAAAAAGGATATGAGAAAGCTAGGTGCTCAGGCACCGTTTTTATTAACTGGCAGCTAAAGACCACCATTACAACGCTGGTGACTTAGTAAATACTTTGCGAAAGTGCTCCCAGGGTGCCTCTTTAACGTAAATACACAGTGGAAGCATCTTGGGCTCAACAGTGGCTGCTTCCTGAAACAATCTTTTAGGGTCTCATTAGCTTCTCCTTTTGTACTTTGCTTGGTTTAGCAGCTCATGGCTGTTGGTTCTGTAGGATATTGTCTTTCCTGGCAAGATGCACAGAGGATCCACGACCCAAAGAACTACTTATAGTTCAGGAAGGGCTGTTGGGAAACGTGTTTGCCTTTATTATTTTTTTAACTTTGTTTTGCTTTATTATACTGGGAGTTCTCTATAAAATGGGCATGTAAACTGTCACATTATTTTGGCTTAGATTCGTTTTTGTCACATGTTCTTGTGAGGAAACATTTCAGGATTTTTTTTTTTTAAGCTTAGAAAAAGGTCAGGTAAGACAACAGAACAGATGTTTGTGCTGTTATGCATGGTGTGGAGATGCATAGGAGAAAGATTCACTCATTATAGTAGAGTATAATCAGGTCATTTCACTGGACTTGGAGTTATGGAAGTTGCAGGCAAATGGAGGGAAGGACTTTATCCTACAGCGCAGGGTTCAACTGTTGAATTCAGTGGCCTAAAATGCCATTGTGGCTGCTTCCTTGGGCAGTTTTAGTGGGTGCTTAGATAAATACGTGGAGGTTAGGATCGCCCGTGGTTACTTAACATGATGGTATTCTATGATGTTGAGTACTGGAAGCAACTTACCTCTCTCTGTGTGCTGGTGTTGATTTGGTGATGTTCACCTGGACATGCTGTTGGCTGAAGAGGCAATTGTATGTGATATGGCAGCACAGTATGTTGCTTTAGTTATAGAATGACTCTCAGCTACCTATGCACAAATTCAGTGCTGAAAGAAACCCTCTGCTTTTTAAAAAAATAAATTGCAACACAACATCTAAGTAGTTTTCTGCATTGTTTTCTTCCTGGTTTTCACCTTCCTCGCCATCAGAAGACAAGAGAGACACCGCTTGATGTTTTCTAGCATTATCAATCGGAGTTCAGGCATAGTCAGAAAGCAGGAATTATTTCCCCAAAGGTAGATACATTCTTGTTGCTTCATTCAGGTGTGAGTTTTGTTCTTCTGTACTCGGTCTACTGAGGCAATATTAAAAGCATACACTGTTTCTAGAAGGACATTAGAGGATTTTATTGGCTTTCTTCTGCTAAAATGATCTTTCTCTCCTATCACCATAATGATAATTATGCCTTTCTCTTCAAATTCAGTCAACATTCACCCCATTTACATTATTTTCCTGTTCCCTCAAAGTAGCTCACACTCTTCAGAGACACTTTATGGGTCTCTTCTTGAGCAGCCGCCTTCTCTGGGGCCTCCGTGACATTTTTGCCAAACTCTGCCAGGGTTTAAACCCACCTTCTGTGCAGGTTTCAGTGCTTCTCTCTATGATTTCCTTGGCATAAACCCTCTGAAGGCACCATACCGAAGCTGTTTTCCACTCCTGGCACTAAACACGTATACTTCTGGTTGTAGCAATAGTAGGTTTTATTTTGTTTTTTGTTTATTGTGTTTCCTTCCAATGATCTTGGGTGGGACACTTAATTTTAATTTAATAGATTTATATACCGCCCTATCCAATGGACTCTGGGTGGTGTACACAAGTTTAAAACAATTAAAAACCCTTAAAAACAGCAGTATTACCCCCCCCTGCTGTGCCATTTACTATCTAAAAACATAAAATATACAAAACAACATTAAAAATTAATTACAGGAGGGGGGAGCCTCAGAAGAGCCAAAAAGGGGAGCTTGTTGACAATCTCCGGGCCCCAGGCCCATTTTGCCAACCACATCTTCAATTCTTTCCTAAATGGTAGCAACTGGGAGGAGGTTCCATAGTGTGGGGGCTACGACCGAGAAGGCCCTTTTCCTTGTGCTAGACAGGTGAGCTTCCCCAACAGATGGGAGTACCCTCGGTTTGCTTTCGTGGGACGGGTCGATGTCCTAGGGACGATGCGGTCCCTGAAGTATCCTGGTCCGCTACCATGAAGGGCTTTAAAGGTGACAACCAGCATGTCTGCTTCTAGCTCCAGACCTAGGAGAATTCCAGTCTGTGCCACGTCTGCTTTGTGCAGGCTTCAGGCTTATGATGAGCTGTGAGGTCACACAGGATGACTGTGATGTCATATGTTTCATGGCACTCAGCATTCTGAGAAGGCAGTAAAGAGGCTAGCAAATTCTACCACTATCATCTGAAACCCCCCTAGCCACATGACAACCACGCTGCTTTGCTCTATAGCCAGAGTGAATACGTATGGCAAGCTCTACAGTGACGTTGGCAGAGCCTTGTAACTTTCAGTAATAATAATTTTACTCCGAGTCGCTCCTTTGCTTATCACACAGTCTTGAGCCACCAAGCTTTCGATCACCTTATGGCTTTCAATTGTACAGTGTCAAGAGCCAACATAAAAGGGCTACAAACCTAAACACACTTCCTAGGATTTAAGGCCCAGCATGAATGCAGCTTGAGTAACCATGAGTGGGATTTGCATTTCAGTACTTTCCAAGGCATTTTTGTTTTCCAGACTGAACATTGTATGATAAAAGTTATGCTTTTTTGTGGTTAGAGGTAAAGAGGAAGTTAAGGAACAGGTATCTGAAACAAAATCTAGCAGCCCAGATGTGCACGGCTTCCTCTACTGCCAATACCTTTATTTCATCCAGATCTCTTTCCAGAAAAATGAATTCTTAAAATGTGAGGTGTTGTATTATCTTTTTCAGTTGTTTTAAGAATGGGACAGTTAAAGTTCTGCTGAGTTCTTAGAAGTTTGCAGTTGCAGCCTCTTCCATTTTTGGAAGTTACAGGTATTGCACATAATTCTGAAAGTTTCCTTCCAGCCGTAGCTTATTCCCTGGCCAGGATGGAACACGGTCCTTGGAAGTACGCAGTGGCATGTCATAGCAAACACTCTATTCAGCGATAGAACAGGTCGATGTGAGCATGGGTAGAGAGAGGAACTGAATGGAGAGTTTAGCAGTGAGCTGGCAGACTCTTAGGGGAGAAAGTCAGTTCCTCCCATTGCGCAAAACAGCTCTTAGTGTTTCTTGTACTGAGGACATGTAGTAAAGTGTTAGGGCTTTGGTGTGATGAGAAGGGAAGGTCCTGCGGAGGGAAACCATAATGAATCTAAACCTTTTCTTTTTACCCTCAGCGTCTTTTAGAAAAACTTGTCAGTAGTAGTGAGAATGCAGATAGTTTCTGGTGCAATATCCACCTAGTCCAGTGGGCTTCCAGTTGGTTTTCATGGGAAAGGAGGCAGGCATTTGTGGCTATGTTTCGGTTCCTTAGTCTGTAAAGTCGGATATTACTTCATGTGCCTGTTTTAAACACTGCAGTGCTGGTTGAAAGTCTAGGTTCTGTTGGGTGTTGGTTTATAATTATGCATGGATAGATAGATAGATAGATAGATAGATAGATAGATAGATAGATAGATAGATAGATAGATAGATAGATAGATAGATCTTTATTGTCATTGTCCTGCACAGAACAACGAGATTGGGGAAATTGCCTGTTGTAGGTTAGGAATGCAACGGTGGGTTGTGGGGCTTTTGAAATTCTCCCAGTTGAAATATAGTGGTCACCTAGTAGTACCATATTGAGCCACTACAGTGGCTAAAGTGGTTAAGATGCTGAACATGCTGACTGGAAGGTTGGATTTGGATTCCCGGGTACTGCATGACAGAGTGAGCTCCCATCTCTGTCCCAGATCCTGCCAAAGCGAGAAATTGCAAGTAGATAAATAGGTGCAGTGGCTCAAGTGGCTAAGACACTGACTGGAAGGTGGAAGGAAGGTCAGCAGTTCGATACCCGAATACTGCAGGACGGAATGAGCGCCCGTCTTTGTCTCAGCTCCTGCCAACCTAGCAGTTCGAAAGCAAGAAATTGCAAGTAGATAAATAGGGACCACTTTGGTGGTAAGATAAAGGGTGTTCCATGCGCTCCGGTGTTGAGGCATGCCTGCCACATGTCCACAGAAACATCTGCAGATGCAGACAGCGCTGACCCTTTGGCTATAAACAGATGAGCACTGAACCCTTGAGTCAGATATGACTGGCTTTCAAGCAAGGGCGACCTTTTACCTTTACCTAGTAGTACTGTATTTCTTAACACAAAGTGTCTGATAACTGAGATAGAGGAAGTCAAATATTCAGGGCTTCCGTACTCCAGTAGTTGTGGTATAACAGCCATTGTTCCGGTTTTCACACTTGTCTGCACAACAGTATTTTGTTCTTATTGTTTTGGGCATGGAAACTATCTCTTAAACATCTCCTATGTGGGTTAGATTTAGGGTCAGCCTTTAAAAGGGTTTGTTTGCTCTTGGCTTTTCAGAACCTCATAACAGAGTTTTGCATTAAAACTAAGCTTAGTTATGTTTAGAGTCGCCCCTGTGAAGTCAGTAGGTAATAATTTAGTTATTCGAGGTGTGCAGATTGGTATTTTTTGACTACAGTTATGCTGCTTGGAAAGTTCTGAGAGCTGCAATCAAAACTACAAATCTGCACACTTCCAATTTTGACTGGCCTGAGTCCCATTGATTCTACTACTGTACAGTGATGGCGAACCTTGGCACTCTAGCTAATTCAATTCCCAGAAGCCCAAGCCCCTGTGAATCCACACGAAGGGGTTTACTGCGATTCATCCGGCCCACACCGCCCTCGGTAGCGGAAGGTAAACGCGCCCAGACAGTTAAGACTCTTCCGGGTTAACCCTTCCTCTGCATGGGCGCGTTTTACTTCCGCTTCCGGGAGCAACGAGGACGGCGCGGGCTGCATGAATCGCAGTAAACCCCTTCGGTGTGGATTCACGGGGGCTTGTTCTTCTGGGAATTGGGAGTCCAAGAACATCTGGAGTGCCAAGGTTTGCCATCAGGGCGCCTAGTGTGACTAAGCCTGGCTGAAGAAATGAATATATAAATAACATCCACTCTATCCATGGTGCCTGTGGTGCTTCTGCTATAAAAGACAGCAACAGTGTGCAGAGCCGTGTGACTTGACGCATCAGCTGATCTTTTCCCATTGAGTGCTTTTTACTTCTGTCATCTGTGTGAGAACATCAGGTCACAGCCAAGAAAGGACTGTGCGTTTGCAGCCCTGTTTTGGCAGACAGGAGTGGGAGACGAGCAATCTGATTTGCAAAGAGGTCATGCAAACATTCAGAAGACACGAGAGGCCTTTTATTTTTATATATATATATATATATATATACACACACACACACACACACACACACACACACACACACACACACACACACACACACACACACACACACACACACACTCTCTCTCTCTCTCTCTCTCTCTCTCTCTCTCTCTCTCTCTCTCTCTCTCTCTCTCTCTCTCTGTATTTTCTGGCGTATAACACTACTTTTTAACCTCGAAAAATCTGTGCCAAAGTCGGGGGTCGTCTTATAGGACAGGTACTTAACTGCAGCTTGTTTCCCCTTGCTTCATATGTCCAGCGCATATGGTGGGGTGGTGGTGGTGGTGCCGCGGCTGAGTCCCTGCTCTGTGCGGGGAGTATGAAGCAAGGGGAAGCAAGCTGCACACATCTTCCTGTACCTCGAGGAGGAGAACGTGAGCGTGGATTGGCTCTCCACCAGAACCTGCCTATTCGACTCGGAGGGCTGCGCGTCTTCGGGTTGAGTGTGGGTTAATTTTTATTTGGTGTGCATTGGAAGAGAGGTAGTCTTATACGGCAAGTATATTCCAAACTCTATATTTTAACTGGAAAAGTTGGGGGTCGTCTTATACGGCGGAAAATACGGTAAGTTTATTTCCACAAGTAGAGAACATAATGCATAGCTTTTTCAGACACACACTCAGGTTTCCTGAGGCAAGCATCCTGGTTTCCCTGGCTTGTCTTTAGCATTGTCTGTGTCAATAAAATTGTGTGTTGGGTTTGCTCCCTGAATAGTTTTCTGATTATGGTTTGAATTATCATCATCATCATCATCATATATAAATGATATAGAAGGAAAGGTCTTAACACTTGAGAAAGGGCTTTCCCCCTAATTCTAGCATGTTTTTTTTAAAAAAATATGGTCTCCTTTTAATCCTGTCAGGTACAGATTATCAGGACATATCCTAGATTCAATGTAGGTTCAAAACAGCCAAAGTAATCATTGTTTCCTGCTTTCTTTTTGCAAGTGGAGTTTTGGCATGTGTATGGGTTACATTTTCTCATCTCTCTGCGCATGCATGTATGGTTTTATGCTTCCGTTGGAGAAACGGGCTCCTTGGAACTGTAATCTTTTTGCATTCAGCAGAGTGGAAGGAGGCTGTTTTTGGGGATCAGGTTTCCATTGGGCTCTTTTCCAGCGGGAGCATTCAGACAATAGGCTTTGAATGGCAAGTGGCAGGGAAGTTTCCACCCTTGAGAGTTTTTCTGAGCTTGCCCAATCCTGTTCCTTCCTGGTCAAGTGATTGCTGCTGTGGATCTTTGCAGGGAGGATGGGGAGCTGGAAGAAGGAGAGCTGGAAGATGATGGAGGTGAGGAACCCCAGAACGCTTCGGAGCCACACGAGAAGAGTCGGAAGGAAAAAAATGAAAAACATCACAGCGATTCAGACGACGAAAAGTCTCACCGAAGGAAAAGGAAACGTCGGAAAGAGCGGGAGAAGGAAAAACGAAGAGCGAAAAAGAAAAGGAAATCCAAGCATAAGGTAAGAAGTCCTAATTATAGGCCAGATTCTGGTCCTGCCTCATCCTGTCCTTGCTTATCTCCCATGGCCTGGAGACAAGAGTTTTGGGGGACACTTCATTCAGGTTGCTTTCTTTCAGTGAGCTTTTCTGGTGCTCTCCTAACCATAGATGGGCATGAACTCATAGTGGCTTCCTCCCAAGCTTTGTAGGAACCCCAAAATTCTCCAAAGATTCGGAAGAGAACCATGAAATGTCACGATTTCCTCCGACAAGAATTTGGATGCGTCTTAGCCAATCGTCATCCTCAGCCCAGCCCTCTTCTGGGGCATGCCAGCAGCCCTTGGCAGGTACCAGATGTCTGCTCCATGCCAGGCATAGAAGGACAGAGGCACTCTGTTTAATGAGAAAAGGATTGCGTCTTTGCAGACACGACAGACAAGCATAGGCCCTTCCTGGGCCACAGAGCTCACCCATGCTCAAGATGTGCTTGGGTATGTGCACAACCACTGATGAGACAAGGAATAAAGTAATGAGAGCTCCCTATAAAGCAGGGGTTCCTGACCTTTTCAAGCCAGGGGATGGTTCATGCTCTCTTAGTCAGCTTCAAGGGCCGGATGGCCATTTTGCTCTGCTTGCACGATGTGGATGGCCATTTTGTCCCAACAGCTTCAGAGGGGTGGCCATTTTGTTTCTCGAATCCTCTTGGAGGGGTTGGGGGCAACACGAAATGGTGAAATGGGCCTTAGGTTGGGAACCCCTGCTATAAAGCATTCCAAAACTTTTATCGTAAGATGGCCGATGAGGCTTATGGATACCTCCAGTTTCACCCTTTTCTGTGAAAAGCATGACACACCAGTGCTATATCTATGCACACATCAATCCAGCTCTACCTGGCTTCTCCATGTGTTTTAGCCTCATTGGCACAATAGGATCTGAATTAACATTTTATTTTTCAATGTCTATCTCTCCCTGCCTGCCCCCATTCATGAAGGTATCCCTCTACTCTTTGAGCCTGGTAGGGTTTCCTAAGTGTTTTCTGCAGCTGTTGATTTACAAAATATTTGAATTAACTAAATCACACCCTGTCCACTTTGGTACCTAATTCAAGACTGGTTCCACAGCTGATGGTCTTTTAGAATTCCCACTTGGTTCGAGTGGTGCCACTGTACACGTTCAAACTGATAGCTAGGTACTCAGTACTCCAAGCAGTAGTCAGAACTGATTACATAAAAGTGTATTTGGTAGAACAGCCGGATAAAAGTCTGTAACCATCTTGCTCATCTTTGCAGCGCCATGCCTCTTCGAGCGAAGATTTCTCAGACTTCAGCGAAGATTCTGACTTCAGCCCAAGTGAAAAGGGACACAGGAAGTACAGAGAGTATAGCCCCGTCTACTCCTCGGTAAGTACCTGAGACCACATGTACAATTGGCTATTGAGAGGAGTGTGTGTGTGTGTGGGGGGGGGGGGGGGGAATCCCTCTTCTCCCTGCAGTTGTTGAGCTAAGGTTCCTACCCAGCTGGAACCAAGGCTTAGTGAGTTTGAGGATGGCATTTTGGGACCCCTTTGTTAAGGAGAAGAAGGTGGCTTAGTGGTTAAGACGCTGAACTTGATGGCTGGAAGGTCGGCAGTTCGAGACCCCTGCACAATGGAGTGAGCTCCCAGCTCTGTTCTAGCTCCTGCTAACCTAGCAGTTTGAAAGCAAGAAATTGCAAGTAGATAAATACCACTTTGGTGAGACACTCTGGTGTCATGCCTTCCACATGTCCATGGAAACGTCTGCAGATGGAGATAGCGCTGGCTCTTTGGCTATAAACAGGGATGAACACCGAATCCTAGTGTTGGACACGACTGGCTTTTGAGCAAGGGTGACCTTTTACTTTGTTAAGGAGAAGAAGGTGGTGAATGGTCTGTGATGGCTCTTACTAGTGGTGTGGGAAGGCGAATGCGCAAGGGAGTTTGCTTTGCAGGGGGTTCCAAAGAAGCCCATTTGTGCTTCAGGGGTGCCTGTTCAGTGTCTGCACAGCTATTCATGCCTGACTGTTTGTGTTTCTATTTGCAGTCCCACCAGCCGTACTCGTCGTCTCACAGCGCACCAAAGAAAGGCTATCCCAAAATGGAGAGCAAGAACTACCCCATGTATCCGGATTATGAAAACGAGGGGTATTGTGACTATGAGGGTGAAGAGGACGGCATGGGGAAAGAAGATTTTGATGATGACTTTGCGAAGGAGTTGAACAAGTACCGGAGGGCGAAGGAGGGATCGCACAGGGGGAGAGGTACACATCCCTCCCACTCCCCAGTTCCTATCTCAGGATCACAGGACACCCCAAGTTTGTCAGGGTGGTTATTTGGCAGAGAAGTTGAAGGGGGGACCTTGGAAATGTTTGGACACTTGTCAGTGGAGATTGGCTTCACTGAGGAGAATTGGCTTACCGTTTTAGATGACCAGTAGGTTGCCGATGCCCGCATTGACATGCAGTCAGGTGAACCTGCCTTTTCACCCAGTGGAATAGGACAACCGTAGCTCAGGCTGTTATTCCTTACCAGGTTCCTTTTAGCCTTCTCGAAGGGCTCTCCCCATCCTTGCTTTGACAAGCAAAGCAACCACACTCTATGACAGGGGTTCCCAACCTTCTCAATCTGGGGGCTGGTTCACGTTCTCGCAGTCAGCTTCAAGGGCCGGACGGCCATTTTGCCCTGCCTGCACGATGGGGGTGGCCATTTTGTCCCAAGAGTCTCAAAGTGGTGGCCATTTTGTTTCTCGAATACCCTTGGAAGGGTGGGGTGGGGGCACATGAAATGGCTCTCTAAGGGCAATTGGTTTACCTGTACCATTGGGTCACGCTCCCTCAGACAGCTTCAGGGGCCGGACGGCCATTTTGCCCTTCCTCCATCACATGGCACTTCCTGGTGTGGTGGAGGTGGTGGGGAGCCACATGGAATGGTGCCGCGGGCTGCAGGTTGAGAATCCCTGCTATATATTTTGAGGGCTTAGTGACAGGAAGACACATAAACACACACAGACTGAGAGGTTAGTTAGCAGTGCCCACATACTCTTGGGAGATCTGGCTGCATGCCATTGCATGACACCTTGCTGTCTGCTGCGCATTAAAAAATAAATGCAGGATGGGGTTCTGCTGTTTCTTGGGCCCAGCAAATGCCGACAGAGTCTTGCAGGCCGTGCCTGGCTGCGCATTGAGTCTGAACAACCCGATTTGCATCAATAGGAGGCCGCGGCCGAGGGCGAGGTTACCGTGGGCGTGGAAGAGGGGGAATGAGAGGGCGAGGCATGGGCCGTGGCGGCCGAGGCAGAGGAAGAGGAGACCATCACGAGGAGGATGAGGAGGACCTCTACGAAGAGGAAATGGAGGTGAGCTGGCCTGTGGGGATGACCCTCCGAGGTGGGCGGCTCCTGGTTGGGCGGGCAAGTCTTCTGATCCTGCCTCTTTTTGTGTTGACAGTACTGTGAGAGCGAAGAGCCTCTGTGTGAAGATGACTATGACGACTATTCCAAAGAGCTGAACCATTATCGCAGAAGCAAGGAGGGCCGGGGGAGAGGTAGGCGGGCTGAGGCACGCTAGGCTCCCCCTCCTGTAAGGGTGCCGCTGGCGGGCCAGGGGACCCCGTCTTAGGCTTCGTTTACACCACCAGAATACCAATTAGCACTTACATTTATATACATGCCCCAAGGTGCACTCCCTGGGCGGTTCACAAGTTAATTAGAGTTTTGCCCTCGTTAACATGCTGGGGGTTCATTTTGCCCACCTCAGGAGGATGGAAGGCTGAGTTAAACTTGATCCCTGGTCAGGATCGAACTCACAACGCTTTGGCTGCAAGGCACCAGTTTAACCCCTGCATCACCAGAGCTCTTTTAAGGATAGGTTGCTTAAACTTTTTCTTCTTCATGGTACCCTGCGAATCCACACGAATGGGTTTACTGCGCCCCTGTCAATCCATTCATGTGGATTTACAGGGGACGATGAAGAAGAACTTGATAGAGCGTACGGGCAGAAATGGACATTGTAGGTAGCCCATAATTAGAACAGTGTTATATTTAACAAGGGTATAGCAATAGCAATAACATTTATATACCGTCCCCATAGTGCTTAGTGAACTCTCTGGGCGGTTCACAAGTTAATTAGCATTTTGCCCTCATTAACATGTTGGGGCGTCATTTTACTGCCCTTGGAAGGATGGAAGGCTGAGTCAAGCTTGAAACCAGTCAGGATTGAACTCCCAACATTTTGACTGCAGGGCAACAGTTTAACTTCTACGCCACCAGGGCTCAGAGGGGGGCCATGTGGGTCTTGAACTACTGTGTAAGTGACCCGTGTGGGTTTCCAGTGTCGATGTGTCACCAATTCTCACTGAGAAATGTGGTCTTTCCCAACCCCAGGGATGGGTCGTGGCCGAGGCCCCAGAGGGCGAGGCGGCAAAGGAATGGGCCGAGGACGAGGCCACCGTGGCAGAGGGGGCATGGGCAAAGGAGGGGGCATGAATGACGATGACGACTACTATGACGACGACATGGTGAGTGGCAAGCACCTTTTTTTGCCCAGGCTTCCCAGTGGCTCTCTAGGCAGGGCTGAGGCCTTTTATTGCAATGGCTTCCGGCCTGACTGGAGCTTGAGGAAACAGATAAGGCCCAGGAAGTGACAGGCCAGGGAGGAAGAGGTGGGAGAGATTTGCCAGGGCCAGGCGGTGGCGGCTGCCTGGTCTGGGCTGGGATTCTAGCACTTTCTGAAGGAGCAGGAGGACTTTGGGTCTGATCGCCACAAAGAAAGGCATTTTTTACCTATTGGTCAGGGTATATTGGTGCTAGCGGCATCCTTTCTTCGATAGGCCACACTTCGATGGACTCCGCCTAGGACTGTCTGTGATGAGGGTTCAGACACTCCAGATATAAGCGCAAAGTACATCATCATCAGCTGCCAGCTAGAGCTATGCACAAGGGGTCTCGCTTTACATGTTGTAAAGCACAGGCCCCAGAGTCTGTTCTGGGGTCAAATCGTGAGGCTGATCTTAACCTCCTTTCTAAACTCTAATAAAAGTTCAGGGCCTTTCAGGAATGTCAAAATCTTCCTCCTCCCATTTCAGCGTTTAGGGCAGCCAAGACCTATTATTGGTCTCTCTTAAGCTAGTGTGTCGGTGCATCCCTGCGCTGTCTGAATGTTCCTAATCCTAGTGCTTGAATATTTGGAAAGTCCTTCAAGGGAGGCCTAGGCTGCTTACTGGGTTCAGTTAGCAATTACTGTACATCTATATGCCGCTCCATAGTGCTTAATAGTGCACTCTCTGGACAGCTTTTTATTCCCCCAAACATGCTGGGTACTTATTTTACCAAAGTCGGAAGGAGGGAATGCCGAGTCTACCTTGACCATGTCAAGATCAAACTCACAACGTTTTGGCTGCAGGACAGCAGTTTAAGCACTTTAGCTATTCATCTCTGGATTTTGCTGTTGCCTCCCATTTCCATAGATTACTTTTGTTCTAAAATTATGTAAGTATCTTTGGGAGAACAATGTTTCAGTATGGAATAATATTGACCAGTAACATCTTTTGTGGTTTCTGTAGGATGGAGGAGGTGGTGGTAATTACCGGAGGAATGACCACGATAAAACCCACCAGCAGTCAGATAAGAAGGGAAAAGTCATTTGCAAGTATTTTGTTGAAGGAAGGTGTACCTGGGTAAGTGTGTTCACTGCCAACCTCCATGTATTCTTGTTTAGTGATGATGTAGTGGCTGCTTTGCACAGAGAGGCATTTCTGGTAGCGGGCAGGCGCATAGATCCGTAGCTTGCTTAAAGGTCATGGTAAAGATCACCCTCGCTCGAAAGCCAGAAGTATCTGACTCTAGAGTTCAGTGCTCATCTCTAGGGTTCAGTTCACACACCTTATCATGTGCCGCACCTATCTATCCCCAAAGAGCCAGCGCTGTCTGCCTCTGCTGACATTTCCGTGGACATGTGGCAGGCATGCCTAGACACTGAGGTGCGCACAACACCGTTTACCTTCCCATCGAAGTGGTCCCTATTTATCAGCTTGCAATTTCTTGCTTTTGACCTGCTAGGTTGGCAGGAGCTGGGACAGAGACGGGAGCTCACTCCATCGTGAATCGAACTCTGACTTTCTAGTCTTCAAGATCAGCGTCTTAACCGCTTGAGCCACCACAGTCCCTGTGCCTTGCTTAGGAGCCTGTTTTTCTGTTTAGTAGATCAGGAAGGGAGGATGCAAGAGACTGCCTAGGAGTGATCCCTCACATAGATAATTTGCAGTGCCTCCATCACCCCCATTTGGTGGTCATTTCATGCAATGTTCTTCATCCATGGGTTTTGGGACTTCAGTTCCCAGAAGTCTTAAGTCAGCACATTGACTGATCAATGCTTTGGGGAATTGACTTAGGCTTCTGGGGATTGAAGTCCCAAAAACAAAGGTTGGGAGACACTAGCTCAACAATGTACAGGGATGGCGGCGGGATTGCAATTCCACTTCCTCAGTTGCTGTCTGGCTCTGAACCTGTGTAGAAAAAGGTCACACGGCATTTTACCAGCATTGCATGGGGAACATCTGCTTTGCTTCCTCTTGCCTTGGCCAGAGGTTTATGGGACTTTCCTGCTTTTGAGAGGAATATATAAGTAGGAGATGATGCTATGAACAATGGTGGAAAAGGTGAACAGTTGACTCTACCTGTCGCCAGTTGCTGCGCTGTAACCAAGGGTGGGGGAACATCAGCTACAGGTACTTTTCCAGTGTCTTGCTTACACTTTCCCAACCTCTCCTTTCTGGTGGGTAAAGACTCCTGTGGGAGGAGCTTTGCTCTTGCAAGTCCAGTTTTGCCACATTGGATTCGGTGCGTCCTGTGCAGTGTTTGCAGCTTGGAACTCAAAGGGTCCTGAGAAGTCACGTGATACTCACCCACCCTTCTTTCTTTGGTTTAGCACTGGCAGCGTGTTGTTTTGCAGTCTCCTGCAGTGTGTTCTGGTCCTTAAGCCACTTTGCGATACTGGAAAGAAATTGACACTGAAGATGAAGGAGCTTTTGAAAATCCCCAAGCCTTGATTTTGCCCGTTCCATCAATCACATTTGCTGGGAATAGATTGTAACAATCCCTTTTAAAAATAAAACAATGTTATAATTATAGGAGATCTATAATGTCTAATTCTGCCTCTATGCCCATGATGGCGAACCTTGGCACTGCAGGTGTACTTGGACTTCAATTCCCAGAAGCCCAAGTCAGCACTCCTGCAGATAAGGGCTTCTGGGAATTGAAGTTCAAGAACATCTGGAATGCCAAGGTTTGTGTCAGTGCGTAAGTCAGTGATGGCCAACCTTGGCATTCCAGCTGTTCCTGTACTTCCATTCCCAGAAGCCCTTATCTGCAAGAGTGCTGACTTGAGCTTCTGGGAATTGAAGTCACGTAGTAAGCCTATTCATGTGGATTCACATGGACTTGGGCTTCTGGGAATTGAAGTCCAAGAACACCTGTGTACGTGCCGTAAACTCATTCGTGTGGATTCACAGAGACTTGGGCTTCTGGGAATTGAAGTCCAAGAACAGCTGGAATGCCAAGGTTCACCATCATTGAACGAGAGAGTACTCAAATGCACCCAAAATTTAGAAACCCGTGATAGGGGCTCACAGATGTGCAGGTAGGGGCTCTCTAGAGATGAATGGGTCTGCTCCTGCAGACATCATATGATTACTGGGTGGGTGGGTGGGTGGGAAGAAGCAGACCAAACCTCCCTCACAGAGCCCGAACAGCAGGACACATGTCTCCCTGATCAAGCCCTAAGTGACTCTTCCTTCATTTTCCATGACAGGGGGAACACTGCAACTTCAGCCACGACATTGAGCTACCAAAGAAGCGGGAACTGTGCAAGTTTTACATTACCGGTTACTGTGCCAGAGCGGAAAACTGTCCCTATATGCATGATATCCTTTCTTGGTTACTCGCACATAACCCTCCGTGAATGTATTAATATGCGAAAACTAATCCTGGTGGTGGGGGTTGAAGGGATACTCCGTGCCCCCCCACCCACCCACCCCCGTCTATATACCCAGTCTGTCGCTTATCGCTCAGGAAGCTGATTCACAAGCCCTGGTGGTGCCAGGGGTTAAACTGCTGTACTGCAGCCAAACGGTGAGTTCGATCCTGACCCAAGATCAAGGTTGACTTACCCTTCCATCCTTCTGAAATGGGTAAAATGAGTACCCTGCACGTTAGAGGCAAAGAGGTTAGTTACCTTGTGAACTGCTCAGAGAGTGCACTAAGAGCTATGGGGTGATATATAAGTGCAATTGCGATTGCTATTAGCCACAGAGTTCCTCCTAAAATAGGACGAGTCCCTCTCTGAACTATAGTGGAATTGCTTTGTGTGCCCTGGATGTAACTCCAGATCTTGGGGTCTCTTGTGCAGCAAAGTAGCTGGGAGGAGAAGGCCCTGCATGGAGAGGAAGGAGAGTTTTGTTAGATGTGGGCCCGTCCGTCTCTTGGGGGTTGGTTTGCTTTCCTTAACGCCGTGCAGGAGACTTTCCTTGCAAGCTGTACCACACGACAGGGAATTGCATCAACGGGGACGACTGCATGTTCTCTCACGAACCGCTCACGGACGAGACACGGGAACTGCTCGATAAGGTGAGGAGACCGGTGGCCGTGGCTGCTGCTCAGCTTAGCCCCGTGATGGCGAACCTTGGCACTCGAGTTGTCCCTGGACTTCAATTCCCAGAAGCCCCCCGTGAATCCACACGAAGGGGTTTACTGTGATTCATCTGGCCCTTGTTGCTCCTGGAAGCGGAAGTAAAACACGCCCGTCCGCGTTTTACTTCTGCTTCTAGGAGCGACAAGGGCGGCGCTGGCCGGATGAATCGCAGCAAACCCCTTCGTGTGGATTCACTGGGGCTCCTGGGAATTGAAGTCCAAGAACAGCTGGAGTGCCAGTAAACCCATTTGTGTGGACTCACAGGGACTTGGGCTTCTGGTTAAACTGCTGTACTGCAACCAAAAGGTTGTGCATTTGATCCTGACTAGGAGTCAAGGTTGACTCAGCCTTCCATCCTTCCAAGGTCGGAAAAATGAGTCCCCAGCATGTTGAAGGCAAAATGCTATTTAAATATGCAGTAAAACCTCGCATAAAGAGCACCTCGCTTAGAGACTAACTGATTATGGGCTATCTACAACGTTTATTTCTGCCCCTGCCTGCGCTCTATGAAGTTCTTCTTGGTCCCTGAGAATCCACATGAATGGGTTTACTATGCATGTACGGAGTAAACCCATTCCTGTGGATCCACAGGTGACTACCAAGAAGAAGATCAACATTTACAGGTACGTCACCTGCCCTTATAGATTCTTGGTGCCACCGGGGTTAAAACTGCTGTCCTACAGCCAAATCATTGTGAGTTCGATCCTGATGGGGATCAAAGTTGACTCCGCTTTCCATCCTTCTGAGCTTGGTAAAAATGAGTCTCCAGCATGTTGGTGGGGGGATGCTAACTAACCTGTGAACTGGCTGGAGGGTGCAGGATAGAAGTGTGGGGCAGGATAGATGATGCCTGGTTTTGTTCTGATTGCCCCATAGATGTTAGCGGACGATGCCGAGGCAGGAGCAGAAGATGAGAAAGAAGTCGAGGAGCTGAAGAAACAGGGCATCAACCCTTTACCAAAGCCGCCTCCCGGAGTGGGGCTTCTGCCCACCCCCCCTCGGCCACCCGGCGGGCCAACAGATCCGAATTCTCCCAATGGGCGGCCGATGCCTGGAGGGCCCCCTGTGCCTCCACCGCCCCCACCACCCCTCCCACCGCCCCCGGGACCTCCGCAGATGGCACCTCCGCCCCACGAACCCCTCTCCCCTCAGCAGCTGCAGCAGCAGCAGGACATGTACAAGAAGATCCCCTCGCTCTTTGAGATCGTGGTGAGGCCCACGGGGCAGCTGGCTGAGAAGCTGGGTGTCAGGTAAGGAGGTGGGGCGGGAACGACAGCAGGGGGGGCGGGATGGGGAGAGGAAAAGAGTTGGGCATTGGTCAGATTTCCACTGTGCAGTTCAAGTGGCGTGTCTTCTTTCGTGACCCAGTCAAGTCCTGGACTGCCAAAATGAAGCCACTTTCTTGGCTTTGTCGTTGGCCAAACCCAAGTACTCATCGGTGGATGTCTCTGGCAGTGGTCGGACCAGTAAATGAGCTGGATTCTGTATCTCTGTACATTCACACAGCATGTTGTCATCTGCCGGCAGCCCCTTTTGAGACTGTTGGTCTTGCATTTGGGGACTCGGACCCTCAGCCGATTCAGGGTCCTGCAAGTGACTTAGGGGAAAGGTTGAGTTCCTCAGAGAGATCCACCTGTAATATTCCTTGTCCAGTGAGTTCCTCCTAATCTTCTAATTTGAGTTATGCTCCTGCATACCCTCAAGAGGCAGGGGCTCCCAACCTTTTCAAGCTGGGGGCCGGGTCATGCTCTCTCAGACAGCTTCAAGGGCCAGACGGCCATTTTGCCCTGCATCTGGCCCACAGACCTTCGGTTGGGAACCACATCAAGCAAGTGGCATGTCATCTGCTGTGGTTCAGATTCCTGCCTTGAGCAGGGGAGGTGGCTTTGGTAAGGGGTTGATGTCCTGTTCCAAAGACCCCCTTCCAACTCAGTGATCCCATGGTTCTGTTGTGGGATAGAGAGGGCAACCAAGCATGGGAGATGGGCCAGAAACCCCTTTGCCTGGCCAGACATGTTCTCAACAAGGCTCCTTTCCAGACTTCCTGCAGAGAAGGAGGCAGGAGGCTCCTGTCCATCCGTCCTTCCTTCCACGGGAAAGCTGAAGGGAGCTGGTGCTTGGCTTTTCCCGAAGAGGGATTTTCTTCACACTCGCTATGTTTCTTCCCCCTGTAGGCATCCTGGCCAGTCTCCGTCTCGGTTTCCCGACAACCCCGAAGATATGCCCCCGGACATGCTTCCTGACATGTGCCCGGACCTATGCCTAGAGATGCCCATGGGCCCAGGCATGAACCCTGGCCCTCCCATGGGCCCCGGGCCCCCCATGATGCCCTTTGGTCCCGAGGACATGCCGCCCGGCCCGCCAGGCCCGGACTTCTACGACCCCTTCTACCAACATCCGGAAGGCTTGGAGATGGACCCTGAGATGATGGGCGGCCCAGGCAAGTGACGCTCATGGGGCCGTGAGGAGGGTTGGGACCTGCATAAAGAGCCGTGCCCCTGCTTGGCTTGGCGTGCATCAAGGAGAGGCAGTTGGCAGTAAGAGTCTTGGATGGAGGCTGGTCTTGTGCCCATTGACGCCCAGGGATCCCATCACTGCTTCAGGAGAGAAAAATGCATTCTTAGATATGAGTTAGAGTCAGTGACGTGTAGAGGATCCTGTGTGATTCCTCAGAGATGCTTCTGCTCTGACTTGTCTCCCTACCTGTTCTTTCTACCCTTTGCAGAGGGTTATGGGGGCTATGAGGAAATGCACGAACTGCCAGCGGCGGAGAACCTCTTCCCAGACCCTGGCTTGGAGGCCGACTTCTGTGAGGGAGGGGCTTCAAGGCTGCAGAAACCTTCCTCCAACGTCCCTGACTTCCTGCCTTCCACCCAGCGGGCCTTGTACATGCGCATCCAGCACAAACAGCAAGAGGAGGAAGAGAGGGCGCGCCGGCAGGCGGAAGGCTTCAAGCAGGAACGGGACCACGAAGAAGGCAAGTGGCGTGGGGTGGGAGTATGTCTTGCAGTCAGCCAGTTCGGACTGGGCCAGTGGTTCCCAATGTGGGACATCCCTGAATCTGTCCAAGAACCAAAGGTTGGGAAACACTGCTCTGTGAATCCACATGAATGGGTTTACTGTGTGTATGCCTAAGTCAGTACACAGTACACTGATGCCAAGGGAACTCAGGCAAGGTAACATTGAAATACAGGAGTTAGTCTTTAAGGTGTCACCACGGTTTTGGCCCTTTTCTTGCAGTTTTGTTAAGTTGACTCTCTGACACTCTTAATTAATCGTGTTCTGAGGCTGGGTTTCAGCTCTCCCCATTTCCCATAAGACTTTGGAGATGGATGCAACCTTTGGGGCCATCTATATTGGCTCACCTTTGCACCCTTTGGTCCTCCAGGTGATACGGGCAATTGGTATTCCAGCGATGAGGATGATGGCAGCAGCAGCGTCAGTTCCATCCTGAAAACATTAAGGCAGCAGAGCTCCAACCGGCCTCATGAAGACAACAACGCAGCAGCGGGGCAGGGGGGTCCCGCTGGGGGCCGGAGCGACCCCCGCCTTCAGAAGAGCCAGCCTCCAGGGGGAGGCCGGCCAGCCGATCCCCGCCTCTTACGCGACCCCAGGCTTTCTCGGGGCTTGGAGCCGCCCAGCACTGGGGAGACAGGACCCACGGACCCCCGACTGGCGCGGCACCTCCCTCCCCCGGCCCCCAAACTGGACCCTCTGCATTCCAGCCCCACCCCTGGCCAGAAGCCTCTTCCGGCCTTGGAGGAGGAGGACGGGGAGAGGGTGCTTAGGGACAAGCCCGTGCCTATCCCACTGGAGGCCCTGCCCAACCAGACCCTCAGGGACCCCCGGAGCCAGCTGCAGCAGTTCAGCCACATCAAGAAAGACATTGTCCTGCTCAAGCCCAGCTTTGCCCGCATGGTCCTGTGGAGCCCGGAGGACCTGATCCCGCTGCCGGTCCCCAAGCAGGAGCTGGTTCCCGTCCCTGCTGCCATCCAGTCCCTGCCTGTCCTCGACCCCCGCCTGAACCGTCCTCCTAACCCCAGTCTTTCCGACCCCAGGCAGTGGGGGCCCACAGCCACCCCCGCAGAGCCCGCGCCGACCTCCAGCCTCCCTGATTTTGAGCTGCTTTCCAGGATACTCAAGACCGTGAATGCCGCGGGCAGTCCGGGCCACAGCGACAAACCCAGTGACCCCCGGACACGGAAAGCGCCCGCCGACCCCCGGCTGCTCAAAGCCTCCGAGCCGGCCTCTTCAGGGGTCTCGAAGCCCTCCGAAGCCAGCGTCTCCGTGACCACCAGCACAGAGACGGTGCCCAGCATCGCCCCATACGACCCTCGCTTGCTGACCGCCGGAGGGCTGAGCCGAGGCTCAGGCCAGGGTGGCGGCAGCGGCAGCAGCAGCGTTCTGAGTGGGATCAGCCTCTACGACCCCAGGACTCCAAGCGCAGGAGGCAAGCTGGCCGAGTCCGCAGCGGGCAGCGAGGGGAGCCCCGCTGCGAAGTGTCCCGACACCAGCAAAGGTGGCGGAAGCAACAGCCGAGGGAAGGAGCCTTTGTTTGTGCGCCGGTCAGCCTTAGATCAACCCGAGGCAGAGAAACCAAGCACAGAGGTGGCCACGGACAGATACAACAGCTACAACCGGCCGCGGCCCAAAGCAGCGGCTTCCTCCGTTGCTGCCTCCTCCTCCTCCTCTTCCTCCTCCACCCTCACTGCCAGCACCCCCTCCACTGCCCCAGACACGGCCGCCACGCAGCCAGGGCTTCACAACCTCCCGGTGCCCCCCGTCTATGGCATGGTCAAGCAGGCCGCCAAGTCCGGGGCCGGCAGCCCCTTTGCTGGGAACAGCCCTGCCCGGGAAGCTGAGCTCCAGGACGCGGCCTCCTTAAAAGACGTTTTTAAAGGCTTTGACCCCACGGCCTCCCCCTTCTGCCAGTAGTATTAAAGGACTTGCGCACGCAACGGCCTCGTGTCCCAGAGAAGCAGCGGTAGAGGCGCGTCACTTTTCTTTTTTAATGCCCCTCCCTGCTCCCTTTGACTGTACACTTTGCTTGCGCACCCTTTGGGCCTCACACGGTGCTGCGGCGGCTGCCGTGGGTGTAACCTCCCAGCGACACTGTGAGCACATAATCAGAGAGTCTCTCAAGTCGTCCTCGCCAGTATTGTGTGACGCCCCACCAAGAGATCCTTCTTGGATTTTCCTTTCGGGGTCTGCCTGACATAATTGGGGGGTCTTCAAATCTTTTTTTATTTTTTGGAGAGGCGGGTTGTCAGCCGGTCCCGGCTGTACCTTTGCACAATGAATGGGCCATATCCGTCGTACCCCACCTGCCTCTCCCCTTTGGGCACCATCTGTTTGTTGGGGGTGAAAGAGTGACAGTTCCTCCCTGCACCTTAAAGGGGTGAAGCTGGTCTGTAGAATACGTATATATTCTTCATTTCTAAACTGTAACAAAGTGTGTATCATAGCCTTTTTTAAAAAGAGATGTGGGGGAATCTAGTGCAGTGGGAATTGCCATGGAGAAGTAACCATGTTGGATTATTTTTGTAATTGTATTGGGATTTCTTTTGTTTTGTTCTAAGTACCTGTTTTTTCCCTACCATTTTCCTGGAGGCAGCTGGGCTCGAACACCCCACCCACCCACCCACCCACCCACCTCGCTCCGTGTCGAGTGAGGCCTCCGGGAAAAGGGATGAATTCTACCACAACAGAGTTTGTCGCATCAAAATTAAATTATTAATAATCTCTCTAGTTTGACTGTGCCTCTTCTACGCAACTCCTCTGAGTCGGCCGTGCCTGAGCATGGTCTGTGGATTGTTCCTCCCTTAAACAGAACGTGGTTCCCCCCTTCAACTGAACATGGAATAACAGGGCACTTGCAGCCCATGACAGCCTTAAAAGGTCGTCTGAAATCCAGTGTGGTTTAAAAAAAAACAGAGCAGTGGTGGCAGGTGACGCAGCCGTAAAGCCAAAAGAATCCTGTGGCGCATCAAGGAACAATAAGTTGTGAGTTGTCACAAACTTTTAGGGACTTTTACCCATAGGGTCAGTGGTGAACAACCTTGGCACTCCAGCTGTTCTTGAACATCACTTCCCAGAAGCCCAATTCCCTGTGAATCCACATGAATGGGTTTACTGCGCATACTCCAGGTGTTCTTAGATTTCAATTCCCAGAAGCCGACGTCTGAAGCCACACGAATGGGGACGCGTAGTAAACCCACTTGTGTGGATTCACACAGATGTGGGCTTCTGGGAATTGGAAGTCCAAGGACATCTGGAGTGCCAAGGTCTGCCATCACTGCATTAGGTGTTTTGAGATGGTTATTCCTATAGTACGAGCTGTCTTTTTCCAAAGCAGTCATCAGAGACAGGCCGTGCCAGAATCCTGTTGGGAGCTGTGTGCTACCCAACCGGTTCCTTGTTGAATCCCAAGCAGAACCCAAGTCTTTTCCGCGCCCCACACTCCCCCCCCCCCCCCCGGTAATATCCCCATTTTTGCCCAGTGCGGCCATTCCTCACCCTCCACAGTGAGTATGCTCAGGCCAGAGTCTTTAAAAATCCAGCTATGGCATTGTGTTCTTTTTGTGTTAAAAAATACCCAGCCGTCCTACAAGGAGCTTTCCTTTGCATGACCCTTGTATGTGGCCCTTCCTAGATCAGCACAAGGTGGGGAGATGGGAGGGTTCGTTGCCTTGTGGCCAAACCTTTGGGTGCCGTGGTTCAGTGGGCAGGCCACGTGGTCCTCCCCACTGGAAGCGGAAATAAAACACGTCTTTTGCAACAGGATTAAATAGATTTTAGGTTGCCATTTTCTCTGCTTAAACCAAGGGTGTCCAAACCACAGCCTGTGGGCCATATCTGTCCCTCAACACCAACTCATCTGGCCCACGCCACCCTCCTCACTCATTGCTCCCGGAAGCAGAAGTAAAACATGCCTGCTTCCGGGAGCGACGAGGGTGGCGTGGGCCAGATGAATTGGCATCGGGGCCCGGATCTGGCCCACAGGCCGTAGTTTGGGCACTTCATTGCCCTGCATTCACTTCCTCGCTTGCAGGATTACAAGGCAAGGAACAAAATGTCTACGATGCTCGTAGGAGGTGAGGGTCGGGTGGGGAGGAGAACGTATTTGGACACGGGTATGATCCGCATTTGGAAAAATGTTTTCTTTCTTTTCAGAAATAGACTAACCGAACGGCTTCTGGAATAAGAAGATGCCGCCGCGTCTGTTTAGGAGGCATGTAGGGAGGATATTTGGAAAGAGGTGTCGGGTATTTCCTCTGCTTTGCACAGAGGTGGGCCTGGGGTGTGCGTGCGTGCGTGCATGTGTGCATGCGTCATGTATTTGCAAGATGATGCTCGGCTGTTCTCAGGAGATACTACCCCAAATGAGTGTATGCCAGTATCTTGGCATTAATGTAAATGGTGGAGCCCATTTTCAGGGGGTAAAAAGTGTATTTAGAATAGCTTGAGGGTGAGTTTATCCTCCACTCGTGGAAACGGGCGCAAACGGTGTAAACACGAAGGAATAGTAGAAACAGCATTTGATTAACAGAACAGTTAACAAACCATATTGTTTCCCTCTGTTTTGCAATTCCTCCTGTTCAGGCACAACAATTACATTTAATTTAACTACACCGTAGTTTCTTCCTTACCTTGGGAAGGTAAAAATCCACACATGGTGGAAGTGGGTTGAAGCAAAAGAGAAAAATAAGTACATTTACCTGCAAATGTGTATTTGTCTTGGTGGAAAGCTGTGGGAACTTATGAGATGCCTACTCGATCCTTTGGCTGTTAATGGCTTAATTTCCAAAATTATGGTTCCCGCCAGGACTGTTTTGGTCAAGCAATGGCTCTTAAAACTGTTGTAAAGTTTATGAGTCGTAACTAGAGAGATTTGTTCTGAAAGACTCTGTTTTGTGAGCTCGCTTCGGCGACATTTAAATAATACATTGATTTATTTTGTAAAAACAAAAACAAGCATCCATTCGGTAGCCGACAGATAACAGAAACTAAAATGAATTAATGTACACTAATTGATGAGACGAGTTCATCTGCCAGAGCTTTATAAAAATGCGATAAAATGTAAATATTATTTGGAAAGGGGTTTGTATATATTGTATTGGTATTTTTACAGTGAATTTGGGGTTGCATGGCTCTGTTTATTTCCTCCCTTTTTTTTTTAATCACACATTTGTCTTCCAACAGTGTCATCCGGACTTGCGTCTCCTATCATTGTACTGCTGACATTAAACGATGCAGTGATTTTAAGGGTTGTTGTCTATGTGGCTCTGGTGTGGAATTGCTTTTAGTGAAAGTTGTCAGTAAACTCTCCGCGATGGTCTATTTTGGCACTCCAGGTGTTCTTGGACTTCGATTCCCAGAAGCCCAACTCCCTGTGAATCCACACAAATGGGTTTACTGCGCATACTTGGGGCTTCTGGGAAGTCCAACGACGTCTGGTGTGCCATCACGGTTCTGTAGGTTTTCTGGGAAGGAGGGTGTCGTACTTGAACTGCATGCATGCAATCGCGCCGAGATCGCACTTGTAGGAACACAGACGGACTCTCCCTGGATGCGCCCCTGAGCTGAGCTCCTGACAGCCTGGCCAGAAGTTGCTTGGTGGTCTTGTAAGAACTGTCTGTCCCTTGTTTACAAGACCAACTTGGTCTTCTGCAGCCTGGCTGCCAGTTGCTTGGTGAGTGATGTGGCCCACTTCTGCATGGGAAGGGCCCGGGATGGCTTCCCCGCATAGCCTGCAGCAGGGGTGCCCAAGCTTTTTGGGCTGTGGGCCGGTCATGTGTGAGAGTGGGCCGGTCATATGGTTCCTCCCACTGAAAGCGGAAGTAAAATGCTCCTTGCAACCGGATGAGATTTTAAGCTGCAATTTTCTCTTGATTAAACCAGGGAGTGCCCAAACTACAACCCATGGGCCAGATCCAGCCCCCAATGCCAATTCATTCTGCCTGCACCGCCCTCGTCGCTCCCAGAAGTGGAAGTAAAACGTGCCCGTCCAGGAGCGATGAGGGCATTGGTGTTTCGGTGAATTGGCATTGGTGGCTGGGTCTGGCCCGTGGGTTGTAGTTTGGGCACCCATGGCCTGCAGGATAGTGGGCCAGAAGGTGCCGAATGGGAGCGATTCACCCTCTTCGGGTCATGTGGATGGCTTACAATTTTCACACCCTTAGTCAAATTGGATGATGTTTCCTGCTTCCACAGTCGAGGCTAGCGGTCATGGAAGTACGCATGGAATTCCAGTTCTTGAGTTGCATGGTTGGGGAAGCTGATGCACAAGCAGTCGCCGGAGCATATTTTGCCAGGGCTTCAGTCCCTTTCCGGGTGATCTTGTTAGCCTAATTGAACCACCGGTCGAATGTAGACCCCTTTATGTGAGAACTATAAATAGGCCTTGATCTGCTTATGGCCGAAATGGGTCAGGTGCGTAAGGAGGCTTAGTGCCTGGGGCTGATTAGCATGGGTCAAACCGTCCTTGTTATTGCTCCTGCCCACAGCTCTTCCTGGGCATCAGGAGGGGCAGCATCGGCCTGGGCAAAGGCGTTGGCCACTGGGGCTTGTGTCCCATTGGTAAAACTCACGAAAGGCCCCTTAGCTCGGGCAGGCAGGATGGCCACGCTCCACTAGTTCTTGGCAAAGCTGCCCTACGGTTGAGGGCGCACGTGAGAGCAAGTTTGCCTACTTTCTTAAAAACATGATGCACACAGAAAGATTAATACCCATAAGTTGCCATTTCAAACGGCTTGGGACAAGTATGGGTTTATAACCACTTGCACATTGCAAGTTACCTCTCCTCTACATCAGGGGTGCCCAAACTACGGCCAGTGGGCCGGATCCAGCCCGTGACACCAATTCATCCAGCAGCCCACGCTGCCCGCACGTTCACTTCTGCTTCCAGGAGCGACAGGTGTCTACAGGCTGGAAGAATTGGCATTGGGCATCCACTTGGGTGAAACGGTACCAGAGAGACAGCATTCATGTTGAAGGAGAGGCGTGGTGGTGGTGCGGTCTCATTGCCCGGAGCCCAAGGACAGTGGCTCATCCTTTTGCAACGCTAAAGCTCGGCCTGGGCGGGGAAGGCGGCCTCCGAGATGGGGGTGGCGGCGGTTCCTGAGCTGGGCTTTGGAGGCTTTGCGTCAGAAGCTGGCCGGAGTTCAGCACACTTCTCCAGGGGCTCTGGAACTGAGCTGGCTATTTTTTTATCCCACGCACTCTTGGCTGGCCGCGCAACTAACTACACAGGCAAGTGAGGGTCTTGGGGGGAGAAGGCGCATGGGGAGGGCAAGGGATTGGGGGACGGAGGCATGAGGGACCCAGCCAGGCCCTGGGACAGACAGGAAGTCCTGGAGAGATTTGGCAGGGCGGTGGTGACCGAGGAGGAGATACATGTATTTTAATGTGGACAGGGTTGACAGTACCGGAAAACAGAAGGGTTGGGGGCCCTTTGCGCCAATTCTTCACCAATCCCAGGCTTAATCTTTGGTGTCCTGATCAAACCCTGGTCTGCCAAAACAAAGCCACTTTCTTGGCTTTCACTGATGGGAAATGTGCTCCCTAGTGTTTGAATGATGGTGTGTGACCTGCCGTGTGGTTTGTAACATTAGAGTTGTGGGCAGAACGAAAGGAAAATGAGGAAGAAGTTTAGGGGGTCTCCACACCACTGGAGAAGCCCGGATGCTTCTCTGTCCTCGGTCTCATAGGCGTGTCAGTTGTGCATCTGTGCTGTGGGCATCTCTCCCTCCATGACCTTTGGTGAGCTGATAGCAGCCATTTACAAGTGTTAGGCATGGGTGTGAAGCCGGGCACTGCCCGCTATGCTTTAGCCAAGAGTTTGTGCTTTGGCCAAAGCAACTTTTGGAGATACATGGCCTTTCCACACACACACATGCACACGTACATCCTCACTCTTCTGGGTGGGAGTTGTGTCGAAGTGGAGGAGACTAAAACATTTCTTTAAAAAAAACCACCCTACATGGCCTCCTAGCAATAGCAGCGACACTTCTGTGCCAGCGCATCGTGCTTAGCGCACTCCCTGGGCGGCTCACAAGTTAATTAGCATTCTGCCCCCCAACATACTGGGGACTCATTTCACCGACCTCAGATGGATGGAAGATTGAGCCATCCTTGAATCCTGGTCAGGATCGAACTCATAATGTTTTGGCTGCGGGGTTGCGGTTTAACCCCTGCGCCACCAGGGCTCTATAAGGACAGGTTGTTTACCTTCAACTTCTTTGTGGTCCCCTGTGAATCCACATGAATGTGTTTACTGCACATATGCACAGTAAACCCATTAGTGTGGATTTACAGAGACGACGAAGAAGAACTTGATAGAGTGTAGAAGAAGAAATAAACATTGTAGATAGCCCATAATTAGAACATTGTTCTATTTAATAGCAATAAGATTTCTATGCCGCCCCAGTGCGCTTACTGCCCTCTTTGAGGAGTTTCATAACTGAATTAGCATTTTGCGCCCCAACATGCTGGGGACTCATTTAACTAACCTCAGAAGGATGGAAAAGACTGGGTCAACCTTGAGCCCTGGTCAGGATCGAACTCACAATGTTCTGGCTGCAGGACAGCAGTTTAACCCCTGTGCCACCAGGACTCATCTACCTGTCATGACCACTATTATTTCTCTGGTCCTTCCAGCAGGCTTGCATAGGGTTATGCAACCTGTCGGAGTGACGGGCCTGATCCAGACTCAGGATGCGCGAGGAAGTAGCTACTCAAAGAGCAGGTAAAGGTCAAGGTTTCCCCTGCTTGAAAGCCAGTTGTATCCGACTCTAGGGTTCAGTGCTCATCTCTGTTTCATAGCCGAAGAGCCAGTGCTGTCTGTGTTTGCATACGTTTCCGTGGTCATTTGGCAGGCATGACTAGACACCGGAGTGCACTGAATATTGTTACCTACCCACCAGTTACATAAGAGGAGCCTAACTCTGCCCCGGCTCCTCCTCTCCCTACTCTTGCTACCAGGGGGATTAGGGCCCTTGCCCCCACCCCACCCCAGAAATGGGTAGTGAAGTGATGCCATCATGCCAAGATCATGGACCCACAGACTGACCTGTCATGTGTGGTTCCATGTGCTAAGCAGCCGTTTCAGTGGATAAGACACAGGTGAGTGCCTGGGAGCATCAAAGGGCATGCCTCGTGAATGGCCAGGTTGCTTCTTGCATGGGGGGCAAATGTTCATTGCCGGACACCGAGATCCGTGTCCCTCGAGAGTGGGGTGGAAGTGAAGCAGAATTTGGGGACCGGATCCTGCCTTCCAAACGCTGTTACCTTTCCCTCCGAAGTGGTCCCTATCTATCTACTTGCAATGTCTTGCTTTGGAACTGCTAGGTTGGCCGGAGAGCTGTCAGCATAAGAAATGTTACTTCTGGCAGTTGGGAGTGATGTGAGGGCGACGCATTCCTGCAGGTCCTTCTCTGCCCAGGAGCCCAGTTCGAGAACAGCCTCTGCCAGTCGGGCAATGCGCTGTCCTCATCCCTGTACACTTTGTAGTTGCGAATAGTCCAGGATTTCTCAATGGGCAAAAAGACCAGGCCCACATTGCCCTGCAGTGTCAGGACCCAGAGAGCCACTCATGCTCCTAGCTGGCAACTCTTGACCGTCAATTCCGGGCTACCATTTTGGACCCCTTTGAAAGGACCTTTGACGGAGCATGCTGGTATCCTTGTGTCTGCAGATGTTTCCATGGTCGTCTGAAAGACATGCCTAGAAACTGGGGTGCACGGAACACTGTTACCTTTCCCTCCCAACTGGTACCTATTGATCTACTTGCAATTGCTTGCTGTTGAACTGCTAGGTTGGTAGGAGCTGGGGCAGACGACGGAAGCCCTTGGGTTTCAAACTGATGACCTGCCGACCTTCCCGCTGGCAAGCTCAGCGCCTTAACCGCTAAGCCAACGTGGCCCCTTTTACATTTGGGTACCAACCGCCAAAGCTGGACTTTGGGTCTAGGACGTGGCTGCAGGCTCACGTGTGAGCACCACGCAGGCAGCGTTGAATGTACGGATAGGATTTCCCCCATCTTGAGTCTCTGGCTTCTTCCCACTCTCTGTTCTCCACAGGAAGTGGGTCACAGTGGGGTCGATTTGACCCCTGGGAGATCTCTGCATACCACGGAAGAGCCGGAAAGGGAGAGGAATGTGCCTATGGTGGGATTTTGACACGGAGGAGGGTTGGGCCGTGAGCCGTGCTGGTTCTTCTGCTTGATGCTCACGTGAATCTCTTGGTTTTCCTCCTCTTCCAGGATGCCACTCCGCAGCAACAGCTGAGCATGCAGAGAAGAAATGTGCCAGTTGTTGGCTAACCACTTGCTGTGCCAAGGGGGCAACTTGTAAGAGTTTTGTTTAGCTTGGGTGCGCTTTGGCATCTGGGACGTCCTCCATTGGTCTTTAGAAGACATCTTCCCAAGCTTTTCTGGAGACACGGTGGTACCAAGGCACCCAGCGCCGGGCAAAGAACAGGGTGGGCACCCCCTGGTCCAGGAGATGCCAGCCAAGACTCCAATCTACCTGAAGACATCGACCCCCAAGCGGGGCAAGAAGCTTCGCCTGCGGGATGTGCTCTCCAGCGACATGATCAGCCCGCCGCTGGGGGATTTCCGGCACAGCGCTCACATCGGCCTGGACGGGGAGGGGGACATGTTTGGGGAGCTCTCCTTCCTCCAGGGCAGGTACGACGTCCTTCCGCGCTTGTCACCCCGGGGAGGTCCGTCGGGGCCCGAGGAATCGGCGTTGGGTGGCCACACGCCTGGGGCCGGCTACCGCACCCTGCTCAAGAGTGCCATTTCTCTGCCCGTTTTTGGTGGGGCCCAGGGCCAGGATCAGGCCCCACCCAAGCCGCCCCGCTTGCATTTGGAGGAGTTGCCTGGCGGTGGCAAAGGTCAGCAGCACCAGCAGCGCTCCATGTCCGTGAGCTGCGCGGAAGGATGCTTCTACAGCGGTGCGGGGAGCCTCTCCTTCGCGGCCACCGCAGGCTACGATCCACTGCCCTCATCCGTGACCTTTTCTACGGCCACCCCTCCGCAAGCGGAGGAAGGTTTTGTGGAAGGCGGAGGCAACAGCTACTGCTTGGACTGCCCGCACGCAACAGACTTGACCCGCTCAGAATCCTTGTTCCACCTGGACCTTGATTTGGGTCCTTCCATTTTGGACGACGTCTTGCGCATCATGGAGGAATATCAGCGGCCCACCTTCAATGCTCTGTAGCGCCCCATCTGCCGGGCCCCTTCTCAGCTCGCCCTGTCCTTAGGGTGGAAGTCCCTTGGGGAGAGATTGCAGAAGTGGAGCTGAGGCAGAAGAAGCTCCAGGAGAAGCGATTGGGGCGGAAGGAGGAGGGACTCAGAAGCAGATAGTTCACTCTTGGTCCACCGAAACATCTAGAGATGTTCCTGAGGTTTTGAGTCAACAGGCTCTGCTACCCCACAAGGACTTCACTGGTCAGAGAAGATATGGGGGCCCACCTGCTGCTTTCTATGGGCCTTCGTGTTGGAAAGGGGGCTCCTGTGAAAGACCCTAGTGGCGCAGGGGTTAAAACTGCTGTCCTGCAGCCAAAATGTTGGGAGTTCAATCCTGACAGGGGCTTAAGATTGACTCAGCTTCTTCCATCCTTCTGAGGTCGGTAAAACTGGTCCACAGCATGTTGGGGGGCCATGAATGGCCCAGAGAGTGCTCTAACTAAGCCAGCGATGACCAACCTTGGCACTCCAGATGTTCTTGGACTTCAATTCCCAGAAGCCCTGATTGGCAGGAGTGCTGACTTGGATGTCTGGGAATTGAAGTCCAAGAACACCTGCAGTGCCAAGGTTTGCCATCACTGTCTAAGTGCTGTGGGGTGGCATAGAAGTGTCATTGCTCTATCCTTGTTAAATATACAGCACCAATGTTCAGCTTATGGGCCATCTGCGATGTCTATTTCCGCCCTTCTGCTCTTCTTCGTGGATTCACAGGGGCCCACAAAGGAGAACAGTTACAGGTCAGCCACCTGTCCTTATAGAGCCCTGGTGGCTCAGGGGTTAAACTGCTGTCCTGCAGCCAGAACGTTGTGAGTTCGATCCTGACCCCGGAGCACACGGTTGACCGACCTTCCAAGGTTGGTAAAACGCGGACCCAGCGTGATCGAGGCAAAAATGCTAATTACCTTGTGAACCTTAGTGCACTAAGCGCTAGAAGTCTAATTGCTATTGCTAATTACTCTAGCAAAGGATTCCAAAGACAGAAGCCTGGATAAGGTGAATTGGAGGCTCTTGTGGGAAACCCATGAACAGGGCAGGGTATACTCACCTTGCGCTTTGCCAGAATCTTAGCTGTCAAGTATCCCTTATTGGCCAGGAAAACCCCTTATTTTACCCTCTTCCCTGCCGTCATCCCATATTAATTAGACTGCAATGCCCTATTGCCACCATTGGAGGGCAGCACAGGATAAGCATAACTGTCAAGTATCCCGTATTTGCCAGGAAATTTCCCTTATTTCCAAATCCAAAACTTGACAGGTATGGCCAGACTAGAGATTAAGCCTCCGCCTCCCACAAATGGGGCCACCCAGCCAACCACCGTGGCCACGGATCTCCTCTCTTCACCCTCGGCAGGACGAGGCAACCCCAGGAGTACAAAAATAGGTATATATTTTAAAGGTCTTCTGAGCTGATGGCAAGAAGGACGCTTTGGGGCAGGAAACTCCATCATGGGACATAGCTTCCAGCTGCCATGTGGCCATCATCATCTCCAGCCCCATCAATCTTGATGGACGACCCTTAAAAGGAAGGTTTTAAAAAGGGCCTTTTGCTTTTTTGTCATACTCTGTGTACCTTTTATAAAACTCTCTTGCAGAACCTCCTCGATCGTCTTTATTTTTCCTGGCAGGGGCAGGTGGGATAATAATACATTTCGTGTCAGAAATTATTCTGGGTTGAAAGGATTCTTGCTGGAGAAACTCCGCTCAGGGGACGCCCGGATGAGGCTCCTTTCATGTCCCCAAGTGCTTTTCCCACTGAAGCAGTCCCTATTGATCTACTTGCAATGTCTTGCTTTCGGACTGCTAGGTTGGCAGGAGGTGGGACAGAGAGTGGTGCTCATTTAATCATGCATTACCCAGGTCTCGCACTGCCGACTTGCTGGCCTTCCAGCTAACAAGGCGAGCTTCTTAAACACTGAGCCACCATTGCCCTGGGGCAGATGGCGTGAGTTTGTAAAGGTAAAGCTTTCCCTTGCTTGAAAACCAGTCGTATCCAACTCTAGGGTGCAGTGCTCATGTCTGTTTCTAAGCCAAAGAGCCAGCGCTGTCTGCTTCTGCAGACGTTTCCGTGGTCATGTGGCAGGCATGACTAGACTCCACTTTTGATTCTTTTGAACAGCCCCTTAACAATTTGGGATGCCCTTTCCTGCATGTTTTCGGCTCTCCAGAATTATGCATTTGTAATTGTGCATAAGATTTCAAGCTGAGCTCATGCTGTCTATAGCAGTACAGCATCGCCAAAGGCTATTATTTGCTTCCTTTCCAAATTATCCCAGTGTGCAATTTACTTTTCTCGCAGCGTCTGTATTAATTGCACACTTTCCACCACACGGCCAATAGTCTTCCCTTTAAACCACCCTCACTGGCTCCAACAGCAAGCACATAAAGTGGTGGTGGTGGTGGTGGTGGTGTCTTTTTAAGTCAGGAGCCGGGTCACTCTCCCTCAGACAGTTGAGGGGGCCGGACTGGTGGTCTCCCCAGTCCCCCCCCCCCATAAATGCATCCACAGCTGTCGTAAACATGTCCGCAGACGCTGTAAACATATCCACGACTGCAACGGCGGGGACCTGATGATTTGGCACCATGTGCCAGATTCGGCCCGTGGGCCATCGGTTGCTGACATAAAGCTTTGCTATTTTTCTACAGCTGTGCATGGTTTTATTCTCAACGGTCCCCTGAAGTTGTAGTTGTGGTGCTTCTGCCAACCTGGAAGGAGACTCTTGTCAATTTTCTCTCCCCGTTTTTTGTTTTAACGACTCTAAATACAGTAATGTGGATTCCTCAGCAAAGGTAATGTCATTATTACTCTCTGCTCTTCTTGTGTGATGGGTGCAGAGAAACAAAGCCCTACATAAATGCTTCCCCTGGGGGCCAGGAGCAGGTGGGAAGAGAAGCAAACGGTGGCCCAGGAGTGGTTAAACTGCAGACAAAACTCTGCTCACAACCCGTGCTCAATCCCTATGGGGTCAAGGTCAACTCGGCAAAAGGTTGCCATTACCAGGGTACATCTGACTGGGGTTCAAAAACATCACAACTTTGACTGGAGGCAATTTCTGTGACCCCCCCCTTTTTTTTTTGCTTTCTCCTGCCTGTCAAGGAATGGGACATTGCATTGCCCTACGAAGCCACGAGAGGGCATGCGCCATTCGGTTGTGCCACTGAAGGTGTCCCATGAATCCTTTTGTGGCTGTGAAGCTGCCTTCCTCCTGTTACTCTAAAATGTTGTCCCTGCACAAAATCAAGCAGGATGTGTGTGTGTGTGTGTGTGTGTGTGTGTGTGTGTGTGTGTGTGTGTGTGTGTGTGTGTGTGTGTGTGTGTGTGTGTGTGTGTGTGTGTGTGTGTGTGTGTGTGTGTGTGTGTGTGTGTGTGTGTGTGTTGCATTTTCAGATGTGCGCCCTTCTCGGACGCCTCACCCTAGAGCCGTGATGGCCAACCTTGGCACTCCAGCTGTTCTTGGACTTCAATACCCAGAAGCCCAAGTCAGCACTGATCAAGGCTTCTGGGAGTTGACGTTCCAGAACAGCTGGAGTGCCAACATTCGCCATCAGTGTCCTAGAGTGTTGACTTCTCCGGAAAAACATTCCCGTCCCTTCCAGCTTAGCTTGGTGCATCCCCCGCCCACCCCAAAATGGCCTTCTCATGAACTAGCAACACCCCCCAACCCACGTTCCGGATGCGGATGCATCTCGACACCCACCCTACCACGCAGCAGTTCATCTCCCACCCAGCTCACTTCCTGCACAACTGGCTGCAACTTGAAAATATGCTCGTTTTGGAGTCACAGGAAGAATGGGGAGGGTGGTGGGGTTGGGGTGGTGGTGGTGGCAGTCAATGCAAGAGGTCTTCTTGGGAGTGGGCCTGTTTGGCTAAGAATGTATCTCCTGCAAGGCCCCTGCATGAAAAGACACACACACACACAGTCTCCATGTGTGCAGGACCAGAAATATGCTCTCCCATTGCCTGTACCCAAATAAGGGAATGTGCCAGGCTCCCCCGTGGGAACAGGACTGCAGTCTTCCCATGCATCCTTTTGTGGCTGTGAAGCTGCCTCCCTCCTGTTACCCCCCCCCCCCAAATGTTGTCCCTGCAGAAAAAAATAATGCAATGTTTTTTGGGGAGGGAAAAAAAGAATTGCATGACCCCAGGAGTTAGGATAGCTGTCGAGGGAAAGCAGCAGATGGGGAAAGGGTGGGGGGCTGCTTGGCCTGCCAAGAGGTGTGAAAGGGGAGTGGGCCGGTCATGAAGCCACCTAGCCTGGGGTCAAGAGGTGATGTCCCAAAAGGGCAGGGTTTGAATTGATGTGGTTTGGTTAATTGGGTTTGTGTGCCACCCACTTGGCTGCGCACATTGGGACAGCCCCCACCCCCACCCCCTCTCTGTGTCTTTTCCCCCCCATTAAGTTATCATGTCAGAAGCATACAATGGTGCTTTCTGGGTTGCTGGAGGACTTCCGCTCCAAGGGCGCAAGGAAAACCCAAAGGGCAAAGGGGAATCTTGGCTGGGATTTGGGAATAATAAGAATTGCATGTCAGAAATTATTCTGGGTTTAGAGGATTTTTGCTGGAGGAACTCCGCTCATGGGACGCCCGAATGAGGCTCCTTTCACGTCCCCCGAGATCTTTTCCCCACCGAAGTGGTCCCGATTGATCTACTTGCAATGTCTTGCTTTCGGACTGCTAGGTTGGCAGGAGCTGGGACAGAGACGGGCGCTCATTCCGTCACGCAGCACTTGGGTCTTGCACTGCCGACCTTCCGGATAACAAGGCGAGCCTCTTAACCACTGACCCACTGGTGCGGCTGCTTGACATCTGGGGATTCCATCCCAGTGGTGGCTGTCACAGGTCGGTCTGGTCCACAAAAGCCACCATTGATGGGGAGGAAGACAATAAGTGGTGGGTGGGGTGGGGTGGGATGCTGGGACTGGGAGGGAGGAATGAATGGGCTCTGTGTCTATGTGCATGTGCGAATGTGTAACATTTCAAGAAAGATGGCCAGGGAGAAGACTCAAAGGGCTAGCAATACTGAGCTCTGGTAGCCCAATTCGGACAGATTCCTTTCAAAGTCCAGAAAGGGCTTTTTCAAAACCCATCCTATGGGGCCAGGCCACAAAACAACACCCTTGGGAGGTAGACTGTCCATGTCTGCCTCCCTCCCTCCCTGGCCTCCAAAGCTTGCTGAAGTGACCACAAAGGACAACTCGGTAAAGGACAACATTCTTCCTAGCGCAAAAGCCTGTTGTATCCGACTCTAGGGTTTGGTGCTCATTTCTGTTTACACCAAAGAGCCGGCGCCTGTCCGTGTCTGCAGACATTTCTATGGACATGTGGCAGGCATGACTAGACACCGGAGCACATGGAACACTGTTACCTTTCCCACCTGTTTATCTACTTGCAATGCCTTGCTTCCAAACTGCTAGGTGGGCAGGAAGGGCTGCTTTAAAGCCCAGTAGACACCTGAGCCTGAGACACCTGGGGAACCGGAGTAGCCCTCGGCTCTCTTAAAGGTATGTGGGGTAAAGAGGGCAGAGGCCTCGGGCGTCCAAGCCTCCTTTCGGGCCCCAAGGACTATTTACACTGAAGATACGGAGGGAGGGGTGGCAGGGGCTCTTTCGGAGAGCCGCATTGATGAGAAATATGCATAGATCTTGCCTCCAGGATGGCGCAGAATTAGGAAAAAACCCTCCTGGGGGGTCACCAGAGGGCACAGATGTGGCCAGAACAGCTGTTTTGCATACAGCTGTTTATCCTGTGCTGTAAACAAGGCCTCCACCATAGACGCAGTAAACCTATTAGTGTGGATTCACAGAGACCACAAAGAAGAACTTGAGAGCAGTGGAGGGAGGACATGGGAGAGAGCCCATGGTTAGAACATTGTCCTATTTAACAAGGATATAGCAACAGCAATTCCACTTCTATACCACCCAAATAGGGACTGCAGTGGCTCAAGTGGCTAAGACGCTGACTGGGAAGCAGAAGGTCAGCAGTTCGATTCCTGAGTACTGCAAGACGGAATGAGCTCCTGTCTTTGTCCCAGCTCCTGCCAACCTAGCAGTTTGAAAGCAAGAAATTGCAAGTAGATAAATAGGGACCACTTTGGTGGGAAAGGTAACAGTGTTCCATGCGCTCCAGTGTGTGTGTGTGTTTGTTTCCTGGGGGACTGGGAGGGGAAGGGAGATGGCTTGTGGAGCCAAAGGTGATGGTCGAGATACCCTTTGGGTATGGAGCAAAAGTCCAGCGCTTCTGCTTTGTTTGACCAGTGGACCAGTGTTGGAAATTATTCCAGGTTGGAAGGATTTTTGCAGGAGAGACTCTGCTCAGGGGACGCCCAAATGAGGCTCCTCTCATGTCCCCAAGAGTTGGGACAGAGACAGGTGCTCAATTCATCATGCAGTACCTGGGTCTCAAAGGGTGATGGGGGGAGAATTATGACTGCTACAGCTCCTACTAGGAAGCACATTCTCCTCCAGTGTAAAGGGAAGAAACAGGGCCGTAGCCAGAGGGGGACCAGGGTGGGCTTGGCCCACCCTGAGTTAGCAGTTTGCCCACCCTGGAAAGGTGTGATTTCCCATAGGAATGCACAGAAAAGAGGCTTTGTTGCCCACCCACATCTAGAATCCTGGCTATGGCCCTGGGAAGAAAGCAAGTTCTCTTGAGAGCTGCTTGTGCCGGGTCAGACGATTGCAACCTTGATCTGGAAGGATTAGGCCCTGAAGGCTGCCCAGCTTGACCAGTTCAGCCTGTGAGATCAATGCCTTAGTGGACAGGGAGCAGTTTCAGGAAGAGAGCAGGACAAAGACGCTGGATAGGTTTCCTCCAGTCGGTCTGCATTCCCAGCCCTTTGGCCCGACCTGTGTCAATTTGCTGGTCTGCCAAGGACTACCCAATGAAGATGGAATTCTGGCCAACGACAAAGCCAAGACGGTGGCTTCATGTGGGCAGTCCAGGGTTTGATCTGAACATGGAAGAAGAAGTCCCAGCCGGTCACACACACACACACACCCTAGTGCCGTGATGGCGAACCTTGGCACTCCAGGTGTTCTTGGACTTCAATTCCCAGAAGCCCAGGTCTCTGTGAATCCACACAAATGGGTTTACTGTGTGTACCCATTCGTGTGGATTCACAGACTTGGGCTTCTGGGAATTGAAGTCCAAGAACATGCTCAGTAAACCCATTTGTGTGGATTCACAGAGACTTGGGCTTCTGGGAATTGAAGTCCAAGAACACATGCAGTAAACCCATTCATGTGGATTCACAGAGACTTGGGCTTCTGGGAATTGAAGTCCAAGAACTTGCACAGTAAACCCTAGTAAACCCATTGGTGTGGATTCACAGAGACTTGGGCTTCTGGGAATTGAAGTCCAAGAACAGCTGGAGTGCCAAGGTTCGCCATCATGGCACTAGTGCATACAGATAGGAACACTTAAGACCAAGCACTTTATTACAGGAGAAAAATAAAATACCAGCCGACGCGTCTTGGGTCCGCTATACAGAAATCTATACAAAGCGGAGGGAGGTCAGTTCTACTGAGCCATAGGGCCTGGCGAGGCAGTTGGGCCGGAGGGATGGCCTACCTGCCTGGCACAGCGGTGGGTCTTGGTAACAGGTTGGCATCATCACCTGGGTGGCATCATCATCAGCACTGTAACAGCCAGGCACCTCTGGGCAAGGGGGCCAGTCTTTCTGCGAACTTTGGTGGGCTTCGTGCTGTGTTTCCGGCCCACCCACCCACCCACCCACTCCCCCATCAACTTCACACACGCTCCTGGATTTCAGTGCCCGGCTCTGCATCCCTTTGGGTGTCGGGACTCATCCGTCGGAGGACATGCTCTGTTCGAAGGCCTCGCAGCTTTCCCAGCAATTCCTTGATGAAGTCCTACAAAAAGAGGAATGGGTGGTGGTGGTGGTGAACTTTGCCCCCTCCCACAACCCACCAAACGGTATAGGTATCCCTTGCTCGAAAGCTAGTCGTGTCTGACTCCAGGGTTCAGTGCTCATCCCCATTTACAGCCCAAGAGCTGTCTGCATCTGCTTGACTAGATGCCAGAGCGCATAGAATGCTGTTACTTTTCCTGCTAAAGTAATACCTGTTTATCTGCTTGCAATTTCTTGCTTTCGAACAAGGCTGTTCTTATGAACTGCTAGGTTGGCAAGGACGGCACCTCGCTCTGTTGCACAGCACTCGGGGTCTCAAACTGCCGACCTTACAGACATCAAGTTCAGTGTCTTAAACCACGAAGCCACTGCAGTCCCTTCACCAAAAAGCAAGCAAAGGCGACCCCAGGATGGGGATGATGCCAAAAGTCTGCCCTGCTGTCAAGCAATCCTACAAGGGTTGTCCTACAGCCGCGATGGCGAACTTTGGCATTCCAGGTGTTCTTGGGCTTCAATTCCAAGAAGCCCATGTCTCTGTGAATCCACATGGATGGGTTTACTGTGCAGATGCACAGTAAATCCATTCATGTGGGTTCACAGAGACTTGGGTTTCTGGGCATTGAAGTTCAAGAACACTTGGAGTGCCAAGGGTTCGCCATCTTCGGTGTTAGCTGGCTAACGCTGAACATCCCTTCAAATCAGCAGCAGGATAAAGTTATACTTTTCCTTCTTGTGCCATATCCAAATCTGAATCTTGGCAATCCTCATGGTGATCAGCCATGAAGACTGTCCTGAGAATTGAATGCCTTCTGCATCGCAGCATGACAACCACAGTACCACATATCCAGTTCCATGAGTCCCTTTCTGGTCCTGAGCCCTTTTGGCACACAAAGTCCTCTTCATCATCATCCCCAGGCCAGGATGGATGAAGCTGCTGCCCTCCATCAAGAGGGATTCAAGTGGGGTTAATCCACTTGGGGAACATCACCCTTCCATGTGGACTTTGACACCCAAGCCATTAGTCCTCAGGGTGGTCAGGTTAGTTGCCTGCTGCCTCATGCTCGGCTTTTAGTCACTGGCAGTTATACTTAGACTGCCCCAAGGAAGAGGTTGTGGAGCAAAGGAGATATGGCTGGGCATCATCATCTGCTCTTTCTCTTATGCGCTCATCCATCGCCAGCACTGTTTGGAGAGCCGCCAACCCCAGCCTGCAGGGTGGGAGTGGGTTGCTCCAAACCACTCATCCCAACCCAAGGGTTCTCAAGCCAATGCAGGCCAAACCGGAAGGGGTAGGCAAGGGGAAATGACCAGACGGGATTGGAACTCCAAAAATCCTCCTCCTCTGGGAGTCTGAACACCATCCCATAAAGGGAAGAAGGGAGGAAGTCTGGGAAAACTATCATGGGCACATTCAGTGATACATGCAATGGGAATTCGCTCTCTCAAAAGTTCGAACTTCCCTTAGAAGCACCTGAGTATTGCAGAACTAACTCTGCCACTGACAGGACACACTGCTTCCACTACACACATGCGCAGAGCCCACCAAGGCTCTGATAAAAGCCAGAGGACTGCCCGAAGCACCTACCTCCGTGTCGTTGTGGCAGGACTCCAAAATACCCTGGAAAGAAAGAAGAAAGAGGGGTGGATGGGGAAGGGAAGGCAACGTGGATCAACCATTTGGCCCGAAACTTTGTGATGCTTCACTGGCTGCCAGTATCCACTCCCGACTCCCACTCACAGCAAGGTACAAAGAGCTAAAGCCAAGTTATTATTCAGGGAGTATTATTTTACAAGCATGTTTCCTTAGAAGTAAAACAATTAATAATAAGTAATACAGGGATTCTCAACCTTTTCAAGCCATGGGCCAGACCATGTCCCCTCAGACAGCGGAGCTGGCCGGACTGGTGGTTCCTCTGCCGTAAAATGCGTCAGTGGCTGTCGTAAATGCTTCCAGTGGCAGCAGCGGTGGCAGTGTGGGCCACGCGAAATGGTGCTGTGCGCCGGATCTGGCTCATGGGTTGTCGGTTGAGAACCCCTGCACAAAAATTTTGCTGTATTGCTAGAACACCCCCAAATCATTATTAGCATCCTTTCTTCTAATTTCTTCTCTTTAGCCTCTCTTTGTTTTCTCATTGTCCATGCTTCGTTTACATCAGATCCCTTATGACACCTTTCAAGGAATCCCATAATATTCCCTGTTTAATCTCAGGTCCCAGCTTTCTGTAGAAAGCGTGTATGTACATTCCTTGGCTTACACAGTCATGAACTTTATTTATGGAAACCTAAGTGCATGGGTAAATGCCTTTTGAACCTTGTTCCCTGACCTCAAAGTGTTCGGTTCTTTTGTGCACTCCAGGGACCTCACAGGCGCATCCTTGGCTGATGCGCTGGGAACAGGAACACTTATCCATCTCCTTCTGGAATCTTGGAATAGCAAAGCTCAGACTTCCCGGTCCAAACCCTTCCTCTTGCTGCGCATTTCTCCCAGATCTGGAGAATCTGCTTCCGCTTCATCTGTTTGCTGGTTCTGGCTTCATGCTGCTTGCGACGCAGTTGTTTTTACATGGGCAAAATGCTCCACATGGAGATAGCAATTAAGCAATTACAGGAAAACCCCTACTTAGGTAAAACGTCTGTTCTATAGCCTTTTACGTTAATCAAAGCAAACCCAGAGGAAAGCGCATTACGTAAATTGGGACATTTACTTAAATCAGGGCACCGTTTTAGCAAACAAATCCTTATGTAGGCAAAATTTTACATAACTTGAGGCATAATAAGTCATGGTTTTACTGTACACTTAATTAATGCCCCATTAGTGCTTGGCGCACTCTCGGGGGCGGTTAACAAGGTCATTAGCATTTTGCCCCAAACATGCTAGTTGCTCATTTTACCCACCTCAAATGGATGGAAGAGGTTGGGTCAACCTTGCTCCCCATCAGGATCGAACTCACAACAGTTTGGTTGCAGTACAGCAGTTTAACCCCTGCACTACCAGGGTTCAATAATGGCAGGTTACCTGTAACCTTCTTCTTCTTTGTGGTACCCTGTGAACCCACACAAATGGGTTTACACTGTGCGGACGTGCAGAGACCACAAAGAAGGACTTGATAGAGTAAAGGGCAGGGGTGCACAAACTACAGCCCATGGGCCAGATCCGGCCCACGCTGCCCTTGTCGCTCCTAGAAGAGGAAGTAAAATGCACCTGTACAGGTGCATTTTAATTCCGCTTCCAGGAGCAACAAGGGTGGTGTGGGCTGGATGAATTGGCATCAGGGGCCAGATCTGGCCCCATGTGCCATAGTTTGGGGGCCCCTGGTTTAACCAGAGAAAATGGCAATTTAAAATCTATCTCATCCTGTTGCAAAACAGATTGCAAGGCACATTTTACTTCTGTTTCCAGTGGGAGGAACCATGTGACCGGCCCACTGAACCACATGACTGGGCCGTGGCCTGAAAAGTTTGGGCACCCATGGTATAGGGGAAGAAATAGACATCATTAGAACAGTGTTGTGTATGACAAGGATATAGCAATAACACTTCCACTTCTATACTGCCCCCTCCTTCCTTACCTGCAATTTCTTGGCCCTTTCCTCATCTGTGGCCATTTCCAGGAGGACATCAATGTTCACCTCGTCTGGCATCTCCGCTTCCTGCAAGAGGAAACTGGAAAGGTTGGCAGTGAAGGGGCAGATGATCCCACGACTCTTTGGAACCAGTTCCACCAGGGTCCAGACCAGCGTTTCCCACAGTTTGGGTTTAGGAACCTCAGTTCCCATAAGCCTACGCCAATTCCCCAAAGCACTGATCAGCCAGTGTACTGACTTAGGCTTCTGGAAATTGAAGCCACCCTCGGTGGGGCCTAGGCCCCACGCTGGGAACCACTGGCCCAGTCTGAACTGGCTGATTGCAAGAGTAAACCACAGCCCACCACTTGCCTTCTTTGTGTATAGGAGGTCACTTTTTGAATAATAAGAATTATATGTCACGGGCGGGTGAGCATCAGGATTTTATCGATGCTTAAGTGGGGCAGGGCCAATAAAAGGTGCACTGATGTAGGGAGCATTTAGAAGAGATGTAAACATCTGCACCCCTCTGCTTGAAGCATTAGCTCTCTACTTGGGCCGCTTGGATCGAAACAGCTGGCTTAGATTCATGCTCCCAATCCAGCATCAGGACAGAATGCCAAGAAGTGGCGCAGCCTTAAGCTTTGCTTTGCAGTGGCTGCGCTGGCCCACGACATGAACTTTGTTCCCCTGGGATAAGGAGACAGGCAGCCAGACTGGAAACTCTCGCTCCTTTCATGGCAGGGTTGGGAGGCCGACGACGGCTTCAAGATATCCTCCCTTTCCCTCCTTCCTTCCCACCCTTGCTGGGAAGGGGATCCGATCTGGGCAGGAAGAGGAGAGGAAACCATGGAGGCCAGGATGCCACTTCCATGCCAAGGATCCCATATCAACCCTTTCTCTGCAGCCCACCCAATGTCTAGACATGCAGGTCGCTAGAACCCGTATAGGCACCAGGAGGGGAGAAAGGGACTGGTCCGCAGCTGCTTCCATGGTCATGTGGCAGGCATGACTAGTCATAAAATGCTCTTTACCTCCCCACCGAAGTGGCACCTATTTATCTACTTGCAAAATTCTTGCTTTCGAACTGCTAGGTTGGCAGGAGTTGGGGCAGACGACGGGAGCTCACTCCGTCGTGCAGGACTCGGGTCTCGAACTGCTGACCTTCCAGTCGTCAAGTTCCGCGACTTAGCCACCAAGCAGTCCCTGCTCATTTGATCCTAGCACTTTAAATATATTGCTTCATTTCCCACAGCAGATGTTTTTAAAAATGCTTCTCCTTGAACAGATGTGCCACATCTGGGCCAACCATGCTCACTGTAGTGGGGACTTCCCCTTTCTAGTCATAAAGCGGCTAGGATTCAAGTTGAATTTCAGATGGGAAACTATTTTCTCAAAGTGTTTATCCTTTTGGAAGTGGTGCTTTGCAGAGGGCTTCTCATGTATCAGGAATGTAATAGTGGTTGTAAACCATGGGGGCATGTAGGGAAGAGAGATGTTCCTGGTGTGCTTCACAGCTGGAGGAATATACACAGATGTCTAAAATGTGGCCCCTGGAAGAAAATAATATCCGGGGGCTAAAATTACTAAGTTGCGCCCCTGAGAAATGGTCCGTCAATGGGGAAGTCATCTGTGAAGGATCTAAGATACCTCTAATGGAATTGTGCCAGGCAAGAAATAGCATACATGTGTACGCATGCTATAGCCAGCTGGGCCATCTCTATTCCAGCCATGCATGGGTTTACTCACAAACACAACAATGGAGAAGGACAATACAGAGACGGGAAAGGAATGAGCTTCAAAATGGGATTCAGAAGGAAGGCAGAAGCATCAAGAAACTCCACAGGTCAATGGGGTGGAGGGACAACAGTGTCCCTATGGCAGTGATGGGCAACCTTGGCACTCCAGCTGTTCTTGAACTTCAAATCCCAGAAGCCCCGATCAGCAGGTGTGCTGACTTGGGCCTCTGGGAATTGAAGTCCAAGAATACCTGGAGTGCCAAGGTTGGCCACCCCCGGTGGAATGGACAGAGTGAGAGACAACTAGCACCTGAGAAAATTGTTAACCCCATGAAGATATACCTTGACACTCCAGGTGTTCCTGGATTTCAATTCCCAGAAGCCGAAGTCTCTGTGAATCCATATGAATGGGTTTACTGCGCGTACAAGCTTACCACTTCAGATGTTCTTGGGTTTCAGTTTCCAGAAGCCCAAGTCTCTGCAAATCCACATGAATGGGTTTACTGCGCATGTTCTTGGACTTCAATTCCAAGAAGCCCAAGTCTCTGTGAATCCACATGAATGGGTTTACTGCACATGTTCTTGGACTTCAATTCCAAGAAGCTCAAGTCTCTGTAAATCCACATGAATGGGTTTACTGCACATGTTCTTGGACTTCAATTCCCAGAAGCCCAAGTCTCTGTAAATCCACATGAATGGGTTTACTGCACATGTTCTTGGACTTCAATTCCCAGAAGCCCAAGTCACTGTAAATCCACATGAATGGGTTTACCATGTGTACACTTCTGGGCTTCTGGGAATTGAAGTTCAAGAACAGCTGGAGTGCCAAGGTTCGCCATCACTGCCCTAACTCGCTTCCGACTTGACGGCACGTAAGCAAAACCTGAGTGGTGAATATAGCTCGCAGTTGCCCAATAACATTTCTGCAATATATGCTACTGTTTGGATTTTGAGAATAAATAAAAATAACTGCAAAGACTTCTTGATAGACCCTCCTGGGAAGTGATTTTAGCCATCCTATACTCTCATACCAACCTGTCTGGGTTTTGGTTTATTTTCAGGGAAGCCAATTCTCTTGCTCCAACCACCCGTAGGGGAACACCAAGTGGGGGCTACAAGAGAAGGGGACTCTACCAAGCTGTGGAACTCCCTGTCACTGGAGCTCTGGCTGCCAGGAGGTCTCCCCACCACCACCACCACCATCACCCCACTTTCCCTGCTGGGTCTCTTTTCACCAGTAGGCAAAAAACCTTTCTTGCCAAGTAACCTCTGGGCAGATTGTCAGGAGGGAAGGACTTTTTTATTGAGCGGATGCTCAATTTTCTCTACCGAGGCGTTTTAAATTCTATTTAGCGAAATGCTGTTATTGCATTAGAAGCCCTGTCTGTTTTGGTTCAATCTTATTATGCACTTCTGTGTTTGGGGGTGGTTGGGGGGGGGGGGGAGAGAGAAAGAGAAGAACTGTCAACCCAAGCAAATATTTCCTCACAAGGTAATTAACATTTTGCCTCGGAAGCACGGAAGAGGCTGAGTCAACCTGGATCCCATTCAGGATCGAACTCACCATACTTTGGCTGCAGTACAACAGCTCTTAACCCCTGCACCACCAGGGCTCTCAATCAGCCCAGTTTCTAAAGCCCAGTTTCTCAGGCCCAGCATCCATTCCTGAATTGCTCTTCGGTTTCATACCCCTCTCTCCCTTCCCCTGGGAAATCTCCCTCTTCTCTTGAACTTCAGAAGGAGGGTTCGAGGCCCAGGAGAGGCAGCAGACGCCGCCACTGCCACCCCCTCCTCCTCTGCCCAGGGGATCAGGCGCCAGATGCGCTTCCCCAGCAGGGCAGATGGTAACACACCAAAGGGCTGGCTAGGCAGCAGCTGGACCGGTTGGGTGGGGGGGTGGGAGGGGGGACCCCACAGATTTAACCCTGGATCTCCCGAGGAGAAAGGCAGTGGTACAGAAAGGCTAGAGATGGGATCTTCCATCTCCCCTCCTCTGCAACCTCCCATGCAGCCGGGGTGAGGGGGATTTCGAGGTGTGTTGTGGCTCTCCGGCTATACACAGAGATGAGCACTGAACCCTAGAGTCGGATACGACTGGCTTTCGAGCATAGGGTGACCTTTCGCTTTCCCTTCAAATTCTATCCAGCGAAATGTTGTTATTGCATTTCTGTTTGGGTTCAATCCTATCCTGCGCTGCCATGATTTGGGGAGTGAGAAGAACCGTCCATCCAAGCAAATATTTCCGGACTTAGGTAAAGGTCTCCCTTGCTCGAAAGCCGGTCGTATCCGACTTTAGGGTTCAGTGCTCACCTCTGTTTCAAAGCCGAAGAGCCAGCGCGCGGTTTGCTTTCTGCAGACGTTTCCGTGGTCATGTGGCAGGCATGACTAAACACCGGAGCGCTGTTTACCTTTCCCACCGGAGTGGTCCCTATTTATCTCCTTGCAATTTCTTGCTTTCGAACTGCTAGGTTGGCAGAGGCTGGGACAAAGACGGGAGCCCATTCCGTCCTGCAGTATTGGGGAATCGAACTGCTGACCGCCTCCCCGCCTCCCAGGCAGCGTCGTAGCCACTTAGGGGGTCTTTAAGAGACAAAAGATTTCCCCTCTGGACACACACGCACAATAGCAATTACATTTCTATACCGTCCCATAGGGCTTTCTCCGGGGAGCAGAGGGTCCAGGCAAAAACAGGGCTGGGATCCCGCCACCACCCCCCCCCCCCCGCTTCTGCCTGGACCCCCTGCTCGCTCCCCGAAAAAATGCCCCATGGAGCAAAAAAGGTGCCGTCCTCCGTCGCCTGCCTGGGAAAATGTGCTAAGTGGCGTCCAGGGCGAGCGTTGCATGGCGGACCGTGCTCCGACGGAGCCCAACCCCCCCCCCGCAAGTGCATCCTCTTCTCCCCCCGCAAAGACTTGCGCCCCCCCCCCCCCGGCCTCCAAAAGCATCTCTCGGCGCCGGGAAGAGGGAGGGGCGACTTCTTCAGCGTCCCGCTGGCCGGCAGTCCGACGGGGCGGCCGTCCCGGCGCTTCCCGGTGGTGGTGGTGAGGGGCTGGCTTACTTACCTGCCCGCGGTAGAGCTCTTCCAGGCGGCCGTCGATCCATTTCTCGGTGTCGAGGCGCCGCTGCAGCTCCCGCCGGTCGTACTTGACGGTGACCCGCGCCTGGCGCCGCTGGATGCCCGGGCTGGGCGTCCGCTCCGTCCGAACCGCCGCCGCCGCCGCCGGAGACAGGCCGCCTGAGCGCGCCGGGGAAGCGCGACCCAGGCGTCTGCCCACCCGGTTGGCCGCCATCGCGAGTCGTCGGTCCTGGACGGAGCGCCCGCGGACGGACGGGCCCGGGGTGGGGGGCCTTTATAGCGGCGGGAGGGGCGGGCAAGGGGGCGGGAGCGGGAGCGGGGGCCCCTCCTCCCTCCCCCGAGGCAGGCGGAGAGAGATGCTTCTGATGGGGTGGGCCGCTCTCGAGTGCCACCGCCCGGCCGCCCCGTCGGGCTTGTCAAAGGTAACATCAAGCAAGGGCCTGACTCTAGGGTTTAGTGCGCACCTCCGTTTACAGCAGGGGTTCTCAACCTGCGCCACCATTTCATGTCACCCTCCGCAACCCAGAAGTGCCATGTGTGGCAGGCAGGGCAAAAATGGCCCTCTCTGGCCCCCAAAGCTGTCTGAGGGAGCGTGGCCCAGCTCTCAGCTTGAAAAGGTTGAGGACCCCTGGTTTACAGCCAAAGAGCCATCGCTGTCTGCATCTGCAGACGTTTCTGTGGGTCATATGGCAGGCAGGAGGAAGCCGGAGCGCACAGGACGCTGTTACCTTTCCCAACGAAGCAGTACCTCTTTATCTACTTGCAATTTCTTGCTTTCAAACTGTCAGGCAGACCGTAAACAGGACAATCCTACCCCGACTCTACCACCCCAACCCTACCCCCGCCACCATACCTCATTTCCGTTAGCCCAGGGAAGAGAGAGTGACTTTATCATCCTTTCCACACGGGAGCATCTGGGAGCCCATCTGCGTCCCACCCCCCCCCCCTCGGTTGGGGACTTTGTCTGAAGACAAACAAAGGCAAACCTTATCACGGCATCACAAGCTTAGAGATCTGGTCCGATGAAGCTATTATGTCGTAGTTGGCTGCAACTCGGTATCTGAGACTGCATTCCCCCCACCCCCATCCCCCAAAGCAGGAAAAATGCCATTGGCATGAAAGTATTTAAGGTGGATCATATCTTGCCATGAAGTGACCCACACACTATGATCACAGAGCCCTCTCCTGTGGCAAATATGAAATGAGACATGCAGGGTTTGACACCGGGACTGCAATGGGCTGCCACAGCCTTGAGGATATGGACAAGGTGCGCCTTCACAGCCAGTCCATCTGGCGTGGCCTTTTCCGCCTCCATGACTGTTGGGAATCAGAGTTCCTCCTCTGCTCATTTTGCCATTGGGCTCAATAGGATGGTTCCCAGTGGCTTTTCCTCCACTGAGGGGGAACCATCACCCCAAATAAAAGGGGCTCCTCCGCCTGTATCCATTGGCCCCTTTAGGGCATCAGGTTATTTACCATCGCCAAACACTCAGTGTTGAGTCACTGGCTGTACAGTCTACTCCATTACCATAGCAGGATATCTGGCCAGACTGACCCCCAAATAGAAAAAAGGAGTGCTGGAGATGTAAAAAGAGAGATAGGGACATTTGTGGTGGGGCTGTAAGGTTGTAAAAAGGACACCCACTGGGCTGACTGGTCCCCTTGAGAAGAGAAAGGCAGATGGGAAAAGGAGAGGGAGGAAGGGGAGGGGAAGGGGGCGTGTGGGTCTTGCTCTGTCCGGGTGATGTAGGGTAGGAGGCCCAAGGAAGAATGGCTTTTACCCGCTTCCTCATCACAAATGCTGCCCACGAGTGGGCTGAAGAGCAAAAAGAGACAGCTGGGGAAGAAGGAACTGAGGAGGCCAGGAAGGAGATGGAACTTCCCGTGCTTGTTCCAGAAAAAACTTCAACCTCAGCATGACTTCCAAAGTGGAAGATGTTCCTACAAGCAAGAGGGGGGGGGGGGTGTGTGTGTTAGACTTCCGGATCTCATCTGAGTCCAGAAGCAGGAGACTGGAAAGCATTGCCAGTGTTGCACCCGGACACTCTCCACCTCACCTCCGTGAAGCTTGCCAACATTGAAAACTTTCAGAGGCCACCCCCTTTTATTCATTGAACTGTGGCCAGTTTGGATGGGGGGTTAAAATAATATACTCCTGCCAACCTAGTAGTTTGAAAGCAAGAAATTGCAAGTAGATAAATAGGTACCGCTTCGGTGGGAAGGTAACAGCACTCCCTGCACTCCATGTGCCTGCCACATGACCACGGAAACGTCTGCAGCAGCAGACAGCGTTGGCTTTTCGGCTTTGAAACAGAGATGAGCACTGGACCCCAGAGTCGGATACGACTGGCTTTTCAGCAAGGGAGACCTTTACCTAAAAAAAATGTAACTCACATTAAAGCAGTTTTTAAAAAGACTTATCTAGAGTACACAAAACGAAAAGACAAAAAAATGTTGTGGCATCTTAAAGATGAACAGCTGTATTTTAATATGAGCTTTTGTGGATTGAGACCACTTTGTCAGACATAAGAGTGATACATTATGGCATCACATTATACACATCAGGAACAGAGGCACACAAGGGTTGTATAACAGATAAGTTTACAAATGAGCATGGCTTTTTTTTTTTACAATTGGTAATAACAAAAGATCCCTGGCTGGTATTCACATGTGCTGTGAAGTTTGGCCCTGTTGAGTTGCCAATGGTTAGACAATGGATGCAAAATATTGTGGCGTTACACATTTGCTAATAAGTTTACCCTTCAGGCTTAGCATCTATTGGTCATGCTGTGTGAAAGTGGACAGTGGTGTGAGTGACCCAGACAGAGCACCAAGTCCTAATCCTTTGTTCTGTGAGATGGCCAGAGGCGATGGATGAGTCACTGAGTGAACCTGCACTTTTCTGGTCCCACACAAGACAAAAGAAATCCTACAACACAACTAGTCAACATTAGTCACTCTGTGCAAGCATATCAGCTTTGGGGGCCAGATGGCCATTTTGCCCTGCCTGCCACACATGCCAATTCTGGGTTGTGGCGGAGGCGGTGTGTGTGTGTGTGTGTGTATGTGGGCACATGAAATGGTGCCGTTGAGAATCCCTGCTTTAGTCTTTAAAGTGCCACAATGTTTTTTGTCTTTTTGTTTTGTTTACTCTCTGATATGCTTGCACAGACTAACATTGGCTACCATTTCCTAAGACTGCAGTGGCTCAAGTGGCTAAGATGCTGATTGGGAGGCGGAAGGTCAGCAGTTCGATCCCTGAGTACTGCAGGATGGAATGAACTCCTGCCTTTGTCCCAGCTCCTGCCAACCTAGCACGTTCGAAAGCAAGAAATTTGCAAGTAGATAAATAGGGACCACTTCAGTGGGAAGGCAACAGTGTTCCATCTGCTATAGTGTCTAGTCATGCCTGCCACATGACCACGGAAATGTCTGCAACAGCAGACAGCGCTGGCTCTTTGGCTTTGAAACAGAGATGAGCACTGCACCCTAGAGTCGGATATGACTGGCTTTTGAGCAAGGAAAACCTTTATGATTTCATGTCTGAGGGAACGTGACCCAGCCCTTGGCTTGAAAAGGTTGAGAACCCCTAGTTTATAGCCAGAGAGCCAGCGCTGTCTGTATGTGGCCCACGGCACGATTTAATTTATATATAATTTTGTTCTCTCTCTCTCTCTTATATATATGTGTGTGTGTGTGTAAGGATAGAATATTTGGGAGGTCAGTTGACAAATCGATACTGGATACTGGAGTCCCCAAACACAACACGCCCCCCCCCCCCAGGCTCCGGGCCAGCGGCTCTCTCCTCCTCCCCGCGCGGCGTCCCGGGTTTTCGTCCGAACTTTTCCTTTCCTCCCCCCCCCCGGCCACGTGACCCTCCTCCCCCTCCCTCCCGGCAGGTGCGGCAGCGCAGGGGCGGGGGCGTGGCTCCCTTCTGGTTGTGACGTCCTGAGCCTGGATTGGGCCCCCAGCGGCCCACGGGGCGTGGCTCACCTGCGGGGGTCCGTGGGCCGGGACGTCCGGGCGCCGGCAGCGCAGAGCCGTCTCGGACGCGACGGAAGGAAGATGGGGCTGGCAATGCGCGAGCGGGCGCCGACCTGGCTGGTGGTCCTACTGTTGGTGGTGCTGGGCACCGAGGCGGGGGCGCTCTCAGGTGAGATGGGGGGGGTTTCCCCCAGGTGAGAGGGAGGGGGGAGGATCGCCCCCTCCCGCCCCAAAACAGGTGGGCGATCGGAGTCTTTGCGGTCCCCTTCCACCGTCCCGCCCCGTCGGAGAAAGACTTGGCTCCCCCCTTCCAGGTGCTTTTTTGGGGGGCGCCAGCCCCTCCCACCTGTGGAGCTTTACCTACCTGTTCTGAGGTGGGGGTTATTTGAGAATCCCCCCCCGGGGGGGTCTCTGTAGTGGAGAGGGGGGCACGTCCAGCCTGGGCTGCTGCCCCCCCACCACCACCACCAGGCCGCGTGCCCTTGAAGGAGGCGGAGGCGTCGTCGAAACTCCAACCGCCCCTTCCGCGTGCAAGTATTCGGGGGTGGGGGTGGGGAGGGGACAGCTTCCGCTGCGAGGCCCCTTCTGCCCCCCCCCCTTGGCCAGACGGAGCAGGCTCTGGTCTCGCGTTATATGGGGTTGAGATCCCCCCCCGTCTCTTGTTTGTGTGTTGTGGGGCGTCGGGGTTGGTTGGGACTCCCGGTATCTCCCTGGGGGGTTGGGGGGCGACGCTTGGACGGCTGGCCCGGGGTTTCCTTTAGGATCGATCCCCCTCCCCCCCTCTCATTCCCCTCCCTCCCTTTGTCCTGCCGAGTCCCAGGAAGGTGGAGGGAGGGGCATCCCCCCCCCCTCTTGGCTGAGGTCGTGAAGAAGGGGCTGGGCTTTCTCGTGGGGTGGGGTGGTGGGAGAGAGGCAGCTTTGCCTTGGTTCATAGGGTCAAAGGTTCCCCCAAGAAAGTGGCTCCAGATGTTGGCTGCCCAAAGAGAGGGGTCGATCCCTTTAAGCCAGGGATGGCGCACCTTGGCACTCCAGCTGTGCTTGGCCTTCAAGTCCCAGAAGCCCAAGCTCCCTGCGAATCCACACTGGGTTTACTGCGCGTACCCACATGGATAAAATAAAATAAATGGTGAAGCTGGGAATTATGGTCACAGATTTACAGGGACTTGGGGGGTTTTGGGAAGTGAAGCCCAAGAACAGCTGGCGTGCCCAGGTTCGACATCATGGCTTTAGGTCCTTGTGGGGAGAGAGGAAGGGGAGAGTGGAGGGTGTCCAGTGGTGGCGATGAGGAGGAATAGGCTTGGGTTGTTTTGTTTTGCTTTCCCTTCCCTTTGCGCACAAGTGTGCGCGCATGAGAACATGTTTTCCCAGTTGGTCTTTGTGAAACAAGCACAAACACACAGCCTCTGCTGCCCTTCGGTTGAACTGGCAGCCTTGAGAGCCCTAATATGTGAAACCTGATTGAACTGGGTGCGCCTGGGTTGGGCACCTTGCTTCAAACTGGTTCGGCCTGTTTTGTGGTGAGGTCACCATGGTTACTCAGGGTTGAGTCATCGGAACTGGAGCCGGAGCCGCTGCGCATGGACTGCCTAGGCCAGGTGTCGTGCCTGCCTGCCCATCTCTTTGTGTGTCTGGGTTGCCCTGCCTCCCATTGGACTCTTTCCCAAAGCCTGTCATCTGAGCTAAATGCCTCATGCCCACACACACAGCCTTTCCCCAAAGGGACACATATGGCCTCTTCAAAGCAAGAGCGTTCTCCCCCTCCTCTCCCAAAACCATATGGTTTAAAACAGGAGTTCTCAACCTTTTAAAGCCGGGGGCCACGTCATGCTCCCTCAGATAGCTTTGGGGGCAGGACAGCCATTTTGCCCTTCCTGCACCACATGGCACTTCCTGGTGTGGTGGAGGTGCGCGCATGAGCATGAAATGGTGTCCCGGGCTGCAGGTTGAGAACCCCTGGTTTAAAAAGTCAGATTTGGTGCCAAGCATGTTCAGCTAACTAAAACCAGTACTATTCCCACGCATCTGATCCTGGAGTTCAAGAAGGCAATCGCCCCCAACCTGGCTAAAACAAGGGGTCAGAATGCCTCTAATCCACTCAAAGAGGTTTGAAGGGGTTTTGGAGCAAAGTTTTGAGCAGGCCGATGTGGCGGCTGAGTTGCTGATCCCTATTTGTGAAAGAGAAGGAGAAATTTCTAGTGGTCTTAGAGCTGCTATGGATTGTCTCTGGCAGGACATAAATTCTGCCTTGTAACATTATTATTATAACCGTCGTTGGCAGCAACTCATGTCTGAGCATACATTTCCCCTCTGAAAGTCATCATTTCTCCCGTTGATGGATGTGTCTCTGGTGACTCAATAAACCAATCCTGGCATGAAACATGCGACCACACACATTACACTGAATAGATGGTGGAGGGTGTGGTTGAGTTTGACGCTTAGCCTCTTTGTGTCTGTGGCGTTCCCTTTCAAAGTGATTGGTAGCAGCAGAGATGGTTTGGCATAATAATAATAATAATCATCATCATCATCTAAATGGAAATGCAGTAAATACAAAACCTGGCACACTTAGGGACACTTGCAAATCTCTCTCTTCTACCCAGGCAGACAGAGTGTGGGAACCCTGTGTGTATCTGGCTTGAGTTATGTCAGATTCATTTCAAGTGTCCAGTAGAGGCTGTGGTGGTTCAGTGGTTAAGAAGCTCGTCTTGTTAGTTGGAAGGCCGGCAAGTCGGCAGTTCGAGACCTGGGTTGAGCGCCTGTCTCTGTCCCAGCTCCTGACAACCTAGCAGATCGAAAGCAATAAATTGTAAATAGGTAAATAGGGACCAGTTCGATGGGGAAAGATCTTGGGGACATGAAAGGAGCCTCATTCGGGCATCCCCTGAGCAGAGTTTCTCCAGCAAAAATCCTTTCAACCCAGAGTAATTTCTGACATAAAATTATTATTATTTCAGGTCCCAGGGAATATCCTACTTAACCCTTGGGTTTTCCTTGTGCCCTTTGAGTGGGCTCTGTTCATAGGTTGTCACCCTCCCAAATGCCAGCGTGCCAGATGTCACCCTCACTTGGACTGGCATATTTGCAACAGGGAGGAACGTGAAAGTGTTGGTTTTGTAACGCTTCAATAATAACCTTTTGTTCGGCAGCTTGCTCAACAAAAGCCATCTAGCCAGTCTCCACACAGCCATGCAAAAAGCAAAGCACGGACGTCCTTTTGAGATATTTTGCACCATAATCCGTTTGGAAAGTTTCCTGCTGACTTTCCAGTCCTGGAAACTTTGTGCCAAAAAAAGCATGTTAGCCTACAAGTTACAACAACACCCTTGGTAGCAATTTCCCAAAAAAATGTAGCCAGGTTAGTCTCAACCAATATGTTTGCAAGATTAAAGGGGAAAGAGATAAGCGGGAGAAGACAGTATATTGTGGGATTTGAGAGATTAACAGATTTACTTTGTAGCCGATGTTTTCCAAGTTGTAGCTGTGTTAGTCTGTGCAAGCATATTAGACAAGAGGAAAGCAAAAAAAGTTGTAGCAACTTAGAGACAAACTGTTATATTTTAGTCTTTGGTGCTACATTTTTTGTATTTTGTTATGCTTTGTTTCCTGCCTGATGGATTTATGTTATCATGAGCTTTCCTAGATCAAAATCTGTAGTGGACTTTGGTCGAATAAATCTATTAAAATACTCCAGTATTTTTCTTTTTTGTTCTTCTTTTTTAACTCCTGCCAACCAGCAGGCAGCGCTGCCTCTTCGGCTTTGAAACAGAGATGAGCACTGCACCCTAGAGTCGTATACGACTGACTTTCGAGCAAGGGAAAACCTTTACCTTTTTAAAATAGGTACCGCTTCAGCTGGAAAGGTAACGGCATTCCGTGTGCTCTCTTCTCTAGTCATGTCTGCTACCTGTCCATGGAAATGTCTGCAGACACAGACAGGTGCTGGCTCTTTGGTTGTAAACAGAGATGAGCACTGGACCCTAGAGCTGGATACGACTGGCTTTCGAGCATGGGCGACTTTGACTTTTTTAATTTTGCCAACGAGACCTTTTTAAAGTCTTGTAGCGACAAGTCGATACGATTACCTCGTTTGGAAACATTGTGCGCATTTCCCCAGCGCTCTCCTTCTGCTCTAGCGATTCCTGAGTCATGAGCTACAAACAAAGTCTTCAATTTCAACTCTTTTACACGCCAGCCACCGTCACGACCTCTTAAGTGGCTTACACACTGCAATGGGGAAAAACAGAGTTAAGAATAAAAGTAAACAACACATTAAAGATCTCTTCCTTGGATATTAAAAACAGGTCACCCTGCTCCCAAAAAGCCATGCTCTCTCCATTGCCTGATCCATAGTTATACTTCCTTTGCTTCCTTCACTCCTGAAGTTTCTCTCCCAGTTAAAATCCCCCACTTTGCAAGTCCATTTGTCCTCATTCTAGTAGCCAGGGTGGAGTTATTGGGCTGGCCAGGTAAAGGTAAAGGTTTCCCTTGCTCAAAAGCCAGTCGTATCCAACTCTAGGGTGCAGTGCTCATCTCTGTTTCTAAGCCGAAGAGCCAGTGCTGTCTGCTTCTGCAGACGTTTCCATGGTCATGTGGCAGGCATGACTAGACATGACTAAGACTAGACTGGCCAGGGAGAGAGGGAAATAATAATAATTCTAATTTTGTGTCAGAGATTACTCTAGGTTGAAAGGATTTTTCCTGGAGAAACTCTGCGCAGGGGACGCCCAGCCGAGGCTCCTTTCATGTCCCCATGTGCAGCCCTATCGAAACCTGACCTTCCAGAGGGAAATAGTTTCTGCCATTTCTTCCTCTTCTTGCATGGTTTAGAAAGACTGGCTGGGTCAGTTGTTGGATGAGCCACAAAGACAAAGGTTTACTGGAATTGCATTTGGTTTTAAAAGAAGTGGCCGTGTTTTGTCTCTCCGAGCATCTCCAGACAAGACTAAAAGCGCAACAATAGCAGAAAGAGGACAACCAAAATGTTGTGACACTGAAAAGACTATGTTTTAGTGAGCGTTTTTTATAGATACACCCACTTTTCAGGACTGCATTGGCTCTAGTGGCTAAAATGCCAGCTGGAAGGCGGCAGGTCAGCAGTTCGATACCCGAATACTGCAGGGCGGAACGAGCTCCTGTCTATCCCAACTCCTGCCAACCTAGCAGTTTGAAAGCAAGAAATTGCAAGTAGATAAATAGTGACCACTTCAGTGGGAAGGTAAACAGCGTTCTGTGCGCTCTGGTATCTAGTCATGCCTGCCACATGACCACGGAAAAGTCTGCAGAAGCAGACAACGCTGGCTCTTCAGCTTTGAAACAGAGATGAGCACTGAACCTAAAAGTCAGATATGACTAGCTTTCAAGCAAGGGTGGCCTTTACTAATCAGATCTGTGTTTCTGGGAATTGAAGTCCCAAGTATACCTACCTGGAACCCCCAGGTTAAGAAACCCTGGCCTAGAGGAAAGAGGTGTTTGGGGACTTCAATTCCCAGAAGTCCGGGCTCCTGCTTCAAGGCTGCAGGTTCCCAACCCCTAGATACACAAGATGTTAGGGAGAAATGTGAATTAGCATATATAATTAACATTATAATTAATTATGTAATTTTTAAATTAGGGGGTTTCATTTTTATTCTTGTGGTAATTTATAATTTATTCAATTTGTTTCATTTTTATTGTAAAGATTTTACATATATATATATACATATGTATGTATGTATGTATGGATGGATGGATGGATGGATGGATGTATGTATGTGTTGTAAGCTGCCAGAGTAGGAAAATATCCCAAATGGGTGGGATAATGATGAAACAAAATGAAATAAATAATTGCTGGTCAATATTTAATTTTATTTGAAAGTTGTCTTAAAGAAGAATGGGATGCATGAGATGAAGCCAAGCCGCTCAATGGAGGAATAGTTGGGGCTGTGGCTGAAGTTTGTGGTCAGTATAATGTGGTTTGTCATCTTGAAGGAAGCACCCTAGAAAAGCATCTTGCAGAAATATGGCCCTGATGATGCAGAACCGGTTGTGTATGTGTGTATGCAATGACAGGAAAGAGGTTTCAGATGGTCCAATCAGTCTTTCCCAACCTTTGGTTCTTGGACTTCAATTCCCAGAAGCCGAAGTCAATTCCTAAAAGCTCTGATCAGCCAATAGACACAGAAAGAAGATTGTGGTACTTGTGAGCTGCAGTTGGGCATACCCTAATAATGGTGTTGCCTACTCATCTTTCTCACACTAGGTCAGGCGAAAGGAACTGCAGAATGAACGTCTTTAAGAACATCCTGATAGGATGTTTTCCTCCCTGAAGCTAGTCGATGCATGGAAAAACTCTTGAAAAATAGTAAAAGGTAAAGGTTTCCCTTGCTCGAAAGCCAGTCGTATCCGACTCTAGGGTTCAGTGCTCATCTGTTTCAAAGCCGAAGAGCCAGCGTTGGCTGCTTCTGCAGACATTTCCGTGGTCATGTGGCAGGAACGCTGTTTCCTTCCCACCTAAGTAGTCCCTATTTATCTACTTGCAATTTCTTGCTTTCGAGCTGCTAGGTTGGCATATCCTGGTGAAGAAGAATTCTTTTGAAAAACTGGCAATACCGGAACAGTTTTGATGACATTTTATTTCTTCACTCCTTCGCCTTCTTGCAATAAAAGAGACTTGAAAGATACTCCTGCCCCAAATGATTTCTTTCTCTCATTTAAGAAGAAGAAGCAGCCAGAGTACTGATTTAAGTCCAAGAGCCATGGGTTGGGAAACAATGGTCCAAAGTCCTTCTGGATGAGGCTGATCTCTCACCATCTGATCTCTTTGAACAGAGAAATCCCAGGTTGCCCCGAGGGACGAATCGGCCTCACCCTGGACAGGAATGTGATCTGAAATGGAGCCAGGCCAGGCTGTTGTGAGGACTGAAGAGGTATTCCCCTCCTGTCCTGCCATCTAGACCAGGGGGTCAGCCAACGTAGCTCTCCAGGTGTATTCTTGGACTTCAATTCCCAGAAGCCCAAGTCAACACTCCTGCTGATTGGGGCTTCTGGGAATTGAAGTCCAAGAACCACCTGGAGAGCCATGTTGGCCGACCCCCTGGTCTGGACTGTTTGCAGCTTGGGGAACCTTCTGTGACAGAACGAGGAGTTTTATACCCCGTTCTGTTTCCTCATTCAATATGGCGATTTCAAATCAGATGGGGAGAGAGTGGTATGTAAACCATGCGAGCCTCATGGTGTAGAAGAAATGAAACCTAAGGTGTGATTGGCACGTCTTGCAGTAAGACCATTGGTCCAAAGGTGGACCCTGTGGGAAGAGATATTACCCACATGCGCGCACACAAGCTGCCACACAGAGACATTCTCTGGAATGCTGTGCTTCAAGCTGCCAAGATGTAGATGCTTGGGAGAAAGGGGGCCCAATTGCGCTATCCCTTAAAGAACCCGTTTGCTTTATTTCTTTGCTTTGAAATACTTCTTGTTCTTTTGATGGGCTGCATCCTGTATCTTGCTATGCTTTCAATATATTTCTAAAATGCCTGAAGACTTGGCGTGGTTATTTGGCCCGACGCTACCTTATCGACACATGTCTAGATGCCAGAAGAACAATAGGGCCTCCCCGGGGAGGCCAGAGGACTACCGAGTCTACCTGAGAGTTGGGCACCGTATTGTTACACCTTCATTGACTGTTCAGTTGGGCAGGTTTTCCAATCCAGTTAAGCAAATACAGTGGTATGTCGCTTAAAGAGCATGATGCTGTTCCATGGGATTGCTCTTTAAGCGAGTTGCTTTTTAAGTGAAATACTTGGGAAAAGTCCCACTGCGGCCATAGTAAGTGGCTGATTGTGACTTCTGGCCATGTGTGTGTGGGGATTGTGAACCCCGATTTAGTTGTTAAGTGAGTTTTTGGTTGTTTTTAATTGTTAAGCGAGGCGACCATTCAGAGAAAATTCTGCTCTTTAAGCGAGTTAGTCTCTAAGTGATGCGCTCTTTATGCACGGTTTTGTGTATTTCACTAGACCTCGTGGTACCTGGAGGGGCAGGAATGACCACTTTACCCAAGCGATCCTTTGTTTTGGAGTGGGGTTATCTCTCTTTTTCTGGTGATCTTTAAAGTTTTCCTGCTTTGGGAGGGGCCTCGTGAAAGATCCACCTAATATTAGGCCATTTCTCTTGATAGGAGGAAGTTTGGTTTGAGTTTGATAATTATTTTTGGCAGTAAAATGTGTTTACTGAGCTGAGGCATCTGTCTGGAAGCCAAGGCTTTACTGAGCATTTTTACCCTCCAGTTCTCCCAAAAGACATGCCGTTCTTTTTGCACAACATTTCCCTCCCACCTCAGCCCGACTGGAGGGAAAGCCACAGATGTTGGGGGCGTTTCTGGCTGATTATGTATAGACATAGCATTGATGCTCAGCAACCATCAGTGAGACCTTCAGCTCTTCTGGGGTGGAGATGGGGGAATATAGTTTCCTTTCTGCCCACCCCACGACATGCCCCCACAGGAAGGGAGAGGGTTGGATTTGTGACTCATTAAGTGCACTCCCCATTGAATACTCTCAGAAGTTCACATGTGGGCAAAAAGGCTGAAGGGGGGGAAATTGCATTTCAAAGTATCCTCTGCGTTCAGATCTTTCATCTTTGGCGAACAACCCTTGACTTGACGACTTCGCCATGGATATTTTTGTTTTCTATTTCATTTTTATTTATCTCCCAATTGGGACATTTCCTACTCTGGGCGGTGCGCATACAGATAACAAAATAACATTTGTTGTAGTCATTTCTACTTCTGGTGCTTGTGGGTCGAGAGGATTAGCCAGCGATAAATCTCTATTGCCCGGAGACACCTGATTGCTGAAGTCCCAATCTTCGAGGAGGCTCCCATGAAATGGTGCTGGGGGGCCAGATCTGGCGCACAGGCTTTAGGTTGGGAACCCCTGCTTTAAATAGACTGTGTGCATGGGTAGGTATATCAAGGGCTAATCTGAGAAAGTGGGGTTTCCTTGTAGTTGACAGCCTGTGTGAATGCGGAGAAGTACAAACTATCTCTCATAGGATGCAATGCACACAATGCCCCTCAATGTCCACTGAGAAGGACCTTAGATTGGCAAGAAGAAATGCTGTTGAGGTGGCCCAATATTGGGCAGATGTCACGTAGCCCTTTTAAATTCTATTTTGCTTTTAGATGTGTTAATTTTAGCTTCGTGTGTTATTCTATGCTGGCGGTGCATCTGACACGAATAAAAAATTAACATTTGTTGTGTCCTCTGCTTCGTTTCAGAAACCTGCCACTTGCCCAAAGTTGTGGGCCGATGCCGGGCCGCTTTCCAGAGGTGGTGGTACAACGCCACCAGCCAAACATGCCAGAGGTTTATCTTTGGGGGTTGCAGAGGCAATCTGAACAACTTCCTCACGGAACAAGAGTGTCACCAAGCCTGCACCTTAGGTGAGAACTCAGCCTACTTTTGGTGAAGGGAATTGACTGCAATGAGTGGGAAAGATTGCCTCTTGGGCATCTTTGCAATGCTAGCCCAACACTTTTTGCAATGCTAACCTTTGGCTTTCAGGTGGAGAAGAGGAGGCAACAGCCGCCCCTGAGCAGCCAGGAGAAGACAATGTGATGCCTGTGACCACAAAGGGTAAGGCGACCATCTCAAGGAGTTCTGGGCAGGGGGAAGCTGAAGGCTCAGAGGTGCTCCTTGTAGATGCTGCCTTCACTTATAAACATCTTAGGAGACCCATAATGAGGTCAACAGCCACTGGTCAATCCACTTCTGGGTGTTTAATGTCAACAACTCACAATTGCCCCAAATCGCTAAGTATGATTCCTTCCTTGAAACCATTTTGGAAGCAACGGATAACCAATGCCTGTCATCCAGACTCAAGCAAATTTCTCAGCTCTTAATCCTGCTTTGTAAAGAGCCATAATAACTATGGGTTTATTATCCCCAAAAGTATTACACCAGAGCTGTGATGGCGAACCTTGGCACTCCAGGTGTTCTTGGAGTTCAATTCCCAAAAGCCCAAGACTCTGTGAATCCACGCGGATGGGTTTACTGCATGAACCTTGGCACTCCAGGTGTTCTTGAACTTCAACTGCCAGAAGCCCAAGTCTCTGTGAATCCACACGAATGGGTTTACTGTGCAGACTGTGGAGTCACAGAGACTTGGGCTTCTGGGAATTGAAGTCCAAGGACACCTGGAGTGCCAAGGTTCACCATCACTGCACTAGAGGCAAGAGTAACATCTTACTTCCAAGGTCTGTTTTTTTTGTGGTCAGGGACAGACTAGCTCCCTTATTGCCAGGACAGGTCAAGCTCGGCTGGGTCCCTTTTTGCTTGACCTCTAGCTGACCTGCACTGTGGTTTCTCAACAGATGTGTCCAAAAGTGGGCGCCGTCTTGAGCCGGGAGATAACCGGGTCGGCTTCAGAGGTAACTCAACTTCTCGCGCCATGTTCTACCAGTATCAGCTGGGCAACTGTGGGAGGAGAGGTGATTCCTATGTCTGAAGTTCAGCCTGGCTTCCCTTCTGGGTGCTGCAGTAACCCAATGTCTCACCTCCTGTGACTGATGCTTCGCCTCCTCCTTTCAGAGTTCTGTGTGGTGCCCCAAGCCGTGGGTCCCTGCCGTGCCTCTTTCCCTCGGTGGTACTTTGACATTGAGACCCGGACCTGCAAGATGTTCATTTATGGGGGATGTGGGGGCAACAAGAACAACTACGTCTTTGAGGACCACTGCCTGAGCCAGTGCACTGGAACTGGGGGTAAGAGAAGGGGAACTAAAGAAGAGACCCCCAAAGCCCTGGGGGGGGGAGGGCATACCCTTGTCAGCTGTATGGAAGGAGTGGAACACTTGTGGGGATCACTTGCTTCACCAGGGGTGCGCCATCTCAGGAGCGCAGAGTTGCCTTCTTTGCCCCACCAAGTACAAGAAAGTACAGTAAATCCCCAGGTTATGGAAATACTGTAGTCCGTTCGGGGACTTTTCCCTTATGTCAGTTTTTCTGTAATCCAAAGCACAATTTCCCATAGGAATGCAATGGAAAATATAAAAAATCCATTCGGGAGGTTAGAGAAGAGCCAAAAAAAACCCCATAATTTTTCTGTTGAAAACGCTTCTAAAGTGGCGAAAACAGCGAAAAATTCCAAAGTGCCCTTTTAGAAGGTGTTTGGGAAAAAAATGTTTTTCTGGCATTTTAGTGAGCTCCAGAGCTGATATATATTTTTTATTTCCAAAGAATATCCGGCACATTTTCGACATTGCCATCTATTGGCCAGCCCTGGTAATTGCAGTAAAAGTCCCCACCTCACAGCTGATCGGGGCAAGGTGGGGGGGGATTTCCAAGCACTTCCTGGTTGTGGGGAGAGCTTCTGCCAGAGCTAAAAAGCAATGAAATTTTTCAAATTCGGAGCGGAAATGCTCCAAACACCCTCACACCACCCTGGGAAGCGTCGGAACAGCCACAAAACCTTTCCGTATCTCAAGTGTTTTTCGTAAATCAGGACGCCATTTCCTCAGAATTTCCTTCTGCAAGTCGAGTTTTCCGTTACCCGAGGCATCCATAACCCGGGGTTTTACTGTAGACTGGAAAATTACACAGAGTTTCTTCCTGACCAAGCTGTGAGAGATGGGGAAATGGCCATCTTTGGCTTCTCCATGAGGTCTTCCGCTCCCTTGGACAGCAAGTCCTCTTGACCCATCAGGGGAACGATGTGAAGTCTCTGTGGCTTTCCCTCCCTTTGTTCCACTAACCTAGCCTTGGTTATCTTTGGCTTCCAGAAATAACAGAGGAACATCTGGAGCCTGATACCCTCAGCCACCACTTCACAGGCTCTCTGATTCACTCCACCAGAGGTAGGTAGACCATCCTGAAGCTGGAGGAGATTGTCCTTGGGCGGCTGTAGACTCTGTGTGTGTGTGTGTGTGTGTGTGTGTGTGTGTGTGTGTGCGTGCGTGCGTGCGTGCGTGCGTGCACGTGCACGTGCACGTGCACATGGGGTCAGAGAGGGGAAAGTAAGAGCCCCAACATGATGCTTCTGCTTTGGATGATAGCTTTGAAAATGCAGATGTTTGGATTCTCTTCCGAAACTGGGAGCATCCTACGGGTGCTGGAAGAACCCTGTCCTCGAAACCATTTTTCCAGCTGTGGCCGCCCTTGATCTCCTAAGAGAAGGCCCCAAAGGCAGTCCACCTCTTCATTTTGGAAAAGTGGCCTTTTGCCACAACCTGTGGTCTCCCTTCCCTGCGTTTTCCCCTGAGTCTGGATTATTCATGGGACAGCTCCCTCGGTGGCTCGGTGTGTAAAGCGCTGAGCTTGGAGACCAGAAGGATGGGGGTTCGATTCCCTGAGAGCTCAATGATGGGGGACATGGAAGGAGCCTCGTTCGGGCATCCCCTGCAAAGATCCTTTCAACCCAGAATAATCTCTGACACAAAAACACATGGGGCAAACTCTGAGATGGTGCGTTCTCATTCTTTGGAAGAAAACCCAACTTGCTCAAGTCCAGGTCTTACGTGTTGGCCATGAAAGCAAGAGTGGGCGGACCTTCCCCATCTTGTGAAGTGGAGAACCCCCCACATCCACCTTGTTTGTGGCTTCCTGCCTCACCCTGATGCTTTAACCCTTTCCCTTCCACAGCGGTGGTGTTGACTGTGCTCCTGGCCATCATGGCTGCCGTCCTGCTGGGCTCCCTGGTGGTCTTCTTTGTCAAGATGTGCCGGAGGGACCAGGGGGTTACCCTGGGCACCGTGTGGAACAGCCTGGACGACAAGGAGTACCTGATGAACAACGCCTACACCCTCTGAGCGCCCCAGGCAGGCGGCGGCTCTCGCTGGAGGTGCAACGGGCTCAGCCGCATGTAAATAATAGAAAGATTGGGGCAAATTACCTTGCCTTGACTCATCCCTCTGTAGTTCCAGCTTTTCAGGGGAAACTTTAGATCAGCTGTCTCTCCCAAACTGGGGGGGTCCTTTTTCTCAAGAGGTGGCTGCCCCCCCCCCCCCGTTTAACTAATTAATTGCTCATTTGTTTTTTAGTACAGTTTTATCAAATGTAACCACTAAAGGTGTTGGTGTTGGTCAACATGGAAGGGGGTTTATTTTGTCCCTCCTCCTAGAGCAGGGGTGCCCAAACTCTGCCCCGTGGGCCAGATATGGCCCCCATTGCCGATTCATCCAGCCCACGCCACCCTCGTCACTCCTGGAAGCAGAAGAAAAATGCGCCTGTATGTTTTACTTAACGCTTCCAGAAGCAACGAGGGCAGCACAGGCCGGATGAATTGGTGTCAGGGGCTGGATCCGGCCCATGGGCCATAGTTTGGCCACCCCTGGTTCAAGCAGAGAAAATGGCAGCTTAAAAATCTATCTCATCCTGTTGCAAAACAGATTGCAAGGCATGTTTGACTTCCACGTCCGGTGGGAGGAACCACGGGACCGGCCCATGGCCCGAAAAGTTTGGCCACCCCCTGTCCTACAGGTTGGCTTCCTTCTGGTGGAAGGATCAGGGAGAGCCTTCGCCTTAACCTAATTTGGGCAAAAACCTGCCTTATTTTGCCACTCCTGAGATGCGGTGTAAGGCTTCAAGGAGAATGGGGGGCTCTGTCATTTCATACCCCCTCTCTTTCTGCCGTGTTTTTGTAACTGGAAGTTAGTCACCCACTCTCTTTAAAGACCCCAGATTTCCCTGCAATCCAACACTGAAATGCATCTCCTGCCCTAAGGAAACTCCTTTCCATTGGGGACGTTGAACGATGTGACGAGCTCAACTCAGGGGCACATCCTTATGCTAAGATAGACCTACAAAGTCTTGTGGTGGGTGCACGGTGTGGAATAGCAGGACGTTGGGGTTCCCCCCCCCCATCTTTAAAGAAAAATATTGTCAAAGACTTCTCTCCTTGGGCGTTAAAAATGGAAGAAAGAGGATGTCATGATTTTCTCTGGAATCTCGATTCCTCCAAATTCTAAATCCTAGTGGGAGCAACCAGAAACCAAATTCCTCACGGTAGCTTGAGCAGGTTGGAAGGGCGTGGAAGAACATGCACATCTTTGCTTGTAGGGACTCTGAACCACCAGCAAAATGCTTTCCTCCTGGGACTTGCATTGGGTGGTTCAACTGTTCTTGGAATGTCCCAAGGCAGTCCTGTCTCGACAAGCTCTATTGGAAAGGGATGGGACCCAGGTTCCCCTTTGCTGGGATGCTGGGTGGTCTTTGTGCCAGAAGGAACCCCATTATCGGGGAGTGAGAAAAGGGGAAAGGGTAGGTGGTTGATTGCATCTGCTGCAGGTTGTGTTTGGCCAACTCTCCCACTTTCCCCTGCTGTAGCGCATGCAGTCTCTGCAGAGAACCCGTCCACCCCTGAGAAAGGGGTGCTCCATTGGCCAATGTTTGATCTCAAGAGCCTTTTAACAAGAGTTGAAGATGCCTCAGTCAAGGCTTGGGGTGGCTGGTTGGTGGTTCAGGGAATTCTGGTGTCCTTTTCTTCAAAATCACCCGCATCTCTTCCTGTCCTGGATGACTCCCTTCCTCCCTCCTTTCCATACTTGGGCTGTTTCACCAATTTCTCCCTTCCTTTTGAGATGCTTGATTTGGTCCACAATGCTCCAACCTCTGTAGCCTCTTAACAGAGGCAAAGGGTCTCCATTGGTTGTGGGTGGTGGTCTTGAGGTGTATGCGCTGGCTTCTTCAAGAAGGAAGCGGGATTTCTGGCTGCCCTACCCATAGTCCAGTGTTTCGCAACTTTTGGGTTTCGGACTTCAGTTCCCAGAAGCTTCAGTCAGTACATTGGCTGATCAGTGCTTTGGGGAATTGACTTCGGCTTCTGGGAATTGAAGTCCAACAACCGAAGGTTGGGAAAGATTGCCCATCCATGGATGGCGAACCTTGGCACTCCAGTTGTTCTTCAACTCCAATTCCCAGCAGCCCTGATCAGTAGGGAATGCTGACTTGGGCTTCTGGGAATTGAAGTCCAAGAACTCACCTGGAGTGCCAAGGTTGGCCATCACAGGTCTTTAGTCTGTTGTAGAATTAGCAGGGAAACTGCACAGTCGGTTGGTAGGGACATGGGAATGGGAAGCATGGCCAGGTCTGGAAGGATACCCAGAATACAGGTTGTGTCCTCTTGACCAGTGAGAGTCTTCAAGAAGCATAGGGGGCATTTGGCCCTTCCACCACATCTTCTTGAGTTCTTTCCAGAGAATGCATCTCTTCTAGGAAAGGAAATCTGTGGCCACTTACATTTCAGTTTTGGGGCTCTTACCTTACTGTTTCTATGGATGACTTCTCTACCTCTCCTGTCGCTGGGGCTGCCTCCGAGCATGGAAGACTGTCTGTCACATCTCCAAGGCTTTTGTGCTGCCTGGTTGGATTCCCCTCTGCTGTGATCATTCTATGGGGCAGAGCAGCAGAAGGGCAGCCTGAGTTCCCCAAAGAAGTCTCTGGAGTGAGTGCAATGCCACGTGTGTGAATATATATATTTTTTACTTTTCCAAACAATTGAAACTTGATTGTGTCGAGTCTCTTCAGGAATGGCTCTTTTAATTGCCTTTTTAAAGAATTTTCGGAAGAACTTTGAATAAAACACAATAAATTTAAACTTCTGTTATGCTATCAATCATTCATTGAATGGAAACAGGTTTCTTAGCTGATTGTATACAAGCACAGGCACAAAGGTCTACAGCAGTGGTTCCCAACGTGGGGCCATTGCCCCACAGGGATACTTCAATTCCCAGAAGCCTAGGCCAGCCCACTGGCAGACCAGTGCTTTGGGGAATTGAAGTCCAAAAGCCAAAGGTTGAGAAACACGGGTCTACAGCAATTGGGCAGTGGAAAGGCAGCAGGACCTGCACCCATCACTTCCATTGGTGGTGCCAAAATGTAACTTCACCAAATAAAAGGGCAAGGTTTTTTAAATTCCTCTTCCCCAGTGATGTGCAACACACTGAAGTGCACGGAACGCATTTTACCTTTCCCACCGAAGTCCCTATTTATCTACTTGCAATTTCTTGCTTTCAAACTGCTAGGCTGGCAGGAGCTGGGACAGACGATGAGAGCTTACTCCAACATTGGTGTCTAGTCATGCCTGCCACATGTCCATGGAAACGTCCACAAATGCAGACAGCGCTGGCTCTTCAGCTATAAACAAATGAGCACTGAACCCTAGAGTCAGATACGACTGGCTGTCGAGCAAGGGTGACCCTTACCTTTAATGTGCAAGAGAACTGGCTTGCTTTGCCTACAGGTTCATTTGGTTTGCGGAAGAACTGAATGCATTAAAGCATGTAAGGAATTCTGAATGGCCTCCAGTTCTCTCCAGGCAGCAAGAACTGGCCAGCCGGCCTGAATGTATTGTCCAAGCCATTAAGAGCCACTTTGTGGCCTCTGGGGACTTGGATCTTGGCCTCTTCCATGTGCCTGCAGGTCAAGGAGACTGCACAGCCTAAACCTGCCCACTCCCTTTTCTAATCTCTTTACATGCCATTGCCTCCCATCCTGCCCCCCACAGCGTCCTCATAAAAGTCCCAGGCCAGTATTGATGAAGATGCTGCCCTCCACCAAGATGGATTCAAGTGGTATTTAATCCACTTGGGGACCATCATCCTTTCCTGCGGAGGTGCCATTTCTCCCCCCCCCCTTCTCCAAGAAACAAAATGGCCACCCCTTTGAAGCTGTTGGGAGAAAATGGCCACCCCACATCATGCAGGCAGGGCAAAATGGCCGTCCCGCCCTGACTGAGAGCGTGACCCAGCCCGCGGCTTGAAAAGGTTGGGAATCCCTTGCTCTCGAATGCACAAAGGGCAGAACCTTCCCTCAAAGTGCAGATCTCTCCTGCAACAACCCCCCCTCGCCGCCCCCTGTCCCCCCGCATTGTGGTCCAGCCAGGCCATGCTCAGCCCTTGCTTTGCCAGACATGGTGCAAATGCAAAAGGGAGAAATAGCTTGTGGGAGAAGCAGAAGGTGACAAGTGAGTGAAGACGTGTCACAGCCTGGCCCCAGAAAGCCTCTCCCATTGGGGGGCTGCTTTCTGCTCCATCTCCCCTCCCTGCCCCCCCCCCCCCAGCTTGGCAGAGAACAGCCTGCAATGCGATTTTCACTTTTTATTTTGCTTGTACAGCAGAGGAAAGGGCCGTAACAGTAAACAGAGGAGCAAGCACCTTTCAAGGCTGGGGGATGCCCCCAGCCCCAGTTGTAATAATACTGAGTCTTTTGCAGGCAACAACTTGGGACAGACCTAAGAGCTATCCAGAGAGTGGAAACCGTGGGCAAGTGGGCAGTTTAACCAAAATGAGAGGGGGCACCCAAAGGGGTGGGTGGGTGTCTCGTGTTCTGCATGAAGAGGGAATAAAGGGAAAGGTCTCAGCCACTGTCAAGGTAGTCTAAGCCCATGATGGCGAAGCCTGGGACTCCAGAAGCCCAAGTCTCTGAATCCACACGATGGGTTTACTGCACGTACGCCATCCGTGTGGATTCACAGACTTGGGCTTCTGGGAATTGAAGTCCAAGAACGCCTGGAGTGCCAAGGTTCACCATGACTGGTCTAAGCGATCATTACAGGCTGCCTTACTCAAAAAAAGGATGGTTAGATGAGGTATGCCTGCCTCACACGTACACGGTGGTCCATACACTAACTCCCTTCCATCTAAACCAGAGGTAACATGTACACTTGCACTGCGCAGAAGTCCTCGTGCACCAACATCTCCAAAAGAACCCCGTGGTCTGTCTGGAGCCACCTCTGCCCCCAGTGTGGCTGGCACAAGGACTGGCAGTCAGTGGGCAGAGAATCGGGTGCGGCCCCAAAGGACCCATCAGTAGATGAGGTGGAAGGTGAGCCAATACATGAGGAGAGGCTGCAGGCCAGCCACAGCCATGGTCAGGTACATGCGGAGCTGGTTCCTGGCGCCCCGCACCAGCACGCCTTCCGCGGCCGATTCGGAGAGGATCTTCAGGCGCAGCGTCCGGATCTAGAAGGCGACAAGGACGGAGAGGAAGAGGTAAGGAAAAATGGGGGAAAGGAATGATGCTCTGAATTGGGGGAGGATGCAGCATGGCAACACAGGCAGTTGCATCTCCATGCTACTACGCTGACAGCTAACATGGTTGAGGTGTTGCATGAGGATGTAGGAGTGGAGTGAAACCCTCATTCAGCCATTGAGCTCACTTAAAGACCTCTAGACTAGGAGTTCTCAGCCTTTTAAAACTGGGGTCCAGATCACACTCCCTCAGACAGCTTCAGGGGCTGGGTGGCCATTTTGCCCTTCCTCCACCACATGGCACTTTCTGTTGTGGTGGAGGCGGTAGGGGGCTACATGAAATGGTGTTGTGGGTCGCATCTGGCCCGTGGGCCGCAGGTTGAGAATCCCTGCTCTAGACAGTCCTCCGTTCTCAGTCTAATTTGCATTGAGAGGGCTTTTCGTGAGAAGAAAACCATGTAAATTGTCTTGGGCCATCAGAGATGAGAAATGCTCAAAAAAACAAAACCAGGGTAAACTTTAGACTGGGGCTTAGTGGTTAAGACGCTGAACTTCATGAGCAGAAGGTCAGCAGGTTGGCAGTTAGGAGGCCAGAGTGCTGTATGACGGAATGAGCTCCTGTCTCAATCCCAGGTCCTGCCAACCTAGCAGTTCAAAAGCAAGAAATGTCAAGTACTGTAGATAAATAGGTACCACTTTGGTGGAGAAAGGCAAATAGCGTTCTGGTGTCGAGTCATGCCTGCCACAATTCCACGGAAATGTCTGCAGACAGACAGTGCTGGCTCTTTGGCTATAAACAGAGATGAGCACTGAACCCTAGAGTTGGATACGACGGGCTTTTGAGCACGGGCGGCCTAAACTTTAGACTATATGCTGGTACATGTGATGCCAGAATGACACTGAGAATGGGGGGGGGGGGGGAAGCAATAATACAAATCGCAGCCCCCTGCCCTGACACTCTCTTACTTACCATAAATACGACAATTGTGAGGCAGCACCAGCTCAGCAGCAGGTAATAGCCCATCTTTCCAAAGAGCAGCCCAGCTAAAAGACCCACAATCATCCTGCCGAAAGAGAGCCACAGCGGTGAAGCACAGGGTCAATACATATAAGCCCATCATGGTGTAGGTAACCCCTGGCCCAGGCTACTCTGGTGACAGAAGACGCAGGGCCTCAGTGCCCACCCTAAGAGAGTCTACTCACCCGACATACTTATACCCTGAGAAGGCGACCAAGTCAATGGTGGACAAATCAGTGTTGACCGTCATGAGGTAGAGGCTGAGGAGAATGGCCAAGACCTCGACGATGAGCCAAGCCAAGGCTGAACTTGCCTGCAAGCCCAGCAGGTCGGGGGAGAATCTGCAAAGTTGCAGTGGCAATAGTAAAAAAAAAGCACTCGGTTCCTCCAGCAGCCTAGGCCTCAGTCTCCTGGCCTCCGGGAAGTATAAGCTCCAGCTACCCGGGAATAATCCCCAAGGCGTGTGGGGGCCAAACCACGATTTCCAGGCCTTTGGGACAGTAATAAGTGTGGAGATTTACTTCTTGCCCACCTGTGGGAATTCCTAAATTTCTGTATCTCAACAAGAGATATAGCCATGGATAATTAGTCAGACTCAATGTGGCTGAGAAGGACTGGCAGTGTTTGCTCTTGAGGCAGGATTTGTTCCAGCCGCTGCCCAGGGAACATGGGACCTTCCGCTTAAAGGGCTTGGAGTCATGGTCCAGGCAATCAGACAAGAATGGGATTCTCCCAGCTAGCTCTCACCTATTCTGTGTTCCCATTGCCAGGCCTGCCACCAGGATGTAGGTGATGAACGCCATGACTGTGGAAGAAGAGAGGGCATTAGCTGCATCAGAGACCCAACTCCCTTGCGAAAGAGCCAAATGTTTGCTTCCTTCACATCCCAGCATGCTCCCCAGCAGCAGTGATGCTAACCATGCAAAGCAAGACCTCTCCCAGGGGACCCACGGCAACAGGCCGTACCTGGAATATAGAGGTCGGGGGCATTGATGTCAAAGCGTGGTGCCACGGGGGTGTCTTGTTGGTACTGCACTTGCCAGTCCTGCCAAAGAGAATTGGGGTGACGGACCCGCTGGCCTTCAGAGAAATCAGCAATTAGCCAAGAACTGAACAGACTAGCTTGAGAAGGTGCTTCCCCGCCTGCCATGGTTGCTGCTTTGCCGCCCTGAAAGTGAGTGGCTAAAGCTCTGGTGAAAGTGTGGTGGTGCAAAGTCAAAAAAAGTGTGTGTAATTAAGGTGTGTGTGTGGCTTTTGGTCTCCCCCCCCCCTGCACAAACAGTGCAAAGCAACAGATGTCTGGATGAAGCTACTCCCTTGAGGGCTTTTCACAGCCCCTTTTGTGCTCATTTTGCCAAAGTGCCCCACATGAAAGGCCGGCCTCACCTCGTGCAGGAACGGGAAGAGAAGCAGCCCCAGTTTCTTGCCCACATAGACCGTGTCCACGGCAAAGTAGTACTTCAGTTTGGTCACTGGGATGAAGCGGTCAATCTGGCAGGGAGGGAAAGGGGGGGGGGGTGAGGGTGAGAAGTGGCAAGCCCCCAGCAACATGCCCCGTCCCCTGTAACACTCTGTGCATGCTCTGTGGTAAGGGTGGATAACTTGGACAGACTCCTGGATCTTTAGCTCCTTCCTTGACAGGGGATAGCTCTGATGGTCCACAGAGATTCCTATGATGATTCCAGCTCTAGAGTTCTATTATTATTGATTGTTAGGGGTGTGGTGGCTTAGTGGTTATGATACTGAGCATGGTGACGGGAAACTCGGCAAGCTCAGCAGTTCGAGTCCCGAGTGGCCATTTGAGGTTACCTCCGTGGCACTGGACAGCTCTTTGATTTAGCGATCTAGCTGCGGGGCAAAAGGTTGACAGTTTTAGTTCCCCTCAATAGCTCCTTGGCAAGGGTTAGCTGTGTGACGGGGTGGCACTCTGGCATCTAGCCGTGCCTGCCACATGACCACGGAAACGTCCGTCGAGTCAAGCAGCACTGGCTCTTTGGTTATGAACGGAGGGAGATTAGCACTGGACCCTAGAGTCAGACACGACCAGCTTTTGAACATACTTCATCATCATCATCATTGGATGGAAACCAACCATTTGATTCACAGTCGAGGAATGGAACAAAATTAACAGTTTCAAGCCTTAACCACGGACCTATTGTTATCATCATCATCATCATCATCACTGGTGGGGCTTTCAGACAGGTCAAGCCTCCCCCCTCCCACAGAAAAAGGCCCCTCCCCTCCTTCCCCTCCCCCTCCCCGCTTACGTTGCGGTCGACCAGCTCCTTGCCGTGGCTGGCCAGGCTGCTCCCGTAGGCCGCGGCCAAGCTGGAGACGGGGTCCGGCAGGAAGGGCCCAGGGGTGGCAGCGGGTCCGGGGGCGCTGCCGGGCGCGGGGCTGCCCCCGGAGGGGGCCGCGCGGGCGGCGCTGGTGTCCTCGAAGAGCCGGTGCGGGTCCGAGGCGGAGGCCACGGGCGGGCGGCGCTTGGTGGCTGCGGGAGGAAGGAAGGAAGGAAGGAGACCCTCACGGTCAGTTGGGCCGGGCAAACACACACACACACCCCACCACCCCGAAGTATAGGTCACCCCCCGCCCACACACCCACTCACGCATGCGCCCCGAGCCCCCCGCGGAGGGGCCGAAACCGTCCGCCATGTTCGGGAGGGAAGGAACGGGCGGCGCCGCCCGCCTTCCGCGCGAGTGAAACCAACGCACGGCGGCGCTCCGGCGTGACGACACACCACGTGACAGGACGCGCGGGTCCTCGATTGGACAGTCCCTGGCGACGCTGCTGGAGGCTGTCCAATCGCCAGCCGCACCTGCCGTCACGTGGGCTTCGTCATCACGGGAGCGCCGCCGGCGGAGGAAAGAAATACAGAAAGGCGTGGCTTAAGCCAGTGGTTGCTAGGAAACGACGAGAGGAGGGGCGGGGGGAAAGAAGCAGAGCAGGGCACCCCGCTGCGAGTCGGGTGGGGAGGGGTGGCAGAGGCTGCTCGGACGGAGAGCATGCGCAGTCGGGTCTTTCCCTCGCCGCTGGGAAATGGCGGCAGGGCGGAAGTGACGTCACGAGGGCCTTTTAGGGAAAGGCGAGGAAGCAGGCCAAGCTAAAGGTGGAGGAGGAGAGGATGGGTTTTCAACCGTTAAAGCCATTGGGGTCACTCTCCTTCAGACAGCTTCGGGGGCCGGACGGCCATTTGCCCTTCCTCTCCCCCCCATGGCATTTCCTGGTGTGGGCGAGGTGGGCCACATGAGATGTGCCGTGGGCCACATTTGGCCCGCGGGCTACAGGTTGAGAATCCCTGGTGTAAGGTGTTGTGTTTGTTGGGGTTTTTTTTGGTTCTTCAGGTCTCTTATTTGGGGAGCCACACTGGTTTGGACACTTATCTGTTATTTTTTAAATTTTATTTATTTTTCGATTTATATGCCGCCCCAACTCGCAAAATGTGACTCCCAAACATACAACCTCAAGACAAAGTATAGCAAAACATCGCAAAATATAACAAAACATAAATGCAAGCAATAAAATAGGGTAAAGATATTATCAACCGGGGGAATGTTTTTTATCTAGTGATTTAAAACGAGTCGGGACCGTTCAACTCTTATTAATCTCTAACAGCATTTGTACTTCATTCATTCATTTCATTCATTTCATTCTTTCATTTATTTAATTTGTTAGAAATTGCAGTTTTATAACCATCCAGAAATCCACATTATATTCTGCAGTGGTTTGAAGTGGTAGCCGTGTTAGTCTGCGCTAGCATCTCAAAGAGTTATAAAGAGAGAGACAGAAAGACAAAAAAAATATGTGACACCTTAAAAACTAACTCCTGTATTTAAATGTGAGCCTTCATGGATCAAATCCACTTCAGCAAACATACAGAGTTGAGGCCTCCTCGTTTTATGCTAACCCAACCCTTGTGTGCCTCTCTGTACATGAGATGCATACATGAATGCCATGAAGTCTCACTCTGATGTCTTGACAAAGTGGACTTGATCCCACGAAAGTTAACATTAAAATACAGCTGTTAGCCTTTTTGTCCTTTGTTTGCTTCTTTGCTCTCTTAGGGGATGATGTGCTTTGTTGTAACCAGGCTGGGACTCCCCGAAACACAATTTCCCTTGAAAAGAAAGCGTCCCGTGTGTCACAAAAGGGAAAGCTCCAGTTTTGTGGGACATTGTGGGCAGTTTTTGTGCAGATGGCAAGCCATTTCTTCAGACCATGCAGTCCTGTGTGGTTTAAAGGGGAGCTATGGATGGGAGTAGCCACTCCATGTAAACAGGACAGCAACATCCCAGGGTCTAGCACAGGGGTGCTCAAACTACAACCAGTGGGCCAGATCTGGCCCCTGACATCAATTCATCTGGCCCTCATTGCTTCCGGAAGTGCCTGTATGGGTGTGCTTTACTTCTGCTTCTGGGAGTAATGTGGGCTGGATGACTTGGCATTGGGGGCCAGATCAGGCCATGCCCATCCAAGTTTTGAAATAAAGTCATAATTCAGGTGCAATGCAGGGCTTTCCCCCTGGCCACGGCCACTATACCACGGCTACAGTGTGGTAGTAAAAAATTTTTTGGAGCCCACCACTGGCAATACCCTTTAAATTAAATTAAATTTAATATTCATATTTGTACTGACACCCCCTTGCCAGGGGCAACTAATGACAGAATACATAAAACACACATAAAAGCCATAATAAATAAACATTTAAAATACCCATGACATTATAAAAGCCCCACCCTCCCCATCCTAAAAAAGAAAGAGGGGCAATCTAATTAACCAACCAAGAGGCAGGGGTCACCCTGCCATCGGTTCCCCACACCTGCCCCACCAGCCAGGTCTTAAGCTCTTTTCTAAAGGGCAGCAGTTCCGTCTGGAGTCGTAACTTTAGTGGCAGGAGGTTCCATAGGGCCGGTGCGGACACAGAAAAGGCCCTCCTTGTGCTAGAGAGATGAGTTGATGGTACAATTAGAGAGCCTCTCCAGTCCGCTCTGGTTGGACGGACAGTCCTTCTTGGGGTGATGCGGTCTCTTAAGTATCCTGGCCCACTACCATGTAGGGCTATAAAGGTCATTACCAGCATCTTGAATTGCACCCAGAGGCAAACTGGTAACCAGTGCAGCTCTGGAGCAGTGGTGAGGCGTGGGCATAATACCCTTGCTTTCCTTTTAATTCCTTGGGAAAGGTAGCAAATGTGCAAACTCTGGCTCACCACGGTACAGAGAGGGAAGGAGAAAACAACTTGTACTCAGTGAGGAGGTTGCCAAAGCCCCATGTTTGTGGTTTGATACCTACACATAAAGAGCAGATGGACAGAGTAGGGTTTTGTTCCTTCCTCTGCCTTTCCATCCATGCTACTACTAATCTATTTCTTCCCCACCTGTTAATATGAGGATGGCTGCAAACCAAGCAGCTTCAGTGTTCTCTGCCTTCTCTCCCAGGCAGCAATCTGCAACCGTACAGCCTTTGCCCTCCCTTGAATCTGTCTGAGTAAGCCACTTACTCACCTCTTCCCTAGTTCTTGTTGTTTACCCAGAAACATTTCCTTACTGGGAAACTTACTGGCTCTTGAAGCCACCATTGTTGACGCAAGGCAGTCCTTTGTGCCGAGGGATACTTATGACATCTCATACTTGTGCTGAATGAAGTCCAGCCCAAATATGTGAGTGGGGAAAGTGGGCAGAGGAAGAGCAGAGCATGATAGGGTATATTCCTGATCTTGGATCACCCCTTTGTAGGAGATCAGCATTTTATGGCAGATTTATGGTACGTGTGGTCAGAATGTGATAAAACCATTTTACTGCCACTGGAGAGGATGGTCCTTATCCCAGTTATTCCTGTTTTTAGAACCTCCAGATGTCTGGCTGGAATTGACCACAGCAGCACATTCAACTTAGCTTTCAAGTCTCCGTTTCCAGGCTCAGTTCAAGCTATCCGTTCTTCCTTTGAACGTCTGGAACGGCTTGCAACGTCTACTTTTGGTTTGCTTGTTTCTGGTAACCCTTCCCACCCTTCGCCATGATCCTGGTTTATTAAAACCTGGACCGTATCTGTAAAGAACTTTGGAGAGGCCGCCAGAATTGGTACATACATCTGTGCTTGTGCATCTGTGTTGCTATTGGTGTACTGTTCTGTTGCCTTTGGCCCTCTTGCATTGCTTCAGTAGTGTTACTTCAGTAGTGTTACTTGACCTGCTTGTTTTCGTTGCAGTGTTACTTATTTTGCCCTTTTGTTTTACTTTGACACATTATTGTTATAATTTACTGATAATAGCCTGCCATGGGTAACATTTGAGGAAACATGGGTTACACATTTTCAGAAGAAGGAAACAAGAAAACAACCCCTGCTTAGATTCTTCTTGCAAAGTTTGCAAGTCCCTTCCTTGGGGGCTGAAGAGAACCACACTATATATCCGTGATGGCGAACCTTGGCACTCCAGATGTTCTTGGACTTCAATTCCCAGAAGCTCCCGTGAATCCACACAAATGGGTATACTGCAATTCATCTGCCCTCATCGCTCTAGGAAGTGGAAGTAAAACGCACCCATACAGAGGAAAGGTTAACCCAGAAGAGCTTTAACTGTATGGGTGCGTTTTACTTCCGCTTCCAGGAGCGACAAGGGTGGCATGGACCAGATGAATCGCAGTAAACCCATTTGTGTGAATTCACGGGGGCTTCTGGGAATTGCTTAAACTGATTTTCCATACTGGAGTGGATCATTGCTTCATCTTCTTCCAGGGAGTTTTATCTGGTTCTGCCTCTGCTCACTATAGTCTCAGAAAAACCCTGAGAAACCCTCACTATAGTCTCAGAAAAATCCTGAGAAGTAGCTTAGGAAGTGGTCTACGTTAATGCAGGTAGCATCACAGCTAGGTAAGCCCCTAGTTTCTATAATACCAGTGAAGCTACTACACCTCCAGTCTTTTTAAAGGTGCTAGAACCAACAAAGCCTTTACAGTTCAGTTAATCAGTGGAAGGTGTTTTTACAGGTATCATTACATCTATGATAAGATAAATCTTTATTGTCATTGTTCCCTTGCGGGAACAACGAAATTTCTCGGTTGCTATATATCAACTCGAATAAGGCATACCCCTTAATTTAAAACAGCTACAGAAACACCAATTAAAATAGTACCATACAGTACAATTTAAAAATTTAAAAACTTCAAAACTTAAAATTTAAAATTTTTAAAATTCTAAAATCCTAAAAATTAAAAATCTAAAACATTTAAAATTTTAAAATAAGATCTCCATAGCCTCCAAGATTAACCGGGTTACTACATCCCCTTCCTGCCCTTTCTTTCTCCCTCTCAAAAAAAGAAATGTATTCCTAAACAGTCGACATTGTTCTGTCCAGTTAGCTATAGTAAGGGGTTGGGAGGGAGTCCACTCCTGTGGTCCCCCTCCATGGACTGTGCAGGGCAGTGCCATAGTCCAGCTGCAACCCAGTTTGGAGGCCTCAAGGGCTGCGCTGGGAACATGCTGTGCTCTGTCTCCTGCCCTCTGTACCCCCTTTGCAGAGCCACAAATCTCTTCATCTCCTACAAATGCCTTTTTGTCAATAGACTGTCGAAATCATCTGGCTTGGACTGGCTTGGGAAGCCAGAAAGCCTCCTTGCTCTGCTATCCCTCCTTGTGAAAGAGGACCCTGGCCATGTCACGGCCGTGGCCTCGGTGGAATTATCTGTTCTTTGCTTCCTCTCTGGACTGGCCATGGGGCCAGTCATGCTGTCCCTGTGGTTGCTTATCTCTGGCCTCCGCCTTCCTTGTTGCTCCATCCTCCTTCTCCTCTTCAATTCCTCCTGAGTCCTTTTCCTCCTCAAATTCATGCCAGTGTTTAGTCTCCATAGCAATGGGGAGGGTGACCCCTTCAAAACGGCCTTATGGCTGCATCTTTATTATGGCTTTTGTTATGGCCATGTGTTGAGTAGGGCGGGGTATAAGTCGAATAAACATAAACATAAACATTACAGCCTGCTTCTGACAAGGTCTGGAGTTTAACTCTTGAAGGACAGGGGAAGGTGCCCAGTATTCATGATTGGTTGGGGAAAGGAAGATGACAAAACTTAGTATAGAAATGGTGTTATTATGACACTGGCTGTCGACTGAATTATTGGTGATAACTTTTGCGTCTTGGAAAGAAATGAGAATCTTATGTCTGTGACTTATTCCCAAAGCTGTAAAACTGACCAGTCTCTTGTCCAAGTGGCTGTCCCCTCCCTCTAGCAGGCCAGAGGAGGGCATGTTACCTGTTAGCTGGTTTGTGGCCAAAGAAACTGACTCTGTGCCATAGTCCAGTGGTGGCAAACCTATGGCACGCATGCCGGAGGTGGCACCGGGAGCCTTCTCTGTGGTCACCTGTGCAGTCACTCCCCTCTGCCCAGCAGCCCAATGGGAGACCTTCCTTCCTCCCCCAGCGCAGAGTTTGTCCCGCCCCTCTGCCCAGCAGGGCTTTTCCAACAAGGGGTCTTGATTGACAAGCGCTTTAGGGGCAGGGAGGCTGGCTTCCATGTCTGCATGGATGAAATGCCTGGCCCCCTAAGATCCCCCTGGGTGGGGGCAGCAGCTGCGCCAAGCTCGGGCTAGCCAGAGGGCAAGCGTGCGCCTGAGCCTACGCAGAGCGCTTCTCAGGGATGGAGTTCCGCCGTGCTTCCTCCTTTCCTGGGGGGAAGGGAAGGGAAGGGAAAGCGGGGAGGAGGGCGAGGGGGCGGCGTCGGGCCGGCCGTGCTCCTGCCAGGTGCGGCTGGAGGCGCTCCGGGCTCCGCCCGACGGGAGGGGCCAGGCCGGCCGGCGGCGGCTAAGAGGCCCGAGCGCCGCATCGCCGGCAGTCCGGAACGGCCCGGGGTGGAGGATCGCCTTTCGGGGAGCCCCCCCCCCCTCTCCCCTCTCGCTGCGCCCCAGGGCGGCCGTCCGTGCGTGCGTGCGGGCTCCTTCCTCCTCGACGGCGATGGGCCGGTGCGCCGTGCTGGGCGTCTTCGCGCTGGGCTACGCGGGCTACCTGCTCCTGGGCGCGCTGGTCCTCTCGGCCGTCGAGCGGCCCTACGAGAGCAGCCTGCGGGCCGAGCTGCGCGCCCTCAAAGCCGCCTTCCTGAGCGAGAGCCCCTGCCTGCCCGAGGCCGCCCTCGAGGGCTTCCTCGGCGCCGTGCTCAGCGCCAACCGGCACGGCGTGGCCCTCCTAAGCAACGGCTCGGCCGCCCCGTCCAACTGGGACTTCGCCTCGGCTTTCTTCTTCTCCAGCACCCTCATCACCACCGTCGGTGAGTACCGGACGGAGGGAGGAGGAGGGCTCGCGCAAGGGGCCCCGCGGACCCCCACTCCGTCCGTCCGTCAAGGGCGAGACCCCCTCGGGGAAACCCACGTCTCTTCTACCACTGCGCTTCCCGTCCAGCCGGTTGGGCGGCTGCGTTTGCAGGGAGCCGTCCCGTGAGACGGCCTCCTCCTCCCTCAGCGGCGCTCCGCCTAGGTTGGCTGACCCCGGATGACTAGGACCTGGACCTTTCCCTTTCTTTGTTCCTCTTATTTGTATCCCCCAGCGCTCCGTGCGCTCCGGGGTCCAGTCATGCCTGCCACATGACCACGGAAACGTCTGCAGAAGCAGACAGCGCTGGCTCTTCGGCTTCGAAACAGAGAGGAGCACTGAACCCTAGAGTCGGATACGACTGGCTTTCGAGCAAGGGAAACCTTTATTTCCCAAAAGAGAGCTACTCACGCCCTGGCTTTGTTCTTCTGTTTTTAACCAGCGCATAGTCAATAGACTCACCCCAAATCTTTATAAAATCATTTTTTTCTTTACTAAACCTTTCTTTTAATTCACTTGTCAGTTTCAGGCACCTGTGGGCCGGATCTGGCCCCTGATGCCAAGTTATCCGTCCCATGCCACCCTCGTTGTTCCTGGAAACGGAAGTAAAACGCGCCCATATGGGCGCGTTTTACTTCCGCTTCCAGGAGTGACGAGGGTGGCATGGGCTGGGTGAATTGGTGTCAGGGGCCAGATCTGGCCCACAGACCATAGCTTGGGCATCCAGTCTTAAGCAGAGAAAATGGCAGCCTAAAATCTATCTCATCCTGTTGCAAAACAGATGGCAAAGCGTGTATTACTTCTGCTTCCTGTGGGAGGAACCACGTGACCGGCCCATGGCCCAAAAAGTTTGTGCACCCCTGGTTTAAGGGTTTGTCTCCCTGGCTCTGCCACTCCACACCCAGGCATGTTTTCCTGGAAGGAGGTTTTGCAGACTGGTGTGGGACTTCGGGGTTTACATGGGGAGAGGGGACAGATTCGAAATAAACTCTTACTGTATGTGGTTGTCGGTCTCCCACCAGTCACTTCCTCTCCCTGTGCAAACCGTTTCCATGTTGCCTATCTGATCATGATAAGGACTACTGCATACACAGAAAGAGCCCCCTCGAAGACTGTGTTCTCTTTGAACCACAATCGGGCATACCCTGGTAATGGTAACCTTGTGTTGCCGGCTAGTCTTTCTCACATTAGGTCGGGGCAAAGGAACTGCAGAATGGACTCCCCAAAAGGTGGCTTCATTTTGGCAGTTTCATGTCTGACCTAGTCTGTTGTCTTCCTCCTCCCTCCCCACACCTTCTACCTTTCCTGCCATCTGACAATTTTTGTTATGGGGATTTTAGATTTTTAGATTCAAGATTTTTAGATTTCAGAGATTTTAGAGTTTTTACGATGTTTTAGCTATATGTATGGGTTGTCTGATTGTGTTATGTTGGGGTTGTTTCTTGTGTTGTAAGCCAGGCGGAGTCGCCTCGGCGAGGGGGCAACTAAATAAGTCTAAATAAATAAATCTACCTACCTACCTACCTACCTACCTACCTACCTTGGACTGCAAGCCGGTTGGGAAGGATTGCTGCATTTCCTCGGTTTCCAGCAAGCCCCCCTGGGGAGTGTTTGAAAGCTGCCTACCAGGAAAATAAAAATGTGAAATATGATAATCTCTTAAAGAGAATTTTCCGTATAACCCGGATAAAACGGAAATACCAGTGTGGGGTTTAATTCCTTCCATGTCTGGCAGGAAAATGTTTCTGTCACCCAGGGCCAGGCAGCACCATGGTCTTTCCAGTGGTGTGCAGGCCTCCCACTTTCATCGGGGCAGGGCGATGGGACTGTGGTCCTGGAACCCGCGGAGGGCTGTAAGTGGCCCACCTCTAGCCGGGCACAGCCAGTAAGTGGCCCTGTGGCTTTGAGTGCAGCGCCTTAGTCTTGACAGACCCTGATGGGAGCAGACCTGCCAAATCCCAGGTAGTGGTGGATTCTCTGCCTTGCAAAAGGGCTTTGCTGTTCTTTGCCAGTGCCATTGATGCCAGCAAAGTTCTCCCTTCTCTCTCCCTTCCAGCGGGAAGTGGTTTATGGGCTGGAAACATTTCTCGGCTGGGAAGGTTAAATGCAGCCAGCTGTAGCAGTGAGAGTATTTGTGTTCAGGGTGGAGAGGCAAGCCCAGCCCGCCCTTCACGGTTGCGCTCAGCGCTCTTGGATGCGCCTGCCAGGGAATCCAATTGCTGCTGAGCAAAATGCCTGCGTGTCCTCAGTTCCTCACATCCTGTTTTGGTCTGGATGCGTGCGGATGGAGACGGAGCTGATTGGCCGCCCGGCCTTGCTGAAACCCCAGAACTGTGGAACAGTCAGTATCCTCCCGGTTGGAGGATGTGACAGGCTGTCAACTTAGGACTGAAAAGAAACCCCCCATTATTCATCTGGCCAGGGGCCCATGGTGGCTTTAGTGGTTAAGACACTGAGCATGGTGCCTGGAAGGTTAGCAGGTCAGCAGTTCAAGACCCGAGTGCAAGAAAATTGCAAGTAGATAAATAGGTACAGCTTCGGCGGGAAAGGCAATAGTGTCTCATGCGCTCTGGGGTCTAGTCATGCCTGCCACATGACCACAGAAACATCTGCAGATGCAGACAGTGCTGGATATTGGGCTGTAAATGGAGATCAGCATCGGGACCCTAGAGTTGGATCCGACTGGCTTTTGAGGAAGGGAGACTTTGGCCTTTTTATTATTCATCTGAATGACACTTAAAAGCACAAGTCTAAAGCGGTTTCTAATACCAGGGGTGTGCAAACTACAGCCCATGGGCCGGATCTGGCTCCCAAAGCCAATTCATCTAGCCAGCGCTGCCCTCATTGCTCCTGGAAGCGGAAGTAAAGCGGGCTTTTTTTTTTTTGCGCACCCCTGGTTTAAGCAAAGAAAATGGCAGCCTAAAAATCTATCTCATCCTGTTGAAAAACAGATTGCAAGGTGCATTTTACTTCCACTTCCGGTGGGAGGACCCTCGCGACCGGCCCACTGAGCCACATGACCGGCCATTGGCCCAAAAGGTTTGGGCACCCCTGCTAATGCTGTCTTGGGCCTCTCAGACTGGGTTGGCTGATTTTCCGTAGAATGCTTTGCCCAGGAGTCTGTGGAGGCCCACATCCTCAGTGGCCAGATCACTCTTCCAAGCCTCATGGGAATGTCTGGGCATGTGTTACAAGCAGTGGAAGTTGCTGTTTCAGCACATCTCTTTACTTTCCCTATGAGTTTCCCCAACACAGGTTCTTTCCCCTTTGGCTTCCCTGTGCCTTGTACAGGAAGTGCATTGCCCTAAAAAGGGGGTCTTGCATAATGTACAAACGGTGCTATTGTGGTCAGAAGGATCATCGGCACATTCCTTGATGAACTCAACCGCAGTAAAAGCCCCAGCCATTCTGCCTTAGCTATGGTTCTGATCGTCTCTGCCTTTGGCCGTGGTGCGCTGTGTTCTGCCACCTCTCTCCATAAGGGGGCGCCCTGGTGGTGCAGGGGTTAAACTGCTGGCCTGTAGCCAAAACATTGTGAGTTCAATCTTGAGGTGGAGAAGGGGATATTAAGCGGAAGGGACTGCGGTGGCTCAAGTGGTTAAGTTGCTGAACTCGCTGACTGGAAGGTGGGGGTTCGATTCCTGGGTGCTGCATGGCAGAGTGAGCTCCTGTCTCTGTCTCTCATCAGTTCGAAAGCAAGACATTGCAAGTAGATAGAGAGGGATCATTTTGGTAAACAGCATTCCGTGCACTCTGGTGTTGAGGCATGCCTGGACGTTATCCGAGGTATTTGGTATAGGAACCTCGGATAAAGTCCATTTTTTGGACGTTATCCGATGCATCGCCCATTTGATTCGGATAAAGTCCAAAATCGGATAAAGTTCAAACTTGTGGAGCGGAGTTTGGACTTTATCCGAGGTTCTACTGTATACATTTCCCCCCCTGGAAATCATTGTCACAGTTGACGGATGTGTCTCTGGATTGACTAGGGAAAATGCCACTGGCATGAATTTGTTTCAGGTGGATCCCAGCTTGCCATGAAATCACCCACACACTGTGTTCACGGAGCCATCTCCTGCGGCACGTATGAAATGAGACATGCAGAATATATAATGTACAGTATATAATAACGACGCCAAGCAAGGGGTCCCCCCCCGCCCCCCGTCCATGATTCTGCTAACATTTAGCACAACAGGGACTTGTGAGTGTCAGGAGAGGATTAGGCACATTCCGCTCTGAGCTTTGGCTCAGCTAAAATGATTTCCTTTCCTTCAGGCGCATGATCTCTCTCTCTCTCTCTCATGTGTCAGTGTCTCCCCAAGTTTTGGTTTCAGTGAGTCATTGGAGGGTGGGTCCTGTGGGTCCTCCTGCCCCCCGAGTCGTAACTGCCTTCCTCCATCTCACCTGGCCTTCCTGAGTTTTTACTTAGGTAAGGTCAAAGTCAAGGGTTTGTTCGAAACCACTCTTGTCAGACTCTAGGATAGGGGTTCTCAACCTATGGCCCATGGGGCGAACCTGCCCCACAGCGCCATTTCATGCGGCCAACACCACCGCCACAACCACCACTAGAAGACGACATGTTTATGATAGCCGTAAATGCACCCGTGGCTATCGTAAATGTATTTATGACAGCCCTGGACATGGTTTTATGGCAGTGTTTACGGCAGGGGGAACCACCAGTCCGGCCTGTTTGGCTGTCTGAGGGGGTGTGGCTGGAAAAGGTTGAGAACCCCTGCTGTAGGGGGTTGGTGCTTTTCTGCATTTACACCCGAAGAGCCAGCATGGAACACTGTTACCTTCCTGCTAAAGCAGTACCTATCTACTTGCAATTTCTTGCTTTCAATCTGCTTGGTTGGTAGGAGCTGGGACAGACGTTGGGAACTCACTCCGTCGCGCAGTACTCGAGTCTCAAAGTGCTGACCTGCTAACCTTCCAGTCATCATGTCCAGCATCTTGGCCACTAAGCCACTGCCGTCTTTGAGTTTATACTTGTTATCAAACGTACAGGTTTCCATTCAGCAACCTGGCATTTTGTTTTTTTTCAAATGCACTGTAAGTCAAAATGTCCCTGGGCAAGTGGAGGAACTCTCGGTGCTCCCTGCCTGTCATTTCATGCCACGCCTGGCCTTGTGCCTCATGCCAGCCTTTGCCCATCTCCATTGTCTTTGCCCCAGGCTACGGTTACACCACCCCGCTCTCAGACGCCGGAAAGGCCTTCTGCATCTTCTATGCGCTCATCGGCGTCCCTTTCACCATGCTGATCCTGACAGCCACCGTGCAACGCCTGGTCAGCACCTTCACCTCTGGGCCGCTGGACTACCTGGCCAGGCGCTGGGGGTACAACCGGCGGGCCTTGTCCTGCGGGCACCTGCTCTTCCTGGCCCTGGTGGTGCTGGTGGCTTTCTTTCTTGTGCCTGCCCTCATCTTTAGCCAGCTGGAGGAGTCCTGGAGCTACCTGGACGCCTTCTACTTCTGCTTCATCTCCCTTTGCACCATCGGCCTTGGAGACTACGTCCCAGGGGAGCAGCCGGGCCAGCGGCTCCGCCCCCTCTACAAGGTCTCTATCACAGGTAAGTCTCTTGGATGGGGCGGGGGACCTGTGGTCTCCTCCACTGTAACCTTATAACCTGGCTTCCCTAATATCAGAAGCCTCCCCTCTTCACATTTGCCCCTGAAATCTTAGGTCAGTGATGGCGAACCTTGGCACTCCAGGTGTTCTTGGACTTCGGTTCCCAGAAGCCCAAGTTTCTGTGAATCCGTACAAATGGGTTTACTGCGCATGTTCTCGGATTTCAGTTGCACAGTTAGTCCATGTGTGTGGATTCACAGAGACTTGGGCTTCTGGGAACTGAAGTCCAAGGAGAGATGGAGTGCCAAGGGTTCACCATCATGGTCCTAGGGAATTGCCACGCTCATCTGGCCCATGAGAGCCATGAAGTTCACCCTCTCTTAGTCAGGCCTTGCAGCTCCCCAGGTAGCTCAGTGTGTAAGGCACTGGCCTTTGAGACCGGAAGGATGGGGTTCAATTCCCTGAGAGCTGCACGAAAGGAGCCTCTGAAAAAAATCCTTTCAACCCAGAGTAATCTCTGACATGAAAACACAGTCTGGCCAGCTTGGGAGGTGGAAATGGTTTCTCTCTCTCTCTCTCTCTCTCTGTGTGTATGTGTCCAGTGCCTTACTCTTTCACCACCACCCCTGTGCTTCCTCCCTCCAGTGTACCTGCTCCTGGGGCTCATGGCAATGCTGCTTCTGCTCCAGACCTTCCACAAGCTGGCCGACCTGCATGGCCTCTCCGAACTGGTCTTGCTGCCCCAGGAGCCACCCAAAGAGGAGGACTGTGCCCGTATCCTCGAGGACCAGCACCCGCCCTCCTCCTCCTCCGAACCAGAGCCCAGGGAGAAGACCCCGGTGCATACCGGTGCCGCTACTCATACCAGCTACTCCTCCATCAATAGATAACGCACAAGGCAGTCTGAAATGCCCCACGGGGGTGGTGGGTGGTGGGGTGGTGGCTTTGCACCCCCAGCCTCTGAGAGAACCACCTCCTTAGCTCTTCTTATGGGTCTTTTCATTCTCGTCTCTTTGGGTCCGGGACTTTTCCTTCTGGTGTCTGGCATTCCCTTGTCTTTCCTTTCTTCTTCCGGCGCCTGGCTGGGAATGGGCCGGCAGGTGAGACTGCAGGTCAGTTTCTTCCGCTTTCCAGGAGGGTTGCGGAATCCCACCCAGGCCTCGGAGGGGAGGAAAATCAAGCCGTTTCACTTATAGGCACCACACGCATTTTCGGATGTGCACCCCACCGCCCCCCTGGAAGTTTAATTTAAGAAGAACAGAGAGGAAAGCAGGGGCTTTTCCATGCTTAATTCTGGGAGAGGGAAATGGGTAGTTCTGCAATGGTGGAAGGATGGAGTACATTTCCCTAACCCTGGCACTCCAGGTCTTCTTAAACTTTAATTCCCAGAAGCCCAAGTCTCTGTGAATCCACATGAATGGGTTTCCTGCACATAATGGGTTTACTGCGCCTCACAGAGACGTGGGCTCCTGGGAATTGAAGTCCCATCACGGCCCTATGATCCCCAATGAAGATAAGCTTTGCAAGACCTGAGTTGCTGCCCCCCAAGCCCTGTGTCTGTGAGGAGCTCAGCCGCTCTCCTGCAACACCATCGAAGGGACAGGCCAAGAAACCCACGTGGGAGCCCTGACAACACAAAACGTTTTTGTTCAGTTTTAATGTATGGCGAAGGACTGTGTGGAATGAATGGGAAATATTTCAGCGACTGGCCTGAGGGTTGTACTGTCTGTGGCAGGACATCTTTCCTAAATCCATCATTTCTTGGGTTTCCAGTTGATGGGGCAGAGGCAGCATTTGGAAGCGCTGTCTGCATTTGCAGATGCCTCCATGGACATGTGGCAGGTATGCCTAGACACCGGAGTGCATGGAACGCTGTTTACCTTTCCCACCAAAGTGGTCCCTATTTATCTACTTGCAATTTCTTGCTTTCAAACTGCTAAGTTGGCAGGAGCTGGGACAGGCGGCGGGTGCTCACTCCGTCCTGTAGTACTCAGGTTTTGAACTGCTGACCTCCCGCCTCCCAGTCAGCGTCTTAACCACTTGAGCCACTTCTTTGGTAGGAAAAAAACGTTTATTGTTCCAGCAAACAGCAGTTAGGTGGTGATGCAACTGCCCCCGTCCTTCCCCATCCTGGCCAAGATTGGAAAGGAGGGGGCTTCCTTTTGCCCTGGGGAAAGCATGATGCTCATTTTGAAATGAGGAGGAGGAACCCCAGGGGAACAGCAGGGTGGGGCAGGGATTAAGCATTGGCAGGAGCAAATGGGGAGGTTTGGCACGCGGGGCAAGCGAGGCCGGACTGGAAACTGTCGATTAGGTGGCGATTGCTGGGCCAACCCATGTTTCCAGGAAATAAATGTTTCTAAGATACTGATGGACAAAGTGCAGAACCTGACTCTCCTCCCCCCAATCTTGGACGATAGCCTCTTGGAAAAGGAGGCCAAAAGAGAGAGAAAGAAAACAATCACATGGAAGCAAAATACGTGGAACACTGCTACCTTTCCCGCCGGAGCGGTACCTGTTTATCTACTTGCAGTGTCTTGCTTCCAAACTCCTTGGTTGGCAGTGGCTGGGACAGAGAGCTCGCTCCATCATGCTGCACTCGGGTCTTGAACTGCCGACTTGCCAACCTTCCAGTAGTCAAGTTCAGCATCTTAACCATTAAGCCGCTGCAGTCCTAACCTCCAAGTGACCTTCCAGGAAAACTCTCCTCTTTTTGTCCGTCTCATTCTGGGTCACTCGGAAGGGCCTTCAAACCCTCTTGAAGTGCCTGTTTCTAGGGAATTGGCCTCAAATGGGGCTGGGGGCTTGCATCGTGAGGTTCTCTGGGTGGAGGGAGAGAGATGGTCTGGGCACTTCGGTGGGGAGGCACTTTGCACCTCTGCACCCAGGATTTGGGGACATGGGTCTGGAGCATGAAGGGCGGGTGTCGCAAAAAGCTTGAGGAGGAGCAATTCTGACACTGCTGAAGCTTTGGCTGCATTAAAAATGCCCTTTAAAGGACCTCCTCCCTTGGCTTGAAGGTCTATAGAGCAGGGATGGTGAACCTTGGCACTCCAGCGGTTCTTGGACTTCAATTCCTAGAAGCCCTGATCAGCAGGAGTGCCAGCTAAGGCTTCTGGGAATTGAAGTCCAAGAACCGCTGGAGTGCCAAGGTTCGCCAACAGTTCTATATAGAAAACCTGATGGAGGATTCACTGTCAGAACAGAAGGGACGGAAACAGGGGTAGAAGGAGACCTCCTCTAACCATCCTTCACTCCCCAACAATTTCGTAGGTCAGCTGCTTTCTTGAAAGAGGCCAAAAGTGACAATTATGGCCGCCTTATTACAAGCGGGCCAAGTGATCCTATTATGGTAACAAGAGTAGACCCTACTGCCAGTGACTCAATGCTGAGTGTCAGGCAGCAGTTGACTCACCTGGCAACCTTGAGGACTAATGGCCTTGGGTGCTGAAGTCTACAGGGAAGGATGATGGTCCCCAAGTGGATGAAACCACACTTGGGTCCATCTTGATGGAAGGGCAGCAGCTTCATCCATCCTGGCCTGAGGATGATGATGAGGACTTTGCGTGCCCAAAAGGGCTCGGGACCAGAAAGGGATTCGCAGAACTGGATCAGCGGTACCAGGTGTCACACTGCAGCTTGGAAAGGCCACTGAACTGTATGGTCCCCAGGACAGTCTTCATGGCCGATCGCCATGAGGATCGCCAATATTCGGATTCAGATATGGCAGAAGAAGAAGTTGCATGAAGCTGAGGAAGTGTCGGGAGGCTTAAGCTGCCGGAGAGACGAGTCCGGTTCTTATGCAAGATGCAAAGAATTTGGCCAAGAAGGACAGACCCAAGGAAAGTTGTTCCGATCCTTTTTTCAGGGGGAGCTCCCGTTCCCTCGAAGGCAGCCTAAATTGTCTGCTTCATTTCCCTAAAGTTCCAGAGATGGCGAACCTTGGCACTCCAGATGTTCTTGGACTTCAATTCCCAGAAGCCCCTGTGAATCCACACGAAGGGGTTTACTGTGATTCATCCGGCCCGCGCCGCCCTCATTGCTCCTGGAAGCGGAAGTAAAATGCGCCCGTCCGGGCGCGTTTTACTTCCGCTTCCAGGAGCAACGAGGGCGGCGCGGGCCGGATGAATCGCAGTAAGTAAACCCATCCGTGTGGATTCACGGGGGCTTATGGGAATCAAAGTCCAAGAACATCTGGAGTGCCAAGGTTCGCCTTGGCCATCACGGGTCTATACCCATGTTTCCCAACCTTTGGGATTTGGGCATCAATTCCCAGGAGCCAAAGTGAGTTCCTCCAAGCCGTTGTACTGAATGAGGCTTCTGAGGAACTGGAGTCCAAGAGCCAAAGGTTGGGAGCCACTGAGTAAACCCATTCAATTCCCAGAAGCCTCGAGTCAATTCCCCAAAGCAATGGTCAGCCAATGGACTGACTTAGGCTTCTGGGAAACTAAAGTCCTCCTGTGGGGCTTGGGCATAGTTGTCAAGTATCCCGTATTGGCCGGGAAAACCCCTTATTTTACCCTCTTTCCCGTCGTCATCCCTTATTAATTAGACTGCAATGCCCTATTGCCGCCATTGGAGGGCAGCACAGGATAAGCATAGCTGTCAAGTATCCTGTATTTGCCGGGAAAACCCTCTTTCCTGCTGTCATCCCTTATTAAATAGACTGCAATGCCCTATTGCCACCATTGGAGGGCAGCAAAGGATAAGCATAACTGTCAAGTATCCCGTATCTGCGGGGAAATTTCCCTTATTTCCAAATCCAAAACTTGACAGGTATGGGCTTGGGCCCCCACGTTGGTGAACCACTGGTCTCTATGCATTGGGGTGACGTTGGATCCAGCAGCCCTTCCAGCTTCTTCCTAAAGCAAAGGGAATTGGCTCCCCTGCTTCCTTCTGCTTCAGCCTTCCTTCAGCTTTTCAATTGGCCTCCCTTCTTCCCACGGCTGTTCCCGGGGGTCTCCCTCCCTCCCTCTGCCTGCCCCCCCCCCCCATGGGAGGAAGGGGATGCATTGGGGAATTGCCTCTGCCCTCCTTCCCTCCCTCCCCCCCACCCATTCCCAGGCTATACAAAATAATAAATATTCTGCACAACCTCCCCAGCGCCACAGCTCAAGCTCGGCTGCGGGGGGCGGGGGCGCAGTGAGGGGGCTGCCCAGTGGGCACAGTGTCCCGTGGGCACAGACACTCGTAGAAGCCATCCCTGTTGATGCAGTGACCGCCTGGGCAGAGTCCGTCCGCCTCGCTGCATTCGTCAATATCTGTGGGCGAGAAAGAGAGGGAGGATCAGGAGTTACCAGGTGGAGATGCTTCTACCTATGCAGGGGAAACTGAGGCAGGCCGAGAGCTGGCAATGGGTGGTGGAGAAGGAAGAGAAGCAAGAGCCTTGGTAACACAGGGTTAAACTGCTTTCCTGCAGCCAGAACGCTGTGAGTTCGAGCCTGATGGGGAATCAAGGTTGGCTCAGCCTTTTCCATCCTTCTGAGGTTGGTTAAGTGAGGACCCAGCATGTTGGGGGTGAGATGCTAATAACCTTGTGAACAGCACAAGTGCGATAAAGCGGTGGTATGGAAGTGTCATTGGTAATTGCTACTGCTAAAGGCCAGGGGTCAGAGTGGCAGAGGGGGTTTCGAACTCTCACCAATGCAGGCCATGCGGGTCGGGTCGAGGCGGTAGCCGCTGTGGCAGTCGCAGGTGAATCCGTCCGCCACCCGGACACAGCGCCCGTTCTCGCAACCACTCAGGATGCCGCACTCTTCGGACTGGAGGTCCCCAAAGCTTTCGAAACGTCCTGTGGGTGGGGACGGAGATGTACAGGGAGGGCAGAGTCAGAAGATGGAGCTTGCCCGTCCCATAATCAGCACCTGTGGGCCTGATCAGGCCACAGGGTTTCCATCTGACCAGACAGTGAGAAGAAACATCTCCCTTGCTCACTCTTTTCTTCCTCTGCTATATCTAAATATGGGCTATGGTCCTGGCAACCCTATAATGCAGTGTGACACCCATAGTACCACTGATCCACTTCCACGAGTCCCTTTCTGGTCCTGAGCCCTTTTGGCACGCAAAGTCCTCATCATCATCCCCAGGCCAGGATGGGTGAAGCTGCTGCCCTCCATCCAGATGGGATTCAAGTGGGACCATTTCATCCAATTGGGGACCACCACCTTTCCCTGCGGACTTTGCCAACCAACGCCGTCTGTCTGTCCTCAGGGTTGTCAGGTTAGTTAAAGCACCATCTGATGTTCTTTTCTAGCATCCCTAAAACCCATGCCTCAATTCGTGTCGGGCCATTTTAAGAAAAAGGCCACCGTTCAACAGGATCTGCAAAAATAATAAGTTTCAGCTGGCATTATGCCAGCTGTCCTACTCCGTTTGGGGTGTCCAAAGACATGGGCTACAATCCACGCAAGCTTTGACCAAATCAAACCTACTATAACCAGGGGGTTCCCAATCTAAGGCCTGTGGGCTAGATCTGGCCCACGGTGTCATTCCGCGTGGCCCTCGGCCTCACCCCTCCGGCATTCAAGAAACAAAATGTCCACCCTTTTGAAGCTGTCAGGACAAAACGGCCACCCCCCATCATGCAGGCAGTGCAAAACGGCCGTCCGGCCCTCGAAGCTTGAAATGTTTGGAAACTCTTGTACTAGACTTGCAGGTGGTAGAAGAAACTTGGTTGGTTTCTTCTTCCTCCTTGAGCAAATTCATGCTGCTGTTTCTACCGGCCATGATGAGAGTCACACACTGCAAATGCAAACTGCACTTACCGTATCCTTCACTGGCCCGTCCTGGCCGTTCAGAGTAGGGCCGTCCTCCGCTGCGTGGAGGAGGGTATTGCCAGTCCGGTTCCGGGGGGCTCCGGGGCCGATACCCGCTCCGGGCAATCTCAGCTGGGTCCTCATGCCGTGTGTCCGAGTAGGAAAGGTCCCCAAAGTCAGGGACCTCATAGGGCGACGGGCCATAGAGTGAGTCCCGAGGGAAAGGGTCATAGTCAGGGGGCTGTGGGCCCACCCGGGACATCTCCGGACTGTAAGGTAGGTACTCTCCGCCTCCGTACTCAAAAGGCAACCCCAGGCTCCCTGAACGCACTGACCCATAGCTGGGGGGCCGAAGGATGTTGCAGAGGGCTTCAAAGTCATCTGTGGGGAGGGTGGAAGCAGGAGAGGTACAGTTTCCAGTTATGGGTAGAAACTGGGAAAGGTCTGAAAGAGGTCACTCAAATGGCCAAGAGATGTTACTACTGTACGTAGAGCAGTACGACAGTGGAACCAACTGCCTCAGGGCGCACAGAAAGAGCCTCCTTGAAGTTTGAGGGGACCATCGGGCGCACCCTGGGCGGCAACCTTACCAGCTAGTCCAGGGGTGCCCAAAATATGACCCATGGGCCAGATCTGGCACCCAATGCTAATTCATCCAGCCCATGTCGCCCTTGTCGCTAACATGTCTGTATGGGCACGTTTTACTTTGTGGGCCAGATGAATTGGTATCAGGGGCTGGATCTGGCCTACAGGCCATAGTTTGGGAACCCCTGGTTTAAGCGGAGACGATGGGAGCTTGAAATCTATCTCATCCTGTTGCAAAACAGATTGCAAGGCACGTTTTACTTCCACTTCCAGTGGCAGGAGCCACACAACTAGCCCGCTGAACCACTTGACCGGCCCACGGCCCGAGAAGTTTGGCCACCTCTGGGCTAGTCTTTCTAACACTGGATCGAACCCAAAGGACTGAAGAATGAATCCACCAAAAAAAGATCTTTGCCGAGACCGCCTTAACAATGATCTCAACAAATAGTGAGGGAGTGTCTAATAGTAAGAGTATCCTGCTAGCAAACATTTGTAGCTATGCCAAATGCCCCGAGAGGTGGTGAGCATCATCCCAACACTGGAAGCATTCAAGAAAGAGTTGGACAACCCTCTTTCAGGTCTGCTTTGATTGAGAATCAGGAGTTGCTTGTCGAGTGGGCGGCAATACAAATTCAATGAATGAATGAATGAATGAATGAATCCAGCACTGAACAGGGAGTTGGACTGGATGGTCTAAAAACCAGTTCCAACTCTGTGGTTCTACGATTCTGCACCCCATGGCGCTCACAACCTTCACCTGAGCTCCTCACAGTTAGGGCTGCTTGTGCATCCCTGAAGAAGAGGTCAGTGGAAAGCCATTGGTCTGCCCAAAATAGCATGTGCCAGTTTTACAGAGGCAGATGCGCACAGCCAGAGATCCATTCTAAATCTGCTGTCGGGTCCCAGTTCCAAGCGCAAGCAGGGAGAGGCTGGTGTGGCTGGATGAATTTGCCAGCCAGATGTTCTTCCAAGATAGCCAAGCAAAAGCACAGCAATCTCTGTGGGTGGATTTCTTGTCTTTAGAGAAGCTTGGGCCGCCCTTTCTAACAGAGGTCTCCCTTGCTTGAAAGCCAGTCGTATCCAACTCTGGGGTGTGGTGCTCATCGTCATTTACAGCCCAAGAGCCAATGCTGTCTGCATTTGCAGATGTTTCTGTGTCCATGTGGCAGGCAGGACTAGATGCCAGAGCACAAGGAACGCTGTGACCTTTCCCCCAACGCAGTACCTGTTTATCTACTTGCAATTCCTTGCTAGGTTGGCAAGCAACAGGAGAACCTTAAAAAACCAACTTGGGCAGCTTGTTCAGATGGAGGGCTGCCCTGCTTCAATGTAGACCTGTGGCCACCCCACCCTCTGATGCCCAGAGAGGCACCTGCTGGCCCTATTCCTTTCCTTTCCCCTACTGAGGAGGGAGGACTTACCTGAGTCACGGGTTGGGCACAGGGCGCAATCCATGCTCCAGGCTTCCCCAAAGAGGCAGCAGCACTCGGTGTAGGTGACCTGGCGGTCCAGGCGGGGGTGGCTGCACACCAGGTCGGGCCCCACCTCCTGCCAGCAGACGGCCAGGTTCTCATCTGGGAGAGGGGAGAGAAGGAAACGGTCAATGGGGCTCCCCTGAGTAAAGTCAAGGTCGCCCTTGCTTGCAAGCCAGTTGTATCTGACTCTAGGGTTCAGTGCTCATCTCTGATTACAGCCCAAGAGCCAAAGCTGTCTGCATCTGAAGATGTTTCCGTGGCCATGTGGCAGGTATGACTAGACGGGATGCCTGCGAGTCATGCAAAATTGCTCCCAGCACATCAATGGCGTCTCAGAAGCTGAGTATGTGCCTATTAACTCCCTCCCACCCACAGTCTCAGGGAATCTCCAGTGGGAAGCTGGCAGATGGAGAAGTCCGGAGACAGAGGAGGTGAGCAGGAACTGGCAACAGGGGTGGCAGAGGAGGAAGAGGGGCGGTCACTCGCTCACCCAGGCTTTGGCTGTCATTGGGCACACAGCGGTGCTGGGAGGGGTCCAGGATCAAGGGGGCAGCGCACGAGCAGTAGTAGGATCCGATGGTGTTGATACAACGACCGCCAATACAAGGCTCCGTCTCCTCGTCAAGGCACTCGTCGTTATCTTGACCAAAGGTACAAGTGTGCAGTGTTTATCGTTCACAAGAGGTCACGAGCCAAGCCAAGCCATGTGGTAAGAGGCCAGCAGACGGAGCCCTCCCCTCGCCTGAGCCCCCCCCCCCAAAGCCCCTTGCCAGGAGGGAGGGGTGGGCAGAGGAGACCGGGGCTCACCAATGCACTCCAGATGTTGAGTCTCATAGTAGTAGCCTGTGGGGCAATAGCAGGAATAGCCGGGACTCTTGTTCACGCAGACCCCTCCTTTGCACAGCTGGTTGCTGAAGAGGGAGCACTCGTCCACATCTGGGGGGCAAGAGGGGGAAAAGCAAGGCATGGGTCAGAAAGGGGAACCCGAACCACTAATGCCCAACATGGGCCTCCATGCCCACCACCGCCATAGCTCCCTGCTTCCCAGTTTAAGCTGCCATAAGTTATGGGCAGGGCAAGCCCAACCACAAGGCAAGAGGTCCATCATGTGTCCAGCCCACCTGCAACGGCTGAAGAGGCGCTTCCCGCAACGACCGCGGCGTAGCCGTTCCCGTGGGGACAAAGGGCCTGGAACTCCGCTGGGGGGGAAAGAAGGGCCGTTAGCAACAGGCTTGACGGGAAAACCACCTGTCCAAACTGAAGCCACCCCCGTCCCTTAGGATCCGTGATGGCGAACCTTGGCACTCCAGATGTTCTTGGACTTCAGTTCCCAGAAGCCCCCGTGAATCCACACAAATGGGTTTACTGCGATTCATCCGGCCCACGCCACCCTCGTTGCTCCTGGAAGCAGAAGTAAAACGCACCCGGATGCTTAAGGCTCTTCCGGGTTAACCCTTCCTCCATACGGGTGCATTTTACTTCCGCTTCCCGGAGTGACGAGGGCGGCGTGGGCCGGATGAATTGCAGTAAACCCATTCGTGTGGACTCACAGGGGCACTTGGGAGTTGAAGTCTAAGAACATCTGGAGTGCCAAGGTTCACCATCACAGCTTGGTCTCATCCTCCCACTTATTCCACATCACTATGGGAAGAAGGAGCTAGGAGCCCATCCCAGGTCACCCTGTGTCCTCCTCTTCATGCGCCATATCCGATGGTGAATACAGGGAAACCTTGCCTTACGAACGCCTTGTCTTACAGAAAATTCACAATACAAACAGAAATCTCAAAACAAATTTGCTTTGAGCTACAAATTCTTAATGGTTTTTTTTCTGGGATGCAAAGAAGTTCCCCTATTGAATTTTTGCATTGTGTTTTGAGACATGCATTTTTTCGAGATATGGAAAACTTCAAGGCACGAATTCATTTCATTTCCCGAGGTACCACTGTATTGCCAATCCTCATGGCGATGCTGCCATGCCGATTGTCTTGGGGACCATAGAATGCAATGGCCTTCCATTTGCCTTTCTTGAATGCCTTTGGAGGGAATGGGGGCCACATGAAATGGTGCCGTGGGCCGGATCTGGACCACAGACCATAGGTTGGGAACCCTGCTCTTACCTGTCCCCGGAGACGGGCACACTTGGATGTTGCAGTCGATGCCCCACCCATGGCCGAGGCTGCAGCAACATTCCTGGCGGGTGGCATTCCAGGACAGGATGTTCTCACAAGCTTGGGCAGCGTTGGGGTCGTAGTAGCACTCGCGGCGGAGGCTGCCACTGGCCATGGGGGTTCGTGACTCGGGCCGCGAAGCATCAGGGCGCCGTGGCAAGGCTGGAGGACGCCCTGAAAAGGCAAATGAGGCTCTTTGACAGGGGTGCCCAAACTACACCCCGTGGGCCAAATCTGGCCCCTGGCCCAAATTCATCCGTCACACAACCCTTGTTGCTCCTGGAAGCGGAAGTAAAATGCACCCATACATGGTATGAGTAGGGTTTATTAACGCCGCCCCCCATTACGAATGCTGCCACCAACACGGCCGAGTCTCCCAAACCACCCCTTTCCCTCCTTCCTTCTTGCCGGCACCTGATGGAGCAACGCAGCGCCCAGTCATGGGGTCAAATTCTTCACCGGCTTGGGGGCAAATGCAGAGGAAGGAGCCCTCGACGTTCTCACAGGGTGCCGTTCCGCACACGACTTGGAGTGTCTCACACTCATTCACATCTGTGAGGAAGAGGAGGGAGGGAGGTAGAAGAGGGAGGTAAACAGAGGAAGGCATCATTCACCCCTTTCTCTTGGTCTATCTCTTGAGCACACCAGCCCTATATAAGTCCAGCCCCCTCTTTGTGCTGGGTGGTGGTGGTGGTGGTGGTGGTGGTGCATGCATTTTAGGCTGCCCCCCTCACCTAAGCAGTGTCGTCCATCCCGGGCGCTCTCATAGCCCTGGTCACAGATGCACTGGAAGGAGCCCGGCAGGTTGTGGCAGATGGCATGGGCCCCACACGAGGAACTGTTCCTGCACTCGTCCACGTCTGCAAGAGGCCACCTCCAACCACTTAGTGAGCCCTGCTTCGAGCCCCGCACACCCCCTTCCCTGCCCCCAATCAACAAACACGACAGACCCCCTTGGGTCGGACCCTGCAACCCCAAATGACGTTGGTTGCACTCCCTGGTAATCGCACTCACCCACGCAGTCTCCGCTAGCTGTGGCTTGGTAGCCGGTCTGGCAGGCAGACACGCAATGGTAGGAGCCCGGGGTGTTCTCGCAGCGCCGTTCCCCACACAGCCGGGCACCGTACTCCTGGCACTCGTTGATGTCTGAAGGGACGCCCAACAAGACGGAGGAGGACGAGGAGGAGAATAGGGTTAAAGGAGTAGAGCAGGTGTTCCCAGCCTAAGGCCTGTGGGCTGGATCCGGCCCCCAGCACCATTTCATGTGGCCCTTCCATGCCTCCAATAACATTGAAGAAACAAAATGGCCACCCCTTTGAAGCTGGTGGGACAAATAGGCCAACAACCCCCCCAAAATCAAGGCAGGGCAAAATGGCTGTCTGGCCCTCAAAGCTGACTTGAAAGAGCGTGACCCGGCCCTGCCTGGCTTGAAAAGGTTGGAAACCCCTAGAGTAGAGCTGAAGCCCTAGGGCCAGTCATGGCGAACCTTGGCACTCTAGCTGTTCTTGGACTTCAATCCCCAGAAGCCCAAGTCCTTGTGAATCCACACATACGTGCAGTAAGCCCATTCGTGTGAATTCCCAGGGATACCTGGGCTTCTGGGGATTGAAGTCCAAGAACAGCTGGAGTGCCATAGGTTCGCCATCCCAGTGCTAGACTGATGGCTCTTTGGGGGGGGGGGGTTTGTTCTCTCTTCCAGGGGCTTCGGGATGGAAACCACACTCCTCAAAGAGCTCTGGTGGCCCAGGGGTTAAAATAGCTCTTCTTCTTCATCAAGTGCCCCCCTGGCCCTTTGAGGAAGGGAAGGAAGGCCCAGGGGTTGGGACACCCGGGAGAACAAGCACGCTTCCCTACCATCTTGGCCAATAGAGACGCTGAAGGAGACTCACCCACGCAGTCACCAGCGGTGCTGGTTCGGAAGCCCGCCTGGCAATGGGCCACGCAGAGGTAAGAGCCGGGCGAGTTCTCACAGCGCTGAGTCCCGCAGAGGGCTGCCCCGTATTCCTGGCACTCGTCAATATCTGTGGGCAGAGGAGAAAGCAAGAGGACGTAGAGATTTCCCTTAGATTGGTCGTTATCAATCAATCAATCATCATCATCATCTTCTTCTTGTGCCATATCCAACTCTGGTGATCAGCCAGGAAGAGTGTCCTGGGAACCATATAATGTCTTTCCATCTGCCTTCCACACCGCAGCATGGCCCCCATAGTGCCACTGATCCAGGTCCACGAGTCACTTTTTGGTCCTGAGCCCTTTGGGCACGCAAAGTCCTCATCATCATCCCCAGGCCAGGATGGACGAAGCTGTTGCCCTCCATCAAGAAGGATCCAAGTGGGACCATTTAATCCACTTGGGGACCATCACCCTTACCTGTGGATTTCGGCACCCAAGGCCACTAGTCCTCAGGGTGGTCAGGTTTAGTCAACCACCGCCTGACGATCGGCATCGAGTCACTGGCAGTAGGGTCTACTCTATGACCATTGCATGGCCAGAGTAGAAGTAGCATCTTGGAACATTGAAAATAAATTGGCCAGAGGATGCAGGGGTTTTCCTTAGATGGGTCTGCATTTCTACAATGCTATGATTCCCCCTCCCCTCTTATTGTATGGGGTGGAAGGACAGCTCACCCCCCAAGCCCCATTTACCCAAACCAGAGACCGCCTGGCCATTTCCCAACCTCTCACCCTCGCAGGAATCTTTGCTGGGGCTGCTACGGCTGCCAGGTGGGCAGTAGCAATCGAAAGAGCCCTCTGTGTTGGCGCAGTGCCCTCCGGCACATGCGGTACCCGCCTGGCACTCATCAATGTCTGCAAAGAGGGAGGATAGAAGGAGCCAAGTCAGTCCAGCCGATGGGCCAAACTCCACTGCCCTGGGCTAGAGAAAGAGATGCCCAGTCCCACCCTGGGGATGTGTAGCCCTGGGATCCATGCCCTCCATGCCTCCAGATGCTGCTTTGACCTGCTTTCATTGCTTTGGCCATCCCTCCTGGCTACTTCACCGCCCCCTTTGCACCCTAAGGATCCTTACCCACGCAGGAGCCGCCGTTGGGGGCCGTGGCAAAGCCCTGGGCACAGAGGCAGGTGTAGGAGCCCTCCGTGTTGAGACACTCGCCCCGGGGGAAACAGAACTCCCCCTCCAGGCATTCGTTGATATCTGGGGTGAAGAAAGAGGGAGACGATGGGGGTTCGGGCCCTTCGGCAGCCATGGAGGCCAACAGAGGGTTGGCACCCAGGACTGGCACTTCTCGGGGCAGGGCGTGCGTTACCTGACATTCCTTCAAAGCCTCAGGACATGAACGCCCACTGTATCCACCCCAAGGACTCACCCACGCAAGACGACCCCGTTCCCTCGGCCCGGTACCCTCGGCTGCATTGGCATTGGTAGGAGCCCTCCGTGTTGGCGCATCGCCCTTGGGGTCCGCAGGGGGCCCCTGTTGAGCACTCGTCAATGTCTGCCAGGAAGCAAGCGGGCCGTCAGAATGGGAGGTTTGGCGGTAGAAGCCCCCCGCCCAAAAACCCCTCCCCGGAGAGCCCCGTTTCTCACCCAGGCACTGGTTCTCAGTGAGACTGGCACGGAATCCGGTGGGGCAGAGGCAGCGGTAGCCGCCGGGCACGTTCTCGCAGCGCCCGGAGCCGCAGGGTGGAGGGCTCTGTTGGCATTCGTCAACATCTGGATGGTAGAGAAAGAGATGAAAGCCACACTCACAGAAAACACAGACCGACTCTGAATCTATTTCCTGAGCTCCTCGGCTTGGCCCTGGGATCCCTAATGCTGGAGTAGGCAACACACTTTGCACATGGACAGAAACCCTCCAAAAACCCACAAGTCCTTCCCTACTCCCTTCCTCCAATTTATTACAAAAAAGAATAAATAACAGACACATATGTAACACTAAACTCCTAGATGTGCAAGATATAAGTTAAATAAAATAAAATTAATACCAACAAAATAAAAGTAACCTTAATAACACATCAACTAATGTGCTCCCACCACCACCACCACCACCACAGGGACCTTATTATCTTACCCACAAATCCTAAACAAGATTCCTCCTTTATTCCTATCCCCTATTTCCAAAATGTTGAATATCCTAGACCTGGCTTTACGCCTTTAAAAATTTAACCTATACATATTTAATGAACTCGCCCCCAAATATCTATAAAACCATTTTTCTTTATCAAACTTTTTTTTTAGTTTTAATTCACACATCAGCTTATTGTTTATAGCCATCTCCCATAATTTCTTATACCAACCCTCTGTTTAAAAAATCCATATACATTTTTTCAATGTTTAGTCATCAATCGCCTCATGGCCACTAGATTCCCAGCAGGATATGGCACACGTTCATTCATTCAATAAATACATTTTAATACCATCCATCTGCGATATTTCCCACATCTGGAAATGGTGGTACCAGAGACTTCAAACCTCCATGCTGCCCTCCATGTGCCACCTTCCTTGACATACCCACCTGCACACTGGGTCCTTTGTGGGCTGGGCTGGTAGCCAATTGGGCATGTGCAGCTGTACCCGCCTGGTACATTTTCACAATGGCCTGGCTGGCAAATATGGGGCGTCTCCAGGCATTCGTCCACATCTGGAAAAACAAAAGGCAGTGAACCTCTCTGGCCCCTCTGTTTCCTCGCCCTTCTTACCCTCCTGGGAGAAGAGGGTCCTTTCCAGCTGTTTTGGCAGGCAAGCAAGGATGCTCCGGACCTTTTGTGCTTGGAAAGGGAGGACGGGTTCTGCCTGATCAGCTTTTGGAAACGTCACTCTTTGGGATGACAAAGCGCTACAACATTGGAAGCATTTAAGAGAGAATTGGAAAGCGACCCTCGTGCCAGATCTCCCTTGATTCGGATTCCTGCATTGAGCAGGAACGGGTTGGACTAAATGGCCTCATGGGTCCCCCCTTCCAACTCAGTCAGTCTACGATTCTATGACAGGTCCCAGAAGCCTTAGACCTTGGTGCTCCAGCTGTTCTTGGACATCAATTCCCAGAACCCTTGGTGAACCCTTGGCACTCCAGCTGTTCTTGGACTTCAATTCCCAGAACCCTTGGCGAACCCTTGGCACTCCAGCTATTCTTGGACTTCAATTCCCAGAACCCTTGGTGAACCCTTGGCACTCCAGCTGTTCTTGGACATCAATTCACAGAACCCTTGGCGAAACCTTGGCACTCCAGCTGTTCTTGGACTTCAATTCCCAGAACCCTTGGTGAACCCTTGGCACTCCAGCTATTCTTGGACTTCAATTCCCAGAACCCTTGGCGAACCTTTGGCACTCCAGCTGTTCTTGGACTTCAATTCCCCGAACTCTTGGCGAACCCTTGGCACTCCAGCTGTTCTTGGACTTCAATTCCCAGAAGCCCAAGTCTCTGTGAATCCACAGGAATGGGTTTACTGCGCGTACGCAGTGGGGATTCACAGGGGACCATGAAGAACAGTTACAGGTAACTTAGGTAAGCAACCTGTCATTATAGAGCCCTGGTGGCAAAGGGGTTAAACTGCTCTACTGCAGCCAAAAGGTGGTGAGTTCAATCCCGACTGGTGAATTGAAAGCCAGTCTGTTCTGGCTTTCATCCCTAGCTGTAGCTTTCCTCCTCTATCCACCTTGCCTCAATGTTCTCTGGCATCTTTAGCCTATGTCAGTGATGGTAAACCTTGGCACTCCAGCTGATCTTGGACTTCAGTTCCCAGAAGCCCAAGTCTATGTGAATCCACACAAATGGGTTTACTGGCACTCCAGCTGATCTTGGACTTCAATTCCCAGAAGCCCAAGTCTATGTGAATCCACACAAATGTGTTTATTGGCACTCCAGCTATTCTTGGACTTCAATTCCCAGATGCCCCAGTCCCTGTGAATCCACACAAATGGATTCACAGGGACCTGGGCTTCTGGGAATTGAAGTCCAAGAACACCTGGAGTGCCAAGGTTCACCATCACTGCCTTAAATCATGGCTGGCTGGTGGGAATTCTGGGGGTTCCCATCCCAAAAAAGGTGCTTTTCAAAGGTCTGTTGCAGGACTGCAGTAATCTGGCTAGCTCTCCAGAGAAAGAGGAAGGGGCGTACGATGCTCTCACCTAGACATCCGGTCGCCGTGGGGCCCGGCTGGTAGCCGGTTGGGCAAGCACATCGGTAGGACCCTGGGATGTTCTGGCAGCGGCCCCCAGCGCATGGAGGGGGGCTTTGAGAGCACTCGTTGATGTCTGCAGGGTGGGAGAAAGATTGCTCCCAAATGCACCGATAAAAACGATATAAAGCAGATGATTTGACATTGCAAGAGTTTTAGCATTTCTCTCTCTCTGTGGTTTTGGGTGTGTCCCCTGCAAGTATGGCTGACATGGCTTTCAAAACCACCTGAACATCTCCATCGTCTGCCCACTTGAAAGGACGGGGCACAAGCCATGGCATGGAGAGGGCATGAGTACCATGGAAAGAAGGGTCTCTCTCCCCCCCCCATCCATTCCCCTGCCCCATCCTGACCCTAAAGTTCCCCATAAAAGTCCTCTCCTTGCCTTGACATTCAAAGCCAGCGGGGTCCAGCTGATAGCCGCTGGGGCAGGAACAGCGGAAGGAGCCAGGGGTGTTGTGGCAGCGCCCGTGGGCACAAGGCGGGGGTGTTTTGGCACACTCATCAATGTCTAAGGGGAGAAAGAAGGAAATGTGGGTGTGCAAAGCAGGGGTCATTGAGAGCCTAGACCCTCTTTTGCCCCAGCCCTCTTTAGTAGTACAGGGGTGAAATTGCTGTGCTGCAGCCAAAATGTTGTGAGTTCCATCCTGATGGGGATCAAGGTTGACTCAGTATCTTCCATCCTTCTAAGGCCGGTCAAATTAGTCCCCAGCATGTGAATAAGGCCAAAATGCTAATTAACTTGTGAACCTAAGTGCTAGGGGTGGTGGTGGTGGTATTGAAGTGTCAATACTCCTGCTACAGGGGGGCCTCCACCCATGCATGTTTATGCACAACGCACCCTGACACTCGGCTCCAGAAGGGTCGGCCTGGTATCCTGGCCGGCACCGGCAGCTGAAGCTGCCAATGGTGTTCTCACAGCGCCCGTTGGCACAGGGGCGAGGACTGCGCCGACACTCATCCACATCTACAAAAGGCAGAAGAAGGCAGGTCAGAGAAGAGACATTGAACCTAGATGACCAAAACGGAAAGAGGCGCATCTTGCTTTGCCACTGGAAAGAGGCCGCTGCCACATCGCCAACCTTCAGGGTGCAAGCGGCGAAAGATGCCAAGCTGGGCTGATCAAACGAGTAAACAAAATAAAATAAAGGGGGGGAAGCGCTGTGGGTCCTTAAAGCAGGGATTCTCAACCTGTGGCCCATGGGCCTGATGTGGCCCGTGGCACCATTTCATGTGGGCACCCCACCACCTCCACCACACCAGGAAGTGCCATGTGGTGGAGGAAGGGTAAAACAGCCGCCCGGCCCCCCAAAGCTGACTGAGGGAACGTGACCCATTGACACCCCCCCCCCCGCATACTTTTAAAGCCTTAAAGATTCCCTGCTGCATTTCAATGTGAGCTTTTGTGACTCAAGTCCACTTCATCAGACATAGGAGTGAGATCTCATGGCATCAATTTATGCACACCAGGTACAGAGACACACAAGGGTTGGCTGGCTTAACAGGTAAGTTTACAAATCAATGTGGCTTTTTACAACTGGTATTATAATAATAATAATAATAATAATAATAATAATAATAATAATAATAATAATAATAATAATTCTGTGTCAGAAATTATTCTGGGTTGAAAGAATTTTTTGCGGAAGAAACTCTGCTCAGGGGACGCCTGAATGTGGCTCCTTTCATGTGCCTAAGAGCTGGGGCAGAGACAGGCGCTCAATCTGTCATGCAGTACCCGGGGTGGTCCCGCCAGCTCACCCCCCAGCCCCCCAGCCCCACTCACCGATGCAGTGGGTGCCCTGAGGACTCAGCCAATAGCCACGGTCACAGACGCAGGTGTAGCCCCCCTGGCGAGGGATGCAACGCCCAGGGCCGCACACGCGGGGGCGACGCTCGCACACTCCTTGCCCAGCCTCTGGGGGGAAGAGGGGTGCCATCAGAGGGTTTCCACCCATCCCGTGCCCTCTACCTGCCCACCTTGCCCCAGCCCTATAGCCTTTGACCTTGTTCCCCAATCCAGTCGAATGACACGACTCCCTCTCTCCGTACACCCCAGAAGGGACCCCTTCCTTCCTTACCTGGTGGAGGTGGATCCAGACCAGGGGGTGGCGTGGGCATGCGCCAGGGAGGTTGGCGCCCCTGCAGAGGGGTGGGCGGTGGGGTCCAACGGACTGCAAGGGAGGAAGAGAAAGAAGGGAAAAGGGGTCAAAAGGAAACTATAGCTATAGGGGGGAGAGAGGAACCCCCGTCACCTTCTATTACTGAGCGACTGGCCAGCCGTGTCCAACTCTAGGGAGTCGGTGCTCATTCCGTTTGCAGCCAAAAAGCCAGTGCTGTCTGCTTCTGCAGATGTTTCTGTGATCAGGTGACAGGCATAACGAGGCACCAGAGTGCACGGAATGCTGTTACCTTTCCTGCCAAAGTGGTGCCTATTTATCGACTTGCAATTCCTTGCTTTCCAGCTGCTTAGGTTGGCAGGAGCTAGAGGACAGACGATGGGAGCTCACTGTCATTGCAGCACAGGACGCCGTTTACCTTCCCCACCGAAGTGGCGCCTATTTATCGACTTGCAATGTCTTGCTTTCAAACTGCTAGGTTGGCAGGAGCTGGGGCAGAGGATGGGGAACTCACTCCCATCACGCAGCACTCGGGTCTTGAACTGCTGACCTGCCGACCTTCCAGCCGTCAAGCGCACGTCTTAGCCACTAAGTCACCGTGGTCCTTACATTACATTGTTGTTTTCCAGTCGCTCAGTCGAGCCATTGTCTGCCCTGTTTAGCTGCGCAGAAGTGTACATGTTCTGTTTGATTTAGAACCAAGTTAAGACATGCTTTCTTCACCGTTTAAAGATGTTTACGATGCTAAGCATTTAACTTTTAAGTCACTTCCAAACATGACATTGGGTTGGTTCTGTTATAACATTTCTTGCCCTATTTTCTTTCATTGATACAAGAGAAGCTGTCTGAGATCCAGTGTTGTGCCAGACCCCACTGCCAAAAGACGGTGTCCTGTCGTCCACATGGAAACTGGAACACCGTGGGCACCCCTGGCATTGCCATTCAGTCCCTTCTCCAAGTCTCCAGGTGAGAGAAGGTGGCTCAGGAGTGCCACCTGGCACTCTGGCATGAGGTGGCAGAACCCCTTTCTACCAAGGCAGGGGGAGCCCAAACATCCAAAGGGCAATGGGGCAGGATGATGCCCTTTCACACCGGACACATACTGAGGGTTGGTGCTGCGGTGGTCCCTAGAAGCCTGGGTGCAGGATCCCTTCCTCCTCCTTGCTGGCGGCTGACTGGCACCCGTGGCAGGTCCTGGCCCAGGTAGCGGGTATCGTAGCGGAGGTCGGAGGCCGAGTAGTGGTAGCCGGGCCCGGCTGGGCAGATTTCTTTGAACCCCTCTGCCAGAGAAAAGAAGACCGTCCCATAAGAAGGAGAAAGGAAATAAAGGTTCCCCCCTTTCCCCACACAACTTCCTGGAGGGCACAATTGTGCCCCCCAGCACTCTCCAGTTAAATCCCTGATAGGGGACTGGTAAAAGCCTCCCTTGGCTGAAAGCCAGTCATGCCCAATTCTAGAGTTTGGTGCTCATTTCCAAAGAACCAGTGCGGACGTTTCCATGGCCATGTCTGTGACACCGGTGCACATAGAACACTGTTACCTTGCTTTCCTGCCAAAGCGGCACCTATCCATCGACTTGCAATTCCTTGCTTTCGAACTGCTAGGTTGGGCAGGAGCTAGGACAGATGATGGGTGCTCACTCCGTTATACAACACTCAGGTCACGAACTGCCGACTTGCCGACCTTCTTGGTCGTCGAGCTCAGCGTCTTAGCCCCTAAGCCACGGCGGCTGGTGAAAATGTGCAAAAAAGCACTCTGCCCATGCAACCACTTATTTAGTGTTGCTACAATGTGGTTAGAGCCCCCATTTGTCCTTGACTCTGGCTATATTGTTGACACACATCCCATCCCAAGAGATTCAAGCAGTCCCGGCTTATCAATGCTCACCTGAGCCGAAAGCAGGGCAGCGTTCGCACCCGTGACCCCAGGCTTTGCCGACGCGGCTGCAGCAGCAGATCTGTTTGGTGATGTTGCGGAGGATGGGCAGGGAGCAGCCCCCGTCTCGGAGGACACGGAAGCAGGGGCCCTTGGCCTCCGAGATGACGTGGTGAGCTGCAGGAAGAGGACAGATGAACGGAGGATAATGGGATGAGGAATACACGCACACGCACGCACACACATGCACACGCGTGCACACACGCACACACAGCCAGGCAGAGATCCCTGAGGGAAGGCATGGAGTGGCTCAGGGCCATGATGGCCAACCTTGGCACTCCAGCTGTTCTTAGACTTCAATTCCCAGAAGCCCAAGTCTCTGTGAATCCACACAAATGGGTTTACTGGCTTTGGAAGAACAAGAGAAGATGATGGGAAGGCTTGTATTGTTGTGGTGTTGTTGATAGAGTAGGAGGCAGAGAGAGAGAGAGAGGGAAAGAAAGAAAGAAAGAAAGAGAGAGAGAGAGAGAGAGACCGGGGGAGAGAGAAAAATCCTGGATTTCGACACCTTCACAAAGTCTAGGTCAGTGAGGGTGAACCTTGGCACTCCAGCTGTTCTTGGAACTTTAATTCCCAGAAGTCCAAGTCTTGAAGTCCAAGAACAGCTGGAGTGCCAGTAAACCCATTCGTGTGGATTCACAGAGACTTGGGCTTCTGGGAATTCAAGTCTAAGAACAACCATATGCGCAGTAAACCCATTTGTGTGGATTCACAAGGACTTGGGCTTCCGGGAATTGAAGTCCAAGAACAACCATATGCGCAGTAAACCCATTTGTGTGGATTCACAAGGACTTGGGCTTCTGGGAATTGAAGTCCAAGAACAACCGTATGCGCAGTAAACCCATTTGTGTGGATTCACAAGGACTTGGGCTTCTGGGAATTGAAGTCCAAGAACAACCATATGCGCAGTAAACCCATTTGTGTGGATTCACAAGGACTTGGGCTTCTGGGATTTGTGTGGATTCGCAGAGAGTTTGGCTTCGGGGATCTGAAGTCAAAGGACAATCATACGTGTGATCAACCCATCCGTGTGGATTCACAGGGACTTGCGCTTCTGGGAATTGGAGTCCAAGAACACCTGGAGTGCCATGGTTTGCCATGGCAGTCCTACCCAAGAGATGTAGGGCCGTTATGCCATCGTCCGTGTATTTTGTGGCAGGGAAGGAGGGGAAGGGGGAAACAGGAAAGAGCAGTGGGGGGGAAATGAGTGGGATATGAATGCAAGATGGGATGATGGCGTGTGGGAGTCACACACAAAAGTCCTGGAATGGGAGAGGGTAATTGCCTAATAAAAACCATATCTGAGACAGTTCTAGCCTACAAAGAGCCTTTGCATGCAAAGTCCCATTGGGAGCCAGCAGATGGCGGCACGACCCAGGCTAGACTGACCGGGACCAGCAAGGTGGGGTGGGGAATGGGGATGGGGGGATGTTTCCAAAACATGTGGATCCCATAGAGAGTCTGTGGGGTGGGTGAGGTCTCAGCCCATGGGTTGAAATGGCTGGGGTGTGTGTGTGTGCTCTGGTTCTCAGGGGTGGGGTGGGGGGCATTTCAGGGCAAAGAGCACAGAAAGAAGTGCAGTGCTCATCTCTGTTTCAAAGCCGAAGAGCCAGCGCTGTCTGCCTCTGCAGATGTTTCCCTGGTCACACGGCAGGCATGACTAGACATCAGAGTGCACAGAACGCTGTTTACCTTTCCCACCGAAGTGGTCCCTACTTGCAATTTCTCGCTTTCAAATGGCTAGGTTGGCAGGAGCTGGGACAAAGACGGGCGCTCATGCCGTCCTACAGTACTTGGGAATTGAACTGCTGAACTTCCGCCTCCCAGTCAGCCTCTTAGCCACTTGAGCCACTGCATGCAGGACTTGGGTCTTAAAACTGGTGACCTTCTGACCTTTGAGTGACAGTTGCCCAAAAATCAGAAATGATTTTATTTTTGTAGGTGAGAGATGGCTTTAGGTAAAGGTTGTCCTTGCGCTAAAGCCAGTCATATCCGACTCTAAGGTTCAGTGCTCATCTCTGCTTATAGCCAAAGAGCCAGGGCTGTCTGTGTCTGCAGACATTTCCGTGGACATGTGGCAGGCATGCCTCAACACCAAAGTGCATGGAATGCTGTTACTTTTCCCATCCAAGTGGTCCCTATTTATCTATTGCAATTTCTTGCTTTCGAAGCGCTAGGTTGGCAGGAGCTGGGACAGAGCCGGGAGCTCACTCCGTCGTGCAGTACCCAGGAATCGAACTCCGACCTTCCAGTCAGCAAGTTCAGCATCTTAACCAATTGAGCCACCCCAGGCTTTAGTGTCTAGCAAAGTGGCACCCATTCATCGAGGCCACATGGTCCCACGTCTATCCCCTCCCACCCTCCCTTTTTGGAAGCTCACAAATGCAGCTGCTCCGGGAGGAGTCCAGGATGTACCCTTCGTGGCACACGCAGGTGAAGCTGCCCCGGGTGTTGGTACACTCCCCGTTCTGGCAGAAGTTGCCCTCCTGGCACTCGTCAATATCTAGTGAGGACAAGGAGACGGAGGGTCAGAAAGGGTTGGAGGAAACAAGCCAGGTTGGGGTCAAGGGGCAAGTCTCTCTCCATTTCCATCATCCTCCCCCCCCTCTCTGGGTCCGTGGGGCGACCCAGCCCCACTTACCCACACAGGAGCCGTTCCTCCTCTGGAAACCTTTCGGGCAAGCGACTTCGTTCCTCCCCACCAGGCCTGGATTCCCTTTGGGGGGAGAGAACAGAGGGTACAAAAGGGGCCAAAAAGACCTTTGATACCCTATAGCAGGGGCGCCCAAACTATAGCCCGGGGGCTGGATCCGGATCACCATGCCAATTCATCCGGCCCACAAAGCCCTTGTTGCTCCCAGAAGTGGAAGTAAAATGCACCCATACGGGTGCATTTTACTTCCGCTTCAGGGAGCAATGAGGGCTTCGTGGGCCAGATGAATTGGCATCAGGGGTGGATCTGGCCCATGCGCCATCGTGACCGGCCCCCTGAACCATGTGACCGGCCCACAGCCCAAAAGGTTTGTGTTTGTCCGTTAAATGAATCCCCCTCCCCTCCCCTGCCTACCTACCTAGGTCACCGTTGGCGCAAGGCTGGCAGTCGTGGACACCCCAGGCAAGGCCGGTCCCTCGGCAGCAGATCTCACGGGTGCGCAGGCCGGGCAGAGGGGCGCTGCACTGAAAGAGAGAGTGCAAGAGGCAGCGAGAGATGCAAGGTTGGAACTGCCCTCCCCCTTTCCCAGCTGTGGCTTTCCCACGGAGCCCAGAGAAGCCCCAAGCAGCCAAGTGGTGAGCTTATGCTCCTGGGACTGTAGAAATGCGCAGGGTAATTTCTCTACCATCCTGTGGGTCGTAGCATCAATGTTGGTGGAAGCCATGTAACCACGCGGCAAGATTGTGCAGAATAAGGGCTGCCCCTTCCTGACCCAGAGGCCCATCATCATCTTCCTGGAGATGCAGACCAAAGCGTCCCCTCCCATCGATGTGCAAAAGCCCTTTCCTCAGGCTGGCATAGGACAGATGCATCCAAAACCCTCAATTCTTTTCCTTGTGCTGTTTCCAAGAATAACACCCAACGGCATTCCCTTCCTTCCATCCACTCTGCCTTGGACGCCTTAAACAGGGGCACATGCAACGAAATAGAAATGAAAGTTGGCCACCACAGAAATGAGGCTGCTGGGGTGACTGGAAGGGATGAGATCAGGAATGAGATTAGAAAGGAAAACAATTGGAATAGAACCCACCTTGAACTACGTCCAAAGACCGCAAACCAAGTGGTTTTGCCCATTTGGAGAGAATGCCTTGGGATTTCGTAGCCTTTGTGGAAAGAGGGGAAGGACAAAGACCACGAGGCAGACTCAGAGGAAGGTGGAGAGAGAACGTCAAAGTAGCCTTACGAGAAAGAAGAAATAGAAGGAAGAAGAAGGAAGAAAAAAGAAGATGATGATGATGATAGCCACATTACTGCTAACCCAGCCAAATCGAGCCCCCATGGACCGCCCAGGGCTTGGTCTTCTATCTTCTCCGCAGGGAGGTCTTTTTAGCTTCTGGCTGTTCTTAGGGCCCTGCAAAACCTTGCGCTTGCCCCAGGCAAGGTCTCTGTCGAGCGCTGGCAAAGGAGCCACCCTGCTCGCTTCCTGCCAAAGCCCTCTCAGCGGTGCCAAGGAAGGGGCCGCCACCCTCAGCTGTTTCCAGCCTTGGGCTCACCAGCTGCGCACGAACGCTCAGCTGTGCTTCCTGTCTGGCCGATTTGGGAACAGAGTGCGCAGCAAGCCAGGAGACCTCCATGCAGGGTGGTTTTGAGGCGGGCCAGTCTGAAAAGGAGGGGGGAATGGGATTTGGGGTTGGGATGTGGGAAGCAGAGGGGGAGGCAGTATGCAAACTCTCACAGGTGGCTGCAGGGGTTAAATTGCTGTACTGCAGCCAGAACAGTATGAGTTTGATCCTGACCAGGGCTCGAGGTTGACTCAGCATCTTCCATCCTTCTGAGGTCGGTCATATGAAGTCTCAGGATGTTAATGAGAGGCAAAAGGCTAATTAGCTGATGAACCGCCCAGAGCGTCCACTAAGTGCTATGGGGAGGTACAGAAGATTAATTGCAATTTCTTTATCCTTTCAAACATAACAATGTTCTAGTTATGTCTATTTCTAACCCTATGCTCTTCTCAAGTTCTTCTTTGGGGTCTCTGTGAATCCACGCAGGAAACCCATTCATGTGGATTCACAGGGGACTGCAGAGAAGAACAGTTACAGATAAGCAACCTGTCGTTACAGAGCCCTGGTGCTGCAGGGGTTAAATTGCTGTCCTATATCTAGAACGTTGTGAGTTTGATCCTGATGGAACAAGGTTGACTCAGCCTCTTCTATCCTTCTAAGGTCAATAAAATGAGGACCCAGAATGTTTGGGCCAATGCTAATTAACTGATGATGATGATGATGATGATGATGATGATGATGATGATGATGATGATGATTTTTTAATGTCAGAAAGTATTCTGGGTTGAAAGGATTTTTGCAGGAGAAACTCCACTCAGGGGACGCCTGAATGAGGCTCCTTTCATGTCCCCCAGAGATGGGCGCTCAAACCGTCATGCAGTACCCAGGTCTCGAACTGCCAACTTGCCGGCCTTCCAGCTAACAAGGCGAGCTTCTTAACCACTGAGCCACGGCAGCCCCTTAATTATTATTAATTAACTGATGAACTGCCAGAGTGTACGCTAAGCACAATGAGGCGGTATAAAAGTGTCCATGCTAATGCGATTAGAGCTGTTACTCCTGCAAGCAAGCCACCCCCCTCCCGTGTCCCGCCTGAGTCCCTTGGGTACCTCTCCATCCCGTAGCTGCCTGAAGCAGTAGCCGAAGCCGGAGTTCTCGCTGTAGCCACCGCCGGGGTCCCGAGGGCTACTCTGGGCCAGGATGCTGTAAAGGGCAGGGTGAGAGAGTGGGAGGGCATTGGTGTCCCCTGGCAGCAGCGGCTCATCTCTCACCCGCTCCACCCGGTGGACGGTGACCGAGGCCTCGGGCGGATGCAGGACATGGACGTCTGCCATGGAGGCCACACCTGGAGAGGGAAGGATGAGATGGAGAGGAAGCAGAAAGAAAGATGCTCCAACCTTAGACCTCGTTCTTCCACCCTCTCATTGTCCTTCACACAACCAGGTTATCCTGTTTTGGTCATAGAGTAGACCCTACTCAACACCAATTGTCAAGCAATAGTTAACTAACCTGACATCGTCGACTGCAACTCATATCCGAGAATGCATCCCCCCCCCCCCCCCAAGCAGGAAAAATGCCATTGGCATGAATTTGTTTAAGGTGGATCCCAGCTTGCCATGAAGTGACCCACATACTATGATCACAGAGCATCTCCTGCAGCATGTATGAAATAAAACATGCAGGATTTAACACCAGGACTGCGATGGACTGCCACAGCCTTGAGGATATGGACAAGGTGCGCCTTCACAGCCAATCCATCTGGCATGGCCTCTTCCGCCTCCATGACCATTGGGAATCAGAGTTCCTCCTCTGCTCATTTTGCCATTGGGCCCAATAGGATGGTTTCCAGTGGCATTCCCTCCACTGAGGGGGGCCATCACCCCACCTAAAGGGGCTCATCTGCCCGTAGCCATTGGTCCCTTTAGGGAGTCAGGTTATTTATCGCCGTCCAACACTTGGCGTTGAGTCGTTGGTTGTATGGTCTACTCCATTACCATAGCAAGATGTCCAGCCAGACCATAGTAAACCCATTTGTGTGGATTCACAGAGACTTGGGCTTCTGGGAACTGAAGTCCAAGAACAGCTGGAGTGCCAAGGTTCACCATCACGGACCTAAGGGCTCCCGTAATACATGGAGTTCTTTCTTAAGTCCAATGGATGCTTTTACAGTTCTGGATTCCCTCTTGACTCAGACGGGGATTTGGGCTAGGCAAGGGGTTCCTCTCCTTTGGGCACACCTGTCAAGTATCCCGTATTGGCCGGGATTTTCCCGTATTTTTGCGCTTGTTCCTCCCCTTTCCCGCTGCCGTCCCTTATTTTGAACAGCAGGGAAAGGGGTTACTGCGCATGCATGCCCATCGCAAAGGGGTTCCGTGCATGCACAAAGGGGTTCTGTGCATGCGCAGTAATTTCTCGTATTTTCTGGAGCTGCACTTGGGTTATCTTATGCAAACCATGGCCATCTCTTTCCTCCTGTGTTCCTCCCAACTACGCACTTCCTGGCTTGTCTCTAACAAACACTGACCTCTCACCCCTCCAACTCGGACCCCCACACCTGGTGCCCCTTCTTACCATCGCGTTCGTGGTGGTGGTTGGCGATAGGCAGGGTGTGCACAGATTTGGTGAGGGGCTGTGCTCTGCCGTCCGACTGGGTGTCTGTCTCCCGGCGCGTGGGGCTCTGCCCATGGTAGTGAGGGAGGGCTGGGATGTGGCAGAATTTGCCGGTCCAATCAGGGGGGCAAAGGCACTTGTCCTTCTTGATGCAGACTCCCCCATTCTGGCAGATGAGGGGGCAAAGGACTGCAAAGCAAAGAAAGGGCACTTAGGGGGCATCGCCACAGCTGGACAGATGTTAGGGCAAGAACAGAAATTATTCTGGGCTGAAAGGATTTTTTGCTGGAGAAACTCCACTCAGGGGACGCCCAAATTAGGCTGCTTCCATGTCCCCATGAGCTGAGACAGGGACAGGCACTCCATCCGTCATGTACCTGGGTCTCAAACTGCCGACTCGCCGGCCTTCCAGCTAACAAGGTGAGCTTCTAAACCAACTGCGCCACCACAGCCCCTACTTCTAGGGTGCCCTTTGTATGCACAGGTGCCAGGTATCTCAGCACAAAACTAGAATCCTTTTCCCCTTTGAGAAGGAAGCCACATGGGTAAAACTGGCATAGAAGGGCTGGATAATTGTTTGAAAAGACACAAACAAACTTTTTGAGGCTCTGAATGTTTGGCAAATCCATGCGACAAGCAGGAACTCGCTGCCACAATCACGTTCATTGTCTTGCTGAGCAGACCGCAAAAATTCCTCACCCTTTTGGAAGGGCAGGAAGAACAATTTATTTAACCCTGAGGGTCCTTCGGGGACCATCAATATGGGGAAAGGATCAAAAACCAATGTGGTTTACGCCAGGGAGACCAGCAGGCGACTCCCCCCCCCCCCCCCGGCCACCTCTGCCCTGCCAGTTCATGAGGAAGGAGCCAAAGGACTTCACGTTCACCCCTGGCTTTACACCGTCCCCCCTCCCTGTTCATGTCCAAAGATGCTTCCCCATTGCACGCCCTTCCCGTGCCAGGCATGTGGGGCTGGGAAGGCGCCAGGAACCTCTGGGGGAAAAAGACGGCTTGTCACACATTCCCGAGCACAAGTCAGGCAGGCCAGACAGTCTCGGTTGTTCTTGGCTGTCCCGAGTCGGTCTCTTGGGACGGTGTTTGGGGGCTGGGATGTGGAGGGAGGGTGAGGAGGGCCCGCATGGAGGCTGAGCCAGGCAGAAGTAAGCCAGCCTGGCAGAACTGGATGCAGAGGTGGAGAAAAACAGCCAAAGCAAAGCAATCACACGTCTATCCCACCCCATAACGCTTAGTACAGGGGTGCCCAAACTACGGCCCATGGCCTGGATCTGCCCCCTTCCCACCAATCCATCCGGCCCACGCTGCCCTTGCTGCTCGTGGAAGCGGAAGTAAAACATGCCCGTATGGACCTCCTGGACTTCCAGGAGCAGCAAGGGTGGCATGGGCTGGAAGAATTGGTGTCGGGGGCCGGATCCAGCTCATGGGCCGTAGTTTGGACACCCCTGGTTTAAGCAGAGAACATGGCAGCCTAAAATCTCATCCTGTTGCAAAACAGACTGCAAGGCACGTTTTACTTCCACTTCCGGTGGGAGGAACCACGTGACAGGCCCACTGAACCACATGACCGTCCCGCGGCCTGAAAAGTTTGGCTTAGTGCACTCTCTGGGTGGTTCACAAGTTAATTCGCATTTCCCCCTGCATGCTAGGGACTCATTTTACCAACCTTGGAAGGATGGAAGGCTGAATTAATCTTGAGCCCTGGTCAGGAGCGAACTCACAACCTTTGGGTTGCAGGACAGCAGCGTTGAACCGCTGCGCCCCCAAACCCCATCCAGTAAGGTGGTTTGGGCAACTTCAAGACACTTATGGGATGTTTTTGGAAAACACACCATGAACACTTTAATACATGCGTGAAGAAGTGGTCCTGAACCACGAATGCTCGTGCAACATTTTGTTCTTCTTAGTGACCCAATAAGGTATCGCCTTTTCCCTGCATCTTTACAATTTGGATATGGATCACATGGCTCATCTTCCTTGCTTGCCTTTGGACAACATGGTGGGTGCCCTAGGGAGCATCAAAAGACATGCGCGCGCACACAATGCAAGGGAAGGGGCCAGAATTTCACCTCCACTGGAAGGGAAAGAGGTATTGAGAGGGGATAGGATGATACAGCACTCTTCGAATGCCTGGAAGATAATGCTAAAGAGGAAGGGCAGGATCAGTTCTCCATCATCAAAGAGAGCAGGAGGTGTAAGAACAGGCTCAAACAAAAGGAAGCCAGGTACAGGCTGAACATCAGGGGAAACCTCTTAATGGTTAGAGCGGCACAACAGCAGAACCACAGCCATGAGAGGTGAATGAGCGCTCCAGCACTGGAAGCATCCAAAAGAGAATTGGAAAGCAACCATCTGTCAGATCTGTTTTGATTCAGATTCCTGGACTCCATGGCCTAAATCAGGAGTCTTCAACCCTTTAAAGCCGGGGGCCGGTCACACTCCCTCAGACAGCTTTGGGGGCCGGACGACTATTTTGCCCTTCCTCCACCACATGGCGCTTCCTGGTGTGGTGGAGGCTGTGGGGTGCGGGCACATGAAATGGTGTCGTGGGCTGCATCAGGCCCACAGTCCGTAGGTTGAGAATCCCTGACCGAAATGGTTCCTTCCAACTCAGTCATCATACGATTCTATGATTTCATGAGGATGTGTTGTTACGGGCGCGTTTTCCTTCTACTTCTGGGAGTGACGAGGGCAGCGCGGGCCAGATGAATCGCAGTAAAACCATTCATGTGGATTCACAGGGTACTTGGGCTTCTGGGAATTGAAGTCTAAGAACATCTGGAGTGTCAAGGTTCGCCATCATGGCCCTAAGCTGTCCGAGGGAGCGTGACCCGGCCCCCAGGCTAAAAAGGTTGAGAACTCCTGCTCTACGATGTTGACTCTGCCCCAGTTATGGGGCAGGGGGTGGGTGGGCTGCCAGGTTTGTCTTTCAGGCCAGAGAGCCTGACTGCCCCAGAGAGATGGAGCCATTGAGCATGGGAAGCTAATGGTCCGTCTGCACTTCCCCGTTCTGCGCACCCACCCGCCCACACAAGGCCTGGATAATGTCAAGTGGAACAAACAACACAACTGTGAAAAAGGGTGTGTCGTGAAAGCATCTTCCCACCTCACCCCTAAACCATTCGCGATGAATCTCTAACTTGGGATCCCAAGCAGGGGGTGGATGGGGGTGGGCTGGCTTTTGCTAGAGATCCCCCTCCCCAATCCTGTCCTCAAGATTGGGGGTGGAAGCCAGATGACCCTCCTACGGCTCCCCCCCCGCCTGCCCAAAGCAGCTGGTCACATCTGGCTATGGCACGATGCCAGCCTCCTGCTTATGCATCCAGTTCCCAGCTCTGGTCCTGAAGGAGGTTTTGGCCGGATCCGGGTTTCGGAAGAAAGCCCAAGACGATGCAAGAAGGAAGAAGAGGAGGGGGTCGTCAGGGTATCACAGATGGAACGGGACAGCCGTCCTTCCCCAAACAGCTGCCAGGATGGGTCTCCATATTAGGTCGCTGTTGCTCAAAAGCCAGTCATATCCGACTCTAGGGTTCAGTGCTCATCTCTGCTTATAGCCAAAGAGCCAGCGGTGTCTGCGTCTGCAGACGTTTCCAAGGACACGTGGCAGGCATGCCTCAACACCGGAGTGCACAGAACGCTGTTTAACTTCCCACTGAAGTGGTCCCTATTTATCTATTTGCCATTTCTTGCTTTTGAACTGCTAGGCTGGCAGGAGCTGGGACAGAGACCAGAGCTCACTCTGTCATGCAGTACTCGGGAATCGAACTCTGACCTTCCAGTGAGGGAGTTCAGCATCTTAACCACTTGAGCCACCACAGTCTGTCTCCATATTATCAAGAGCAATTAGACTTCTATACTGCCCCATCGTGCTTAATGCACTCTCTGGGCAGTTCATAAGTTAATTAATATCCCCCCCCCCCCCCACATGCTGGGGACTTATTTGGCCTACCACAGAAGGATGGAACAGGCTGAATCAACCTAGATCCCCATCAGGATCAAACTCACAGCATTTGAGTTGCAGCACAGCAGTTTAACCCCTGCACCACCGGGGTTCTATAAAGACAGGTTGCTCACCTGTAACTGCTCTTCTTCTTCGTGGTCCCCTGTGAATCCACTTGAATGGGTTTACTGTGCAATAAACCCGTTTGTGTGGATTCACAGAGACCACAAAGAGCAACTTGACAGAGCATAGGGGCAGAAATAGACACTGAAGATAACCCATAATTAGAACATTGTTACATCCAATGAGGATATAGCAATTACACTGATATACCCATCCCACAGCATTTAGTACATTCTCTGAGCAGTTTACAGGTAATTAGCATTTTGCCTTCATTAATATTCTGGGGACTCATTTCACCAACCTCGGAAGGATAGAAGGCTGAGTCAACATTGTGTCCCAGTCAGGATCAAACTCACAACGTTCTGGCTGCAGGACAGCAGTTTAACCAAAACACCACCGCACCATCCTGGAAAGCTGGAGTGGGCAGGGAAAGGAAAAGGCCACTGACACCCCACCCCACCACATCTCCCCACTTCACGCAAGATGTTGCCTAACAGTCCCCCCCCCCCCCTTTCCAGGGCTCTGGACCTGACCATCCAAGTACATGCGTGGTACGACAGGGATCCTGTCAATGCACTGGAATGCACTGGCATGTTAATGCCACGACCCCTTCCACGTGCCTTAATCTAGACCCTCATGTCTTTACATGTGCCCATAGGCATTTAGCCTAGCAATCACACTTACACAACACCCCATAGCATTTAGTGCACTCTCTGGACTGTTCACAAAATAATTCACATTTTTGGCCCCAACATGTAGGGTCCACATCTGACCGACCTTGGAAGTATGGAAGAGTCTGAGTCAACCTGGATCCCCATCAGGATTGAACTCACAACATTCTGGCTAGAGTACAGCAGTTCAACCCAGGAGTTCTCAAGCTTTTGAAGCTGTGGCCCGGGTCACGCTCCCTCAGACAGCTTCGGGGGCCAGACGGCCATTTTGCCCTTCCTCCACCACATGGCACTTCCTGGTGTGGTAGAGGGCCACATGAAATTGTGCCATGGGCCACATCCAGCCCTTAGGCCACAGGTTGAGAACCCCTGGTTTAACCCCTGTGCCACCAGGGCTATATAATGACAGGTTGGTTTCTGTTAACTATTGTTCTTCTTTGTGGTCCTTCGTGTGCAAGTGAACCCATTCATGCAGATTTACAGAGGACCATGAAGAAGAACATGACAGAGCACAGGGCAGAAAGAGACATTGTAGATAGCCCATCATTTTTTAGAACACTGTTCAATTTAACAAGGATTGCTAGATTTAAAAATTGTTATATTTAACAAGCATCATGCAACCAACCACTTGTCGGGGACCCTAGAACATTGATGGTGAACCTTGGCACTCCAGGTGTTCCTGGACTTCAATTCCCAGAAGCCCAAGTTTCTATGAATCCACATGAATGGGTTTACTGCACGCACGTAAACCCATTTGTGTGGATTCGCAGAGACTTGAACTTCTGGGAATTGAAGTTCAAGAACACCCAGAGTGCCAAGGTTTGCCATCAATGTTCTAGGGCCCCTGACAAGTGGTTGGTGCCAAGGTTCGCCATCACTGCCCTAGAAGATGCCAAGTGGCATCCCAGCCACCCTACCTCGGAGGGAAGATATTCCCTTGCAGGGCAGAAGATTGGTTTGGGGAGACAGACAGGACAACAGGAGTGAGGTGTTTGGGGGTGGGGTGGGGGTGGGGGTCCCCTCTCTCAACCCACAACACCCCAATACTCACAGACACGGAATCCGGGTGCCCCTTCGGCCGGCCGGGCATTCTCCCCGCTGTACAAGGTGGTGACGTTCCCATGCTCACACTGGTTGGTGCAATGCCCGTCCCTGCAGCGCACACGGCAGATCATGGGGGTGAAGCGGACTTTGACCCGCTGGGCATCTCCCCCGGGCAGAGGGCACCGGCCGGGCCAGAGGAAGGCCAGGGCGAGCAGGAGGGCAAAGGGGTGGCCGTGGCCAGGCCGTCGGGTGCCGTCCAGCCCCATGATGGCAAGCCGGCGCACGGAGCAGAGAGGACGCCCCCGGCAGGCGGAACGAGACCCCGTCGACGGGACCCACCGCCAATTGAAAGCAGCGAGCTGGGCAGCGTGTGGGGTGTGGGGCGGAGGTGGGGCGGCTCGGTGGGTGGGCAGCACGCCAAAGCCAATGTTTACCAGGGACCCCGGCTGGGAATGTGGACTCTTTCCCCCTCCCGGCTGCAAGACCTTCCTCGCTCCGGAGGGCGCTTCTGGGCCCCCCACACGCTCCGGTCCCGGATCGGGGTGCTTCTCCCCCAAACTCTGCCCCACCAAGTCCCACGAGCCGCCCTTCCTGCGCGCGTCCACTCAGGCGGCGCCGGGCCAAGAGGTGTCATTTTGTGGAGCGCACACGCCCTGCGGCGCACCAGAGAGCCCTCCCCCTTCCCTCCCCCCCCCAGTCCCCAAAAAGTTTCCTCTCCCTCACTCCTGATGCACTTGTTGCAGGCTGTGCAGTCGGGGGGGGGGGACACACCGCTCCCCCCCCATGTACTGCACCCACCTTGCCTGTCCTGCAAATCCCCACCTTTCCATCGCCAAAGGTATGGGGGCTGAGACCTAGTCCCGTGCCTTCCCCAATTTGGGGGGTAGGGGGTGTTGTCTGTTTCTTGTCCCCCTCCTCTTCCTCCCCACCGATTTTGAGGAGTGGGAAGGAAAGCAAGAGCCCACCCCCATCCCCACCCCCAATTCTCTCCCTGATTTTGCTCTCCGTCCTTCCTGCCTGTCTGGAAGCCCCCTCCTCAAAAGCCCATCCCTATCTTAGATTTGAAGTCCAACACACTTTTCTCATTGCAAAGTGGGGGGGGGGGTCATAGACGTTTCTTCCTCTCCTCCCCTCTTCTTTTCTCTCTCCCCCCCCTTCAGCCTAAGGCTGGATCGACTCTGAGCAACTTTGTCTTGGACGCTGGCCAGCTCTCAGCTCTTCCGGCTGGGCCAGCTGTTTCCAGCTGAAGAGTGTGGACCTTGCTCCCCGCCTTCCTCCCCCCCCAAAAAAAATCCTAAATCTAGCAACCACAGGTGGGTGGAAACAGGGCAAACCTATATGGCCAAGGGAGGGAAGAGTCAGCCCCTACTATCCCACTCACACACACCTGAAATGATCCCCTGCCCTAAAGAGAATGCTCTCAGCCCCCGTCCCAAATCTCTCTGTCTTCCGCCTCATAGAACAGGCTTCCTCAACCTTGGCTCTCCAGCTGTTCTTGGACTTCAATCCCCAGAAGCCCTGATCTGCAGGAGTGCTGGTTCAGGCTTCTGGGAATTGAAGTCCAAGAACAGCTGGAGCGCCAAGGTTGGCCATCACTGAACTAGGGTCTTCTAGCTCATATAAGTCTTCCAACCTGGCTCTCCAGATGTTCTTCGACTTCAATTTTCAGAAGCCCTGATCTTCAGGAGTGCTGACTTGGGCTTCTGGAGCGCCAAGGTTGGCCATCACTGACCTAGGGTCTTCTAGCTCATATAGGTCTTCCAACCTGGCTCTCCAGATGTTCTTGGACTTCAATTCCCAGAAGCCCTGATCTGCAGGAGTGCTGGTTCAGGCTTCTGGGAATTGAAGTCCAAGAACAGCTGGAGCGCCAAGGTTGGCCATCACTGACCTCGGGTCTTCTAGCTCATATAAGTCTTCCAACCTGGCTCTCCAGATGTTCTTGGACTTCAATTCTCAGAAGCCCTGATCTTCAGGAGTGCTGACTTGGGCTTCTGGGAATTGAAGTCCAAGAACAGCTGGAGCGCCAAGGTTGGCCATCACTGACCTAGGGTCTTCTAGCTCATATAAGTCTTCCAACCTGGCTCTCCAGATGTTCTTGGACTTCAATTCCCAGAAGCCCTAATCATCAGGAATGAATAATAATAACAACAGCTGGAGGGCCAAGGTTGAGGAAGCCTGCCATAGGTAAAGGTAAAGGTCACCCTTGCTCGAAAGCTAGTCGTATCTGACTCTAGGGTTCAGTGCTGATCCCTGTTTATAGCTAAAGAGCCAGCACTGTCTGCATCTGCAGATGTTTCCATGGACATGTGCCAGGCATGCCTTGACACCATACATGGAATGCTGGTTACCTTCCCACCGAAGTGGTCCCTATTTATCTATTTGCAATTTCTTGCTTTCGAACGGCTAGGTTGGTGGGAGATGGGACAGAGATGCAGTGCCCAGGAATCGAACTCTGACCATCCAGTCAGCGAGTTCAGCATCTTAACCACTTGAGCCACCGCAGTCCCTCAAACCTGCCATAGAAAAACCAAATTAGACGATGGAGGTAGGAGCTCACTGGGCCAGGAACAACATGAGAAGAGGAGATGAGATGGCTGAGGAACTCAACCTCCCCTGCGTCACTTGGAGGACCGTGAAGAGGGAGTCCCTCAATGCAAGGCCAACAGGTTCAAGTGGGGGCTGATGGCGGACAACAACATGCTGTGTGAATGTGGAGAGAGACAGAACCCATGGGCTCATTTGATGGTCTGCCGATGACTGCCAGAAAGAGGCACCAAGAAAGTTTGGCCAACGACAAAGCCAGGAAAGTGGCTTCATTTTGGCAGTCTAGGGTCTGATCGGGACGCGAAAGAAGAAGACAATCCCCTAGGAAACAATTGCCTTGTTTTTGACTGTGAGGAACATCTGGGGAGGTGGCGGTGGCGGCAGGGAAACAGTTTCTGGGACCTCTTTCCTGTGCAACTCTACAAAATGGTGTGCAAAATGCTCCTTCACCCTCTCTCTTCTCACCAAGACAGCGGTGGAAAGCACGCCAAGACAGCCCAAGGAGGTGGGGTTTCCGGATGGCCCCTCTGGGGAGGAAACAAGACCGTGGGCGGTGTGTTGAGTAGGGGGGGGGGGAGAGAAATAGTGTGATGAAAAAGCAGACCTCCCCCCCCCCCCACCGCTGGGTCCCTCCCCATCTTCTCTCTCTCATCTCAGCCCAGACTGACATCATCTGGAAGAAGCCGGCCAGGGGTGGGGGTGGGGTGCTTGGGACAATCGCAGGATCCAGGCTAGGGAAAAGGGGGGGGGGGATTGTGCTGGACATGGGAATGCGCCTAAAAAGTGGAATTAATGGAAAGAAGAGGAGGAGGAGAAGAAGAGGAGGAGGAGGAGAAGACTACGACAACAACAATGACACATCTCCTGGGAAGAGGATTTAGTAATAGCCATTACACTTCTATACCCCCGCTCCATAGTACTCTGGCAGGTTCACAAGTTAGTTAACATTTTGCCCCCAACTTTCTGGGCATTCATTGGAAGGATGGAAGGATGAGTCAACCCTGAGCCCTGGTCAAAATCAAACTCACAACCTTTTAGTTGCAGTACAGCAGTTTTAACCCCTGTGCATGCCAGGGTACAAAGAAAGAGCCTCCTCGAAAATTTGTGTCATCTTTTAACCACAACCGGGCATAATGCTCTGGTAACAACAGCCTTGTGTTGCCGGCTCATCTTTCTCACACTAGGTCAGGCCAAAGGAACTGCAGAATGGACTCACCCAAAGGTTGTTTCGTTTTCCAGTTTCGGGGCTGGCCCAGACACGGAAGAAGAAGGACCGGCCCGTCGGCACCAGAGCCTTTCCTTAGCAGAGTGGCACCCCCACCCTCTTTAAACTCTCCTAAGTCCAACCCCGTCCCCCCAACACCATAGGCCTTGCCCCTCACCCTGGACCCTGTACCATGGGGCCTTCGTGTGGCTGGAGGGGCATTGCTACTGCCGTTGGGTTGGGAGGCCAGGTACTGCGCCAGGATTGTGGCCATCTTCCCGGATGGGTTCAAAGCCTTTCGCCTCTGCAGCACAACCCGGAGTTCAGCCAGCCTGCGAGGAAGAGAGTGACGCTCAAATCAATGACCTACTCTGTAGATCCAATTCCTTGCAACCTTAGAGTGTCCCTTGCCGAAATCCTGCCCTTAAACCAACCTAAGGTCTGCCTTGCTTGAAAGCCAGTCATGTCCGACTCTAGGGTCCGGTGATCATCTCTGTTTATAACCAAAGAGCCAGTGCTGTCTGTGTCTGCAGACATTCCCATGGACATGTGGCAGGCAGGACTAGACACCGGAGTGCACCTTTGTACCTTCCCGCAGAAGTGGTCCCTCTTTATCTACTTGCAATGCCTTGCTTTTGAATTGCTAGGTAGGCAGGAGCTGGGACAGACAATGGGCGTTCACTCCATCGTGTGGCACTCAGGTCTCAAACTGCTAACTTGTCAACCTTCTGGTCGTAAAGTTCAGCGTCTTAAGCCCCCACAGTGCAGTCTGGTGTGACCAACCCAAAGGGCCTTCCAAACCTATCTATCCATCCGCCCCTCAATCTCATTGTTCTGCTTCTGTCTTTCATGGTCAAAGAAGAGAGAGAAAGGTTTTCCCCCCCAGAATCGGCAGCACTGGACATTTCCCCAGATTGGTTTATCAATTGGTCACTCTGAAAAGTCTCCAAGGCTCTTCGGTCCTCAGCAATTTTCGAGACCACAACAGGACTCGTGGTTATTCTCCCTTGGCCAAAGCTACATAAAACGTTTTCGGGATGTGCCAAATCATTACGACCTGCTGGCTTGACTCGGTGAGAAACCTTTTCCATTTGCAACAGCCAAGCTGATTTCTCTCCAGCAAGGCTTATCCTTCTAGGCCATTGATGGCCAACCTTGGCACTCCAGATGTTCTTGGACTTCAATTCCCTGCAGCTCTGATCAGCAGGAGTGCTGCCTTGGGCTTCTGGGAATTGAAGTCCAAGAACACAACTGGAGTGCCCAAGGCTCGCCATCACTGTTCTAGGTGCTGTATAGTTCTTGCATTGATGTTCCCCAATAATTTATCTGGAGTTCCATGTCGAATTTCCTGCATTCCCCACCTTGCCCTAGATCTCTGTTTTGTGGGCTAATATTTAGTCTGAAATAGCTCACGACAGGTACGGGGCTCAGCCTCAGAAATTTGGAGGATTTTGGAAATAATCGCTTAGAAAGAAATAAGAAAGAAATAATTATTATAATGGCACCAGCCATGAGATTATTTTATTGTGAAAAGATGGAATAAAGACTGTGGGTTTGAGTTGGATGGCTGGTTTAAAGAACTATGGAATATAGCAGTAAATGATCGATTGACATTGGAATTAAATTTTAAAAAGGAACTAACAAAAAGAAATGATTTTAAAGAGGTCTGGGGAGAATTTATCGAGTGTGTCCTAATTAAACACATGCACACACATGTTGTTATTATTGTAGTTGTAATTATGTATATATACATATACAAGCATAAAAGCAGCCCATGTAGCCACACCTCTGGCTCAAAGGCAGACTAGCAAAAAAGTTGCATGTTTTCATGTAAATAATCCTCAATTGCTAAGTTTGTTACAAGCCCACAAGCAAATGCTCTCCAAGCTCTGGCAAATATTATGTCATTTGTTAGTCAGCTCCAAAACATCCTTCATTGTTTCTCGCTTTGTTTGTTTGTTTGCAACATTTTCCAGTTGAACCGACCCCCCCATTCCAAGTAGCCAATACAATGGGGGTGTGTGGGGTGGGAATTAAACACAAATTAAGGGGTTCCCTTTGGGATGTTTGTGTGGAGAGGTAAGGAGAAAGCCAGGATCCCACCCACCCGTCTCCTCCCAGTGTCTCCCACTCACGTCAAAGGCTGCCAGCGAACGGCCACCGCTTTCTTGGTAGCCCCGGGACGCTGTGAGGTTGCCGGAGTAGGAGCGATGGGGGTCGTTGTGGTCGTGATAGCGGAGTATTCGCAGCGAGGTCCCGTGAATCCTGAGCGGCAGGTACATTGCTGAGGAGCTTTGCACTGGCCTCCGTGCTTGCAGCGTGGGGTGCAGAGGGCTGAGAGGAGAAAGCACGGGTCAAGCACATCAAAGAACACCAAGATCTCTGCGCCTGGCAATGGATTGCAGTGCGACAGACTGGCGCAGTTCACCACACAACTGCTAGACAAGCATTCAGGAGGCTTCGAGTTTGACTCCTGACCTCAGAGGCTCTAAAGATTTTTTTTGCATTGACCCCCTTTCTGCTGGTCTGAAATGTCCGCCCTAGGCTAGATGGAGGAACGGTCAGCTGGCCTGGGGCTACACAGGTTGCTGCCAGTGAAGAGGTAGAGAGGGAGGTGACCTTTTAAGAAGTAGATTCATTTGGTTGTCCAGTCGGACAGCCAAGTCCGACCCTTTGTGATCCCACGAACGAATGATCCACCGCATGCCAGGCTCCTGTCTGCCATCCTCCATAGCCCGCCCAGATCTACGCCCACTGCATCAATGATTCCATCTCGCCACCTCATCCTCTGCTGTCCCCTTCTCCTTTTGCCTTTTATCTTTCCTAGCATCGGGTCCTTCTCCAGTGAGTCTTCTCTTCTCATTTGGTGGCCAAACCTGAGCTTCAGCTTCATTATCAGTCCTTCCAAGGTGGATTTTCTTCAGGATGGACTGATGTGATCTCCTTGTGGTCCAGGGGACTTTCAAGAGTCTCCTCCGACACCACAGAGGTCAAAGGCGTCTATTCTTCTTCTGCGCTCAGCCTTCCTTAGGGTCCAGCTCTCACAGCCATACATGACTCCTGGGAAGACCATTGCTTTGACTATGCAGATTTTTGTTGGCAGGGTGATGTCTCCATTTTTTTATTATGCTGCCTAGGTTTCTCATAGCTTGCCACCCAAGAAATATGTGTCTTTTTATTTCATTGCCGCATTCCCCACCTGCAGGGATCTTGGATCCCAAGAAGGTAAAGTCTGTCACCTCTTCCATTTCTCCCCCTTCTATTTGCCAGGGAGTGATGGGTCCAGATGCCATGATCTAGGTTTTTTTTTATGTTGAGTTTATACCACCACCACCCCCTTGACCCAGAGGAAAGCAACAGGAAAAGGAATGACATTTGGGATACAATCTGCTGCTGCCACCTGCAGACCAAAGTTGGGCCATGCAAGACAGCTTAAGACAGGGGTTCTCAACCTTTTCAAGCCGAGGGCCGGGTCACGCTCCCTCAAACAGCATTGGGGGTTGGACGACCATTTTGCCCTGCCTGCTACACATGGCACTTTTGGGTGTGGAGGAGGCAGTGGGAGGCCACATGAAATGGTGTTGTGGGCCACATCCCACCCCTAGGCCATAGGTTGAGAACCCCTGGCATAAGGAATCAGGGAGGGAGAGGAATTCTCCTGCTGGCAGGGGGCCACCCATGGCTCTCTCTTGCAGCTGAAAGACCCATAGGATAAAGGAATAATGCAACAGCCCCACCTCTACACACACCCATTAGACTTCCCTTCCTTCCAAAGGGGACTTTACCTTTGGTGCATTTGCCAGTCTTGGGCGCAAGGGACCAGCCAGGGCAGCAGACTTCCCCACAGGTGTTGGGTCTGTAAAAGAAGAGAAGCATATGGAGGGGTGGATGAAGAAGGAAGATCTCTCCATCTCAGGGGTGCCCAAACTTTTTGGGCTGCAGGCCAGCCACATTTCAGCGGGCCGGCACCTGGTTCCACCTGAAGCGGAAATAAATAAAGCCTGCCTTGCAATCTGTTTTGCAACAGGATGAGATAGATTTTTTAGGCTGCCATTTTCTCTGCTTAAACCAGGTTGCCCAAACTATGGCCCGCAGGACGTATCTGGCCCCTGGCACCAATTCATCCAGTCCCCACAGCCCTTGTCACTCCCGTATGGGCGCATTTTATTTCCACTTCCAGGAGCAACTAGGGCAGTGTGGGCTGGATGAATGGGCATTGTGGGCCAGATCTGGCCCATGGGGCATAGTTTGGGCACCCGTGTTCTGTCACACAAACACATACAGAGTGGTGCGAACTGGACAGGCAGAGTAGAGGCCTGGGAATGACTTTGTTGTTGTTAAATCTCACAGTCGAGGGCAAACCTTTGCGACCCTATGGACTACCGCACACCAGGCTCCTCAGTCCTCTGCCATCTACGCCCACTGTGTCAACAATGCTGTCTAAGCATCTCCTCCACCTCCTTTCGCCTTCCATCTTTCCTAGCATCAGGGGCTTCTCCTCACTTCTCATTTGGTGGGCAAAGTATCTGAGTGCCTTCTTCAGCATCTGTTCTTCCAAGGAGCAGAATCAGGGTTGATTTCCCACACAGCGATCCTGGAGGCAACAGCTTGGCATTAGAGCTAAATGTCAGGCAAATCTCAAAATGCTAATCAAATGGGCCTGATTCGGATTGATCTCTATAAGCATCGGATCAAAAGCAAAGCAACTGAATTCAATTCTGCCATGGAGCTAAATGAATTGACAAATCCACGAATGGGCTGCAAATAGTTTTTATCCTTCTAGGTCTATGGCCATGATGCAAACGTTCGAAAACCACCTATGGGAAATTTGTCAGGTTTACTTCTTTCTTGCATCGCCCTTGGCACCCGAAGGGGGTAAAAAGAGGAAGAAAAGGCTTCTTTCTTTCCTATCTTTCATGTCTCTTGATTCTGTGCAAAATCAAGAAGTTTTAATCATTTGGGTTTTTCCAATGCAAACTTGGTTTGGATCTAAGGCACGAAGCGAACTAAATGGCTGGCAAATTGCCATTCCAAACTGATTTAGGAATAAGGATACTTTAAGGCACGGTTCCAACAACCTTTGGCTTTGGGACGTCCGTTCCCAAAAGCCTAAGTCAGTCCATTGGTTGATCAGTGGCGCTTTGGGGAATTGAAGTCCAAAAACCAAAGATTGGGGAACACTGCTCTGTGAATCCACACAAATGGGTTTAATGCGCTTATGCCCCGAAACCCATTCGTGTGGATTCACAGAGCAGTGTTTCCCAAATTTTGGTTCTTGGACTTCCATTCCCAGAAGTCTCAGTCAGAACATTGGCTGATCAGTGTTTTTGGGGAATTGGCTTAGGCTTCTGGGAACTGACGTCCAAAACCCAAAGGTTGGGGACCACTGCTTTAAGGCATCCTGATCTTGCAAACTAAATCAGGGGAACTGGACGCCACATAACTCCTGTGGTTTTGTCTAGGGTGCCTCCCCCCCACCCAAAGTCAGCTGAATTCTCCGGTGGCAGAGAATTCCACAGCCCAGATCTGCCGCAATGAAAACAAAGGCTTCTTTTCACCTCTCCAAATGCGCCGGCTTCCATGGATGACCCCACCGGATTCTAGGATTACGATTAAGTCAGGAGAAAAGCCTCTCACGGTCTCTCTCCTTTCCCCACATCTGTTCAGAAACAGGGCTGGTCCTCCACTCAAACCAGAAAGTGCTTTCATGGCCCACGTCCCCCCCCCCCCATCCAACCCACCTCCACACTGTCCAGGCTCCTCTCCCCCCCCCCCACCTCCAATATCTAATTCCTGACATTCTTGCTCCAACCAGAACTTGAGTTCCTAAGTAGATTTGCAGCCCCGTGGATAGAATAATGTTTCTCGGGGTCTCTGCAAAACAAAGGCTGGAGAAAGGTTAGAGGAGTAAGAAGGCCCCAAGGATTGGGGGGAGGGAGGAATAGACCCCCAACATCTGCCTGTTCTGCTTCAGGAGTTTCAGCCTGAGCATCTGCAGAAGGGACACTGAGGCCTGAGCCTAGGCCTGTGATGGTGAATTTTGGCACCTCAGCTGTTCTTGAACTTCAATTCCCAGGAGCCCATGTCTCTGTGAACCCACACAAATGGATTTACGTGCAGTAAACCCATTCATGTGGATTCACAGAGACATGGGCTTCTGGGAATTGGAGTTCAAGAACAGCTAGAGTGCCAAGGTTTGCTATCACTGTCCTCGGTCCTTAAGGAGATAGAGACGCCACCATATCCTTGCTCGGAAGACCTAGGGCAGAGATTACCCCATAGATCTGAATGCCCCACACATCTAGACTCCTGAGTCATCTGTAGCCAAGATTTTATTTTTGAGCTGTCCTCCAGTGTTGCACGATGGAGTGAGTTCCTGTCGTCTGTCCCAGCTCCTGCCAACTGGGCAGTTTGAAAGCAAGAAACTGGAAGTAGACAAATAGGTACAGCTTTCGTGAGAAAGATAACAGTGTTCCGTGCACTCTGGTGTCTAGTCATGCCTGCCACATGACCATGGAAACATCTGCAGACACAGACAGCACTGGCTCTTTGGCACCATATGAGCACCATAACCCTAGAGTCGGATACGACTGGCTTTCAAGCAAGGGAGACCTTGACTGAAACATTTCTAAGCATGCACAAAGTTCCTTTCCAACACAATGAGCATTGGGTAGAAAGTTCCTAAATCACAAGGTGTTGTGCAACTCTACAATCCTGACAGGGATCCAGGTTGACTCATTCTCTTCCATCCTTCTGAGTCCCCAGCATGTTGTGTGTGTTTGTGTGTGTGTGTGTGTGGGATGCTAATTACTCTGTGTATGACTTACAGAGTGCACTAATTGCTATGGGGGCAGATATATCAATGCAACTGCTTTGCTTTAGAACAGGGCTGCCCAAATGACAGCCTGTGGGACCGATCTGGCCCCCGACACCAATTCATCCGGCCCACGCCAACCTTGTCGCGTTTTACTTCCATTTCTGGGAGCGACAAGTGTGGCGTGGGCCAGATGAATTGGTGTCAGGGGCTGGATCGGGCCCACAGGCTGTAGTTTGGGCACCACTAGCTTAAGCAGAGAAAATGGCAGCTTAAAATCTATCTCATCCTGTTGCAAAACAGATTGCAAGGCGCGTTTTGCTTCTGCTTCCAGTGGGAGGAACCACGTGACCGGCCTGCTGAACCAAGTGACTGACCCACAGCCTGAAAGGTTTGGGCACCCCTGCTTTAGAAGGAGGTCCACCTGCCAAGCCACCCTTTGCATCTGATGCCCCCAAGAGTGGGCCTCAAAGGAACAGATGGAGGTTCCCAGGGGTGGGGCGGGGGTCAAAAGCCTCCCCAGGCAGCCTCCAATAAGGACACGGGATGGGTTTGGGAGGCAGAAGGGAAGGGAAGTTGGCACCCGACGATGGGCAGTACAAGCCTGACAAAGAAGGGGGTGGGGTGGTGGTCTGCCAGCTGCTCTTGGAAAGAGGCCATTTGGGTCTCGGCTCTGTTCCCACATCTGGAAGAGAGGATCAGGTTGGTCCATCTGACAGGTGGGAAAGAGGCAGCATGGGGGTCTCTGGGAGGGAGGGTGCCCTGCAGAGCCTCTCTGACATGGAAGGGGACAAGGTGGCGTGGGGTGGGGGAGTTGGAGGGGGTGAGGGTGAGGGAGTCTGAAAGGAAGATGGAAAGGAGGTCTCACTGCCTGGCTGGCTGGGGATGTGCTTTGCTCCTGCCAGGGCTGACATTTCCAGATGGGGCCTCCAGCCCCTGCTGCCCCCGCCAAGGCCCTGATGAGAAAACCAGGTGCAGAAGAGGAGGATGGGGAGGCAGGCAAGGAGAGGGGACTGCGCTTGGCCAGCCTCTTCCCAAGTTCTCTCCCCGTCTCGACTGCCCCTCTAAACCCCTGGGCACCTCTGGCTGGCACCCTCGGTGGTGCTGCCGCCCGACCTCCCCGTCTCTGCCTAAGACCCAGGCTGAGGGGGAGCGAGGGTCTCTCTGTGGGCTCCCAACACCCCACCCCGCACTAGACAGTGCAGCCTGGTTGGGGATAGGAGTGGATGGAGGGGCCCCTTCCTTCTTCCTTCCTTCTCTCTCTCTTCATTCCTCCTTTCCTTACTTTCTTTCTTTCCTTCCTTCTCTCTTCCTTTCTTCTTTGCTTCCTACTTTCTCTCTTTTTCTTTTCGTTTTTCTTCCTTCCTTCCTTCCCTCCTTCTTCTTACACTTCCTCTTCTTTCTTTCTTCTTCTCTCTCTTTCTTTTTCTTTCTTCCCTCTTTCCTTCCCCCTTCTTTTTCTTTCTTCTTCTCTCTCCCTCTTTCTTTTCTCTTCCTTCCTTCCTTCCCTCTTCCCTTCCCCCTTCTTCCTTTCCTCTCTCTCCCTCTCCCTCTTTTTCTTTCCGTCGGGTACCTGGTCGCTTTGGAAGCCTTCCCCGCCGGCTTCTTCCTGCGCTTCTCCTGGGCGGGGGGCCCGCGAGGACCGCTGGGGCTGGTGGGGGCGGCCGGGCGGAGAGCAGCCGAGCCCCCCGGGCGGCGGGATCCTTGGGCGTCCAGCGCCGCCGCCGCCATCATCATCATCATCATCATCATCAGGAGCGTCCCCAGCAGACCGAGCGCGCCCAGCGCCAGTGGCCGCATCCTGCCCAGAGCGGACGGGGCGTCCCGGCCGCCCAGACCAGAGGCGGCGGGGGGGGGGGGGGCGTGGGTGGGAGGGGAGGGGAGGGGAGGGGGCGTCGGAGAGGGGGTCGGGGCTGGGCTGGGCTCCGCTGGCCGCCAATGGGCGCCCACCGCGGCTCGCCTTCCCCTCCGGCCCCGCAGCCAATGGCCGGCTCACCGGCCGCCGGACGGGGAGGGGCGCGACGGGAGCGCAGGTGCCCTCTCCGACTCCGAGGCGCGCGCTCGGAGCGCAACAACAGCCCGTCTTCTTCACGTGTACACTGGCTGGCCAGAAGTGGACTCGCAGGAGAGGGGTCTTGGGGTAAAGCGTCACACATCCCCACACATCCGTAAAGCGTCACCCCCCCCCCCCCCCCATCCCCACATCCATCCTAGCTGTCGTGGGCGAAAGGCGCATTGTCTGCTGGCATCCTTTGGAAGTGGATCGGAAAAGTTAAGCCAACCAGATCCTCCTGCCCTGCCCTGCCCAAGAAACTTAACAAGGCTGTGTGAACTTCTGGCCGCCAGTGCTTGGGGGGTGGGTGGGGGAGATGGGGTGGGCTCCCTACCCAAGGGCTGTAGCAGCTCCCCCGGCAAGGAAGTCTTACACAAGAAGGCAGCCACCGGGATGCACAAGGGAGAAATCAAAACACCCAAACCACCCAGCTCCTGCCATCCTGCGCAGTTCAAATGCAAGAAATTGCAAGTCGATAAATAGGTTCCATTTCAGCCGGGAAGGTCACAGCGTTCGTGCACTCTGGCGTCTAGTCCTGCCTGCCACGTGACCGCAGAAACGTCTGCAGACACAGACAATGCTGGCTCTTTGGCTGGAAATATAGATGAGCACCGAACCCTAGAGTCGGACATGACTGGCTTTCGAGCAACGGGAGACCTTCACCTTGACCTTTTTTATGCCCCCACAACATATGCAAGTTTTCCAGTTCTCCTGAAGCTCAAGGATCAGTTGCCCAAAACCTCAGAAATCTAATACAGTGGTACCTTGGATAAAGTCCAATTCGGATAAAGTCGTGGTTTTCATGCACACGTGATGCAGCGCATAAAGTCCAAAACCGCTTAAAAATGGACGTTATCCAAGGTATTTGGTATAGGAACCTCGGATAAAGTCCATTTTTTGGACGTTATCCGATGCATCGCCCATTTGATTCGGATAAAGTCCAAAATCAGATGAAGTCCAAACTTGTGGAACAGAGTTTGGACTTTATCCGAGGTTCTACTGTATTGTGCATTAACTGGTGTCCCCCATGGTTGGCTTCTATAATTTGTTTTATTTCTATGAGGAAAAAGCACGGGCGTTCAGGCCTAGCAAAGGAAGAAGGCTAAGATTAAGAGGCATAGAATGATGCCTGTATTAGAGAAAAACTTTCATGTTGTTCACAATGCCAGGATCAAGGTGTGTGTTTGTCATCCAAGGATTAGCAGCTGTGGTGGCTCAGTTAGCTGGAAGGCTGGCAAGTCGGCAGTTCGAGACCCGGGTACTGCATGATGGATTGAGCACCCGTCTCCGTCCCAGCTCTTGGGGACACGAAAGGCACCTCGTTTGGGCTTTCCCTGAGCAGAGTTTCTCCAGCAAAAATACATTCCAACTCAGAATAATTTCTGACATGAAATTATTCTTATCCGCAGGTTTGAACAGCAGGAGTTTCAAGGTCAACAAAAGGAGACATGCCACGCAGCAGAGAAGCTGTGGGATTTGGTGCGCTCGGAGGTGGCGGTTGACAAATTAGATTAGGCTTTTTGAAGGAAATGTGTTTTAAAAATTCATGGCCGATTAAGTAAGCCATTGGTGAAGATTACAGTGAAGTTCATAGGGTCCAAGGTAGACTCAGAAGACCTGGGTCCAAGTGTCTGAGGAGGACCTTATGTTGGCAAGAGGAAATGCTGTTGAGGTGGCGCGATATTGGGCAGATGCCATCTAGCCTTTTTACATTCCTTTTTGTTTTAGATATGTTAACTTTAGCTTTGCATGTGATTCTATGCTGGTGGTGTCTCTGACATGGATAAAGAAACTAAGTCTCCGCTTGGCCACAGAGACCCATCGGCGGGTGAGTCGCACTGTTAAGCACTCCCTGAACATCTCAGGTACTTCAGCTGGGTACACAGAAAGAGCCCCCTTGAAGATTGTGGTGTTTTTAAACCACAATTGGGCATACCCTAGTAACGTCCACCTTGTGTTGCTGGCTCATCTTTGTCACAGGCGAAAAGAACTGCAGAATGAACTCACCAAAAGGCGCCTCCGTTTTGGCAGTTTCACGCTAGACGTGAAAGAAGAAGGTACTTCAGAAAGCAAAGCAGTCACACTTGTGCACCCCCACCCCCATAGTGCTTAGTGTTCTCTTTGGACTGTTTCACAAGTTAATTAGCTTTTTGCCCCCAACATGCTGGGTACTCGGTTTACTGACTACGGAAGGATGGCAGGCTGAGTCAACCTTGATCCCTGCTCAGGATTGAACTCACAACATTTTGGTTGCAGGACAGTAATTTAACCACTGCACTACCTGGGCTCTACAAGGGTCACCCTGAGCCAGAAGGAGCATGGCTGCACATAAAAGAGCCGGTCTGTTGATAGCTTCTGGAACCAAATGAATTATGACCCTGAATACTAGTGGTCAAGGGATATGTGTGGGAAGGGACTTTCATTCATGCATCAGCTGCCATCTGGGATGTGGGGAATGGGAGGGCTGAGTTTTCTGGCCTTCTGGCCATGATGGCTCTGAGGCAGGTCTTTGCAGCCCCGACACCAGACTCCCCCACTAAAAAAAATGATGTTCCCAGGGAGATTAATTTCCACTTCTAGAAGACCCCTTTGAACTAGATCCCCAGGGTTGATGTGCTTGTTGGAGAACCTCATAGGGCCGTGATGGTGAACCTTGGCACTCCAGATGTTCTTGGACTTCAATTCCCAGAAGCCCAAGCACCCTGTGAATCCACACGAATGGGTTTACTGTGATTCATCCAGCCCGCACCGCTCTCGTTGCTCCTGGAAGTGGAAGTAAAACGCGCCCGTATGGTTAAGACTCTTCTGGGTTAACCCTTCCTCCGTACGGGCACATTTTACTTCCGCTTCCAGGAGCGACGAGGGCAGCATGCCAGATGAATCACAGCAAACCCATCCTTGTGGATTCACAGGGGGCTTGGGCTTCTGGGAATTGAAGTCCAAGAACATCTGGAGTGCCAAGGTTCACCATCACGGTCATATAGGTACTTAGGCAGAAGTTCCCAACCTTTTCAAGGCAGAGGCCGGGTTACTCTCCCTCAGCCAGCCTCCAGGGCCAGATGGCCATTTTGCCCTGCCTGCACGATGGGGGTGGCCGTTTTGTCCCAACAGCTTCAAAGGGGGTCCAGTTTGTTTCTCAAATGACCTGGGATGGATGGGGAAGGCAACACATGAAATGGCACCTCAGGCCAGATCTGGCACATGGGCCTTAGGTTGGGAACCCCTGCACTTAGGAACCCGTCTTACCCATCCAAATATTAATTACACCTGACCTTATTTAACGTCCAAAACAGATCTAACTCTCTCTCTCTCACACACACACACACATATACACACCACCACCACCACGGCTGTCACCAGCAAAACAAAGCCATAGTCATCGCTTTACATCCATAAATATTTCCTTGTGATTATTTCAAATGTTGGTTGCATATAAAATCTCACAATTACAACATGGTTGTTAGAAAAGCGCAGCCCTCTCCCGGCTTGGCATGGCACTGGATTCGAGATTCGCCATCCCTCTGGCTTTGCTTGGAGGCAAAGGTGAATGCTCCCGCAAGAGGGTTTCTGCTGTCAGTTGTAGCAAAACACTGGCTTTGGAAGAACAAGAGGAGAGGAATGGGAAGGCTTGTATTGTTGCTGCTGCTGTTTTTTTTTTTATAAAAAAGAGATAGAGCAGGAGGCAGAGAGAGAGACAGACAGACAGAAAGAAAGAAAGAGAGGGAGAGAAAATCCCAGATTTGGACACCTTCACAAAGTCTGGACCAGTGATGGCAAACCTTGGCATTCCAGCTGTTCTTGGACTTCAATTCCCAGAAGCCCAAGTCTTTGTACCAAAGTAAACCCATTCGTGTGGATTCACAGAGACTTGGGCATCTGGGAATTGAAGTCCAAGAACAGCTGGAGTGCCAAGGTTCGCCATCACTGGTCCAGGTTGTTTCTCCTTTTGCCGAGAAAAAAAGGAATCCAAAGCGACAGGTGGGCGCGATCCAGGCCAAGACAGGTTGGGCTTTTGGGGGCCATTTCTGTACCAGCCCTGCCCTGAGTTTCCATCCTGGGAGAAGGGAGCATTATGGCCAAAGCTGAATTCACAGCTAATTCCTCCTCTTCCTGGCCTCGAACCAAGTCCCGTTCTGTCTCAGGAAGTTGGCCAAGAAACAAATTGTGGAATTACACCCATTTCACTTCTTGCCTTCCCCAATGGTTGGCATCTCCCGCCAGTGACAGGACAAGACCTGCATTTTGCCCTGGAAGGGTCCCTTGTTTATGCCCTCCTCCCAGGGCCAAGGGCTTGAGGTTCCTCTGTGTAGACCACCACCACCCCCGTTGCCCTGGCATGTGACTTCTGCTCTAGGGCCAGCTTGGTGAAGAACCCCTGGCTGAGCTTGGCAATTCTGTCCCTCCACATCTGCCCTGGAATTGGCCCTTTGGCCTTACTTGGATGGTGAGTGGCTTGTTAAGGCTGGGGGCGCAGAAGAAAGTCCGTTCTCAACCCCCCGAAATGATCAAGGTTTAAGCAGGCTTCAGGTGGACACAGAAGGGGACAGAAGACCCCCAGGTGTGATGTGGGAGCTGATTTGGTGGGTGGGCATCAGGACGTACGATGCCACCATCAGGATTTGGGGGTTGGCAGTTGAAGGGCCTCCTCTGATGGGGTGGGGGATGAGTGGGGGACAGGTTGGTGTCAAATTTGGACCAGAAGCTGCACAGGGAGAAAAGATCTGAAGCCCAGTAGAGACCCTTCCTAAAGGGTCAATGCAACCCAACTCAACCCAACAGTGGCAGCTTTCCACGCAGGAGGAGAGGGTTGGAAGAGAAGGGACTTGTGTTGTGCTTGTTGGTGTTGGCAAGTGTTGCACAAGGGAGGAGGGCACCATGGCTGGGCGTTCAGACTTTCCCCCTCCTCACGTCTCCTGGGTCAGAGCATGCCAGGTGGAAAGGAGGGACCATTTCTCTCCATCGGTTGGCATCTGGTAGGAGAAGGCGACGCCTCTCCCTTGGTAAGGGCCACCAGGCTCTGCCTGCATGCCAGGCATTTCAGGCAGAGGCTTCTTAAGCAGATCTGGCATGGTCCCGTCCTGCCAGGCAGACTCTGTCTTGGTCCTCGTGGGCAGCAACAGCTGCAAAACCAAGTTTTGTGGCTAAGTTCCTGAAACTGGCAAAGCCCAAGGGGCAAAGCTTATCAATCTTCCCGGACCGGTGGGCGCAGATCCACCCCAGACTGGTGACTCCTTCCTGCCACCAGTCCTGTGCCTCCTCCATCTTGCCAGGTTCTGTAGGGGTCACCGGTCACCTGGAAGGGCGCGAGGGCAGCACCTGCCAGGTTTGGAGCCTAAATGGTGGTGTAAATGTAGACAAAGATGATGACGAGGAGGTTCAGGATGGTGCCCACGATGCCTAGCATGGCGAGGACCCGTTCCTCTCGGTCTTCTTTCGTCTCCTTAAGTGGCAGCTTGGGGGGGCTGGGACCCTCGCCAGCCCCCGCAACCCCGGGCACCATGGTCACGTTCAGCTTTTCAACCCGCAGCTTGAGATCAACCTGCTGAGGAAGGGAAGGGAAGTTCAGTTGGAGAGAGCAAGCAAAGGTTTACAGCCCCGACCCTGTACCTGCCTAGTCATCAGAGGACATTGACGCGAGCCCCACTGACAGGCCCTGCTGCCTTCTGTGGTTCTTGAGGGAGAAGTTCCCAAGGATGTCAGATAGACTATGCCCCTGAGACACTGGAGAAACTGAAACCATAGAAGCATCTTGGCCCTCCAGATGTTCTTGGACTTCAATTCCCAGAAGCCCAAGTCCCTGTGAATCCACGCAAATGGGTTTACTGCACATTTGCAGTAAACCTTGCCACTCCAGATGTTCTATGCCCCTGAGACACTGGAGAAATTGAAACCATAGAACCGTAACCTTGGCACTCCAGGTGCATACGTGCAGTAAACCCATTTGTGTGGATTCACAGGGACTTGGGTTTCTGGGAATTGAAGTCCAAGAACATCTGGCCAAAGGGGGAACTGGCATTCTTCTATGCCCTGGACCCAATCCCACCTCCCCATCCTTCCCTTCAAAGCCTTCAGCACCCATCCTGACCCATCCTTGCCCCAGAGCCTCACCTGACCTGTTCCATCGCCCTCAGCCCTTGGCACATCCCTTCTGCCCTGGCAAAGAACTCTGCCTTTTTGTCCTGGCTGCCTTTGACGCCCCAGAAATGCCTCTGCAAGTCTTCCTCAAAGCCGGGCTTTACGTCTTTATTTCTCTGGCTTTATAAAAGCATTGCTTTCCTGGTCGCCTTTATAATCTCCCCCCCCCCCCCTGCCCACCAAGTAGCGCACAATGGACAGATTGTAAAATGGATTTAAAAATGTGACTTCAAAGCAAGACTTAAAAAAACATTCTTCAAAAGCCGATCCCGGCCGAACAGTACGGTTGTGGTTGCCTGTCGGAAGCTTGACATAGGACCGTGATGGTGAACCTTGGCACTCCAGATGTTCTTGGACTTCAATTCCCAGAAGCCCAAGCCCCAGTGAATCCACACAAATGGCTTTGCTGCGATTCATCCGACCCACGCCACGCTGCCCTCGTCGCTCCTGGAAGCGGAAGCAAAACGGCCCGTACGGAGGGAAGGTTAACCCAGAAGAGCTTTAACCGTACAGGCGCATTTTAGTTCCACTTCCAGGAGCGATGCGGGCAGTGCGGCGCGGGCCGGATGAATCGCAGCAAACCCATTCGTGGGGATTCACGGGGGTTTGGGCTTCTGGGAATTGAAGTCCAGGAACATCTGGAGTGCCAAAGCTCGCCATCACTGACATAGGATGTAACCCTTCCTTTGGGAGGGAATTCCATGTTCAAGAAGCTGAAACGGAGATTTCTCCCTTCCGTATTTGGTTAAAAATATGCTAAAGAAAAGACTTAAGTCCTTGAAGAGGTGCTACGAGGCTTTCCGTCTAAACTGGAAGTTAATGGCCCTTGTTCATCCTGCCTCTGTTCCCACAGCTTGAATTTCAGGAAGTTAAGGTCCAGGGAGCAGCATCCCTTTATACTATGTGGAATACCACAGCAACACCACCACAACAGCTATCATTGAAGCATTGATGCCTTTCAAGAGCTGAAAACCCTTCCCTCCCTCCCCAGTTTCTGAACTGGGACGAAGTAGCTTTTCCCAGCGTCTGTTTTTTCTCAGGCTCCACGGACCTCCTCGTGGCATTTGTAGAGAAACTCTAGATCCTTGCACGGGGGAAAAGCTGCTTTACATTCCACAGATGTCCTTTGTTCATATCTTTTCCAAATCCTACTTGTCAGCATAAGCGTTCGGCGCTGAGATCCTTTCCGTTTCAAAGACAGCCTGGCTTTGAAGGAACAGGCAGCGAGCAGATTGCTCCAGATGCGATTTATGGCCTAACATGGTAGTTACAGATCTCGTGACGGGATGGGAGCATTGAGTAACGCAGAAGGTCGCATTAACATCAAGAAAGAGATGTTTGCCCTTCTGGTGGAATTATCTTCAGAGACACTTAGGTTAGGAGACAAAACAGTTTCCCTTTAAAAAGAGTGGGCAAGGTTTTAGGGACTGGGTTGCGCAAGCAAGGGGCTACAACTCCCGGTTAAGACTCTTCCAGGTTAACCCTTCCTCCATACAGGCGCGTTTTACTTCCCGAGGGCAGGGTGGGCCGGATGAATTGCAGTAAACCCATTCGTGTAGATTCACGGGGTGCTTGGGCTTCTGGGAACTGAAGTCCAAGAACATCTGGCATGCCAAAGTTCGCCATCACGGGTCTACAGGCTGAACGGCTGTGAAACATTAACAGTTACTGCCAGATGTCAACACCTTCAGCTGCTGTCTTGTTGTGCCATAAACAACAGGAGCATGAATCAAGACAACAGGGTCCATGCATGAAGCCACGAGTCTCCCTGCTATAGGCACAACTCCGAGAGCTCGTGCGTATGCAAAGTGGCAGCGCACTGTGTCACAAAAATAGGCAGCATGCAAGTGAGTGCTTCTATCTTCCAGGACCCTCCAGATGAACAGCCTCTGAAATGTACTATCATGGACAGCCCTGCTCAGCTCAAAGCCATGGGTTCCTTTAGGGAGTGAATCAATCCCACATTAGGCCCTTTCCTCTTTTCCTGTTGCCTTCCGCTTTTCCGAGCATCCCTGCCTCTTCTAGAGTGTTTTCCCTTCCCACAAACACCTTCATCCCATCCACAGCATACCTAAAGGCAACATTATAAGTCTCCGCCAACATCTGTACGCAGGGTTTGAATGGGAACTCTGAGACTTATCCTCCACTGTCAAGAAGCAGAAGCCACCCCTGCCTGCCTCACTTGTGGGCATCCTCTTCCCAGACGCAAGTGCTGGCCTGGCCTTTCCACACACACACAAACACACACCATTCCCCTGCCACATCATATAAGGCGGCAGAGAGAAGTGGCGAGGGTCAGAAGAAAAGGTGGGCTTACCACGCACTGCATCAGGAATGGGGGGAGAGTCCCACAGGCATCTCATGCGGCTGAGCAGAGGGGGCGGGGGTCCCAAGGCTCAGTTCAGGCTGGCCCCATCTGCTGGGAGCTAAAAGAAAACAAGGCAAAGTGTCAGCTGCTGTGGATCAATTCTTGGGTCACATCTGCTTGAGGGGGGCAATCAAAGGGGAGCCCCAAAATCTAGACAGCAGGATTGCAGGGAAATGCTGTCAGTTAGAAACATCGCCCTAGAGCACAGATTCTCAACCTGTGGCCCGCAGGCTGGATGCGGCCCATGGCACCATTTCATGTGCCCCCCCCCCTGCCTCCACCACACCAGGAAGTACCATGTGGTGGAGGAGGGGCAAAATGGCTGTCCAGCCCCCAAAGCTGTCTGAGGGAGCATGACCCGGCCCCAAGCTTCTGGGAGCAATGAGGGCATCGGGGCCCCAATGAATTGGCACCAGGGGCCAGATCCGTCCCACAGGCCATAGTTTGAGCATCCCTGGCCTAACGCGTGGCCAGTTCCTGGGAAAGGCAACCATCTGGGTTTGCCATCACTTGGACGTTGGGATTTGTGTGTGAGAATCAACCTTAGGGAAAACCAGAGGGATTTATGTGCCATAAACAACCCAGTGTTAGGATGACAAATGTGTCCTTAATTGCAAAACACACTGTCTCTCCCCCCCCCCCCCCCCATCTTGACACCTCTCCCATCTGGACACCTGTTTTGCAGAGATAAGACAGGAGTGGGTGGCTGTGATCCAAGCAACCACTCCTGTAGGTGGAAACGTGCATGTGTGGAAGGCCACCTCGGATGCGGCACCGAGACGAGGCACTGCGTGTGCAGATGTGTGTTCCCCACTCCGGCGCTGTTGCTTCCGCCACCATGTCGCTGTCACATGCTCCCCCTCCCCCCCTGCTTTCCTTGTCTCTCTGCCACACACAATTCTCATTCAGCCTGGCAAATGCTGTGTGATGCTCATGTTGCCCTGTGGACACATGACCGTGCGCTGTGAATCGGGCAGAAGGAAGGTGCTCTCTGCCCTGTGATGGGGTGGGCATTCTGCCCCTGCATGCACCGGAGACTCCCATGCACGACTGGCCACATCGCAGGCGCCGCTGAGAGCTGTGGCCCTGCCACGTGAAAACGCCTCTTTGGCATGCCTGCCATTGCGTCTGTGGCTCTCTGGTCTTGCCAATAGTTGCTGCCCCCCCCCCCGCCCTGCTGGGATTCTCCTGTCCTGCTTCCGCCTCCCCCCTCCCCCCTCCCCATCCTCACTAGTGCTGCTGTTGCTATTGCTCTTGAGGCCCCCTCCCCCCACCTAGTACCTGTATGGCGGAGGCTTTCTCCCAGGTGTTGCGCTGGCACTCAGCTTGCCCACCACAGCTGCCCATGGCCCCGGTCACTGGTGCCCTCCTCCTGCCGTGTCTCCGAACACGCTTAGCCTGGAGGGGGGAGGGAGGCAAGGAAAGAGAGAGAGGGGGGGGGGGAGCTAGCACAGCGCGTTCTTGTGGGTTGGGCGGGTGGAGAGAATTAAGGGTGCCAGATCCCCCCGAGGCTTGCTGGGCAGCCATGCCAGCGGTCTGTGCCCCATCAGGTGTCAGGCTCCAGCACTGCCCACCCCCCTCGACTCTAGCTCCCGAGTCCTCCCTCTCTGTCTCTCTCACACACACACACACTTTCCCATGCCTGGCACTGGATGGAACCACCTAGAACAGCGTTTCTCCCCCCCCCTCCCCCGTCCTTTTGGTGATGCCAACCTCTGCCCTCTCCGCGCCTGGCACCGGGGCTGCCTCTGCCTCCCTGCCGGCTACTGACTTACCCCGGGCCCTTGTTCGGTGACTCCCGGGGGGGGGGGCCCTCCTCCTCCTCGGCTCCTCCGCCTCCTCGCGATGCTTCCTCGATGCGCACCGGGGGTGGCTGGGGTGGGGGCTCTCCGAGTCGCCCGCCCGCCTGCCCGCCCGCCCGTCCATCCCTCCCTCCCTCCCTCCCTCTCCATCGTCCCTCGCCAGCTGAGCGCCTCTGCATCGGCCGGAGACGGTTGCTAGGCAACCGCCTCCAGGAGTTCCATCCTTCGCGGTCCTGGACCAACTCCGGTGGTGGAGAAGAAAGAGAGAGGGGCGGGGGGGGGCACTCCATGGTGGAACTGGGGGTGGTGGTGGGGGGTTAGCAGCGGGAGGCAGAAGCCTTTCTCCTGGCCTCTTTCTTGGCCCATCCGGTGCAACACGGGAGGGAGGGAGGGAGTGTCCGCTGGCTGAACAGCCAGCCTGGGCATCCGCTGGCCAGTTGGCCCGGGGCGAGAGAGAGGGGAGCGGGGGTGGGGTGGGGTGGGGCGGGGTGGGGGGCGTTCCCCTTCTGCAAGCCCACTGCAGGGATGGGCCCAGGGCAAAGCGCGCACCGCGTTGCCCAAGATTGGGGTGGGGGTGGGGGCGAGAGACTGCAGGGACTGCCCTACCCCCGTCCTGGTCTCTCTTGCTGCTTTAGGACTGGGGTGCCCAAACTATGGCCCGTGGGCCAGATCCGGCCCCTGACACCAATTCATCCGGGCCACGCCACCCTTGCCGCTCCTGGAAGCAGAAGTCAAACGTGCCCCTATGGGGCCCGGATCTGGCCCACAGACCGTAGTTTGGGCACCCCTGCTTTAGGCTAATTGGGAGATGGGCTAGCCCCCCACCCTTTTTCCCCCCGGCCATGGGAAACCAACCCCTCCAGCTGCACATAAACCTCGGAGCGCCCGAAGGAAGGGGGAAGTCTCCGGGTTCGAAGCAGGATGCTCGGGGGACGGGAAGACGGCCGCCCCCCTGGACCCGTTCCAAGACCCCCTGTAGTGTATGTGGCGGTCACGCTTTGTTAGGGGGGGAGGAAGCCCCCTCCCCTCATCCAGGCTCATCTTGATTCAAGCCCTGGAGGCCGAAAAGAGGCGCTTTCTACTCGCAAAGGATGCGCGCAAATATGCACGCACATTGCGCGCACGCACCGGCACGCAACCTTGCCCACCCGCTCCATACGGATACTCTCGAGGGAAAGGGGAATCGAACAGTCAGTCCGTCCGTCAGTCCATAATCTACGGGTCACTATCTTCGGCCGCCTTTGGAGGGACCGGGACCCTCTGTACGTGCTCAGAGACACGAGGCTTTGCGGGGATACTCCTCCGCATGCGGGTGTGCGTGTGTGTGCGCGCTAAGAGACAAGGCAAGGAGGGTCCCAAAGGACGGCTCGGTCTTTGCAGGGGCCCGTTCACGTGTCAAGCCCCTCGTGCCCATTCAGACGCGCGCCTACACGGGAGTGGGTGCCAGGCGCTTGGCACGGGAGGCGCCCCCCCCCCCAGCTTCTCCAGGGCGGCTACAACCACTCGAGGGTGGACTCAAGGAAGGGGTGCCCCCCTCCCGCCCCTCAAGGCGGCTGATGTGGTTGCATTCGCCCAGCATTACATAAGACCCGGCGATGGGGCGGCGGCGAGACCCAAGGCTGTCGAAGGGGAGACGCGAGCCGGGTGTGTGTGTGAGCCGAGGCCGGAGCCGGGCCGCCAGTGGCTGACTCACCCACTGGCGGGTCTTATGTAAGCCAGGATTGGGGAAATGGGGGGGGGGGGGGGGGGACGCTGGTGTGTGTGTATGTGTGTGTGTGTGTGTGTGTGTGTGTGTGTGTGTGTGTGTGTGTGTGTGTGAGTGTGTGTGAGACCCTCTTTTTCAAGGCAAGCTTCACATCCTTAGGGCAGGGAACTGGGGGCGATGGGGATGGGTGGGTGGGTGTTGGAATAGGGACCCACCTGCCAATCTCTCCCTGGACACCAGGAAGCGATGCCAGGAAGTTTGGGGGATTTTTTGGGGTGGTGGTGGTGAGAAGGGTGCTCCATTTCTGGACAGGTCTGGGTCGGAGACCGGAGTCTGGCATTGCCCTACATTGGTTTGAAAGGGCACACACGTGGAATAATGGCGTTGGAAGGAGGGGGCCTTTGAGGCAATTCAGTCCATCCTCCTGCTCCATAAAGGTAAAGGCCCCCCTTGCTCGGAAGCCAGTCGTATCCGACTCTAGGGTTCAGTGCTCATCTCTGTTTCATAGCCAAAGAGCCAGAGCTGTCTGCGTCCGCAGACGTTTCCCTGGCTATGTGGCAGGCACGACTAGACACTGGAGTGCACATTATTTACCTTCCCACCGAAGTGGTCCCTACTATCAATTTCTTGCTTCCGAACTGCTAGGTTGGCAGGAGCTGGGACAAAGGCATGCGCTCACTCTGTCCTGCAGTATTTGGGTATTGAACTGCTGACCTGCCGCCTCCCAGTCAGCGTCTTAGCCACTTGAGCCACGGCAGTAGAGGGATCCAAATCAAAGAGATGACAGGTGGTGGTTCAATTCTCTCTTGAACGTTTCCAGCGTTGGGGTGCTCACAGTGGTAGGCTCCAAAAAAATTTACTACCACACTGTGGGAGTGATATGGCCAGGGGAAAGCCCTGCATTGCACCTGAATTAGGACTACTTTATTTTAAAACTTGGATGGGCAGGGCCAGCAAGAATTTCTGCTACCTGTTCCGGCGAACTGGTGCGAATCTGCTGATGCCCACCACTGGGTGCTCAACAACTCTCAGGGCAGTGGGTTCCACTGTCGTACTACTCTAACCACTGACGGTTTTCCTGAGATTCAACCCATATCCGGCTTCTTGGAGTCTGGTATTATGTGTCCTTGTGCTCCAGGATGGCACCCGGAAGCATGGATAAACGTAGAAACAGAGGGATGTACAAAACAGATGGATGGAGAAGCGGGCATATGGACGGAGGGGCAGCCTGAATGTTGACGACACCAGTTGCAGCACTCAAGATGGTCTATGATCTACATTTCACAGACGATGATAGTAGGATTCGCACGGAGACACCAAACAAGGGAAAATCCCAGAAGTTGTCCCAACAGCTTCAAAGGGGAGGCCATTTTGTTTCTCGAATGCTCTTGGAGGGGTGGGGTGGGGCACACGAAATGCCACCATGGGCTAGATCTGGCCCACAGGTCTTAAGTTGGGAACCTCTGATGTAGACCATTCTGATTGCTGCCGCTGGTAATGTGCCGCAATGCTGGACATTTTAAGTTGTGGGTTTCAAATTGTGCGTCCATGTCCCGACGTGAGCGCAAGAAGGGTGGTGGTTTTGTACTAAGAGGCATAAGATGGGCCACCTCCTTCTCTCCCCCCCCCCCACACACATGTTTACAAAGCAATTCTCTCTCTCATGCGCACAAACAAACGCAGGGACAATTTCCTCCCAAGTTTAGCTTGGGTTGGAAAGTGCGCGTCACTACTCACAACGAAACAGACCAAGACCAGTCTAGTCCCCGCTGCATCTTCCCAAGGCTCAGTGGTAAGAAGAAGCTCACCTTGTTAGCTGGAAGGCTGGCAAGTCGGCAGTTCGAGACCCGGGTACTGCATGACGGAGCGAGCGCCCATCTCTGCCCCAGCTCTTGGGGACATGAAAGGAGCCTCATTCGGGCGTCCCCTGAGCGGAGTTTCTCCAGAAAAAAATCCTTTCGACCCAGAATAATTTCTGACACGAAATTATTATTATCTCCCCAAGGAAAGCAAAAAGGGCAGACGAGAGACCTGGTTCCACACATAGTTTATTAAAGCTGGTCTCAGACCGATACAAAAAGACAAAATAATATAATAATAATAATAAAGAAATACTTCAGTGGTGAAACTGCATCGCCCACAATGGGGCTTATTGCTCACAAGTAGCTTTGGCTTTTTAGCAGACGTTGGGGAGCCCCAGGGATCACGCCGTGCGGACAGACGGCCTGGAATGACCTGCCCATGAGCAAAATGCCTGGCACATGAAAAGTGGGCAATTGCCCTGGGGAACGTGAGAAGACCCTGAGAAGTCCTGGAAGGGCCCGGGAAACGGGAAGGGTGGAGGTTTGCAGCAAAACTCTGGGAAGGGGGGGATTGGCTCAAGGGTTTGGCGTCACTCTTGGCTGGCTCTGTACTCCTCATTGGTCATGGGTGCCCACCCAACATAGATGGTCAGAACTTGGGAGTGTCCTGTGTCCAACCTGGTCCCCAGAGCTACGCCACACGCACCTTGGGTCCCTAAGCAGGCTACCTACCCACAGACATTTTAAGGAGAGGCCTTAGAACAGGGGTGCCCAAACTACATGTCATGGGCCAGATCTGGCCCCCAACACCAATTCAGCCGCCCTGTGCCGCCCTTGTTGTTCCTTGAAGCGGAAGTAAAACGCGCCCATACGGGTGCATTTTACTTCTGCACCCAGGAGCGACGAGGGCAGCGTGGGCCTGATGAACTGGCACTGGGGGCCAAATCCAGCCTACGGGCCATAGTTTGGGCACCCCTGGTTTAAGCAGAGAAAACGGAAGCCTAAAATCTATCTCATCCTGTTGCAAAACAGATTGCAAGGCGTGCTTTACTTCCGCTTCCGGTGGGAGGAACCACGTGACCAGCCCACTGAATTACGTGAGTGGCCCACGGCCTGAAAGGTTTGGGAACCTCTGCCTTAGAAAGAGGTCTCACTGAGCCTCAGTCGGGATGGGGCCAGGGGCAAAGTGGGCTCTGCAGAGGCCAGGCTTGGGTTGGGGGCTCTTTGGGCAGCAGCCCCTGCGGGGAGATGCCCACGCCGGCTGCCTCGGGCCCCCAGATCCCTGGGGCGGCTGACCCACTGGGCCTCCGGGGCCACCCGCTGCGAACAACGGGCCAGCTCCTGGCATCGCTCGACAAAACTGCCCCCCAGCCGTCTCCTGTCGAGGCTCCCTCGCAGCACGTCGGGTGGGGCTGGGCGCTCGTGACCAGAGCGGCGCGGTGGGCCTGGAGAGGCCGTCGTCACTGCTTCCTCTTGGGCCCGGCCAGAGATCAGGCTGTGGAGAGAACCAGAGACAGGCTAAGAGTTGCAAAGAAAGGGGACTGCCGTGGCTCAGGGGTTAAGAAGTTTGCCTTGTTAGCTGGAAGGCTGGCAAGTCAGCAGTTTGGGACCCCGGTACTGCATGATGGACTGAGCGCCCATCTCTGTCCTAGTTCCTGCCAACCTAGCAGTTCAAAAGCAAGAAATTGCAAGTAGATAAATAGGGACCACTTCGGTGGGAAAAGATCTTGGGGACATGAAAGGAGCCTCATTCGGTCGTACCCTGAGTGGAGTTTCTCCAGCAAAAATCCTTTCAACCCACAATAACGTATTGTGAATAACGTAAACCTTAGACAAGGGGAAAGATGGCTTTTAAGACCACCTCCCAGATGGAGATGCACACACATGCACACTCATGCACACACGTGCCAGAGGCTGTCTTTACCTGTCGCTGGCAGTGCTCCGGACCCGTGTGGTGGTGAAAGATCCCGCCAGGCTGGTCTCTAGGTTGTGGCTGAGCGTCAGGTCGCACTGTTTGAGTTCCTGCAAAAGTTCCTCTTCAGAAAGGGTACCTGTATCTGAGGAAGACGGGAAAGAGACAATTGTCAGGTAGAGTCTATTGGCCCATGATGGCGAACCTTGGCACTCCAGGTGTTCTTGGACTTCAATTCCCAGTAGCCCAAGTCTCTGTGAACTCACACGAATGGGTTTACTGCGCATGTTCTTCGACTTCAATTCCCAGTGTATAAGCACATTCCGCCCCCCTTAAAATACACTGGGAAAATGGAGCGTGTGTTATATTCCGATGCCTCTTATATGATGGCAAATATGTTAATTTATATTAACATTTAAGTATTAATGCAACAATATTATTTAGTAAAATTAAATTATAAATATTATTATTTTATAATTCAATATGTCCGTCATGTGTTGCAGTGAATGTACTATATGCGAACTGTCTGGCTGATGATCTTAACTGGGGCTTACATTATATTATGAGCACACTGAAAAATCATGCTAGGGCTTATTTTCGGGGAAATGGGTTAGCTTTGGTCCCCTGGGAGAGGCTGGTGTTCTGCCTGGCACTGCCCTGCTTGCCAGCTCTCCTCCTGGTGTTCCATACCTTGGACTTGGCCCACCATCTCCATGGCGGTGGTGAGGTCCCACATCTGGAGGCAGCCATTGCTGTGGCCGGTGAAGAGGTAGCGGCGTGGGCGGGAGCCGATGCGGCTGGAGCCCTCGCATTCCTGGACCATGAAGGCCGTGATGGGAGAACCGTCCACGGAACAGACCTCGCAGATCCTGTGATGGGAGAGACAAGGGGTCTCCTCTTGAGCATAAGAACCGGAACAGATCATTGGTGGTGGTGGTGGTAGATGAGGGGCAGCCAACCTTGGCATCCAGATGTTCTTGGACTTCAATTCCCAGAAGCCCAAGTCACCACACCTGCTGATCAGGGCTTCTGGGAATTGAAGTTCAAGAACATCTGGAGTGCCAAGGTTGGCCACCCCTGGAGTAGAGGCTTCAGCCACCCAGATGGCAGCTGATTTGCAGTATAGAGTCCACTGGCAAAGGAAGATCCCCTTAAGTAAGGGTTCCCAACCTAAGGCCCACGGGCTGGATCCGGCCCACAGCAACATTTCATGTGGCCCCACCCCCACCCGTCCAAAGGTATTTGAGAAACAAAATGGCCACCCCCTTTGAAGCTATTGGGACAAAATGGCCACCCCCATTGTGCAGGCAGGGCAAAATAGCCGTCCGGCCCTCGAAGCTGACCGAGAGATCGTGACCCAGCCCCAGCAGGGGAAGACGCACCTCTTTCCCGTGGAGGAGAGCCGAACGTACAGCTTGCTGGCATCAGGCACCACTTTCTGGAGGAAAACCTGTTGGTCATCTCGCTCCCCAAAAGGACCTGGAGGGGGGAGGTGAGGTCACAGGTGTGACAGGTGGAGAAGACCCAGAGAGGGGTGGGGGTCTCATGGAGCAGATCCCGCCCACCTGCCACCACCACCACCCCGGTTCCACTTTTACCGATGTCGGTGCCAACACTGCAGCCTCCATGACCATCCATGGACTCCAGGGCCAGGATCTTGAAAGAGGCCAGCGGGGTTGAGCCGGGCTGCGTCGAGATCATCCCACGGAACCGAGTCACGGTCCAGGTGCGCACGTGGTTGTTGTCGGCACAGACTTGGGAGCACAGAGCAATTGCATAACACTTAATACACTCTCTGGCCAGTTCACAAGGTAAATAAGCCTTCCCACCCCTCATTAACATGCTGGGTCCTCATTTTACCCACCCTGGAAGGATGGAACAAGCTGAGTCAAGCTTGATCCCCGTCAGGATCGAACTCGCAATGTTTTGGCTGCAGTACAGCAGTTTAACGCCTGCAGCCACTAGGGCGCAAGATCCGAGGAGGAGCGCAACATGGAGATGGGAGACCTTTCCACTCTGCTTCACCACCACCCCAAACCTGGCAGAGAGTTCCACCTGTCCTCTTCCCCACTTCCTATCTCTCCCCCCACCCCACCCACCCTCGATCTCTTCCCACCAGCCAATACCTGAGATCAGGTGCCTTTCGGACAGCATCACCTTGGTGACGGGGCTGCGATGAACAGCAAAGGTCTGGAAAAGCTGAGGCCCCGAGCTCACGGTCTCCGGGTGCTGGACGATGACCCGAACTGTCCCAGAACTGGTGCCATAGGCAATCTCGATCCAGTTCCCACTGTTGCCTAGGTGAGAAAACAGAAGGTGGCACTGAAGGCCGCATAAACTCATTCATATGGATTCATAGAGACCACAAAGAAGAATTTGATAAGAGCGTAGGAGCAGAAAGAGACATAGTAGATAGCCTATAACACTGCATCACACACACACACACACACACACACACATACACACACACACACACACAAAATATTGTCTGCTACTTGGTCTAATGATCCATGTGTCCTATACTAAATCAAGTGCGCTGAATCCAAATCTGAAGTCCAATTCTGCCTAGGAAATCAGGATCTTAAGTTAGCAAATCTCACCCTTTTGGTTAGGTTCTTGTGTTGATCACCCGGGGTATATATGCCACAAACAGAGCAAAAACTGTCTGGTTTATTAACACAGCTGTGCCTACTCATCTTTAGCTCAAAACAGACTCACTATGGCCTAGCTGTACTATTCAATACAATGGTTTCGCACTAGAGACAAACCCTTGGTCCATCTCACCTTATATACCTATTACTAACCTCAGCTCACTGACTTGCCCAGACATGCTCGGCCACTGCTGGAACATGCATGCCACCAGGGGACGTGATTCATCTGAGGCGGCAGCAGGCCTAGTGGTAGCTGAAACTGTTGTAATGTTCCCATGTAAAAATACATTACCCAATGACCGACCATTTGAACAGCTATAGTACGTCTTAAAATCTGTACGTGATAGGCAAATTCTAAATTCAGATTTGGAATCAGCACACTTGATATCATGTAAATCACATGCGTTATTCCCAGTAGCAAAAGTGTTGTTGTGCAGCGAATTAGAAAATTGTTATATTTAACAAGGCTATAGTAACAGCAATGAAACTTCTGTCCCGTCCCCTAGTGCACTCCCTGGGTGGTTCACAAGTTAATTAGCATTTTGCCCTAATTAACATGCTGGGTCTCCTTACTGCTCTTGGGTGGGAGGTAGACACTGAGGGCTGTAATGGCATCTTCCGAGGGGTCCCGGTACAGCTCCGTCACCAGAAGGTCATTGTCTTTCATGCGCAGCGGGAACTTCTGCACATCTGTAGGGAGAGAAAACCAGGTGCGGCGGATCATCAAGCCGGACAGATGATAAAATAATTCAACAGCCACTACCATGTCCATCCTGAGAGCCGATGGACCTCAACAACTGGGGAAGGCGGTCATCTGGCTATCACCCTCTAGTCCAGTCTTTCCCAACCTTTGGGTTTTTGGACTTCAATTCCCAGAAGCCTAAGTCAATGCACTAATAGGCCAATGTACTTACTGACCTGGGCCTTATGGGAATTTAATGGATTTACTGTGTGTATGCGCAGTAAACCCATTCGTGTGGATTCACAGAGCAGTGTTTCCCAACCTTTGGTTCTTGGACTTCAACTCCCAGAAGTAAACCCATTCGTGTGGATTCACAGAGCAGTGTCTCCCAACCTTTGGTTCTAGTCAAACAAGGCCACTTACCTACGTAGTAGATGGACCCATTGTTACACCCCAAGAGCAAGAAGGAACCGGCGGCATCGTAGCTGTTTATCGGGACCATCTCCTGAGTCTGTGAAGGAGGGAGGGAGAAAAAATGTCAGAGGGAGACTGAATGGAGAAGCATGGATTATGGCTCCTCAGTTTATTTATTTATTGGATTTATTCCTGCCCACAAGTTATCAGAGGAAGCGCAGAGCAATGAGGCCACGAAGTGGGAGAAGAAGGAAGACTCTTGGTTTACCTCTGGGCTCAAAGTGGACCAAATTCTGATTCCCTCCTCCCAAGAAGACACATTTGATACTACATCTCTATGCCCTGGTTCAGATCTTCCAAACCAAATGGTCGTCCTCCACGTCTGTGCTTGCCATGAGACTCTCAAACCTCTAGCCCAGATGTTACCAAGAAACTCCAAGCTCCAGAAACGAATTCCAGGAGAGGACTCTCTCTCTCTCTCACACACACACACACGCACACACACATAGCAATCACATTTCTGTAACCCACCCACAGTACTTAGTGCATTTTCTTAGTTCACAAGTTACTGTATTTGCTGGCATAGAAGACCCCCCTCCCCCGCTTAAAATACATTTGGAAAATGGAGTGCATCTTATCTATCTATATCTATAAAGTAGAGGTGTGGTCTTGTATGTGCTCTATAGAAACCCACACCTCTTGACCAATCCCGTTGAAATTTGGCACATACGTACCTTGGGCTGGAGAGATCAGCACTGCGGGAGTCACAAGCCCCATGGGGGGCATGCACCCCCCAAATTGGGATGCAATTGATCTATACAACGTGTGTGTTTCCCAGTGATGCAGTGATGTAATTGGTCTAGCTAATGTCATAGTCCCAAGTAGGTTGAGATTGTGACATCATCTGACTAGCTCAGCTGTAGTCCTGAGCTCAGCTATAGTTTTCACAGTAGGTGGAAAGCAAATGGGCATGCGAGATCAGCACTGTGGGGAGTCACAAGCCGAGGAGGGAGGGAAGTTCCGAGGACTCCTCAATGGATGCGTGCCGCTCTCTCATCAGGTGGCCAGACACATGTATGGGAAGGATAAGGGCAGTAAGTGACCGTCGACGGAGAAGCAGGGTGGGTGAGGGAAGAGACGAAGGAAGGGAGGCAGGAGTGACCCACATACACCCCACGAGGTTTCCAAGAGGGAAAAGTTAGACTACATTAAAGAAAAGAAAAACCAGAGCGAAGCCGGGTAATCAGCTAGTACTGTATATAATGGCCTTTAGTGGGTAATAGCGGGGTGCATCTTATACTTTGATGTGTCTTTTACGCAAGCAAATACAGTAATTAGCATTCCCGCCCCCCCCCCAACATGCTAAGGACTCATAGGTCAAGGTCTCCCTTGATTGAAAGCCGGTTGTATCTGACTCTAGGGGTCAGTGTTCGTCTCCTTTTGCAGCCATTAGGGCTTATTTTCTGGGGATGTCTTACGAAGTACCTCCGTTACAACACATAGACACAAAAAGCCAGGCTGCCCCTCGCACCTGCCAATGCTTGGTGACGGCATTCCAGACGCCAATCTTGCCCGTGTGGCTGGTGGCAATGAGCTGGCTGCCCACAAAGAAGAGGCTCTCCACAGGGACTCCCAAGTGGAACACGCCTAGGAAGGGGAGAGGAAACAGAGGGAAGGGGAACGTCATCAGCGAGCCTGGAAACCAGATTGGAGCAAAGCCTGGTCTCCTCTAGCTGCTGGTTCCTGCACAGACCTGCCCCAGAAGAGGGGATTCAAGGGAAGACTTGAGCTGAGTGTTCGTTTCTTAGTTTATTACTCACATTTCTACTGCCGCCCCCTCGCCGGGCCAACTTACCCATAAAACATGGCAAATAAAAACTTTCCAAAAGCATTTAAAAACAACATTAAAAATTAGATTTGTTTACACTTTTTTTTTAAAAAAAAATGCCCTCCCGATGCCACAGTCACAAGATTTACTAAAACTGACAGCCCAGGAAGATGAGAAATGGTTGCCCACTCTGCACAGGTTTACTCTTCCAGACCCCCAAGGAAAGTGGGGGGATGGCTTGGCTGGACTTCTCACCGATCTCGGTGCCGTTGCCATCAGGGTGGAGGGCCCAGAGCAGGATCTCGCTGCAGGAGGCGGCAGCCACCATCTTGTCATTGTCACCAAAGGAGCCGCCGAGCACCCGGGCATTGAGCGCCACCCGCTCGATTACCCAGTCCAGCCGGGGGCTGCAGAAGGCCAGCTGCCAGCCAGAGGTCTCCTTCATCCTGGGAGGGAGGGGGGGGAGAACAGGGCAATCAGGCCGGGGGGGTGGGTGGGGCTGCGGATGACACGGTTTCCCCCACCCACCCCCTGACTCCAACATCTAAACTGCCTTTCTCATGGCTCCCCTAGGATTGATACCTGTAACAGACAAGGAACTGAGCATATGCCACCGCGATCCAGTTGTGGTGCCCACAGACAAGGCGCACCATGCCCGGGTCATTGGTAGCTCCTGGAGGAGAAACACAGATCGTACGCCTGACGAAGTGGACTTGATCCACCAAATCTCACATTTAAACACAGTCTTTAAGATGCCACAATGTTTGTCTTTTTGCTGTTTTTGTTTACTCTCTGAAAATGCTTGCACAGACAAAACACAGCTAGAAAGCTCTCCTTTGCTCAAAAGACAGTCGTATCCAACTCTAGGGTTCAGTGCTCATCTGCATTTACAGCCAAGGAGTCAGTGTTGTCTGCGCCTGCTGACGTTTTCGTGGACATGTGGCAGGCATGACAAGACATGGAATGCTGTTACTTTTTCCCACTGAAGTGGTACCTATTTATCTAATTGCAATTCCTTGCTTTTGAGCTGCTAGGTTGGCAGGAGCTGGGACAGACGATGGAAGTTCACTCTGCTACACAGCACTTGGGTCTCAAACTATTGATCTGCCGACCTTCCAGTCGTCAACTTCATGGCTACCACTTCAAAATTTTCAGCAGACACAGATGTAAATGCTGGGCAAAGTCTTGGCTTCTCAAACGCTGAGGCTGGTTCATACATCTGCAAGAAGCAGGCACTGCGCTCTCGCTTGGCACCTACCTGCCCCTGAACATCTCTCTTCCAACAGCCGGCCAAGAAGCCCCGCATTCCCAAGGTTTGGGGGCATTGTGTTGCTTCGCCGCACAAAGGCCGGGTTCCCTGACCGGGCAGCCAGCTGGACCCCGGTGACACTGTGGCGGTTCCACCGCTTGGCAGGGAACACTGGAAAGGAAATGGAGGGAGATGGTTGACCACCAGGGAGCATGATGCGCCTGAATCCCAGTGCCGTCCTCTTCACTCCTTCCCCCCATGGAAGTGCAGATGCAACCAAGGCACATTACCTTCCCAAAACACAACTGGCCCCTACCTGGTGGAGGGAGGTAGCCATTGAAAAGAACACTTCCACAGGAAGATCGTTCTAGCTCCTCATGGAGCTGAAGGCGACGCACTAGAGGGGACAAGGCAGAGGAGGAAGGTCAAGCTCACAAGTAACCCTAAACAGAGAAGGCTCTTTTAGTCAGACCAAAAAACTGTCTAGCCCAGCATTCATCTACTTGGCTGTTTTCTTCTAGTGGCGAACCTATGGCATGTGTGCCAGAGGGAGCACTCAGAGCCCTCTCTGTGGGCATGAGTGCCGTCGTCCCAGCACAGAGTTTACCCCACCCCTCTGCCCAGCAGCCCAATGGGAGCGCTTCCTCCCTCCCCTGTTGCTGTATTGGCACTTTGCGATAAATCAGTGGGTTTGGGTTTGCAGTTTGGGCACTCGGTCTCTAAAAGGCTCACCCTCACTGCTCTAGGCCCAATTCAGATGTTCTTGGACTTCAATTCCCAGAAGCCCAAGTCAGCACTCCTGCTGATCAGGGCTCCTGGGAATTGAAGTTGCAGAATACCTGGAGCGCGAAGGTTCGCCATCACCGCTAGGATCTCAGGCAGATGCCATATTTGGTGTGGTACCATGATATATTAAAGAAGAATCCTGGTGGTACAGTGCTTAAAACCGCCGTACTGCAGCCAAAATGTTGTGAATTCAATCCTGGCGAGGCTCAAGGATGACTCAGCCTTCCATCCTTCCGAGGCTGGTAAGATTATTCCCCAGCATGTTGATGAGGGCACAATGCTCGTTACCTTGTGAACCCACCCAGAGAAGGCACTGAGCTCTATGGGGCGGTATATAACTGGAATTCTTCAGAGAGCTTCTCCAAATGCCAGGATCTTTTTTTGCCTTCCCCCTTGTTCTATGTGCCTTCACGACGTACCTAGTGGTGTGATCCCATAGAACTGGGCTTCGTGCAGCAGCAGGGAAACATTGGTCTTCCTGGAGGGAGCACAAAATGATGTGGGTAAGGAGAGTGTCTCCTTCCAAAGGTCATCCCTCAACCGTAAGAAGGACCGGAGAGAAAAACACCAACTCTCCCACTGCTCCTTTCCTAGCCCAGTGGGAGGGTACTCCGCGGCCCATGCTGCACCTGATATCAAGCTCTTTGGTCCGGAGGAAGTTCAGGATGGGAGCAAAGACTTCTGGGTCTCGGTCAATGAAGATCTAAGTAGAGAAAAAGCAAAGGAAGAGAGAGAGAGGTTCATGTACAGAGTTTCTGTTATCTTACTAACCGGAGAACCTGAAGCAAGACACCCTTACCTAACGGCCCCACCACAAGCACACTTAGGCCCGTGTGGCGTGGAGCGCAACCAAAGGCATCTGTTGGCTGTGCCACTGCCAAAAGTATGCCTACAAATCTTCTAGACCAGTCATGGGGAACTTTGGCACTCCAGGTGTTCTTGGACTTCAATTCCCAGAAGCCCCCATGAATCCACACGAATGGGTTTGCTGCGATTCATCCTGCTCACGCCGCGCCGCCCTCGTCGCTCCTGGAAGTGGAAGTAAAACACACCCGTATGGGCGCGTTTTACTTCCGCTTCCAGGAGCGACAAGGGCCGTATAAATCGCAGTAAATCCATTTGTGTGGATTCACAGGGGCTTGGGCTTCTGGGAATTGAAGTCCAAGAACACCTGGAGTGCCAAGGTTCGCCATGACGATTCTATACCCATCCCGCAGCCTCTAGTTTGGGGGGAGGGAGCCAGAATAAATCAACACAGAGGGAGGAAAGGCCCTCAAGACCACTCACAGCGCCTGTGTCGTCCTTCAGAGTCGAGATCCGGCCACTGAGGAGGCTGTAGATGAGAGAGATGGGGGTGACTTTCCCGGCCTTCTGGTCAAACCAGTGCAAATCAGACCCCATGGAGACCTTTATGCACCCCCCCCCACAACTCCCTTTCTGCCCCACATGCCCCCCCTTTCCCCTTGTGGTGCTACCTAGAGAAAAAGGAATCTGGGATCCAGGTGAGGGTCTGGCGGGAGGTGCTGAACCTGCAAAAGGACAACAAAAACCATTAGCCTGGGTGTCAGGAGGGAGCAACACCCAGCAAAAACGAACACCTGGTAAGCAACTCACAGGGCTCAGCCCCTCCGTCCAACTGTAGCCTCCTCGGGACAGAGACCGGGCCGTTTCTCTTCTACTTAACTCAAGACTAGAATAGGTCACGGTCTTCCTCGGTCTTCCTCGTTTGAAAGCCAGTCGTGTCTGACTCTAGGGAGACGGTGATCAACTCGGTTTACCACCCAAGAGCCAGTGCTGTCTGCATCTAGATACTTCCATGGCCACGTGGCAGGTATGACTAGACACTGGAGCACACGGAATGTAGTTACCTCCCCCACAAAGCGGTACCTATTTCTCTACTTGCATATTTCTTGCTCTTGAACTGCTAGGTTGGCAGGAGCAGGGACAGAGATGAGAGTTCACTCCATCATGTAGCACTTGGGTCTTGAACCGCTGATCTTTCGGTCATCAAGCTCAGCATCCTAACCACTAAGACACCGCGGCCAGTCAATGTAGAGAAGGGCCTCTGTTTATTATTATCGCCGAGATTCCTCCTCAAACTGAGGTGGACTTGATCCATGAAAGTGCACGTGAAAGCAGAGCATGTTAGCATTTAAGAAGCATAAATGTTTTTGTTAGCTTTATAAATGTACTGCATTATGTACATACTGTATATAGGCTTTTTCTTTTGTTTTGGTTCTTATTTAATATAATGCTCAATATTTGTAATTCTCTCCTAGCCTTATGATCCCTATTAATCTCGTTAGCAAATATTATTTGTGTTATCCAAGTTAATTTACGCATAGGAGGTATATAGGTAAAGGTCACCCTTGCTCGAAAACCAGTCGTATCCAACTCTAGGGTTCAGTGCTCATCTCTGTTTATCGCCAAACAGCCGGCTCTGTCTGCGTCTGCAGGCGTTTCCGCGTGGTCATGTGGCAGGCATGACTAGACACCGGAGTGCACAGAATGCTGTTGACCTTCCCACCGATGCGGCACCTATTGATCTACTTGCAACTGCTTTCGAACTGCTAGGTTGGCAGGAGCCGGGACAAAGATGGGAGCTCACTCCGTCGTGCAGCACTCGGGTCTCAAACTACTGACCTGCTGCCTTCCAGTCAGCGTCTTTTTAGCCACGTGAGCCACTGCAGGATGCATATAAATTGGGCTAATTTGCTTGTTATTGCATTATTGTTATACCTTTTTCCTTTTAAATGTTTGTTTGTTTCTAAAAACGGATATTAAATACAAATCAATACGTAACTATTAATCTGCTACTGTTCCCCATGTCGCCCTCGTTACAGTCAGTTACATCTACAGTAACTACTGCGCTACCGTTACTTCGTTACTTTCCCAAGAGGCGGTGAACAAACCCCCCTCCTCCTCCCCAGCCCCTCCCTCGCAGGAGGCGTTGCCTTGGTGACGGAGGGGCCCACACTCGCCTTCGGCCGCCCACGTTCAGCTGCACCAACTCCGCCGCCGACATCGCCGCCGCCGCCGCCGCCCTCCTCTCGGCTTCCCTCTTCTACTTCCGGACTCCGGGAGGAGAGCCCGCCTCCATCACGACGCCATTGGCCAGCGGCTTGGATCGCATCCCGCCTGTCTCTGCAACTATTGGCCGAGAGGCCCCCGATTGACTTATGAGTGGCAAATGATGCCAAGGCCCCGCCTCTTTGTCCTCCTTATTGGCTTAGGCGCTTGCCTCTCTGCTATCGATTGGGTGATATTTTCCGAGGGCGGGACTCTCTTACCTAAACAAAACGCGCTTACCTCTGCTATTGGCTTGGTCAGCTCCCTTCCCTATTGGCTGCGGCTGCTCCCGTTGCTTCTGCTCATTGGACAGGAGACTTAGGGACCCGCCTTTTCTGCATCTCTATTGGCTGCTGTGTAGGGTGGGTCTTTAAGGACTCCAAACACCATTACTCCTGGTTTTCTAGTCAAGAAGCGCATGATAGGCTTTGTAGTCTGAAGCCCTCTCTGCAGGGTTCCAGGGTTGTTTCTTTTAGGGGAAAAATTACTATTTGGGATTTTTTTTTGGGGGGGAACCACAATGAATGGTTAAGGGCTTGACTCTAGGCTCCAGTTGACCTTTGACCCGGTTGCAATATCCAGATTTAATCTCCAGCTGCCCTGGCTGGGACTCTCTGGGTCAAAAGCTTAATTTGCTTTGAACATGGGATGTGGTTGGTTGATAACTGGGAGCACTGGGCTCCAGTTCGAAAGCAAGAAATTGCAAGTAGATCAATAGGGACTACTTCGGTGGGAAAGGTCAACAGCGTTCCGGTGTCTAGTCATGCCTGCCACATGACCACGGAAACATCTACAGAAGCAGACAGCGCTGGCTCTTTGGCTTTGAAACAGAGATGAGCACTGAACCCTAGAGTCGGATACGACTGGCTTTTGAGCAAGGGAAACCTTTACCTTACCCCTTTTTAAATTCCAGTTCCCGGGAATCCTCAAGAATCTCCCGGAGCAGAAACCTGGGAGCTCCAGCCCACAAGCAGAGACCTGCAGGCGCATCCCTTTCGCTCCCCTGGACAAGACCTAATGAGACCTTCATTTTCTGCTGCAATGCTTACTGGCAATGGTTGTTTTTCAAGAGGCACCCTGGTACAACCTGCAGGGCAAGCGAGCCTATCATTCCCAGGAAGCATTGCAGCAACTAATGGAACACCTAGGAAGATGGTCTAGACCAGTGATGGCCAACCTTGGCACTCCAGGTGTCCATGGACTTCAATTCCCAGCAGCCCAAGTCAACACACCTGATCAAGGCTTCTGGGAATTGAAGTTCAAGAACACCTGGAGTGCCATGGTTGGCCATCGCTGGCTGAGAAAATGAGTCAGCAAACATGGCTCTCCAGATATTCATGGACTTCAATTCCCAGAAGCCCTGATCAGCAGGTGTGTTGACTTGGGCTTCTGGGAATTGAAGTCCAAGAACACCTGGAGTGCTAAGGTTGGCCAACATGGGCCTAGGAGGTGGTCTTGGCCTTGTCAAGGTGAGCAAAAGAAAGGTGTCTGCAGGTATGTATTTATGGGCGGAGACTCCTAGATTTCTGTCACGAGAATTCTGGGGTTTTGAATTTAAAAAAAAGACCCAGCCCTAATGATCATAGCTGTCAAGTATCCCTTATTGGCCAGGAAAACCCCTTATTTTACCCTCTTTCCTGCCATCATCCCTTATTAATTAGACTGCAATGCCCTATTGCCGCCATTGGAGGGCAGCAAAGGATAAGCATAGCTGTCAAGTATCCCGTATTTGCCGGGAAAATTCCCTTATTTCCAAATCCAAAACTTGACAGGTATGCTAATGATTGGTCTTTTCTGTTCCCCTGACAGATGTGGAGTCAGACTTTTAACACAGACACCTCTGCACAGGTGATACTCAGGTTGTGGTGTAGTGGTTAGAGTGGCCGACGGACTCAGGCGGCCTGGGTTTGGATCAGTCATGGAAGCTCTCAAGGATAGCAGAATCGGTACGGTGACTTTTTAAGTAGGGCCAGCCAACTTAATGGCGCAGAACAACAGCGGGACAAAAGAGCAGCTTTTGCAATGGGGATCCTGATCGCAGGGTGCTAAGAGTTATTTTTTGTTGCGAGGGTAACCGTCAAAGAAATACTAAGGCAGGCAACTAAACCAGTAGGAGCGGGGAATTAACAGCAGTTGCATTAAACCAGCATGTGTAACTAATAGGATTTTGGCCACAGAGTTGAGACAGATTTGCTATGCTAATGAATGCCAGATTAAGATGCAAACTGTCATGGGATAAAAACCAACAGAAAATGCAAGCTGGAAACAGATGTTTTATCATCTCTTTTCCACACTACCACACAGCTCTAAAAAGACAGCTTGGCCAAATCACTGGGGTGATTTTTCTTTTGTTTTGCTTTCGTGATGCCTTTTATTTTGCTTTTGCTATTTGCACCAGCCCGTTTCCAAAACGTTGTGGGAAACTGCAATTCTTCAAACGCACATTTCTGCGTCATTTCATTGCATCCGTCTACTAAGACATCCATGTGTAAATGGGTAGGCATTTTTGGGAAACTGACCTGTGAGTCGTGTGACCCAGCCACACAGGGTAATGAGTGGGCCTCCTGATAAACAGGATCAGATGTTGAAGGTTCGGGTTCAAAGGCAGAATCAAAGCAGCATCCTTCCCCTCTCTTGGGGAGTTAAAATGAACTCTCATAATTCCTAGAAAGGGTAATAAAGTTGTGCTCAGGAAATTAAGTTGATATCAGGAAATCATGACTAACAATGGAAGATACAGTAATTAAATGGAGACCATATTGTGGAATCTGACTAGACATGATGGGATGCATTAGATTGGCCAGCATGGACACTCCTTGGGGATCTTGTGACCTTGGCTTGGACACCTTCATGGAAGATGGCTTACAGATGTTAGTAGCAGCAGTGGAGATGGTTGGGCAGAGGTGGATGACCATTGGATGCCAGAATGTCACTCGTCACTTTTAACACACAGCCTGCAGCACTATGAGACTTATGGTATAACTATCACAGAGCTTCCTACTCTGGACATGCGCTTTCCTAACAACCATCTGCCAACAGGGTTTCTAAGCCTTGGGTTCCCAGATGTTTTTGGACTTCAGTTCCCAAGAGCCCTGATCAACAGGTGTTCTGCCTTGGGCTTTTGGGAATTAAAAGTCCAAGAACATCTGGGGACCCAAGTTTGAGAAACACTAGACTGGGAAACAAGATGCTTAAGCAGGACCTTCCTAGTTTCATCTCATATCACAGGCAGGCTTCTCTGGAATCCTTCATGCTCCTGGGATGGCTTCCTCAGGAGTCTGCTGGTCTTAGCATGAAGACCACCCTTTGCTTCATTGTTCATCTACCCCCAGTGGCCCTCTGTCCAGTCACGCTTGTGGTCAGCAAATAGAGACAACTAAGAGGTCTAGGAAGGGCCAGAGAGAGGTCCAGGCTTTGTGGACCAGGGATAATTTACAGGAGAGAAAGTTCTGGAGAAGAGACTACCAAGAAATCAACACAGCTGGGAACCATGTGTTCTAGGAGGAAGTCCCACATTGGTCACCAGTTGCAGTAGGGTTGGGTGCAACAGCTGGCCTGCTTGGTGCAAAAGAACCTGCCTAGAGAAGAATGTTGGCCCTATCACAAGAGGTGCCATATGGTCAGGTAAAAGATGAAGCTCCCTCAAAATAAGAGGGAAGAGGTTGCCCTCACCTGGTCCTTGAGCGTCTGAGCTGGCAGGCTTGACTAAGAAGTGAGACTCAACAAGTCACGTTTAGTTGGAACCAGCCTCAAGGGCAGCTCCTCCCTATATTCTAGTCTAGGGCATGGCTCAGGTTCCCTATCTCCTCCACCTCAGCCATCCACCCTGGTGTACCATCAACCAGGAGTAACCAGAATCTGTGATGGGATGGGGAAAAGCCAGATCCTTTCTGTCCAGTAGGATGTCGATGGACTAAGATCTCAATACCAACCGCTGTTACCTTGTAGACACTTTGGAAGAAAACCCGTTGGCTGAAATCCAATAGCACCATGATGGCAAACCTTGGCACTTCAGAACGTCAATTCCCAGAAGCCCTGATCAGCAGGGGTGCTGACTGGGGCTTCTGGGAATTGAAGTCCAAGAACACCTGGAGTGCCAAGGTTGTCCATCACTGCAGTAGTAAGTCAAAGCTAGAGCAGGTCTACTGAATTAATGGACCTAACGGAGGAGTTAATTCACCGCGTTGCTGCTGATTCAGAGGGTCTACTCTAGTGTCACATAGTACAGGACTCCAGTCATTGTGTTTACCATGTGTGAGACATTGATTTTTGGATGGGTTTGTGAAAAGAGGGTGGGGACCACATTAAGAAGCACGCAAGCAGGAAGAACTAACTTCTTGATCTCATGCAACCAAAATCTAAAATCTTTACAAATTGGTCTCTGTTTGAAAAACACAAAAGCTTCAGAAAGATTTACAGCCGGAGAGAGAGAGAGAGAGAGAATGCAACCCTACATGTTCCAAATTTGGTGGTTCTTTTTCTATACAAGACAGAAATAAAGAGAGAAAAAAGCCTTATTTAAAGCAATTACAATATTGTACAGCTTTTGAACAATCAGGGAAGGTGAGGCGGCGGAAGCTTTAAAGGATGAAACTGCGCCAACTCCAGGGAAGGTCTGCGGGAATGACAGCGGGGATAAATCCCGGGTCAGGCCAAATCCTCTCCGGGATATGTCCGTCCACTGCCCTGGACATATCCACCCTGCAAGAGCCAGGATGAGACCCACCAGACCTTAGCTAAGTCTCTGACCCCTTCCTGATCAAGCGGGCAGTTGGGCTCAAACGTGTGACTCAACACAACCCTATAATAACCTGAGTCCAAAAGAGGTTGGGGGGCAAAGCCAGCTGGGCTTTCTGGAGCGGCTAATTCTCCAGCCATGAACACATGGAAAGGCTGAGTCTTCCTCCTAGATGAGCTACCTCTGCTGTTCATGGTTGCCCCTGGGAGCCCTCCATGCCCCAACCCATTGATGAAGAGGTGACCATCTCAAAACATAGCTCTTTCTCCTAATTCCAGAAATCTGGGGCTTCACTGTTTGGGATGAACCTCATCTGGCCGCAATTTACCAGATTACGTAAGGTAAAGGTCGCCCTTCCTCTAAAGCCAGTCATATCTGACTCTAGGGTTCGGTGCTCATCTGTTTACAGCCAAAGAGCGTCTGCAGACAATTGTGTTAACACGTGGCAGGCATGACTAGACACCAGAGTTCACAGAACGCTGTTTGCCTTCCCACTGAAGTGGTCCCCTATTTATCTACTTGCAAATTCTTGCTTTCAGACTGCTAGGTTGGCAGGAGCTGGGACAGACGACGGGCGCTCACTCCGCCATGCAATACTCGGGTCCATAGCTGTCAAGTATCCCTTATTGGACGGGAAAACCCCTTATTTTACCCTCTTTCCTGCCGTCATCCCTTATTAATTAGGCTGCAATGCCTTATTGCCGCCATTGGAGGGCAGCACAGGATAAGCATAGCTGTCAAGTATCCCGTATTTGCTGGGAAATTTCCCTTATTTCCAAATCCAAAACTTGGCAGGTATGCTCGGGTCTCGAACTGCCAACCTTCCGGCCATCAAGTTCAGCATCTTAGCCACTAAGCCACCACAGTCCCTATTTGGATTACGAAGTGCGGTGGTAAAACAATTGCATCTCTTGATTTGGAAGAGAAGGATTTGGAAGGAAAAGCAGAGCTAGCAGCCCATAGCAGACTTGCTCCTCCGTGGCCAGTCTCAAGGAGGAATGGCACAAGAGAAATGAAACCCACAGTCCTCTCTGTGCCAAGCCAAGGGCGGGCAGCTCACCCCCTTTTCTGCCACAGCTTGGACAACAGAAAGCTACAGAAGCCCCCCCCCCCCCCCCCCGTCTCTAGAGACCCCAATCTTCAGCTTGGCTTACATTTCCTCCCCTCCTTCCACATGTTCTTTCTCTTCCCTGGCTGGGCCAGACTGGAGAGCTAAGATTGTCCCGGCCCACTTGCTTTGCCCAACTGGCTGCTGTGCCAGGTGAAGGCTGGTGGACCCCTTCCATGTCCTCTGACCCCCACGTCCAGTGCCGCCATGTCCCCCCCTGGCTGAGGTCCATGGGCTCCCCTGCTGTTTTATTGCATAAAAATACATCTCTGTGTCGTTAACAGGCGAGCCCCTTCCCAGGAGTGGAGCTGGCGATGGGGATATGGCTTGTTCACAAAAGTAGGAAAGCTGTGCCCGTTGACACAGGTGTACACTGGTGCTGCCGTTGTCCCTTGTGCGAGCGTGTGCTCACTCCCGGGCACCAGGACGGGGCTCCATCTATGACAGGGGTTCTCAACCTTTTGAAGCCATGGGCCAGGCCAAACCATGCCTCCATAGACAGCTGAGTGGGCCATACTGGTGGTTCCACTGCCATAAATGCTGCTGTAAAATGCACCCTCAGCTGTCGCAAAAGCTTTTATGATAGCCGTGGGTGCATTTACGGCTGTTGTAAATGTGCCTGCTTTCACTTCCAGTGGCGGTGACGCAGGCTACATGAAGTGGTGCTGTGGGTCAGGGCTGGCCCACGGACTGTAGGTTGAGAACCCTTGGTCTATGAGCTCAATCCTGAAGGAACTGTGCCCAGGTGGTGGTGATGCAGAAGCAGAAGGGCCAGTGCCAGTGCCAGTGTGCTCCTGCCCTCCCTTCCATGGCTTGTCCCTGGGCAGGGCGAGGAGGGCATGGGATCAATTGCTCCATGTGGCATCAGTGTGTGCCAAAGGGAAGTACAGTATGTGGAGAGCGCATGGGGAGAGATGCATCTAAAGCAGAGATGCCCAAACCTTTCGGGCTACAGGCTGGTCACATGGTTCAGGGGTCCGGTCACTATGGCCGTGGGCTGGATCCAGCCCCTGACACCAATTCATCCAGCCCACAAAGCCCTTGTTGCTCCCAGAAGCAGAAGTAAAACGCGCCCGTACAGGTGCGTTTTACTTCCACTTCTGGGAGCAACGAGGGCTTTGTGGGCCAAATGAATTGTCATTGGGGCCAGATCCAGCCCACAGGCCGTAGTTTGGGCACCCCAATCTAAAGGATTGAAAGTGCGGGAGGCAGCGACAGCAGATGAACCAGACCCTAAAGGATGTGAGGCAGAAGAGGAACTGGCTCGATAGGTGCCCCCCAACCTACAGCATCCCCCCTTCTTCCTTCCATTGGGCATTGCATAAGGGTTGGGCTAAGTGATTGTTGACTTTGGAGTAATGCACACCCCCCCCCCTAAAGATGTACCTGCGTAGACAAACAGACGGGGAGAAGGACACACAGATGGAGGGATCCAGATTAATGCCTAAAGCGAGAGAGAGCCCCCACCCCACCCCGAAACATGTACAGGCACGCACACACGCTGCTCACGGGGAGTTTTGCACTCACAACAGCACCATTGTGTGGAGATTCTGTTAGCGGACCGGAAGACATGAAGCTGGAAGGAAGTTGGGGACGGGGACGGGAACAGGGGCTGCCCTAGAGGGTCGCCCCAAGCTGGTTCTCAGTGTCCCAGGAGGAAGCAGAAGAACCCAGTTGTGCATCCTGGCTGAGCCCACCCACCCTCATAGGAAGCTGGCTCCCGGAAGCCCCCGGGCTCCACGGCTCGGGCCAGGAGATGTTGACTGGGCCAAGGGAGAAGAAGACATTTCTGAGAACCGGAAGAGGGAAGGAGGCCCGGGATTCTCCTGCCAGGACGCTGGGGCTCAGATGATCATGGAAGATGGGTGGGTGGGTGGGTGGGTGGATGGATGGATGGATGGAAAGCCACCTCTCGACTCTGTCCTCATTCCGTCTCCAATTCCAGAGTTCTGGTGAGTGTCTCAGAGACAGAAAGTTCCTCTGAAGTTCCAGATGTCCTTCCTGGGCTGGCCATGTTTGGCCACCATCTCCTCTCCCAACCTTCATGGGTTCCACCTAGCCCCAGATTGGAACAGAGACCAGTGAACAGTCAAGTCCACCTCCTCCTCCTCTTCCTCCTTGGGATTAGCCTTCTCCACTTCTCTCCCCCCCACCCAACATCTGTCTTTCCTCCAGGGCCAGGCTTCTGCCTCACCTTCAAGACTATCCTGTGGACCGAAACGTTCTTCTGCCTGCCCTGCCTGGGTGTGAAAGTTTGGGGTTCCAGAGCAGTGCGCTTAGGTCTCTTGGGCAGGTTCTATGACCCATGGAGGAGGAGGAGGAGGAGGAGGAAGAGGAGGAGGAGCGATCCCCCTCACTTCTTCCTGCCTGTGCTGGCCCGGCGGTCGGTGGCTTCCCGCTTGGGGTTCCCTTCGTCGGTGGAGGAGGTGGTCAGCAGGGCCTGGCTCCAGCGGGAGATCTCGGCGTGCTCTGCGATGGAGGCAGTCAAGGCTGTCAACCAGGTCTTCATTTCCTCCTGAAGGGAGGAAAAGGTGGAGAAGAAGGCATCAAAAAGCCACCCCAGCTGGCAATGGCCCATACCTGTCAAGTTTTAGATTTGGAAATAAGGGAAATATCCCAGCCAATACGGGATACTTGACAGGTATGCTTATCCTTTGCTGCCCTCCAATGGCGGCAATAGGGCATTGCAGTCTAATTAATAAGGGATGACGGCGGGAAATAGGGTAAAATAAGGGGTTTTCCCGGCCAATACGGGATACTTGACAGCTATGCAATGCTCACCTTCCCATCGCATGCCACCAGGACGAAAGAGGAATGGAGATCTCCTTACCTCATCCTTGGCTTGCAGGAGGAACTCTCCGCCATCGCTGATCCTGCAAAAGATGCCCATTATCAGAGCAAAGTAGCGGGTCCGGCATTTCTCACCGGAGCTGCCATGCTTTGAGACATCTCAGGGACGACTCTGTGCGCTTCCGTGGATCTCAAGGCGGGGGGAGGAACTGCCAGGCCAGAGAGTGGCCCTGAAGGTCAAAGATGTCTGGCCTCGTCCACGAAGTCCTCTTAAAGCCGGGGTTCCCAACCTTTTCAAGCTGGGGGCCGGGCCACACTCTCTCAGTCAGCTTCAAGGGCCAGACGGCCATTTTGCCTTGCCTACATGATGGGGGCAGGGGCGTACTGGCTACCCTAAAAGAGCGCTGGACAGGGAGTGATTAGGGTGTCTAACCCTAAAAAAAGTATATATGTTCCCAGTCGCTTTCTAATTTCAACGCCCCTCTGGGGGTTCGAACCAACAGCCTCCTGCTTACAAGGCAAAGTTGCAACCTCTGAGCCACAGTGACTCCACTGTCAACAAAACTGGTTTTGGGTAATCTTATAACGAAGGACTTTATGTTAACCAGAGAGGATCTCATTGCTTTAACAAAATCAGATTCAAAGAGAAATCCTTAGTGGATAAGTGGTTAGTGTTTTTGACTATGCCCAAAAGGTAGCAAGTTTGAGTCCCACTTAGGACTTACATTTTAAAAATATTATTATAAATATAATTACAATTATAATAATAACTGCTCCATGTTGCATCCTTTCTCCAAACCAAGGGTCTCTCCTGAGGCAGAGTTTGATTCCCATTGAGGGCTTCTACAGCCTGGATTTTAAAAGCAATGATATCCTCTCTGGTTAACATAGAGTTCTCTGTTATAAGGTTGCCAAAACCAGGTCTATTGGTATTGGAGCCGCCGTGGCTTTAGAGGCTGAAATTTTGCCTTGTAAGCAGGAGATCAGGGTTCGATTCCCCAGGAAGGATGGTGGGAAGATGTATAATGGCCAGAGACAAGGTGGGAGGAAGGCGCCCATCCCACCCCTGCTTCCCCTTGAGTTCAGCCCTGTGCATCACCAGCTTGCCTTCTCCTTTCTCTCCCTTTGGTTAAGAAAGATAAAATAAAATAAAATTCCAGAGATTGGGACATTACCTGATTGCCCAATACTCCCCAGCACACCGCTGGATAGGGGTGGCCATTTTGTCCCAACAGCTTCAAATGCCCTGGAGGAGTGGTGGGCCACATGAAATGGTGCCATGTGCCGGATCTGGCCTGTGGTCCTTAGGTTGGGAATCCCTCTCTTAAAGCCTGGCCGCGCATCTCCACCAGGTCTTGGCACAATAGCTCAGCCCAAAGACATCTCTGGGTGTGCCATGCTTGGGTGGCACCAGAATGCCTGAAAGCCAGGAGCGAGGGAGAGGGGCAAGGGAGACCCACCAGCTCTTGTGAGCCTTCTGGGGGTCTCCATCATGCAAGGGTCTTCCGCAAAGGAAGAGAACCATGCTCAGCCTCCTGTTCTTCCAGCCTGCTGAGGCTAGAGATGGAGGCAGAAGTGGGTGGGCGACGAGAGCCAGCCCTGGGCACTCACTTGATCTTCAGGACATTCTTCTTCTTCTTGTAGTCGCTGGCCACCTCACTGGTGGCCTGCTGGAGGCTCAGCAGGGGCTCGTTGGCATGGGTGCTCCCTGACTCTCGCCCCTTGGAGTCTTTGTAGAAGCCCAGCTCTCCTTTGCTGAGGACGGTGTAGAGGTTGACCCAGGACCTAGCAGGGAAAGAGGAGGAGGAGGAGGGGGAAAGAGCCACGGATGCCCATCAGCCACAGGGACCCAAGAGCAGCCACTGCTGTCAGATAGTGTCACATCTTATTTTGATAACCTCCCCTACGTCACTTGGAGGACCCTGAACAGGCTGAGGGTCAGAGTGCCTAAATCAGGGGTGCCCAAACGTTTCGGGCCATGGGCCAGCCACATGGCTCAGTGGGCCGGTCACGTGGATCCTCCCACCGGAAGCAGAAGTGAAACGTGCCTTGCAATCTGTTTTGCAACAGGATGAGATAGGTTTTAAGATGCCATTTTCCTCTGCTTAAACCAGGGGCGCCCAAACGATGCCCTGTTGGCCGGATCTGGCCCCCGATGCCAATTCATCCAGCCGACGCCACCCTTCTCGCTACCAGAAGTAGAAGTAAAATGCTCCCTCAGCTGGGGGGGGGGGGTGTCCGCTGGCTGAGACCCTTGGGCTCACCTGTTAGAGGCCTTCTTGTTGGGCCCCTCCAGCTCCAGCTTACGCAGGAGGAAGCCCTCCTGCTGGATTGTGTGCGTGGGAGGAGGAGGGGGTGGTTCACTGCTCTGGGCAGGGGCCGAGCGGGACCGGCGGGCCTCCCCCGGGGGTGCGTTGGGGTCCCTGGGCCGCGGCCTCCGGCGGGGCTTGGGTCGGTCTCGGGCGCGGGGCCGGTCTGGGCGAGGCGTCCGCTCTGGCATCATGTCCAGGCCGTTGGGCAAGCGAGCTGGGGATTCCCGTTCGCGGGGCTGGGGTCAGAGAGAAAGAAGAAAGAGATGTGGAGGTAATGCTACGGGGTAGAGAGAGACCCCCAAAATAACGGCTATTCTCTTTGCAACATGGTGTGGTAGAGGGAGGTTTGAATAGAGGGTCTCTGACCATGAGCAAAGTGCTTTCCCTCCCCTTCCCCCTTGACCTAAGGATAGTTCCCTGGCCCTGCCAATTTTAGGAGATCAGGCTATGACCCAAAAGAATCCTGATTGTGTTACTACACGATCACTGCACAACAGCGATTTTGCTACTGGGAATAACACGTGATATCGAGGGTGCTGATTCCAAATTTGCCTGTCAGATCTTAAGGCATGCTATAGCTGTTCAAATGGCTGGTCATTGGGCAATGCATTTTTACATGGGAGCATTATAACAGTTGCAGCGACCACTGTGCCTGCTGCTGCCTCAGCTGAATCACGTCCCCTGGTGGCATGCATGTTCCAGCAGCGGACAGGCACGTCTGGGCAAGTCAGTGAGCTGACGTCAGAAATAAGGAGGTGGACACTCACGGTGGCCGGTGGCGTCGATGCCGTGGACTCCTTCTCCTGGAGCTGCTCCACAATGTCTGCCAAGGTGGCCTTGCTGTGGGTAGCGAGAGACCGTGTCAGGAGAGGAGCCCTGTCCCAAAAGGCAACACCACACACCCCGCCCCCCATTCAGGACAGGATAGGAATGGGGAGATACAGCAGGAGGGGTCAGGCAGGCATGGGGCTGCTTCTCCATACGACACAATGTTTAGACCCATGATGGAAAATCTTGGCACTCCAGCTGCTCTTGGACTTCAATTCCCAGAAGCCCAAGTCTCTGCGAATCCAAAATGGGTTTACTACATTCATGTGGATTCAGAGAGACTTGGGTTTCTGGGAATTGAAGTCCAAGAACATCTGGAGTAAACCCATTCATGTGGATTCACAGAGACTTGGGCTTCTGGGAATTGGAGTCCAAGAACATCTGGAGTAAACCCATTCATGTGGATTCACAGAGACTTGGGTTTCTGGGAATTGGAGTCCAAGAACAGCTCGAGTGCCAACGTTCTCCATCATTGGTCTAGACCATGGCCATGGATGGAGTCCACACGGGAAGGTCATTCCGTCGTGTTGGGATGCAGGAGGGCTGGACCTTCCTTCTAGACTACCAAGCCCCAGGACAGGGAGCGCCTGAGGTCACGGCATGACACGGGATTCCCAGGATGCCCCCGAGGAGGTCTGGGAAGGATTTGGCCACCTTCCGAGGTTGCCCATGGGAAGCCCCAGGCTCCTCGGTTGGGTGGCCTCCATGGCACTCACCCGCTAGCCTTGGGGTCGCCACGTGCCGCCTCTTGCTCGCTGGACTCCTGCCGCTCCAGCCGCCGCTCCCGCCTCTCCCTCCGCCGCTCCATGGCCGTCGTAGCCGTGGCCGCCTCATGCCGCGGCTCCTCCTGCTCGCGAGGCTCCTGCCGCTCCGCCTTCCGTTCCCGGTGCCTCTCCACGTGGCCCTCCAGCCGGCCAACTTTGACCTCCATCTGGCCAGCCAGGGCCCCTGCCACCCGGCCCAGGCTGTCCGACTTGACCACCGCCTCTTCCAGGGCTGCCTTGGCCTCGGCCGCTTTCTCCTGGACCTTGGCCTCGGCCTCCGCCACCAGCCCGTCCTGCAGGCGGTCAATCTTGGGCTGCAGCCGCTCTGGCTTCAGTTCCTGGCGCACGAAGGCCACTTTGGCCTCGACGCGCTCGAGGGCGTCCGGCTTGATCCCGTTGAGGAGGGGCTGACCCTCCAGCCGGCCCCGAAGGAGGTCCTTCTCGTACAGCGGCTGGCGCAGGTGGGAGGAGGCCTTGCTGCTAAGCTCGGCGGGGTCTGCAAAGATCTTGCGCCCCAGGAGAGGCGTGGGGGGCTGTTTGCTCTGCTCGGCCCTTAACTTCTCGATCTAGGGGTGGGAGAAGCACAAGTCAGCCCCTTCCTCCTCCTGGTCAAGAGGCCGGCCCTCTCAACCCCTTCAGCCACATCCCGGGCTCCACATCTGGGCAGGTCAACGTCCCACCTGTCTCTCCTCTCCCTTCCCTTCTAGGTAACGGCCAAGGTCTGCTTTGCTGGAAAGCCAGTCGTATCTGACTCTAGGGGTTTGGTGCTCATATCCTTTTTACAGCCCAAGAGCCAGTGCTGTCTGCATCTGCAGACATTTCCGTGGTCGTGTGGCAAGGATGACTAGACATGGAACGCTGTTACCTTTCCCGCCGGAAGCAGCACCTATTTATCTACTTGCAATTTCTTGCTTTCGGCAGGAGCCAGGACAAATGATGGGGGCTCACTCTGTCACGCAGCGCTTGGGTCTCGAACGGCTGACCTGCTAAACCTTCTGGTCATCTTAGCCTAAGCGTGGCGAACCTGGGCGCTCCAGGTGTTCTTGAACTTCAATTCCCAGAAGCCCTGATCAGTTGGTGTGCTGACTTGGGCTTCTGGGAATTGAAGTCCAAGAATGCCTGGAGCGCCCAGGTTGGCCAACCATGTCTTACCCCCTAAGCCAACACACTCCCTTCTAGACAACCCCTCAAAGCCCCTACCGTGGTGAGACGCCGCAGAGAGCTGAAGCGCTCCTCCCAAGCTGCGGCTGCTTTGCGGAAGGCTTCATGGCGCCGGATGAGTTGCTCCACTTCGTCAACGCTGTTGCCCAGCTCCCGGCTCTTCAGTAGCGGCTCCTGGGCGGTCAACCAAGCATCGGCCACCACCGCTTCCTGGGCAAACTGGTGGACTTCCAGCACTACCAGGAGAGAAAACAGAGGTGGACATTAGCATCCCTGGTCCTCGTCTTCCTTGCTACAGCCACACCATGCACACCAGGGAGACCTAACCTGGGTCAATTCAATTCAGACGGTGTGTGACCTGGGTTTTGGGATTCAGGGTAATTCCAAAGACTGCCCCCCCCTTCCATGGGCTGCCATTCTCAGGCCTTCTCCTGATTCGATTGGGAGGGGGAGTTGATAGAGAGTTGAGACTCACTTTGTTGTAGCCATTCCCAGTGTCGGTCCCATTTGTCCAACATCTCCTTCTTCTTGGTCATCAACATCTCCAAGTGGAGCTTGATCTGTGGAAGGAATCCAAAAAAATATCTTCTGGGGGTGGACTTGAGACAAGAGACCCTAGCCCAGGGGCAGAAGGAGACTCCACCTTGCATGAGATACATACCAAAGGTCTCCCCCACTCATAAACTATCAACCCGTTTTTAAAGGAGGGTGTCAAGGAGAAGGCAGGACCTTTCTCCAAAGGTCCTTTCTGTCTTGCATCCAGGTATATGGGGTGGCGGAAGGTTGGCTCACCTCCTCCGAGGCCGGGCTCTTGTTCAACACCAGCGTCTTGCCCAACTCCACGCAGGCAGCGATGTTCTTGTTGTGGGTCTCGATCTCGCTCTTCAGGCCCTGGTGGTAGTTCATCAGCACTTCCACTGTGGACACATCCCTGCATGGGTACCGAGAGGGAAGGGGTTGGGTGGGCTGGGTCTAGGAAGACCCTCAAAGGGGAGAGAGGGGAGGACAACGGAGCAGGGTAACCCCTTCCAGATACTCTAAAGTAGGGTTGGAGTCAGATTGCATCTCTTGTCATCAGAGAAAAATGAAAAACTGCCTTAATCAAGACCAGATCTTTGTTCCATTGGGGGCATCATTGCCAGCTCTGACTGGCAGCCACATCAAACCCAGCACCCAATGTTCTCTGTGGTCTCCCATCCAACTATTAACCAGACCTAACCCTGCTTAGCTTCCAAAATCAGATCATGTTCGGGGAGGGGTTTTTGACAATTCTTCGTATATCTCATAGGCAATGCAGACCACAGCTGATGATGGGGATGGATGTCATTTGTTAACTGGAAGACCACAACTTCTCCCCTTAGTGTATAAAGCAGCTTCTCTTCAACCACAGAAACATTTGGGACGGAATTGAGGGACATTGCTTATAGACATGACTTTATGCAATACAGCTTCCATAATACTCCAGCAAGGGCTAGCCAGGGGATTCTGGGAGTTGTAGTTCAAAAAAGACAACGTTTTCAAGCTGTAATTGTCATGGAAATACAAATGGGCCTTGTTTTTTTTAAAAATAGTGATGTAGATTTTTTCTGTGTCCTGTTCACTGGAGGGAAATGGCAGTGAAGGATTCAGGTTGTTACTGGGTAAAAAGTGTGTGCTAGACTAAACATTCTAACCTCGTGTTCTGGGAGAAATGAAACTGATTGTCTGGTGGAGTTTGGTTGGAGAAAATAAAAAGGGAAAGATGGAGAAGGGATGGCCCTTTTGTCTTTTGCTCCACGCTTTTTAAGTCTATGGGAGTCTTATGAACTCAAAGCAATCATGTAGTTGCTTTTTAAACTAAGGGGAGCCCTTAGGGCTTTCAAACTTAGATAGGTTTCCATTGTTTTTAAATGTGCTTACTGAATTGAAGAAGTTTCATTTGCCTAGAATTATATTTGCTTAAGAAATCTGTAACCTGTTTTGGCTACAAAATATATATTTTAAAAGACATGAAGGTGACTGGAGTTGTTTATTTTTCTATCCGCAACTTTACTAACAGCCTGGCTTAGGTCAGGACATGTGAGAAGGCAAGCTAGATCCTGGATTACGTAGCCACAGGGCATCAATTCAGGTGCATTCTCACTAACTTCTAGGTCCAAGGGTCTACAAGGTACTCTTCTCTGCAGCTTTGGGTATCCTTACTGACAAGAAGCCAGTGGATGAGTTCAATACCCCAATAGAACAACCTGGTCTCTGATGGCATGGCTGGTTGGAAGAGACCCTGCAGAATTGCAAAGCCATCCTGAAAGTCTGAGTTGGTCCTCAGCCCACCCCATAGCTCATGTGGTGGAAGATGGGCAGCTGGTCTGTATCTATGCCTGAGGGCCTTCCATGCATGTTCCCTCTGTTCCTCTTTCTTACCATACCTGGGTTTCTCTCCAGTAGCAATCTGGCAGATGATGGTGTCCATCCATGAGATCACATCCCTCACCATGTTTGTGAAGCGGATCTTGTCAGTGGTGGTGGTGATCTGTAGCCGGCAGTCTTCGCAAGAGGTGAGCAGCTCCTTCCAGGAACGCGTCAGTTCCCCTTCCTTGGTGGCGATGGCTTCCGCGTTCTCACCTGCGTAGACGGTCCGCAACTGGGCTGCCACCTCTTGCAGCTGACGCACCTGCCGGGCACCCCGTGGGGAGAAGGAAGATGTGACTTGGGTTGGTTTGAACAGGTACAATGAGAAAGAAAACTATTCTTTCCCCAAGGAAACAGGAGTCACCTGGTCACTTGAAAAGAAGCCCAAACGTGCCTCTTTGCATAGTGTTTATGAAGATGCAAAAGGTGTTACCCAACCCATTGGTGGCCCAAGGCTCAGATTTCAAGGAAGGGAGGCTGTGAATCCGTTCTGGGTTTCAGTCTGAACAGGAGAGCAAATGGAGACCAGAGAAGGGCCACCGGATTTGGGGCATAAGGTTAAACCCATAGATCACACAGCTATTTTGATTTCTTATTCCCATTTTTATTTAGGACCTGGAAATAACACCATTCATGTTCCTGGGGCAGCTGCCACTGTTGAAAGAAGATTTTCTGTGCGTCTGTACCTCTGTGGGTTACATCTTACCCCAGCCACCAAGCATAACTGCTATTTTGACTTTTTCTTTTAATCTAATGGGCAAACTAAATTCAGTTTCTTGTTCGGCTTTCCTACTGCTGACTCTTTCATGTTGAGTACTCTAGTGCAACCCCGGCATGCAGTAACCAAAGAGTCTGATCAAAAGAATGACGTTTTGCCTTGTTTGTCTCTAATTACAATTAGAAAGGTTCTTTCCTGCCTCAGAGTCTGCAAGCCATTCCTTGTTTACCAAATGCAATGCTGGTCAGTTACAAGGTCTGTTCCTTGGATAGTCCCCCAAAATTTTACAACACACCCAAAGGAGAGTTTTTGAGGATTGTGTTGGTGGTGTGCATAATACGCACAATAAACCCATCCGTGTGGATTCCCAGAGCCTTAGGCTTCTGGGAACTGAAGTCCAAGAACAGTTGGAGTGCCAAGGTTGGCCATCACTGCCCTAAGGCCACACAAGTATCTCCTCACCTGCGTCACGAGGACCTGCACATCGTGCTCAAAGGAGTTCAGCATCCTCTGCAGAGTGCCGGCTGAAGTCTTGGATTCCCGGGATGTGACCTCCGGCAGGCGCTGCTTCTTCTCCTCGATCTGGGTGAGGACATCCTTGCAGTCATTGAAGAACTTGTGCAACTCGTGGGAGGCGGCCAACATCTGGGCCCGGGTCTCCATCAGCTCCAGAAGGTCTGCCCAGGCCTCGTTCACCCCATCTTTCCATTCAGCGATGGTGGCCGCGTCTGCATGACCGTAGTCAATAAGCTCGTCAACCATCTGGTTGACGGCTGAGATCCTCTCGTTGCCGATGCTGCCCGTCTCGCTGGCAAACTCAGTGAACTTCTCCTGCAGCAGCTGCAGAAGGTGAAGAAGACGGAGGAAAGGGCTCAGACATGACAGGGTGCAAGAGACAACGGACGCAGAGAATGGCACCCAGAGGAAAGACGGGCTGGCGGCTCTCAAGTGAGTGGTATGGATCCTCCGTAACCTGCAGAGTTCAACCAGCTACCCATCATGCTGAACAGAAAGGAAGAGGGGATCTATCTATCTATCTATCTATCTATCTATCTATCTATCTATCTATCTATCTATCTATCTATCTATCTATACATCCATCCATCCATCCATTTTTCTCTCCCTCATCTGTCTATGTCTGTCTGTCTATCTATCTATTTATCTATCTATCCATCCAGACAGGCAGGCAGGCAGGCAGACAGACAGACAGACAGACATGAAGGGCCTTTCCTTCCTTCCTTCCTTCCATTGATCACCAATTCTCCCTTCCTAATAATAATAAGGAAGTTCTGGGTCGAAGGGATTTTTGCAGAAGAAACACCACTCAGGGAATGCCCAAATGAGGCTCTTTTCATATCCCCATGAGCTGGGACAGAGACGGGCGCTCAATCCATCATGCAGTACCCAGGTCTCGAACTGCTGACTTGCCAGCCTTCCAGCTAACAAGGGGAGCTTCTTAACCACTGGGCCACTGCAGTATTCCTCCCTCCCTTTAAGATTCCTTGTTGATGTTTCTCCCCATCTTGAAATACAAAACCATAAAGGAAAGAGCATCTTTGGCCATGTGCAGATTGTTCTCTTTCCCTCCTTCCCATTAATAAAACAAGACGCACAGATCTGGACCCATGAGCCACTGGGGGTCCCTCTCCTTAGGAACTGTGGTTCTCCGTAGCCTTGCCTCCCACTCACCCCCCACCCCCCCATCCTGGCCTACTCACCGTCACATGCTCAAAGTCCTGCCCCAGTTCTGGCGAGCCGGCCACCACCTCCTTCTGCGCAATCCACTGCTCCAGTTCGTCCACTTCGCGGTTGAGCTGGAAAAGCCAGTAGTTCTGCTCTAGCCGGGCCTTGCGTTCCTCCACCAGGTCCTTCAGGGAGACGTAGAGCCGGTCCACCTGAGATTGCCGCCGACTGATCTGCTCACTGGCAAAGAGAGGTCTCGGTCAGTCTGGGAGGGTTCTCTCAGGAGATCAGAAGGGGTTGGGGGTCTTACCTGTACAGAGGCTTACCTGTCTGGGTGTCCCAGTTCCAGCAGCGCACGGCACTGCCGGGAGAGCTGAGCAATGGTCTCGGCATAGTTCTCCACCGTCTGTTCGGTCAGCAGGTGCTTCTTCAGCAGCTGGAGGGTGCTCTGCTCATCCTGCAGGGGAGACGGAGCAAAGGTTGGTACAGATGTTGGACACAGAAGAGAAGGACAGACCAACAGAGCTGGCCCGAGACCCTCCCAGCTTCAAAGATCTGCAATGTCTATTTCTGCCCCTTGGCTCTATCAAGCTCTTCTTCGCAGTCCCCTGTGAATCCACAGGAATGGGTTTACTGCATGTATGCAGTAAGCCCATTCATGTGGATTCATAGAAACGTGGGCATCTGAGAATTGAAGTCCAAGAACATATGCAGTAAATCCATTCGTGTGGGTTCACAGAGACTTGGGTTTCTGAGAATTGAAGACCAAGAACATCCGGAGTGCCAAGGTTCGCCATCACTATTCTAGAGGATTGCATGGGGTGGGAGGCTCCAAACCATGTCCCTGGTGTGGCTTCCATGCATCCCTCACCCACCACCCAAAGGTTCACAGCCCTGCCACAACCACGCACCTTCCCCTTCTCTTCACTCATCATGTACAGCTCCTGCTCACTCAACCAGGACTCCACCTCAGCCACGTCGAAGTAGTATTGCTCCACCTGGAAGGTGGCATCGAGAAGGTGCTGACGGCGCTCCGTCTCCACCTGGAGGGCCGTCCACAGCTCGGAGAGCTTCTCCAGAAGGAGGCGCACCGTGTCCAGTTCTGGGCTCTTGATGGTGGCGATGCCGGTGGCTCTCTCCAGCACGTCCTCCACCCGGGGCTTGTGCACCTGGATCTCCCGGCGTAGGTTCTGCGAGACAGAAAGGAAGGGAGTGGTGTGGGGAGTCGCTCTGCCCTGGCATGCGCTTCCAGAGTTGACTTTCATGGCTTGGGGATGGTTGGGTAAAGAAGAGTGCTTCTGAGCACTTTCTCTTTCTCTCATCTCTCCAGTGGTTAAGAAGCTCCCCTTGTTAGCTGGAAGGCCGGCAAGTCGGCAGTTCAAGACCCGGGTACTGCATGACGGATTGAGCGCCCATCTCTGTCCCAGCTCCTGCCAACCTAGCCGATGGAAAGCAAGAAATTGCAAGTAGATAAATAGGGACCACTTTGGTGGGTAAAGATGTAGGGGACATGAAAGGAAGCTCATTTGGGCATCCCCTGAGCAGAATTTCTCCAGCACAAATCCTTCCAACCCAGAATAATTTCTGACATGAAATTATCATTATCTCTCCACCAAAAATTCCATTAAGAAAGTTGTTGTTGTTGTTGTTGTTGTTCTATGCCACCCAATCAACAAACGTGACTCTGGGCGGCTCACAACAGTGTACATTACACAATAAAATCACAATAAAAGCACTCGCAATAAAATACTGATCATCCCATACAAAAGTTTGAAAGTGGCCATAGACAGTCCAGGTGCTAGGTTGGCTAGGCTGCCATGGGTGGGTGTGTGTGTGTGGGGGGGGCGATGTCCGGCCAAGTCCTGGCACCAGAGCAACACAACCCCAGCCATGGGTGTGCCCAAGGGCCTTTGAAAACAAAATGGCCAGCCCTTTGAAGCTGTTGGGAGAAAATGGCCACTCCCATCGTGCAGGCAGGGTAAAATGGCCATCCGGCCCTCAAAGTTGACTGAGAGAGCGTGACCCAGCCCCCGGCTTGAAAAGGTTGGGAACCCCTGCCTTAGAGTCAGACACAAGTGTCTTTTTTACCTTTGCTGTTGTCAACTAGTGTTTTCCCCCTCTAGATCTACATGTAGATTGGTGCGGTTAAATCTCCTCCCTCCCTCTTCACTGCCAACTTCTTATCCCGCTCTCTGACTCCAAGGTGCCTTGCCTTACCTGGTTCTTCTTGAGGAACTGCTGGACGGTCTGCAAGTTGTTCCCTTGCTCCTTCACCAGGGCCAAGGGGAGGCGGTCTTGAACCCAGAGCTAAGAGGGAAGGAGAATCCAAGGAAGCAAAGGGAGAAAAAGAAGCCGCATTAGAGTCATTCCCCACCTCTGGCCCCACACAGGCACTCAGTGTGCTACAGGGCAAGAATCAGAAAGAAGCCATTTGTGGCTCGAAGCCCGGTCTCACCCTTGACCATGGTTTGCCAGGGAGGCTATCCTGATGCTTTGTTTTCAACGAGGCTGTGATTTATTCTGCTTGATCCCTAGAAACCTAGGTTTCACCCAAACTGCGGTGGCTCAGTGGTTAAGAAGCTCGCCTTGTAAGCTGGAAGGCCGGCAAGTTGGCAATTCGAGACCTGGGCATTGCATGGCGGACTGAGCGCCCGTCTGTGTCCCAGCTCTTGGGGACATGAAAGGTGCCTCATTCGGGCATCCCCTGAGCAGAGTTTCTCCAGCAAAAAATCCTTTCAACCCTGAATAATTTCTAACATGTAATTATTATTACCTAGGCTCCATGAGGAAAGTTGGAAGGAGCTGGGCATGTTGAGCCTTGGGAAAAGGCAGGGATGCCATACGTCCCAGAAAACCAGGACTGTCCCAGATTCAAGGTCACAAAAATTGTCCCAGCCAGTCCAATAAGCACATTTTGCTTCCACTTCCGGGAGCGACGAGTGCGGCACGGACTGGATGAATTGGCATTGGGGGCCAGATATGGCCTGTGGGCCATAGTTTGGGCCCCCTTGGTTTAAGCAGAGAAAGTGGCAGCTTTAATATCTATCTCCTCCTGTTGCAAAACAGATTGCAAGGTGCATTTTACTTCCGGTGGAAGGAACCATGTGACCGGCCTACGGGCCAAAAAGTTTGGGCACCCCTGCTGTAGGACCTGAATGCTTGCTTGCAGCATTCCCTTACTAGTTGTTCCTCATCAGAAACATCTCACTCATGGGCCCTTTCTTGTTTTATGTGCCTTCCATGTTTTCTGGTCTGATCCACAGCAGTCACCAAGAAAGAGGACCTTCTCTCTGCTACTCCTTGCCTGGCTTTGACCCCCACACACACACCCCTCACCCCTCTCCCCATGGAGCCCCCCATGCCCACTTACGATCTCATCCTCCAGGTCATGGCTGACTTGATGCACCTCCTTGGAGGCCAGCAGGATTCTCCGGCGCTCCTTGAGCGGCTCTATGAGGCGCACGATGCGTGTCCCCACCACGTTCTGCTTCTCGTCCACCATCTCCTTGTTGGTGGCCTCCAGGGGCAAGGTGGTGGCTTGGGCCTGCAGCTCCCCCACCTCTTTGTACCACTCCTCCACCTGTGTCTCCATGCTCTGAAACCAGGGGTATGGTGGGGAGGGAAAAATTCACATCAGCCTGCCTTGATGTTCACGCAGGTGGAAAGATGTGGGACCCTATGTAACAGCTCTAGCCTGGCCTTGTCCTTCTTGAAGCTATTGCAGCGTCTGAGTTTAGGCTGGCACCCAGAATGCCTGGGAGAGGGTTGGGAGGTGGTGTTTGGCTACAAAACAGGCGCATAGAAGCCTGAAGCTAAAGTGCAAGGAATACTTGGGGGATTCCCATCAGGACGGCTGGCTAAAGGGCCATGGAGCTGTCCTAGCCATGCCAGCCCATCAGGGTCTGATGCTCTTCTTGCACGTAGAAGCCTTCCCTGTTTTAAAAGTGCACATGAACCATGGATAGCTCACAGAAAAATAAACAAACACAAAACAGAAAAACAGAAACAGGAACGAACTGTCCTACAAGAAGGATTATGGCGCACACAAGTAATTCCCAGGAAGGAAAGGGGCTTGGGTGGAAATCAGAAGTCAGGAACATGAAGCCTCCTTTCCTCAATGACATTCCACATCTTTCCCCCATATAGGACACATTAGGGCAGGGGTGGCCAAACTATGGCCCGTGGGCCAGATCCAGCCCCCAATGTCAATTAATCTGGCCTGCACTGCCCTCGTCACTCCTGGAATGCAGAAGTAAATGTGCCCATATGGGTGCATTTTACTTCTGCTTCCAGGGGTGATGAGGGCCGTTTGGGCCAGATGAATTGGCATTGTAGGCTGGATCTGGCCCATGGGTCGTAGTTTGGGCACCCCTGGTTTAAGCAGAGAAAACGGCAGCTTAAAATCTATCTCATCCTGTTGCAAAACAGATTGCAAGGCACATTTTGCTTCCACTTCCGGTGGGAGGAACTACGTGACTGGCCTGCTGAACCACATGACCGGCCCATGGCCCAAAAAGTTTGGCCACCCTAGGGATCTCTGAGATATCCATCCTATGCTGTGGCTGTCCTTGCTTTACCATTTTCTTGGTCTGTCTTTGCATCTTGCTTTTAGAAACATATCAGTGTGTAAACAAAGCAAAGATGTTGTGGCACATTAAAGACTAACGGCTGTATTTTAATGTGCGCTTTTGTGGATCAAGCCCACTCCCTGTGAATCCACACTAATGGGTTTATGTCACACAATTTCCCCTTCCATCCATCCAACCATGCATGTGCACATATGCGCATGTCCCACCCATCTGCAAAATACGGCATGTCTAGAAAGGGGCTCCATGTCCTGGAGAAGGCAGAGGAGGGCGGCAGGAATTACTTGGCAACTGAGAATAAGCTCACAGGTGGGAGATGAAAAGGCCATTAAGACAGGGAGGGAAATCAGCTGCAGAAGGAGCCCTGGAGCCAAAGAAAGAGGGTTCGGGGTTCAGACAGAGAGGATAAAAAGGAAAGGAACACAGAATGCAACCCCGATGGATTAAACAAAAAGGGCTACCGTACCGCCATGCAGCGCGATGAGACAAAACCGCACTTAGGATGTGATGAGCAAAGGATGGCTCTGAACTGCCGCGGGCAGCTGAGGATGGAAAATGGAGAGCGTGGTGTGAGAGTTGGGATGAATGGCCAGCTGACTGGACAGCTGGCTAGGGCGCCGTCTGCGCTCCTGGGAGCCTGGGAGCCAGCGGCCTCCATCTGCCACCGCGTGGCACGTGACACGTCCCTCCAGGATAGCTGGCCAAGATCAGGATCAACACCAACCCAACAAGACCCTATGTGTAGAGGAAAGCAGACCCACCTCCCTCAAACCTGCACACCCTGGAGAGGCAAGAGAACCCCATCACCTTCCTTCTTTCCCACCCTACCCATAAGCAGCCCAATATCTGCTTGGAGCACCTGCATTTTGGGTGCCACGAATTGTTCCTTATCTAGTGGGATGTTACTGCTGTATTTTGATTCCTAAGTGGAAGTATTTTCTCAACAAGGATGTTCTGCCACGGCATTCAGGTAGGAAAGGATACCATTTGCTGTTCCACCTGAGTAAGCATACTGACTCATTCCAGCCCAGTTTGCAAACAAGCAATAAAAAAAGCAGGTTGTGTGTATGTGTTTGACAGCCCCAGTGACCAAAGGAGAAGCACAGGAGATGAAGGGTGCACCAGTGTCAGAAGAACTGTGTGTCATAAGAACATAAGAACATAAGGACAGCCTTGCTGGAACAGGCCACAGCCCATCCAGTCCAGCATTCTGTCTCACACAGTGGCTCTCCATTCGCTTCAGGGTATTTCTTCCCAAGCAGATGCCTTCACCTGCTTAGGATTCCCTGGAAATGGCATTGAGAGATATCTTGCCTATCTCTCCAACCCGGAGGTTGTCCTTAGGTAGCCATAATTATAGCCATTGATACCCTTGTCCTCCATGAACTTGTCTAATCCTTTCTTAAAGCTGTGAAGACTGACAGCTGTCACCACTTCTTCTGGCAGGGAGTTCCATAGACCAGTGATCCTCTGGGTGGAAAAGTACTTTCTCTTATTTGTTTGAGAACAAGTACCCAAAAGTTTCATGGAGTGTCCCCTAGTTCTAGTGTTGTGCGATAGGGAAAACAGTTTTTCCTTATCTACTTTGTCCACACCGTGCATGATTTTATAAACTTCAATCAGGTCACCTCTTAGACGCCGTCGTTCAAGAGTGAAAAGGCCCAACCGTTGCAGCCTCAGATGGTAAGGAAGGTGTTCCAGTCCCCTAATCATTCTGGTTGCCCTCCTCTGTACTTTCTCCAACTCCATAATATCCTTCTGGAGGTATGGCGACCAGAACTGTACACAATATTCCAGATGGGGCCTCACCATAGATTTATAAAGAGGCAAAATGACACTTGCTGACTTATTTTCTATACCCTTCCTAATGATCCCTAACATTGAGTTTGCTTTTTTCACTGCTGAGGCACACTGGGTTGACACCTTCATTGAGCTCTCGTCCACCAGGACACCAAGGTCCCTTTCCTGGTTTGTCGCAGAGAGTTCAGACCCCATCAGTTTATAAATGTAATTAGGGTTTTTTGCCCCAACATGCATCACTCTGCACTTACTGATGTTGAAGCTCATTTGCCACTGTTTTGCCCACTCCCCCAGTGTCAAGAGATCCCTCTGGAGCTCTTCACAATCTCTCACAGTTTTCACTACCCTGTATAATTTAGTGTCGTCAGCAAATTTGGCTACCTTGCTTTTTACTCCTACCTCTAGATCATTTATGAAGAGGTTGAAAAGCAGGGGTCCCAGTACTGAACCTTAGGGGACCCCACTCTTTACTTCCCTCCACTTGGAGAAGTGTCCATTTAGTGCTACCCTCTGTTTCCTGTCCCTTAGCCAGTTGCTGATCCAGGACAAGACCTGTTGTCCCTTTATTCCATGACTGGAAAGTTTATTCAAGAGCCTTTGGTGTGGGACCTTGTCAAAAGCCTTCTGAAAGTCCAGATAAACAATGTCAACTGGATCCCCCTTATCCACATGCTTGTTGACACTCTCAAAAAAATCCAACAGATTAGTGAGGCATGATTTGCCCTTGCAAAAGCCATGTTGGCTCTCCTTTAGCAGCGCCTTCTCTTCTATGTAACTATTAATTCTATCTTTTAGGATGGTTTCCATCACTTTACCTGGGACACATGTCAAACTGACAGGCCGGTAATTTCCTGGATCACCCCTGGATCCTTTTTTGAAAATTGGTGTTACATTCGCTACCTTCCAGTCATCAGGCACAAAGCCTGATTTGAGGGAAAGATTATATATTTTGGCTAGGATATCAGCAATTTCATCTTTAAGTTCCCTGAGAACTCGTGGATGGATGCCATCTGGTCCTGGGGATTTGTTAGTGTTTAGCTTAACAAGACATGCAAGGACCTCCTTCCTCCCTGGTTATTTCTATCTGGCTTAATTCTTCGGTTTCCCTCCCTACGAAGATAGGCTCTGTTTTGGGCATGTGGTCTCTGTCTTCTTCAGTGAATACTGAAGCAAAGAATTCATTGAGTCTCTCTGCAATCTCTGTTTCCTCTTTAATAACCCCTTGCCTTCCATTGTCATCTAATGGTCCAATGGCCTTCCTAGTTGGGTTCTTACTTCTAATGTACTTAAAGAAGTCTTTGTTATTTCTCTGAGTATTTTTAGCTACACGCTCCTCAAAGTCTTGCTTTGCTTTCCTGATTGTTGCCTTGCATTTGTTCTGCCAGAATTTATGTTTCTGCCTGCTGTCCTCATTCGGACAAGCCTTCCATCTTCTAAATGAGCTTCTCTTGCTCTTGATCACTTCCCGAACAGCTCCTGTAAGCCACATTGGAGTCCTCTTGGACCTGGCAGTGCCGTTTTTCCTTTTGGGTATGCATTCCAATTGAGCCTCTGTTATTGTTTTTGTAAACAACCTCCATGCCTCTTGGAGTGTTTGGACTCTCTCAATTTTCCCTTTCAGTTTCTTTTTTACTAGTTTCCTCATCTTTGGGAAATTTCCTTTTTGAAAATTTAAGGTCTCTGTGTTAGATTTTATCAGTGACTTGCGGTCTATGATCAAGTTAAACATAATTGAGTTGTGGTCACTGTTCCCTATTGGATCAGTCACATTAACATCTTGCACCAGATCCTGAGTATTACTCAGGATCAAGTCAAGGATTCTTCTACCTCTAGTTGGGTCTTCAACCATCTGTCCCAGGGAACAATCATTTAGCATATCTAGGAACTTTATCTCTTTATCATGTGCTGAACATAGACAGTTCACCCAGTCTATGTGAGGGTAATTGAAGTCCCCCATTATAACCAGGCTTCCCTTCCTGGATGCCTCCTTTACAACATTCTCCAACTGCCAGTCTCCCTCAAGAGTTTGGGTCGGAGGCCGATAGTATATGCCTACTGTTAGACCATCCTTGTGGCCTGGTACTCTTACCCACAGAGCTTCTAATGGTGACTCCAAATCACCTAGATATTCCAATTCATACGATTTTATCACTTCTTTGACATACAAGGCCACACCACCTCCCATTTGCCCCTTCCTATCCTTCCTGTACAGTTTGTAGCCTGGGATAACTGTATCCCATTGGTTATCCTCCGTCCACCAGGTTTCAGTGATACCAATAATATCAATATTTTTATCTATTGCTAAGTATTCCAGCTCCCCTATTTTGTTCCGGAGGCTTCTGGCATTTGTATACATTTGGCATTTGCTAAACTCCCCCCCGCCCCCCCCCAAAAAAAGTGCTGCCAGAGGCAAACAGATCTGTAGAACAAGAAAGGTATTTATGTTCATCTTAGTAAAACGAGTAGTATCAGGTGGATTTTAAAGTTCAGAAATGGCCCTTTGAGTAGAACCAGCAAGTCAATTTCTCATGGCCCTGGAAACAATCCCCCAAGGCTGCACCAGTAGAGAATGAGACCCTGCAAACAGGTTGTCCAGAAAATAGGGAGAAATAATTTAAACCCACTTCTACTCCCATAAAGGGCATCTCAGTTCACGCATGGGTTTCTGGACCATGACACTGAAGCCTGACTTTGAAGGCATGGCTTTCTGGAAGATCTAGACCAGTGATGGTGAACCTTGGCCGTCCAGGTATTCTTGGACTTCAATTCCCAGAAGCCCAGGTTTCTGTAAATTCACATGAATGGGTTTACTGAGAATCCAGTCATTTGGATTCACAGAGGCTTGGGCTTCTGGGAATTGAAGTCCAAGAACACATGCAGTACCCAAAGTAAATCCATTTGTGTGGATTTACAGAGACTTGGGCTTCTGGGAATTGAAGTCCAAGAACACGTGCAGTAAACCCAAGTAAATCCATTCGTGTGGATTTACAGAGACTTGGGCTTCTGGGAATTGAAGTCCAAGAACAAGTGCAGTAAACCCAAGTAAATCCATTTGTGTGGATTTACAGAGACTTGGGCTTCTGGGGACTGAAGTCCAAGAACATGTGCAGTAAACCCAAGTAAATCCATTCATGTGGATTTACAGAGACTTGGGCTTCTGGGAATTGAAGTCCAAGAACACATGCAGTAAACCCAAGAAAATCCATTCGTGTGTATTTACAGAGACTTGGGCTTCTGGGAATTGAAGTCCAAGAACACGTGCAGTAAACCCAAGAAAATCCATTCGTGTGGATTTACAGAGACTTGGGCTTCTGGGAATTGAAGTCCAAGAACACGTGCAGTAAACCCATTTGTGTGGATTCACAGAGACTTGGGCTTCTGGGAACTGAAGTTTCAGAACACCTGGAGTGCCAAGGTTCACCATCATGGCTCTAGACCTTCTTAGAAGGTGGTGATGGGAACCTGGACTAGAGGAGGGAGTCCTGGGTGTCCAGTTTAATGGCCATGCCTTGACCATGCCATGGGAACTACAGGCTTCCCCTCCCCCCCCCAAGAAAATGCACCTGCAGATGCCTACAGACCTCCCCTTTCCTCCCTCCCCTCCACCTCAGGACTCACCTGGAGCTTCTTGAGGTTGCTGTTGACACTGGCCAGGTCTGGCCCAGGATCCACTGTCTGAAGCTGGCTCTCCATGTGGAGCAGCCGCCGGTCAAGGTCCGCAAAGCTTTGGGCCAGATGGTCAGCCTTGTTGGCCTCCAGCAGTTGTCGGGCTTTGATCTTGGTGGTGGATTCCAACTCGGCCCAACACTCTCGGATGTCCTCCAGGTTTCTCCTCACTGCTTCTGCCAGCTCCGGCTTCTCCTCCATCAGCTGCTGGCCTTCCTGTGGGCAAAGAAGGGGAGAAAGGCCTTTGCTCACCTGTGGGGTTCTCTCCCATCTCCAAGGGGGAAGCAGACCTCTCTATTGCCCCAGTACATGCAGACAGAAGAGCAGCTAAGAGGGCTTCCCCATGGAAGGTTTGCTCTGTTTTTTGGGAGTCTTGCAGGTACAGTGGAACCTCGCTTAACAAACGGCTCACTTAACATAAACATCGCATAACAAAAGGAAATCCATAGAACAGGGATTCTCAATGGCGGCCCATGGCACCATTTCATGTGGGGGCCCCCCACCACCTCCACCACACCAGAAAGTGCCATGTGGTGGAGGAAGGGTAAAATGGCCATCTGGCCCCCAAAGCTGTCTGAGGGAGTGTGCCCCGGCCCCCAGCTTTAAATGGTTGAGAACTCCTGCCATAGAAAATAGTGTTTTTTCAGAAAGGATTAAAGTCAAACCTCGAGATAAGAATGGATCGACTTAAGAAAAACTCGAGATACATCTGGAAATCTCAGGGGGGGGGGGAGGAATCAGGTTTGAGATACAAATTTTTAATATGTTTTCCCCAAGATACACAATTCAATGCATTCCTATGGGAAATTGCATTCAATGCATTCCTATGGGAAATTCAAGAGAATAATTTTTTGAGATACAACCAACCTCGAGGAACTAATTAAATTTGTATGTAGAGGTTTGACTGTAATTGATTTTCAATGCATTCCTATGGGAAACCGCATTTCGGTTAAAGTATTTTGGCTTTCAGTGCATTCCTATAGGAAATTGCATTCAATGCATTCCTATGGGAAATCCGGTAAAGTCATTTTTGCTGGAAGAATTGTGTTACAGGTTCCACTGTACTAGCTTCTTGTGTACAATTGTGTACAGGTTCCACTGTACTAGCTTCTTCTCCCAGTGCTGTATATTAGGCATCTGGAGTGCCAAGGTTCGCCATCATGGTTCTATATCCTACCCCTCCTCTATCCTCTCCCCCATCTGAGTTCCCGTTGCTGCTGATTTCCACACAAAAAAACCTACTGCTAATGCAGGGGAGATTTTTCCTTGTTCCCATCATGCACCGTCTGTCAGGAGCTGTGGGAGTCACTCTAAGCATGTGGTTGCCACAGGTTATGCCTCCTCTCAAGGCACGGGTTTCTCTCTCAAAGACTTGTCACATGCAGCTCACGTGTCCTTCACGAGAGCTTTAGCCTCCGAGAATAATAAGTTGGTGTCAGAAATTATTCTGGATTGATAGGATTTTTGCTGGAGGAACTCTGCTCAGGGGACGATGCCCGAATGAGGCTCCTTTCATGTCCCCAAGATCTTTTCCAACCAAAGTGGTCCCTGTTTATCTACTTGCAATTTTTTGCTTTTGAATTGCTAGGTTGGCAAATAGCAGGAGCTGGGACAGAGACGCGCGCTCAAACCATCATGCAGTGCCCAGGTCTCGAACTGCCAACTTGCCGGCCTTCCAGCTAACAAGGCGAGCTTCTTAACCATTGAGCCACTGCAGCCCTTAGCCCCCGATACAAACCATCTATCTACCACAGTGGTGGTGAAACCAGCCGCCCCTTCACAATTTGAAACGATTGTGGTTCAAACACAATAAAATAAAAATACCACAATCTTCAAGGAGGCTCTTTCTCTCGCTACCCTGGCATGACCCGGGGGGACGGGGACGACAACAATATTATACAACCTTGCTCTTTCCATGATGGAGAATCGGCACGTTGGTCCTGCCAATGGGATGCCCCCCTCACCCCATATATGCTCCCTTCCTCTATCACAGGGATTCCCAAGCTACAGCCCATGGGCCAGATCCAGCCCCTGACACCAATTCACCCGGCCCACACTGCCCTCATCGCTCCCAGAACCAGAAGTAAAACACACTCGTACAGGAGCTTCCGGAAGCGATGAGGGCGGCACAGGCCAGACGAATTGGTGTTGGGGGCCAGATCTGGCTCACAGGTCATAGTTTGGGCAGAGAAAATGGCAGCTTAAAAGCTATCTCATCCTGTTGCAAAACAGATTGCAAGGCATGTTTTACTTCTGCTTCTGATAGGAGGAGCCACGTGAGCGGTGCCCTGAACCATGCGACCGGCCCGTGGCTCAAAAAGTTTGGGCACCCTTGCTCTATTGGGAGAGGACCGGAGGTTTTCTTTGTAGCTCAGCTGTCTGAGGTCTTAGAGAAGCCATCGCCCTGCCTGCGAAATCAAGCTGAAAGGCTTGTGCTGATGGGGAACTTCCTTTCCGTAGACTAGGATTGTGATCCATTTTATTGCAGGGTGGGGAGAGAAGGAGTGGGTGGCTACTCCTAGTTGTAAACACTGCCATAGCCTCTGCCCTCCACGGAGGAGAAACTGCTAGAATTCTTGCAAAGCAAACTGGGCAGCTAAAGGGTTTTCTCTCTGTGTGTGTGTGTGTGTCAAGTGCCTGCTCTGTATCTTTCAAAGGCAGGACACCTCTGCACCAGATGCACAATCTTTTCCTCTCCGCCACAACTCTCCAAGCCACCCCCAAACCGCTACCCCCCCCAGCTCTGTACAGGATCTCCTGCTGTCTGGAGCCATGGCCTCCACCATCTGCTTGGAGGCTGATGCCGTCGCAAGAGATCACAAAGTGGCACGGTGCCAACGAAAATACCCAGCAGGCCTCAAAAATGTTGCAGGAGGCGCATCGGCGTCCCGGTGTCCCTCCTGCCGCACGGAGGGAGCTGACATGTTTACACAGACGCAGGTCTACGCATCCGGAAGAAAAGGCACTCGGAACAAACCGACAACACCACCACCACCCCCAGCACAGCAAAAAAGGCCCAGCAACTGGTTAGAGTGGGAGGCATTTTCTACATTCCAAAGGCACACAAATCATGCCAGGGGAAAAGAAAGCAGAAATATCTGGGATCAAAAGAAGGGCATGGAGGGTGCATGTGACCTACATAGGCAAGGAATTGCTACCAGTGGCAGATTTCTGGAGCTGCAGTTTAGTCTCTCTGCACCCTCCCCTTCCTCCTCCAAAAAGGAGAAGAAGAGGGTTGAGCACAGCGATGCACCCAGGGAAGATGCACACAGCCACTGGACCACACATTGTCCAGGAAAGCGTCCACATGGGACAGAGCAATTATGGCTTTTCCCTCCCAAAATGCAATGCCAACAAAAAATTACCAACTGTAAGCAACTGCAGAAAAGAGTTGGAAATGAAGCGGTTTTCACTGGCAGGCAGAAAGAGGGCAGCAAAACAGGCATCCAAGCCTCTTTAGTAATGGTGAACCAAAAGAAAATCACACACACATGTACATGCACATGCACACGAAGAAGGCCCTGCTCTGCAGCTGGAAGAACCTTGCTTCAACCAGCCATGAAATTTGGATTTTGAGAGCTAGGCAGGCGGGAATCCCTCCTCCCTCCATGGGTGGGTCTTTGGACCAGGGAGGCGGAAGAAGACACAGCGGCGAAAGCCAGAGACTGTTACAGGGTCCTGATGGTACAGGGGTGTTTAAACTGCTATTCTGAAGCCAAAAGGTTGTGAGTTCGATCCTGACTGGGGTTCGAGGTTGACTCAGCCTTCTATTCTTCTGATGTCAGTAAAATGAGGACCCAGAATGTTGGGGGCAAAATGCTAACTTGTGAACCACCCAGAGTGTGCACTAAGTGCTATGGGGTGGTACAGAAGTGTGATTGCTATTGCTATATTCTTGATAAATACAACAATGTTCTAACAATGGGCTATCTACAATGTCTATTTCTGGCCCCACGCTCTTATCAAGTTCTTCTTCGTGGTCTCTGTGAATCCACATGAATGGGTTTACTGCCCTGCCTCCTCTGGCTTCCTGGGGCCTGGGGCTAAGACTGCCAGGATGCAAAGCATGCGCCATCTGAGTAATGGTCTGCTCCCTCATGGCTATTCCAGGTACAGCTTGATCCACTCTGCAGCAGTGCTTGAGAACGGCTGGCTTGGGGAAAGGAAAAGGATCAGTTTCACCCACTGGATAGAGAAGGGGTTCTCAACGTTTTCCTGCTGTGGGCTGGACCACGCCCCCTCAAACAGCTGAGCAGGCCAGACACGTGGTTCCCCCTGCCATAAATGCAACTGCAAAATGCATCCGCAGCTGTCGTAAAAGTGTTTTCATCACTTCTGGCAGTGGTGGGAGCAAGGGTGGTGGACCACATGAAATAGTGCCATGGGAAAGGTCTGGTTCGGAGGCCATAGGTTGCAAACCCCTGAGATAGAGTGTCGAACTAAGACTCAGGAGATCTGGGTTAAAATCTCCAAGGGGGGGGGGGGGGAATTGTAAACTACTCCACAAACCTCTCATGTACACTGAAAATTCTACTTGGGTCACCATAGGTCAGACGTATTGTGTTGGCACTGAACAACAACAACAAAAACAACAGGCACAACAAGGGGAAGGAAGCTGGCAAGCAGGCGTCAACAGACCACGCACCCTTGAGCTGTGGGGTGAGGAAAGCAGCCACCCTCTCTCACAAGGAGGTTCAAATCTCTCCAACACCAGCCCACTCAGTGTGGAGTCTGATTCCAAGGGTCAGCACTGGGATGCCCAGGGAGGGTCCAGAAGGCTAGGAAGTCCCATTGAAGGGGGTCAGCCAGGGCCTGGGCCATTTCCATTCAGGCAGCAGGTGGTGTTTCACCAAAAGGAGGGTCTTGCCGAGCAAGAATCAATCTATTCAACCACCCACACGTGCACACAAAAATCTAACAAGTCAGCCATTGGTCACAGATGGCCTTGCATTAAAGAAACTGCAAGTGTGAGAAATCCACCTCTGAATCAGGCCATGGGAGGAGGCAAAGATGAACCACAAGAAAAAAAGCACCACAAGGCCCGTGGCTAACAGATGTCTGAGCATGTGCAAAGTGCTGTTTTCACACCACCAATCAGACACAACTGGGGTGAGAGAGGCTTTGGGGGCAAATGGGGTGAAGAGAAGGGCCAGACAAAAGTCAAGACGCCCTCTACTTTCCGTTTGCCAGCACCTCCTCCTATTAGAAACCCTGGTGGCGCAGTGGCTAAACTGCTGTACGGCAGCCAAAAGGTTGTGAATTCGATCCTAGACAGGGATCAAGGTTGACTCAGCCTCATCCATCCATCCATAGTTGATAAAAAAAGTCCCCAGCATGTTGTGGGGGGGGGGGATGCTAATTAACTTGTGAACCACCCAGTGAGCGCACTAAGCACTAGGGAAAGGTTTCCCTTGCCTGAAAGCCAGTTGTATTCGACTCTAGGGTTCAGTGCTCATCTCTGTTTCAAAGCCAAAGAGCCAGCGCTGTCTGCTTCTGCAGAGGTTTCCGTGATCATGTGGCAGGCATGACTAGACACCGGAGCGCACGGAACGCCGTTTCCCTTCCCACCAAAGTGGTCCATATTTATCTACTTGCAATTTCTTGCTTTCGAACCGCTAGGTTGGCAGGAGCTGGGACCAAAACAGGAGCGCATTCCGTTCTGCAGTACTCGGGAACCGAACTGCTGACCTTCCGCCTCCCAGTCAGCATCCTACTGAGCCCCCAACCCCTAGGCCTGGCCAAGCCGAAGGACACAGGCCGGGGCCAAAGCCAGTGAGACAGCAGGCATGCTCCCCCCCCCCAGGCCCCCTCCCTGGGGGAAAGTGTGGGGCAAGGACTCCCTCCCTACGGAGATTTTGGCTAAAGTCCAGCCGGGGCTCTCAAAGAAGAGGAAGAAGAAGGCGATCTCGGCGGGGCTCCTGGGGAAGACCCTCTCTGGCCCACTTTTCCGAGGGGGGACCCCCCCTCTCCCCCAACAATTCCCTGGCCCCCTTGGCGCTCACCGGCCAGCCTCTTCCCGGGGAACTCTCCAGGGTGCTGAAGCGCCTCCGGTCCCCTCCCTCCCTCCCTCCCTGGCTCCGTCCCTCCGTCCGGGGTCGCCTTACCTGCTCGATCTTACGGAGCCACTCCTGGTTCTGGGCCAGCTCGGCCATGAAGGCCCGGTGGCGGAGCCAGCGCTTGGCCCCCCGGGAGGGCTGGTGCGCCGGCGGGTGCGGATGCTGATGCTGAGGGTGGCGATGGTGGTGGTGATGCCCAGCCGACGCGTCCTTGGCGCCGGGCGCCTCCTCGGCCATCAGCGCCTCCTTCTCGGCCACCCAGCCATGGAGCTGCGCGGAGAGAAGGAAGGAAGGATGGATGGATGGATAGATGGAAGGGAGGAAGGCAGGCGAGCAGGCGAGTGTTAGCCCCGAGGGGGTCCCCAAAGAGGAGCCCCCTCCTCCTCGCCCTCCTCGCCGTCTGCTGGGCTCAGGCGGCTTTGCTCCCCCACCCCGCGCCTGCTCAGCTCTGCGGCGCACCAGCTGCGGGCTTCGCCCACGGCTCTCGCGGCTCCGAAGCTGCCCAGGCGGGAGATGCGGCGGAGACAGATGCTGCAGCGGCGGCGGCGGCGGCGGCGGAGACGGGAACAGCCGCGCTCTCTCTCTCTCTCTCTCTCTCTCTCCCTTCCCGGAGAAAGAGAGCGAGCGAGCGCGTCATCGGCTGGCGGGCGAGAGGAAGGCGAGAGCATCGGACGCCTGAGTCCCTCCCGGCGGAATGGGGGGGCAAAGGGGGGGGGCGCCGCCTCCGTGGACCCGTTTCACCTCACTTCGCCTCCCGCCTCTAAGGACAGGGAAGCCCGGCGCGGTGGGATATGGGCAGGGGTTCCTCCTGAGTCACACTCTCTCTCTCTCTCTCTCTCTCTCTCTCTCTCACACACACACACACACACACACACACACACACACACACACACACACACACACACACACACACACTCGCTTCCACTGCTCAGATTTGCACCTTCTGTCTCTCCCCCCCCTCCCTACGGACCTCTTTGGGGAACTCTGGAGAAGGGGGTTCCTCATCATTTCAAAATGACTTCTGACACCCTCCCCCACCCCAACTTGTAAGAGTCCTGGTGGCCCAGGGGGTTCAACTGCTGTGCTGCAGCCAGAACGCTGTGAGTTCGATCCTGAGCATCGCTCATGGTCGACTGCCTCTTCCCATCCTTTCGAGTCAAAATGAGGTCCCCTCAGCATGTTGGGGGAGCAAAAGGCTTCGTTGCCGTGTGAACCACCCAGAGGGCCCTAAGCGCTATATGGGGTGGAATAGAAGTGGGGCTGCCTCCACACACACATGCATAGGGAAAAGACACCACCCACCCACCCCCACCCCCATGAAGGAAGGAAGGACATCTGGCCAAGAAGAGCAGCTCCCCCAGGCAGGAAAGGGGTCAGGAAGAAGGCACCGCTGGCCTACCTTAGAGGTCATTGGTGGAGGACAGGAGACACTGGCTTTGCAGTCGACTGAACCATTCCTAAGGAGGTCTCTATCTTTTATCCCCAAGGATTGTCAACAGTCCTTTAATGGCTATTGATCAACCTTCCCCACCATCCCGGATCTCTTTAATTTCTCTTGCATTCCATCTTCTCTCCAAAGCCCAAGCACTGGGAAATGGCTGGCCTACCCAGGCTGCATCTGTAGAAACAGGCTTCCCTTCACCCAGGTAAAGGTAAAGATCACCCTTGCTCAAAAGCCAGTCATATCCGACTCTAGGGTTCAGAGCTCATCTCTGTTTCATAGCCAAAGAGCCAGCATTGTCTGCATCTGCAGGACGTTTCTGTGCCCGAAGTGGTCCCTATTTACCTACTTGCAATTTCTTGCTTTCGAACTGCAAGGTTGGTAGGAGCAGGGACAGAGACAGGAGCTCATTCTGTCATGCAGTACTTGGGTATCAAACTGCTGACCTGCTGCTTTCCAGTCATGCCAAATAAAGGTGGTTCGGTCTTCAAGGTGGCTCTGGACAATTACTCTGATGGCCACAGGAGAAGACTGCTGCCTGTCCTGACCCTTCCAACAACCTGGCCATCTCCAACCAATGGAATGAAGGAGGAGGAGGAAGAAGAGGAGGAAGAAGAAGAAGGAGAAGGAGAAGGAAAAGAAGAAGACAATCAAGCATGCAGATGGCCAGAAAGATCAAGTGGGTGAAAAAGCCCCCAAGTTGGGCTACATCACTACAACCTCTTCTATTTAGAGTGTATTGTCAACCTGGTGAGTGGGAGTGGGGGAGAGTGAGGGAGGGGGAAACTAGCACATATACTCCTGGTGGAGATGAGTGAGCCTACGCCAAGGAACAGCCTGGGAACACAAGCACCACCTTAATTAGGAGAACATGGAAATGTGCTCGTTAGCGGGTGTGGCCAAAAATGCAAATCTATGGAGGAAAAGAGGCTGTTGTGGGGGTGGGAGGGAATGAGGGACGACTTTGATGTCTGGGCTCCTGGGTCTTCTTCTCCATTCATCTCAGCAGCATCGTTTCCTTCAGCTCTTCCCCTTTAAGACTGAGTGAGATGCCTGGCAAAAGCTATGCTTTCTCCCCGAGATCTTTGAGCGAAGAACTTAGCCACATGCAAGGATTGAGCAGGAAAATGTTTCCCTGAGCTGAGCTGGTGCATTAGAGTGAGGAGCTGCACAATTGTCCCCCCTAGTTGAAAATGAAAATAATAATTAAAAAAACCCCAACCCTCCACCATTCCTCTCAGCAGCTGGAAGGCTAGCATCTCAGGGACAGGACCTGAGCTTAATCTTTACTGCACAGTCCCTTTGAGCAACCTACAATCTCCTCTACAGAATCCTAAAAGAGGGGGTGTTTTAAAGGTGGTGATGGTGGAGCAAGGAGAGCTTGGCAGGGAGTGCGCCTGGTTAGGTCTGGTTTGAGCCTCTAGATGGGAATCCCAGCCCACATTTGTCCCAGATCTCAAAAGGCAGCCAAAGGACATGCAGGACCCCCCCCCTCCCTTCCTCCCTCCCTTCCTTCCTTCCTTCCATGACTAGGCAGCATTAGCAACAATGTACCTCATGGCAGTTCTGCAAGAAACGTTGAAGCTCCAAGTGGTCATTTAGGTGCCTCATCCATCGCTGTGCCAGCTCCACATTATGCTGGCTCCTGCAAAGAAAGGGAGGGAGGGAGGAAGACAGAGAAAGAAAGAAAGGGAGGAAGACAGAGAAAGGAAGGAAGGATGGAAGAAAGAAAGAAAGGGAGGGAGGGAGGGAGAAAGAAAAGGAAGAAAGGTCAGGATAGAACTAACACACACACGCCAAGAGGACACTGAGGCTTTTCACATCCGTTCTGATCATATTTCTAAAAATAATCAGAAACGCAAAACCATAAAGTCATCCTCCTATATCTGTTGTCCTTGGTGGACCAGAGATTTGGGTGGGTTTTTTTTTTCCCATCCATCCGTGCTTAGCTGGGCACTTTGTGGTCAACTTGCAACCAAAAGAACAGCTTCTGCTTTCATCACAAAAAGGGACACAGCACTCAGGTTTGGCAAAGGTTATTTCAGTTTGCCTAAGTTCTGCAAACCACAGTTGAGGCCCTGTGTGACTGATTCATAATGAAAGCAAGACAGTTCCTCATAAATTAACAAATTGTATTGGGCATCAGCGGGTGTGGCTTGCAGCCTTAACGCAAGATGCCAAATGGAACTTGCGAACCTTTAAGACCTCACAAGATGGATGTTTTTCCTTCGTGATGTCAAGATCCTTGCAGAAACTTATGCATAACAAGAGGCTAACTTTGGGTCCTTGCCTCTGCAGTCTCAGCTTGGCAAAGCCCAACCCAGATAAACATCAGTGAAAATATAACCATTTGCACAGCACTGCCAGGGACTGAATACATGGGAACCCACTCCATGTCATGGCACTGAAGCATCTGAAACCAGAACAGTGTCCAAACTCTGCTAAGCTCTCTCTTTCTCTTTTTAATCCACTGAGAGCAGAGACAGGCTCTTTTTTTGGGTGATATTCTAAGTCAGGGGTGCCCAAACTTTTCAGGCAGTGGGCCGGTCATGTGGTTCAGTGGGCTGGTCATGTGGTTCAGTGGGCCAGTCGTGTGGTTCCTCCCACTGGAAGCAGAAGCAAAATGCACCTTGCAATCTGTGCTTTGCAACAGGATGAGATAGATTTTGGGCTGCCATTGACTCTTCTTATACCAGGGGTGCCCAAACTATGGCCCGCAGGCCACATCCAACCCCTGACACCAATTCATCCAGCCCACACCACTCTCATTGCTCCCAGAAGCAGAAGTAAAGTGTGCCCATACTGGTGTGTTTTACTTCTGCTTCTGGGAACAATGAGGGCGGCATGGGCTGGATGAATTGGTGTCAGGGGCCAGATCTGGCCCACAGGCTGTAGTTTGGGCACCCCAGTTCTAAGTCCAGCAAGCAGCTCTTTTGAATTTATTATCATTGGGACTGATCAACCCCTTCCCATAATAAGCCTAAATAAAATATCAAAGAGGATAACTCAGTATCTGGTGTGAAATGCTAAATAATAAAAAATAATTAAAATAATAATAATGAAATAATAATAGCACCAATCTTCAGCCCCTCACCCCAGTGTTAAGCTACAATAATAATACAGCAGCAGCATTAAGCTGGTTTATCTATCCAGGGCAGATACATATATTAACAATCTGACACCAATTATAATGTCAAACAAAATTAGCACTCGGTCCTTCACGAGGAGAGACTTCAAAGGGAGATGGCCGTGGCTTCGGCATTAACGAGAGAAGGGATGCCTTAATTGGCTTCCTTTGAAACTTCATTTTCTTTACTTCCTTCTCAAGCCCCATCTCTGCCTCCCCTCAAATATTTTGAACCCTCAAGACACAGTTGTCATGTTTCACCCATATTTTATCGGATGCATCTCAGATATTAGAAAGAGCTAGCGCTGTTCTTCACAAAGGCACCCCAGGGAGACAAAAATATTTTGCGTATTTGTAAGAAATGGCCATTTGGAACCTATACAGCCAATGGCTTGAATTTGTCAGAGCCTAAGCAAAAGCAAGCCTTTGAATGATGCTTTGGATACAACAATGTGATGCTTTAACCAAAGAGATCCCTGGACCCACAAATAACTCTCCACCCTTCTCCCAACCCACAGGTTGTCTCCTTTGCTGCTCTTGTGACTCCCAGCAGTTCATGGCCTTACTTTGTCTGGAGGGCTTCCATTTTTTCCTTCACACGATCGCTGTAGATGTTGCCCTGGCGGATCAGGCTCTGGCCCGCCTTGAGAGCCATCGTGACCTTCTGCATGTTGAGCTCCATGGTGGTCATGAAGTCCTTGTGCTTTTTGATGGCTTTCTCTGCCGCTTCCACCGTCGTGGGTAGTTTGCCATGGGCCAGCGTTACTTCCTGGGAAAGGTCCAGAAGGAAATGAACAGTAACAGCTCAGCTGGAGGAAACACATGTTCAGTGGAAGAGTCACCCTATCCATACCCTCTCTCTTACCAAAGTGCCAAATCAGGGGTGCCCAGACTATGGCCTGTGAGCCAGATCTGGCCCCAGATGCCAATTCATCCAGCCTGCACTGCCCTCATCGCTCCCGGAAGCGGAAGGCAAATGCCCCCATATGGGCATGTTTTACTTCCACTTCCTGGAGCGATGAGGGCAGTGTGGGCCAGGTGAATTGGCATCTGGGGCTGGATCTGACCCATGGGCCATAGTTTGGGCACCCCTGGTTTAAGCAAAGAAAATGGCAGTTTAAAATCTATCTCATCCTGTTGCAAAACAGACTGCAAGGCGTATTTTACGTCTGCTTCCAGTGGGAGGAACCACATGACTGGCCCACTGAATAACACAACTGGCCCACTGCCCGAAATGTTTGGGCACCCCTGTGCTAAATAAATCAGACCATGAGACTGCAAAAGGTTTTAAAAACTGAACGCAGCTAGAATGGCCACACAACCTCTCTCTCCACATGGCAGCATATTGCACAAACTGCAGTTTCTGTGTTGTCTTCAAGGCCAGCCCCATGGGGCATATATTACAGTAGTCAAGCCTGGATGTTGGGAAATCATATCATGATCTTGTCCATTCAAGAGACAGGGACATAAAAATGGAACTGGGGAGAGAGAGAAATATCCCTGGGCTGATTATAAGCTGCTTTTTAAAAGCTAGGCCAAGGTTCCTCAAACTTGGTTCTCCAGGTGTTTTCGGACCAGTTACCAGAAGCCCAAGTCAGCATGCCTGCTGATCAGCACCTCTGGGAATTGAAGTCCAAGAACATCTGGAGAGCCAAGTTTGAGGAACCCTGAGCTAGACCCAGGTCGCTTCTGGTCATCAAGTTGAGTGTCTTATTAACCCATGGATGGAGTTTATCTGGAGGGAGAAGCAACTTTAGGACTTGCCATGCCATGGTAACCTCAGGTTGCAAAGGTTCACAGAGTAGAGAGGTCTATGCTCTCAGATGCTATTGGGAGCAGAACTCGGCCTCCTGAGAATTCAAGTTTTTATCTTGTTCTCAATTAGTTTCCTGACCCTTGTGGAGGTGAGTCTGAGAAGCAGTTCATGAATTCGTCAGAACAAACAAAAGTGGTGGTGGGCACCAACGATGCCATCTGTTTGTGCCCTGATCAGAGGGGGCAGAGTAGCAGAAGTGACCAAGATGGCTGCATTTCTTGGTAGAGAACCTGGATTCCCCAGGCAGTGAAATTTGTTAGAGCATCCTCAGGAGGTAGGACAACTGGGAGTATTACCTGGTTGTTCAAGCAGGTCTCGGCTTGCTTGGCATCGCGGAGGAAGAGGAAGTAAATGTGAGCCTGGACCATGACTTCCCGCTGGTTCTCCCACATCTCCAGCAACTTGTTCCAGCCCACGTCCAGCTTCTGCAGCCACTGCTGGAGAGAGAGGTAGGGCAGGTCGGCCTCCTCCAGAGCCAACACATCATGAACCGCTTGGATCTTGTTGTAGTCCTCCTCGTAGCGGTTGATCTCCTCCTTGAGGGAAGCGTGGTGGTTCAGCAGCCGCTCAGCCTCGGACAAGTTGCTTGGCAGCTCCTCCGAGGCCACGGCAGCCTGGGTCTTCACCAGCCAGGTCAGGAAGCTGTCCAGATCCTGAATGAACTGCTGCAACCTGGGGGACGGAGAAGACAACCACATGGAAAGTCAACCTCCTTGGTGGACGCGCTCAGGTGGACTGACCACAACTTGGAGAATCTTTTGACTTTGTCCAGTTCTGCTGGTAGGTTCATTTCTGTTTATCTATCACCGTGATGGTGAACCTCGGCACTCCCGGTGTTCCTAGACTTCAATTCCCAGAAGCCCAAGTCACCACACCTGCTGATCAGGGCTTCTGTGAATAGAAGTTCAAGATCATCTGGAGAGACAGGTTGGAGGACCTATAAGCTAGAAGACCATAGATCAATGATGGCAAACCTTGGCACTCCAGGTGTTCTTGGACTTCAAATCCCAGAAGCCCAAGTCACCACACCTGCTGATCAGGGCTTCTGTGAATAGAAGTTCAAGATCATCTGGAGAGACAGGTTGAAGGACCTATAAGCTAGAAGACCATAGATCAATGATGGCAAACCTTGGCACTCCAGGTGTTGTTGGACTTCAATTCCCAGAAGACAAAAGTCACCACACCTGCTGATCAGGGCTTCTAGAAATTGAAGTCCAAGAACATCTGGAGAGCCAGGTTGGAGGACCTATGAGCTAGAAGACCACAGATCAGTGATGGCCAACTTTGGCATTCCAGGTGTTCTTGGACTTCAATTCTCAGAGGCCCTGCTGATCGGGGCTTCTGGGAATTGAAGTTCAAGAACAGCTGGAGTGCCAAGGTTCGTCATCCCTGATTCTATCATGTTTATCGGCTGCCTTTCTTCTGACAGAAGCCTCTTGACAGCTAACAATGCTTGTTTAAAAACTCTCTAAATTAAAACACAATAAATTATACATTGCAAAAAACAATTCAGCTATATTAATAATTAAAATGCATTATTTGATTTAAAACATGATGAAAAGCCTCTGAATTTTTAAAAATGGCCTCAATGGGGGCTAAAAACCAAGGTCTAGGGGCTCGTTAGGATGATGGAAAGCCTGTCTGGAGGGAGGGGGGCGGTCAACGTCATCTCTTGAGAGATTGCATTCCACAATCTGGGAACTACCTCTCTTGTCTCCCCATAGGTCTGATTGCAATGAAGCTAAGAGAAAGACTTCCTCTGAAGATCTTCAGAGACTCCCATAAAGTCAAAAACAACATAAGCGGCTCTCTTCCTCCCCACTAAGTGGTTAAACTTATGGAGTGCAACCTAAAGGTTGTGAGTTCGATTCTGACCAGAGATCAAGGCTGACTCAGCTTTCCATCCTTCCAAGGTTGGTAAAATGAGCCCCCTGCATGTTAATGAGGACAAGATGCTAATTACCTTGTGAACCACCCAGAGAGTGCATTAAGCACTGTGGTGGATGGTATAGAAGGGTAATTGCTCTTGCTATATCCTTGTTAACTGTAACAATGTTCTGATTATGGGCTATCTACAATGTCTTTTTCTGCCCTTATATTTCATCAAGTTCTTCTTTGTGGTCTCCGTGTACTGCATATGCACAGTAAACCCATTCATGTGGATTCACAGAGGACCACAAAGAAGAACAGTTACAGGTAAGCCACCTGTCATTCTAGAGCTACCCAGAGAGTGCGCTAAGGACTATCTATGGGGCAGTATAGGGGTTTTTATTGCTTTTTTTTTGCTTTTAATTTAACCTCAACATGGTAACAGCTGAAAGAGGTTGAAAAGGAGAGGTTCAAGGTCACCCAGTGCCATTTGTGGCTCCTTGAGGGCTTGGATGTGGGTCATATCTCCCCACCACTAGCTCCACTCCCAACCTATTTTTGCAAGAACTGCTGCTGTTCCTGCTTGCGTTGCCTTCTCGTTCTAACCTGCTGGCCACAGTAAGTGAGTCTTCACAACCTTGCAGGCTCCTTTTCAAGGACTCCCACTCCTCACTGATCTCCTCAAACTGCATCAGGATCTCCATGGCCTGGGCCGGATGGGTGTTGGCCAGCTGCTCCCCTTCCTGCTGCAGCTCAATCAGCCGGGGCTCCAGGACCACCAGGGTGGCCTCCATGGTGGAGAGGCGGCGCTGAAGGGAGAGGACGCTGCCCAGGTCACCACTGTTGTACTGGGTGGACTCTATGGCCTTGCGCTTCTCTCGTATCTGGGATTTGATCTCGTTGCACTCCAGCAAGTAGTTCTGGATCTTGAGGATGGAGTTGAGATGGTCCTTCTTGCGCTCCACCAACTCAACAACCCGGTTCCACCTAGACATCCCCGTGGGATGGGAGAGAAGAGCACCAAGGATGGGTCAGATCAGGATCATGGCTAGGGCTTTGTGTGGCCACCTCCGGGGATCAGAGGACAGAGATAAGATTGCCAAGATGTACTGTATGTGTCAGCAGTGGCAAACTTGGCACTCCAGCTGTTCTTGGACTTCAGTTCCCAGAAGCTCATGTCTCTGTGAATCCACATGAATGGGTTTACTCCAGCAGTTTTTGGACTGCAATTCTCAGAAGTCCAAGTACTTGTGAATCCACATGAATGGGTTTACTGCACGTATGCACAGTAAACCCATTCATGTGGATTCACAGGGACTTGGGCTTCTGGGAATTGAAGTCTAAGAACAGCTGGAGTGCCAAGGTTTGCCACCACTGGTATAGGTTCTCTTTCTCCTTTTAAAGGTAAAGGTTCCCCTTGCTCGAAATTCAGTCGTATCCGACTCTAGGGTTCAGTGCTCATCTCTGTTTCAAAGCCGAAGAGCCAGCGCTGTCTGCTTCTGCAGACGCTTCCGTGGTCATGTGGCAGGGCATGACTAGACACCGGAGCGCTGTTTACCTTCCCACCAAAGGGGTCCCTCTTTATCTACTTGCAATTTCTTGCTTTCAAACTGCTAGGTTGGCAGTTCCTTTTAGGCCACCCAAATTAGCACATTTTGTAATCCAGGAGCTAATGCAAAATCTCAAACTGGCTGCAAATATGCCTTTAAAAATCCCTGGTGAGTTGGGTGGCAGAAGACACAGTGGGATTTTAAGGCACCTGAAATGTATGGAATTTCACTGCATCCCCACCCCAAGAGGTAACAAAAAACCAATTATCCTTGCAGGAGCAAGACCCACAGGATGATGGCCAAGAGGGCAGCCCTGGAAAACCCAGTCAGGCATGTCTAACTCCGAGGCCTCGGGAAGTAGGAAGCCTGAATCCAAGGGCACCCAGCTCTGTCCTCTGCTCCCTTGGCATGGGCAAGACACTGGCACAAAAAGGCAGCACCCTATGTTGCTTCCTTCTTCCACTGCAGGGCACCACAAGGGTTTTGAGACAGAAAGAGCAGCTTGTACCTGTTGTTCAGGTGGTCTTGGCAGGATCGGACCTCAGAGGCACTAGGGTGGCCCCCATCGACGAGCTGTTGCACAATCTGGTTGACGTCCAGGATCCGGCCCATCAGGCTGTTCATCTCTTGGTCAAGGCTTTCAAAGCTGAGCAGAAAGGGAGGCCGGAAGACGACAGGTCATAATGGCATAGATGGGAAAACATCACCCAAATGAATGTCTGGAAATGTTTAGCAAACGCCTTGGTTTAAGATTAAGGCTGGGTTGTGATCTCCGTTTTCAAAAATAAGGTGCAACATTGCAAATCCAGATTGTCTTAATTATTACATAAACCAGGGATGTCCAAACTTTTTGAACCATGGGCCAGTCACGTGGTTCAGTGGGCCGGCCACGTGGTACCTCCAACTAGAAGTGGAAGTAAAACATGTATTGCAACAGGATGAGATAGATTTTTAGGCTGCCTTTTTCTCTGCTTAAACCAGGGGTACGCAAACTATGGCCTGTGGGCCAGATCTGGCCCTCGACACAAATTCTTCCAGCTTGTGTTGCCCTCATCGCTCCTGGAAGCTGAAGTACTTCTTTGGGCCATTTTTGGGGTTCCTGAAACACCCCTAGCAGAATAACCCCTGGGGGGAAAGGTTACCCTGGGGGCTTCCCCCACCCCTATCTTACCGGTGCTGTACCACTTCTACATCCTCCAGCTTCTGGGGCACCTCCATCCGGTTGAGCCACTGCTCCTTCTCGTCTATCCAAACTTCGCAAGCGTTGACCTCGCTGAACATGTGGTAGACGGCCAGGGCGTCCTGGAGCCACTGGCGCCGCAGGACAGACACCTCGGCCACTTCCCCGTAGAGCTGCTCCACCTCAACGATGCGGATCTGGACGTCCACCAGGTCGTGGTAGTCGGGGGCCAGGGCGGCCAGCTGTTTCCGCAGGGCCAGGATGGCCCCCCGGTGCTTCTCGATCTCCTCCACCACCCCCTTGTGCTTCTTGACCAGGGACTGGGTGGAGTATTCGTCGTGGCCAAAGTCGTCGCTGGAGACCAGGCGGTAGGTGTCTTGCAGCCAGACCACCAGGTCCTCTGTGTCGGTGCTGAATTGGTGGAAGCTCAAGGCCTCCTGGAGCTTCTGGAGATGGGAAGCCGCCAATTCCTCCAGCTTCTTCCAGCCCAGCCGGACCTCCCGGATCTTCTCCTGGATGGCGCCAGGGCCGAAGCGCTTCTGCAAGAGGATCTGTTCCCCCCGCCTCATGGCCGTTTGCAGGAGGGAACGCCTCCCCCCCAGCTCCCCCAGGAAGATGTTGTGCTTGCTGAGTAGCTTGGCCACACTGTTCAGGTCTTTGCCGTAACCCTGGGAATTGGCCAGGATGCGCTCCTTCTCCCGGGCCCAGGCCTCAGCCTCCTCCATCTCCTGGAAGAAGGACCAGAGCTTCCGAGAGGCTTCCAGCTCCTTGCGCCGCTTGGAGGCCAGATCCTGAAGCTGCTCCAGGCAGCTCTGGACGTGCTTGACACGGTTGCAGATGATTTGGGGGTCACAGGGCTGGTAGCCTGTTGGAAAGGGCAGGTAAAGGTGGGGAGGGGGAAGAGAACAGAGTGAGGCAGAGGAAGGCCAACTCACAAAGATCTGGCTCAAAGCACACCTGGTGTCCTGTGCTTCAGGATGTAATGATGGGGCTGGTGGGTTCAGAGGCAGGAGGAGAACCAACTATAGGTTTGGCCTTCTCAAAATCAGGACAGTCCCATCCCCATCCCCAGGTCAGAACACCTGTGTTTGGGTGTCAGGTTGACTCTCCATCCTCTCAGCTGGGTTGTGGAGGAAAACAACAGGTACGCAGCATAGAAGCAATGTCTGGATGGATGCCAGCCCACCCTGTGTGTGTTCTGTATGAATGCTTGCTTGCCACACTGCCTGTGTATCTACAAACACCCTGGCATTGCCCTAGCCCACCTTGGCTCTGCCTGTCAACAGTTGCTATGCCTTCTGCCCCATCAACCTCAATGGACACCAGTCAACACCACCAAGAATTATGGTGGTTTTTGCAAGTGTTTATTTTTACAATTGCATGCAAGTAGGTCTCAAATCTACTTTGGTTCTGGAACATGGCTTTGTCCAGGATGTGCTTGACTCACTTCCTACACTCCTAAGGCCAAGGCAAGGGCAGGTAACTCATATTGGGCATTTACCTGTCAGCTCTGAGAACTTGAGGGCCGCAACATTGAGGGCCTGCACACGGTCGCTCTGCGCAGAGATGTCAGCTTCCTTCAGGCTGTGCTTCTGCAGCAGATCCTCCACTTCCAGAAGATGTTTGCCAAAGTCTTTAGATGCCATCTGGGCCTGCCAGGGAAGGACCAGAAGGGGAGCCCTGAATGGTAGTGGCTACTAGGGTTGACTTGTGGAGGTCAGAAGGTTCCATCCATCTCCTGCCTCTGAACATGGTTGAAATGGGGGAGCCCCTCCCAAGACTGACCAAAGCGGGTTCCTCACTGGACATGAGAGGGTTGGTGCTCTAACCCACAACATCTCTGCACACCTGACTGCCAACTAGTGAACAGGCATAGTAGCCACATGGCAGATGGGCAACTCGGCTCAATGGGCTGATACCCTGCAAGTGCCAACAGGTGTGGTTGGGGAAGCTGGGAAGCTGGATCGCACAGGCTAAAACAGAAGGAAGGTTTATATGAGGACTTTGTCTTGAACTGGGGAGAAACTTTGACCAACAGAACTGGGAATTCAGCCAGGCTAGGAGAGCGGAGTAGGTAGAAGGCAAGGCAGGGCAGGGCAGGGCAGCTGCTACTCTTCTGGGCTCTTCTTTGCAACTTGAACACAATGGAAGGTGCTGAATCTTGGAATCCAGGAAATCAAGAAAAGGATGGCATAGGGAAGTGATGGACAACCTTGGCACTCCAGGTGTTCTTGGACTTCAGTTACCAGAAGCTCAAGTCAGCACTCTTGCTGATCAGAGTTTCTGGGAACTGAAGTTCAAGAACACCTGGAGTGCCAAGGTTCACCATCACTGACATAGGGAGTCACGTAGGTACACAAAAGGAGCCCTGTTTGTGAAACTTTCCCACAGTTCCAACTACGTGGCTATATGGCAGGAGTGCTCAACATTTTTAAGCCAGGGGCCAGGCCACACTCACTCAGATAGCTTCCTCTACCACATGGCACTTCCTGGTGTGGTGGAGGTGGTGGTGGGACACATGAAATGGTGCCATGGGCCGCATCCGGCTCATGGGCTACAGCTTGAGAATCCCTGCTCTAGGACCGTATCCCACATATTCAGAAGTAACTAACTGGGTTCCTCCTGCCAGCAGCTGGCATGGTTGCCTGGCATGGCAGAATTATCACTCCCAACCCTTCCAGAGATCTCGCTAGTGTCCCCACCTGCATTTCATCCATCCAGTCAATCATATAGACCATTTCTTGGAAGATCTTCTGCAGGGCCAGGTTCTGCTCCAGTCGCTCTCGCCGGGCGCTGACCAGCTCTGTCAGGAGGTTCCACTGCCGAAGGATATTGTCCTTCTGGGCCTTAATGCGCTTGTTGTCATAGTAACCCTCCGACTCCAGCTCCTGGGCGAGCTCCACCACCCCTTGGATGCGCTCCTGGTAGGAGGAGATGTCTGCCTCGATGGCCTCGTGCTTCTTCATGGCAGCCTCCACCGCAGGGAGGTCATAGGCAAAGTTGTCCTGCCAGGAAGGAAAGAAGGAAGCTTGGACTGGTGCCTTTCTCCTAGATGCTTCCTCCTGCCAACACTGACTCTCCCCTTGAGCTGACTCTCCATGTCCATCCATCCATCCATCCATCCATCCATCATAAGCTCCCTCTTTCCCATCCATCCATCATAAGCTCCCTCTTTCTTATCCATCCGTCCGTCCGTCTGGCTGGCTGTCTACCTGTCTATCCATCCATCCACCCACACCCAAATCCATCCATCCACCAACCAACCAACCAACCAACCAACCAACCAACCAACCAACCAACCAACCCCTCCATCCACCAACCAACCTCTCACCCACCCATTCACAGTTGGGCTCTCCAGTTACCTGAGAGACCAGCCGCTGGTTCTCATTCAACCAGGTCTCCCGCATAGCAGCTTTATGGTCAAACCGCTGGGCGAGGCGCTCTAGCTTCTCCTGCCTAATCAGCTCATTGCGCAGAGCCACTTCCCGCTCATGCTCAGCTTTTTCCAGCCTGGTCCATGCCTGGCAAAGGGACAGAAGGAGAGCCAGAGAAGGAGCCACGAGGCTTGAGCCAGGAGTCCTGTACAACTCTTAGCAGGCTGAGCCCCTCGCTCACCTTGCCAGCCTCCCTGTCAGTCCATCACTCCCTCTCCCCTCCTACCTTATTGATGTCAGAGATACTCTTTCCCTCTTTGGGAATGTAGAGCTTGCGGTTGTTGGCTCGGAGCTTACTCTGGATGGAGAAGAGCAGGACTTCCAGATTCCCCTTTTCCTGAAACCTGCATGTGAAGAAGCAGGTTCAGAGTCCAGCCTTGGTTTCTGCTCATCACGAGCCCTACTCAACAGTTGCTAGAGATGTTGAGTCTCAGGCCACCAGCTCAGGAAATACCAATGATTCCTCAAAACTCAAGGCTGGGAAACTACTTTTTGCAAGAAGCGGTGCTTGAAGCGGGTTTATTTTGGAGCATGAGGTGGCTGTAAGACTGAGCCGTCTACTCATTCCTAAACTCACTGGCTCAACACAATGGTTTTTAAGTGTGTCTTCTTCTGGCTCCCTTCTCAAGCCATACCTGCCCCATCTCTATGACATCACAAGGACCTGCCCAGTGACCTCATAGATTTCAGGATTAGCCTCGGGAATCCCAGGGAAGGGGTGGGCCCCTCCAAAGGCCCCTCCATGTACTCCACTCACTTGACAGGTTTCTCCAGGGTGCAGAAGGCTGTGAAGACCTGCAGTTGCTGCTGGACCCCGGCCAAGGAGTTGGCAAACTTCTGGTTGCTGATGACTGTGATGGTGAGCTCGATCCACTCCAGCAGCTCACTGGTAAGGGACTCGTAGCGCTCAATGATCTTCTCGATCTCCAGGACCTGGTCCAGCACCTGCAGGGATGGGGGAGGAAAAACAGGGGCTCCATCCCTGACCCCATTGTGTGACAACCACCACCCTGAGGCACCCACAGGGAAAGGAAGCAAGGTTGGGATGCTTTCAGTGTATGCAGATGGAAAGGTCTCTCTAAGATGGTTTCAGGTCTCAGTTACAAAAACCTGTCCTTCCACACCACACCCAGCATTAACTCCAGGTTAATTTATCGAGAACAAATTAATAGCTCCACACTCTTTACAGGCAGATCTACAAATCCTCCAGTGGAACAGTCAGAGACTTTACCTGTAAACCATCCTGGACAGACAGTTTTCCGACCGGGTCACCATGCATGACCAGGATGGCTTAGAGCCATGATGGTGAACCTTGGCACTCCAGCTGTTCTTGGACTTCAATTCCCAGAAGCCCAAGTCCCTGTGAATCCACACAAATGGGTTTACTGCGCATACACATTCGTGTGGATTCACAGGGACTTGGGCTTCTGGGAATTGAAGCCCAACAACAACTGGAGTGCCAATGTTCGCCATCACTGGCTTAGAGTCTCACCTTCTGTGGTCACCATGAGTGAGGTCAACATCTGTCCTTTGTCTTTCCAGAGCTTGTGAACCACCTGGAAAGTGCTCTAAGCACTACGGGGTGGTATATAAGTGTAGCTACTATTGCTACTTGGAGAGCTACAACAGTATTGGGGGGAAGAATGCATAAAATAGAAAAGACCTCCTAGATTTCCTGCTCTAGTGCAGACTTCTATTTGCTTTTTATGTCTCTCTGTGTGTGAAGAATCAGAGTGGCATACAAGCATCTGATGAGTTCCTCTACAATTGGGATTCTCAACCTGTGGCCTGTGGGCCGAATGCAGCCCATGGTGCCATTTCATGTGCCTCCCTTCCCCCCCCCCCCCCCCCCACTGCCTCCACCATACCAGGAAGTGCCATGTGGTGGAGGAAGGGCAAAATGGCCATCTGGACCTCAAAGCTGTCTGATGGAGCATGGCCGGGCACCCGGCTTAAAAAGGTTGAGAACTCTACAACAACATATGTCAACTTCTACATCTGCCTGCATAGGGGCAGCAATAGAGTGCAGGATAGGGCCCAAGCAAGTGATGTGGTCCACCATGACAAGTCAGGACCCTTGAGTTTAAGTCCACCTTCCAAGACCAACAGACTGAGCAAGGAATGGCCACCTGCCCTCTTTCTTTCTTTCCTTCTTTCCTTCCGTCAAGGACTCACCTTCCCGATCCGCTTCCCCTCCACTGCCAGGGCCTTCATCTTGGAGAAGTAATGGTAGTAGGAGACAACATAGGTGATGATGGACTTTTCATCGGGATGTTCCATGTTCACATCTGAGAGCAGAAAGTGTGGTGAGGGAAACGTGGAGGGGAAGACAAGGGGGGAGCAGAAAGTGAGACAGGGGATACGACGAACATTGGCAGCCAGGATTAATTGACTCAAGCTGAAGATTCAAGTTGTCCTAATAAAACAGGGATTCTCAACCTGTGGCCTGTGGGACAGATGTGGCCTGTGGCACCATTTCATGTGGGCCCCAACTGCCTCTACCGCACCAGGAAGTGCCATGTGGTAGAGGAAGGGCAAAATGGCTGTCTGGCCCCCAAAGCTGTCTGAGGGAGTGTGACCCGGCCCCCAGCTTTAAAAGGTTGAGAACTCCTGCAATAAAGTTTGGGAAAGTTGTGTTTCTTAGAGTTGGGAGCATTTCCACTGCATTGTTGGAACAGAGGGGGGAAATAAAGAGATGACATGGAAGGGAGGAACAATTCACAATCTCCGACGGAATTGAGGACTCTGGTTTATCACATCAGACGCTGTGCTGGTGTTTAAAGAAGAGAAGGAAAAGCTCTCACACTTAAAAGCTCTGCCACCCTGAGATTGTCCACTTTGAGAAAATATTTGTCTGTCTATCTATCATGGAGGCGGAAGAGGCCATGCCAGATGGACTGGCTGTGAAGGTGCACCTTGTCCATATTCTCAAGGCTGTGGCAGTCCCAGTGTTAAATCCTGCATGTCTCATTCCATGTGTGCCACAGGGGATGGCTCCGAGATCATAGTGTGTGGGTCACTTCAAGGCAAGCTGGGATCCACCTTAAACACATTCATGCCAATGGCATTTTTCCTGCTTCCAGGCGGCGGGGGGGGGGGGGGATGCATTCTCTGATACAAGTTACAGTCGACAGCAATGGATATCTATCTATCTATCTATCTATCTATCTATCTATCTATCTATCTATCTATCTATCTATCTATCTATCTATCTAATCTGTCCCACCCTATCTCTCTCTCTCTCTAATCTGTCCCACCCTATCTATCTATCTATCTATCTATCTATCTATCTATCTATCCTGACATGAAGGGCCCTTCCTTCCTTCCCTTCCCTTCCTTCCTTCCATTGATCACCAATTCTTCCTTCCCAATAATAAGGAAATTGTCAGAAATTATTCTGGGTTGAAAGGATTTTTGCAGAAAAAACTCCACTCACGGAATGCCCAAATGAGGCTCCTTTCATGTCCCCAAGAGCTGAGACAGGGATGGGCGCTCAATCCATCATGCAGTACCCAGGTCTCAAACTGCTGACTTGCCAGCCTTCTATCTATCTATCTATCTATCTATCTATCTATCTATCTATCTATCTATCTATCTATCTATCTATCTATCTATCTATCTATCTATCTATACATACATCCATTTGACAACCTATTTAGATATAGACACAAACCATACAATTGAAAACAATGCATGCACACAAATTTGTGACAACCATATGAGAAACTGCTGGGGGTAATCCTCCATTGGGGAACAATTCAGGACTTTCTCCAGGGAATTTTAAAATCTATTTGATAAAGAGAAGCAGCACCATGGCTGACTAACTGGACCGCAGCTTCAGGTCGAAAAGGGCTGCTTGCTTTCCACCTGCCAACCCATCGGAGGCTGCAGTAGAAAGAGAGGTGAAGCATTTTGATGTCGGGAGTTCTTTAACTACAACACAATTGTACAGATTAGGCCTCTCATGTTTCTTCCACAGCTGGAATGTTTCTAGAAGGGGCCTTAGCTCGCTTGGAAGCCGGGACGAAACAGCTGGGGACAGGAATTAAAAGCCGGCAAAGCATATTAAAAGGAAGGTCTCATTAAGATGATCAGATTAGGACAAATCAGATCATGGCAGATCAAGCGAGATGAGATTAGATTAAGGAGATCATGGCGGGGACTGGCTGCAAAGCAGGGAACAGACAGGCGGAAACATCATAGGGCAAGAAGACGCGGCATGGGAGCGTCCCACAAAAACCAGGACACAGAATCAGGGCAACAGGGGCTTCTCATGCCTATCACGGGGGCCAACCGGGGATTTTACCTTCTGGGTCAAGCAGTTTGGCCAGCCCCAGCTGCTGCTCTGCAGTGTTGAAGGCTTGCTGAAGGTTGTAGGCGGCGTTGGACTTGGTCAGTTTCTTGAAATTGATGATGTCCGGCCTGCAGGTAGAGGAGGAAGAAGAAGGTAATTCAGTGGAAAAGTCTCTTCCCCATCCACTGTAACATTGTGCACATCGGAGACGGGGCTGCTGTGGCTCAGTGGTTAAGAAGCTCGCCTTGTTAGCTGGAAGGCCGGCAAGTCGGCAGTTCGAGACCGGGGTACTGCATGATGGATTGAGTGCCCGTCACTGTCCTAGCTCTTGGGGACATGAAAGGAGCCTCATTCGGGCGTCCCCTAAGCAGAGTTTCTCCAGCAAAAATCCTTTCAATCCAGAATAATTTCTGACATGAAATTATTATTATTATCATCATCATCATCATCGTCGGGAATTTGTTGATGGCATTAAACCAGTGGTTCCCAACCTTTTCAAGCCAGGGGCCAGGTCACGCTCTCTCAGTCAGCTTCAAGGGCCGGATGGCCATTTTGCCCTGCCTGCATGATGGGGATTGCCATTTTGTCCCAACAGCTTCAAAGGGATGACCATTTTGTTTCTCAAATGCTCTTGGAGGGTTGGGGATCCACATGAAATGTGCCACAGGCCAGATCTGGCCCAAGGGCCTTAGGCTGGGAACCCTTGCATTAAACCAACAAACACACAACCACTCTTCTTACTCTGTTAACACCAAGCTTGTGTGGTACCAGAGTCTTTCCGATGTCCTCTCCCTGCATTACCTGGTTGCTGTGCATAATGATCCTTTGGTATAATTTAATCAGATGTTCTGCCCCCACCCCATTCCCAAAGCACTGGCTGAGAATCCAGACTGATGTTAAAACGCATGCTCTGTTCCCTTGTCAGGACTTGCTGGAACATGTTGACCCCCATGCCCTGACCCCATGACAAAGCAGACTTGGGTGCTGCCGGTCAGGCTCATGCATGACGTCTCATCAGCAGCAGAAGCGGGCCTTTTAGTACCTGTGCCTGTGGATGAGGGCGTTGAAGGCCAGCCCATCTCGCCAGCTGGTGGTGAAGTTCTGAATATTCACCTCTGGGTACCTGTGAAGGAAAAGTAATCCAGAAAGGGTATCACCTTCTACTTCTGCATATGTTTCTTTTGTCTGTTATCCGTCGGAAGTCTTTCTCAGTGGTGGCCCCTGGCACCAATTCTTTTATCCCTTATAATGAGTGTTTTTTTTTCTAAACTAATGCCAAGCTAGTGTTCATTTATTTATTTATTTATTTGTTCTGGATCCCTGTGATCTTTCTTGTTCCGTGAACATGTCCTATGCTGCAATTAAATTTCCTTTATTACACAATGCTCCGTACACAGAGAGTGGCTAACGGTATTTGATGTCTGTATCACTTAGTGCTCCTTCTGTTCTTAAACTTTTGATGCCCTTTGCACAATGTGCTACTTGTGACTAGGTTGTCCTCCGTTGCTTGTTCTGCAACGTTTTGGTTGTAAGCAGCCAGAAAATGTTTTTATAAGTATGGGCTGGATGTTTCAACGTTTGCAAAATAAGCAAAGTAGGGTCACATCAAGGAAGGGAAAGGGGGGTCACTGCTATGCAAAATAAATACAAACCATGGTTTGGAGACTGATGAATAGTGGTGCTCATGCCCAACCCGCCCGCCCTCACTCACCCAGCTGTTTTCATTTGGCACCAGAGCAGTAAGGCGTCCTTGGCCGAGCGCGTCTCTCGGTTGTCTCCAGTCTCAATTTTGATCACCTGGATCTGGGATAGAGCCATGGGGAGAGTGAGGAGTTCCAGTGAGCATGTCTTTCCTTCCCCCCTCAATAGACAACCACAGCCTTGAGGATATTAACAAGGTGCGTCTTCACAGCCAGTTCACCTGGCATGGCCTCTTCCGCCTCCATGACCTTTGGGAATCAGAATAATAAAGTGGTTCCTCCTCGGCTCATGTTGCCGTTGGGCCTGATATGGTGGTTTCCAGTGGCATTTCCTCCACTGCACCCCACCCAAAGGAGCTCATCCGCCCATAGCTGTTGGCCCCTTTGGGGAGTCAGGTTATTTACCACCACCCAACACTTAGCGGTGAGTTGCTGGCTGTACAGTCTACTACTGTGGTGGTGAACCTTGACACTCCAGCTGTTCTTGGACTTCAATTCCCAGAAGCCCTGATCAGCAGGTTACTGACTTGGGCTTCTGGGAATTGAAGTCGAAGAACACCTGGAGCGCCAAGGTTCACCACCACTGGTCTGCTCCATTACCATAGTGGAATGTCCTGCCAGACATTAAGAACCTTAACAATACCCTGAGATTTCAGGAAGAGGTCATGAGATGTGGAACTCCTACCAGTTGATGTGGCTAAAGTTGTGCGACTAGAAAGAGCATTTCCCAATCTGAGAGCTTTACAGGCTCAGTAAGCAAAGGGAAAGCTTTCATAGAGTGGTCCAAACTTGCCCCTGTTTTCTTTTCCTCTCTCTGGGTTAGGCGGAGCCTCTACCTGGAACCGGAGGATGATGGTCCAGATGAGGCCCAGTGTCAAGCGGTGGTTGCCATCCACAATGTCATGGGAACCCACGTTTTCCAGGTGGACTCGTTGCTCCTTCAGGAACTGCAGAGCCTTGTCCACGTTCTCCAGGGAGTGGATCCGCATCCGGCCACGGGTTGGTTTGGGCTTCCAGGGGGAGAAGAGAAGTGGAAGTGGAGAGCAGCCCAAGGACCAACAGAAAGGGCCCCCACATGGTCCTTCAACATCCCACTCTACTTACAGAGCCCAGAACCTGCTCTGAACATCGGAGAATCTGGAAATGTAGTTGCACAGTAGGAACACACACACACACCCCATAAGCAGAGTGCAATCCCCTTTAACTTCATGCTCATCCTTTGGCCCGTAGGATGGAGCTCATATGAGGTCCACCATCTTTGTCACTGGAAACCACTGCCAGGACATGATCTCCACCACCTTCCCCACCACCAGCCAAGAGGCCTTCCTTACCAGCTGCTCCCCAGAGAGGACTTCTAGGAGTTTGGTCAGCATGTAGCCGTCCCGTAGGTCTGTGTAGAGGTCGCCGATGTGACATGAGACTTGGGCCAGGTGGGAGTTGACCCACTTGGTGAAGGTCTTCTTCTGCACAGCCTCCCGCTCATCTAGTAGAGAGAATTTAAGCAGGCTGAGTTACTCCACCCTTTCTGCCTTGGCTGCTACTCGCAGTGAGGCATCTCTTAGAGTCCATGAAAGCATTTGGGGACAGTGGAGACCCTCCCACGAACACTGAACGATGGGCTACAGGGCAGCTAATGCAAAGCTTCACTGATACACAGCCCCCCCCCCCCCACTGCCCCCTAATATCCAGCCACATATTCTCTCCCCCCCTCCCCCTTTCCCACTTGCAGTCTACCATTTGGCTTCTCTTTTAAATTGTTTCACATTAGGGCACACACTCTGCAATGTTACAGGGACTGTCGTGGCTTAGTGGTTATGATGCTGAACTTGACAATCAGAAGGTCAGCAATTCGAGGACCTGAGTGGTCCACGATGGAGTGAGCGCCCATCGTCTGTCCCAACTCCTGCCAACCTAGCAGTTCAAACGCAAGGTATTGCGAGTAGATTAATAGGTACAACTTTGGTGGGAAAGATAACAGTGTTCTGTGCGCTAGGACACCTATTCATGCCTGCCACATGACCATAGAAACATCTGCAGACATGGAGACAGCGCTAGCTCTTGAGCTGTAAATGGACACGAGCACCGAACCCTAGAGTCAGATACATGACAAGCTTGCAAGCAAGGGAGACCCTTAGGACACGAAACAACTAAACCAGATATTCACACGCAGGGCCAGCCCTATCAGTTTCTTGGGCAATGCAGCTGTCTCAGGAGCCAGATCCTGGGTATTACAAAAGGGAAGGAAATTGCTCACTATTTGACTTATCCCTCTTGTTTCTGCACGATTGTTTACTGCCACTGATGGGGGGGAAATAATTCAGGGATGTTCTGCTTCCAGTGAGAATTTAACTTGGCTGGCTTTGGCTACCACACACTTTCATTTGGCTGGACTGCGATCTTTTGCTCTTCTGCCTCAGGCAGCAAAATGCCTTGGGGCGGATCCAGACACAGATGCGTCAACATGGAAGCCTCTGACATACCTGCCAATGCTTTGATCCGGGAGCATTCGAAGAGTTTGGCAGTGGCCGTGGTCTCATCCCAGGGCCGGTGGTTGAGGTGGTCTGTGGTTTCCCATTGTGTGTTGTTGTTCTGCTGCTGCTGCTGTTGTTGTTGCTGCGCCTCCATGTTATCCAGCTTAGCCGGAGTGGTGGTCGCCATCTTGCCTTGGCCACGAGGGAACCGGTACCGTCACAGGAGTGCCCAAAGGGCCTTCATGAACACCTGAAGTTGCAAGAGGTTTTCTGCCTGCTGGGATTTAGAGATCAGAGCACATAAAAGAAACCAGTAGCTACCAAGAAAGCTTTTAAGTGGCTGGAAGAGTAAAGTCATTATGGGGTACTGTATATACCAGTGATGGCAAACCTTGGCACTCCAGGTGTTCTTGGACTTCAATTCCCAGACACCCAAGTCAGATCTCCTGCTGATCAGGGCTTCTGGGAATTGAAGTCCAAGAACAGCCGGAGTGCCAAGGTTAGCCATCTCTAGTATATACTGAATTGAGGGACTCATGTGGTTAAGATGCCAAACTCGCTGACTGGAAGGTCGGAGTTCGATTCTTGGGTACTGCATGATGGAGTGAGCTCCCGTCTTGGTCCCAGGTCATGCCAACCTAGCCATTCGTAAGCAAGACATTGCAAGTAAATAAATAGGGATCACTTCGGTGGGAAGGTAAACAGTATTCCATGCACTCCGGTGTTGAGACATGCCTGGCTTATGAATTCTAGGAGCTGTCATAGAAAATGTAACTTTTCTGAGTTCTGCTAATTCCTGGAAATGGCAATTATTGTTTTCCTGCCTTGCTTGGGCTAATTCTACCAAGAGGTGAATGTACAGCGTAGGGGTCTGATGATGCTACTCTCTCTTGCTTTTTTTCTTACTCACTCACACATACACATCCTGGCAACATGCCTTTTACTCATCACGATGCAGTGAGGTGAGGAATATAGCAAAACCATCCAACAGAGAAGGAGCTGCCCAAATGGGTCCGGAAGGCAGATGGAGAGAGGGGCAAAGGTGTCTTCTGTATCAACATCTCTGGCTTCAATGGAGATTTTAGGTATCTTAAAGGGGTAATAATAATTGTGTGCCGTCAAGTCAATTCCAGTTTACGGTGATCCTTTAAGGTCAAGAATACACAGAAATGGTTTCCCATTCCCTTCCTGCAGGGAGCGCCCTGGGACTTTGCAGTTTGAACCCAGGGCTGCCTAGGCTGCCTCTCCTCCTTGGAAACAAAGCAGGGGGGGGGGGGGACTGAACCTCCAAAGTCTGACTCTGCAACCAGATACCTATCCCTGCCAGCAGTTAAAAGGTTAATTATCCATTTAATATGCTCTGTCTATTTGGGAGCATCACTCCTCATAAGAATTCCTATCACATGTCACCGAACAATATTCTCTGCAGTAAATAAAGGCTGGCAGGCTGTACTGAATCAGGCCAAAGATCTAGCTTGATAAATATCCAGTATTGCGGCTGGACAGAGGCCTCTTGGCAACTCCTGGCATGAACGGCACATAGCCAAGGACTGCCAGGACCGTCCTTCCTTCACAAGGCAGGCCAACTCCTGTTGCTGCTGGTGATATTCTGCACACAGAGCAGGAGGGCCGAAGAAGCCCACAAAGATGTACAGAAGGGGTTTGGCGTAATTCTGGGGTCAAGTCCTGCAGCATGTCACACTACACCCATGCACACGCTTGGCAGATGCTCAGGCGATCTGAGCGAAACATCCTCCTTCCAGCTAAGCCCCACTTCAGGCTTCTGAGCATGTACAGAGTGATTATCCCTTGGTTCCAAAATAACAAGACACAATATTTGTGCATCCTATTTGATATGTACAGTGGAAGCCTCGGTTAACAAGCGGCTCGGTTAACATAAAAATCGCATGACAAAGGGAAATCCATTGAAAATTGTGGCTTGGCTGATGGAATTGTTTTCAGAACAGATTAATTGGTTTTCAACGCCTTCCTATGGGAAACCGCATTTTGGTTAATGTGTTTTGGTTTTTAATGCATTCCTATAGGAAATGGCATTCAATGCATTCCTATGGGAAATACAGTTAAAGTAATTTCCACTGTAAGAAACGTCCTGGAGAACACATGAATTACGTTAACCGAGGTCCCACTGTACATGTGTTCTTTAAATCATGCTAACAGCAGCATGGGGGATGGAGGGGTGCTTCACTGGCTGGGTGTGGAAATATGAACACAAATGGCATCCGGGTAACCCTGAGATGAGGTACTTGTTGTAGGCTTTGTGGCTGCATTAAAACAGCTCTAAGCACCTGGGAGGAAGAGAGAGAGAGAGACTCAAGGGGAATGGCCATGCCAACCTCCGGCCTCTGTAGCCCTGATCTTCAAGGAAGAGCCTCATCTAAAGACTGCAGTGGCTCAAGTGGCTAAGATGCTGACTGGAAGGCGGGAAGTCAGTCGTTCGATACCCGAGTACTGCAGGATGGAACGAGCACCCGTCTTTGGCCCAGCTCCTGCCAACCTAGCAGTTCGAAAACAAGAAATTGCAAGTAGATAAATAGGGACCACTTTGGTGGGAAAGGTAAACAGTGTTCAGTGTGCTCCGGTGTCTAGTCATGCCTGCCACATGACCATGGAAATGTCTTGCAGAAGCAGACAGCACTGGCTCTTTGGCTTTGAAACAGAGATGAGCACTTGACCCTAGCGTTGGATACGACTGGCTTACGAGGGTGACCTTTACCTTTACCTTTACCTTTACCTATCCCTGATCTTCAAGGACAAGGCTCATCAATTAAATAAGTGATCAAAGTAGCATCAAGACCCAGCTGATTCACCTCTCTTGGTATCAAAAAACCAGCCTGTTCCCGAGTGTTACAGAAACCTAGATTCCTGGCACTGGAACATCTGAAATGCAATTGTGGGGTGGGGGTGGGGGGTGTCATTTGGTCCCCTTGGCCTCAAAGATGCAAATCTGGGGGGAATGACCCATCACCTATGAACCAGGCTTCTTGGTCAAGTCAAACTTGGGTTGGCTCTGGCCCTCTCGTGTTTTACCTGCCAGGTGGTACAAGTTAGATGCTGGGGAGCCCTGGGGGAGATACAACTCATGAGCGGGCCCAGTGAAAGGCAAAACAAGCAGAGGCACCTGCAAGAGAGGCAGTTTCGGGGGGGGGTGGGTGGGTTGAACCAGTGGTCATGATCCCTGCACTTCCTGGAAGGTGCCAGCTCCTCTCTCCTCCCTGCTGGGCATCTCTGCTCAGCCCTCTCACCACCTTTGGGCAGGGTTTAGCCTGGCAGGGCTTGGGGGCCTGATGCCCACCCCACCCCAAGCAGTGCACCTATCCTGCTGGGGGGTGGGGTGGAGGGGGGGGGCATCCACACAGGCCCTCCCGCCTTGCTCTGCCTTGTCAGGACGGCAAGGCCTTGGCTGACCTTTCCTGACCGGGAGGAGAAGGGACCGGAGCTTCCATGGATGCCTCCCTCTTTGCCCACCTGAGAGGGGGGGGATTGTGTCCTAGAGGGGGGTGCGGGGAGTGGGGAAGGAGCGCTGCGGGAGGTGCTGGCATGGGGGGGGGGGAACACACGACGTGGCTCTGCTTCCCACCTAGATCTCTCCTTGCCCCCCCCCCCCCCACACACACACACACCGACACCCTCCAACCGCTTGGAAACGGCTGGATCTATTCCCCCACCCACCACCACCATCCCCCGCTGCAAAGGATGGTCCACCCGATGCTCGCTTCTCTCCCTTCCCGCCTTTGACGCCCCGGAAAGCCCCCCACCCCACCCCACCCCCGCCTGCCCAGCCCCGATCCCTGGATCTCCGCCGCCGGCGGGCCCAGCTTACCTCTCCTCCTCGCCGGAGCCCCCGCCGCCCCCCCGGCCGCTCCCGCCGCGCCCTGTCTGGGGACTCGAGCAGGAAGGATGCTGGCGGCGGCGGCGGCGGCGGCGGCGGCGGATGCAGGAGGGAAGAAAGTGGTACCCGCGCCGCGCAGCATCACCGCCGCCGTCCGGGCCAGGCAGCCAATCCGGACGCTGCTGGGCTCCGGTCAGCCCAGCCCAGCCCAGCCCAGCCCAGCCCGGTGGAGGGAACCGGGCCTTGCCTGCCGCCCTGCCCGCCTCCTCCCGGGAAGGAAGGAAGGAAGGAGCGCTTTCCAGGAAGAGAAACCCCGGAGGCGCAGCCGAGGCGGAGAGTCAGGGTTTCTCTTGGACCGTCAAGGGGGGGGGGGGGTGTTGTGTTCTAATGGAGTCTGCAGGCGGGGGGGGGGAGAGACCGCTCGGGCCAACGCCCTTCTCTTCTTTACCCGGTGAACGAGTCTCCCCTTTACACCATAGGAGGGGCGTCGCGAGAGGCAGAGTGGGGGCGAAGGAGAAGGAGCTACAAAGGAAGAGGGGGGGAGGGGAGGAGAGGGGAAGGGCGAGCTGGGCGAGGGGGCCACCGCTGCTGCAGAACCACACGCCAAGAATCAGGGCTCCCGCCTCTTCCCCAGTACGTAATAATAATAATAATAATAATAATTTCGTGTCAGAGATTACTCTGGGTCGAAAGGGATTTTTGCTGGAGAAACTCCGCTCAGGGGCCCGAATGAGGCTCCGGTTTCGTGTCCCCAAGGGCAGCCCTCAGGTATGGAAACCCGACCTTCCAATCTCCGAGCTCAGCGTCTTAACCACTAAGCCACGGGGGGGGAGGGGGAGCTGCAGTCTTTGCACTGAAAGGTGTAAGCCTCTAAGTGGCACAGGACTCTTCTTGGCGTGCTTTCATCCAACTGATAAGGACCATCATCTTCCTAGACATTTACAGCTGGCCCTTTTTAAAAATAATAATAGAATCTACTTTGGTGAAATCTGGGGATTTACCGCTGGCTGGATTTATCTTTTCAAAGAAATGAAACTTGACCACAGGTGAGGATAAGAGCTTCCTCTGTGTGTCAATGGAGTCCCTTGCCTGGCCAGGCTCACTTCGCATTGTGAAACATGCATTCCGGGAAAAAATCTTCATGGTGGAGGAAGCCACTATGGGTCACAGGCCCCTCCACTCACTCACCCGCCCTGGCAACAGCTCCTGTGTGGAACAGAGAAAGGGTAAAAGCATTCATGGCCCTTGCAACCTAACACTGGTTCTACTAAGGGTGACTCTCAAGTGAGCCCTTAGAACAAGTGCAACCCTCTTTCTCCATCCGGTTCAGCTCCTTCTGGTGGCTCAGTGGTTAAGAAGCTCTCCTTGTTAGCTGGAAGGCCGGCAAGTTGGCAGTTCGATACCCAGGTACTGCATGACGGATTGAGCGACCGTCGTCTGTGCCAGCTCCTGTCAACCTAGCAGTTTGAAAACAAGAAATTGCAAGTAGATAAATAGGTACCATTTCGGTGGAGAAAAAGATGTTGGGGACATGAAAGGAGCCTCATTCGGGCATCCCCTGAGCAGAGTTTCTCCAGCAAAAACACTTTCAACCCAGAATAATCTCTGACACAAAATTATTATTACTTTAGGTGGCGCAATACCAAGAAGAGGTTATATTTTCTCAACTGGGTTATTATTATTATTATTATTATTATTATTATTATCATCATCATCATCATCATCATCATCATCATCATCATCATCATCATCATCATCATCATCATCATCATCATCATCATGATGTTAAAATTGGGGTTTGAGCCCTGTAGAATTTTTATTCTTTTATAAAAGGAGATTTTGCTGTGTTTTCTCCCCCCCTTCCTTGCTGATACCTCAGTATCTCCCCCCCCCCCCCCCCCCCACAATTTTCTCTCTTGATGTGTTTGGTGACTGGAGCACATTAGTCATCAAGGCGAGGTGGGCATTTAACCAGCTAAAACGTGTGTGGGTGTGGGTGGGTGGGTGATGGGTTCATAGAGACCCCCTTGTTAGGTGGGGCTCCTTCCTGATAGCTTCCCGTCAGTCTCTTTGCCGACCACTGGCTTCCCTGCCCCATGATTGTGGGGACATCTGAACAAGGGGGGTGGGGTGGGGGTGGGGGGTTGCGAGAAATCTGTAGCCCTTCGGATGTCACCAGACTATATTTATAGATACCTAAGGACAACCTCCAGGTTGGAGAGATAGGCAGGATAGCTCTCAATGCCATTTCCAGGGAATCCTAAGCAGGTGAAGGCATCTGCTTGGGAAGAAATACCCTGAAGTGAATGGTGAGCCCTTGTGTGAGACAGGATGCTGGACTGGATCATGGGCTCCTGTGGCATGTTCCAGCCATGACTCTTCCTCGTGTCTGCGGTAGCCCACCGAAATAAATAAATAAATGTTTTTTTTAAAAATAATAAAACACACACACACACACACATCTGGGAATGGAGACAAGGAAAGTGCCACAGGCTCCTAGGCAGCCAAGTTTCGTGTCGCGGGGGCGGGGGCGGGTGGGCTGTCACGGCCGTGCCTGCCTGCCTGGCAGCCTTTCTCCGGCAGGCGGCGCTCTCCTGGCCCCCGCCCTCCCCCTCCCCTGTGCTGTCTCGGCCCAACCGCGGGCCTGATTGATTCCCCCTTGCGGGTGGGATCGGTTCGGGGCCGAGACCTCTCTCTCGCGCGCGCGGCCCCTCTCTCCTGGCTCGCCGAGGGGCCAGAGCCCGTCTCGACGCGCCGCCGCCCGCCCGCCCCCGCCGCCCCCGCCGCCCCGCGCCCAGGGCCGGCCCCCCTCCTGCCTCCTCCCGGGAGGAGCTCCGAGCGGAAGGGCTCGCCTCTCGACGACGGCGCTGGGCGGGCTGCGGAGGGAGGTGGTCCGGAGAGCGGAGCGAGGAGGCTCGACGGCGCCGGCATGGCCTCCACCTGCAAGCGGATCGCCATCTTCGGAGCCACCGGCATGACCGGCCTGGCTACCTTGGCCCAAGCCCTGGAGGCCGGTAAGGAAGGCGGGAGGGAGGGGGCTTGGAAGACGGGCCCGCAAAGCGCTCCTGCTTGGCGTCTCTCCCCTTCGAGGTGTCACGGAGAGACGGCACCAAAACCCGACACGCGTCTGCTCTAGGGGCGTGCCCGGGGGCGACCCCGGGGCCAAAATTGGCCCCAGCAGCTGCAACCGGTGTGTGTGTGTGTGTGTTGAGGAGTGAGTGAGTGGGCTGTCAAAACAGCAGAAGCCTCTGCCTTTCTCGTGGGGTTGATGTCACAAGAGGGGTGTTTGTGTGGAGAGACTAAACCAGGGGTGCCCAAACTATGGCCTGGGGGCCGGATTCGGCCCCCAATGCCAATTCATCTGGCCTGCAAAGCCCTCATCGCTCTCGGAAGCAGAAGGAAATTGCACCCATAACAGGCATGTTTCACTACCGCTTCTGGGAGTGACAAGGGCTTTGTGGGCCGGATGAATTGGTGTCAGTGGCCGGATCCTGCCCCCCCCCCCCCCCGCCCGCGATAGTGACCATCCCCCTGAACCTTGTGATCAGCCCACAGCCCAAAAGGTTTGGGCACCCCTGGACTAAATGAAGCACTGCCGGGAAAGTTTTACTTCCGAGCTGGTGAGATTTCCTAATATTCTCAATCTTTACCTTGAAACTCTCTACTTCTTCCTGTAAGAGCCCTTGCAGAGAAGGTGTGGACGGTTAATTCTGGGTGGCATGAGAGGCTTTGGGGGTTGGTTTCTTTTAAATCAAGAGAGGGGTGGTCTGGACTGGTGACCTTGCTCTGGTCATAGAGTACACCCTCATTCATCAGGTGGCAATTAACTAACCTGACCACCCTGAGGACTAACAGCCTTGGGTGCCAAAGTTCACAGGGAAGGGTGAGGGTCCCCAAGTGAATTAGGTAAAGGTAAAGGTCACCCTTGCTTGAAAGCCAGTCATATCCAACTCTAGGTTCAGTGCTCATCTCTGTTTATAGCCGAAGAACCAGCGCTGTCTGCATTTGCAGACGTTTCCGTGGACATTGGCAGGCATGCCTAGACAATGAAGTGCATAGAACACTGTTATCTTTCCCACCAAAGTGGTCCCTATTTATCTACTTGCAATGCCTTGCTTTCGAACTGCTAGGTTGGCAGGAGCTGGGACAGAGACAGGTGCTCATTCCATCATGCAGTGCTTGGGTTTTGAACTGCTGACCTTCCACCTCCCAGTCAGCATCTTAATCACTTGAGCCACTGCAGTCCCACTGCAGTCCCACTTGAATCCCTCTTGATGGAGGGCAGGAACTTCATCCATCCTGGCCTGGGGCTGAGGAGGACTTTCTGTGTCAAAAGGACTCAGGGCCAGAAAGGGACTCTCAGAACTGGATCAGTGGTACAATGGGGGTCACTCATCGCTGCGATGCGGAAGGCAAATGGAAGGCCACTGCATTTTATGCTCAGGAAGCTGTGGACAGTTAATGAGCATGATGATTGCCAATATTCAGAATAGGATATGGCACTTATGAAGAAGAGATGGAACCTGGTCACCTGTCCTGGGCCCCATGAGCATTTCGGCACCCTCCGAGACAGGGTGTGTATGTGTTCAAGAGGGAGAACAGGTTCTTCTGGCACCTGCTGGAAAGAGTCTCTAAGCAGCCACAGTACTACTGGCCATGTGAGCGATAGAGATAAGAACCAGAGGCCTTATCAGTGTGGCCAAAGGAGCCCAGAAGTCAGAGAACTGAGTGGGTTGGGCAGGCCAGCGCTGCAGGATAAGTCTGTTAGCCCTGGGTTAATATTTGAGCTTTCGAGACTGGGTGGGTGGATTGATAGGGGGGGGGCAGAGAAAGGGAAAGTGATGATTGATTGTAGCAGGGGTACCCAAACCTTTTGGGCCGTGGGCTGTTCACATGGTTCAGCATGCCGGTCACGTGGTTCCTCCCACTGAATGTGGAAGTAAAACACACCTTGCAATCTGTTTTGCAACAGATCTGCCCCCCCCCCCCCAACACCAATTCATTCTCGTCACTTCCAGAAGTGGAAGAGAAGCACCAAGGGCTGCGTGGGCTGTATGAATTGGCATTGGGGCTGGATCCGGCCCATGGGATGTAGTTTGGACACTCCTGGATTATAGGAATCAGAGCAGAGCCAGAGTCCAGTAGATCCCTGTATGTCAGATAGCACCTACCCATCTACCTGTCTGTTTCTTGCCTTTCTCTTTCCAGGCTATCAGGTGACGGTCCTGGTACGGGACCCTGTGCGGCTCCCCCCAGAGCTCCAGCCGGCGCACGTGGTGGTGGGAGATGTGTTGAACCAGGCAGATGTTGACCGAACCGTGAAGGGCCAGGATGCTGTCATTGTGATCTTGGGCACCCGCAACGATCTCAGTACGAGAGGCTGCCTGCATCTCTTACCCCCACCCCACCCCACCCCATTCAGCTGTTGCTTTGCTGATCCGCTTGTCCCTTGCTCTACCTTTTGTGTGGTTGAGTGCTTAAATCTTCATTCATGCCAGCCTTCTAAGTCAATCCATCTCTACCATGGCATGCCAACATTTTCCTGGATTGAAAGAAAGCTGAGCATGTTACCCTCTTGCTCCTGACTGCTAAGGCAGTGAGGCTGGGCTGCAGAGCTTTGCCTTTCCACCCACGTAGGCTCCTGGGCATCTCCCCTGATTTTATTCCTCCCATCTCCTTCCCTGCAGGCCCCACCACCATGATGTCTGAAGGCACCAGGAACATTGTGACCGCCATGAAATCTCATGGCATCCGCAAAGTTGTCGTTTGCCTCTCAGGTAAAGTAACAGGGAAAGACGGCAAGGGTGTATAACAAGGGGGGAACAAGAGGCAAAAGCCGACACCCAAATTGCAAAGAACAATGAATTTAATAATAGAACGCGGCGTTCGGAATTACCGCGGCACAGAATGCTGTCGGTAAGAAAGGTAATAAAGGCTGTATAGCCAAATGGTAAGTATGAAAATACGTCTAAAAATCAGTCAGTAAATCATGTCAAAAGGACAATCATATACTAAACAATGTGATCAGAAATACATCAAAAGTACAGTGAAAATCACTAGCAATAATATATACAATTAATGTTGAAGACCGTGGTTCGAACACGTAGAGAAAAATCTAATGTAGGAGCAGTGAAAATAGTTCCAACAATAAGCATGTATACATGTGTGTAGGAATCACAAGTCCTTCAAATATGAACATATGTCCATCATGAGGAAAAATCCTGCATCGGAAACCAGTCCTATAGGTAAAAGGTAGTAAATGAAACGGTGCCCAGGTATCCGGGAGAACGCGAATCCTGGAAAGAATGGTACGGTGCAGAGAGAGCGATTCAATATCCTTCCGGATAAACGGATATTTCGTTACTTTGTCGAGAATCTGCAACATAATAAACATTGAAATGCATATAATACAATATCCTGAAATGAGAAAACAACCTGACAGTATAAATGACAAATAAATCAAAACTACATGAAAATACCTGTACAAAATGCAAGTGTGCTCTAAAATAACCTCGTGTTGGAAATTCTTATTGGGTCAGAGCGTTGCAATGAGAATATGATGTGAGCATTATAAAGTAAACTGCTAAATGGGAAACACGTGTGCATCATTTCACAAGTTGTAAGAAGAGGTAATTAAGTGTAAAAGGAAATGAACCTCAAGGTTGAAAATACTCTAGAAACCGGGAGGCACTCAAAGAAAAGCGGAAAAATCTTGATCAGTATTTAATCCAAATGGATAGAGAGTGGAGAAAGAATGAATATAAAATCAGACAAATGCAGGACAGAGGCGATACCTTTTATAGGGTCACTTAAAAATAAAACATCCCAAGCTTTTGTAACTCAAAGGTCACTTCTTCAGGCAAATGCTCTGGCATGGGGTTCAAGCCAGGTTTGGTTTGCTTAGATGTTACATAGGGAGGGAAAGTAGCAGGCTGTAACTTTCTGCAATCCAAAGATAGATGGATGGATGGATAGATAGACAGACAGACAGAAGGCTGTTTTAGTAAGAGAGGCTGTGATGGGAACAAGAGGTGTTGTGGCTAATTTTTGTTCTCCTTTCTGGCTTTGCTGGTAGCCTTCCTCATGTGGGATTTGGGCAAGGTGCCTGCCAAGCTCCTGCCAGTGACGGAAGACCACATCCGGATGCAGCAGATCTTGAAGGAGTCAGGCCTGGACTGTGTTTACGTCATGCCTCCCCACATTGCAGGTAAGGCATGGGCTTCTTCTGTTGATGGCTAAGCTGAGCTGCAGCGGGCAGCCATCTGGGAAAACTGGACTTGGTATCAAATAACTTCCTATGCAGTGGTGGGACCTTCTTCCTACTCTCTCCTCCCTTCTCTGGCACCTGGTTTGTATCTGGTCAAAGACCACAGATTGCTAGCAAGAGGAAGGCTTCTCTAGCCATTGATTCTCTAAGCTTTGGCTCCAGTCACTTGGGTGACAAGTTTGGACTTAGGTGCATGTTGCAGCAAAACCAACCTAGACTAAAGACTAACACATTTTCTTTGGCATAAGGCTTTGTTGACTATACACTGGTACCTCGAGTTAGGAAATTAATTCATTCCTCGGAATGTTTTGTATTACGAAAAATGTGTGATTCAAAACACAATGCATTACCAGAAGTGGCCATTAGAGGCCACTGTTATGCAATGTAATTTCATATATTGAAAATATTTAGTATGATAATATCTATTAATCTTGTTTCATATCACGAGAATTACATTAGTAGAGTGGTTCCACTGTAGTCTTCTACAAGGAGGACTTCTGCTCATTTTAATATGCAGGTACATTCTGTTCTCTGAATCTTGTGGTCTGCATTTTCACTCATGTTCAAACAGAGCCTGGAAAGTTACAGTCTTTGAGATGCATTGTTACATATTAAAAACCCTTTAAAGTGTCCTTTAAAAGTAACATTGTAAAGTAACTACAAAACATTACTCACTTAATTGGTAACACTGCTTTGTTTTTGCTTCTCAACCTGCTTTTGAGGAGTAATTTTGTTTTACACATTTCCTACCACGAAAGGGAACTTGTTACAAATAGCTGCATTTTCTTGTAACATATTACTTCTGAAGTTGTTACAAGTTTTAATGCAGTATCTGGTAGAAGTGGTCTGTTTTTTTGGGACTGAATTCATAGCAAATACTGTATTATTAACAGCGTTCCGTGCGCTCCGGTGTCTAGTCATGCCTGCCACATGACCACGAGAACGTCTGCAGCAACAGCCAGCGCTGGCTCTTCGGCTTTGAAACAGAGATGAGCACTGCACCCTAGAGTCGGATATGACTGGCTTTCGAGCAAGGGAACCTTTACTACTGTATTATTGATTTTGCTTCTTGCTCTCCTAGTTAAAATGCTTGCAAAACTTTTCCCCACAATGGGGTGGGGGTAAGACATGGGAATGAAGGAAAGGTGTTGGAGGCTGAGCCCTGTCTGCTAGCCATATTCAGTGACCAATCTAAGACTAGCGGCCCCTCTGCCCATGCTCAGAAAAACTATGGCCGTTCTAACTACATCTTGTCTTCTGTGATTATTTGGAACTTCTCACGGTCAAAAGGATGATCATACTTTACCCTCTCTGTGTCTGGTGTATATAAACTCATGCCTTGCCGTTTCACTCCTATGTCTGATGAAGTGGACTTGATCCATGAAAGCTCACATTCGCATATGCTTTGCTTGGCAACTTCACACTTTTAAGATTGAAAGGGGGAACCTTTAAAACTAATCTGATTAATCGTTTGTTACAGCTAGCTGTAGGAAGCTGTATTGATATCCATGCTTGTCTGTCATTCTGTTTGGTTACTCTTTACCTTATTGCTTTGTGATCCATTTGCCTTGTGACATCTTGACCTCTGCATCTGGTGTATATAAACCATGCCTGGAAGTTTTACTCCTTTGTCTGAAAAAGTGGACTTGATCCACGAAAGCTCACACTAAGAATATAGCAGTTAGTCTTTAAAGTGCTGCAGTGTTTTGGGTTTATCTCTCTATCTATCTATCTATCTATCTAGATAGATAGATAGATAGATAGATAGATAGATAGATAGATAGATAGATAGATAGATAGATAGATAGATAGATAGATAGATAGATAGATATAGCAGTTAGCCTTTAAAGTGCTGCAGCATTGTTATTGTTTTAGCTTTCTGATTTACACACTAGGTCAGAGATGGTGAACCTTTTAGAGACCCGGGCTGCTGTCTGCATTGCAGAGGGGTGGGGGTGAACTCTGTGCTGGGGGAGTGAGGAAGCACTTCCATTGGGCTGTTGGGCAGAGGGGCAGGGCAAACTCTGTGCTGGGGTGACGGCATGTGTGCCCACAGAGAGGGCTTTGAGTGCCACCTCTGGCACAGCTGCCATAGGTTCACCACTACTACCCTAGGGTATTCAGTCTTCAGTTCCCTGGAATCTTGGTCTGCTGCTCTCCATTTGTATTTGTCCACCTTTTGCTAGCCACATAATGGCTCTCTTCTGTGTTGCTTGCCACAATCGGCTTCCTTTTTTTTTAAAAAAATGTCCCCATACATCAGCCACTAGCTGTCTAACCCAAGCTTCCTTCCTCTTCCTCTTCCTCCTCCTCCTCCAGGTGACCAGCCCCTTACAGGTGACTACACGGTGATGGTGGACTCTTCCAGTGGCTCGCGTGTCATCTCCAAACATGACCTGGGCCACTTCTTCCTCAAATGCCTCACGACTTCAGAGTATGATGGGAAAAATGTCTACCTCTCCAGGCACTATCCCAAAGAATGAGGTCCCCTCCTGCCATCCCTTCCCTTCCCTGTTCAAGGCAGAAGGGGACCCACACCCCACACCCCACCCCTGCAAGGGAGATGCTCAGCTGCTTTGCCATCCTGTCCATCTGACACACCCACCCTCTCTGCCTTTTGTGCTTTTGAGTGCCTTTCTTCCCCATAACGCCAACCCTGGGCCTTGGCTGCCCTTGGGATTAAAACATTTCTTGGGATTGAAACAACAGCAGCAAGGTGTGTGTCACACTGCTTCCCGTGCATGCTTGCACAGTAATTTTGAGCTGCCACATGCTCCCAAAATGAGATTGAAGCTGTGGTGTGTTGCTGTAGGGATGGCTAAATTCGCAAGCCACTGCACCGCGGTTAAACTGCTGCACTGCAGCCAGAATATTGTGAGCTTGATCCTGGTGGGACACAAGGTTGACTCAGCCTTCCAAGGTCGGTAGCATGTTGGGGGCAAAATGCTAATTAACTTGTTAACCACCCAAAGAGTGCACTAAGCACTATGGGGCGGCAGATAAGTGTAATTGCTAATTGCTATGTTCAGCTCAGCAAGCCTTTTCTTGGTGCATAAATGTATAATATTTTTAATTACGCAGAACTCCATGAAAAGAACTGCAACATCCAAACAGCCCAGATTCCTCAGCCTGCAAAGAGTTAAAGGGAAATAATGTGAGTCTCTTTGAGGGCTCGTTCATATGAAAAAGCAATTAAAAAGTGTATCGCAAAGATTACTAATAAATGCAAAGCGCTAACTGGTTTTTTATTTTGTGGGTTTGAATGGGAAATGTCTTCTGATGTTTGTATTAATGTTCATAAGTAACCCTGCTCTGTGTAATGGCTGAGAAGTCTGGTTCCATCTGTCTTGCTGAAGAATTCTGTGTAACGTGAAAGCATACATACTTGTAACAAAAATTAGTCCAATTAAAAAAAATATCTATTTTGACCTATTTCATCTTCGTGATTCTGATTGTGTTGCTTGGATCCAGCTGAGAGATGTTGGGCTGCAACTTTTAATGTTCTGCTCTCTTTGAAAGCAGTGCCGGGGTCTTCTTTAATAAATAAATAAATAAAGCTAATAAACACACTTTGACTAGATGTTTAAGGGAAAGAACAGTTGCATTTACTCACAAAATTAGGCCAGATAATACATGTGCTCGGACGTCATAGTAGGTGGCATTAGGTCAATAATGTGCCCTTTAGAAAAGAACTAAAAACCTGGCTGGCGGGCTAAGTTTGGGGTGCAGGTGGAGGGGTGGCTTCCGTTGGGTGGGTGGTATAGAGGAGTATGCCTTCCCCCACAGTTCCTCGGTACCTGCACCCCTTTTTAGGGGTGGGTTCTTAACTGTGTTTTTATCAGTTTTATTCATGTTGTCAACCGCCTTGAGTCGGCCGTGGTTGAGTGAGCGGTATAGAAACCTAACAATAAAATAAAATAAATAAGTGCAGAGGTGAATCCTGAGCCACGATCTGATGTCAAAACCTTGGGAATCCCAACTCTACAGATGACCTCCAGGAAAGCCTTGGTGATCCCTATGGCTGAACAATTAGTGACGGGAATGGCTTCCACCCATTTGCTCATGGTGTCAATGTAAACCAGAATAAACCTTTTTTTTCCTCCTCCCTTTGCTAGGAGCTAGAGGTCCTAACACATCAACCTGACAGTTTTCAAATGGCTCGCTGGCAAAAGCAAGAAATTCCATTTGGGCCTTTGTTTTGCTTATATTATTTCCCATCCTTTGAGAGATTTCGCAGCTCTTGACAAATTCTTTTATCTCTTGAGTTAAGTTAGGCCAGTAAAATTGGTCAGTTACCCTCTGATGGGTTTTCCGTCTGCCTTCATGGAGAGCAAAATTAGAGTCATGAGCCAAACTAAGGATTTCTGTACTCCTTAGGGACAGCGCTCCGTGCGCTTTGGTGTCTAGTCATGCCTGCCACATGACCACGGAAACGTCTGCAGCAGCAGACAGCGCTGGCTCTTCGGCTTTGAAACAGAGATGAGCACTGCGCCCTAGAGTCGGATACGACTGGCTTTTGAGCGAGGGGAACCTTTACCTTTACCTAGGGACCACTAACTGGCGCTTGGGTGGCAGACCAGTATCTTCTTGCTGTGTAAGTTTGTAAATAAGGCCGTTTGCTGCTTTAATGAAATGGCTGGGGCTGTCTTTGCTGCGCTTGTTTAAAATGAAAAAAAAATCCACGTATGGCAAGAGTGGTGTGAAAGCAAAAAGAAAACAGAGAACCACTCTGAAAGAAATAACTCTGTATTTTCACAGTATCATAAATTCTCCAAAACTCATAGTAAACTTAAGCACAAAACGTTGCAGTGAATATAGGCACAAAAAGTTGCAGCAATAACATGGCAAGGAGGTCAAAGTAAGTCCGAATGAAATCAAAGTTTTTTCTTCAAAGATACATAGAAACTTCAGGCACAAAAGTTGCATGACCGGTCAGCATATATCCAAAACACATCAAGACTGTTCCGGTAAATTCAGTCTTTCACATAAAGCTTCCTCAGGATAAAGGTTCTATTTTATGCATTAAAGAGCCTCTAAATGTTTCTTCTATTAGTGCTCAAATAGAACAAACATTTAGAGGCTCTTTAACGCATAAAACAGAACCTTTATCCTGAGTAAGCTTTATGTGAAAGACTGAATTTACCGGAACAGTCTTGATTTGTTTTGGATATACGCTGACCTCCTGGTCATGCCTACCATGTGTCCTTGAAGAAATTGCAACTTTTGTGCCTGAAGTTTCTATGCATCTTTGGAAAAAAAACTTTGATTTCATTCGGACTTACTTTGGCCTCCTTGTCATATTATTGCTGCAACTTTTTGCGCTTGTTAAAAAGCCTGTGGGTCTGCAAAAACTTTTTTCTCCCACCTCTAAGCCGTTTGGAGGCTTCTGAGTTTGGCCACAAGGTGTGGCTGTTGTTATAGAATCGTCAGAAGGATTCTCAATCTTTGGCTGAAGGGCTGCTACGTAGTCTCCATGTAGTTACCGGGAACATGGAGGCCTGGGTTTCAGCTTTTGCTTTCTTTGCCATTCGAGCCCTATAAACCAAAGCAATCCCCACAAGGATTGGGGCTTGAGGGTGACTATCATGAACAAGACACACCATATCCCGTTCCCAGGTCTCAGCCTGATTTTAGCAAGTGGGGCATGTTGAAGGGATCAATCTTTTATAGCATACGATTCAACTGCCATCCGCATGTTGGGTAGCAACTGGCTTTCCTTGACCAGACTTCTATGCACATGTCTGAACCACTATCAAGGAAAGAATTAGGCACATCCGTCTGGGTATAAAATAGTGACATTTCTAGTTCTGAATTGCTTGACCCAATCCAGTTCAGCTTTGCTTAAAAAGTCTGAGGGACCAACCAGGCGAAGTGGTCGGTTAGTAGATGGTGCTCACAACCCCCAGGCTACTGCTGGGAGCAATAAATTATATAAATATGACTATTAAATTAAATTAAAATTAAATTTACATCTGTAAGGCAGGAGTGAGTAGCCCCCACCCTTGGAGATAATGTGGAGAGCATGTTTTCCTCCTTCCTCTTCCTTTGTCATGCAACCAAGGTGGCCAGGAAGGGGTGTGGGAGGGCCTGGAGATGGGCTTAGTAGCTACCATTATCAACAGGAAACTCCAAAGGTGGGGATCTGCCAGAGAGTGAGAAAGGGAGCCCGGGAAACAGCAATAATGATTGAGGCCATTAATTAACCCCACGAACGCTGAGGATTGGAAGGCATCTGGAATGGGCTGGGAACAAGGTGGACTATGGGTTCTGGAGTGATGAAACAATATATATTCTATGTAACACTTTGGCATGAAGCTTTTGCTCTCTTATGTCTTCTTTCCCTGAGAGGCCTGCCGCATCTCACCAGGCCTGGTGAATGCATGGACATGGGGTGGTGGTGGTGGTGGTGGTGGTGGTGCAAGGCCCTCAGGACCCTGTAGTTAGGTTTCTTGTTTTGGCACTACAGTAAAACCCCTACTTATGAAAAAAAAAGTCCGTTCCGTAGGCTTTTGCTTAAATCAGATTTTTTTTGTACTCGAAACAAACCATAGGAAAATTTGTTTTTTTTACATAACTCGAAGCAAACCCATTGAGAAAATGAAATTTTTGTGTAAATTGAAGCAAACCCATAGGGAAATGAATTTTTACGTAACTTCTAGCAAACCCATAGGAAAAAATGAAATTTTATGTAAACTGAAGCAAACCCATAGGGAAATGAATTTTTACATAACTCGAAGCAAACCCACAGGAAAAAATGAAATTTTATGTAAACTGAAGCAAACCCATAGGGAAAAGAATCTTTATTTAACTCAAAGCAAACCCATAGGAAATCAAGCCATGATATTAGCACAAAATCATTATGTAAGTCGAATTTTATGCAACTCGAGGCATTTATAAGTCAGGGTTTTACTTTATTTGCTTTTGAATGCTCTGCATGACTTTAATGACACAATAAAGATTTTCAGACTTTCAGCGCAGCAGAAAGAATTATGAGGCCTTTGCAAAGAAGCAAAGCTACATTCTAAGACAGTTTAAAAACCAAAGAGACTCCATGTTGAATAACTTGTGATCAATTCCATTACAGAGAGAGAGAGAGAGAGAGAGAGAGAGAGAGAGAGAGAGTGGAGCTGACCACTCATCTCTTTGTGACATTTTAGTGGTCCAACAAGGTATTACCCACAGTGATGTGATGTATATTTCAAAATATGGTTACTCATCATGGGAGTCTTAACTGCCAGCAAAATGTCATTACAAACAGTCCACAAATGAAGCCACGGGTGGCACAGGTGACACATAATGCTCTGGTAGTGCAATGGTAGTGGGCCAGGATACTTAAGAGACCGCATCACCCCAGGGACATCTGCCCATCCCACTAGAGCGGACTGGAGGGGCTCTTTAAAAATACCACTAGAAGAAGTGCCTTTTCGGTAACCGCTCTGGCGGAACATATTGAACATTGAACATATTGACGGAGCTGCTGCCCTTCAGGAAAGAGCTGAAAACCTGGCTGGCAGGGAAGGTGTGGGGAGTTGGGGAGGGAGTAACACACACACACACGCACACGCACACGCACACGCACACGCATGCGCACGCACACACACACACACACACACACACACACACACACACACACACACACACACTGGCTGATTTAGAGGAGGATCACTTTTAAAAGTTTTTAACTTGACTTTTAATTGGTGTGGGTGGGAGGTAGTTTTTCAGTGTTTTTAGGAATTTTAAGGGCTTCTATAGTTTAAACGTTGGGGATTTTATGTACGCCGCCCAGAGTCGCACGTCGATTGGGGTGGCTATACAAATTAATTACATAAATAAATAATGCCAGAGATCGAGTAGGAACAGGACGTGGCCACGGGCACACAGCCACTTCTGTCCCTATACCAGGAGTTCTCAACCTTCCTAAGCCGGGTGCTGGGTCACGCTCCCTCAGACAGCTTCAGGGGCTGGATGGCCATTTTGCCATTCCTCCACCACATGGCACTTCTGGGTGTGGTGGAGGCATAGGGGCCACATGAACTGGTACAGTGGGCCAGATTTGACCCATGGGCTGCAGGTTGAGAATCCCTGCCCTATACCTACCCTGCCAGCAACACATGCCAACAATGACAGCCACATGGTTGGGTGTTTATTTATACATTTATTCCATCTTCTGCCAGCAGTGGTCTTCATGGGTAAAACAAGACAATAAGGTAAAGGTCGCTCTTGCTTGAAAGCCAGTCGTATCTGACTCTAGGGTTCAGTTCTCATTTCTCTTTACAGATGAAGAGCCAGTGCTGTCTGTGTTTGCAGACGTTTCCATGGACATGTGGCAGGCATGACTAGACACCGAAGTGCACGGAATGCTGTTTACCTTCCCATCAAAGTGGTCCCCATTTATTTGTTTGCAATTTCATGCTTTCAAACTGCTAGGTTGACAGGAGCTGAGACAGAGACGGGCGCTCAATCCGCCATGCAGTACTCAGGTACTGCTGGCCTTCCGCCTCCCATAAATGATACATGCAGATCCTCAGCCCATAGCCAAAATGGAGCCACTTGAATAAAAGGTCTCACTCACCCCACCACACCCTGGTATATGTGGAAGACAGGAAATGCAGTAATTAATTTAGGAATCCACAATGCTATCTATAACAGGCCTGGGATGGAGCTAGTGTGGCTACAGTGTGCCCTTAGGTGCTTTTCTGAAGGCTAAACCTTTGTATATTGTCTATCTTATCTCTATGAAAGCTGGAAAAAGTTTGTTATTTCCTCCCCTTAGTTGCTTGCTCTTGGGGGGGGGGGGGGGGAGAGATGCATATCTACATAGGGTTTTTTGACTTTTTAACTGTAATTTGTAACACTTTACTTCTTTGTTAGCCGCCCTGAGTCGCATTGGCGAGTGGGACGACATACAATAATAATAATAATAATAATAATAATAATAATAATAATAATAATAATAATGATGATGATGATGATGATGATGATGATGATGATGATGATGATGATGATGATGATGATGATGATGATGATGATGATGATGATGTTGTATCCTCCTTTGCTGAAACCTCACAACTGCCTAAAACTGCTGTGCCATTGGTAACAAGCCTCCCATCCCAGAAGCCCCAGCCAAGAGACTCATTGGGTCAGCATTGTGGGACTAGTAGTCAGGCATGTGCTGGCCCACAGGGATACAGGGACTCATTCCGGTGCGTCCCAGTGACAGGCGCCCCCCAGAGGCAGGTAAATTGGTAATAAATCATTTTTATATGTCCAGTGATTTAGATAGAAGCTTTGCCTTTCCTTCATCCCAAGGACACCTGATCTATTTCTGCTTGCTTGATGTGGATCTTTGGATCTTAACTTGAAAAAGTTACCACTGCCTCTTTTCTTCCTGGGCAATGAGATTTTTTGTTTAATTAAGGAAGAATTGTTCCTAATTAAATGTGAGATATAATGCTTGTATAACTTGTTCTTAAATTCTTGCCTGCTGCCTCTATTTGATGAGTCCCTACGTCAGTCTGGGAGGATTTGGGGAAAGGAGGTGCCAGAGGTAATGGGAATGTATGGGATTTCTCCCATACATTTCTCCTCCAAACCCCTCCAATAGGTACCAGATGAATGGGCATTGGGGCCAGATCTGGCCCACAGACCATATTTTGGGCACCCCTGGTTTAAGCAGAGAAAATGGCAGCCTATTATCAACAGTATCTCATCCTGTTGCAAAACAGATTTCAAGGTGCGTTTTACATCCGCTTCCAGTGAGAGGAACCACATGACCTGCCCACTGAACCACATGACCAGCCCACCACCCAAAAAGTTTGGGCACCCCTGTCTTAAAGTTAAATTGCCTCAGTGTGAATGTGGGGGGGGGGGGAGGAAATACAAGGGAAAATCATAAAGAAGTGGGGAATCAATACAAAACCAACCATTTTTAAAATGAGGATGCTCTACGAGCTCTAGGAGAGAAACTGATTTACAGAGCATTTACAAATGAACCCAGGATGACGCAAGGGGTTGGTAAGACGGACCCTTACCCTATTGTAAATATCACCTTGAATCAAGGGATAAAACCCACCAAGGAGTAAGACAAAGCTGCATTTTATCACCCTGTTTATTCAACTTATATACAGAGCACATAATGCACAATGCAGGGATGGAGGAATCATAATTTGGGATCAAAATTGCTGGGAGGAACATCAACAATTTAAGATATGCAGATGACATGACCCTAATGGCAGAAAGTGAGGAAGACTTACATATGCCTCGAGTTACATACAATTTGACTTACATATGATTTTGTGCTAAAACCATATCCCGATTTACATGATTTCCTATGGGTTTGCTTCAATTTACCTAAAAAAAATCATTTTTCCTATGGGTTTGCTTTGAGTTACATAAAGATTCTTTTTCCTATGGGTTTGCTTTGAGTTACATAAAGATTTTTTTTCCTATGGGTTTGCTTCAATTTACCTAAAAATTTCATGTTTTCCTATGGGTTTGCTTTGAGTTACATAAAGATTCTTTTTCCTATGGGTTTGCTTCAGTTTACCTAAAAAAATCATTTTTTCCTATGGATTTGCTTTGAGTTACATAAAGATTCTTTTCCCTATGGGTTTGCTTCAGTTTACATAAAAATTTCATTTTTTCCTATGGGTTTGCTTTGAGTTACATAAAGATTCATTTTCCTATGGGTTTGCTTCAATTTACCTAAAAATTTCATTTTTTCCTATGGGTTTGCTTTGAGTTACATAAAGATTCTTTTTCCTATGGGTTTGCTTTGAGTTACATAAAGATTTTTTTTCCTATGGGTTTGCTTCAATTTACCTAAAAATTTCATTTTTTCCTATGGGTTTGCTTTGAGTTACATAAAGATTCTTTTTCCTATGGGTTTGCTTTGAGTTACATAAAGATTTTTTTCCCTATGGGTTTGCTTCAGTTTACATAAAAATTTCATTTTTTCCTATGGGTTTGCTTTGAGTTACATAAAGATTCATTTTCCTATGGGTTTGCTTCAATTTACCTAAAAATTTCATTTTTTCCTATGGGTTTGCTTTGAGTTACATAAAGATTCTTTTTCCTATGGGTTTGCTTCAATTTATCTAAAAATTTCATTTTTTCCTATGGGTTTGCTTTGAGTTACATAAAGATTCTTTTTCCTATGGGTTTGCTTCAGTTTACATAAAAATTTCATTTTTCCTATGGGTTTGCTTTGAGTTACATAAAGATTTTTTTTCCTATGGGTTTGCTTCAATTTACCTAAAAAATTCATTTTTTCCTATGGGTTTGCTTCGAGTTACATAAAACAACTATTTAAGCAAAAGCCTACGGAACAGACTTTTTTTTTTTTTTTTGTAAGAAGGGGTTTTACTGTAATGGCCACAGGCCCCTATCAGTCCCTGGAAAATAGATGGGGAGGAGGTGGAAGCAGTGACAGATTTTACTTTCTTAGGATCCAAGATCACTGCAGATGGGGATTGCAGCCATGAAATAAAAAAGCAACTGATGCTTGGGAGACAAGCTATGAGAAACCTGGGAAACATTGTGAGAAGTTGAGACATCACATTGCAACCCAAAATTCGTATAGTCAAAGCAATGGTATTCCCGGTGGTAATGTATGGGTGTGAGAGTTGGACCATAAGGAAGGCTGAGCGCAGAAGAATAGACGCCTTTGAAATGTGGTGTTGGAGGAGAGTTTTCAGAGTCCCCTGGACAGCGAGGAGAAGAAATCTTAGAAGAAATCAACCCTGGCTGCTCCTTGGAAGGTCAAATAGTAAAGATGAAACTAAATACTTTGGACATCAAATGAGAAGAGAGGATTCACTTGAGAAAGCCTTGATGCTGGGAAAAGTGGAGGACAAAAGAAGAAGGGGGAGGCCAAGGATGAGATGGCTGGATGTGATTGTAGACACAATGGGCACAGAGCTGGGCGGGTTGAGGAGGATGGCGGAGGACAAAGGTGCCTGGAGGGTGGTGGTCAATAGGGTGACAAAGGTTCAGAATCAACTGTGCGACTTAACAACAAAAGAGTATTTAAGACTTGGAAACTCTCTCTAATTCAGGCCGGATTTGACCTACTTTTAGAACGTCTTTGTTAATGAGCTGAAACCTACCCAGCCCTTTCACAAAGGTAAGACTCAGGATGCTGTTGGTGGAGACACATCAACAATGAAAAAAATGAGCATGCCCAAATATTTTAATTTATTATTATATTTTTTTAATTTCCAATTTGTATAGCGCCTAACTCAAAACGACTCAGGGCGGCTCACAGCAATAAAAATCAATGCCAAAAAATACAAAAATATCTTCCCCATACATTTTTTAAAATAAAAAATACAGTACTTCGAAATAAATTCCCAATTTATCTCTTCTCCAAAGAGAGGGGGGTGGAAATTCATCTAAGTGTCCAAGCGGCTGGAGGTTTAAAGTCTGTTACAGCCCAAGAAGAAGAAAACGAAGTAGGATCGGATGGAGTAGGATCTTGTTTTTTACCGCAGTCTGAGCTTTCCTGGTATGCTGTCAATCCCAGCGAGCGCATCCGAGCCAGGTTAGACTCCCTGGCAAAGCGAGGTCGCGGTACGGCCGATTGGGAGTCAGAAATGTGAAAAGTATCCGCACTCTTCTTCGGGGAGGCTCTTTCTGTGTCCCTATCCCAGTTGAGAGAAAGAGACCCCCTTGTTGGTATCGCTCCACCTAAGAGAAAGAGAGAAGCAGCAGCGGACGCCGAGAGAACTATTTATTTATTTTATTTATATAAATTTATTATAAAGCAAGGGAAACCTTTACCTTATATACTGCCTTACTCAGGACAAGTGTGTGACTCAAGGCGGTTTACTAAGGAAGAGAAGGACAGGTATGCCCGATTGTGATTCAGATACGTAAAAAGTACTGTATCTATAATCTCCGAGGAGGCTCTTTATGTGTACCTACACCAGCTGAGAAAATACACCGTACCTTCTTCTTGGTATCTTTCCACCCTAAGGTAATAATGATTTCGTGTCAGAAATGGGCTGAAAGGATTTTTGCTGGAGAAACTGTGCTCAGGGGAGGCCCGAATGAGGCTCCTTTCATGTCCCCAAGAGCTGGGACAGGCTCTCAATCCATCATGCAGTACCCGGGTCTTGAACTGCTGACTTGCCAGCCTTCCACCTAACAAGGCGAGCTTCTTAACCACTAAGCCACCCACAGCACCCTCCATAAGGCAGGAGTTCTCACCTTTTTTAAGCCAGGGGCCATTGGGTCACGCTTCCTCAGACAGCTTTGGGGCATAGCTGTCAAGTATCCCTTATTGGCCAGGAAAACCCCTTATTTTACCCTCTTTCCTGCCATCATCCCTTATTAATTAGACTGCAAAGCCCTTATCCCACAGGATAAGCATAGCTGTCATAAGAACAGCCTTGCTGGAACAGGCCACAGCCCATCCAGTCCAGCATTCTGTCTCACACAGTGGCTCACCATTTCCTTCAGGGTATTCCCAAGCAGATGCCTTCACCTGCTTAGGATTCCCTGGAAATGGCATTGAGAGATATCCTGCCTATCTCTCCAACCCAGAGGTTGCCCTTAAGTATCCATAATTATAGCCATTGATACCCTTGTCCTCCATGAACTTGTCTAATCCTTTCTTAAAGCTGTCAAGACTGACAGCTGTCACCATTTCTTCTGGCAGGGAGTTCCATAGACCAGGGATCCTCTGGGTGAAAAAGTACTTTCTCTTATTTGTTTGAGAACTAGTACCCAAAAGTTTCATCGAGTGTCCCCTAGTTCTAGTGTTATGCGATAGGGAAAACAGTTTTTCCTTATCTACTTTGTCCACACCGTGCATGATTTTATAAACTTCAATCAGGTCACCTCTTAGACGTCGTCGTTCAAGAGTGAAGAGGCCCAACCGTTGCAGCCTCAGATGGTAAGGAAGGTGTTCCAGTCCCCTAATCATTCTGGTTGCCCTCCTCTGCACTTTTTCCAGCTCCATAATATCCTTCTGGAGGTATGGCGACCAGAACTGTACACAGTATTCCAGATGGATGGGGCCTCACCATAGATTTATAAAGAGGCAAAATGACACTTGCTGACTTATTTTCTATACCCTTCCTAATGATCCCTAGCATTGAGTTTGCTTTTTTCACTGCTGAGGCACACTGGGTTGACACCTTCATTGAGCTGTCCACCAGGACACCAAGGTCCCTTTCCTGGTTTGTGGCAGAGAGTTCAGACCCCATGAGTTTATAAATGTAATTGGGGTTCTTTGCCCCAACATGCATCACTCTGCACTTACTGATGTTGAAGCTCATTTGCCACTGTTTTGCCCACTCCCCCAGTGTCAAGAGATCCCTCTGGAGCTCCTCACAATCTCTCACAGTTTTCACTACCCTGTATAATTTAGTGTCGTCAGCAAATTTGGCTACCTTGCTTTTTACTCCTACCTCTAGATCATTTATGAAGAGGTTGAAAAGCAGGGGTCCCAGTACTGAACCTTGGGGGACCCCACTCTTTACTTCCCTCCACTTGGAGAAGTGTCCATTGAGTGCTACCCTCTGTTTCCTGTCCCTTAGCCAGTTGCTGATCCAGGACAAGACCTGTCCCTTTATTCCATGACTGGTAAGTTTATTCAAGAGCCTTTGGTGTGGGACCTTGTCAAAAGTATTCCCTTATTTCCAAATCCAAAACTTGACAGGTATGCTTCGGGGGCAGGGCGGCTATTTTGCCCTTCCTCCACCACATGGCCATTCCTGGTGTGGTGGAGTCAGGGGGGGCACATGACACGGTGTCACAGGTTGAGAATCCCTGACCTAAGGTAAGGAAAGACATGGCAGCAGATGCCAGAGGACTAAGCAAGAGAAGGATGGATCCTTGATGCCCATTGAATGGAGATGAACCTCAAAAGTCCTCGGCTCAGATCCAGAGACAGCTTTATGGTAAGGTAAAGGTAAAGTTTCCCTTGCTCGAAAGCCAGTCGTATCTGACTCTCGGGTGTAGTGCTCATCTCTGTTTCAAAGCCAAAGAGTCAGCGCTGTCTGCTTCTGCAGACATTTCCGTGGACATGTGACAGGCATGACAAGACACTGGAGCACACGAACGCTGTTCCCACCAAAGTGGTCCCTATGTATCTACTTGCAATTTCTTGCTTTCGAACTGCTAGGTTGGCAGGAGGAACCTTGGTATGGTAGGAAGAAACATTCTTGAGGGTTTGCAAGAGCAAGACCACAATAGAAAATGGAGGAAGGCGTTCACTGGGCAAGGAATAACGTGAAAAGAAGATATAACGGAGACACTCAACCTCCCTTCTATGTCACTTGGAGGATCTTCAATAGGCTGAGGATCTCTGGAGTCCCTAAATGTAAGACCAACAGGCTCAAGTGTGGACTGGTGGTAGACAACAACATGCGTGTGGATGTGGAGAGAGACAGAATCCATGGGCCCATTTCCCGGTCTACCGAGTGCTACCAGGAGCATGTACGGATGCGGATTTTTTAAGTATGGCCAAAAGCAAAGCCAAGAAAATGGCTTCATTTCAGCAGTCCAGAGAGAAAATGATGGTCCAAGGCGAACCAAATCTCAATAAATTGAACTCCTTAGGCCGGTGGTGGAAGGGGGGGGGGGGATAAAACAAAGGCCACCCTAATTAATCACGAGCACAGGTCGATGGCCAAACCTCGAACGCTGGATTTGGACAAAATTGGGCTCTCCTGTCTCTCCATCTTTTCCCCCAAACGTTGACTGATTCTTTCCTTCCTTTCATTCCATTCTTTCTTTCTGTCCTGAACATGAAGATACTATTTCAAAGCTATCTTCTCACTCCTGCGTTTGGATGGGTTCTGAACTTCTGACACGAAATCAACCCTGACTGCTCCTTAGAAGGTCAAATATTAAAGATGAAGATGAAGTACTTTGGACATCAAATGAGAAGAGAGGATTCACTTGAGAAAGCCTTGATGCTGGGGAAAGGTGGAGGGCAAAAGAAGAAGGGGGAGGCCAAAGATGAGATGGCTGGATGGTACTGTAGAAACAGTGGGCACAGAGCCGGGCGGGCTGAGGAGGATGGTGGAGGACAGAAGTGCCTGGAGGACAAGGGTCCATGGGGTCGCAAAGGGTCGGAATGAACAAAAAATGGATGGGTCACTCTCCTCCTGCCAAGCTAGAAGTTCAAAAGCAAGACATTCGGTGGGAAAGGGTAAGAGCTTCGTGCACTCTGGTATTTGGTCGTACCTGCCACATGACCACGGAAACGTTGGCAAACACAGAGATGAGCACCGAACCCTAGAGCCGGATACGACTGGTTTTCGAACAATGGCGACCTTTACTTTTACTCTTTACCTTTGTTGTCTCGTTTAAGGGTAACTCTCGAAGGGGGGTGAGGGGCGGGCGGGGGGTCAGGGGCGGGCCCAGGTAAGCCAATAGGCCAATAGGCTCAGACCTCAGGGAGTTGGCCAATGAGGGCGAAGGACCCCCCCCCCACCCTCCCGCCTAGCCGGCTTTAAATTCGACTTGGTCACTTGCACAAGGGAAGAGAGAGACCAGTCGCAATTCGAAGTGGCAGAGATCGGAGCCTTGCCAAGCTCAGCGCCCAACAAGCTGCCCGGTGCGCCATATTTCGTTGAGACCGAGAGGTGAGTGAGTCCCTTTGGGTGGGCCATCCTGGGCCGGTTTCCTGGGGGAAAGAAGCCCCCGCCATCCCCCATCTTGGGAGTTACAGGTTCCCCCATCCTCACGGACCGTGTGGTCCATCCTAGCAGGGAAAGATCGCCACGACCCACTCGTCTTTCCGAACGCTTTGCGAGAGCGGCTAAAAATGGGGTAAAAAAATGACTCGCGGGACAAATTTTTTCCCCGCTGGTTTTGTGGGATTTTCTAGCCCTCGAGCTTTCCAGTTTTTTTTCCTTTTTTAAAAAAAGCGCATATCAGAGAATGACGAAAACAAGATCCGTTACATTTTAATGCGAGCTTTCGTAGACCAAGCCCACTTCGTCAGGCTGGATCCACGAAAGCTCACCTTAAAATTTAACAGTGCGTCTTCAAGATGCTGTAGCGAGTTTCATTTAGTTTACTCTCTGATACCTTTGAAACAAAGCCTATCGCGGCTACTATTATTATTTTTTTTTTTTGTAATGATAACTTCGGGAGTGTAAGGTTTGCTCTCTCCTTGGCTGGGTTTTAAGAAGGCTGGACACCTCCGTGATGTTTAAAAGCACACGGTTTGTGCCTCCGGGGAGGAAGAGTTAGCCAGGATGCCCCCTCCCCCCAACAGAAAGCAGGGTCCAGCCGCTTCTGCTTATTCACCTACCTGGGACTGACCAGGAGCTTTTTTTGGGGGGGGGGGGGATTAACTTGATGGGCCGGGAGGAGACGGATTTTCTACTTTACCTGCCTTTCCGCTGGTTAATTCAAAGTATCGACACCAAGGGTGCCTGATTTAGCTGGTAAAAGGTTGGGGGGGGGGAGAGTCTTTATTCTCAAAGTAGTTCTCTCGGGGGCGGGGTGGGTGGGTAAATTGAACAACATTTCAGGAGTCGGCTCAGCTGGAACTGAAATTTCCCAAATTTATCTCCATCCTTCCTTCCAGCCGCCGCCACCCTGCCCCACACGAATGCCTCATTAGTTTACGGCTGCCCCACACCAGGGCCGTGGGCAAAGGGGGGGCATTGCCCACCCTTAGCTAACAGCCCGCCCACCAAAACGAGGGGGGTGCAATTTTTTTTAAAAAGTCGCGGGTTCGTTTTTGTTGGGTTGACAAAAAACGGGCGCCTTTGGCTCCATTGGCGATGCGCCGGTGTGGAGCATCGGCCTCAGATCAGCTACCCATCTCTCCAGAGGTCATTGGGTCAATCTGTGCCTGTGCCATAGCCAGAATCCTAGATGTGGGGGGTGGGCGAATATTTTTGCAAGATGGGCAACAAAGCCTCTTTTCAATGCATTCCTATGGGAAACTACGCTTTGCCAGGGTGGGCCAAGTGCTAACTCAGAGTGGGCCAAGCCCACCCTGGCTACTGCCCTGGCCTGTCTTTGGAGTAAAAAGGTACTAAGGGAAGGGTTTCGCCCCCCCACCCCCATCAGCATTTTGAGGGCCTCAGGTGTCCCAACGGAGAGGCATTGAAGCAGCAGAGCCAAAAGGCCAGGGAACACTGATTCCCCAAACTATGCTTCACAGAACACAGGGGGACTTCAATTCCCAGAAGGCTAAGTCAATACATTGACTGATCAGTGCTTTGGGGAATTGACTTAGGCTTTGGGGAATTGAAGTCCAAAACCCGAAGGTTGGGCAAAACTGGACTAGTGGAGCCATAGTATCGATAAGCCATGCAGTTTCTAGGCTGTGGGGTCTTCATTCTTCCTCCACCTCTTCCCATCCTGAACTCTTTTTCTCCAATGGTTTCTTTGCTCAGCCTCCAGAGAAATAATGCCCCAAAACTTAAAGAGGAAAGCAATGGAGTCAGATTTTGATGAGACTGACGACCTGCTCCACTTCTACCGGCAACGAGTCCGCCTACTGCAACTGACGGTTGCCAAGTTCCGTGAAACGTACGGCGACACTCGCAGGAGAAAGGGGCCCGACTATCGCAAAAGAGCTCTTTTGCGGAGTGCTGTTATACGGTACAAAAAACAGAGGCAGGAAGAAGATGAGGCAGAGGAGATGGCCCAGAATGACTGACACAAAAATAGGGCCAAATGGTGCAAATATCAACAAGGAAGAAATAAGACAATGCTTTTAACAATTTTCTGTAAACAATAAAAACAGTTTTCAAAAGAGATTTTTGTAATACAACAACATAAAGTTATTGTGGCTGTGAGCCTAGAATGACATACAGTATCAGAAATTCAATACATACCAAGATTATTCCATATCTAAAGGCCACCCAACTTCCCTGAAGGAAGCCCGCTAGGAACCCGAGATTCTCCTTTTTTGATCCTTACAAAGATGTGGTTTTGGGAGGGAGGGGGTATAAAAACCAAAATGCTCTTTAGATGCAGTTGTTATGAACAGCCAGCTACCATTAAATGTAATGAATTATTGCCAAGTATGTTAAAGGGAGGAAGGGAATTTATGGCCAAGATCTTCCTTGCGCATCCCCAGAGAAGCATCTTTCATTTACACTACTGTTACTTTCTGTACCTTGAAAAAGTGTCCTTCCCTGGCCATAACACAGCCAGGAAGGGTGCCAAAGTTTGCCATTAGGGATCTAAGCCTTCCATGTATTGCTCCATTTGATGAATTCTCTCTCTCTCTGTCTAAGCCCCACCCCCACCCTTTCCCAAAAAACTCCACTACTGCGATTGCAGCTTTGGTTGAATGTTGTAGGTAGTAGTGGTGGTGGTAGCACTTCACTGGGTGTATTCTTTTCTTGCATGTTGTTGTCACAGGGGATAATAATGTAATGCCTACTTACCAAATTCCTAATGAATTTAATAAAGTTGACTTTTACATTACTCCTTTGCAAATCTCTTTCTTTGTCTCAACAGTGTTCCCAAAGTGGGACAGTGGAAATATATGGAGGAAAGAGAGATGTGGGGGTGTTCACCCAATAAGGCACTTATGGTGTTATTTGTCCTCTCCCCCTTTTTCTTTCTCTCTTAAATTACAGCAAACAACAGGCTTCTATCTTCAATGAGGCTGTTCTCTTAGGAACAAGACTTGGCCACTTTTGTCCTTAACCCTACCCTAGTGGCAACACATGCCACCAAAAGCAGCCACAACATTGGGTGTTAATTTACATTTTTTCCGTCTACTGCCAGCCATGGTCTTCATGGGTAAAATTCATGGGTAAAACAAGACAATCTGCATCCAGAAAAAAGAATGAAGGGACATATATCTGGCCCCAGGGATGGACAACCCAGATAAATCATAAAACAAACAAATCAGATATACAAAACAAATGTAGAAGAAGAAGGCGATGCCTCTTTTGGATCAGTAAAATAAAAACAAATTATAGCAAGCTTTCGTGTTCGAGATCACTTATTTGGGCAAAGGTAGGGAATGCCCAAATTTTCATGGCATGTTGGTGTTTGCCAGGCTTGGTTCATAAAAATAAATGCAAAGTTGCATTTATCTACCTCTGTCTATCGCTATGAAAGCTGGAAAACGTTTGTTCTTTGCTACTCTCTTGGTGGTGGTGGTGGGTATATGCACATCTATGCATCCTCCTTTGCTGAGACCTCAAAACTGCCTTAAGCTACTTTACCTTGGCTATAAAAACCTCCATTCCCAGAAGACTCACTGGGTCAGCGTTGTTGAACTTGTGGTACAAAACCATCTCGGGGTTCTGAGTTTGTAAACTAAATCTTAAAGCAGGGGATCCTAAAGTATGGCCTGTGGGCCACATCCAGCCCCCAATGCCAATTCATCCACCTGCACTGCCCTCGTTGCTCCAAGAAGCAACACATGGGCATGTTTTACTTCCACTTCTGGGAGCAGGAAAGGTGGTGTGGGCCAGATCTGGTCCACAGACCATAGTTTGGGCACCCATGCTTTAAGCAGAGAAAATGGCAGCCTAAAATCTATCTCATCCTGTTGCAAAACAAATGGTAAGGCACCATTTGCAAAACAAATGGTTTTTCCAGTGGGAGGAACCCCGTGGCCGGCCCGTTGCCTGAAAAGTTTGGGCACCCCTGTCTTAAAGGAACATTGCCTCACAGTGTGATTGTCACAGAGAGAGAAAAGGGAATTACAAGGGGAAACCGGGTGAGGAATCTATATAAAACAACACCGGGACTGCAATGGGCTGCCGTCTTTGATCCAGGGATGATATCCATCTCTCTTTCAAATGCCGCTTCTTAAGCATTTAAATCCTGGGAACTCCCGATAACTCACACCGGATTCGTACAATTTTTAGAACGTCTTTGTTATTGAGCTGAACCCTACCCAGCCTTTTCTCAAAGGTAAGACTCAGGACGCTGTTGATGGGGACACATCGACAATGAAAAAAATGAGTTTTCCCAAACATCTTCGCCATTCATTTCCTTTTAATACTTGGAAATAACGCTAATTATTATTCCCAATTCCCTCACTCTTCCTTTGCATTATCTCTTCTTCAAAGAGAAGGGGGGATATTCATCTAAGTGTCCAAGAGGCTGGAGGTTTAAAGTCTGTTACAGCCCAAGAAGAAGAAAACGAAGTAGGATCGGATGGAGTAGGATCTTGTTTTTTACCGCAGTCTGAGCTTTCCTGGTATGCTGTCAATCCCAGCAAGCACATCCGAGCCAGGTTAGATTCCCTAAGAGAGGTCGCGGTACGCCCGATTGGGAGTCAGAAATGTGAAAAGTATCCCCACTCTTCTTCGGGGAGGCTTTTTCTGTGTCCCTACCCCAGTTGAGAGAAAGAGACCCACTTGTTGGTATCGCTCCACCTAAGACAAGAGTCAGCAAACTTGGCTCTCCAGGTATTCTTGGACTTCAATTACCAGAAGCCCAAGTCAGTAACCTGCTGATCAGGTCTTCTGGGAATTGGAGTCCAAGAACACCTGGAGAGCCAAGTTTGCTGACTCCTGACCTAAGAGAAAGAGAGGAGAAGAAGCAGCGGACGCCGAGAGAACTAAGCAAGAGAAGGACCCTGGCGTCCATTGAGCAGAGATGAGTCTGAAGTCCTCCGGCTCAGATCCAGAGACAGTTTCATGGTAGGAACAAACACTCTTGAGGGTTCGCAAGAGCAAAACCAAGGGAGAAAATGGAGGAAGGAGCTCAGGCAAGGAATGACATGGAAGGAGGATATAGCTGAGGAACCTAACCTCCCCTACGGCACTTGAGGGGCCCTGAACAGGCTGAGGGTCTGGAGTCTCTAAATGCAAGACCAACAGGCTCAAGTGGGGGCTGGTGGCGGACAAGAACATGCTGTGTGAAAGTGGAGAGCTACAGAAGCTTGGAAACAGAGATGAGCACTGAACCCTAGAGTCGGATATGACTGACTTTCTAGCAAGGGAAACTTTTACAGAACCCATGGGCTCATTTACTCATCTGCCAATTGCTACCAGCAACATGCACCGATGAGGACTTAAGTTTGGCCAACACCAAAGCCAAGAAAATGGCTTCCTTTGGCCAGTCCAGGGTTTGAATCGGACAACGCAAAAACATGAAAATGATAACCAGAGCAGAACCAATGGTGACACCAAATTAAACTCCTTAAACCAGGGGTTCTCAACCTACCGAATGTGGTCGGCGGCAGTATTTCATGTGTGTGTCCCCCCCATGCCTCCACCACACGTGCAAGTGGCACATGTGGCAGGCAGGGCAAAATGGCTGTCCAGCCCCCCCCCCCAGCTGTCTGAGGTAGGTGTGGCCTGGCCCTTGGCTTGAAAAGTTTGAGATCCCCTGTCTTAAGCTGGAAGCAATTTTTAGTAATTTGAACAAGGATGAGTTAGGGAAAATTAAGGAAAAATGTAAAATTCAAATTAGGAAAAGTATAAAATATTTGGGGGTAAATATTGCGGATAACATAGAGGATTTTTAAAAGTTACATTTTGGTAAAGTGAAAGATGAATTTTTTAAAAAAAATTACCTAATATCAGAAGTTGAGGACCTCCTGGTTTGGAAGGATAGCCATTTATAAAATTGATAAGATAACTGACAGATTTTGAAGATATGCTATATAAGATAAGAAGAGGCTTAATGGGAATAAAAGGAGTAATGAGTAAGTTGTATAAAAAGATAAATTGTATAGAAGAACCCCAGAATGCCCTTAAAAGAATGTGGGAAATAGACTTAAACATAGGCATTTCTGAAGAAAATTGGAAGAAAATGTGGAAAAAAAGAATTATGCAAAGCCTGTCTACAAAGGTTAAAGAACATAATTGTAAAATTTGTGGTGACACCAGTCCGACTAAATCAAATAGACAATAGTAATTCAAAGGTACGCAGGAGATGTCAACAGAAAATAGGGACGTATAAACATATGTTGTGGGATTGCAAAATTGTTTCCAATGTTTGGCACAAAATTGAACAAGAAATAGTTAAAATTTTAGATATTAATTTAACTTTAGCAAGACAACAAGTTGCTAGAAATTGGAAAGGTGCTTCGAATTTAGATTTGAGTAAATGGTATATTGAAGTCTGGGATATGGCACTTAAAGAAAAACTTATATGGGATTTAAATATTAAAAAGGGGGGAATTTTACAACAAAATAGATTTTGGAACATTTGGAAATGATTTCTGCAGTACATATTGGGGGGGAAATAAAGGAGACAACCCTGTACTGGAGGTAAGAAAATATATATACTGGAGGTGTACACACACACACACACACACACACACACACACACACACACACACACACACATTTAAGTAGAATGGTTAAGAGATTGGATGTAGTGAAATGATTAATTTGTACGGATTTTCTTTTTATGTATTTTTGTCATAATTTTATTTTTATTTTTTAAAATTTAATTTAATTCTTCGATTTCTACACCACCCACTCAGCCTAGGCTGACTCAGGGTGGTTCACATTCACAGATAAAAACATAATAAAATTAATTAAAACTATCCACACCCTAATAAGGGTGCAGGGACCGAAGGAATGATGGGGGAAGAAATTATCCTCTATATACCAACCACCCAACGGAGGTTACCCTTCCACCTGCACCCCATACTATACTTATTAAATATAAACATATTTATTATGTTTATGTAACTTTTGTACTTTATCACCATCATTATTATTATTTTATTAAAAATCTTAATAAAATTGATATTTAAAAAAAGAAGTGGGGAGAAAACGAAGACCACCCTAATTCATCACGAGCCGGATCTAGACAAAATTTGATGCTCCCTATCACTGAAACCTGGTGGACGGAGGATAACCAATGGGATACAGTTATCCCAGGCTACAAACTGTACAGGAAGGATAGGAAGGGGCAAACGGGAGGTGGTGTAGCCTTGTATGTCAAAGAAGTGATAAAATCGTATGAATTGGAATATCTAGGTGATTTGGAGTCACCATTAGAAGCTCTGTGGGTAAGAGTACCAGGCCACAAGGATGGTCTAACAGTAGGCATATACTATCGGCCTCCGACCCAAACTCTTGAGGGAGACTGGCAGTTGGAGAATGTTGTAAAGGAGGCATCCAGGAAGGGAAGCCTGGTTATAATGGGGGACTTCAATTACCCTCACATAGACTGGGTGAACTGTCTATGTTCAGCACATGATAAAGAGATAAAGTTCCTAGATATGCTAAATGATTGTTCCCTGGGACAGATGGTTGAAGACCCAACTAGAGGTAGAAGAATCCTTGACTTGATCCTGAGTAATACTCAGGATCTGGTGCAAGATGTTAATGTGACTGATCCAATAGGGAACAGTGACCACAACTCAATTATGTTTAACTTGATCATAGACCGCAAGTCACTGATAAAATCTCACACAGAGACCTTAAATTTTCAAAAAGGAAATTTCCCAAAGATGAGGAAACTAGTAAAAAAGAAGCTGAAAGGGAAAATTGAGAGAGTCCAAACACTCCAAGAGGCATGGAGGCTGTTTACAAAAACAATAACTGAGGCTCAATTGGAATGCATACCCAAAAGGAAAAAGGGCACTGCCAGGTCCAAGAGGACTCCAATGTGGCTTACAGGAGCTGTTCGGGAAGTGATCAAGAGCAAGAGAAGCTCATTTAGAAGATGGAAGGCTTGTCCGAATGAGGACAGCAGGCAGAAACATAAATTCTGGCAGAACAAATGCAAGGCAACAATCAGGAAAGCAAAGCAAGACTTTGAGGAGCGTATAGCTAAAAATACTCAGAGAAATAACAAAGACTTCTTTAAGTACATTAGAAGTAAGAACCCAACTAGGAAGGCCATTGGACCATTAGATGACAATGGAAGGCAAGGGGTTATTAAAGAGGAAACAGAGATTGCAGAGAGACTCAATGAATTCTTTGCTTCAGTATTCACTGAAGAAGACAGAGACCACATGCCCAAAACAGAGCCTATCTACGTAGGGAGGGAAACCGAAGAATTAAGCCAGATAGAAATAACCAGGGAGGAGGTCCTTGCATGTCTTGTTAAGCTAAACACTAACAAATCCCCAGGACCAGATGGCATCCATCCACGAGTTCTCAGGGAACTTAAAGATGAAATTGCTGATCTCCTAGGCAAAATATATAATCTTTCCCTCAAATCAGGCTTTGTGCCTGATGACTGGAAGGTAGCGAATGTAACACCAATTTTCAAAAAAGGATCCAGGGGTGATCCAGGGAATTACCGACCTGTCAGTTTGACATGTGTCCCAGGTAAAGTGATGGAAACCATCCTAAAAGATAGAATTAATAGGCACATAGAAGAGAAGGCGCTGCTAAAGGAGAGCCAACATGGCTTTTGCAAGGGCAAATCATGCCTCACTAATCTGTTGGAATTTTTTGAGAGTGTCAACAAGCATGTGGATAAGGGGGATCCAGTTGACATTGTTTATCTGGACTTTCAGAAGGCTTTTGACAAGGTCCCACACCAAAGGCTCTTGAATAAACTTACCAGTCATGGAATAAAGGGACAGGTTTTGTCCTGGATCAGCAACTGGCTAAGGGACAGGAAACAGAGGGTAGCAGTAAATGGACACTTCTCCAAGTGGAGGGAAGTCAAGAGTGGGGTCCCCCAAGGTTCAGTACTGGGACCCCTGCTTTTCAACCTCTTCATAAATGATCTAGAGGTAGGAGTAAAAAGCAAGGTAGCCAAATTTGCTGACGACACCAAATTATGCAGGGTAGTGAAAACTGTGAGAGATTGTGAGGAGCTCCAGAGGGATCTCTTGACACTGGGGGAGTGGGCAAAACAGTGGCAAATGAGCTTCAACATCAGTAAGTGCAGAGTGATGCATGTTGGGGCAAAGAACCCCAATTACATTTATAAACTGATGGGGTCTGAACTCTCTGTGACAAACCAGGAAAGGGACCTTGGTGTCCTGGTGGACGAGAGCTCAATGAAGGTGTCAACCCAGTGTGCCTCAGCAGTGAAAAAAGCAAACTCAATGCTAGGGATCATTAGGAAGGGTATAGAAAATAAGTCAGCAAGTGTCATTTTGCCTCTTTATAAATCTATGGTGAGGCCCCATCTGGAATACTGTGTACAGTTCTGGTCGCCATACCTCCAGAAGGATATTATGGAGCTGGAAAAAGTGCAGAGGAGGGCAACCAGAATGATTAGGGGACTGGAACACCTTCCTTACCATCTGAGGCTGCAACGGTTGGGCCTCTTCACTCTTGAACGACGACATCTAAGAGGTGACCTGATTGAAGTTTATAAAATCATGCATGGTGTGGACAAAGTAGATAAGGAAAAACTGTTTTCCCTATCGCATAACACTAGAACTAGGGGACACTCCATGAAACTTTTGGGTACTAGTTCTCAAACAAATAAGAGAAAGTACTTTTTCACCCAGAGGATTACTGGTCTATGGAACTCCCTGCCAGAAGAAGTGGTGACAGCTGTCAGTCTTGACAGCTTTAAGAAAGGATTAGACAAGTTCATGGAGGACAAGAGTATCAATGGCTATAATTATGGATACTTAAGGACAACCTCCGGGTTGGAGAGATAGGCAGGATATCTCTCAATGCCATTTCCAGGGAATCCTAAACAGGTGAAGAAGGCATCTGCTTGGGAATAATACCCTGAAGGAAATGGTGAGCCACTGTGTGAGACAGAATGCTGGACTGGATGGGCTGTGGCCTGTTCCAGCAAGGCTGTTCTTATGTTCTTATGTTCTTCTCTCCATCTTTTTCCCCAAAACTTTGACTCCCCCACTTTTCTTTCTGACCCTCCTGAAGGTGAAGAAACTTTTCAGGTCTAGTCTCACTCCTGCCTTTGTTTGAACTTATGGATGGGTCACACTACTACTACTACTACTGCCATCCTGGCTGGTCGTAAGCAAAAAATTGCAAGGAGATAAATAGGGGCCACTGACTCCGGTGGGGAGGTAAGCAGCACTCAGTGCGCTCTGGTGTCTAGTCACGCCTGCCACATGGCCACGGAAACGTAGGTCAAACACAGACAGCGCTGGCTCTTCGGCTTTGAAACAGAGATGAGCACCGAACCCTAGAGCCGGATACGACTGGTTTTCGAGCAATGGCGACCTTTACTTTTACTCTTTCCTTTTGTGGTCGCGTTTTAGGGCAGGTGAGGGGCGGACCCCTGTAAGCGTCCGGCCAGTGGGCTCAGACCTCCCTCCCGCCTAGTCGGTTTCGAATCGGACTTAGTCAGTCGCACACGGGAAGCCGAAGAGAGACGACGCATTCGAAGGAGGGGAGCTCGAAGGACGGGACTCCCGGTGGGCGAGAGCGAGCGAGAAAGAGATCGAGAGCCCTGCCAACCTCAGTGCCCAGAAGCTGCCCGGTGCGCCAGATTTCGAAATCGACGGGTGAGTCCCTTGGGTGGGCCGGTTTTCGGGGGGGGGAGGCCCCCCTCCCCTCCCCTCCCCCATCTTGGGAGCTGCCGGTTCCACCCTCTTTACGGATCCATCCTAGCAGGGAAAGATTACCACGGAACCCCCCCACACACACCCCCATCCCCACCCACCCACCCCCATCCCAGCCACGGTCTTTCCCAACGCTTTGCGAGAGCGGCTAAAAATGGGGGGGGGGGGGGTTTAAAATATTGACTCGCGAGACGCTGGTTTTGTGGGATTTTCTCGCTCTCTGGCTTTCCAGAGTAACCAAAACGAGGGGGAAAAAACCCACCGCTGCAGCACCTTGAAGGCGCACTGTTCAAATTTTTTAAGGTGAGCTTTGGTCAAACCAAGTCCACTTCTTCAGACTGGATCCACGAAAGTTCACATTAAAATTGAACAGTGCGCCTTCTCCGATGCTTCAGCATGTTTCCTTGAGCTTCTGCTCTGATATCCTCTCGAAACAAAGCCTAGCAAGGCTACTGTATTTTTTTTAAAAAAAAATGAAGGCGAAGGACTCCCTCCCCACCCCCAGGCCGCCCTCCCGTGTGTGTCGGCTTTTTCTTCGCCTTTTTCTTCTCCGATGGCTGCCTTAAGATGGCTGGTTTTGCCGTCGTTCAGCCGCGCCGTCGAGGAAGTCCGACCCTTGGCGACTCCGCGGACCCTTCTCTGTCCAATGCCATCCTGGTGGGCAGCCCCACGACGACCATGGCATCGAAAACGCCCTCGAGCCACCCTCATCCTCCTCTGCCGCCCGTTCTCCTTTGGCCTTCGATGATCCCAAAGCGTTTTTAGTTTATTTATTCTCTGATATCCCTGAAATCCAGACTATCACACGGATACTGTTTGTTTTAATGTTAACTGCCAAGTGGGGGGCCTTCCGGAGTGTAAGGTTTGCTTTCTCCTTAAAGGTAAAGGTTTTCCTTGCTCGAAAGCCAGTCGTATCCGACTCTAGGGTCCAGTGCACATCTCAGACACCGAGGTCTGTTTCTGCAGACGTTTCCGTGGTCATGTGGCACGCATGACTAGACACCGGAGGTGCACGGAACACGGTTACCTGCCCACCGAAGTGGTCCCTATTGATCTACTTGCAATTTCTTGCCTTCGAATGGCTAGGTTGGCAGGAGCTGGCACAAAGACCGGAGCCCACTCCGTCCTGCAGCACTCGGGAATTGAACTGCTGACCTTCTGCCTCCCAGTCAGTGTCTTAGCCACTAAAGCCACTGGCTGGGTTTGAATTTTAAGCCGTCGCTGGGTATTAAGATGGCTGGATACCCCCCCCCCCCCCCCAATGTTTAAAAGCACACGGTTTGTGCCTCCACCAGGGAGGAAAGGTTAGCCAACAGACAATATCAAACAACACAATAATACAAAATAAATAGTCGATAACAATATGAATGAGCTAAGGCTTGTCCAAACGGGCTCACGAGGTCCAGCTGCAGCTCCAGAGGGTCCAGCTGTGGCTCCGGTGGTTCTGCCTTGTCCAAACAGGCACAGCTGCCTCCCATCCCGGGGCTGATGGCAAGAGCCCCAGGAGAGGCTCATGAAGTCCGAAGTCCAGCTGATGAGTTTGAAGCTAGGCTCTGCGCCAACAGGGTGGGTGGGGGGAGGTGGTCAGTCAGTCACCTCTGTCCATTCACCTGCCTGAAACTGTCCATGATGGTGGGGTTAACTTGATGGGCCTGGAGAAGGCTTTTCTGCTTTACCCGCTTTGACATCAAGGGTGCCTGATTTAGCTGGGAGAAGTGTGTGTGTGGGGTGGGGGAGGCTTTAGTCTCATGATTTGGGATTCAATTTCCAGATGCTTCATTCAGTAAATTGGCTGACCAGCACTTTGGGGAATTGACTTCAGCTTCTGGAAAACTGGAATCCAAGAACCAAAGGCTGGGAAACACTGCTTTGTGAATCCACATGAACTGTGTACACACAGTAAACCCATTCATGTGGACTCAAAGAGCAGTGTTTCCCACCCTTTGGTTCTTGGACTTCAATTCCCAGAAGCCTAAGTCAGTACATTGACTGATCAGTGCTTTGGGGAATTGACTTAGGTTTTTGGGAATTGGAAGTCCAAAACCCAAATATTGGGGAACACAGGACTAGTGGAGCCATAGCATCCTAAGCTGTGCAGTTTCTAGGCTGTGGGGGTCTTCATTCTTCCCATCCTAAACTCTTTTTCTCCAATAGTTTCTTTGCTCCAGGGAAATAAGGCCTCAAAGCCTGAACCGCAAAGTGATGGAGTCAGAATTTGATGCAACTGAAAACCCGCTCCACTTCTACCGGTGGCAACAGGTCCAGCTACATGAGCTGCCGGTTGTCAAGCTCTCTGATTCCTATGGTGACACTCGCAGGAAAAGAAGGGGCAAGAGAAAAAGGGCCCCCAACTATCGCAAAAGAGTCCTGATGAAAAGCACAGTAACATGCTGCTACAAAAAACAGAGGCTGGAAGAAGATGAGGCAGAGGAGATGTTCCAGAATGACCCACCTCTCCAGGAGACCAGCTGGGGGATGGGAAGCTGGACCCCAGGGGTAGCTGAGCTGTTCGTGGAGAGTGGGAAAGAGTCTCCAAGTGTCTCTGAGGTGGGCAGCACCCCTTACTCCACATCCATCTTCGCTGAGCAGCCCGCAGGGCAGGGGGTCCAAGAAGCCCCAAGCTGTGCTCCTTCCGACTTCCATGAGATACTGAATACCATAGAAGATCTGCTGATGAATCCAGGCAAGGTTTCCGAGCCGTGTCTAGAGGAACCAGCATCTCCAGTAGCTGATGGCGGCCTCTTTGCATCTTCTTCAGAAGACCCCACTCCAACCTTCCAGGTGGAGACCAGTGTCTGCTGCGACTCCATCTTTCCAGAGGAACCACTCAATGACCCCTTGCCTGGGATCCTGGAGGATTTGGTGGCCAACTACCTGGGCGTCCTGCCCGTGGATGGCTACTTTGATGAAATAGACACCTCGGAGTTCGAGGCCGCCCCTGCTCTGCAGTCATGAGAAGAGGAGACCACTCCAGTTTACCCCAAGCAAGAGGCCAGTAAGAATTTTCTGCAAGTTCCGGCACAGGATACAAGTGGAATAGATGACCTGGAAAAATTTTGTAATGGTGGTGCTCACTAGCTTTTATATTTTAGGTGGTTAGCCACCTCCTACCACTGAGCCACTGGAGCCATTAGGGCACTTTCCTTGCCTCAGTTGGGTTGGGCTGGTTTCTTCCTCTGGCTCTGTCATGGACCTTCAAGCCACGTTGGTGGACGTCCAAGCCATGGGGCTCCATTTGTGGACGTTTTGAGCCATGGGGCTCCATTTGTAGATGTTTTGAGCCATGGGGCTCCATTCGTGGACGTTTTGAGCCATGGGGCTCCATTTGTGGACGTTGGGTAGCCGAGGGTATTGTGCAATTTTGTTATGTCAGTATTTAAACAATGTTTATTGCATAATTTGTATTGAAAATTTTGTAAATTGAGAACTGTGCCTTTTTTGGTATTTTTTTTGTTAATCTCTTTTTCATTTGTAATTGTATTGTATTATTATGTATTATATTGTATTGTATACCTAGGTTGTACACCGCCTTGAGTCGCACGTTGTGTCGAGTGAGGCGGGATATAAATTTAATAAAAAAATAATAAATTTGCAATGCTGGTGCATGGCTCAAAATAAGCTAGCCAGGATGGCCCCCTCCCCCCCCCCCCTTTCAAGGTGCTGCCGGCACTCATTTTTATAGCTTCAGTCAGGGGTCAGCAAACTCGGCTTTCCAGGTGTTCTTGGACTTCAGTTCCCAGAAGCCCAAACCAGAACTCCTGCTGATCAGGGGTATCCAGGAGTTGAAGTCCAAGAACATCTGGAGAGCCACTTTTGCTGAGCCTTGGATTAGGCTCACCTGTTGCCTCGATGGCATGACAATCTATGTAGACTACTCTCAGATTTTACAGTATTGAGTCACTTTATTTTTTTAAGACATGGTAATAATGAATATTTTATATCTGTCTTGATAAGTTGCAAATGTGTGGCAGGGCACACACAGGATGGTCAGTGCAATATGTTATAAGTGTAAAGAGCTATAAGTGCAATATGTTACAAACTCTCCATTGGGGGAAGGGAAGAAATTAGGGTACAGAGTGCAAATACTGTTTTATGCTTTAGTGAGGCTCTCGGGATCATCTTTTGGACCCCCCACCTCATGACTTCCCCCTGGCATATGGGGCAGAGCTGTGTTGGAACTACCTCCTCTTTCAATCTGGCTTTGTCTCCTTCAGGATAATGTTGAAGACCTGGCTTTGCCAGTGGGTGTGGGGCACTATAGGCTTTTAACCCTGTTTTTAGATGACGGTTGTATAATTTTTTAAAATGTTTTGATTGTTTTTATATTATATTTTTTTTTACTCTGTTGTTGGCCACCCTGAGTGGTGTTCTCACCAGGAGGGTGGGGTACAAATTGATGAATAAAATAAATAAATAAGTAAGTAAAACTACCAAATCCACTTTTAACCTTTATGGGGTCTCTAGCCAGCTAATGCTTTGGGCAATCCAAACTGCCTTAAGGTCATGGTGTATCTTGCTTGGAATAGCCCCCTCTCCCTCTCTGGAAGGGGCCCTCAATGTGGGCTGTAAGTTTCTGTCTGCATCTCAGCATTGTCTTGGTTATCTGGTCAGGGGCAAACATTTGTTATGCTGATTTGGATGTATACTAAGGAGGGGCTTAACCCCCTTGTCATTCCACAACCTGGCTGCCCATCTTTAGCCAATGACCAGAGCAGGAGGGGGATCCAGAATCTCATGGGACAGACATCTATCTCTTGATGCTACCACCAATGTTTCCACCCCCAAAAAGTACCCCAAATAGCCACTCTCAGTCTTGGGGGAGGGCAGAATGGGCAACTTCATTGCCTCTTCCAACCCAGCATGCTTTACTTCCATGGGGACCTTTGGAAATGATCAGATGGCCAAATCCAGTTTTGAAGGAAAGCCCCTCCTGGAAAATGCGACCACTCTGTCTATAATCAAAGCGGGTGAAGAAAATACTTACTTATTTTTATTTATTTTTCTCATTTATATTGCTGCCCATCTCCAAAAACTCTGGGCAGCTCACAGAAAATAAAAACCAATCAAACAATTTAAACATAGTATAATCTGAATCGGGCAAAGGAAGTGAGTAGAAACCAAACTGGGTTCTGCAGATGGTGACTGCAGCCATAAAATAAAAAGACGACTGATTATGGGGAGACAAGCTATGAGAAACCTGGGGAATATAGCAAAAAACAGAGACATCACCTTGAAAACAAAAATTCGCATAGTCAAAGCAATGGTATTCCCAGTGGTGATCTTTGGGTGTGAGAGCTGGACCATTAGGAAGGCTGAGCGCAGAAGAATAGATGCCTTTGAGATGTGGTGTTGGAGGAGAGTCCTGAGAATCCCTTGGACAGCAAAGAGAACAAATAGGTCAATATTAGAAGAAATCAACCCTGACTGTTCATTGGAGGGACAAATAGTGAAGATGAAGCTAAAGTACTTTGGACATCAAATGAGAAGGGAGAACTCACTTGAGAAGGCCTTGATGCTGGGAAAGGTGGAGGGCAAGAGAAGAAGGGGGCGTCCAAAGATGAGATGGATAGATGGTATTGTGGACCCAATGGGCACAGAGCTTGGAGGGCTGAGGAGAATGGTGGAGGACAGGGGTGCCTGGAGGAAAATGGTCCATGGGGTTGCAAAGGGTCGGAATCAACTGTGCAACTGAACAACAACAAGCTTCTATTGTAGAATTCAGCTCTGCAAAACAGGGCCTCTGAACTTGTACAGATTACAATCCTCTTGCTTCCTGAACGGTCACTTCAGCCATGAAACACACTCACAGACTTATCTGTGAGTTGGCCGTTCAAGACCTGGGAACTGCATGATGGATTGAGTACTCATCTGTGCCCCAGCTCCTGCCAACTTAGCAGTCTGGAACCAAGACATTGCAAGTAGAGAAACAGGGACCACTTCAGTGGGGAAAGATCTTAGGGACATGAAAGGAGCCTCATTGGGGCGTCCCCTGAGCGGAGTTTCTCCAGCAAAAATCCTCTGGGACGAAATCATTATTAGTAATGGACTCAAGATGTTCTTTCAGTTTTGTTTCTCACTGCAAGTTGGGCCACCTTCCTTTAAATCACGTGCAGTTGTTTTGTGCTTTGCAGAAAATAATGTTCCCTCTTGTTGAGAGGGAATCCCTCCCAGTGTCAGTAAAAAAACAGAAATAAAGCAAAAACTTTATGGCCCATTAAAAACTAACTGCTATATTCTACTGTAAACTTTTGTAAGCCAGGTTCACTTCCTCAGCCATAAGAAGGAGACATTTATACATGGTTCCAAAGCAAGGAGATAAAGTACTTGGGTAATTGATGCAAATTCCAAATTGTGTGAGTCATTGGGGATAGTTAACACCTTTTGGATTCAACAAAGCTTTGGAACTTGGTTCTGTAAAAAGGACAATGGCTAGTTTGCTTTTAGTCATTAGCTATGGCAACTGCGATCCTCTCTTACCCTCCAGCACTTGCTAAGCAAAGCATTGGCCTCTAAAACTATGCTTTCTTGCAGTTTAGTCTTTTGTATTTTTTTCCAACTTGTAAGCCCTTCTAAAGTTTCCTGTCTCTCAATCTATTCAAGGTAATAATATTTTTGTGTCAGAAATCATTCTGGGTTTAAAGGATTTTTGTGGAAGAAACTTCATAAAAGGATTTTTGTGGAAGAAACTCTGCTCAGGTAACACCCAAATGAGGCTCCTTTCATATTCTAGGTCAGAGGTGCCCGAACTTTTTGGGGTATGGGCAGGCCATGTGGTTCAGGAGGCCAGGGGGCAGATCCGGCCCCTGACACTAATTCATCTGGCCCACAACACCCTTGTCACGCCCGGAAGGGTGCATTTTACTTCCGCTTCTGGGAGCGAGGAGGGTGTTGCGGGCTGGATGAATTGGCATCAGGGGCCATATCTGGCACCCAGGCCATATTTTGAGCACCCCTGTTCTAGGTTATTTCACCTCTCCCCCCCCCCCCCCATGACAAGATGAAGGATGAATATTTAGATATGCAAGCAATAGTTCCTGCTGTGAAAAATTTTATTTTATCCCCATAACGACACAGCAATTTAGCAAAAGTAAAAGGGGTTTTATTTCGGTGTGACATTACGTGGATCCAAACCCATTACTTGGGGTTCAGAGTGGTAAATCGGCTTAAGAGGTATCTTTTCTTTCCACTCTTGTGCTAAGGTTTGATTTTTTTTAAAAAAAAAGTGGGGGGGGGGGTACTCCCTTAGCAGAATTTCTCTGAACACTCTTCATTCCAGGACACTAGTAATCTGCCACGCTCCGTTTACAATACACACCAGTAGATGAACCAAAGACCGTATCTGCTATAAGCATCCCTCCAGTCATGTGCAAAGAAGACCCCTCTCTCTCCAGGGCATTTTCTTCTGGGTTTACTCTTGGCACTCAAGTCTCGTTACAAATCTGTTGTCGAGCTTAGTGAAGGCAAAGGTTTCCCTTGCTCGAAAGCCAGTCGTATCCGGCTCTAGGGTCCAGTGCTCATCTCTGTTTCAAAACCGAAGAGCCAGAGCGCTGTCTGCCACTGCAGACGTTTCCGTGGTCATGTGGCAGGCATGACTAGACACCGGAGTACACGGAACGCTGTGTGTCGGGCTTAACCCAGAGTAAAAGGCAGGCACCGCCCCTCCTCCCACTCGCGCTTTCTACGTCGTGTGCCCTACCTACGTGAGAACACTCCCGTCCACGGAAGTTCACGAGATTTTAGGAGTCCATTTGTGGGGCGGATCTGACTCAGCTGCTGAGAATCCGGAACTTCCTTCTGCATTTGTCAGGTATATTTCGCAGTGCAATTCGAATTAGTCGCGGAACAGCCAAGGGGAGGGGATTATTATTATTATTTAATTGAAATATCGGGATTGGAATCGTTGTCAATGGCGTTTTAGACACATCGGGACCCCCAGCTTGCCTCCGCCTCCCGGTCCCGTCCCCACGAACCGCTCTCATCCGGACTGACTGCGGAGTGGCTCCGCTGCGCCGTAGCCAATCAGAGCCCCCGGGGGCGTGGCCTCTCGCCGCCCGGTCCTTTCCTGTTTTCTTCTCCGTCCTCCTCCCACCCCCCCCCCGCCCTAAAAAAAGGAGATGGGTGAGTCGTCCCCGCCCGCCCACGCGCTATGCGAATGAGATGCCGAGGCGAGCGTCCCGATTGGTCGGCGGCGCCTTCCCCTGCCCACGCAGGCAGAAGTTCGAGAGCCTCGGTCGCGCCCCGTCGAGGACGGCGAGATTCGATCCCGGGACGCCGGAGGGGAGGCATGCTGGCTTCTGATTGGCTGCGGGGCGCCTCCCTCCCGGACCCCGCAGATCGGCCTCGGAGGGTTCGGGGTATGTAACTCTCGGAGGTTCCCCCGCGCGACCCTGGACGAGCCCGGGAGGGGTTCGAAGGCAGGGCTGGGCACCGACCGACGCCTCTGGCGGGATCCGCGGCTGGGTCGACGGGCTCAGGGTAAGGAAGAGGAGGCTCCGCCGGCTGCGCCAGCGAGTGACTCACCAGCCGCTTCCGCGCCTGCCTGCCCAAAGGAGGGGGAGGCTGGCGCCGACGGGAGGAAGTGCTTCCCCGCTTCTTACACGCGAGGAGACCTGGCCTGCGGGACAAGAGGGGGGGAGAGTTGTCGCATCGCCTTGAGCCGCCCTCCCCCCTCCAGCTCCAGACGATCCTCGGGCCGGGCACGCCACGGTTCTCGGGGGGGGGGGGGAGGCTATCAGAGCCTCGACGGAGCGGACCGGATCTCAAGCCCTCCTAGTATCACCCTTCCCTTCCCGGGGAGTTTTCCTAATTCCTCCCTTGCCCAACCCTGGAGGGGGGAAGGGGCTGTTTTAGGGAACGGAGGGCGGGCAGGGACACCCGCCCTCCCCCCCCACGACTCCAAGGGGGCTGTTTTCCCCCTTCCCCGGAGAAAGAGAAGGAGGGGTTAGCCGGGGCTCCCCCCTCTCTCGGCTCCTTTCCTCCTTCCGCTGCCCGCGACGGCTCGCCCGTTCCAGCTTCGTGGACGGGCTGGAGCGAGCGAGCGAGCGAGCGAGCACCGGTGGCAGCAGCTGCCCGCTCGGCCGGAAAAACAGGCTGTGGCCGGACGGAGGGGGAGGGAGGAAGAGGCGGAGGAGGGAACTGGCCTGAGTAGTCTTCCCCGGGCCAACGGGCCGCCCCCTCGGAGCCTGGTAGTGGGGCAGGACGAGCGCCTTTAGCCCCGACCCGAGTCAGGGAGGCAGACAGACAGACAGACAGGTGGCTTTCCTTCGTAGGAGAGGAGAGGAGGGGTGGGGGGCTTTGGTCCTTTCGACTACGGCCCACCCCACCCCCATGCCCCACCCATCACTGCTGCACACCCAGCCTGGCCAGAACCGGACATGCGCAGCGCCGTAGGTTTCAGGGCGGGCTCCAAGCAATGACTTTCCCAACTAATGCGGAAAGTTTCAAGAACTCGATTCTGTTCCTTTCTCCGTATCGGGGCCAGGACGGAGTCCATTAATAAAATCACCTTTTACAAAAGAAAAACGTAAAACGGTCTCATTAAAATAATGTTTGAACAGTTTACGGATTTAAATAAGTAGCAAAAATGGCAAAGGAGACCAAGTCATCTCACTTATTAACTGTTTACAAATTATATATAAAAGGGACTGCATTGACTTGGGGGTTCAGACGCCGAACTTGATGACTGGAAGGTCGGCAAGGCGGCAGATTGAGACCCGAGTGGTGCACCACGGAGTGAGCTCCCGTCATCTGCCCCAGCTCCTGCCAAGCTAGCAGTTCGAAAGCAAGAGATTGCAAGTAGATAAATAGGGAACACTTAAGCGGGAAAGGTATCAGCATTCCATGCACTCCAGCGTCTAGTCATGTCTGCCACATGGCCACAGAAACGTCTTCAGATGATCTTTGGCTATAAACAGAGATGAGCACTGAAACCTAGAGTCAGATGCGGTTGGCTTTCACAGAAGGGAGAGCTCTACCTAATTCTAAATATACTGTACCAGGAGTTCTCAACCTTTTAAAGCAGTGGGCCAGGTCACTCTCTCAGACAGCTTCGGGGGCCAGATGGTCATTTTGCCTTTCCTCCACCACGTAGCACTTTCTGATATGGTGGAGGCAGTGGGGGGCACATGAAATGGTGCTGGGGGCCATATGCTGCCCGTGGGCCACAGGTTGAGAATCCCTGATATATTCTCTTAGGCTTCAGACTGTGCGGACTCTTTGGTCAATGCGACAGTCCTGATTTGGTCCTGACTGCTTGTCTTCTCCTCCTCCCAGAAAGATGCTGGCCAAAGGCATGAAACGGAAGCTGAGTGAAGCTGAGGCTGAGCCCCTTCCAGCATCATCACCTTCCAGTTCTCTCTTCAGCCTCTCTGTCTCCAAGCTGCACCAGAGTCTCCAACGCATTGAGCCCAACCTCCGGCACCTGGTGCTTGTGGCCAACACACTCCGGCGCCTCCAAAGCGAGGCACAGCCCACCACAAGCGCCATCTCCACGGTGGTCCTTGAGGCAGCCGTCCCACTTGCTGCTGAAGCCAACTCCATCTCCAGGAACAGCGCTTCGGCCAGCCCCACCTGTCCTCCTGTGGAGGCTTGCAAGATTCTCCTCCCCACAGCATCTCCGGCCCCTCAAACGGATGAACTCCTGCTCTCCAATATGGACATCTCTGTCTTCTCCACCCTTTTGGAGGACCTGAGTGGCTTGGAGGGCTTTGGAGACCCACTGCAGCCTTCCTTTGCTCAGCCGGACAGTTGGCTCAGCCCTGAACCAACACGGACTACCCACTCTGTTCTCCCCAGCCCGTTGGAGATCCTAGGCCCTGGTGGCTACCTACTGGAGGATGACCTGGAGGACATATTTGAGGACATTGACACCTCCATGTACAACTCTGACTTGTATTCAACCACCAGCCTCCCATACCTCAAGGAGGGCTTCTCTAGCCCAGTCCAGGAGAGGTCGGATTTAGCTGACCTTGATTATCTCATGGATGTTCTGGTGGAAGCTCAGGAGCTGTGACTTGGGGAGGAAAGGTTTCATCTTGTGCATGGCTTCCTATAAGATACTGCAACCATCCTGGGATAATAGAGTCATAAGTGTAGGATGCTGGAAATGGGAGATACAGGACATGGCAGGCAAGGTGCCAAATGAAGTTGCTACCAAGTGTGTCTTTGTATCTCCACCACATCTCCTCTAGACACATGAGATAATCCCACCAACCTGTCCAACCAAACCCAACCAATTTAACCCTGGCTTAAAATGCATCTAGTTCTACACCACTGGAGGTCTCCTCCCTTAAGCCTCTTGAGATCTTTCAGAAGCTACGCAAGGGCTGTGTTAAAACAGGTTATCTCACACAACAAGTGGACTTTTTAGTGAGAAAAAACCCACAGAATGCTCTCCTGCAAGTTGGTTGGCTTCCCACCTGCCAGTTCTTCTCCCAACCTGAACAGTGGGCCATACATTGATGGGGTGGGGGTGATTTGATGTACTTTGGTCGTTGCCAAGGTGAGCCTCAGACATCTGGAAGTGCCCGTTTCAGGAACACACCCTGTCCTCTTCCCACCTCAAGCTCTCCCCCCCGAAATTGCAAGGTATCCCGTGTGAAAGAGTTTCATAATCATGTGTCCAGATTCCAAATGGTATATTTTTAGGCAGGGAGAATGGCTATGCAACTTGAAAACATAAATCTAATTTATTGTACGAGTACCATGGACAATTTTTTAATAAATAAATAAATAACACAAGCCATGTATTGTTAAACTGCCTTTGAAATGTCCAAATATATTAATGCTGGAAATGTCCATGTGGTGTTTACTTATGACTATGAACCTGAAGAAGAGGTCAGCTGAGACAGATCCTTGTACACATCCACCACCACCCCAGCCGCCCTTCCCCTTAGTACTTTCTCTTAAATATTCAAACTTTCCGTAGGGTTGGACCATCTTCAGTGCATCCGGGGTGAATTTCCTGCCTCTAGAATCCTCTGCGAGCCACACAACCTACTCAGAATGCAAAATTAATAATAAAAACAAAATGTGAAGTCTATTTGCACTTTTGAAAAACTGGCAATGTAGGTGCTAAATGGGAGAAGAATACCTTGAAGGACACATTTAGGACTCCCCTGATTTTGCTTAGGTTATATATCTATCTACTGTATCTGTCTATCTATCTACCCATCTATTTATCTATCTATCATCTACAGTGGAACCTCAGTTAACATAATTAGTGCGTTATCTGGGACATTCCTTACAGGGGAAATTACTGTAACCGAATTTCCCATAGGAATGAATTGAATGCAATTTCCCAAAGGAATGCATTGAAAACCAAAATATTTTAACTGAAACATGGTTTCCCAATAGGAATGCATTGAAAACCAATTAATCCATTCTGGGGAAAATTCTGTAAGCCAAGCCACTATTTTCTATGGGTTTCCTTTTGTTATACAATTTTTATGTTAACTGAGCCATTTGTTAACCGAGGATCCTATCTATCTATCTGTCTGTCTGTCTGTCTGTCTATCTATCTATCTATCTATCTATCTATCTATCTATCTATCTATCTATCTATCATATTTTTACCCTACCTTTCTCCTAAGAAAAGGACCCAAGGTAACTAACAACATTGAAAAGATACAGTGTTAAATGCTAAATGCAACAAGTCATTAGAATAATAGGGTTTTTTTTTTAAAAAAAAAGAATCAAGCAAACATCAGATTAGAAATAGCAGATAAAAGACTGCATTCCATGATAGGATAACACCCTCAAATATAGCCTTTCTTGGGTCTGTTTTGAATGCTGGACTGCAAAAGAAGCTGTAGGAGGAAGTCACCCTCCTTTCTGTGGGTCATTGGCCATGCGCCATTGGACTAGATTCCTTGGGGAAAGGCTAGCCTAGCCAGCCATCCTGACCAGCCAGAGCAAAGAGGGGACTTGGCTGAGTCTGCCAAGCCCCTCTCTGGATACTCTATGGCAGGGGTGCCCAAACTATGGACTTTGGGCCAGATCTGGCCCCCAATGCCAAATTATCCAACCTACACTGCCTCATCACTCTTTCTGCTTCCAGGAGTGATGAGGGCAGCGTGGGCTGGATGAATCGCAGCAAACCCATTTGCATGGATTCACAGGGGGCTTCTGGGAATTGAAGTCCAAGAACATCTGGAGTGCCAAGGTCCGCCATCACGGACTTAGGTCAAGGTGGAAGAAATGGGAATGTGGCAGTATATGCCAGTCCCAGGAGTCTGCCTTGCCCTTTCTGCTCAGCTACTGAATGTTGTGGCAGGGACATCTAAGGTTACAGGGCCATGTCCACTTTGAGAGTCACATGCCACTCACCCATGACTTAGACGGCCACGGATATTAGTGGGCAAATTACATGTCTTGATTGGGACCAGGTGATCTTGATGAAGTTTCTGTTAGCGCCTGATCTCTGGCAAAGCAGACTTTGTAAAAACAGTCATGAGCCACCAGAGAAAATGACCTCCAGGTCTTCTTGTCTGTGGAGTGCTAGCAGCTCATAAGGAGAAGAAAGAGATTAAACTAATCTTTGGATAGCTCAGTGGGTTAGGTACAGCTGGGCGTTCAATTCCCCCACTGTACCCTCTCAGGAGAAGAGCCTGCCATGACAAGATGAGGATGCTTCCAGAAGAAGAGAAACCACTTCTCTACCTAGAAAACCCTGGTAAGGGTCACCATAAGTCAGAATTGACTTGATGGTACATAATTAATGTACCGTCAACTAATTAACCAATGCCTGGCTGGACATCCCACTACAGTAATGGAGCAGACTGTACAGCCAGCGACTCATTGCCGAGTGTCAGATGGTTAACTAACCTGACTCCCTAAAGAGGCCAACGGCTACGGGCGGATAAGCCCCTTTAGGTGGGGTGATGGTCCCCCTCGGTGGAGGAAATGCCACTGGAAACCATTCTATTGGACCCATCGTCAAAATGAGCTGAGGAGGAACCACTTTCTGATTCCCAATGGTCATGGAGCTGGAAGAGGCCATGCCAGATGGACTGGCTGTGAAGGCGCACTTGATAATATCCTCAAGGCTGTGGTAGTCCATTGCAGTCCCGGAGTCAAATCCTGCATGTCTCCAAGATAATAGTGTGTGGGTCACTTCATGGCAAGCTGGGATCCACCTTAAACAAATTCACACCAATGGCATTTTTTCCTACTTCAGGAGAAAGATTGCATTCTCGAATACAAGTTGCAGCTGACGACAATGACATAATTATGATGATGCTGGCTTTGCAAAGCCTCCGGCAGAGGGCGAGCTTAGGCCAGCGGGGGTTTGTTCCCTGCCACACCACTGTCAGTCGAGTTAGAGTGGCATCGTGGCATCTCGTCCTCCATCAAATGCACATTATAAAAGAGCTTTAAACTGTGAGAAGGGGACATGTTCCTTCCAAGAGCCCTTGAGGAGCAGCCTTACTGGAACATCAGAGCATTATTCCTGAAGGCAGTGAGTGGGAAAGGATGACCTGTGGGCAAAAAAAAAAACCCCATCCTGGTTCCCAAGCCCCTCTGGCTATCATGTTTCCATGCAGAATGGCCAGGGAAGATCCTGTTGGCCTGAAAAGCTGGGAGCTTTCAGACTCCTGGGTATCTCGGTGGGTCACCAGCTGAATGTGAGCCAGTACCACGAGGCAGCTGCTTAAAGCAGGAGTGTCAAAACTGTGGCCTATGGGACAGATCCGGCCCCTGACACAAATTCATCTGGCCCCTGAAACCCATTTTGCTTCCGCTTCTGGGAGCAATGAGTGTGGCATAGGCCGGATGAATTGGTGTCGGGGGCCAGATCTGGCCCGTGGGCCGTAGTTTGGGCACCCCTGCTTTAAGCAGAGAAAATTGCAGCTTAAAATCTGTTTCATCCTGTTGCAAAATTGCACTGAGCAGCAGAAGGAGCTTTCTGATAGTAGGAACTCTGTGGAGTATGAGTAAGGCAGCTCCCAACTACCTTCATTGAATAGTTGGGAGCTGGACAATTGATCTCTAAAGTCCTGTGTTTTTAACATGGTTCTTTGAGTATTGTAAACCCCCTTGAGTCCCCCAGTGGGGAGAAAGTTGGCCTACGGAACCAACCAGCCAACCAACCAGCCAACAAACCAATTAACCAATCAATCAATAAACCCAAAATAACCAACTAACCAACCATCTCTTGATGGATGTGTCTCTGGAGTCACCAGAGACACATCCATCAACTGAGAAAATGACTTTGAGGGTGAAATGTATGCTCAGATACAAGTAGCAGACGCCGACAACAATATAACTATCTCTGAAAACTGTGGCTGGTTAATGAGTGGGTTTTTTGTGGGGTGAGGTAGGGTTTAAACTGCAAGATTTTTATACATATATAAATATATAAAGAGTTAATCCAATGCCTTGCAGACCTTGCAAAAGAAGTAACAATAAAAGCAGGTCTCACTTTCCACCTGTGGGAAGGCACAATAAAATCTGTGCAACGTGGCCAAAGGCGTCTCTGAATTCATCCATCTGGCACAAGGGACTAGAAAGCCAGAAAAGTCGTCCCAAGACTAAACGGGGGGGGAAAGAACTGCAACATCCTGGGCCATGAGTCCAGTTTCCTCAGACCAGCTTTTCTCCACAGGACGGCAGGGGACTATTTAGAGCAGTTCTCAACCTTTTAAAGCAGAGGGCTGAGTCATGCTCCCTCAGACAGCTTTGGGGGCCAGACCACCATTTTGCCCTTCCTCCACCACATGGCACTTTTGGGTGTGATGGAGGCAGTGGGGGAGGGGCATATGAAATTGTGCCGCGGGCCACATCTGGCCCATGGACCACAGGTTGAGAATCCCTGATATAGAAGTCTGCTTTGCTCCTGAATCCTTCCCACTGCTGTCCTGGAGCTGTGGGGTGGCCCCTTGGCTTTGCCGTTCACGGAAGCTCCCTCCTAATGCGGATGTCCGGTGTTTATCCCTAGCGCATGACGACTGCCACAGCAAGGGGGAAAGAGTTTATTCTAAAACATGGCTCAAATATAGCTTTGGCTCCTACTTCTATCTTTGGAACCAGCTCACTTTTCACACTCGGCATGAAGAGTTAGGGAATTCGCACCAAGGTTGACCATTGCAAGAACACAAGACAACAGCCAAGACGTTGGTGCGCAACAGGGCTGCTGCTTGCGTCAGTAAAGCAAAGACCCCAGAGAAGCCACCTCCACTCCATCCTTCATCGCATGTCCATTTCCAGGCTTGCTTTGCAACGAAGGCTGAAGGGATGGAATTGCATTGCTAAGTAGCAGCTTCCAAGTTGCAAATATTTTTAATATTTCATCTTAATAACAAAAAAGGGTTGCAAAAAAAAAAACTAACATGGTCAGAGCACTTGGGTGTTAAAATGTTTCTTTGGAGTTGCAAGCTTTCCAATAACAAGGGAGTTAATGCCTCACAAGCAAACAAAGCTCAACTGACAAGCGATCTGGCAGTGCAACCCAAATATTGCAGTGAAAACAAGAGTAAAGGTCAAGGCTGCGCTTGCTCAAGAGCCAGTCATGTCCGACTCAAAGAGCATCTGCAGACGTATCTGTGGTCACGTGGCAGGCATGACTAGACTCTAGAGTGCACAGAATGCTGTCTTTCCCACCAAAGTGGCCTTGCAATTTCTTGCTTTCGAGCTGCTAGGTTGGCAGGAGCTGAGACAGATGGCGGGCGCTCACTCCATCTAGGGTTGCCATAATTCTCTTTTGCCACACCGGGACAGCCATTGCATTCTTCAAACTGCGCATGCGTTGGGCGGGGCTCTCAGGGAGACCACGGCTCTAAGACCCCGCATAATCCCTGTCCAGGGCAGACAGGGAATACTGACCCTATGCAAGTAACCCTTTGCGGTCACGTGAAGAAGGAATCCTCCTTTCCGGTGTATGGTGGAGGTTTGGCTTCTTATATTTGGGTATTTCTTGCTTCCTCCCAGCTTTTGAGGAAAAGGGTTGAGGATGACTCCTTGTCTCCCAAACTTCAAGGTGTGCCAAGGGTTTTTTGCAAAGAGTTATTTCACTGCCTCTGTGCCTTTCTTTCAATTATCTCGCTTGCAAGTGTCTCCTCTCCCCGGGCTTCTCAGGGTGCTGTTTTGCCTTCACTGCTTTCAAACAGGATAATTGAAAGAAAGGCAGGGAGGCAGTGGATTAACTCTTTGCAAAAATCCCTTGGTAAGGGGGTGATCTTGCTTCCTGTGTTCAAATTTTACATGTTTTTTCTTGAACCGGCTGGGACAGCTTGAATCCGGGAAAATCCTGGGAAACCGGGACATATGGCAACCCTAACTCCATCATGCCGCACATCCCACTTTCTCAAGACTTTTCAAACTAAGGGTCAAATCCAGGCTTGCAGAGTTGAGAAACTGCAAAGATCTACAGGTCAGTCATGAGTAATTCTACTGCTTTAAAGGCTCTTTGGCCTCGCCCTTGGGCTCTGCAGGGTCAGAAACACCCCCCACCTACAGTCCATCTCAAAGGAAGGTGGGTATCTTTAGTGGGGGAAGGGGACTGTTCCCCCCACCTTTGGAAAGCCATGACCTTGCCAGGGGGCCAGCCGGCTGCCAGCCTCCCCTGAAAGCAGCCTCAGCCTTTTGTTCTTCCCAATCCAGCACAGGAGCACAACAATGAAGGGTCTGCTTTGCACAAGCCCTCCAAAATGCTGATGGCGGTAGGTTTGCACTAATCCTGCCTGCCAGCCCCCTTTTCACGCCCCTGGTGTGTGAATGCCAGGAAGCCAGGTCATTCGCAGGGTTTGACAGGGCTGCAGGGCTTTGGCACCCCACCACTTTGGGTGTTTCCTGTGGGGTGTGGAGCCGGGGCAGAATGTGTGACTGTTTTGGGAAGGTGTTTGGGGTCTCCTGGTCCCCAGCAGCCAATTACGGTAAGGAAGCATTTGTAGGGTGTGTTTGTGTGTGGGAGATTTGGAAAAGGAGGGGGGGTGTCTTCCAGGTCCTATTCCCCACACCACCACCTTCCATAAGTGATAACCCTCTGGTGCAAATGTTACACCTGGCGGCCCTCTGTGCTGGACAGTGCCTGGGTAGTGCTAGCTCTTTCAAAGGAGAGTTGGGTTTAAGAGGACTTTGCAGGATACAGTGATGGCCAACCTTGGCACTCCAGATGTTCTTGAACTTCAATTCCCAGAAGCCCTGATCAGCAGGAGTGCTGACTTGAGCTTCTGGGAATTGTAGTCCAAGAACACCTGGAGTGCCAAAGTTGGCTATCACTGGAATAGACAAACTTCCCTGAATTTCCTTTGCATGAGGTGAGGGCGAGGGGGACGCAAATTCTACTGGGGGGGGGGGGATAAGAAGACCCTTTGTTACTTTGGATCTAAGTGGCCTGGCATCTCCTCACCAGGCTATGCCAAGGCTGTCTAGTGTTTGCCCAAGGCCACAGTTTCTTTAACCCAGACACTGTTGTGGAGTGGGAGGGGATGTAGTTACCCCCTGCCTGATAGATTTTTGGGCACCAATGAAAAGGGGCAGACAGGGCTCACCAACGTTTTGCAACCACTGTGATGTTCTCCTGTACAATTTAGCTTTCTAATCTAGGGCAAAAGAGATTTTAAGGGGGGAGGGGATAAATCCACCTCTCCTTCTCCTAGCACAGGTAGATCTTGCCTGGGCAGGAAGGTGCTTGCTAAGCTGGGCTGGGGAGACTGTCTGTGTATGCTCAGACACCCTCTTGTTAAGAGGGCCAAGCAGAAAGGTTTTGGAGAAGGAAGACAGTCTTGGAAGAGCTATTCCCATGGTTGAGGGGTCCCTCTTGGTGTCCCCTCCCTTGCAGAAATGCACCCTGAATTTTGGAGCATCCTGTGCAGATCAGCCTTCCCATCCCTCACCCAAAATTACAGCTGAATCAGAAAACACCCCCCCCCCCCCGCCCCTCGCTTGGAACTGGCCCTTGCCTTACCCAATCCCTCACCTCAGGAAATCTCTTCTCCAAATCGCACCCCTTTCCCTGTGCTGCCATTTTTTTCAAACTGGGGTCCAGAAGAGAGGTGCTCAAACTTTTTCCGGCTGTGGGCCGGTCACATGGTTCCTTCCACCGGAAAGTAAAATTTGCCTTGCAATCTGTGTTTTGCAACAGGGTGAGATAGATTTTTAGGCTGCCCTTTTCTCTGCTTAAACCAGGGGTGTCCAAACTACAGCCCGTGGGCCGGATCCTGCCCCTGATATCAGTTCATCCTGCCCACACCGCCCTCGTCGCTCCTGGAAGTGGAAGTAAAAAGCATCCTTATGGGCGCGTTTTACTTCCACTTCCAGGAGTGACGAGGGCGGTGGGTGTGGGCCGGATGAATTGACATCAGGGGCCGGATCCAGCCTGTGGGCTGTAGTTTGGGCACCCCTTGCCTAGAAGGAGACACTGACCCTTTCCAAGGAGGTGAGACACTCCTGGCTGCGCTTACCCCTGCCTGGCGTCCTAAAAAAACCCATAGACCCCACCGGCCGCCCCTTCCATCCGCTAGAGATGGCTTACGGACACGCTTAGGCCAGGAAGCCCTAACATCGTGCCTCGGGGCGCGTGCAGAGAGCCTGGTCCATCTGGAGTTGATTATTTTCCTCGTCGGGGAGGGGAGGGCAGGCAGGGGGAGGCCGGACTGGGGGGGAGGGGAGGGGAGGCGGCTTCCATCCCGGGCCGCCCCTCCCTCCCTCCCTCCCCAGGCAGGGCCGGCCGAACTGACCGCCCGGGGGGGGGGGGGACTGGAGGGCCGGGCCGGCCGGAGCCGCCCCCTTCCTGCCCGCATCTCTCGGGCTCCGAGCCCCAAGGAACGTCCCCCCCCCCCCCACCCCCTCCAGACAGACCCGCGAAGCGTCGCTGAGCGCAGCGTCCGGAGGAGGAGCGGGGCTGCCGCCGGGTAAGTCCGCCGCCTGCCCGGCCGGGCCCGGACTCGGAGATGGCCGAGGGTCCGCGGACGGGGTGGGGTCGAGGTCTCGCCCCCTGGACAACGGAGGTGTCCGGTTGCTTGGGGCTTTTGGGGGAGGGGGGCTCAGGAGGAGGAGGAATTGAGGCGCCCCTGCTGGCCATTCGGGGAGGGGAGGTCGAGGCTCCGTCCTCCTCGGTCCAAGCCCCTTCTCTCTGCCCCCCTTCCCTTCCCCTCCCCAGACCGTCCCATAGCATTTCCGCAGCCTACTTTCTCCAGCTCTTGTCCGAAGGCTCTGCTCCCCCTTGCGCCGCAGTAGGTCCCGGGGCCAACACCCCACCCCACACACACACAAACTGAGCGCCCGGGTGTCCCGTGAAGACGGAGGAGGGTCAGGAGGACTGGCAGTTGGGGTGAGAGAGCCGGCCGGCCCTGGCCAGAGCCTCGAACTGGGGTTGCCCCGCTCGGACTTTGCAAAGCGGACCGGACCTCCGGGTGTGCTGTGCCTGGCTAGGTCTAGCAGTCTGTGCCGCTCACTCGATTCCTCCCCCGCCCCCCGCCCCCAAAGAGCCGTAGCCAGGGTTCTAGATTGGGGGAGGGGGCGAAAAAATATCAGGAGGGGCAACAATGTCACACACACATGTAGAACATTGGCGGGGTGGGTGAGTGGGTGTTAGCTCAGGAGGGTTTTCTCCCCCCCCCCGTCCCCCCTCTGACTGGGCCCTGCCCCCGCCCCCACCCTGGAAGGATTGGGACCGTCGTCCTTTGGTGGGCGAGGGACCCTTCCCGGGAGGAGGCGCGGACTGCGGATTGCTGGGCATCACGCGTAATCCGAATCCGTGGAGCGCCAACCTCCGCACGTGGCTCAAGGCGCTGGTCTTGGAGGGACCCTCGAGAGGCGCCCGATCCCTGGCTTGGGGTGGGGGCTCCGTTCAAGGCTTCCAGGGAAGTCCCCATCGCTCCTGGCTGGGGACACCCCCCCACCCCCATCCTCTCTCTCTCTCTCTCATGCTGTGCCTGCCCTGTCCGAAGGCACCCTGACCCAACTGCCTCCTCCCGAAAGAGAACGTGTGGGTGGGTGGAAAGATCCTGCCTTAATTTTAAAAGCTAGATTTCTTGTTATTCTATTACTGTATGATTATGTTCAACCCAGGCATTTTTCTCAGATTGTCTGCCTGATATATCCGGATCACTGGGGTGGAAAATGTTTAAAAATCTCTGGCCAGCGTTATTCTGGGAATTCCACCTCCCGCCCACACATACATTTGCACATTCTGGGTGGGAAGTTCCTTTTCCTACTCTGTCCCAGGCAGGGCAATGTTTCAAGCTTGGTGGAAGATGTTTGAGGCAGGAACTGGAAAGGGAGATGTTGTGGAGCTGGTGTTTTCCTTTAAAGGCGAAGAAAGTTCATCTATTCTTCACCTTTGCACTGAACAAGGCTCCTAGAAACTCCTGTGTGTGTGCGTGTGCACACGCTTCACTTGAGCATCCTTATTGCTTAGCTGAAAGCTTTCAGAGTCCTGTCCATGTTCACCAGGAACAAATTACTGGAGAAAGATGCTTGTGCTTGGGTTCTGTAATAGCCAGGGTGGGTGGATTCTGTTCTCTTTCTCTTTGACATTACTGGCTCTTCTAGCAGGAGCCCTGATCCTGATGCTGGAGTACAGATCCTCTATTCCCTTCTGGGGTGTGTGTGTGTGTAGTAAAGCAGAAGATCCCCCCTCCCTCTCCTTGTTGTTGTACAATGCCTAACTTCTAAACAGAGGCATTCAAGGACGGCCCGCAAGTCATGGTCAGCGATGAGGCAAGAAACCAAGTGTCCCAAAGAAGAGATTTTCAACCTCTAGTGGCAAACCCAGAGTCTAGTTCAGGGATTCTCAACCTGCAGCCTGCCCACGGCACCATTTCATGTGGCCCTCCACCACCTCAACCACACCATGAAGTGCCATGTGGTAGAGGAAAGGCAACATGGCCGCCCAGCCCCCGGAGCTGTCTGAGGGAGCATGACATGGCTTTAAAAAGGTTTAGAACTCCTGGTTTAGTTAAACTCTGTCAGTGTTAAGCATAGCCCGGTGGCAAGGAACATCATTAAAGGAGGATATAGGTGACGATCCCAACCTCCCCTACAGTATGTCACCTGGAGGACCCTGAATAGGCTGAGGGTGGGAGACCGACATGCTCAAGTGGGGACTGCTGGTGGACAACAGCACACAGTGTGAATGTGGAGAGACACAGAGTCTGGCCCGTCTGCCGATTGCTGCCAGAGACATGCACCCATGAAGACTTGGGTTTGGTCAGCAACAAAGAAATTCTTCTGGGTTGAAATGATATTTGCTGGGGAAACTCCACTCAGGGGATGCCTGAATGAGGCTCCTTTCATGTCCCCAAGTGCAGCCCTCAAGTATCGAAACCCGACCTTCCGGTCTCCAAACTCAGCATTTTACCCACTAAGCCACTGGAAAGCACTGTGCTTGGAGACCGAAAGCATGGGGTTTGATTCTCCGAGAGCGGCACGGTGGGGGACATGAAAGGAGCCTCATCCAGGCATCCCCTGCAAAAATCCTTTCAACCCAGAGTATTGTCTGACAAGAAAACAAACAGAGAGAGGATGACTTCCTCGTGGCTCTGATCATCCTTAGCAAGGAAGATCTTTTGTGGTCAGCTTTGGACTCTAGTAAACACCAAAGCTGAATGTGACCAGTGTGATTGACTGATAGGCAGAACATCATGTTGGGGGACGGCCTCTCTGTTCCTTCAACGGCTTGGAAGAGGACTGCTTCCAATTAAATGCAGCTGTAAGAGCAAAGGGCGCTTTCTCTCTCCCTCTTACCGGTATTTATTTATTATCTCAATTTATATCCCACCCATCTAGCTCTAACAGTTACTCTGGGCCGTGTCAATTCTTCTTCTGTGTCTAGGCCAGATGTGAAACTGCCAGAATTTTAAGTTTTTTATCTTTTTTTTAAAAAATTGTCAGTTTTTAAATGGTTTTTTAATTACTTTTTTAAAACTGCCATCGGTTTTGTTTTCTGTGAGCCGCCCAGAGTCTTTGGAGTTCGGCAGCAATTCAAGTTAGATAGATAGATAGATAGATAGATAGATAGATAGATAGATAGATAGATAGAATATATGAGTGGATGATAGATAGATAGAAAGATAGACAGATAGATAGACAGACAGATAGATAGATAGATAGAATATATGAGTGGATGATAGATAGATAGATAGATAGATAGATAGATAGATAGATAGATAGATATAGATAGATAGATAGATAGATAGATAGATAGATAGATAGATAAAGCCACTTTTTGGTGAGTCCATTCTGCAGTCCCTTTGGCCTGACCAGGTGTGAGAAAGATTAGCTGGCAACACAAGGTTACCATTACTAGGCTACAACTGATTGTGTTTTTAAAAATTACTACAATCTTCAAGGAGGCTCTTTCAGTGAACCGATACCATGAAGACTGTCCTGAGAGTACAATACAGTCGCCTTCAATTTGCCTTCTGCATCGCAGCATGACCCCCTGTACCACTGATTCAGTTCTGTGCATCACTTTCTGGTCCTGAGCCCTTTTGGCACACAAAGTCCTCTTCATCATCATCCCCAGGCCAGGATGGATGAAGCTGCTGCCCTCCATTAAGATGGATCCAAGTGGGATTTAATCCACTTGGGGACCATCACCTGTCCCTGTGGACTTTGGCACTCAATACTCTTAGTCCTCAGGGTTGTCAGGTTAGTTAACCACCGCCTCACACATGGCATCGAGTCGCTAACAGTAGGGTCTACTCTATGACCATAGCAGGACAAGTTGGCCAGACCATGTCAATGCAAAGAATATCAAAGAGAAGAGCCTAGAAATGCTTCTCCTCCTCCTCCTCCTCCTCCTTCTTCTTCACCCTTTTGGGTGTCAAGGGGTGGTGGTGGAAAATATTTAAGGGCAGCATTATTAATTAATTAATTATTTAATTCAAGGCAACATTTGGCCGGAGGACATAATCTCCTCCCTTTCCAAACCTCAAAGCCATGAGATTTGGGGGAAACCTTGGTACAGTGGATGAAAGTCTATTTTGCCCAAGCATTGCAGTCCAGCTTTCTAGGTGTAGCACCTTGAAACTGGGACTAAAATAGGTACCTTTTACAACTGGTGGCCCAAATGTGGTTCTTGCCCTCTCCCTCCATTAATAAGTGAGAAATAATAAAAATCACACACACACACAAAGTTGACGAAGGAAGGCTCGGCTCTGAGCAGAAATGGTGGCAGGGGGGCATCCGGGCTGGGCTACCCGGTGCTTATCCGGGCTCTAAATTAGCAACGGGATGTTGGAGAGGCAAGGGTGGGGCTCATCCTGGGGCTCATCCTGGCTCTGGCTTCCCCATCCTCATTCACCTCTAGGCCACCGACCTTGTCTTTCCCAGTGGTCGTCGGGATGAATCTTGCATTTTAATCAGTCCAGAAGCTGACTGGCATCTGCGCCAGCCCTGCACGTAAGCTAAGTCCAGGCTTCCTTCGGGAAATATACAAAACTGGCAGTGCCTCTGAGGATGTACAGAGTGCCTTTGTCAAAACCCAGGCATTAAAAAGGTAAAGCTCACCCTTGCTTAAAAGCCAGTTGTATCCAACAATGCTCATCACTATAGCTGAAGAGCCAGCGCTGTCTATATCTACAGACGTGTCCGTGGACATGTGGTGGGCATGCCTACACACCGGAATGCACGGAATGCTGTTTACCTCCCCACCAAAGTAGTCCCTATTTATCTACTTGCAATTTCTTGCTTTCAAACTACTAGGTAGGCAGGAGCTGGGACAGAGATGGGCGCTCACTCCATCGTGCAGTACTTGGGTCTCAAACTGCTGACCTCCCTCCTTCCAGTCAGCATCTTAGCCACTTGAGCCACTGCATTAAGTGATCACTATTTGCTAGAGAGGGACTGCAGTGGCTTAGTGGTTAAGATGCTGAACTTGATAACTGGAAGGTCGGCAGGTCACAAGTCATATCACAAATGCTTCTTGCAAACTCTACAGGCCAGATGAATGTGTTGCCCTGTTTCCCATGCCTGCCCCCCCAAAATAATAATAATAATAATAATAATAATAATAATAATAATAATAATAATAATAATAATAATAATAATAATAATAATAATAATAATAATAATAATAATACCCTGCTTGGCATGGCACCCACCTCCACCCCTGGCCTCCTCTGCCCCTCCCTTCCTGCCCCCCTCTCCCTCCACTTTTCTCCCTTTTGTTCCTGAAAGTTTGAAAGAACAGTTGGAGGAAATGCATTCTAAGAAGGCGCTTCCCTCCAGCCTAGGACTAGCAGAGGGTGAGGCAGGGCAGCAGGCATTGCCTCTTTCCTTCCCTTCACATAGGGGGAGGGGGCGGGGGGGGAGAAGAGGAGTGGGGGGTCAATAAAGGCCCATCAGACAAGGGCCTGGAAGAAGAAGCTGACTGGTATCTGAGGTCAGGGAAGGTGTAGGATCTGTTTTTTGTGCCCTTGAGTTCTGCCACATCTGGCCACCAGCTACAGCTGGACCGCTCCCATTTCATCTGTCCCATAGTGGAAAGCCCCCCACCTGCTAAATTGGGATGCAATTCTCCATTATCTGCCTCTCCCACCCTCCTTTCTGCTGGCAGCTCCTGTTTTGCTGAGCCTGCAGAGTGCTTTAGCATTCTCCCACTTTCTTGCAACGATGCGCGGCTGGTGACGTGGAACATTGCGGGAGGAAGGGGGGGGAATCTGAACAAGCTGCTTATTGTCTTCCCAGCTTCAAGAGTGGGAGCACATCTATTCACTGTCATTTATATCCCAAAGAAGACTGGGGTGGTGGTGGTGGGGAGACTCAGCTGAGCAGAAGAGGGCGTCTCATGTTGTACCTGGGAGAGCCTTTCCTTAGGACACCTGAGCAATGCTGTAATGTCTTCTGATTGCATTTCTACATCATCTTGATTTCAGCTTCAGGTGCTTGGCTGAAGAGGTGGGAGGTTTGCTCTAGCAATGATGGCCAACCTTGGCACTCCAGCTGTTCTTGAACTTCAATTCCCAGAAGCACTGATCAGCAGATGTGTTGACTTGGGCTTCTGGAAATAGAAGTCCAAAAACATATGGAGTGCCAAGGTTGGCAATCTAGGCTCTAGATCTGTGATGGCAAACCTTGGCACCCCAGCTGTTCTTGGACTTCAGTTCCCAGAACCCCAAGTCGCCATGAATCCACACGAATGGGTTTACTGTGCATGTTCTTGGACGTATTGTAAACCCATTTGTGTGGATTCACAGAGACTTGGGCTTCTGGGAATTGAAGTCCAAGAACACCTGGAGTGCCAAGGTTGGCCATCACTGTCCTAGAGTCCTGATTTGCTGGCAGAAACTGAGGTGTGGTCCACAGCATCATGTCCCTCTTGCTAGCCTTGGTTGGGACTTTAACCTGGTATTAATCCAACTTGGCCAACCTTGGTACTCCAGCTGTTCTTGGACTTCAATTCCCAGAAGCCTAAGTCAGTACTCCTGCAGATCAGGGCTTCTGGGAACTGAAGTTCAAGAACAGCTGAAGTGCCAAGATTCACCATCACTGGTCTAGTGAGGTGCATGTGGGTTTGTGAATCGGCAATTACTCCATTCCTCCTGAAAACATTTTGCCTGTCACCCTAAGCCAGAGGTGCTCTGAGGAAAACCCATCTATGATCCCAAGGGGACCAAGTGGAATTGGCTTTTCCCAAGGACTCTCCTCGCTTGGTCCAGCCATTGTCATCCACTGCGGCTTTTGAGGAGGTGGCAAAGAATGCTGGCAAGAACCCTCCGGGCTCAGCTGAGACGCCGGACTCCCATTGTCTCCCTGGGCCCAGGGAATGTGTGGCATTGAGCAATGACCTTTTGGGGAATGGCGCGGCGTGGGAATGAAATGCCACCCATGATTGGCTCCAGGCATGGTATTCCGTTAGAGGAGAGAGGGCGGGAGGGGACAAAACAGAGGGGGGTCCTGGTGGGATTTCAGGAGGGGTGAAAAGACCACCAGGCAAAGGAAGAAGAGGGGGGGTCTTAAGCCCAACAGCCTCCCTTGAGCTGCAACAGGTAAAGATGGTTGTGATTTCTCCCAGTAAACCCCCCCACTCCACCCCCAAATAATTTCTTTTTTCTCATGTTTTCATCCACTTCTCATGCGTCCGGTTGCATGCCTTTTCCGTGCTGGTTGGGTTTTATATTTGGTGGCTACGCTGAGAAATTGCCATCTGGTTGTTTCTTTAATCGAAGGGACTGCGGCGGCTTAGTGGTTAAGAGGCTAAACTTGATGGCTGGAAGGTCGGCAGGTCCCGAGTGCTACCTGACGGAGTGAGCTCCCATCTCGGCCCCAGCTCCTGCCAACCTAGCAGTTCGAAAGCAAGAAATTGCAAGTAGATCAATAGGCACCACTTCAGGTAACAGCATTCCGTGTGCTCCGGTATCTAGCCATGCCTGCCACATGGCCACGGAAACGTCTGCAGATGCAGACAGCGCTGCCTCTTTGAATGTAAACGGAGGTGAGCACTGAACACTAGAGTCAGATGTGACTGGCTTTCGAGCAAGGGAAATATTTACCTTTACCCTGTTTTTTAAAATAAAAACAAGTGGTGTTTGGAAAGTCAGTAATGCAGGTTTCTGGAGGAGAGAGGGCGGTGGGCAAAAGAAGCGCACACACCCTTGCTGTTCTGACCCAGGTTGGGTGGTTATTTTAGAGGGTCCTGTTTGGTTTGGGTGGTCTATCTACAAATGCAGAGGGTAACTAACAGAGTATCTCTCTTTTTCCTTCAGCTCAGGAAGGCCGGCCACCAGAAAGCCATGCATTTGGGTCTAAACAGCCGTTACCCGTGAGTTGCCACCGCTCTTAATGCTGTGCCTTGTGGTACCCCCCCTACTCCCCATTTTCCATTTCCATCATCTGTGCCCATCTTGCAGTTGACAGGGGAGGTGGTGAGATTCCTGGAGCCTGGGCAGGAGAATTTGCTCTCAGCCTGTGAGTAGGTCAGTGTCACTGCCCTACACCGGGGGACTTCATTAGCCAGAAGCCTCAGTCCAGCCATTGGTGTTGCAGTGAGATGCCGGAGGAGGCCATGTGGCGAAGTCCAGCCCCGACCAGAGTCAGGATCAAGTATTCATTCCCATCCCCTGTACAGAAGGCTTGCTTGCATGATACTCTCATGAGCACCGTGATCAGAAGGCTATTCTTGAGGTTAATGGAAAACCCACACTTAATTGCCTTGGGCTGGTGAAACCCATTGTTCCTGCCCTAATCTCGGGGTCTATGTGGATTGACCCCGGGCACCTAGTCTTGCCCCTTGTTTGCCCCTGTCTGCTTGCCTAACTCTATTTGCCCCCAGCCTGAGCCATTGTTTATTCCTAGCCTGCCCGCTTATCTCCCAATTTCCCCCCCAGCCAAGCACGGCCCCAACTAATTTGGGGACTGGCATGCAGGTCTGTGGACACTGGGCGCACCCCTCGGGAGAGGTTTAATATCCAATTAATGCGGGCAACCCACACATTGGCTGATCGGTGCTTTTGGGAATTGACTGGGGCTTCTGGGAATTGAAGCCCAAAAACCAAAGGTTGGGAAAGACTGATTTCCCCAAACTACGTTCCGCAGCATATTGGTGGACTTCAATTCCCAGAAGCTTAAATCGGTCCATTGGCTGGTCAGTGCTTTGGGGAATTGACTGAGGCTTCTGGGCATTGAAGTCCAAAAACCAAAGGTTGGGAAACATTGATGTAGGGGTTTATGAGGAAAGGGGCTACAGGGTGGTCTCCCAATGTCTTCTCTCTTTCTCTCCCCCCTTCAGCTAGCTGCATCGAAAGGGAATGAGCAACCTGCCCACCTCCCAGCCCCAGCGGGAAGCTATCCGTACCAGCCTCCTGAGGAAGCGGATGACGCAGACCGTGCTGTGAGTGTGAAGGAAGAAGGGGTGGAGAAGGGAGGTCTTGGTGGATGAACTGGGCAGATGAGAAGGCAGTGGTGATGGATGCCCACTGGGCCAGGTGAGGTGGAAAGAGGGGTCTCCAGAGGTTGAGATGGCTACATCTATCTCTTCCAGGCACAGAAGGAGAAACTCCATGAAGAGCTGAAACGAGTTCTCCAGAAGAAGGGCGAGAGTCAACAAGGTGCTGAGGAGACCTTCGGGAAGGAGGAACAGCATACTACATCAAGCAACGAGATGGAGACTAAAATCACTACGGTCGAGGTGATGGGATGCGCCAGGATCTGACATCTGGGCAAATATGCTGTTGTTCCTTTGAAACAGGAAACACGTTAGATTCAGGGTTCCAAGGGGGAGGGAGGTCACCTTTGGGCCGTGATGGTGAACCTTGGCACTCCAGATGTTCTTGAGCTTCAATTCCCAGAAGCTCAAGCACCTTGTGAATCCACATGAATGGGTTTACTGGGCGTGTTCTTGGACTTCAATTCCTAGAAGCCCAAGTCTCTGTGAATTGACACGAATGGGTAATAAACCCATTCATATGGATTCACAGAGACTTGGGCTTCTGGGAATTGAAGTCCAAGAACATCTGGAGTGCCAAGGTTGGCCATCACTGGTCTAGCCCTTGCCAAGCCTTGACTATTAAAGTGGGGGCACTTATTCTGCCTTGAAAAACACTGGTGGGTGGAAGAGACATGAATGCAACTTATCAGGATGATGTAGAAGCAGACCCTCTCCCAGGTTGGCCAGCAGACAAGGGAAGGGGGACTTTTTCTTGTCTTTAGTAGTGGCCAAGGAAGCAAAATGCAGCTGGGGTGGAATGTGGGGTGGTGGGGTGAGCCATTTCTCTTTACAGCCCCCCCCCCTTTACTCCTGCTTCCTTTGCTTCTCTGAGGGGCAGTCTGGGGTCTGTGCACCCAATCTTCCTTTGGTCTCCTTCCATGCAGAAAACCATCAAGACATCTGACCTGCTTGAGATCATTGTGGAGACAGAAGCGGAATCCGGGGTCAGTGGGATGAGTGTCATCGGAGGAGGCAAGGATGGCCTTTACATCAAAGAGTTGGTGAAGGACTCACCAGCTGCTCGGGTGCTGAACCTCAAGGAAGGTGGGTGATGTCAGAAGGAGAAGAAGCAACCAGACCAGGGATGGGGGCGGGGTGGCATTTGAAGAGAGTCGTTTCCATTCAAGGTCACCTCAGCCACCTTGAGTTGGGTCACAACTACTCCACTGCAGAAGGTGGGAGCAGCTGGTGTCCACAGAGGCTTGTGAGGCAGAACATAGAGACACCAGGAGTGACATTTAGGGGCCAGGTTCAGATGCTGATGGTGTATGCCTTCTTCTTCCTCTTCCTCTTCCTCCACTCTCCTCCTCTTCCTCCTCCTCTTCTCTTCTTCTTCCTCTTCTTCTTCTTCCATTCTCCTCCTCCTCCTCTCCTCTGCAGGTGACCAGCTCTTGAGTGCCAGAGTTTATTTTGACAACATCAGGTATGAAGATGCTTTTCAGATCCTGAAATGTGCCGAGCCCTACAAGGTCTCCTTCTGGCTGAAGAGGACCGTATCCAACGCTGACATTGCCCTCAAGTCCGGAACCTCCGCCTTCAAAATCAGAGGCCCCAAAGCCAAGATAGCCAAGTTGGTATGTAGCAATGGAAATGGCTCACAAGCCACCAAGCTCATCTGACTTCCTAAGAAAAGCAGAGAGGAAGAACCCTCCAAGGTGTGGTGAAATGGCTGTCATCCATGTTTTGGGGGCTCCTTTGCACACCACAAGACAGCAGATGAATGTGGGGGTTGAACAATGGTGCAAGGGAAAACTGCCAACAACTGAGGGTCCTCAATGGGTAGAAGCAATCTGTCCCAAAGGCCCTCCTCCTTATTGTTAAGTTATGTGTAGTAGCTGCACAGGAAAGTGGGCAGATTTTAGGCAAACTTATGTTCAAACGCAAGTCTCCCAGTTCTCCCCCTTTTTAGCCTAGCTCATAGATAGGTCTTCAAACATGGCTCTCCAGATGTCCTTGGACTTCCATTCCCAGAGGCTCTAATCAGCAGTTGTGCTGACTTGGGCTTCTGGTAATTGAAGTCCAAGAACATCTGGAGAGCCAAGTTTGAGGACCTATGTCCCAGCTGATAAACACTTTGACTAGATACTTGAAAGAAAGAAAAATAGCATTTACTCACAAAATGAGGTCAGAAGATACATATGCTCAGGAGTCTTGGTGAAGTTGTGCTAGATCAATACTATAGGCAGGAAATCCAGGTGAGTTATTTTAGAAAGAAGTAAGTAAAGGTGGCCTTTCTTTCAGTCATGTGCCCCGGAAGATGGAGGCACTCAAAAGGACATCCTTTTGATTATAGAAAGAGAAGGCCAGAACACACAAAGGCCTTAAAACATGCAAATGGGGTCAGGTGATCCCTGAGGCAGGAAAGAACCTTTCTAATTGTAATTAGAGGCAAACAATGCAAAACAGCCAATATCCCTTACTTCAGGCTAGTCTTTTCAGTCTCTCTGGTTAGTGTGTTAGTAACTCACATTTGTTCATCTTTTACACCCTTGAGGCATCTGGGCTGGCAGACACAGAGCCGTCTCACCCAAATTTTAGCCAAAGCTCTGCCGTCAGCTGCATATCTGAGCAGGATGATGAATGTGGCAGGTAACCCTGGGTTAGGTGGATTAAACATAACCTCCACCCTCTCAATTTATGCCATGAGACAGAGATTCTTCCAATATTTTCTGTTCCACAGCTGGACCTCCTGAGACTCACACAGTTCTTGGTTGTCTCAACAGAACATTCGGAGTCTGTCACCTTTGAAGAAGAAGAAGAAGATGAAGGTGGCAAAAATCCTGGCCAAGGACCAGCCCGAGATGGAGTGGCGTGGTAGGGGTGATCTGGCAACAGGAAAAATGGAGATTGCCCCTGTAGATGTGGAGTTTTCTCTGCCCAAGTTCTCCAAGCTGCGCAAGGCCAAAAGTGTCGGAGAAGTGGCCATGGCCGAGCCCAGCCTGGAGGTCTCTCCCCGGCCGGCTTCTCTGGAGATGAAACGGCGCAAACTGAAATTTCCCCGGTTGAAGGTCAAGGAAGCAGCTGCGATGGCAGCGGTGAAAGCTGAAGCCCCCAAAGGGCGCTTGGAAGTGGGCCTGCCCAAGGTCGACGTGGAAGTCAAAGCCCTTGAGAAAGGAGAAGGAGAAGGAAAGTTATCTCGATTCACAATTCCCTTCTCCAAGGCAAGGAAGCCCAAGGAGGCCAAAGGCAGGGTGGAGGTGGGATTCCAAGCCCCTCAGGTGGAATTTGACCTCTCTTTGCCTAAAGTACAGTCAAGTGGAACATCTCCCCAGGCTAGCGCCAAAGATGGAGGCTTAAGAATCCAAGCACCTCATCTTGAGTTGCCCAAAGTGGAAACTGTGCTCCCCAAAGTTGGTACCGCAGAGGTGAGGGTTCCAGAAGGTGGTCTCCAGCCTGGGCTGAAGATCCCTGTGGCAGAGATCAAAGCGCCCAAGGTAGATGTAGACCTGAGTTTTCCCACACTGGAGGGCCCCGCTGTCTCAGAAGCTGGCCCCAGAGAGGAAGGTTTCAAGTTCAAAGTCCCCAAAGTTGGAATTTCTCCTCAAGAGGCAGAGCTGAAACTGCCCACAGGCAAAGCCCCAGCCCTCGAAGTCATCCTAGAGAAAGGCTGGAGGAAAGCTGAGGAGCTGGAGGAGAAACTGAAGTCCGGGGTGGCCATGCCATCGCTGGAAGTGGAGGCCCCCTTGGTGGAGGTAGAGCTCCCCCTGCCCAAAGGGAGGGCAGAAGCAGAGCTTCCGAAATGGCAGGTGGGCCCCCCGGAGGTCTCAGTCAAAATCCCCTCCGTCAGCCTTGCCAAGGAGGTCTCCAAAGCAGAAGGAGAAGCTGAAGGCCGGTTGCCACAGGTCGAGCTCGGTTTTAGCAAAACAGAAAGCCCCAAGGCCAAAGCCAAAGGTCACAAGATCCACATCCCTGGTTTCGGGATTTCTCTGGGAGAACACAAAATAGAGGGCAAAGAGGTTGCCTCAGCAGCAGCAGCAGAGAGTAAAGTGAAGCTTCCTGGCGTGAATGTGCCATCCCTGGACATTTCTATCCCGAAAATCAGTGAGGTGGAGTTTCCCAAGGCCACGGCAGAGCTGACTGTCCCTCCTGGAAAGGCAAAGCCCGAGAAGGCAGCTGAAGCCCCCGGTTTCAAGTTCCACATGCCCCAGATGTCCCTCCCCAAATTCAGCCTCCATTCCAGAGCTGCACCCTCTCCACCCCAAATCCACCCCAAGCTCCCACGGCCAGAAGGTGACCTTAGTGTGAAGGTTGGCATCCCGAAGGTGGACCTCTCCATGCCGACCATGAAGTTGCCAGATGTTCAGCTGCCCAGAGATCAAGAGTTGCCCAAGCCAGAACTGGACTTCTTAGTGGAGAAGCCCAAAGTGGAGGTGGAGGTTCCCACAGCTCGGCTGAGCTTTCCCTGTGCAGGTGTGCCAGCCCTGGATGTTGACTTGCCAAAGGTTGGGGTTGAGCTGGACTTGCCAAAGGTGGAAAGAGAGAAGACCCCCCGAGACCATGAGAGTGCCACGTTGAAATTGCCCATTTTGGAGGCCATGAGTAAAAGCTTAGGGTTGGAAATCAGTGGCCCCACCTACCAAATGGAGCGGCCTGATGTGCAGTCAAGAGAGAGGACCTTTGAAGCTCCAGATGTCAGTGGGATGGTAGCCAAAATTCCCAAGGTGGACCTGGCTTTGGGTAATGACTTCCCCGCAGCTGAAGGGGAGTTAGGGCCAGACACAGGCTTGGGACTGAAGGCTAAGCTATTGCCCAAGGTTGATGTGGAGCTCACAGGCTCTGCCCCCAGTGCTAAAATTAAGCTGCCTTCTGTCGAGATCCCAACAGTAACTCTCCAAGCGGTGACCCCAGAAAGCAGTAAATATCTCGAAGTAGAGTCCAAACAGAAGTCGTCCAGATTTGCTCTCCCCAAGTTCAGCATTTCTGGCCCCAAAGTCTGGAAAGGTGGTCCAGAGGCATCAGGGCCTGAACTCGAAGGCACAGAAGCTGCTGATAAAGGCTCAAAGTTGAAGAAGCCAAAGTTTGGGATCTCTTTCCCCAAATACAAAGCAGGGGGAGAGGTCGAAAGCCCCAAAGTAGTGCTTGGTGTTGAAGGAAAGGCACTGAAGGGCAAATTGGGCTCTGTGGCCGAGCCTCATCTGGATATGGAGGCTGGAATGAAGTTGCCAACAGTGGACATTGAAACGCCCGACGTATCTGTTGACATCAGCCTTCCCAAAGGGACGGCCGGAGAGTGGTCCGCTGAGGAAGGCGATGTTGGCGTAGAGCTCCCAGACCTCAAGCTGAAAGTGCCCAAATTCCCCCTGCTCAAATTTGGGGCCAAAAGCAAAGAAGGGGAAGGGGAGTTGAAGACCCCAGAGAAAGAGGCAAAGGCCAGGCTGTCAAAGTTCAAGATGCCCTCCTTCGGCATGACACGCAAGGATGTGGAGGTGTCAGGCCTGGAATCGGGGGTCAAAATCCCAAGGCTTAATGGAAGCCCTAAGCTGAAAGGTCCCTCTGTGAAGATGCCAAAGTTGGCGCTCTCCTCTCCTAAGATGGAAGCTGGTGCAGGGACACTGTCCATCTCAGCCTCAGAAATAGGGATGAAAGTCCCCCAAGTCGAGCTCCCCAAGATCGTGTCCAGCAAAGAGGCCAAAACAGAGACAGAGATCCAGGTCTCCAAGTCAGAGAGCCCCAGCTTCAAGGTTAAGATGCCCTCTGTGGAGATTGCTGGAGGAGATCTTCTGCTACAGAAACCTAGGGTAGATATCTCAGAGGTGGAGCTCAGAGGCTATGAGGGAGAGATAAAGATCCCCAAAGTGACTTCCATTGGGGTTTCTGCCCCCAAAGTTGAGTTGGATGTCAGTCTTCCCACTGCCAGCACAGAGGAATCCACATTTTATGGTGGCACCAGCACAGACGCCAAGATCAAGTTGCCCAAGGTGGAGCTGCCAAAGTTAGGGAAGGGAGAGGAGGGTGGTGTGGAGGCAGAAGTAGGGTTGCTGGGGCACAGGCTCAGCTTTGGGAGGGAAGGAGAGAAAGATGTGGAAGGGACAGGGGAAATGTCTCTCTTGGGTGCCAAAGCGTGGGTCCCCAGGGTGGACCTCTCCTTGCCCAAAGCCCGGCTTTCAGATTCAGAGCTTCCTTTGACCGAGGGAGAGATGGCCATGGAACAGCCCGAAGGGAAGTTCAAGATGCCCTTTGTGGGCCTGCCCAGATTCTCTGCCCCCAAAATGAAGGCCTCTGATGTAGAGCTTGATGTAAACGTGGAAGGAGGGAAGTTGCCCAAGGTCAAGTTGAGCGGTCCAGCAATCAGGCTCCCCAGATTTGGGGGCTCCAGTTCAGATGGGGAAGTGGAGGTGGCCGAGATGGATTTGCCCAGGGTCCCTCAGCTGGAACTGAAAGCTCCCAAACTTAGAGGAAGCACTGAGGGGCTGAGCCCGGAAACTGGGAAGAAAGAAACCAAGATCAAGAGCCCTTCGCTCCCCGTTGGCTTTGGCAAGGCAGATACAGAAATGGGGCTTGGTGTGGAGGAGGGCAAATTCAAGTTGAAGCTCCCTTCTTTGAGCCTGGCCAAAACAGGATCCGAGTCCAGCACAGACACCCAACCCCTTTGCCCCACTGCCCAGGGGCCAGACTTCTCTTTCAAAATGCCAGGTGTGGGGTTCTCGGTGGAGGGCCAGGATGGGAAGAGAGAGGTCAAAGCGGACGCAGGGAAATTAGGGAGTTCAGGAGAGCTGGAACTGGATGTGGGAGGGTTCGATGCCAAGATGAAGATGCCCAAAGTCAAGATGCCAACTTTCAACATGTCGGGACCCAAAGGGGACGTAGAGTTTGCGGATTCCTTTCAGAGTCAACAGGGCTACGGTGGGGGAGACCTAGAGGGGAAGAAAGGTGCCTTCAAAGTGCCCGGGTTGGAGATTTCGGCCCCAAGCCTCAAAGCTCATGCTGAATATGAAGTGGAGGGAGCTGAGCTCCAAGACAGCAGATCCCAGGATCTCAAGGCAGCAGGGAAACGGGTCCGTGCTGGCAGCGATGGCCGGAGGAGCCCCGTGGGCAAAGGGGAGGCTGTGGATGCCAGTGCAGGGAAGAAGTACAAGGTGAAGATCCCAAAGTTTGGGCTGTCCCTGCCCAAAGCAGGAGTGGAAGCTGGGGAGGTCATCCCGGGGCAGGAGGTAGACCCCAAGGCCAAAAGACACATGTTTGCACTGGGGAGGCCCAAGGGAAAGGAGGTGGAAGGTTCCTCTGGTCTCCTAGAGGAGGAAGCAGAAAGCAAGGGGATGATGGCCAAACTGAAGATGAAGCCCACCTTCGGACTTTCCATCTCCAAGCCAAAACTCAGAGCGGACTTCAACGGGGAGTCAGAGGAGGTTTTTTCTAAGCTGAAGGTGCCCAGGGTGACCTTCTCCAAGGGACAGGAGGCCTCCCAGCTCAACGGAGGGAGGTCTGAAGGAGGGCTCCAGAACGGATCCCAAGAGGGCCAGGGCAAGATGGTGGGGAAAATCCGGCTGCCCCAGCTGGAATTGTCCTCGCCCTCCAAGACCATGCCTGAAAATGACCAGGAGCTCAACCTCAAGCTGGTGAAGACAGAGGAGGCCAAGGAAGAAGTCCACGGCAGCACCTCTGGTGGCATCATGATGGCCATGAAGACCAGCAGATTCAAGTCCCCCAAGATCACCTTCTCTGGCTTCAAGAAACGCAATGGAGAGATGGCCCCGAGAGCCGTGGTCTCTTCCGCTGCCCGGACAGAGATGGCTCTGCTGGAAACCGGCGACCCAGCGGCTGAGGGAGAAAAGTCCTCCGGGTTCAAATTCCCCAAGGTGGTACTGAGCCCCAAATCCCACGGGGTGCTGGAGATCAGTTCCCGGCACCCGGAGGACAAGGGGGAGTTCAGAATCCAGCTGCCGGCCGTGGGTTTTTCTGAGGAGTGGGACCCAGAGGCTGGGCCAGGACCAGGGCAGGCGGGAGCCAAACCAGATGCCGGCTCAGCGGCCATAGTGTGAAAGGGGAGGAGGACACACTCAGCCCTCTTGTGAGTCGGGCATAACCTCTCTCCCCCCCCCCCCCCATCACTCCACTTGTCCTTCTTCCAGTATAACATCTAGCACTAACTCAAAAGGAGGGGAGACATTAGCTGGGGAGTGGGGGTCAGCATTAGTGTTTGCACCTGACAAATCCCACCACCCCGCAATTCTCTATAACTAACCCTTCTGTGGAAGCACCACAGTTCTACAGCCAGATATAATTTTCCAGGTGGGGGAAAAAAATCAAAGTGAAAACCCATTCATGTGGATTCACAGAGACTTGGGCTTCTGGGAATTGAAGTCCAAGAGCACCTGGAGTGCCAAGGTTGGCCACCACAGACCCAGGAGGTGCAAATCCCAATATTTTTTTTTGAATCAGAAGATTTGGCATGCTTGCCTTTTAGTTAAGAAGAGCCCGTAGGGAATTATCTCCTTTTGTGTCTCCATTTTACACAGGCGCGCTCGTGGGTCGGGCCCTCAGCTATAAATTTAGGACCAGTTCTGGGGTGGGTGGGAGAGCCCATTTCCACGTATTTTGTGGGAGAGGTGTGTGGGGTGCAGTGGTCACGTCGTGAAAGCACTAACACTTAGATGAGAAGCCAGCGTGGCAGATGGGGTGCGGAGTTCCCCTTCTGATAGGTCTGCACAGACCCTCAAGTGATGGGAAAGGGCAGAAATATTTGGCCTGTTGCTCTGAGATGTACAGAAATATTTTGCTCTAATGTTTTTTAACCTCATGTGCCTTGCAAGTAATGAGCTACACTGTCCTCACCCCCTTGCAAGCTAAAAAAAAAAAATATCCCAGTAACTGCCACTTTTTCATGCTTTTCCATTTCGTTAATGCCTTTTTAAGAATAAAGATTTTACATTTTATCTCTGATACACTGAATTATTGCTGCTTCCCTTCTTTTTTTTTCTATTCTGGGTTTGAATAAAAATTAATATGTTGACTAACTTTCCTGCCTTTGGAGTGATCTTTGCCAACCGAACCAAGAAGCAATGCATTCGTTATACACGCTACTTAGTTGTAATCCCTACACATAGGCATTTGGTGCTTTAATGCAGTGCTCCGTAAGAAACCGGAAAGCGATCCGTGGAACTGGATCCGTGGTACTATGGGTGTCATGCTGCGATGCAGAAGGCAAATGGAAGGCCACTGCATCATATTGCTCCCAGAACAATCTTCATGGCTGATTGCCATGAATAGAGCTAATATTCGGCATCAGATATGGAGCTTAAAGAAGAAAAAGTAAGGGACATCTTTAGATTATTTTTTTACAGGAGCTGTTCATGGTTTATACCGGGGGTTCCCAACCTTTTCAAGCAAGGGGCTGGGTCATAACAACAGCCTTGCTGGAACAGGCCATAGGAGCCCATTCAGTCCAGCATTCTGTCTCACACAGTGGAATTCCCAAGCAGATGCCTTCACCTGCTTAGGATTCCCTGCAAATGGCATTGAGAGATATCCTGCCTATCTCTCCTACCCGGAGGTTGTCCTTAGGTATCCATTATAATTATAGCCATGGATACCCTTGTCCTCCATGCACTTGTCGAATCCTTTCTTAAAGCTGTCAAGACTGACAGCTGTCACTATGTCTTCTGGCAGGGAGTTCCATAGACCAGTGATCCTCTGGGTGAAAAAGTACTTTCTCTTATTTGTTTGAGAACAAGTACCCAAAAGTTTCATGGAGTGTCCCCTGGCTCTCTCAGTCAGCTTCAAGGGCCCAATGGCCATTTTGCCCTGCTTGAATGATGGGGGGAGGACATTTTGCCCCAACAGCTTCAAAGGGGGTGGCCATTTTGTTTCTTGAATGCCCTTGGAGGGATAGGGGGCCACATAAAATGGTACCATGGGCCGGATCTGGCCCACAAGCCTTAGTTAGGAACCCCTGGTTTATACCTTCAACCCAAAGAGTGTTTCCATCGCCATTATCAACAAGAAAAGTCAAATGCCGTTCAATGAGAAATTCGATGAGTTGATTTCTCAGTACTAAACTAAACAAACGCAACAGATTACTTTCCCAAAACTGTGGACACTGTACGAATGAATTACTATTATTAGTCTTTATTATGGTCCAAGACCAGCAGGAATTACTATTTTAAAAAACCCAACTTTGCTAGCTCTCGGTTGGCCGACATTAAAACCTCCAGTGCGCCCGGCAAAGGGATAAAATCTACCTTTGCTATTATGGGGTTTCTTTCTTCCCTCTGTTCCATCCTTCCCACATGGGAAAAGAGAAAGACACTTGAGCATCTTTGGGGCAAAGCAGAGGGCAAGGAAACAGAAGGGAGGGGAAGCCAAGTGACTTGGTTGGAGACCAGCAGGGAAACAAGACGTTGAGAGTCTGCTGTACCAAAGGTCTTTCCACCCTGAATTCTGTATTCATTTGAAACATGTTCTGAAAATTAGGAGGGTGTAAAAGAAGAACGGCCACCTGGTTCAGGCCCACCTTCGTTTGAGAACTGGAAATCGTGCCCCATGATGGGAACTCACTCCGTCACACAACACTTGGGTCTCGACCCTCCAGCCATCAAGCTCAGTGCCTTAACCACTAAGCCACTGTAGTCTCCTCCTCCATGAGGTGGTGGCCAACCTGTGGGTCTCCAGTCCTCTCTGACAAAGCAGACAGCAATCCTGTGGTGGAGACGGGGTCTTTTTACAGGTTCTCTGGCCCTCCCTTTCCCCTCTTCTCATGGGGGAACCTTCAGGTCGAAGCAGCTCACTCGGGCTCCATAACAGAACGTTCTTGACGTGGCAACTCCGGAACCGAGCATGACTGTTGCATCACGCTCTGTTCCGGAGAAGGGCTGGGGTTCTCTTGGTGTGGAAAGGCGGCTGAACCTCCCGTTGCATGAAGCCGCTTTGCACCTGTGTTTCTGATCGTGGTCGAGCACAGAACGATGGTCACAATTGAGTCAGACTCAGACTTCTACGACATTTTTGAGATCCTCGGAAAGGGCACCTTTGGGGAAGTGGTGAAAAGCTGGAAACGGAGCACCGGGGAAATGGTGGCCATCAAAATCCTGAAGAACGACTCCTACCGGAGCAGAATCATCAAGAACGAGCTGAAGCTGTTGCAGACCATGTCGAATGTGGACTCGGAGGAGTCCCACGTCGTCCAGTTCCACGAGTTCTTCCAGGACGAACTCAAGTTCTACTTGGTCTTTGAGCTGCTGGAGCAAAACCTCTTTGACTTCCAGAAGGAGCATAGTTTTTCCCCTCTGCCCATCTGCCACATCCGGACAGTGACCATGCAGGTGCTGAGAGCCCTAGCCAAGCTGAAAGAGCTGTCTATCATCCATGCAGACCTGAAGCCGGAGAACATCATGCTGGTGGACCACGTGAGGTATCCTTTCCGGGTCAAGGTGATCGACTTCGGCTCGGCCAGCATCTTCAACGAGGTGCGCTACGTCAAAGAGCCATACATCCAGTCCCGGTTCTACCGGGCACCCGAGATACTGCTAGGGCTGCCCTTCTGTGAGAAAGTGGATGTATGGTCTTTGGGGTGCGTCATGGCCGAACTCCACCTGGGCTGGCCCTTGTACCCTGGGAACAACGAGTACGACCAGATCCGATACATCTGCGAGACTCAAGGCATGCCCAGACCCACTCTGCTCAACGCTGCGAGGAAAGCCCACCTCTTTTTCAAAAGGAACCAGCACCCGGAGGTGGTGAACTCCTGGCAGCTCAAAACGCCCGCCGAGTACCTGGCAGACACCAAGGTGAAGTCTGTGGAGAGGAGGAGGTATGTGCTGAAGTCCCTGGACCAGATGGAGACTGTGAACGTCCACAAAATGATCTACCCAGACCGGGAGGCTCTGGCAGAGTATTTTGACCTCCGGAGTATGGTGGAGCTGATCAAGAGGATGTTGACCTGGGATTCCCATGAACGCATCACCCCCAGCGCGGCCCTCAAACACCCCTACATTTCAACTCAGCCGCTCAAGCAGAACTACGGCCCCACCCAGTACTACCAATTCTGCATGAGGAGCCTCCATGATTCGGCCCCCAGCCACGCCACGTCCGCGGCAGAGGAAGCGCAGGCTTACAGCCCCATGGAGGAGGACGGCTTCTATTCGGCTCAGGAGGCCACCTTTGGGGAAGAGAAGGCGCACGGCACCCAACAACCCACCAGCCAGGTGGAGGATCTCAACATCACCGAGGCTGGCCGTGAGCTGCCCCTCAGATCGTGGGGGGAAGGACCCAGCGGGGGAGGCTTTTACGAGTCTCTCTCTGGACCCATGGCAGTCCCGTCCAGCAGGTGCAAGGCCACCCAACACCACCTCCGGTTGCACCATGAACAAACCCAACAAGAGCCCATCTCAGCCTACTATAGGAACCGGCAAGGCAGTCCCAGGCACCGGAAGTCCCCCCACCAGGTCAAACTGGACCCGATCTTTGAAAACCTCATCCTACTAGGGGGCCAGTACTCTCCAGAAGATGTGTCACTCTGGGAGAAGGAGGACAAGTCCGTCAGCACCGCTTCCTTACCAGAATCCAGTGCAAGAGAAGACTCCGACGGCCTACAAGACCTGGCTCTTTCACCTACTGCTCAGGTAAACTCTGGGATGGCTGGTTGCCTTCTTCCCAGGCATCTCATTGACTTCTAGGACAGGATCCCAAAGCTACCTTCCAATATTGAAGGGCTAGGCCAGTAAGTTCGCCAGGAGGGCTTGAGAAAATCCCAACTGGGTCAACTGGAGCTGTCAGTAGGGGCTACCCATCTCTGAATGGGTGTTTGTTTGTGTTGCACACTGTGATTTTGGTGCGCTGTTGGTAAGTAGGTTGAGGGTTGGGTGGATAAAAATTAAAGCCCTTGTTAGCCCTGGACTGTGGTGGCTCAGTGGTTAAGACGCTGAACTTCATGACTGGGAGGCTGACCCGTCGGCAGTTCGAGACCCGAGTGCTGCATGGCAGAGTGAGTTCCTGTCATCTGTCCCAGCTCTTGCCATCCTAGCAGTTTGAAAGCAAGAAATTGCAAGATGTTAAATAAGTACCACTTCGGTGCAAATGTAAACAGCATTCCAGTGTCTAGTCATGCCTGCCGCATGGCCATGGAAATGTCTGCTGATGCAGAGAACTCTGGTTCTTTGGCTATAAACAGATGTGCACCACCCTCTAGACACGACTGGTTTTTGAGGAAGGGAGACCTTTACTTTTGCTTTGTGTGGATTTCTTTATTCAGAATATTCATACCCTTCCTTTCTCTTCAAGTGTACCCAAGGTGGATTACAATTGTGAAACAGACGATATAGAAATGGGAAGGGGATGAAACTAAGCAAAAGAAAATAGCAAATTATTTCTTAGGCAACCTGTTTGCTCACCATCTTATGGTGACTTGCTGTGGAAGGAAAGTTTTCCCATTAATGTGCAGGCCTTCCACCCTTCTCTAGACAAACAGCATGAAGCCACAGTTCAGATTTATGCGCAGGAGAGGAATGGGGGAAGTAGACCCTGGAAAGGTTGCAAACCATTAGAATGAGCAAGGCTGCAATATCTGCAGTGGCTCAAGTGGTTAAGAGGCTGACTGGGAGGCAGGAAGGTCAGCAGTTCAAAACCCGAGTACTGCGTGATGGAATGGGCGCCCGTCTCTGTCCCAGCTCCTGCCAACCTAGCAGTTTGAAAGCAAGAAATTGCAAGTAAATAAATAGGGACCACTTTGGTGGGAAAGATAAACAGCATTCCGTGCACCTCTGGTGTCTGCAAATGCAGACAGCTCTGGCTTTTCAGCTATAAACAGAGATGAGCACTGAACCCTAGAGTCGGATACGACCTTAACCTTTACAATATCTGCAATGCTTAGGAAGATGCCCAGAGGGAAATGGTCCAGCTGGTCTTTGTTAAATGCTGAGATGCCCAGCTACCCAATGCTGATATTTTACTTGTGCCAACCAGCAGATGACAGGGACAAGCCAGGCTGGTAGGAAAGTGGCACTTTCAGAATCCTTGATGCCAGCTATACATTTGCCATAGCATGCTGGCATGTTCTGTCCCACAAGAAAAGGGCTGGCAACCTGTTCTGTGGGTCCACTACCTTCCTTCTCTAGTCTAGTTCACTATTGCTGCAGGAAATCCACAACTCAAGAGTCCCTGGGGGCTGGAGGGGTGTGCGTGTCCCTATTCCTATTTAAAATGCCAAGGGAATTGAATGTACAGGGACCAGCGTTACAACCTACTCTCAGAAATTGTTTGATGCGGGAACTGAACAGGCAGTAGTCTGTTTTACAACTGTCGTGAGAAAATGTTCAGCGAGAAAGAGTCTCTTGACTTTCCATTACGGCGGAGGTGCCAAAACCTTTTGGGCCGTGGGCCAGTCACGTGGTTCAGTGGGCTGGTCACATGGTTCCTCCCACCGGAAGCGGAAATAAAACGCACCTTGCAATCTGTTTTGCAACAGGATGAAATAGATTTTAGGCTGCCATTTTCTCTGCTTAAACCAGGGATGGCCAAACTATGGCCTGTGGGCCAGATCTGGCCCATGTCAATCCACCTGGCCCACACCACCCTCGTCGCTCCTGGAAGTGAAAAAAGCATTTTACTTTTGCTTCTGGGAGCGACGAGGGTGGTGTGGGCTGGATGAATTGGCATTGGGGGCCGGATCTGGCCCATAAGCCATTGTTTGGGCATCCCTGCATTACGGGAAAGAAAGCACACAACTGTCCTTTATTAGAGGTGCCGATGAAATGACAGTGAAGGAAATGCCCCCCTTTCCTTCATGCCAGTGGCGATCACATGTGGAGGGAAAGAAAGCGTTCTGGCATTTTGGAAAGTTTCCCGAAAGGGCCAACTCTGCATTATGACAAGCAAAGCATAAACATTTTTTGGGGGAGAAATGGCCTAATTAAGCCAGACAGTGATCTATTGTTGTGCCAAGTTCCCTCAGTGCATCTGCCCGGGTATAATTCTGGGCATCTCGTCAGAATATTGTCAGGGTGAGAATAATTCCTCTTTGTGGAGGAAGATGAAGAATTACCAGAGAGAGGTTCTCGGAAGACAGACGGAGAGGGAAGCCTGAAATCCTGCTGAAGGCAGGCCAAGTGATGTGAGCGCGAGAACTTGACCATGGTTCTGTTTCAGGCATCAGACAGAAGCAGAAACCCACAGGGAACTTGGCCGGCCCCTCCTTGAATCCGAGTCAGGGCCAGCTAAGTCATTTCACTGCCAGTTGTAGTCTCCCCCCTTAAACTGTCTTTCAACCTATGACCATGATGGCGAACCTCGACACTCCAGGTGTTCTTGGACTTAAATTCCCAGAAGCCCAAGTCTCTGTGAATCCACACGAATGCTGCGGTAAACCCGTTCATGTGGATCACAGACATGGGCTTCTGGGAATTGAAGTCCAAGAACACCTGGAGCGCCAAGGTTCACCATCACTGACCTATGGCAATGTGGAGACACCCCCAGATCCTACCTGAGGGTGGTAAGCTAGCTTTGTAGAGGGTGGACGCATCCTCCAGACCAGTGATGGGGAACCTTGGCACTCCATGTGTTCTTGAACTTCAATTCCCAGAAGCCCAAGTCCCTGTGAATCCACACAAATGGGTTTACTGGCACTCCAGGTGTTCTTAGACTCCAATTCCCAGAAGCCAAAGTCCCTGAGAATCCACAAGAATGAGTTTGCTGCACAGTAAACCCATTCATGTGGATTCAGAGACTTGGGCTTCTGGGAATTGAAGTCCAAGAACACCTGGAGTGCCAAAGTTCCCCATCACTGCTCCAGACCCTTGCTTTGCCCCAGATCCCAAACATGTTGCTGCCTGAATGGGCCACACAACCAGATGGTGTACGGGCCATCCTGCCATAGACTTCTAGTCCTCAGTATGTCTTGCTGTTCAGGCATCTGCTGCATTTGTGAAGGGCCTGGAGAAATTTAACAAAACCCAGTTCTGTCACATTAATGCTTGAGTTTCCCTTCTTCACGCCGCCACCGTCCTCAGCCCTGAAGCCATGCCATGCTTTCCAATATTGATTTGTCGTCGCTTATAGCGCAAATCAACTGAATCAAAAAATGTTCTATCCTTTGCCTTGTTTCCATCTCTGGCCGAACAACTTTACCATCATTTTAAGGGTCTGCCTAGGGGTCTTTTGTGGCCTCTTGATATGCAGTCTGTTAGACGATGGGTCTATCTGTTGTCCTTTAGGTGGGCGATGTGGCCTGCCCATCTTCTTTTTGCCGCATATAATTCATCGACCACATCACGCAATCCAGTTCTTTGGCATAACTCCTTATTACCGACCTGCTCCCTGATTGTTACTCTGCACATCCGTCTTTCCATTGCTCTTTGGGTTACCGCTGTTTCTCTTCCTCTGATTTTGTTATTGCCCACGTTTCGAATGCATGTATTCAATACGGCAGTGTTACCAGCAATGTTGGACGCATCCGAAATGTGGGCCATGCTTTATGGTAGGCAATACTGTACCACTCCAGTGGGTACCAGCCACATGCAGTGTGTGTGTGTGTGTGTGTGTGTGTGTGTGTGTGTGTGTGTGTGTGTGTGTGTGTGTGTGTGTGTGTGTGTGTGTGTGTGTGTGTGTGTGTGTGTGTGTGGAGAATGGGACACGTGTGCAGGTGGGCCTCTGGGTGAAGCTGTCTTTCTCTTTAACAGCAGGCACAAGCGGAGGTGTATGAGCCAGCGGCCCCATTGCCAGGAGGCCCAGCCTGGCTGCCCGAAGACAACTGGCTGGCAGAGCGGAGCATGGAGAGGGTCCAGGTGAAAGCCATGCTGCACCCTCCCCGGAACCGGCACTCTCTGCAGCCGTACCTGCAGCACATTGCCAGCCATCACTAACCTGTGGGTCCTGGAAGAGGGGGGGGGGCAGGCCTAGTGGAGAGATTGCCCCCCCCAACACACTCAACCAGATAACCTTCGTAGTTATTAAATGTATAGACTGTTCCTCGCTGCCCAAAACCGATTCCTTAATAAAAGCCAACTTGATATTCTGACGGAGCAGTAAAACAACAAAAACAAAAAAGCCAAGCTGCCAGGCTGGAGGTGGCAAGAGAGAGGGGGGCAGAGGAGGTGAGGGAAGGGGGCATCGTTCGAACCACAACCAAACCACAAACCAGCAAGCCTGCCTGCCTGCCAGTCCTGGAGCCAAGATCCTTTCCCAGCCATTCACTATCAGATCTCCTCTCTCTATTGCATCCATAATAAACTCTTTATCGCTTGCAGAAACGGCTTGGTGGCATGTTTGTTCAAGGACTACCATGGCCCATGTGCCACCCGCCCGAGCCATCGTCCCTGAGTCATCTTCCGAGCTGCTACACAGGAGCGGCAAGGGCCGGATGAATTGGTGCCAGGGGCTGGATCCGGCCCACGGGCCGTAGTATGCGCACCCCGGGCAAGGGCTGGGCGGGAGCTATCGCCCAATGCCACGAACTCTCCGCCTCTGATCCCATCCCATGTCCACTTCTGTCCACCCAGAACCCTTGACCTCTGGCCGCACTGCCCGGGAGGGCTTCTGGGAATTGGAGTCCCAAAGCATCTGGCAAGGCAAAACTCGGGGAGGGGGCGGCGGGAGGACCGCTGGGTTCGGGACACACACACACACACACACACACACACACACACACACACACACACACGTTGCTGCCCTTTGGGGGGTCCCGGGAAGAGAGTCAAGACTCAAGAGACCCTTTCGTCCGCCCAGCCTTGAAAAGCAGGAGGGGGGGTGGCTCTTCGTCCCGTCCCCCCACCCCGGACGGCTTTGCCCCCCCCCCCTTCGGAAAGAACCATTTGCACCGCTCCGGGGATGGGGGGACAGTGTCATTGCTTTGCAAAAGCAGCCGAACAACCCCCCGCCGCCGCCTTTCCGTCCTGTATCACCCGATTAAACCGACGGCGCGGCCGGAGAGCGTAAAGCCCCGCGCTGGGCTTCCTCGCCCTCCTTTGCTCGCCTTCCTTCCTCTGCCTCTCTTGCCTCCCCCTCCCCCCTCCTTTGGAAATGGGACCGGCTTGGCCCCCCCGACGGAGGCGGGGCCAAGGGCGGGGCTTAGGCTCTTGGCTGGCTCCTTTCTTTCGGTGGTTCTCGCCAACCGGTCCCCGGGCGCTGGAAAGCAGGCAAAGCGGCGGGGTCGGACTCGGACGTGGTGGCCCGGGAAGAAGGGGAGGGTCCCTGTGCGATCGGGAGACAAAGAGACCCCCTTTTCCATCCTCTTCCTCCCCAGGGATTTTCAGCCCTCCTTTTTTCCCCGGGGACTCCCTAGTACCCCCATCAGGCTGGGCGAGAATAGGTGCCGGGGCTTAGGAAGCGCAACCCTGGGAGAGATCCCGGACGGCCGTCGAAAGAGGCGAGGCGCTGCGCTGCGGCGGCGAGGCGCTCTGTACATGTTCAGAAGCCTCCCCCCGGCCTGACTCCTTTGTCTTCCCCGGGTCTCTCCCTCCCTTCGCCAAGAATAGATCCACCTCGGGGCAGAGACCGCTGTCGCTGCCTGGCCGAAGGAAGACGCCGGGGAAGCGACCACCGACCGGGCTGGGCCGCCTTTTGTCCATTTCTCGGTGGGAGACCCACCCACGACCCACCCACCCACACTCCTCCTGTCGGAGGTAAGTTGCGGGCGGAGAAGGGGACCGAACCCAGGACCCGCGGTGGCCCTGCTGTTTGAGAAATCGGGCGTCGGCCGCTTGATCCCCACCCCCAGCCACCCCCGAACCTTTCTTTGTAAGGGGTCCTTAGACCTGTGCAAGAAGGCAGTTTGGGTGGCACAGGGCCGTAGCCAGGTTTCTAGATGGTGTGTGTGTGTGTGTGGGGGGGGGGGTGTTCAGGAGGGGCAAACAAATTTCAGGAGGGGCAACAATATCTCACTCACATATATAACATTGGCATCATGGGGTGGGGGGCTGCTGTTAGCTCTGGAGGGTTTTAACCAGGGGGGGGGGCCCTGGCTACAACCCTGGTGGCACTGCCCTCTGTCCCCGCAGCCCCTGTGACCATCAGCCGCATTGCTACGAGCACGTTTGGCTTGTTTATTTATTACCTATTACATTTCTATCCCGCCCATCTGGGATATTTTCCCATTCTGGGCGGCATACCACATATTTAAAAAAAGAGATCTATACAATAAAAATTAAACAAGTACCCTGGAACAGCCTTAGGTGACAAGGAAAGGCTGGGGAAGGGGGTGGTCTTTGGGCTCCGGTGGGCACCCTGATGCCAGGCTGATGCCAGTTCCCAATCTCTTCCTCCGCCCCTCCTCTATCACTTTTACGCTGCTGAACAAGCCACAGGTCTGAAAGACTCTGGATGGTACACAGAGTAATTCAGCATTTGGACCCCAACAGATGCTGGGGGCTCATTTTCCAATTGGAAGGATGGAAGGAGGAGTCAACCTTGATCCCAGGTCAGGATCAAACTCACAGTGTTTTGGCTGCAGTACAGCAGTTCAGCCTCTGCGCCACCCTTGTTTTACTACTCCATGCACACACATGGCAGTTGTTGATCCCTTTGGAAATTGCCCTCTGGCTCAGAGCCACCGTCCCAGTGGGCAGAGGAGAAGCAACTCCCCTGGGCACTTTCACGGCAGCCCTTGAGTGCCTTCGGTGTGGAGAAGAGCTTGTCCCAGCTCCTGCCAAACTTGCAGTTTGAAAGCAAGACGTTGCAAGTAGATAAACAGGTACTGCTTTTAGGGGAAGGGTAACATCGCTCCGTGCTCTCCAGTGTCTAGTCATGCCTGCCACATATCCATGGAAACATCTGCAGACACAGACAATGTTGGTTCTTCGGCTGAAAACAGAGACAAGCCTGGCTTTCGAGCAAGATGGACCCTGACCTTGACCTAGCTTAGATGTTGACCATTCTTTAACCCAGGGGTGTCCAAGCTTGATCAGGCTGTGGGCCGGTCACTTGGTTCAGCGGGCCGCTCCTGTGGTTCTAGCCACCAGAAGCGGAAGTAAAACATACCTTGCCATCTGTTTTGCAACAGGATGAGATAGATTTTAGGCTGCCATTTTCTCTGCTTAAACCAGGGGTGCCCAAACTATGGCCCATGGGCCAGATATGGCCCCTGATACCAATTAATCCAGCCCATGCTGCCCTCATTGCTCCCAGAAGCAGAAGTAAAACACGCCATATGGGTGCATTTTACTTCCACTTCCGGGAGCATTGAGGATTGTGTGGGCAGGATGAATTCGCATTGAGGGCTGGATCCGGCCCATGGGCCATAGTTTGGACATCCCTGCTTTAGCCAGGCACTTGTTAGAATGGCAGCACCAGCAGTGGTGGTGGGGAAACAATGGCCCTCTCCCCAAGCAGAACATTCCTGTAGGGACCCCCCCAGTGGAGACAACAAAATGAAAAGGTGTTCCTAGAAGCCCACAGGTCTGGGGCGCATTTTTAAATAGGTCCCAAATCCTTGCCCTGTATGATTTTCCCTCCCCTCCAAAACAGAAAGTAGATCCACATTTGGAATCAGAAACCAGCCATTACTAGTTTCAATGTTTGGTGCATTGCGGGAGGGGTTCTGGGAGGGGCAGTTTGTGCAGTTCCTTAAATACAGAAATCTGGCTCCTGGGCATGCCAGAGTGGGCAGACTTTACGTTAAGGAGATCGGGCAACCACAAAGGGCGGAGAAGCCCCGTCACTGCTGGAAAGCCTGAGACAGGGAAGAATACGCCGAAAAAGCGGCTTTCTGTGCCCGACACGAGGCTGGCATAGCGTTGGCCAGTCTGAACTTGCAGGGACCGAAGAAAGATGCTCGTCGGAACTTTCCCAGTCTGGGATACATTCAGTAAACCCATTCGTGTGGATTCACAGTGTTCCCCTAACCTTTGGGTTTTTTTGGGACTTCAATTCCCAGAAGCCTCAGTCAATTCCCCAAAGCATTGCTCAGCCAATGTCCTGTCTTAGGCAATCTGGGAATTAAAGCCCCCACTCCCACCCCGTGGGGTCTGGAACCCATGTTGAGACCCACTGGGTTAGACACACAAAGTGGAGCATGGCTGAGAGGCAAAGAAGCCTTGAAGGAAACAAAAAGCCGGATTCCAAAACGCAGCCGAGGTTGTGAAACTTTGAAGGATGTGTGTGTGTGTGTGTGAATATTTGCCCCCATATCTCACCCCTCTCTCCCCACACCCTTCCGGTTGCCAGTGCAAACAAGGCGGAGAATTTGGCTCCCCGACCAGCTGTAACCGAGAGTCAAGCAAGTGTTCTGTTTCCACCTCAAAATCGCTAGACGCATGTCAGGAAGAATGACTCACAGCCTTAATTCGATACCCGTGACCTGGGAAAGGAGCGCATTTCTTTGCACAGCTTGCTCAGCATTTTCTGGCGGAGTCTATCGTTCCCTCTTTCCCAGGGAACTTTCCTCCGAGGGCGGCCCAGGCTCTCCTGGTCTGAAGAAAGGCTTCCTACACAAAATCACCCCCCTTCATGGCCTTGGGACACCCACTTGGGGAGACGTTTGCTTCCTGCCCCTTTGCCTCTGCAAGGGACTGCAGTGGCTCAAGTGGTTAAGACGCTGAACTCGCTGACTGGAAGGCTGGAGTCCAATTCCTGGGCACTGCGGGACGGAGTGAGCGCCTGTCTCTGCCCCAGCTCTTGCCAACCTAGCAGTTTGAAAGCAAGAAATTGCAAGTAGATCAATAGGGAACACTTTGGTGGGGAGGTAAACAGCGCTCCGTGCGCTCTGGTGTCTAGGCGTGCTTGCCACATGTCCATGGCAACATGTAAACAGCACTTCGTGCACTCTGGTCTCTAGACTTTTATGTGCCTTTGGCTAAGTGTTAAGTCCATCAGCAGGGCAGGGAGATGGCTAGCTTCAAAGTCCTGGTGTGACCACTCTCCTCTTCCTATGCTCTGCAGGCCGCCCGCTCGCGCCCATTGGGTCTCAACCACCAAAGGAAATGAAGCCCCATGTCACTTACCAGCAGGTAAATTCCTCTTTGCACGGATCAAGTCTACTTGTGGGTCTGCTTTGCAGGTGGGCTTATGGAGCAAGAATTCCACCCAGGGAGGGGGAGAGGCTGCTGGTCATGTAAAATTGCCCAAGGCAGACAATGAGACATGTTCCCTCCATACCTGTCAAGTATCCCTGGTTGGCCGGGATTTCCCATATTTCCATGCTCGTTCAGCCCCTTTCCCGCCTTTGCAAGTCCCACTAGAGCCGTGGTTCCCAACTTGGGGCATATGCCCCACAGGGGGGCAATTTGGTGCCCCCCTCGTGTTTAGACCAAGTTACTGGCTGCAGTGGCTCAAGTGGTTAAGATGCTGAATTCAAAGACTGGAAGGTCAGCAGTTCAATTCCCGAGTACTACATGGCAGAGTGAGCGCCCGTCGTCTGTCCCGGCTCCTGCCAACCTAGCCGTTCAAAAGCAAGAAAAGGCAAGTAGAGTAATAATAATAATAATAATAATAATAAATTTTACTTTATATCCCTCCCTACTCGGTACAGGCCGACTCAGGGCAGCTAACAGCATTTCAAATAAAGATACAATATAATTATACAGAAATACAATGGAGTAAAGCAATAAATACAGAATATAACAAGGTAACATAAAAGTAAGATACAAAATATACAAATTAAAAATGTATAAATTTTAAAGCATCAAATCCATCATACACAGCACCAGGAGGGGGGAAAAATAGAGACCACTCCGGCGGGAAGGTAAACAGCGTTCTGTGCTCCAGAGACTAGTCATGCCTGCCACATGTCCATGGAAACGTCTGCAGATGCAGACAGCGCTGGCTCTTTGGCTATAAACAGATGAGCACTGAACCCTAGAGTCAAATACGACTGGCTTTCGAGCAAGGGTGACCTTGACTGGCCTTTTAGGCTTCCTCTACGTAAATAGAAGTCCACTTTTTAAATAATAAGAATTATATCTCGCAGGGGTGGGGCATCAGGATTTTAGAGATGCTTAGGTTGGGCATGGTCAAAAAACATTTGGGAACCACTGAAAGGGGAATGCTGCTATTATTGTGCACACCTTTTTGATGTCAGGAAAGTTGCCCGGGGACCTTTTGACCTAGGGAAGCACTCTGTTGTCTTGGCCAGGTGGTAGTGTTTGATTTCCCAACTTCACCTCCGCCTCCCTGCTTTGCTGGGAAATCCTCCCCGCCCTCTTTTGATAGCATTTCCCGGTCCTTTCATGCCTCCTCCTCCTCCTCCTCCTCCTCTGCTTCTTCCTTTTAGCTGAAGACGCTGCAGAGTCCTGAGGAACCTCCACCCACTGGACAGGCCAGCCCTGCAAGGCAGAAGGTTGGTTCCCTTCTTCTCTCCATTTCTGCTCTTTCTCAGTTAGTCACTGCGGTGGTCCTTGTGGTGCCGACAGGCTCTGCTGCTTCAGCCGGTGCCCTTCGAATGTCCTGGAAGAGCAGCAAATCGTGAGCTATTTTCCTTTTTGGTATTATTGTATTTTTCCTGCCTGGGATGGAGAGAGAGGAATGGGTGTGGAATTTTCTACCTGAGTTGATTTGGCTGGTTTGGGCTACTACACATCTGGACTTGAGAGGGAGCAGCATGGCATGTTAAATGGCAATATATCCGGGGGGTACTCTCTCTTTGCCTATGTCTGTGATGGCGAACCTTGGCACTCCAGATGTTCTTGGACTTCAATTCCTGGAAGCCCCTGTGAATCCACATGAAATGGTTTACTGCGATTCATCCGGCCCACGCTGCCCTCGTCGCTCCCGGAAGCGCACCCATATGGTTAAGACTCTTCTGGGTTAACCCTTCCTCCATATGGGCATGTTTTACTTCCACTTCCGGGAGCGACGAGGGCGGCGTGGGGCGGATGAATTGCAGTAAACCCATTCGTGTGGATTCACAGGGTGCTTGGGCTTTTGAGAATTTAAATCCAAGAACATCTGGAGTGCCAAGGTCCGCCTATGTCCTTCTTAAAAGTGCACTGTAGAGAACTGAATGGGGTTGCAGGATTTATTTATTTTATTTGTTTATTATACTTATATACAATAAGTATAATAAGGATGAGGACTCTCTTATGCAGAATAAAAATGAATCCATTATTTTCCTTGACCTGGAAATTAGGATTCAGCCTAATTTAAGATCAGCTTTTAAAAAATTATCAAAATCTGTTTCTCACCCCTATTTTCCTACACATGACCTCCTATAACCCCAAGGTTACATCGGAAATATTTTTTGAAGATTAATGAAAGAGTTCTCCATTTTAGAAACGCTTCTTCTACTTTTTTCCTGCCCTGAAAACCTTTGCACCTGGTGTGTGTGTGTGTGTGTGTATCATATGTGTGTGTGTTGTGTTTCTTGTTTGTTTGTTTTAATGCTCTGCTGCCCCTCTTCCTCTTCATCTGGGACAGTGATGGCAAACCTTGGCACTCCAGGTGTTCTTGGGCTTCAATTCCCAGAAGCCCAAGTCTCTCTGAATCCACATGAATAGGTTTGCTGATGATGAACTTTGGCACTCCAGGTGTTCTTCGACTTCAATTCCCAGAAGCCCAAGTCTCTCTGAATCCACATGGATAGGTTTACTGATGGTGAACTTTGGCACTCCAGGTGTTCTTGGACTTCAGTTTCCAGAAGCCCAAGTCTCTCTGAATTCTGTGTGTACACACAGTAAACCCATTTGTGTGGATTCACAGAGACTTGGGCTTCTGGGAATTGAAGTCCAAGAGCACCTGGAGTGCCAAGGTTCACCATCATGGGTCTTGGGCACCCTATTTGCTGCCTCCTTTGCATCCAAAGAAATGCTGAGGATTGTAGTTCCATCTGCCTGGTCCGAAGGAAAGCCCTCGTGAAAATATCTGCTTGGTTTTCTGCCCTCTGGCATGAGACCTGTTTTGCTCAAAGTCTTCTTCAAAAGTTCTTGGCAAGCGAAAACATCAGGCCAGGGCAGGATAAGCTTGTTCTGCTACATTGCTAACTTTCCTGGCAGGCCCCGGTAAGCTTTGGCCACACCTGTCCACAGGTGCGCAAGAACAAGGGGATCTAAAACAAAGGACTCATTTTTATTTTTTAATACAGCATAATGTTTCCTGTTCAAAGGAGACAAGGTGGAGGTCTCTTGTCCTTCCTTGTCTACCTGAAAGGCTGAGCTTTGTGGGACACCTTTCTCCCCTTCCTCAGCTGCTGTTTTCATTTGTCTTCTAAATAATGCAAACAAACAAAAATGTTTAAATCATAACAAGGGCACTGACTGCGCACGGGCTCCTCCCTCCCACACTACTAGTAAGGGGGTGAGCATTAGATTGGGGTTACTGTTGTGGCTCTGAACTACCTTACTGCTGTGACTCCAGGATTTGGAAGTGACAAAACTATGCCATTTTTAAAAAAGGCTGCTAGTCCATCGCTGATGCACTGAATTACTTAACGTAGACACAGTATATGCTTGAATATAAGCCAAGTTTTTTAGCCCCCAAAATGGGACACAGCTTATACTCGGGTCAATGACTATGAGCAACCCAAGATTGAGACGGGATGACAATTTAATTAATTTTACCATATTGTCATGCATTTTTTATTATTGAAACTAAGTAGCAGCTGCTGCATTTCCCACCTTCATCTTATACTTGGGTCAACCCATTTTTCTGTGTTTCCAGGACAAAATTAGGTACCTCGGCTTATATTTGGTTCGGCTTATACTTGAGTATATATGGGTAGATTTCTTTCCCCCCCCCTCAAAGTTGGCCTTTGTTTGAAGTGCTGATCAAAACCATGGCTCTTGATGTTTCTTGATGAAAACTACACACAAGGGAAAGGGGGGGAAAATAACTCAATCCAAGCAGACTCAACAACCTGATTACACTTTCCCTGCCCTTCTGCAGAAGGACAGGAAAGTGCTCTGTTTGCCAATTTCCCTGAAGTGGCTGGCATATCAAGCCACCTCAGGATAGCATGAATAGGATTGCTTGAAGTTGATATACCATTCAGATGCAAGGACCGCAAACCAAAGGGGGCATATTGCTCCTCCTTACCACCTCAAGCAACTCTATGTAAAACGCTGCACCTCTCACCCAAATGACCCAGTGTGTGCGGATGTCCTGGATTGCCGGTGTGCTGTCTTTCACCTAAGTTTCCCTCCTGTAGAATTTCCATTGTGTTTTGGTGATGGCCGTCCTCTCTGCCATGCTGCTGACAGCCGTTGTGGTCCATCTATTCTTCCTTCCCTTACCTGGTTCAGCCTCAACAGAGGAGACCACACCTGTACGTTCACTCGGCAACAGATGCAATGACCCATGCAGGTGAGGAAGGTTCTGCTCTCTGCCCTTTGCCCCTATTTTCTGAGTTTTGATGCTCCTGCCCTCTGGAGCATGTTGGGTGTTTGAGTGTGTGTGGACTATCCTACCATTTGCTCTGTCTGAGATTAACTCAGTAGCACAACTCATGTGCTACTTATTCCGTGGGAATAAGTTCTCAAATAAGAGAGAGAACTTTTTCACCCAGAGGATCACTGGCCTATGGAACTCCATGCCAGTAGAAGTGGTGACAGCTATCAGTCTTGACAGCTTTAAGAAAGGATTAGACAAGTTCATGGAGGACAAGGGTATCAATGGCTATAATTATAATGGATACCTAAGGACAACCTCCGGGTTGGAGAGAGAGGCAGGATATCTCTCAATGCCATTTATCTCTCAATGCCATTTCCAGGGAATCCTAAGCAGGTGAAGGCATCTGCTTGGGAATAATACCCTGAAGCAAATGGTGAGCCACTGTGTGAGACAGAATGCTGGACTGGATCATGGGCTCCTGTGGCCTCTTCCAGCAAGGCTGTTCTTATGTTCTTATGTTCTTATGACTTGAACGACCTCCCATTTCAAAATCAATCTGCTCTTTTTCTGTTGATGAGGTTTAAATCTGAGCAAACCTATCTGAGACTTTTCAAGCAAGGAACTGCATGGGCGGGCTGCAGAGAAATCCAAGAGCGGACAATTGTGCGGCTTCTTAAGGACTGGCTACTTTTATTTGGGGTCCACTGGAGTTGTTGTCACTTCTTCTGATGCACCTGATGCACGGACAGGCAGCCTTAGCAGTGGCTTGCTTAGTGGTTAAGAGGCTAAGCTTGATAACTGAAAGGTCGGCAGGTCAGCAGTTCGAGACCCAAGTGCTGCATGATGGAGTGAGCTCCCTCCCGTCTCTGCCTCAGCTTCTGCCAACCTAGCAATTTGAAAGCAAGAAATTGCAAGTAGATAAATAGGGACCACTTCGGTGGGAAATGTAACAGCAATTCTGTGCACTCCAGTGTCTAGTCATGCCTGCCATATGTCCATGGAAATGTGTGCAGACGCAAACAACGCTAGTTCTTTGGCTGTAAGCAGAGATGAGCACCGAACCTTAGAGTCAGAAATGACTGGTTTTCAAGCAAGGGAGACCTTGACCTTGAGCAGGGATGCCCAAACTATGGCCTTTGGGCCAGATCTGGCCCCAATGCCAATTAATCCGTTTTTGGGAGAGAGTCCATGAAATCTGGGTGGTTCTACCCAGTGGCTCAACCAGGTCACAATCCAAAGACCCCCTGTTTTTCCTCCTCAGGAGCACGCTGGTGGAGAGCATCCCTGAGGGTCTGACTTTTGATGACAACAGCACCGTCCACCTGTCCACTTTTGAGGCCTGGGCAAAGCTGCTGCAAGAGGCCAGAAGCACCGTGGACATTGCCTCGTTCTACTGGACCTTGAGGAACGAGGACACTCACACCCAGGAGCCTTCGGCCAGCCAGGTGACCAGGGCGGGGGGCAGAGGGCTGCTTGAGAAGTGAAGGGTGGTGGGGTGGGGAAAACAGCTACCTGGAATGCTAGTCAATCCCTTGGTGGGTGTGGGTGTGTGGCTGGTCAACTGTGGACTCTTGACCTGATGGCCTAATGAGGGACCATTAGTGCAGAGTTTTCTGATCAGCAGCGAAGCTGAACTGTCTCACTGTGTGCTGGTTCTACTTTCGTGTCAAAACTTTGAACTTCCTTCTTCTTTCGCGGTCCGACCAAACCCTGGACTGCCCAAAGGAAGCCATCTTCTCGGCTTTGTCATTGGCCAACCTTAAAATCCTCATCAGGACATGTTTCCGTTACTAACTGGCAGACCAGTAAATGAGCCAGTGGATTCTGCCTCTCTCCATGTTGACACCACGTGTTGTTCTCCACCAACCTGAGCATATTGGTCTTACATTTAGGGACTCTGACCCGCAGCCTATTTCATGGTCCTCCACGTGACGTAGGGGAGGTTGAGTTCCTCAGCCATCTCCTCCTTTAATGATGTTCCTTGTCCCATGAGCTCCTTCCTCCATCTTCTAATTTGATTTTGTTCTTACGTACCCTCAAGAATGTTTGTTCTTGCCATAAAGCTCTCACTAGATCTGAGTCGGTGAACTACCGTATTTATTCGTGTATAACGCGCAAAATTTTATACCCAAAAAAAGGCTCAAAGTTTGGGTGCGCGTTATACACGAGGACTGGGCCGCGCGACTCAAGAAGCCGGCGCCGGGTAGGCGCGGAGCACGCCGCGGCCCTCCTCCCAGGCCCCGCTGCCGCCGCCGCTCACCTGCACGCACCCGCTGAGAAGGGAACCCTACGGGAGAGGGCCGCGGCGTGCTCCACGCCTACCCGGGCCGCGCGACTCAAGGAGCCGGCGCCGGGTAGGCGCGGAGCACGCCGCGGCCCTCCTCCCAGGCGCCCAGGCCCCGCTGCCGCCGCCGCTCACCTGCACGCACCCGCCGAGAAGGGAACCCTACGGGAGAGGGCCGCGGCGTGCTCCACGCCTACCCGGGCCGCGCGACTCAAGGAGCCGGCGCCGGGTAGGCGCGGAGCACGCCGCAGCCCTCCTCCCAGGCCCCGCTGCCGCCGCCGCTCACCTGCACGCACCCGCCGAGAAGGGAACCCTACGGGAGAGGGCCGCGGCGTGCTCCACGCCTACCCGGGCCGCGCGACTCAAGGAGCCGGCGCCGGGTAGGCGCGGAGCACGCCGCGGCCCTCCTCCCAGGCCCCGCTGCCGCCGCCGCTCACCTGCACGCACCCGCCGAGAAGGGAACCCTACGGGAGAGGGCCGCGGCGTGCTCCACGCCTACCCGGGCCGCGCGACTCAAGGAGCCGGCGCCGGGTAGGCGCGGAGCACGCCGCGGCCCTCCTCCCAGGCCCCGCTGCCGCCGCCGCTCACCTGCACGCACCCGCCGAGAAGGGAACCCTACGGGAGAGGGCCGCGGCGTGCTTCACGCCTACCCGGGCCGCGCGACTCAAGGAGCCGGCGCCGAGTACGGTAGGCACTGCTGAGATGCACCGTCTGCCCCACCCACGGGCCCAGGGGCGCGCGGCTGGCGGGATCTGATTGGGTGGCGCGGGAGACGAGGCGTGTGAAAAAAAATTTATACCAATATTTCATGGAAAATTAGGGGTGCGCGTTATACACGAGTGCGCGTTATACTCGAATAAATACGGTAAGATCTGTGCTGGTTAAAGAGGGATAACTTCATGTTGTTCCCCCCAAAAATGTGTAGTTCAGCTGAAACGGGTGCCTTTTTGATTTATTACTATGCGTCAAGTATTTCACCCCAAGCACGCATACAAAACAAGCATATGATTGTTTGGCTGTGGCGAATCCATTCAGTCTCGGTCCTTGGAGAGTAAGTGGAACATCCATTTTATTTGGCTTTTGGCTATGGTGGGTTTTGAGCAGCTATAAATATGGATAGAATTCAATGGCACTGAAACACCTCTTGTCTGGGTGCAAAAGACTGCCGATAGCAGTGTTTTATTCGGGGCCACAGGCCTTTTGAGGGGTGTGAGCACCGTTTAAATGTCTGTGGAGCTGCAGTGGCTCAGTGGTTGTTAGCTGGAAGGCGGCAAGTCGGCAGTTCGAGACCCGGGTGCTGCATGACAGATTGAGCACCCGTCGTCTGCCGTAGATCCTGCCAAACTAGCAGTTCGAAAGCAAGACAAATAGGGACCACTTCGGTGGGGAAAAAGATCTTGGGGACATGAAAGGAGCCTCATTCAAGCATCCAGCAAAAATCTTCTCAACTCAGAAAAATTTCTGACATGAAATTATTATTATGTGAGGTGGAAGGGGCTAGGGTAGGTAGAGGCACAGCAAACTTTCAGGGAGGATTTTGTTTTTGTGAGTCGGTAAACCCTTGTCTGAAAGGTTTTGTTTCCCTGCTATGCTTCTTTCTGAATTTAGCTTAACATATTCAAAAATGGTGCAGTGGCTCAAGTGGCTAAGACGCTGACTGGGAGGCAGAAGGTCAGCAGTTCAATTTCCGAGTACTGCAGGATGGATTGAGCTCCCGTCTTTGTCCCAGCTCCTGCCAACCTGGCAGTTCGAAAGCAAGAAATTGCAAGTAGAGAAATAGGGACCACTTTGGTGGGAAGATAACAGCGTTCCATGCACTCCGGTGTCTAGTCATGCCTGCCACATGACCATGGAAACGTCTGCAGAAGCAGACAACGCTGGCTCTTCGGCTTTGAAACAGTGATGAACACTGCACCCTAGAGTCGGATACGACTGGCTTTCGAGCAAGGGAAACCTTTACCTTTACCTATTCAAAAACTGTGATTGGGATTTCTGTAAGCCGCCTTATTGTGAGTAGAACCAGGAATGGCAGGTGTGAATAAATAAATAAATAAATTAATATGTTGACATGATATTGCCAACTGGATTTTGCCCAGTTTTAATATTGTTCCTAATGCGGTGGTTTATTGGTTAAGATGCTGAGCTTGGTGACTGGAAGGTCAGAAGGTCAGCAGTTCAAGATCTGAGTGCTGCCCGATGGAGTGACCTCCCATTGCCTGATGGTGTAATGAGAGACAATCATTGCACCACCACGTAGAGTCAGACCTGCGCAGCTTTTGAGCAAAGGAGACTTTGGCCTTTAAACAATTGAATAGGAATATAAGAAAGTCAGTAATTTTTTTCCTTTTCAAACGTCAACCAAAATTTATGACAGCTACACCTGGTGGACTCTAAACCAGTTCTCAACCTTTTAAAAGCATGATGCCGGGTCATGCTCCCTCGGACAGCTTTGGGGGCAGGATGGCCATTTTGCCCCTCCTCCAACACATGGCACTTCCTGGTGTGGTGGAGGCAGCGGGGGGGCACATGAAATGGCGCCACGGGCCGCATTCGGCTCACAGGCCACAGGTTGAGGATCCCTGCTCTAAACCTTGCTTTGCTTGCAACTTTTTAATGAAGGTGTTACCCAGACTTCTGTGTCTAGCCGTGGAATACACGGTGACTTTATATTCTTTTGAATGCAGAATATGTTCCCCAAACACTAATTATTGGTTACAAACCACTGGAGCTGAGAAGAGACCTAATGAAATGTTCGCCAATACTGAGTTGGGCGCCATCTTTGATTTGCACACAGGGGGAAGAAATCCTGGCCAAGATGCTGAAACTGCCCAACCGAGGGATCTCTCTGAGAATTGCGGTCAACCCTCCTTCCTCTCGGATGCCCAGCACTGACCTCCAGCTCCTCAAGGAGAGTGGTGAGTTTGGCCAGGTTGAGTGTCCGAAAGTCATGAATGCAGGAGGCGTAATAACAGATGTGCCGTTGACCATGGCAAGATGGATGTGGCATCACTCAAGTGCAAGGAAAAGACAACAAGCAAGATAACCAAGGGTGCAGCTCCCGTAAAAGGAAAGGCCACCCTTGGGCAACTTCGTGTCATTTCTCTTCTCCCTGAGGTCAGGCATCAAGGATGCAACAAGTTTAATCAATGTTGAGTTGCTGTGTTCAAGCTGGCCTTCCACATTCTTCATCCGAGACTTCCTCTTGCTTCCTGCCCTTCTTTTCCCATTTATTTATGATTTGCTACAATCATCTGTACATCCCCATTTAACGATGTCCTCGATTTGTGTGTTTCAATGGTCTCTTGGATCTTTAAGCAAGGAGGAGGTTGAATCGGCAACTAGACTCCGTCAACTAGATTGAGTCTAGTTGCCAACTTAACCGCTCCCTTGCTTAGTTTGGACAGGTCTGGTAGACTTCCCTAGACTAGACTGTCTTATGGGAATTCCCCCCTCCCCACATTTAGAAACTTTCTCAAAGACTGCTTTAATGTCAGGTTTTAAGGTGGGCCTCACCTGTAACGCAATGTCCCTGATAAATAGTGATATGTATTCACAGGGGAGCTGTACAGTGCGACGGATAGGCTGTCAGACTAGGACTCAGAAGGACTAGGTTTGAATCCTTAGCTCCCCCCGCCCCTGCTCCCCGGAAACTCTCCAGGAAAGGGGTGGACCTGGTCAGACCACTTCGTAAACTTTACTACAGAAACCCTTTTAGGGTCCCCAAAAGTTGGGAGCAGCCTGATGGCTTCCCTTTATAATTTTTTCTAGAATAAACTTAAAGGAAATGCAATGGTGGGATTTATTGTAGCAAGAAAACGTGACCCATACAAAAGAAAGCCATCAAGTCCCATCTTTTGCCAGTTGTGATCAGAATTAACCCAACCTGTTTCCAAATCTTTCCAGGAGCTCAGATCCGCCACGTCGACCTGCCCAGGCTAACCAGGGGCATCCTCCACACTAAATTCTGGATTGTGGACCAGACGCATCTCTACCTGGGCAGTGCCAACATGGACTGGCGGGCCCTCACACAGGTGATACCAACCTGTGGCCTGTGAGCCGAATTGTATTGGTTTTTTATGATATATCCATTTTGCATTATTGTAATTGTACTTTTGTTAATCTTGCTGTTTGATGATATTGTATTTTTTGTATTTTGTAAGCCGCTTTGAGTGGCACTTGTGTCAGGAAAGCGGGATAGAAATTAAACGTAATAATAAAATGCACCGAGTGGTTCTAGGCACTGACGTTTCCCAGTACAGGCAAAATGGCCATTCTTCTTAGCACATGGGTGGGCAATTCAATTCAATTCAATTCTTCACCTTGTATGCCGCCCCACTCGCAATGCGACTCTGGGCGGCTAACAGAAAGCAAAACATCACAGTTACAATAAATACAATTACAATATCACAATTACAAAATATCAAAATTACAATGTCACAATGGGCAGCCGGGACGGGGGGATCTCAGGTGGGTCTGTCCTATAAGTCCCTTCAGACCTACCCAAAATCACTGAAATGGCAAAGAACGATGGGAACTGTATTCCTGCCCCATCTGAAGGACCAGTGAAAAGCCACTTCCCATAACAACTCTTCCTTTGGGTGGCAGGTGAAGGAGCTTGGGGTGGTTGTGTACAACTGCAGCTGCCTTGCCCAGGACCTGGCTAAGATGTTCGAGGCCTACTGGTCCCTGGGCTTGCCCAACGCCACCATCCCATCGCCCTGGCCGGCCAACTACTCCACCACCTATGACAAGGAGACGCCGCTGGAACTCACCTTGAACGGCACGGAGGCTGGCGTATACTTTTCGGTGAGTTGGCACACGTGCGATGTCCTGTGAAGATTGGATGAATGCCACCCTTCCTGGTGGAATTGCTAGTGGTGAAGCATGAGCAGAAAGAGGTGGCCACTGGGTACCAAAAACCTTCTTGCTAAAGTTGGGAGAATAAACTTCCCACTCGGAGGGAAGCAGGGAGTGGGGCACTCAGCCAGGTGGAGCTGGTTTCAAACTGGGAAACAAATCATATCCTGGTGGTTGCGGGAACAGAAGAAGCAAGTCTTAATCTGAGGGTCTTTGGCTCCCTGGAACCTGCTTGGTTATAGTCCGCCAGCACTGGTTGGAGCTGGACTGGCAAAAAGCTTGGATCCTAAGTCTCTCTGTAGGTTTTCTGAAGCAACTAGCTCACCCTTGTCTTTGCGCATCCATGCTCGTGACAGATTCATTGACCCTTCCTTTTTTGTCTTGTCTTTCAAAACACCTTCCCTGCAGAGCGCGCCTCCTGCGCTGTGTGCCGAGGGCCGGACGCAGGACCTCCAGGCCCTTCTGAGTGTGTTTGACGGGGCCCAGGAGTTCCTCTACATTGCTGTGATGAGCTACTTACCCACCATGGAGTTCTCGCACCCCAAGAGGTAACTAGCGGTTACGGGATAGAAGGGGGAGAAATGGGGAGAGGACTCGGCTTCTTCTCCTCCTCCTCCTCCTTCCTCCTCCTTCTTCCTTCATCCTTCTTCATCTTTCTTCCTCCTCCTCCTCCCTTCATCTGTCTTCTTCTTCCTTTTCTCCTCCTCCTCCCTTCATCTTCCTTCTTCTTCTTCCTTCATCTTCCTTCTTCTTCTTCCTTTTCTCCTCCTCCCTTCATCTTTCTTCTTGGTCCAGATCAAGCTGCCAAAATGAAGCTTTGTCATTGGCCAAAATTAAATCTGCATTGGTGCATGTTTGAAGCACTAATCGGCAGACCAGTAAATGAGCCAATGGATTCTGTATCTCTCCACATTCACACAGCCTGTTGTTGTCCTCCAACAGCCCCCACTTGAGTCTGTTGGTCTTGCATTTAGGGACTCCGACCCTGCCCGACCCTCAGCCTATTCAGGGCATAGCTGTCAAGTATCCCGTTTTGGCTGGGAAACTCCCGTATTTTACCCTCTTTCCTGCCGTCCTCCCATATTAGTTAGACTGCAATGCCCTAATGCTGCCACTGGAGGTCAGCACAGGATAAGCATAGCTGTCAAGTTTCCCGTTTTGGCTGGGAAATTTCCCTTATTTTCATATCAAAAACTTGACAGGTATGATTCATGGAAGGTTGAGTTCCCCAGCAATATCCTCTTTAATTGTTATTCCTTGTTCACTGAGCTCCTTCTTCCATCTTCGAATTTGGTTTTGCTCTCGTGTCCTCTCAAGAATATTTGTTCTTCCCATAAAGCTCTTATTCATTCATTCATTCATTCACTTACTCACTCACTCATTTATTTATTTTTCAAATTTCTATTGCCGCCCAACTCGACACCGACTGGGCGGCTACTAACAATTAAAACAAACATTACCAACATGGTGAAAACCCTTTAAAACCCCATAAAATGTACCCACAAAATTACCCACCCACCCCATCAGTTAAAAGAGACAGGGAGCGATCTTGTTAAATGAGCCAGCAGGTAGGGGTCACGACTTCCTCTGGTGCCCCACACCTGCTTTGCCAGGCAGGATCTGAGCCTGCGGACTTGAGGCTTGCATCCGTTCAGAGGGTGTCTGTCGAAGGTCCTTCTTTTGGAAGCGGGCAAACTAAGACCTGTCCAAGACGTGACCTTGGGCTCCCGGCTCTCTCCATTCAGGTTCTGGCCGGTTATTGATGACCACCTGCGGAGAACAGCCTACGAGAGGAGAGTCAACGTCCGCCTCCTTATCGGCTGCTGGAGGCATTCCAAGGCAGACATGTTTCCCTTCTTGAAATCTTTGGCGGCCGTGAACGACGACCGGACCCACATCAGCATGGAAGTGGTGAGAGGGTTGGATGGAACGAGAGGGGAAACACGGCTCTCGCCTTTGGGAACACCATCCTCCGGGGGCCAGGTCATGCTCTCTCAGTCAGCTTCAAGGGACAGACAGCCATTTTGCCCTGTCTGCACGATGGGTGTGTCCACTTTGTCTCAACAGCTTCAAATGGGTCGCCATTTTGTCTCTCAAATGCCCTTGGAGGGGGTGGGGACTACATGAAATGGCACTATGGGTTAGATCCAGACCATGGGCTTTAAGTTGGGAAACCCCGATCTAATGTTTTATACTGGCAGGGGTATTCTGTGAGATACGGGTTTGTTTGTTTTTTGTTTGTTTGCTTAAAGTCAATGTTTCCTGGTTTTGAGCTGAACATTTTAAGTTTCCAATTTCCCCTTGTTTCACTAATTTTTAATTTTTCCACCCCTAGAGGCTCTTTGTCGTCCCGGCGAATGAGACGCAGGCAAAGATCCCATATGCCAGAGTCAACCACAGCAAGTTCATGGTCACAGACAGAGTAGCCTACATTGGTAAGTGTTCGTGGTGGTGGTGGCAGCGGGGGTTTGGGGTCGGATGGCTATTCCTTCAGATCAGGCTTGTCAGATATCAATCAAATAATCAATCAGACAAGACCACTTAAATTGCAACACTGAGAACAGGCTGGATATGTCTGTTCTTGCAATCTTCAACACAGAGCCTATTGAGTATAGAAGCCCAATGCATTGCTTTATGTTTCTCTCTGGCTCCCCCGCTTCACATTCCAAGACAGCGGCAGCAGTCAGAAAGCAGCTTTCTGGGTTCAATCAATGCATTCCTGTAGTTTGTAAGTAAGGCAAAAGGGCATTTTGAGGAGAACATAAGAGCAGCCTTGCTGGAAGAGGACACAGGAGCCCATGATCCAGTCCAGCCTTCTGTCTCACACAGTGGCTCACCATGTGCTTCAGGGTATTATTCCCAAGCAGATGCCTTCTTCACCTGCTTAGGATTCCCTGGAAATGGCATTTATTGAGAGATAGCCTGCCTATCTCTCCAACCCGGAGGTTGTCCTTAAGTATCCATAATTATAGCCATTGATACTCTTGTCCTCCATGAACTTGTCTAATCCTTTCTTAAAGCTGTGAAGACTGACAGCTGTCACCACTTCTTCTGGCAGGGAGTTCCATAGACCAGTAATCCTCTGGGTGAAAAAGTACTTTCTCTTATTTGTTTGAGAAGTAGTACCCAAAAGTTTCATGGAGTGTCCCCTAGTTCTAGTGTTATGCGATAGGGAAAACACTGTGCATGATTTTGTCCACAGCGTGCATGGTTTTATAAACTTCAATCTGGCCACCTCTTTGATGCTGTCGTTCAAGAGTGAAGAGGGTCAACCATTGCAGCCTAAGATGGTAAGGAAGGTGTTCCAGTTCCCGCATCATTCTGGTTGTCCTCCTCTGCACTGCAGTGGCTCAAGTGGCTAAGACGCTGACTGGGAGGCAGAAGGTCAGCAGTTCGATTCCAGAGTACTGCAGGACGGAATGAGCTCCCGTCTTTGTCCCAGCTCCTGCCAACCTAGCAGTTTGAAAGCAAGAAATTGCAAGTAGATAAATAGGGACCACTTCGGTCGGAAGGTAAACAGCATTCTGTGCGCTCCAGTGTCTAGTCATGCCTGCCACATAACCATGGAAACATCTGCAGAAGCAGACAACGCTGGCTCTTCGGCTTTGAAACAGAGATGAGCACTGGACCCTAGAGTCGGATACGACTGGCTTTCGAGCAAGGGGAACCTTTACCTTTACCTAATATCCTTCTGGAGGTATGGCAACCAGAACTGTACAGTCTTACAGTCACCATAGATTGATAAAGAGGCAAAATGAAAAGCAGCTATTTGATTCATGAAAAAACCATTCACGCATGGCTATATGCGAGGCATATGTGTAGCGATGCATTGATTAACTGATTGATTCAGTAAACTCACATCAATTTCAATGTTTGTTTGCTTTCTCTCCAGGCACTTCCAACTGGTCTGGGAACTACTTCCTCCAGACAGCAGGGTCGGCCCTGGTCGTGAATCAGAGCCAGGTGGAGACTGGAGGCGAACCCACCCTCCGGGAACAGCTCCAAGGCGTGTTTGAGCGGGACTGGAACTCTAAATATAGCCAGGAACTGAATTCCCTGCAGCAGTGGCAGGACATCTGCAACCCTCATTAAACAACCTCCCCCCATTGCACCACCGTTCTTCATTTGGGGGGGTTGGAAGGTCTGAGCAAAGTTTCCCAGAGCCGAAAGAGAGGTTACCCTGGGCCACTGTTACTGGTTCCCAGTCTTTCCCAACAGAAGCAACCGAGTTCTACCTGAGTCTTCCTAGTTTTCTCCAGATGCCGGGGGTGGGGGGGGGGAGCCCATCTCTAGGTGGGAACAGAAACGGACCTATGCAGGGCATCCTTCCTGCTGAATAATGCATTGGAAAGGGGGGGGGGGTTAGGCCAGTTGTTCATTGTGCACTGGCACTTAACAAGCGCCGATGGCTGTTTTGTACAAATTGGGTAAAAGCCTCTTTGGGAATGGAGGGAAAAGAGGGGAGGCCAAGGTATTCTCTGTAGGGGTGACGGTAGCGTTGTAGTTTTTTTTTTTTAGGAAAAGGGATATGAGACGGAAGCAAGGAATGGTTTCTTGCCTGTCATGAGCTCTGTGGGTATCTTTCTGTTGCTGAAAAGCTTTTAGCAAAAGTGTAGGGCAAGGATGGAGGGGAAATATAGCGGTCTAGTTATTGCACCTTCTAGGTACAGAAGAGCCCATCATCCACTGGCTGTGTTGATGGAGATTGGGAGGGCTCCCGCTGCTTCTCCATGGGCAGGTGGGAGGCATAAAAGACTCAGCCGCCAACCTCCCACCTCCAAAGTGGGTTTGCAAAGTGCAAAAGACCGACACCGTAGATGGAGCACCTTCACTTGAAGGAAAACCCAGTTCTCTCCCCACTATGGGGAAGGTTGCAGCTGACCATGGTGGACGCAGGGGAGGCTGGAAGAGCCAGAAATGAAGCTGTAGTTGAGTTAACATTAAAAAAATATATATATTTTTTTTTTTGGGGGGGGGGTAGGGAGATTTCCAGTATCTCCCCCTGCCCTGAATATAACTTGAGTGTTTCTTGTACAGACCATGTGGGGCAATTAAAGAGTTGTTTATATGTGCCAGGACGGGCTTGTGATTACTGTGGGGGTTGTTTGTTTGCTTGTTTTTGGAGGGGGGGATTTTTGTGTGTGTATGGAAAATGGCAGGCTCAAGGCAGGCAGAGTCTGGGGTGCCTCAGGCAGCATAAAAGCTGGGAAGCTGCTTGCAAGCGAGGTGGAGGAAAGGCCTGCCTCGGTTGTTGCAAAGAAAGTGGCAATGAGGATGATGCCCTTTCAGACACTCATAATCTGTCGTTCCTTCCTCTTTTGTAAAGCACTGAGACTGCACTAAGCGGTATACAAGTGTAATGGCTATGGCTGACTGCAGTGGCTTAGTGATCAAGATGTTGAGCTTGACAGTCAGCAGTTCAAGACCCAAGTGCTGCATAGCAGAGTGAGCGCCTGTCCCAGCTTCTTGGCAACCTAGCAGTTCGAAAGCCAAAAAATAAAATAAATGCAAGTAGATAAATAGATACAGTTTCGACAGGAAAGGTAACAGTGTTCCATGCACTTTGGCATCTAGTCCTGCCCGCCCTGTGACCATGGCGCTGGCTCTTTGGGTGTAAAGGGAGAGGAGTAGCGCCCCCTAGAGTCGGATACAACTGCCTTTTGAGCAAGGGAGAGCCTGACCTTTTGCTATGGCTGCAGTGGCTCTAGGGACTGCAGTGGCTCAAGCGGCTAAGACGACGCTGACAGGGAGGCGGAAGGTCAGCAGATCGATTCCCGAGTACTGCAGGACGGGATGAGCTCCCGTCTTTGTCCCAGCTCCTGCCAACCTAGCAATTTGAAAGCAAAAAAATTGCAAGTAGATAAATAGGGACCACTTCAGTGGCTGGGAAGGTAACAGCGCACTGTGCGCTCCGGTGTCCAGTCATGCCTGCCACATGACCACGGAAACGTCTGCAGAAGAAGCAGACAGCGCTGGCTCTTTGGCTTTGAAGCAGAGATGAGCACTGCACCCTAGAGTCGGATACGACTGGCTTTCGAGCAAGGGACACCTTTCCCTTCCTCTTCCTCTACCTGCAGCCCCACCAGCCTAATGCAATTCCTGCAATTCCCCCCCCCCCCCCTTCCTCCTGCAGAACCATTCCTGGGGCCGCCCTGGCCCAAGGTGGAGCGATACCCCCTCCGGCCACCAGGGGCCGCCCGCCTCCGCTTCTGCCTCTCGCTGCCTCCTGCCGACTAGAGGTGGCCGGAAGTGAGCGGGACGGGCCCTTTCCTCGGTCTCCATGGGCTTCCGGCGTGGCCTGCTCCCTCCAGCCCCCACCCACCGCCACTACCACCGCCCCCCCCCCACCGCCCCGAGGCGAAAGACCACCCGGTGGCGGTCGGCGCAGGAGGAGGGTCTCCCCCTTCCAGAGCCGTCTTCGCGAGGCGGGTGAGGAGGAGTGGGGTGGGGTGGGGTGGGCGAAATCCCCTCCCCCTTAGCTTTTATTGTGGGGTGGGGCTGCGGTTCGAGGGTCTTTGGGGAGGGAGGAGGGCGGGGGTTGGAAAGACCCCACTCTCTCGGGCCCCAGGCTGGCCTATCTGGACCCCCCCTCCTCCTTATTCCCAATAAAGCCTGTTTGGGGGGGGGGGCACGACCTCCTCCCTCTCCCTAGTCCCAGTAATGGCTCTATGTGTGGGGTGGGATCCTCTTTTTTTTGGGGGGGGGCGACCCCATCCCCCATGGTTTGCCCCCCGCCCCCAACAAGGCCCTGATCCTTCCTGCCATGTCCAGACATGGCTGGGGCGAGAGGAGCAGGGATCCCCCCCCCAACAAATACACACACACCCCTCTTCCTTTGGGGAGGGGGTTCCTAGAAATGCCCCCCCCCTCTGCCCCCTCTCTTGGGTTTACCAGCCTGACCGACAGACTTGTTGGACTCCAAAAGCTCATTTATCATATCATATATATCATATCATATTACATTATATTTCTATTTCTATACCACTCTGGGTGGTGAACAGACAGATAACAAATAATGGCAAGACACACAACAGGCCAACCGACAAATGTGTCACAAACTACTAAAATAAAACAAAATATTTGGCGTCAGAGGGCATAGGGACTCAACCTGACTTACAATTTATCTGTAAGGGACTGCAGTGGCTCAAGTGGCTCTAAGACGACACTGACTGGGAGGCGGAAGGTCAGCAGTTCGATTCCCAAGCAGGACAGAATGAGCTCCCGTCTTCATCCCAGCTCCTGCCAACCTAGCAGTTCGAAAGCAAGACATTGCAAGTAGATAAATAGGGACCACTTCAGTGGGAAAGGTAACAGCGCTCCATGCCTGCCACATGGCCACGGAAACGTCTGCAGAAGCAGACAACGCTGGCTCTTTGGCTTTGAAACAGAGATGAGCACTGCACCCTAGAGTCGGATACGACTGGCTTTCAAGCAAGGGAAACCTTTACCTTTACTTTGAGGATTGATAGATTGAATTTCTATATGGCCCATCTGGATATTATCCTACTCTGGGCGGTGAACAAACAGAAAACAAATAGCAATAATACCTGCAACAAATCAAAACCCACCACCAACAAATACATCACAAACTAAACTAAACTAATTGGCGCCTGAGGATATCGGGACTGAGCATGCTTTATTCCATGGCCTGTGACCATGGTTGGACAAAGGGGATTTCTAGCCTTGTGTTCCATACTCCCTACAGACGGTGGTGGTGGTGGTGGTGGGGAATCTTTAGAGGCAGGCAATGTGCCTCCTAGGTTGGCAGAGTAAGTCCTGCCCTTGGCGTCACCAGCTGGGTGAGGGCAGAGGCTTCATTCGGGTATTACCTCATCACAGGCGTCCAGTGCTGGCTGAGCCGTTCGTCTCCCTGCCTGCGACTGACCCAAAGCGGCCGGAATGGCGTCTGTCACAATGGGTAAGTCTGAGGGTTGGCGGCTGGGTGTAGTAGTCGTAGTAATACTTATTTCTCACACTCTGTGGTGCCCGTCTTTGCCACTACAGCATATCCGGCCATGAGGCTTCTCATTGCTTCTTTGGCAATAATGTTTTACAGGCTAAAAGTGGTGCCCAACCCTCTTTTCTCATCTGGGCTTGGCGGAGTTGACTGCTGGGTGTGTATGTGTCAAAATGAACCAAAAAACCAGAGTTTTTGAACAAGTCCAGGTGTTCCCCAAAACAATAACTTTCCCAAGTTCCCAGAAAAGCAAGGTACAGTAAAGAATTTAAGGAAGGGCCAAGGCGTGGGGCTGGCTTTGCTCACGCAAGGATTTGCACTTGCAAAATGGCAATTTGGGTTTTCATTGGAGCGCTTAAGAATCTGCGGGTTGGCTACTAGGTTTAAAGGGAATGAAGTTGTTTGGTGAGTGGAATCCAAAACGAGGAGGTAAGTGGCATTGTGGCTACCAAACAAGCACAAAAGTAGTGGCTTGTTGCTACAGGGCATAAGAACAGTGTTCTTTGCTTGTGGGTTGGTTGGTTGGTTGGTTGGTTGGCAGCTCAGCTGAGCTTCAGACATGTGGCAGCAGCTGCACATTTGAAGAATCCAGCTTGGGAAATGTCCTTTAGAGCAGAGAGACTAGGAAGGGCAGAAGCCTTGCTCATCATCTCTCCCCGGGGCTTCAGCTGTTGATTAGAAAGCAAAAATCCCCTTCCCAAATGTATAAAAATCCTGTTGCATTGGGCTTAATGTCAGCCGAAGAGTTCTGTGTAAATAGAGTGTTGTGTGTTGGAGACCATAAAGACAAGCTTCTTGTGGAGGCAGGTACTCAGTCTCACTAGCTTTTCTTGTGTGAAGTATTTCTCCGCAATTGGGCGCTCCTGTTATTGCTCAGGAGCATGTTCACACGTATGGTTAGTGATCTATCGCACAACACTAGAACTAGGGGGCACTCCATGAAACTTTTGGGTACTAGTTCTAAAACAAATAAGAGAAAGTGCTTTTTCACCCAGAGGATCCCTGGTCTATGGAACTCCCTGCCAGAAGAAGTGGTGACAGCTGTCAGTCTTGACAGCTTCAAGAAAGGATTAGACAAGTTCATGGAGGTTGTCCTTAGGTATCCATGGCTATAATTATGGATATCTAAGGACAAACTCAGGATTGGGGAGAGAGGCAGGATATCTCTCAATGCAATTTCCAGGGAATCCTAAGCAGGTGAAGGCATCTGCTTGGGAATAATACCCTGAAGCCAGTGGTGAGCCACCGTGTGTGACTGAATGCTGGACTGGATGGGCTTCTGTGGCCTGTTCCAGCAAGGCTGCTCTTGTGTTCTTATCTGTTCTTGCCTCTTAACTATGTGCAGAAGAAGCGCCTACAAACATCCCTACCCTTCACTTTGCTTCTACAATACTTGTTCAAGTCAGCTGAACTGGTGGTCTGGGGAGCCATGCAGATAGTTTCTTCTAGTTTTCTACACGGTTATTGGCAGGTGATTGATGAACTACTGCTTGTCTATCTGTCTCTCATCGCTGGACAGTTTTTCTGTGCTACTGAACAGCAAGAAAGGAATTGATCCCTAAAGAGCCTCTTATCTTTTGCTTTCATTTACACACACTCCTTATCTTTCAGCTACATCAGAGTGGATCCAGTTCTTCAAAGAGGCTGGGATTCCACCTGGATCTGCTGTTAAATATGCTGTCGTGTTTGTGGATAATAGGTGAGGCTGCTGAGAGGAAGAACCACCCCTTGAACTGTTCTTCATTAAGCTTTCCCTATTGCAGTTTCAGATGTGAGTTTGTCAGTTCGCCCTGTAGTGAAATTTCCAATTTTTCAGAAGTGTTTTTGCATCCCATGCATCATTGTCATGGAAAAACCAGCAACCAGCAGCTGTCTCCCCAACTGAACTGTTGGTAAACATGTTTCTACCCCAATCGAAAACACTTTACAGTAGATCCTCGAATAACGACGCTACTTGGTTCCCCAAGTAGCGTCGCTATAGGGGAACGACGCTACTTGGTTCCCCAAGTAGCGTCACTATAGGGGAAACGTCATTGTGCGGTTTTCAATGACAGCTGCGCCATCTAGCGGCAAAAAAGCTGTCATCCGCACAACAATGTTAAAAAAACGTTAATCCGCAGAACGACGGTTTTTTGTCGTTGTGCAGATAGTCACGTGGCGAGTGATGACACGTCGTTAAGCGGAAATGACACGCGTCGTTAATCGAGGGTCCACTGTACTGGGCTTATGTAACTGTGCAACATCTCTGCACATAGCCCTGAAGTGTTAGACATTTTGACTCTTTGCAGTTCTAAATGGCATACATTGTATGGGTCAAAATAATTGTTCAAGTATTCGTTTCTGAGGAGAAGATCAAGCAAACAAGATCTCTGAGTCTGAATGTCTTGGGGATAATTCTAGATGACTACAGCTATCACAAGTATACGTTAAACGACTAAAATGTCTGTTTTAAAGGTTCTGTTTCTGATACTGGGACAGGCAAATAGAGAATATCACATTCACATTCAGGGCTTTTTAAAAAGACAAGTGAGCCACCAGCTAGTTTCCTTTTACAGGGAGGAAGCCATCCACCCTAGAAGTTGCTTTCTCACCCAACTTTCTTATGAGTCCATTAGAAAGGCTGGCAAGGTCTTATGGTGGGCTCATACCATCTTCAGAGTGCTAATAGATTATAAAGCAGCTGCAACAGGAAGTGTTCTCACAGCTTTCACTCTCTTTAGGATCCAGAAAAATATGCTGATGGACATCAACAAGGAGATCATGAACGAGCTGGGCATTACCGTCATCGGGGACATCTTTGCCATCCTCAAGCATGCCAAAGTGGTGTACAGACAGGTGGGTCCTTGGGCATCAGCTCCTCCCCCACCCCCTGCCCCCCATGCTTTGAGAGGTTGTAACGTGTCCATCTGTATAACTCAATAATGTTTTGGGTATTTAGTCGATCTGTGGACTACCAGATTGCCTTGGGCTAGTGCATATTGATCGGGCACACACGGGGTGTCCCCTTGGTTTTAAGGTTGCTTGCCATTACTCTGCTGGTTTAACTTAAAATGGAAAGCAAAGAGTCTGGGTCTTAAGTAATTCTGCGGAAACAAAGTTCTTTCTCCACGGAGGCTGAAGCAGCAGGAAGCTTCCAGTCTCCTTGAAGATGTCTTTGAATGAGGGGCTGTGCTCTTCCACAACTGGCAGCCCCTCCAGAATCTAGTAATTCAGCTTGTTTGTTAGATCTCTCTTGCCGATGGGGGATGGGGTACTCCTAGTTCTAGAGCAATGATGGCGAACCTTGGCACTCCAGGTGTTCTTGGACTTCAGTTCCCAGAAGCCCTGATCAGCAGGAGTGCTGACTTGGGCTTCTGGGAATTGAAGTCCAAGAATACCTGGAGTGCCAAGGTTGTCCATCAATGATCTAGAGAGAGGAATTGTGTCTTTGTAAAAGGGCAGGTGGTCAATTCAAAGCCACACACCCCTCACCTGTCCTTTGGCACTCTGTTCATGGTCTTCTGTGTCCCTAGGAAATGTGCAAAGCTACCACAGAGTCGGTGGCCTCTCCAGCTGTAACCACTGTACAGTCTGAACTCCGCCGAAATGCCAAAAGTGGTAAGTTCAGTTGTGTAAACTTTCCATCTCGTCATTCTCCTTCAGCAGCGAAGAATCTGTCAATCTCCTCCATCCTCTTTCAAGCAAACCTCCTCCCCCTTTATAGTTTGCATGGAAGTTTTTTTATGGGTGAGTTAGCTGCTTTGGGAACAGTGCTTGAAAACAGGATTAAAATGATTTTAGCAGACCACCTCTCCCTGCCTCTGCTTATCTTTGCCATTTGCTACCTTCCAATTGTTTTCGTAGCTGCGACACGGATGATTGCAAACAGCCTGAGTCGAGACTCCCCGCCTTCTACCCCTGTTCGGAGACCCGATGCCAGTACCTCCAAAATCTCCATCACTGTGTCTAATAAAATGGCAGCAAAGAATGCCAAAACAGGTGAACGGGTGTGTGTGTGTGTGTGCAGAGTTTGGGGTGGTGGTAAACAGAATATTGACTGCCAGAATTTCTGAACCTTCTGGCTGGGATTAAGTCTGTAAGTCTTAGGTCTTGAGTCTGTGTTCTGGAGCCTTCGTGCAACATGTCATTATAGAGCCCTGGTTGTGTAAGAGATTAAACTGCTGTCCTGCTACCAGAATATTGTGAGGTCAATCCTGACCAGGGTTCTAGGTTGACTCAGCCTCTTCCATCCTTCCCCTGTTGGTCAAATGAGTCCCCAGCATGTTGAAGGCAAAATGCTAATTGTGAACCACCCAGAGAGTGCTCTAAGACAGGCATTCATAACCTACGGCCCTCACTGCTCCTGGAAGCAGAAGTAAAATGCGGCCCGCGCCTGTGCAAAACACTGCTAAATACGTTCTGCATGTACATGGAGTGCATTGTACTTCCGCTTCCGGGTGGGAGGAACCACATGACCGGCCTGATCAGCCGTCCAGAAGGTGTGGTCAGGCCTGTGACCTAAAAACATTGTGAAACGCTGCTCTAAGCACTATGAAGGGTAGTATACAAGTGTGATTGCTTTGCTTTGTGTGTTGGTTGAAGCTTGGCCACATCTCGTGGCCACAGAGAGAAAGAGGATTAAAAGAGACACTGCAGTGCTTTGCTATCATCTGAGTTGAGCTCTTGGAGTTTTCCTGGTGTTTAAGGAGACTTTCATGTACCTCATGCTACCTGCTTTTTTCCCATCTCTTTGAGTGTTTCTGCCTGGGTTCGCATGCAGTGGGAATAGAACCCTCTTGTGCCCTTCACAATTCTGAGCTAAGTCTTCACTTCTGCAGCTGCTGCTATCTGCAGTCCTGGGGCGGAGAATGCCGTAATCCCCATGAAGCGGCGGCGCGTCACAGCGGAGATGGAAGGGAAGTACATCGTCCACATGCCCAAAGGAACCACACCGAGGACGAAAAAGATCCTGGAGCAGCAGGCGGCAAAAGGTACTATGGCTGTAGAGAAGAGTTTTGGGTGACTTGCAGCAAAAACTAGGTTGAGTTCACCCCCACCTCTCTACCTAGCAACCCAATAGGAGTGCTTCCTCCCTACCCCCAGCATAGAGTTCATCCCATATCTCTACCTAGCAACCCAATGGGAGTGCTTCCTCCCTACCCCCAGCACAGAGTCAATCCCACCTCTCTACCTACCATCCCAGCACAGAGCTGGTCCCCCTCTCTACCTAGCAGCCCAGTGGGAGTGCTTCCTCCCTACCCCCAGCACAGAGTCCATCCCACCTCTCTACCCACCATCCCAGCATAGAGTTTGCCCCACTTCTCTACCCAGCAGCCCAATGGGAGTGCTTCCTCCTTTCCCCAGCACAGAATTCATCCCACCTCTCTAGAAAATTATCTCTAGGCAAAAGATTTGCCTAGAAATAATTAGTGTAGCCAGCGTGGCCCATAAAGTTCACTCTCCTTTGCTGGTCCTCAAAAGCCTGATCCCATCAGGTCAGCCAGTAAATGTTTTGGAAGCAGTTGGCTTTTGAGTGTCCTGCTATTTTTTTATTTTGATTTCTCTCACCCTCTCATGCATGTTTTTTATTTATTTATTTATTGCATTTCTATACCGACCATTTGTTTTGCCCCCAAATTTCCTTACCTCTTTTTCACTTAGTGCAATACTTTATCTAAATGTTGCGTTTGGGGATTTTTCCCCCTCTCCTGCTCCACCTTAGGTTTACAGAGAACCTCTGTATTTGACCGGCTGGGTGCGGAGACCAGTGCAGACACAACTACTGGAAGTAAGGTAAGGTAAGAATGAGAGAAGAGGCTGAATCAACCTTCAGCTCTAGTCAGGATCAAACTCACAACCTTCTGGCTGCAATACAGCAGGTTTAATCCCTGCACCACCAGGCCTCTATAATGACTAGCTGCTTACCTGTAACTGCTCCTCTTCTTCGTGGTCCCCTGTGAATCCACACAAATGGGTTTACTGCGGGTATGAAGAAGAACTTGACAAGAGCATAGGGGCAGAAATAGACATTGTAGATAGCCCATAATTTGAACATTGTTATATTTAACAAGGATATAGCAATTAGTAACTACAATTATATCCCGCCCCTTAGTGCCCTCTCTGGGTGGTTCACAGATTACTTAGCATTTTGCCCCCAACATGCTGGGGACTCATTTTATTGACTTCAGAAGGATAGAAGAGGCTGATTCAGCCTTGATCCCTGGTCAGGATTGAACTCACAACCTTCTGGCTGAAGTACAGCACTTTAACCCCTGCACCACCAGAGAGCTATATAGGCCAGGGGTGCGCAAACTATGGCCTGTGAGCCAGATCCGGGCCCCGACGTCAATTCATCCGGCCCACGCCGCCCTCGTTGCTCCCGGAAGCGTAAGTAAAACTCACCCCTGATATAGGTCTATAGGCCTGATGGTTGGAAGCTGGAGTCTGAGCCACCCTGCATCAAAACCACACACACACACACACCACACACACACACACACAGTGGCTGGTGCCCCACCTCTGACCTGCTCTGGCCTTGACAGCCCACAGGAGTGTTCAGCCGGCTGGGGGACATGCAGGAAGTCGAGGAAGAAGACAAGATGGCTGCCGAGAGCGACGACGACGACAGCTCTGTCCTGCAGTATGCCGGCGTGCTGAAGAAATTCTTCAAGCCCTCCAAGCCCAAGGGGACCAGCAAGCCAGGGGTGGCAATCAAAGCCAAAGCCACCAGCTCTGAACCCAAGGTGGCCATCGCTGCAACTCCTGCCGCCACTACCCTCAAGAGGTTGGCGGGCAGGAATCTTGCCTGCCCGGCGGTTTCCACCAAGGAAAAGAAGCCCGAGGCCTCCTCTCCGCCAGGCCCGGTTGGGAAGAGGCTGGGGAAACGCCCTCCGCCAGCTGACGCCCAGGACAGCAGTGTGACCAGCTCCAGGAGTAAGCCAGACTCCGCCTTCCGGGTCACCATCAAGAGAACTTTGGGCAGCTCCAAGGTAAGCAGCACCACCGAGACCCCCAGTGCCCAGATGGACAACACAGGGACTGTCAGCGTCTTTAAACGGCTGGGCAGGAAGACTGTATGAGCCCTTGCCCTGTATGTCCGCCACGCGAGGGGCATGCAGGATCTGGTTTGGAGTGTGGCTGTGTGTCTCCAGGTGACCTGACAACCATGGATGTGTACTCTTCCCTGCACCTCCAGTCCCTCACCTGTCCACCCCGCCCGTCGGCACCACAGAGGTTCTGTGCTACCCGTGGATCGATCCATTTTGGCAAGGAGGCCAGGTTCTGTAGAGCTGTTTGTTAATTATCCCGGCTATTTTTGCCGGTCCCGTAGGGTCCGTCTGGGAATGTCCTTCCCGCATAGGCAGGGCAGAGCCTCTTAAGTGTCGTTGGAAGAGGCATCTATATGGGTAGGAACCGCGGCCAGGGCTCCAAAGCATGGTGGGGGATGTGGGAACATAGGCAGGGCATTGGAGAGGCAGTGAAAGGTCTGGTGGCTGTGAGCCCTGAACCTCCTTTTCTTTCATTCTCTTCCTGCAGGTCTTTGCTTATTCCTAGGAAGTACAGTAGTGTCTCGGGAGACTCCATAAGAGGCAGACAGAGGCACTGGGCTTGTGAGATGCAGGAGAGCCCTTTCCCATCCTTCTTTCCTTCCTTCCTGAGCGTCATCTTCCCAAGTCCTGGCACATGAGTATCCCAGGAATGGCAGCTGAATAAATATCTTGCGGGCTGCTAGAGCCTTGTATTTGCCCGGTAACAAAACTCCGTAGAGGCTGGAAGTAAGAAAGTCCCAGTTTCTTTTCCCTTGGCCCTGGTTTCCTCCAGCTTGGTGTTGAAAAAGAGGTCTCTTCTCTTGCCTGGCTTTGGCTGCTGACCCTTTGAGAAAGAGAGGGAGAGGTCCAGGTCAAGGGGTCATAGCTTGGCATGCTGGCAATTCCTCCATGGGCTTGTTCGGTTTCTCTTGCCCAAACGGCTGAAGCTCCATCTCCTCTGTCACGAAGCGATGGGGAAGGAAGGTGCGGTTCCTCTCTCTCTCTCTCACTGCCCCCAGATGTTGCTCCAGTTGTTCTCTGAGCAAACTCAAGGCACACCAGTTTGGGAAGTATATAGTAGTTCTTTCTCTAACGGTCACCTGAAATTGAGGGTTCAGCTATGTCACTCTAGAGCAGGGGTGGCCAAATTATGGCCCACAGGCCGGATCTTGCCTCTGACATTAATTCATCCGGCTTGCGCCACCTTCATTGCTCCCGGACGTGGAAGTAAAACGTGCCCATACAGGGATGTTTTACTTCCATTTCTGGGAGCGACGAGGATGGCACGGGCTGGATAAATTGGTGTTGGGGGCCGGATCCAGCCCATGGGCCCTAGTTTGGGCATTCCTGGTTTAAGCAGAGAAAGTGGCAGCCTAAAATCTATCTCATCCTGTTGCAAAACAGATGGCAAGGCGCATTTTATTTCCGCTTCCGGTGGGAGGAACCACATGCCCGGCCTGCTGAACCGCGTGACCGGCCCGCATCCGAAAAGTTTGGGCACTTCTGCTGTAGAGCATCTCAGAAGCTCTAGGAAGCCTTCCCAGTGGAGGGTTTATTTCTTGTTGCTGAAGGCAGTTCTATCTAAGTTTGGCCTGCATCGCCCTCTAATGTCCAGACACTGCAGTGTGTTGAGATGTGCCTCCCCTGCCCCAGGCATCCATATAGAGTAGTTGGCAAGGTCTCCTCTTTGCTGTTTTCCCTCCTATGATGAAACCCAGAGGTCTGAGTAATGCAGCTAGTCTCTTGTTAAGTCACCTGGTGGAAGTTCCCACCCTTACCAAGGTACGGTGAGGGGAAAACTAAGCCTTGGATTGTTTTAACTGGTTAGCAGGATTTGGGACGGTCTTCCAGGCTGTGCAACTTCTCTGGCTCTCCTCCTCCACTGCCACTGAGGATGATGTGATGGACACTTGCGACATCTCCTTCCCTGGGGGGAGTGTGTGATCACCCTTTCCCTCTGAACCTGGTCTCCATTCTGTGCCCCAAACACACACTTTCTAGGGCCGTGATGGCAAACCTTGGGCACTCCAGCTGTTCTTGGACTTCAATTCCCAGAAGCCCAAGTCCCTGTGGATCCACACGAATGGGTTTACAGCGCATATGCAGTAAACCCTTAAAAAATACATTAAGTAAACCCTAAAAATACATTAGAAGAATGCCGTGGCAGATTTATGATACAGTATTTTAAGAGTTTTTTAAAAAAATAAATTTAGAAGTGTTGGGTGAGTTGCCAAATAATTGTTGATGGTTTTTCTGTTGTTGTTTTTTAAAAAAAGAATCTTCCTTTGGTAAATTTGAGTTAAGGAACGTTGTGTTTTTGTACTCAGTTGTGGTTGGGGATGGGAAGGTGTCCCAGTGCCACTCTCTGAACTGGCCTATGGGAAGTGGAAGTGATCTCTTACAATCAAGTGGGTCTCCTCAGAGTCTGTAGCCTGTCAACCACGGCCAAGATTGCCACAGTCCTACATAACCACGGTTAGAATTGCGGCTGAAATTTCTTCCGGTGTGGCAAAACATAGAAATAGATGTACCAAATGCATTTATTGGGGAGAATATACTACCATCAAATGAGAGACTTATGACTCGCAGGTTAATTTACATTGTATTAGCAAGAGAGATTGGTCAACAGCAAAGCCAAGAAAATGGCTTCATTTTGGCAGTCCAAAGTTTGATCTGGACCACGAAAGAAGAAGCAAGATGAGAGACCCTTTCTAACACAATTCTAGCTCATCTCATCTTTGGCTCACAAGGTGGTTTTATGGTATTAAAACACCAAGTATAAGGTAAGCATGTGTGATAATACAAGACCTCTTAAAACAGAGGTTCCCAATCTAAGGCCTGTGGGCCGGATCCGGCCTGCGGTGCCATTTCCTGTGTCCCCCAACCCTCCAAGAAACAAAATGGCCACCCCTTGGAAGATGTTGGGACAAAATGGCCACCCCCATTGTGCTGGCAGGGCAAAATGGTCATTTGGCCCTTGAAGCTGACTGAAGAGAGCTTGACCCGGGCCCCGGCCTGAAAAGGTTAGGAACCCCTGGCTTAATTATTGGCCTGCAGAATCATCCGCCATGGTAGCACATAGTTTTGAAGAGGGTGTTGGCTCTGCCCTTGCATAAGACAAATCCCTGCCTCAAAGGATATAAATGTGACTGCTGTCCTCCCGTTGCAGAGAGAGGCTTTGACATAATTCCTGAAGCTATGATATTTGCGGGAAATATTGGTTTTTTTTTTCCTAAAGCAGTGGTTCCCAACATAGGGCACACCCCTACAAGAAGATGTATATTCCCAGAACCCTAAGTCAGTACATTGGCTGATTAGTGCTTGGGGAATTGCCTTAGGCTTCTGGGGATTGAAGTCCAATAACCAAAGGTTGGGAAACACTGCTCTGTGAATCCACACTAATGGGGAACTCAACCATCCACCCTGCGCACATCAGCTTTGGCCCTGAGCATCTCTGCAGCAGAGTATGCCGCTCCAGCATGGACCGCATCCACACACACAAAAGAAGTTGACATTGCTGTTAATGAAGCCATGCGGATAATGACAAGATGCTTTAAACCTACACCAGTTGAGAGAATATATCGTCTTGGTGTCGCTCCACCTAAGATCAAGAGAGAAGTAGCAGCAGATGCCGAGAGAACTAAGCAAGAGAAGGACCCTCGACACCCTCTGAACGGAGATGAGCTTCAAGTCCGCCGGTTCAGATCCAGGAAGAGCTTTATGGCAAGAACGAACATTCTTGAGGGTACGCAAGAGCAAAACCCAATTAGAAGATGGAGGAAGTTGCTCAGTGGATAAGGAATAGCATTGGAGGAGGAGGAGGCTGAAGATCTCAACCTTCCCTATATGTCACCTGGAGGACCCTGAATAGGCTGAGGGTTGGTGTCTCTAAATGCAAGACCAACGTGCCCAAGTGGGGGCTGCTGATGGACAACAACACATGGCGTGGGTGTGGAGAGAGACACACACAGTCCATTGGCCCATTGGCTGGTCTGCCGGTTGCTGCCAGAGACATGCGCCGAAGAGGACTTGTGTTTGGGCAACGGCAGAGCCGAGAAAGTGGCTTCATTTTGGCAGTCCAGGGTTTGATCAGGACTCGGAGTAAAGAATAGGTACTGCTTTGGTGGGGAAGGTAACAGCGTTCCGGTGTCTAGTCATGCCTGCCACATGTCCACAGAAGCAGATGCAGAGATTTCGCTAGCTCTTTGGCTACAAAAAGGAGATGAGCACCGGACCCTAGAGTCAGATACAACCGGCTTTCGGAGCAAAGGCCACCTTCTTAAGGCCCATGCCAGATGGAAAGAAGAGCCAGGTGACACCCCTGAAGCTTCCCAGGTTTACTTCAGCATGAATTTCCATAGGCTGCCATCAACAGAATTAATTAATTGATTGATTGATTGATTGATTGACTGATTGATTATACTAATAACATGCCACTGGGTGCCCTAAGCCTGCTTAGCCACCCTGGGAAGACAGGCAGGCAGCTGCTAGAACAGCCAAAGCCGCACATGCGCAGTGAGCGGCAACCCGGCGGCGCCTCTGCGCAGGCGCGTCTCCTCCGCCGGGCCCTGTCACCGCCGCCGCGCCTGCGCACTGAGGCGAAGCTGGCGTCGGGGTGTCGCTCGTGTGCCCCTCTCTCTCTCTCTCCCCCCCTCCTTCCTCCTCCTCAGAGACACGAACCCGCCCCTGCATGCGTGGGCCCGGTGGAGGCGGGGTTTCCGGGGGGGCCGCGGGCGCCGTTGGGAAGAGGATGAGGAGGATGAGGAGGAGGATGGCGGGCCTGGGCCTAAGGGGACGCCGGTAGCGGCAGCAGCAGGTGAGGCGCTGAGCGGGGTGGGGAGGGGGAGCGACACCAGGCCGCGCTAGGCCGCACTCCCCCTTCCCGGTAATGGTCCCGCCCGCGCGGGGCAGTATGGGAGGCCTGGGACAGTATGAGGAGTGGGGGGGCTGAACCACGGAGCGCCGTTGTGGGGGGGGGGAGAGGGGGGGTGTTTGCGGCGGAGAATGGGGCCAACCAATGAGGGCGCGGCGAAGGGGGTGGGAATCCTTTGAGGGTCTCTTCGGGGGGGTTCTTGTGGCGGGGACCCCCAAGGGGGGGGTTTCTTTGTGGAGGGGGGTTTCCTCGCCCCCCCTTTCCTGGGCTCCTCGAAAAGGTCCCTGCCCCGAAGGGCTTGCCTTGCTTTCCTCCCCTGGGGTGGGGAGCAGCTGTGGGCCCTCCTCTTTCCTTCCTTCCTCGCTTCCTCTTCCTCCTCCTCGTCGCCCTCCCCCGGTTCTAGCCCTCCTCTCGGATGCCCGGAAGATCTGGGCGCAGGGGGGCTGGGTGGTGTGTGTGTGTGTGTGTGTGTGTGCAGCGCCTGGCACTTTGAGGTGGGGCGGGGGGGGGCAGCATTGCAGTGGGTCCCAGGTCTCCCCTGGCCTGGGGAGCGTCTCCTCGGGTCTCAGTATATGGGTCACAGTTTGAGTCTGTCTGTTTGTTTATTGTTATTTATTTATTTATTTAAATTTATATGCCGCCCAAAAAACATATAAAAACAGATTTTAAAATCCCAAATTGCCCAACAGCTAAGACGCTGACTGGTAAGCGAAAGGTCAGCAGTTCGATTCCCGAGTACAGCAGGACAGAATGAGCTCCCATCTTTGTCCCAGCTCCTGCCAACCTCGCAGTTCGAAAGCAAGACATTGCACTTCGGTGGGAAAGGTAAACACTGTTCCATGTGCTCCAGTGTCTAGTCATGCCTGCCACATGTCCACAGAAACGTCTGCAGAAGCAGACAGCGCTGGCTCTTCGGCTTGGAAACAGAAATGAGCACTGCACCCTAGAGTCGGATACGACTGGCTTTCAAGCAAGGGAAACCTTTACCTTTAAATTGCCCACTCACTTCCCCACCCTACTACCCCCCTCCCCATTTAATACAAATTGTTCACATTTGTATTGCCACCCTCTCTCCTGGTGGCTCACAAATAAGGACATTAAAAAAACCATCCCCATTAAAAGCCCACCCACCCCACCTGTAAAAAGCGGGAGGATCTTCATTATGTTTTATACATGGGGGGTCACACTTTCATCAGTGCCCCACACCTGCCCCACCAGACAGGTTTTTTAAAAAGTTCTTTAAGTTTATTTTCTGTTGGAGGACAGGGATGTGGTTGAAGCCCCTCAAGGCAAGAAGACCAACACAGGCTTAAATGGGGGCAATTCAATTCAATTCAAATTTAATTTATACCCCGCCTTTCTCTGACCGAGGCCAACTCAAGGCGGCAACAACATTTCAAACAATACAATATAATACAGTTCAATTCGAAAAGCAATATTCAAAGTCAAAATACAATACAAAATATCACATCAAAAAATAAGCATACTATCATACAATACAATTCAAAAAAAAAATCATAACATACATTAAAAATACCACAAGCTCGGGGGTCGCACAACACACTGTGAATGTGGAGAGTTACAGAATCCATTGGCTCATTGGCTGGTCTGCCTATTACTACCTATTCTATTCTATCCGATTGATTGATTGATCGTATGGCACTTGAACATTACTACCAAAAATGTATATTACTTGTAGACTGACAAAGATTTTGATTTTGGCCAACAGCAAAGCCCAAGAAAGTGGCTTCAGTTTGGCAGTCCCAAGGTTTGATCGAGATGCAAAAGAAAAAGAAGTTTTAGTCTGTCCAGTCTTAGTAAAGCAGAGTAGTATGGGGGTGTGTGGGAAAGCATAGGTTATGTTTGCATGGCTTCCCGGTATCCTAAGGGGGTTGGGCTCGATGACCTAAAATGCCCCCCTTCCAACTGTGATTCTATGATTATCCATTGATTGCAGACCCGGCCAGAGGTTAGGAATTCATTTCCTTACCTGATCTAGTCCTTGTAGCCTTGGGTGAGTTGAACAGTCCCAAGAAACCCCCCCACCAGAAGGGGATTGGTAAACTGCTTCTATGGATCCTTTATCTAGGAAATCCTGGAAAGGGTCACCATAGGTCAGCATGCAGTCATTCATTTTTGTGTCTACCATAGGCAACTTGGCACATGTAGTGTGAATTTTCACGGGAGGGGTACACAGAAAGAGTCTCCTCAAAGATTGTGGTGTTTTTGAAACCACAGTCGGACATATCACGGGCAATGGCCACCGTGTTGTGCCGGTTAATCTTTCTCACACTAGGCCAGGCGAAAGGGACTACAGAATGGGTTCACCAAAAGGTGCCTTCATTTGGGCAGTTTAAAGTCTGACCATGGGAGGGGCAGGGATCAGCCTTTATCATCAGTTTCACAAAAGGAGACATGGCCTACCACCACTAGTCCCACCAGAGAGTAAGAACCATTGGACTAAGACAGCGATGGTGAACCTTGGCACTCCAGGTGTTCTTCGACTTCAATTCCCAGAAGTCCCAAGTCCCTGTGTATCCACATGGATGGTTTTACTGTGCGTATGCACAGTAAACCCATTCGTACGTGCAGTAAACCCATTTGTGTGGATTCACAGAGACTTGGGCTTCTGGGAATGATGATGATCCCAGTGGTGTAAAACAGCCTTCAGTTGCAGGAGGTGATGGCAACCCAGTGACCTCTCAATCCTTAATAAGACTTGCTTCCTGCTGCTACCTTAATGTACTATCTTAAGGTTTCACACATCTTTGGATTTGACATGCTCAGAATACCCCCACAAGGCTGATTAGACCATAGCAAGGGGTTGAGCAAGAATCAACATGTAAGCATCTTACACACTTTTTCTCTTTTGGTTTTGAATGTGGACCATAGCAATGGTATGAACAGAAGACTGGACTTCTGTCTGATATGGTGCTGGATCTGGTCAAATGTAAGGGTTATTATTCTCTGAGTGGGACAAGATTGTCACTGCCTGACATCATGCTTGTGCAGCTTGCAGTAAGTGAAGCCATGACCTTTGGCCTATTCCAGGAGTCATTTTGGGGTCTTAGGTGAGCTGTGTTGTCATCCTTTCTCTGACAAGAGAAGAAGAAAAAATGGAGATGGCAAAAGGCCTCTCTTATTTCCCAATTCAACCCTGTTTACTTCTGTCTAAAAGGTTTTCCTCTCTCCAGGTATCCATATTTCCGTCCCACCCACGTAGCGCTGATGCTTTGTGCAATGAACAGGGAGATGCATAGGAACGAGTTAGCCATGCCTCCTGCTTTCTGAAGCATCCCATCTATCAAAGTTAGGAACTGTGTGGCCATTGTGAAGTTGACCCTTCCAGAAGCCCCAGGTTGTACCAGCATAGTCTGGAGAAGCTGCTTCCTAGAATTGTAGCATGATGTTTAGCTGTGGATTGAAAGTTTCGCTTTGGAAGGGTCTGGCTTTGGAGAGATGCTCTGCAGGAAACATCCTCAGTTTGCGCTGCAGTGGTTAACTCTTGCCCAGAGGACCATAGAAGAAGCAGTAAGTAGCCAATAGAGTGGTCCCCCTTGTCCAGGTATCTTTCCTTCCAGCTGTCAGCTCCTCTAGTGCCGTGATGGTTTTGCTGTGCGTATGCGCAATAAACCCCTTTGTACGTGCAGTAAGCCCATTCGTGTGGATTCACAAGGACTTGGGCTTCTGGGAATTGAAGTCCAAGAACACCTAGAGTGTCGAGGTTTGCCAACACAGTTCTAGTGTTTTCCAGCTGTGACCTGGAGCCCAGTGTGCACAGTTATGAATCATATATGTTTTCTTCCCCTTCCTGATTTGTATTTAAGGCTGCCTGTTTTCCCATGTCTGGTGACTCCTGTGGGTGTTTGTGTACAGCAATCCTGAGTCACTACAACCTGTTGCTGCAAGATGTACAACACTAGTAGAGCAGGGGTGCCTCTGATTGACAGGAAGACACAACAGGGAAAGAGCTAGTTTTGCCAGGCCTGGCATAGGGATCCCTGCCATCCTTGCCGGGTTATTGACCAAAGGGTACATTCAGAGCATGTCTGACCATTCCTTGAAGGATGTGACCAGAGATGTTTGTGTGAGGCAGCCTCCCTTTGGGCTTGCTGGGTCTTTGCCAGCCTGTGTGTTGCTTTGCACAAGAAGAGGGCAGGGGTCTTCATTTGGGTCACGGGTGCCCAAACTACCGCCTGCGGGCCAGATCAGACCCCCAGAGCCAATTCATCCGGCCCTGGGTGTGTTTTACTTCCACTTCTGAGAGTGATGAGGGTGGTGCAGGCCAGATGATGGTGTTGGTGACCAGATCTGGCCCGTGGGCCGTAGTTAGGGCACCCTCTGGTTTAAGCAGAGAAAATGGCAGCTTAAAATCTCTCTCATCCTGTTGCAAAACAGATTGCAAGGCATGTTTTACTTCCGTTTCCGGTGGGAGGAACCACATGACCGGCCCGCTGAACCACGTGACTGGCCCACGGCCTATAAAGTTTGGCCACCCCTGATTCAGATGGCTCTCCCTCAGTTATGGGGCTTGTGTGAAGGAGACCCTTTTTTAAAAATAATAATAATGATGGTCTACTTTGGACACTAAAAATAACTCGGAATTGTTGTTTGATATGTAGGAAATGTGCTGGTGGTGTCTTACTCTGCAGCGTTGCGCTCATTTCCGACTTTATATCTGTCCTTGGAATCTCTATGATTTCTCCGATGTTTAAAAAACCGATGGCTGGCTTTGTAATGCCAAAGTCTCTTATGCTCCTTGAATCCCTCCTTTACAGCAAACCAAAGTTTCCCATTAACCTGTGAAGAAAACCGAGATGTTTAAACCAGCATTACAAAGCCAGCCATTGGTTTTCAGCATGAAGAACTGATTCATTCTCAGACGTTGTGTGTCACCTTGTCTAATGTAATGCTTTGTAATCCTGTCTGGGGAGGAATACTATTGCGAAGGAAGGGGTTGTTGCTCTCCCTTGCAAATCTGTTCTTGGGCTTTGCCTCTGGTCCCTGGGTTACTGGGTGTGTCTTATGGGTCAATGTGCCTCGGAGCCTTGTTGACACACACACTGAGCAAAGCTCAGCAACAGATCCACTTTCCCTTTTCTTTTGGTCGGCGTTGCGGGAAAGGGGAACCAGACCATCTCTTCGCTTGTCTGGCCTTATTTCACCAGGACATAACTAGGGTTTGGGGTGGAGGTGGAGGCATGTGAGATTTGTGGCTCAGCTGAGTTTTTGGGCCACGGGCCGGTCACATGGGGTCCTCCCAGCGGAAGTAAAATGCACCTTGCAATCTGTTTTGCAATTGGATGAGATAGATTTTAAGCTGCCATTTTCTCTGTTTAAACCAGGGATGCCCAAACTACAGCCTGGGGTCCAGATCCAGCCCCCGACGCCAATTCATCTGGTCCACACCACCCTCGTCACTCCCGAAAGCAAAACGCGCCCGTATGGGCCGTAGTTTGGGCACCTCTGTGTTAGAGGCACATGATGCTCTGCAGAGCATCAATGTGAGGACCCACTGCAGTGCTTTGGGAGAGAGAATCCCTTCCAGCCCTCTCTGCATTGCATCCTTAGGTACAAATCCTCTCTGATTCTCTTTTAACTGGCAGCCACAAAGTCCCCCCACCCTCTGGTTCCACAGGGTCACATCCTGGAGTGCGTAAACAACTCTAGTGCTTGCAGCATCTGAGTCACACACTCTGTGCAAGTCAACAAGCTCTTCCTCCCTCCCCTCCTCGACGTGGGGTAAGCATCCTGCTCTTGCATGTTCAGCCAGGACCACTGGCAGAGGCATGGGGATTTAGCTGCGTTCGCTCCACAGTCAGCAACAGTGGCTTTGTGGCTTTTGGGATGGAGAAGCGGCACAGCAGTCTGTGGGGTAGGGGCAGGTATATGGATCAGAAGTGAGGGGGTGGGAGGTGATTTGATTGACACGCGCACAATTTTCTGCCCCCAATGTAAGATGAGGAGAAGCCACAGATCTGCATGCCAAGCCCTGGACAGAGGGCAGAAGAATTTGCATAGCACCAGGACTGGGGGATTCTCACAACCTCCTCTTGTTTGGGGGGCTTCTTTAGACCATGGGGATGGCTACCAAGGTTGGTGTGGAGTTCCTATGCTCTGGTTTTCCAGGTTGTGGGTTCCTGTGTAATGCTTTTGTCCAGGAACTCGTGATTCCAGATGTTTGTCCTGAAACCCCCGCAGGACTAAAGGCTCAACATCCCAGTCCCTTCATTCTCCCACATTATTGAGCCATTTCGGATCTCCTCTCTGAGCTTTCATTGAAATGCTATCTTGCACGTACAATTGAATGCAGCCATGCCTGGTGACATGTCTCTTCTTTCATCCTTGCAGTGACATCAAGAGGTAGTTTCCTTCATACTGGTAGGGGAGGCCTGCGATCTACAGACTGTAGGAGGGGCCACAAGCTGCAAAAAGATTCATTCTTCTACTAGAGCAGTGATGGCGAACCTTGGCACTCCAACTGTTCTTGGACTTCAATTCCCAGAAGCCCAGTACGCACAGTAAACCCATTTGTGTGGATTCACAGGGACATGGGCTTCTGGGAATCGAAGTCCGAGAAAAACTGGAGTGTCAAGGTTCACCCTTACGGTACTAGAGCCGTGATGGCGGACCTTGGCACTCCAGGTGTGCTTGGACTTCAATTCCCAGAAGCCCAAGTCTGTGAATCCACATGAATGGGTTTACTGCGTGTACTGGGCTTCTGGGAATTGAAGTCCAAGAACAGCTGGAGTGTCAAGGTTCACCATCACAGTACTAGAGCCGTGATGGCAGACCTTGGCACTCCAGGTGTGCTTGGACTTCAATTTCCAGAAGCCCAAGTCTGTGAATCCACATGAATGGGTTTACTGCACTGTAAACCCAATCATGTGGATTCACAGAGACTTGGGCTTCTGGAAATTGAAATCCAAGAACACGCACAGTAAACCCATTCATGTGGATTCTCAGAGACTTGGGCTCCTGGGAATTGAAGTCCAAACACACCTGGAGTGCCAAGGTTCGCCATCACCGTGTTAGAGGTTGGATGTCACCCTGGTTATGCCGGCTTTGAGTGTGGCAGGTTTGCATAATGTCGTTGCGTTCAAAGCAAAGTCCTGCCAGTTTATCCTTGAGTGATTCATGTGAAGAGTTCTTGGGTCAACGCCGAGGTTGACCGGAGGATTCTCCGTGTCCAGCCATGTAGAACCCTGCCTGCCCTTTGCCTCCCATGTCCCCTGGTCTCCAGAAGGCAGAGGGAATGTGGCTGGATGAGACATTCTGCCGGGCCCACTTACTTGCGCTGTGTGGCGTCAATGACTTTGAAGCCCTGTTGCAACACCCACCCTTCCTGCCGTTGTGGGTCCTGGCCTCTGTGGCAAAAGCCGAATCACCTCTTGGCACTAGACTCAGCTGCACATGCTGAGGGTTACGAGCTCCGTCTCCGGCTGGGCAAGATGGCCAAGCCTGACAGCAATGCGGTTAGGGTTAGCTTAAGTTTCCCAGAGCCTTTAAAAATGAGGGTACGGTCCATCTCAGGGCCTGACCTTCCCCCACCCAGTCTGGGGTCTCTGACAGTTCCTGTGGCTTTTTCTCACTCCAGGTCTGGCTTGACTCTCCATGGGTAAAAGTCCTCTGGCACAGGAACTGTCAGCCCAGAAATCGGTCGCGTCTTAAATGCTTAGCTTCGCCAACGTCTGCAGAATATCCGGGTGTCTCCACACCTCCAGCACAAAAGCCATAGATCAGAGGCCAACGTGTGGAAATCCCAGCCTCCTCTGCCACAAACACACACATGCACCCAGCTCTCTAGCAGGCAGTGTCTTGGGCTGGTGTTTTAAACACCCCCCGCCACCCTTTCCCCGTAATCCCATCAGGTGCCTGGGATTAATCTTTCCCTAGCTGTTTGTTTTTTTGCTTCAAAGGCTCTATGATCTGAGCATGTGCAACTCCTTTTATCACACCTGAAAGCGGAAGGAAAGGGAAATTGGGAGAACTCAAGGCGTGAGTGTCATGGTGAGTGGCGGGTCTGTCATAGCTTTGTGGTTCAGAAACCGAGATGTGTAGACGACGCATGGCCTCTTCAGCAGATCCCTGACACTGCTATTTAAATATTTGCCATAGAAGGGGCAAGGTTGCCTTCCTTATCTTTGCCCCCCACCACAAATGTTGGCAGTGACTTAGCAAACCTGTAGGGCTCTGGCTCGGTGATGCCCCTTGGCTCGCTTGCAGGAGCACCTGGAAGAGGAGACGAATGGAAGCCATGTTGCCCTGAACCAGTTTATCCTCACAGATTTGACCTGCTCTGAAGCCACAGGTGAAGGGGCCTAGGCTCTGTGGGGAAACAGCATTGCCGAAAGGCTTGGCCATGTTGCAGGGCCGGCTGCCTTTGGAAACGGAGCACATAGACCTGGTGCTGCAGAAACCAGAAGTAAGAAAGTCTGTGGCTAAAGATGCGATGATGGTGGTGGTGGGGAGGTCGGAGATCGTTGTTGGTTTCCTGGAGACTGAACCCTTTCAGAGAAGGGCAACAAGGCAACTGGAAACCAAGCCCTGGGACAGGAGTTCCCAATCTTTTCAAGCCGGGGGCCAGGTCGTGCTCTCTTGGTCAGCTTCGAGGGCCGGGCAGCCGTTTTGATTCTATGGTTCTAAATCTGCCTGAACAATTTCTTTTCTCTTCTCTCCGCAGGCCACTAGCGCAAGCCACCTTGCTCAGCTGGCAGAACCCAGGCCTTGTGTGGCTTCATAACACGGCTGCATCAACATGAACGACGTGTCTGTGGTCAAGGAAGGTTGGCTGCAAAAGAGAGGTGAGCCATGAGCCCCATTCAGGGGGTCAGAAAGTTCTCAACGTATTCAACCAGGGGGTTAGCGTCACATGCTCTTCTTTTTTGAGGCGGAGCTCTGTGTTATTTGGATGCTCCGTCAGGCGCAGAATGAACCAGCCCGCCTGTGGACTGTGCGGTACATTTTGGCTTCAAGTCCATATCCAAAGCCAAGTCCTTTGGTCAGGAGGAAGGGCTTCATTTCTGCATGTTTGTTCTGATTCCCTTACATTGTCTGGGTTGGGCATTGGTGCAGTTATGGAGTCTAGGGTTGCTTCAAGTTGTTTTTAGTTGTGTTATATTTTATATGCCTGTAAGCCGCCCTGAGTCGCTATGGCGAGCGGGTGGCGATAAAGATCTAATAAATAAATAAATAAATAAATAATAGGTTGACTGGTGGCGCCAGGCACGAATCATGAGTGCTGGCACAAGCCCTTCTGTTCTAAGCTTCTAGTTTGCTACCCCACCCTGCCCTGGAGCAGTCTCAGCTGTCTCCTGAGCTACCTACCCTCAAGCCCCCCCACTGCCTTGCTTGCACTGTGGCTATAACACATTCCTCTCTGTAGACAAATATAGACAACAGCTGGCAGCGGCCAGAATTGCCTGCCTAAAAGCTATTTTGGTATTAGGGGCTGAGCAGGCCCTGCATACGTTTCCCCACCACCCCACCGCTATGCACAGTCTGCAAAGTCGTGAAGAAAACCTGGCCTTCGGTGGCAAAGAGTAGCAATAAGAACAGCACTACTTTATAGGGGCTCTATAAGAGCAGATTGCTTACCTATAACTGTTGTTCTTCTTCGTGGTCCCCTGTGAATCCACACAAATGTGGATTCCTTCGTGTGGATTCACAGGGGACCACGAAGAAGAAGAAAAACGTGATCGAACGTAGGAATGTGGGAATAGACTAGGGGTTCCCAACCTTTTCAAGCCGGGGGCCGAGTCACGCTCTGTCAGTCAGCTTCGAGGGCCGGATGGCCATTTTGCCCCGCCTGCACGATGGGGGTGACCATTTTGTTTCTCAAATGCCCTTGGAGGGGTGGGGGTCCCACGTGAAATGGTGCTGTGGGCTGGATGCAGCCCACGGGTCTTAGGTTGGGAACCTCTGGAATAGACATTGTAGATGGCCCAGGATTAGAACATGGTTGTGTTCTCAACATGCTGGGGACTCAGAAGGATGGAAGAAGCCAAGTCAACCTGGATCCCCATTAGGATTGAACTCGCAATGTTTGGCTACAGGACAGCAGTTTAACCCCTGTACCACCAGGGTTCTAGAATAGCAGGTTGCTTGCCTGTAACTGTCTTTCGTCATGGTTGCCCGTGAATCCAAACACATGGGTTTACTGCACACACAGAACATATCCCGATAATCGGGGTTGCAGCAAGAGTTCTCTCAAGCCTCTCCTATTCCTTGTTGTGAGGAAGGCTTTTCTCCTCTTCTACTTTCTAGGGGAATACATCAAAACCTGGAGGCCCAGGTATTTCCTCCTGAAAAGCGATGGATCTTTCATTGGGTATAAAGAGAAGCCAGAATGCTCAGACCACAGCTTGCCCCCTTTGAACGACTTCTCTGTAGCAGGTACGCGATGCGTGGTGGAGGCCCCTTTTTTTGTTCAGGTGTGCTTCTGGCCATTGATGGTTTCCAAATAAGGTGCTCTCTTCCAATATATCCGGCTTTGCGTTGTTCTAAATCATTTTAAATGGTGGCCTGTAGCTCGTTATCTTTTCCTACAGGCTAGAAAGGTAAGTATTTAATTTTTAAAACCCTGTAACAAAAGAATTGCAGAAGGAGGGAGGTTCAGAATCTTTTTTGAGAAGCATATACATCACAGCTCTTGAACTGGAATATGTCATCATATTTCTCCAGCCTGCTCTGTTGCCCACCGTGTCAGATACAAGGTGTTAGTGTTATCATATAAGACCCTACACCAGTCATGGCGAACCTTGGCACTCCACGTGTTCTTGGACTTCAATTCACAGAAGCCCAAGTCTCTGTGACTGGGAATTGAAGTCCAAGAGCACTTGTAGTGCTCAGGTTTGCCATCATGGCCCTATACCAGGGGTGCCCAAACTACGGCCCGTAGGCCAGATCCAGCCCCTGGCACCAATTCATCCGGCCCCACCCCGCCCTTTTTGCTCCTGGAAGCGGAAGTAAAACGCACATGCACCCGTACGGGCATGTTTTACTTCCACTTTCAGGAGTGACAAGGGTGGCGCAGGCTGGATGAATTGGCATCGGGGGTGGATCTGGCCTGCGGGCTGTAGTTTGGGCACCCCTGTCCTAAACAGTTTGGGACCTTGTTATCTGCCAGCGTCTCTCCCTGAGAACAACTCCCCGAATCCCCCGTTCGTCACAGTCGACGCAGCTCCAGGTGCCGCCCCCGAGGATGGCTAGAAAGTCTAACTAAAAACAGAGCCTTCTTGGTGGTGGCAACAACGCTGTGGAACACTCTACCGATGCAGCTATGCCAGGCCCCATCCCTGAATATCTTTTAAAAAACACAATTAAAACCCTTAGGTTAAAGAGAGTCCAGAACTCTTCAGGGTCTGGAGGTGGGGGGTGAGTGCCAGAGAAGGGCTAAAGCCTAACGGGGAGCCCCTAGCCAGCTCCCACATGATGTCTGCTTCTCCCATCTTCCAGAATGCCAGCTCATGAAAGTAGAGCGGCCCAGACCGAACACTTTCATCATCCGCTGTTTACAATGGACGTCAGTCATCGAAAGGACGTTCCACGTGGACTCCCCGGACGAAAGGTAAACCCTGCAAACGTAACATGAGCTGCATTTAAGGGCAAGCCACAAGACAAGCTGCCTTTTGAGAGGGAACTCTCTCTTTTTGCCCTCCGGACTCCTTTGGGCCTAGTTCCTCCCTTCTAGTATCAAGGGATCAAATGTCTCCCATCTCTGAACATGGAAACTGCAGAAGTGGTTCTTGGTCAACGGTAAAGCAATAGCAATGACACTTATATACCACCCCAGTAGCACTTAGCGCACTCTCCAGGCGGTTCACAAGTTAATTAGCATTTGGCCCCCAACATGCTGGGGACTCATTTAACTGACCACAGAAGGATGGAAGGCTGAGTCACCCTTGATCCCCATCTGGATTGCATTCCCAACCTTTTGATTGCAATACAGCAGTTTAACCCTGCCTTACCAGGGCCCTTCGGTCAGGTCAGCTGCTGAACAGCCTGTACCTTCTGATGTCCTCCAGAGCTTGTAGAACCTTGTGGCAATGAAGTTCATGCGCCCTGTTGCTGGCCGGAGCTCTGAACTGACCTCTGTTCTCTGCAGGGAGGAGTGGATCCAGGCCATCCAGATGGTTGCAAACAGCTTAAAGAACCAGGAGCCGGATGGAGAAGACCGGATGGAGTACAAGTGCGGCTCTCCCACAGACAGCACGGGGGCCGAGGAGATGGAGGTGGCCGTGACCAAGACCCGGACCAAGGTGGTAAGTAGAATGACAGTGGGAATAAACCCGGGATTTGTGCCAAGAAAGGCCTGTCCTTCTCCAGTTCTGTTAGCATTCACTGAATAATGAGGGATGTTAAACTCTTAATGCAAAGACCTTTGTCATTTGAGAGTTGGTGTCCATGAATTGGATTCAGCAATCCCACTCTTTCTGTTTCTCCTCCTTTGTTCTTCTTTAAAAGACCATGAATGACTTTGACTACCTGAAGCTCCTTGGGAAGGGCACGTTTGGCAAGGTTATCCTGGTGCGAGAGAAGGCCACCGGGCGCTACTATGCCATGAAGATCCTTCGGAAGGAAGTCATCATCGCCAAGGTACTCAGGCTCAGAGGGGGAGGGAGGAGGCTGTCAGGCTGCCCAAGAAAGCCCTGAATTGGTTAGGTGGTAGGATTTCCATTAGTTGATAATGGGAGCTGATAATTTCCATTAGTTCATAAAAGCCCTCTTGTCTGAAACCCAGTTAGGATTTCTCACAAGAGATTCTTCTTCTTCTTCCGTGTCTAGGCCAGACGTGAAACTGCCAAAATGAAGCCACCTTTGGGTGAGTCCATTCTGCAGTTCCTTTGGCCTGACCGAGTGTGAGAACGATTAGCCAGCAACACAAGGTTGCCATTAGCAGGGTATTATGCCCGATTTGTGGTTCAAAACTTACACAATCTTTGAGGAGGCTCTTTCTGTGGCAGCGTGGGCCGGATGAATTGGTGTTGGGGGCCAGATCCAGCCTGCAGGCCATAGTTTGGACAGTCACTATAGATGCCAGTCTGTGATACTCTTCCATTGGGCAGAGACTGTTGACTTGGCCTGTAAGCTCAAACCTTTGGAATGCGAGGCCAAGGCACAGAAGAGTCTTGAATGTGAAGTTTCCATGGAAAGCCCTGTTAGGGTCACTGGGAGCCAGTCCTGGCTTGACGGCACTTAGCTCACTAATTAATTTCAGGAGATGTCATTGAGATTTGCCAAGGGTGGTGTGTGGGTGTGTGCGCGCGTGCTGATTTGCTTTGAGCTGGTGGTGGAGGAGCCGTTGAACCAGACGCTGAGAAGTGGGCTCCCAGGGCTAGGGAGAATGAATGGCAGGGGAATTGTTGTGTTCACAGCGGCTGGTTTATAAATGTGCTGCTGTTCAGAGAGTCCGTGTTCATTTTCTCTTTCTTGGGAAGGATGAAGTGGCCCACACCGTCACAGAGAGCCGAGTCTTGCAGAACACGCGGCATCCGTTCCTCACGGTACGTACGCACGCCAGAGAGCCCAGACCATTCCTCTTGCACGCCAGGTGTGTTACGGCCACTGACTTTCAGCGCAGCAGAACATCAGCCTCCTTAGACCAGTGATGGTGAACCTTGGCACTCCAGTTGTTCTTGAACTTCAATTCCCAGAAGCCCAGGAAGCGCAATAAACCCATTTGTGGGGATGCACAGGGACTTGGGCTTCTGGGAATTGAAGTCCAAGAACACCTGCAAATGCACAGTCAACCCATTTGCCTTGATTCCCAGGGACTTGGGCTTCTGGGAATTGAAGTACAAGAACAGCTAGAGTGCCAAGGTTCACCATCACTGGCTTAGACTAGCGTCTTATGTGTGTCTCAGGGTTAGGGGATGTAAATGTCCTGCTTCTGATCAGGGGGAAGGCATGGAAGAAGTGAATCTTGGGGTTTTGGTGTGGTGGTGATGGTGGTAGTAGTTTGCCAGTTACGAAACATTTGTGGTGATTTCCTGGTCGCCAAAAATTGCACAAATGCCTGTTCGGTGCCTGTGCCATTTGCATGCTCTTGAGTAAAGGATCCTCCACTTCCTTTTCCCAGAAGATGGACCAGCCTGCCTGGGGGCCAAATTTCCTGTCCTTCCTTGCCTCCCATGTTGGGTGGCATCTGGCAGCCTGGCCAAAGCCTGCCCCCCTGGGAAGCTGAACTCCCTACCGTTCTCCCGGATGTGACTGGTCCACCAGAACCCAACCTGGGAGCTCACGGCCCTTGGGCAGACCGATCTCTTGGGGCTATGGCTTACCTTGGAAAAGAAGGGCTCTAACCTCAGTGTGCTCTGAAATGACTGTGGATTGGTATTTACAGGCCCTGAAGTATGCCTTCCAGACAAATGACCGGCTCTGCTTTGTCATGGAATATGCCAACGGCGGAGAGGTGAGTGTCTGCACATCAGTTTGGTTCCTACGCCAGTTGTCTCTCCTGCCTCGTTTCTCCTGATCACGCTGTCCTCCTTTCTTCCCCCGTCCAGCTCTTTTTTCACCTCTCAAGAGAGCGTGTCTTCACCGAGGACCGTGCCCGGTTCTATGGGGCCGAGATCGTTTCTGCCCTGGAATACCTCCATTCCCGGGATGTTGTTTACCGCGACATCAAGGTAGGGCTGCAGCGTTTGGCCCAGGGATTCTCCACCTGTGGCCTACAGCACCTTTTTCATGTGGCCTTCCCAGAGACTTGGGCTTCTGCGAATTGAAGTCCAAAAACACCTGGCATGCCAAGGTTCACCATCACTGTGCTGATGCTACAAGGTCTGCCTAGAGTTGGAATTCTCAACCTGTGGGCTGGATGTGGCCTGCGTCACCATTTCTTGTTGCCCACCACCACCACCACACCAAGAAGTGCCATGTGGTGGAGGAAGGGCGAAATGGCCATCTGGCCCCCCGAAGCTGTCTGAGGGAGCATGACCCGGGCCCCCCAGCTTTAAACGGTTGAGATCTCCTGTTTGGCCCTTTGCTTTTTCTGGTCCTTTGCTCCTCAAGTTCTGTCCCCACCCGGAACGGATTCCTGATCCTCCTCTCTTCCTTCCAGCTGGAAAACCTCATGCTGGATAAAGACGGACATATAAAAATCACAGACTTTGGGTTATGCAAGGAAGGCATCACGGACGGCGCCACCATGAAGACTTTCTGCGGGACACCAGAGTACCTGGCCCCCGAGGTATGGGAAAAATCCCCTTCCGTGTCGAGGCAAATTGCCCAAACGCTTCCAGCCCCAGACGGGCAAGGAAGGAACGGGGTCCTGGAAATAATTCAGCCAGCGTGAAAAATGGAGAGAGAAATTGTGTTGCTGAAGGTGTGGCAGGTAGGACAAGAGAGGGTTGTCCCTGCTGCTGTCAGACCCCTTATTTATTTATATTTATATTGCCGCCCACTCGCAAGCGACTCTGGGGCAGCTTACAGATATCAGACCAAGGGCCACAAGGATAAGGGAAGAAGCGGCGCAGCCTGTCCTGTACCTTCTTGCCCTGGAAGCAAAGTGCCTTCTGCTCACCTAGCCATGAATTCAGTCTTTCCCTCTTGTCTTCCTCCCCCACTTGTAGGTGCTGGAGGACAACGATTACGGGCGAGCCGTGGACTGGTGGGGCCTGGGCGTGGTCATGTACGAGATGATGTGCGGCCGCCTCCCCTTCTACAACCAGGACCACGAGCGCCTCTTCGAGCTCATCCTGATGGAGGAGATCCGGTTCCCACGCACCCTCAGCCCCGAAGCCAAAGCCCTGCTGGCCGGACTGCTCAAGAAGGACCCTAAGCAAAGGTAAGAGAGCATGTTGGTCTTACATTCAGGGCAGGGGTGCCCAAACGTTTTGGGCCGTGGGCCGGACATGTGGTACAGTGGGCCGGTCATGCGGTTCCTCCCACTGGAAGCGGAAGCAAAACGCGTTTTGCAATCCTTTTTGCAACAGGATGATATTAAGCTGCCATTTTCTCTGCTTAAACCAGTGGTGCCCAATTCATCTGACCCACGCCTCCCTCATCTTCCAGATCAAACCCTGGACTGTCAAAACGAAGCCACTTTCTTGGCTTTGTCATTGGCCAAACTTAAGTCCTCATCGGTGCACGGTTCTGGCAGTCACTGGGAGACCAGTAAATGAGCCCATGGATTCTGTCTCTCCACATTCACACAGCATGTTGTTGTCCACCAGCAGCCCCCACTTGAGCATGTTGGTCTTGCAGTGAGGGACTCCAACCCTCAGCCTTTTCAAGGTCCTCAAAGCGACATAGGGGGGAGGTTGAGTCCCTCAGCCATTCGCTCCTTTAAAAATGTTCTTCCTTGTCCAGTGAGCTCCTCCCAACATCTTCTAATTTGATTTTGCTTTTGTGCATCCTCAAGAATAATCACATCAAAGTCCTCCCAAAAAAAAAGTCTGCTTATTCCATCCAAAGACTGAGAAAGATGCTTAATTAAAAAATGGTTTGGACAACACAGCAGATGTATGAGTTAGCGAGGCATTAGCAAAGCAAAACTTTTTTTAAAAAGTTCTTGAACTCTTTTGGCGCCTGGGTCACAACCCTTAACTGTCCTCCCCTGCCATAAAACAGAGGGTTGCCCGCTCGTGCGGAGACCCTTCCCCTTGCACCTTGGCCCCTGAACCCTTTGTGCACCCGTGCCTCCCAGGAAAGGAACGATGAGATTATTAAATCCTTTCTGTTCTTCAGGTTAGGGGGTGGCCCCAACGATGCCAAGGAGGTGATGGAGCACCGTTTCTTCGTGGCCATCAACTGGCAGGACGTGGTTCAGAAGAAGGTAATGGGAAACCCCACGGCTTGGCTTCAGCCATTGCGGGTCCCCTTGGCTCCCGTGGGTTGCTGTTTTGGTTGGGCTTCAGCAGCTGTCATTTGTCACAGCTGGGTGCACGTGTGTGTGAGCCTCAGAGTAAACCGGCCTCCTCTTCCTCCGGCAGCTCACTCCGCCCTTCAAGCCTCAAGTGACCTCCGAAATTGATACGCGGTACTTTGATGACGAGTTTACAGCACAGTCCATCACCATCACGCCCCCGGACCGTTGTGAGTATGATGGGTGTGGGTGGAAGGAGGATGCTTTAAAGCAGGGGTGCCCAAACTTTTTGGGCCATGGGCCAGTCACGTGGTTCGGTGGGCCGGTCACAGGGTTTCTCCCACCAGAAGAGGAAGTAAAACACACTTTGCAATCTGTTTTGCAACAGGATGAGATAGATTTTAAGCTGCCATTTTCTCTGCTTAAACCAGGGGTCCCCAAACTATAGCCCACGCCACCCTCATCGCTCCCGTACGGGCATGTTTTACTTCCGCTTCCAGGAGCGATGAGGGCGGTGTGGGCCAGATAAATTAGCGTCAGGGGACGGATCCGTAGTTTGGACACCCTTGCTTTAAAGCTCTCCCCCCCCCCCTCTTCTTCCACGGCCCACTCTCTACCTTTGCCTCCCATGGGGGCGGCTAATCCTTCTCTTTCTCTCTTTCTCTTCCTCCAGATGACTGCATGGACTCCTTAGATGCTGAGCAGCGGACTCACTTCCCCCAGTTCTCCTACTCGGCCAGTATACGGGAGTAGTAGGGAGAGGCGCTTGCCTGCCGGAGAGCCTGGGGAGGATTTTGCAAACAGCAGGACTGTGGGGAGGGCGATGGGGGTCTGGGTTCTGCCCCTTCCCCCCACTCGGCCACCCCTTCAGGTCACTGGTCCTGCATTGCCCCAGCCTCCGTGGGGCCTGAGCAGACTTCCCTGGGCCTGCCCCTGCTCAGCTTCTGGCAATCCCGGCCCCGAAGGAGACCCCACATGGAGGCCACCCTCCAGAAGCTGCTTTGGTCCGTGGAATCTCTCTCTCTCTCTTTCTCTCGTTCTCTGCCTCCTCCTCCCCCCCTGGACGCCCCTCCGCCTCCCAGCCTCCAATCCATGGATCTGCAACGCTGATGCAGCCTTTCAGGGGGAGGCATGTGAGACCGGACGAAAGCTACATTTGGTGCTGAGGAGAGACCCAGCGGGTGGTTCTGAAGCTGCACGAGGGGTTGCTGGAGAGAGAGGGAGAGGAGGAGGAGGAGGAACCTGTGGAGCAGAAAAAGAACTGCGTGCAGCCGTGAACTGAAACGCATCAGTCAAAAGGCACATGCCAGGCAGTGTGGGAACCACCGTTCTGCAACAACTGCGCAGGGTGGAGCATGGATGCTCCCTCCCTCCTCCTGTAGAGTGAGGCTTACCCCCGCAGAAAGTCCGGGCGGCTGATGGGGATTGGCCTCTTCCTGGCCACTCAACCGGGACTTGTGCCACTGGCTGCCCAAGACACTCTGGGCTTTCAGCATGGGACAGACGGCCTCCTTCCGCCCCTGGATCCTCTTCGTTCATACAACACTTGTGCAGAAAAGACTGTCATGGAACTCCGTGGGGGTCGTCCTCCCCCAGTTGGCCCTGAGGAGGTCTACCCAGGTGTGAGGGGGGGGGGAGCACCACATTCTCATACCTCCCCCCCAAAAAACAATAATGGCTCCTTCCTTAAACCAAGAGCAAGATTGGTTTGCACCCTACCTGCAGCTCAATTCCTAGGCTAGGCACGGCTCACCACCAGTTGCCCTTCCGTGCCACACAATTAGTTGGCTGGTGGGGGGGGGGGGCACACCCTTGCCTTTTGGCAACCACGGCTTTGAGCGGCGAGCTTTCTTCTGCTGTCATGCCACGTGGCGCTGCCCTCAGCTTGGCAAACGTCTCCTTGTGGCTAATCCAGGTTCAGCGCCAGGCTCAAGCCCAGCTGGGCAGGCATGGGTGGTTGTGGCTGATGAGAAAACTCCTGAACAGCTGGTAAAGAAGGGGCAGAGAGGGAGAGGCCTGGGGTTGGGGCAGAGAGGAGAAATGGTCACACAGGTTCCTGTCAAAGGCAGGGACAGGCAAAGCCTGGCTCCTGCAGGTTAAGGGGTCAGTTGGCCATGGTCCAGGCCTCTGTGGCCCCTTGGCTCGCCCCGTCCCAAAAACAGATTAAAAAAAAGAACCTCATTTGCCTCTAGAAGACGCCAGCAGGCCTTTGCAGGAAAAAGAAAACACATTATTAGTAATTTTTACAAAAAAAGAAGACTTGGTTTTTGGGTGGCCAAAACACCTTTGTGGGTAACGGCTCCCCAAGGGGAGTTTGACCAGATGTGGCTTTCTGAACTCTGGAGTTTGCACACATGTCCAGGCTGTGGGAATGGCCTCCTTTGCGGCTCCCTTCCCTGTCAGATGTTGGTGGCCTCTCTCCTCTTTGAGGGGCTTCAACTGCCTGCCCGAAATGACTGGCACAGAGAGAGAATTGCCTTCTGGTTTGCCAGTTAAAGCCCTTGGTGGTGCTACGGCTTAAACTGCTGTCCTGCAACCCAAAGGGGGTGAGTTTGATCCTGGCCAGGGCTCCAGGTTGACTCAGCTTCTTCCATCCTTCCAAGGTGGGCCAGAAGAGTCCCCAGCATTGTTGGGGCTCATAATACTCATTGTGAAGCTCCCAGAGAGTGCATTTAAGCGCTGTGGGTGGGGAGAGATAGAAGTGGAATTGCTATGGCCTTGTTAAACATAACAATGTTCTAATGATGGGCTCTCTACAATGTCTCTTTCTGGCCCAAGGCTCTATCGAGTTCTTCTTCATGGTCTGTGAATCCCCACAAAATTGGATTCACAGAGACCAAGGAGAAGAAGAACTACAGGTAAGGTGCATCATAATCCAGTTATGGCGAACCTTGGCACTCTGGCTGTTCTTGGACTTCAATTCCTAGAAGCCCAAGTCCCTGTGAATCCACACGGATGGGTTTACTGCACATCCACTTATTGTCCCAAAGATGTCTCCCCGTTTGGGGCATGTGGGAAGGTTGGCCGATTTCCCAGCATTGAGGAGGTCACCTGATGAGGTTCTCTCACTAATGCTTCCTCTCTCTCCCCCCACCTCTCCAGGGACAAGGAACTTGGGCTTCTGGGAATTGAAGTCCAAGCACAGCCGGAGTGCCAAGTTTCGCCATCGCTGCCATAATACCTGCAAGCCATGGTTGTGATTGCTCTCGAAAGTCTGGAAGAGCCGTGGCGGCAGCGTTGTGCTCGAGAGTCATCTGCTGCTTTCTGGGGAGAAATTGGGGTACCCAATGGGTCACCCCACTTTCTGGGTGGAGTTGCCCAACCCCTTCTGTGTCCTGGCCACGTGGGTCGCTGCAGAATCCTATTTGCTGTCAGGAGATCTGTAAGAACCACAGCAGGCACCGTTGCTTCGAGGGGGTCCCGTTTCTCTTTCTTCCCGAGGACTTTTGGGGAGTGAATTTCCCTGAAGTGCTCCGACCTCTGGAACCTTTCAGGTCTCCTCTCAAACCCTGGTGCTCTTGGCTGGCAAACTCAACATTTCTCCGCTCAGAACCCGAGTTTCCCCAGCAAAGCGTCTTTTTCTCTGAATGTACACTTACATCGCGCACACACACTTGACTATGTGACCTGAAAGGAGACCTCGGGTGGCCACCCAGACTGTTCCTCGGTTTCTCGGCTGTGGGTTGGGCAGTCGTGTCCTCCGCCCCACCCAGCGCAACTGGACAGCTCTCATTTCTGCACCTTGGGCATTGAGATGGAGCCTGACCCGTCCCCAAAAACCTAGTGGCCTTCAAGCTTGAGTCTGGTTGCAGCCTCTCCAGGGAGTTGAACTCCTGGGAACGAACGTCTGCCCAACGTTGGCTGCGAAGGGTGTTGGCACCCTCGGTGGGTCGAAAGCACCCAGACCTCCATGTCTAGTGGATTCCAAGGGATCTCGGTCGGGCGAACAGGCAGCGGGCTGCATGAACGTGGTCCAGATGCCATGGAAGAAGAAGCAAGTGGGGTGAGGCAGATGTTGACTTTGCCAACCCTGCCCTTGCTGCTATGGAAGGCCAGGTGGCTCTTCATGTTTGGGTCGGTTGGGCTCAGATGTTTGGGGAGATGGAATTCGAGGACTGAGGAGGTCTCTTTCTTACATCATTGGCCTCGGTCTTCTGGGTCAACAACTGCCTTCGGTGCTTTCCTGACACCAAAGTGCCGGCCTTTCTAGCATCCTAAATGAAACGTTTTGTGGGGTGTTGTTTTTTCTGAATCTCTTCGGAGGCTTTTGCCCTTCAAGAAACAAATTCTTATAATGTAAACCAGTGGTGGCGAGCCTTAGTACTCCAGATGTTCTTGGACTTCAGTTCCCAGAAGCCCAAGTCTCTGAATCCACAAGGATGGGTTTACTCCAGATGTTCTTGGACTTCAATTCCCAGAACCCCAAGTCTGAATCCACACAAATGGGTCAGGCGTTCTCAACCTTTTAAAGCTGGGATCATGCTCCCTCAGACAGCTTGGGAGGCCATATTGCCCTTCCTCCACCGCATGGTGTGCATACCTGTCAACCGACGGCTCCAGAAAAACGGGACCTGCGCACATCGCTTGTGCACAGGTCACGTTCCGTGCATGTGTGGAAAGGTTTTACCTCTTCCACGCATGCATGGAAGCGCTACGTCGCTTGCGCAGCCCTTGTGCAAGCGATGTAGCACTTTCACGCGTGCGTGGAAGGGGTAAAACCCTTATGCGCAGAAAGCGTTTCCCCCGCTGCCAAATTACAGGGTTTTGGCAGTGGGGGCCAGGTTATGACGTCAATCGACATCAATTTATGGGGTAATCCCGGCCAAATCGGGAAGGTTGACAGGTATGATGGTGTGGTGGTGCTGATGGGGCCACATGAAATGGCGCCGTGGGCTGCATCCGGCCCACAGGCTGAGAATCCCTGCTCTTTAGTGTTCTTGGACTTCAATTCCCAGAAACCTATACCACAGCAAAACCCATTTGTGTGGATTCACAGAGACCGACTTGGGGCTTCTGGGCATTGAAGTCCAAGAACAGCTGGCGTGGATGTAAACTATGATGGTAGAATAGGAACTCTGATCCCAATCGACAGGTCTGAACCCAGGGGTGGGGGGGGGTGTGACCCAACTATGGGGTATTAGCATTGGGGGGGGGGTCTTTTTACTCTTGGGGGGGGGAGCAGAGGAAATAATGAAAGCCTTTCCCCACCCTTTGGTTTCTATAGTTATCCATAGTTGAGGTTTTTGCTCTTGTTCGCAGCTTTGAGAGGGGAGCTTTTTCGCTTCTGTGCTGTGATTTCCCTCCTTCCCCTGTTTCTTTCTCCTGTGGTAGAAACCAACAGACAAGCCATCCTTTCGGACCCGCATCGGCCTTTAGCGGCGCGGGGGCCAGAGTTCTTAGCTATAGTTTGTTAAAATTAAAAAATAATTAAAAGTAAGGGGGGGGTTGCTTGAGAAGCAAGTGTGTTTTTTTCTAAAATGACTGATAAGAGATATGGGGGGGTTGTATTGGGGGGGGGAGAGAGGAGTGGGGTTCGGAAACGTAAAGCCTCAGAGGTGCCTTCCCTCTGCCCTTGGATTTTAAGGTACAAGCAATAAAAGAACATTTTCTTTTTTGGGTTCTCCTTTCGCGTGTCTTCTTGGCAGGGAAATGCGCAGCGGAGGGTCCTTCCGGTCTGCGCCCACCTTGCAACCGGTTCCTGTATGCCACCCACATGGGACCTTGGGCTACCTGGTAGGGCTCAATTATCCACACATACTTAGCCTGGCACCGTGATGGCGAACCTTGGCACTCCTTTTTTGGACTTCAATTCCCAGAAGCCCCCATGAATGGGTTTACTGCGATTCACCCGGCCCGCGCCGCCCTCGTCGCTCCTGGAAGCGGAAGTAAAACGCGCCCGTACGGGCGCGTTTTACTTCCGCTTCCAGGAGCGACGAGGGCGGCGCGGGCCGGGTGAATCGCAGTAAACCCATTCGTGTGGATTCATAGAGGCTTGGGCTTCTGGGAATTGAAGCCCCAAAAAGGAGTGCCAAGGTTCGCCACCACGGTGCCAAGCTAAGTAAGCTGGGCATTCAGCCATGAACAGAAGGGCCAGATCCTGCACCGAAGACTCGTCTTAGAGAATGCTTGAATCATTGCATTTGGCCTGTTGGTCTTTTGTGCATACATTACACTGCATCACAAAGCAAACAAAACTCTTCTCTGCTACTTGGTCTAACCCATGTGTCCTATGTTAAATCAAGTGCGCTGAATCCAAATCTGAAGTCCGATTCTGCCTAGGACATCGGGATCTTAGGTGAGCCAACCTCACCCTCTTGGTTAGGTTCTTGTGCTCATCACGCGGGGTGTTTTGTGGCAAAAATGTGTCCGGTTTATTAACACGGCTGCGCCTAATCATCTTTAGCTCAAAACAGACTGACTATGGCAGGCGTTCTCAACTTTTTAAAGCCGGGGGTCATGCTGCCTCAGCTTTGGGGGCCAGATGGCCATTTTGCCCTTCCTTCACCACATGGCACTTCATGGTATGGAGGCAGTTGGGCGCCACATGTAATGCTGCCACAGGCTGCATCTGGCCCATGGGCCGCAGGTTGAGAATCCCTGCACTATGGCCTAGCTGTACTATCCAATAAGATGGTTTCACACTAGAGACAAGTCCTTGGTCCATCTCGCCTTATAGACCTATTTCTGACATCAGCTCACTGACTTGCCCAGGCATGTCTAGCCACTGCTGGAGCATGCATGCCACCAGGGGACATGATTCAGCTGAGGCGGCAGCTGGCCTAGTGGTAGCTGCAACTGTCATTGTTGTGCAGTGTTATCTTCTGGGGAGAAGGACCAACCAGCCTGGTGTTAATGGCCTGCCTGCTCACACCAAGACCCATAGTGGGTGGCCGGATACGGCCTGGGCCATTTGAGCCCGGTGAAAGCAAACCTTTTGTACCTGATCAAGAAAAAAGAAGGGAGTTTAGTCCTTGTTTCCATCCAGGAGTTGAACTCGGCACCTCTTCCGCAAATTAGCCAGATTGCTCCTGAAAGCCAGCTGAGCGCATTTATCCCTGCACCCTCCTGTGTGCGGGCCATGAGTTGTGAAGAAGCAGGAGCAACTTCGCCTCTACCAGGAAATGAGTGCTTGTGTTTCACTCTTCTAATTCCTCCCTTTTGGGGCTAATGAGCCATAATTAAGCCAAGCTGAGTCCTGAGCGCAAGCACAACTGAGCTCTCTCTCCCCAGTCTTGCCCCTGGAACCACTTGGGGGTGTGTGGGACGAGCGCATGGCCTACCAGGAGATGAACCCCTGGCTGATGCTGCAAAGACGGGTCGAGGTAGGGAGCGTCTCTTGAGTTTTCTGTGCTGGTTTATTCCCAAGTTGGGCATTGAAGGAGAACAGTTTTAGGCAAATAATAATAATTGTGACAGATGCACACAAAGGTGTTTTGTGGGTTGAAAGGGTTTTTGCTGGAGAAACTCCACTCGGGAATGCCTAAATGAGGCTCCTTTCATGCCCCCAAGATCTTTCCCCTGTTGATCTACTTGCAATTTTGAACTGCTAGGTTGGCAGGAGCTGGGGGCAGAGACTGGAGCCTGTTCCGTCATGTAGCACTCGGGTCTTGAACTGCCGACTTGCCAACCTTCCAGCTCACACGGCGAGCTTCTTAACCACTGAGCCACCGCCGTCCCTTTTTAGACAACTAACTTAGGACAGCTGACATAGACCAAAAGGGCTTGTTTCTAATAGGTATGCACATGTTTCCATCCACTCCAGATGTGGTTGGAAGGAGGGACCTTGGTCCTTCTTGGGCCACTTTCACCACTACCTATAACCCTTGCCAAGCCAGTCCAGTCCTCTGGCCAGGTCTGCTAAGATGACCACTGGGAAGATGCTAAAATGAATGCTATGGGCTTTTTAAATGAATGTTTTGGGGTTGTTTTTTTTTTGCAATGTTTTACGATGCTGCATTTATGACTTGTGCGATGCTGTTTATGATTTTATGACATTCACATGCTCAGTGAGCCGTCCCGAGTCGTGCTCCTACAAATGTGAATATACAATACGATACAACAGAGAGTAGAGCTACTTCCACGAGCTGTAAAAGATTCAGGATCCCTGTTTTCCATTTCACCTACTTTCCCCCACCCCTATTTTTTGGGGGGACCTGAGCCACAGGATTTCTCCAGAAGCAACAACATATAAGCTGGAAGGTTTCCTGCCCCATCCCAGGTGTAGCTACTTAGCTCTCAGTTCATGCTCAGAAGATGTCTTATTGCTCTCTGTGCCTGCAGGAGTTCAGCCCTTTGGATTAACCTAGCGCTCAGGTGCAGCATTGCGTTTGTGCTGCACCCCAAAGATGCTCCAGGGCTACACCCGTCCCTTTAACCCTCACACCCCGACTCTCCTGACTTGTAGGTGGATGAGAAGAGAGAGCCTTTGAAAAGCAAAGATAACAAAGGAGCCTTGAATGGGGAGCAAACGTCCAAGAAGGTGGGTGCTAGGTGTGATTCATCCTCTGGGGCTGAAAGCCCCTATTCCAGGGGTTCTCAACCTATGGCCTGGGGGCCAGATGCAGCCCACGACACCATTTCATGAGAACCGCCGTCCCCCCCAATGTCTCCGCCACACCCGAAAGTGCCATGTGCAGATGGCAGGGCAAAATGGCCATCCGGCCCCTGAAGTTGTTTGAGGGAGCATGACCCGGCCCTTGGCTTGAAAAGGTTGGGAGCCCCTGCCCTAATCATTGGCACAAAAGACGCATTTGAGGCATGGGGGGGGGGTGCGCAATAAAAGAACAAGGGTATCTTGTGACCAACCCAAGAATCAGATGGGGCAGAAGGTTTCACAGACTGCGGCTCACAGGTTCAGGTGTGTGGCGTAGCCTTGGGTCTTTTGCTTGTGGGGGCCCTGCCACCCATGAAGCTCATAAGAACATAACATAAGAACAGCCTTGCTGGAACAGGCCACAGCCCATCCAGTCCAGCATTCTGTCTCACACAGTGGCTCACCATTCCCTTCAGGGTATTCCCAAGCAGATGGCTTCACCTGCTTAGGATTCCCTGGAAATGGCATTGAGAGATATCCTGCCTATCTCTCCAACCCGGAGGTTGTCCTTAGGTAGCCATAATTATAGCCATTGATACCCTTGTCCTCCATGAACTTGTCTAATTCCAATTCCAATTCCAATTCCAATTTTAATTTGTACCCCGCCCCACTCAGCACATGGCCGACTCTAGGCGGCCTTACAACATAACTGAAAATACAATATACAGTGAAAAATGCAAGCGAAATTGATATCTATCTAAGCATAAGCACAATATGCAATATAATACACATTACAATAAAATAAACAGTCCCTAAACTATTCCAAAATAAATAAAATAAAATACAGTATTATATTATGCGAACAGGGCTACAGTAAAATTATACAAAATTCACACTTACAAGGTTTACAAAGCAACTACATATCATATAAAATGCTATTTAAATACTAATGCTAACAAAATTAGATAAACATTATCCTTGGCTACTAAGTGTCCCCGAATGGAGTCCCCACTGTTCAATGCCCATAGACGGAGCCCCATGGCTCAGAAAACGACCATGAGCGGAGCCAATCCTTTCTTAAAGCTGTCAAGACTGACAGCTGTCACCACTTCTTCTGGCAGGGAGTTCCATAGACCAGTAATCCTCTGGGTGAAAAAGTACTTTCTCTTATTTGTTTGAGAACTAGTACCCAAAAGTTTCATGGAGTGTCCCCTAGTTCTAGTGTTGTGCGATAGGGAAAACAGTTTTTCCTTATCTACTTTGTCCACACCGTGCATGATTTTATAAACTTCAATCAGGTCACCTCTTAGACGCCGTCGTTCAAGAGTGAAAAGGCCCAACCGTTGCAGCCTCAGATGGTAAGGAAGGTGTTCCAGTCCCCTAATCATTCTGGTTGCCCTCCTCTGCACTTTTTCCAGCTCCATAATATCCTTCTGGAGGTATGGCGACCAGAACTGTACACAATATTCCAGATGGGGCCTCACCATAGATTTATAAAGAGGCAAAATGACACTTGCTGACTTATTTTCTATACCCTTCCTAATGATCCCTAACATTGAGTTTGCTTTTTTCACTGCTGAGGCACACTGGGTTGACACCTTCATTGAGCTCTCGTCCACCAGGACACCAAGGTCCCTTTCCTGGTTTGTCGCAGAGAGTTCAGACCCCATCAGTTTATAAATGTAATTGGGGTTTTTTGCCCCAACATGCATCACTCTGCACTTACTGATGTTGAAGCTCATTTGCCACTGTTTTGCCCACTCCCCCAGTGTCAAGAGATCCCTCTGGAGCTCCTCACAATCTCTCACAGTTTTCACTACCCTGTATAATTTAGTGTCGTCAGCAAATTTGGCTACCTTGCTTTTTACTCCTACCTCTAGATCATTTATGAAGAGGTTGAAAAGCAGGGGTCCCAGTACTGAACCTTGGGGGACCCCACTCTTTACTTCCCTCCACTTGGAGAAGTGTCCATTTAGTGCTACCCTCTGTTTCCTGTCCCTTAGCCAGTTGCTGATCCAGGACAAGACCTGTCCCTTTATTCCATGACTGGTAAGTTTATTCAAGAGCCTTTGGTGTGGGACCTTGTCAAAAGCCTTCTGAAAGTCCAGATAAACAATGTCAACTGGATCCCCCTTATCCACATGCTTGTTGACACTCTCAAAAAATTCCAACAGATTAGTGAGGCATGATTTGCCCTTGCAAAAGCCATGTTGGCTCTCCTTTAGCAGCGCCTTCTCTTCTATGTGCCTATTAATTCTATCTTTTAGGATGGTTTCCATCACTTTACCTGGGACACATGTCAAACTGACAGGTCGGTAATTCCCTGGATCACCCCTGGATCCTTTTTTGAAAATTGGTGTTACATTCGCTACCTTCCAGTCATCAGGCACAAAGCCTGATTTGAGGGAAAGATTATATATTTTGGCTAGGATATCAGCAATTTCATCTTTAAGTTCCCTGAGAACTCGTGGATGGATGCCATCTGGTCCTGGGGATTTGTTAGTGTTTAGCTTAACAAGACATGCAAGGACCTCCTCCCTGGTTATTTCTATCTTGCTTAATTCTTCGGTTTCCCTCCCTACGAAGATAGGCTCTGTTTTGGGCATGTGGTCTCTGTCTTCTTCAGTGAATACTGAAGCAAAGAATTCATTGAGTCTCTCTGCAATCTCTGTTTCCTCTTTAATAACCCCTTGCCTTCCATTGTCATCTAATGGTCCAATGGCCTTCCTAGTTGGGTTCTTACTTCTAATGTACTTAAATAAGTCTTTGTTATTTCTCTGAGTATTTTTAGCTATACGCTCCTCAAAGTCTTGCTTTGCTTTCCTGATTGTTGCCTTGCATTTGTTCTGCCAGAATTTATGTTTCTGCCTGCTGTCCTCATTTGGACAAGCCTTCCATCTTCTAAATGAGCTTTTCTTGCTCTTGATCACTTCCCGAACAGCTCCTGTAAGCCACATTGGAGTCCTCTTGGACCTGGCAGTGCCCTTTTTCCTTTTGGGTATGCATTCCAATTGAGCCTCTGTTATTGTTTTTGTAAACAGCCTCCATGCCTCTTGGAGTGTTTGGACTCTCTCAATTTTCCCTTTCAGCTTCTTTTTTACTAGTTTCCTCATCTTTGGGAAATTTCCTTTTTGAAAATTTAAGGTCTCTGTGTTAGATTTTATCAGTGACTTGCGGTCTAAGATCAAGTTAAACATAATTGAGTTGTGGTCACTGTTCCCTATTGGATCAGTCACATTAACATCTTGCACCAGATCCTGAGTATTACTCAGGATCAAGTCAAGGATTCTTGTACCTCTAGTTGGGTCTTCAACCATCTGTCCCAGGGAACAATCATTGAGCATATCTAGGAACTTTATCTCTTTATCATGTGCTGAACAACAGTTCACCCAGTCTATGTGAGGGTAATTGAAGTCCCCCATTATAACCAGGCTTCCCTTCCTGGATGCCTCCTTTACAACATTCTCCAACTGCCAGTCTCCCTCAAGAGTTTGGGTCGGAGGCCGATAGTATATGCCTACTGTTAGACCATCCTTGTGGCCTGGTACTCTTACCCACAGAGCTTCTAATGGTGACTCCAAATCACCTAGATATTCCAATTCATACGATTTTATCACTTCTTTGACATACAAGGCTACACCACCTCCTGTTTGCCCCTTCCTATCCTTCCTGTACAGTTTGTAGCCTGGGATAACTGTATCCCATTGGTTATCATCCGTCCACCAGGTTTCAGTGATACCATAATATCAATATTTTTATCTATTGCTAAGTATTCCAGCTCCCCTATTTTGTTCCGGAGGCTTCTGGCATTTGTATACAAGCATTTATATATGCTTTCCTGATACAGTCTTTTGAGTCCAGTTGCATTGTTAGACTGCCTCTTGCATCCTTCTGCTAGAGTGCTGGTGACTAGCTCCTTGCTCTGCTCAGTAATTTTTGCATCCTCCTCACTACTCAAGTACACACTTTCCCGAACCGGATGCTGCCCAGCTCCTGTCGGCTTTCCCCCAGTTATCAGTTTAAAAGCTGCTCTGCAGCCTTTTTGATGTTGAGTGCCAGCAATCTGGTCCCATCATGGTTCAAATGCAACCCATCCCTCCTGAACAGATTTGGCTTGTCCCAAAATGTTCTCCAGTTCCTGACAAATCTGAAGCCCTCCTATCGACACCAACGCCTCATCCACGCATTGAGGCTTCTGAGCTCTGCCTGCCTGGTAGGTCCTGCGCGAGGGAGCTCAGAGGGGGGTCAGCTGGAAGAAGGGCTCTCCTCCTCGGGCAGGGACGCGGTCGTCTTGGGATGTTTGTCCTTCCTTCCTTCCTTCCTTCCTTCCCTCTTTCCCAGCCAACCAAGCCTCTCTCTTACAGAAGAAACCGCCCGGAAGCTACGAGAAGGAACGTTGGCTTGAGAAGCCGGGCGCCGTTTGTCTCTGGACATGGGCCAAGTCTCCCTGGCAAAGAGGTATGGGTGTTGAAGAGGGAGGCAAATACATTTAGGGACGTCTGGACCCAGAAGGGGACTTGGGAGTCTGGAGAAGACAGTTTTGCAAGGGAGAACATGGCACTAGATCCGAACGCATCCATGGCGCACTTGAGTGCCTTGCCAAGCAGATAACTCTGGCGAGAGAGCCGACGCTGCGTGGGGTCCCAACCGTCTTCCTCTCTCCTCTTTCCTCCTCAGCTGCCCCGGCCTCTGAGTCCCTTTCCCAAGCCATGTTGAGGATGGACATGGGCCTTGAGAAGGATTACGCCTATGACATTTTTAACAGTATGATGGTGCGTTGGAGGGAGTGGTTGGGAGGGAGAGGATGGTGGCATCAACTGGCATGTTGGACATTGCACATCGGATGGCAGGGGCAGGGCTGGGGCACTGGCTTTGGCTGGGGGGGGGGGGAGGGCTGGCTGTCACCCCCTTGGGACCTCTACATGTCCCATGCTTCGGTTTTCATCCCCTCCAGTTGACAATGTTGGTGGTAGGGGACTTTTGCCCAAAAGATCAGGGAGGGTTGATGGGGGACAACATATGGGCTGTTGGATAGGACTGCCTTCCTGACAGGTAGTTACACAGACAGCCCCCCCCTCCCCCCATCATCGCTCCTTGTGAAGATCCAGCCTCAGGATTGTATTTTGGTGTCTCCCCTATCGTTTCCCTCATTTGGAGTTGCCACAGGCTGAGCTAGATCGGTGGGCCGGTGGGCCGGTGGGCCGTGGATCTGGACCCATTTTTCTGGGACTGTCGTGTCCGGAGGAAGGACGACTCAGAAATCCTTCCCTCTCTTCCTCTTGCCCACAGCAGAATCAACCCCGTTACACCTTCCAAAGGTCTGACCTGCCGCGGGCTGTGACAGCAGAGATGCGCGCCCTCGTGGTAGACTGGCTGGTGCAGGTGCATGTATGTACCCCATCCTGTTGACTCCCCCTCCCACATATATGGAGTAAGACAGACTTTGAACAGGGGGTCGGGCACTAGTTCTCTCCTCCTGTGGGCAAAGCTAGGAGGATATGAAAGGAGGGAGGCTTGGGGCCTCCGACAAGAAGGCCTCCATGACGTTTAGGCTTCCGAAGATCTGGTGTCCATCCACCTCAAGAAAGGGATTATGGGTTGCAGAGGACAGGCAGAGTGGCATCTTTTGTTTGAAAGCAACTCAGAAGAATGTTCAGAAAGCGGCACATGTGCCAACCCTAAATTCTACCCGCTATGAGCGAGGTTGGGGGTGGACTGCCGTGGCTTAGTGGTTAAGACGCCGAACTTGATGACTGAAAGTTCAGCAGGTCAGCAGTTTGAGACCTGAGGGTTGCATGAACACGTGAGCGCCTGTCATCTGTCCCAGCTCCTGCCAACCTAGCAGTTCGAAAGCAAGGAATTGCAAGTAGATAAATAGGTGCTGCTTCGGCAGGAAAGGCAACAATGTTCTGTGTGCTCTGGTCTCTAGTCCTGCCTGCCACATGAGCACGGAAGCATCTATAGATGCAGACGGCGCTGGCTTTTGGGCTGAAAACGGGTGAGCACCGAACGCTAGAGTCAAATACGACTGGCTTTTGAGCAAGGGAGACCTTTACCTTTAAGGCCATATTGCAAAGTCAGGCAGAAAGCACCTTGCTTCTCCTAGGAATACCTGAGCCTGGCTGATGACACGCTCTACCTGGCTGTCTACCTCATGAACGCCTTCATGAAAGCAAGCAAGGTGCGCATTTCCAATCTCCAGCTGCTGAGCATCACCTGCCTCTTCCTGGCTTGCAAATTGGAGGAAAGCATTTGCCCAAAGGTGAGTATTTGCTGCCGGAAGGAGCACAACGCTTGTGTCCGGCGCCCCAGGAAGAGGCCCTGGAACAATGATGGCCAACCTTGGCACCCCAGGTGTTCTTGGACTTCAATTCCCAGAAGCGCCCAAGTCTCTGTGAATCCACACGAATGGGATAACTGAGACTTAGGCTTCTGGGAATTGAAGTCCAAGAACACCTGGAGTGCCAAGGTTGGCCATCACATCCCTAGAGATGGGAGCCTGGAGGAGAGGCAATTTGCCTTTCCGCTGCTTCTGTTCAGGATAGCCCTTCCTTGGCTACCTGGCCACGGTGGGGAAAGAGCCCACGGTTAGTGGGACAGGTGTGTCTGTTGGGACAAACCCACCTTGGGGGCTCTTAAAGTGTCCTGGCCAGGCTGTTGAGGGTCGGCTTTGGCAAGAGGGACCAGCCTGGTATTTGCAAGCCAAGGAAGGGCGAAAGATGCCCAACCTCTCCTGTCTTGCAGCCGGCCCAGCTGTGCTTCATGACCGAAGACTCTGTCAGCCGGAAGGACCTGCTCCGCATGGAACGGAAAGTCCTGGGCCGACTCCGGTTCCAGCTCCACTACGCGACCAACCCACTCCAATTGCTCCGGCTGCTGGTAGCAGTGGGCAACTGGCCCTTGGAGGTAAGAGACTGTTCATTGGCATGACTGGGAAGGTGGGCCTGGCTGGGGTTCTAAAGCAGGGGTTGGTCCCAACCTAAGGCCCACGGGCCAGACCTGGCCCATGCCGCCATTTCATGTCCCCCTCCATCCCTCCAAGGGCATTTGAGAAACAAAATGACCACCTCTTTGAAGCTGTTGGGACAAAATGGCCACCCCCCCCCCCCCCATTGTACAGGCAGTGCAAAATGGCTGTCCAGTCCTCGAAGCTGACTGATAGAGTATGACCCGGCCCACAGCTTGGAAAGGTTGGGAACCCCAGTTCTAAAGGGTTGCTTCTTAGCCAGGGGTTCTCAACCGTTTAAAGCCGGGGGCCATTGGGTCATGCTCCCTCAGACAGCTTCAGGGGCCAGACGGCCATTTGGCCCTTCCTCCACCGCATGGCACTTCCTGGTGTAGTGGAGACAGTGGTGGGCCGCATGAAATGGTGCCATGGGCCGCATACAGTCCACAGGCTGCAGGTTGAGAATTCCTGCTCTTAGCTGTCTCTCCTAGTGTGGGTTATTTGTACCATTTTGAGATGCTTCTCAGAGCCCTGGTGGCACAGGGGTTACGCTGCTGAACTGCAGCCAGAACATTGTGAGTGTGATCTGGACGAGACTCAAGGTTGACTCAGCCTTCCATCCTTTTGAAGTCAGTAATATGAGCCTCGAGCATGTTGGGGGAGGCAAAACGTCAATTAACTTGTGAACTGCCCAGAGAGGACATTAAGCGCTTCTATGGGGCAGGATAGAAATGTCATTGCGCTTGGTCTTGAAGCTCAGAAGAGCAGATGGTAGTAGGATGCTCCAGGCTGAAGTGTGTCTCTTCTCTGGGAAAAGGGACCCAACAGGCCTGGTCTTCCTGGCACATGTGGGGCACTGACACTCTTGGGGTTTCTCTCTCCCCCGCCCCCCATGACCCCCTTTCCTGCCCTCCCAGGCCCAATACCTGGCTCTGTATCTCCTGGAACTCTCGCTGATAGAAATGGACTGTGTGCATTTTGAGCCTGCTCAGCTCTCCCTCGCCGCCTTAACCCTGGCACAACGACTGCTGCAAGAAGCTGGCACCAAGGAGGGCAAGGCCCTCCCAGAAGGCTCTCCGTGGCTCCACATGTACAGGTAGGAGCCAGCATGATGCTTGTGTGTGTGTGTGTGTGTGTGTGTGTGTGTGTGTGTGTGTGTGTGTGTGGAAGTGTATGGAACAGGTGCGTTTATATCTGGACGGTGTGGTCACTATCCCAGTAAACAAACACCCTGCCCTACACAGAGGGATGTTGGGATTTATCCTTGGGGAAATGCTGTTTTCTCCTCCTTTTTATAAGAAATCTTCTGAGTGCAGTTACGATAATAATAATAATAATAATAATAATAATAATAATAATAATAATAATAATAATAATAATAATAATAATAATAATAATAATAATAATAATAATAATAATAATAATAAATAGTTTCATGTCAGAAATTATTCTGGGTTGAAAGGATTTTTGCAGGAGAAACTTCGCTCAGGCAACGCCCAAATGAGGCTCCTTTCGTGTCCCCAAGAGCTGGGACAGAGACGGGCGCTCAATCCGTCATGCAGAACCCGGGTCTTGAACTGCCAAATTGCCAGCCGGCCAGTTAGCGAGGCGAGCTTCTTGACCACTGATCCGCCGCAGCCCTTTGCAGTTACGATGTGTCCCAATTTCACCCGTGTACCAAAAGGCAAGGGAGATGGAAACAGAGAGCCAGACCCAACCCTCTTGTCGTGTAAAAGAAACTGCCGTCTCCTAAGGAGGTGGCTTAGTGGTTAAGACACTGAACTTGATGCTCGGAAGGTCGGCAGGTCAGCAGTTCAAGACCCGAGTGCTGTGTGATGGAGTGAGCTCCTGCCGTCTGTCCCAGCTCCTGCCACCCTAGCCGTTGGAAAGCAAGAAATTGCAAGTAGATAAATAGGTGCAAGAGCGTTCTGTGCGCTTCTGTGTCTAACCATACCTGCCACCACCTCCTCTTTCTCCTTCTAGTGAGGCCCAAGTGTCTGCCGTGTTCCCTTTCCTGGCCAAGGCTGCCCTGTTTGGCCCCAACTCTGCCTTCCGGGCCACCTTCCTGAAGTACTCAAGGCCCCAGAAACTCTGCACCAGCACCAGCGCCGTCATTGCTGCCTCCGAGTACCTGAGATGCTTCCTCGGAAGTCCCACACCTTGAAGGACGGATTGCTTTGGCCGGAAACCCTTTCCAAAAGTGGCTGAAGAAAGACTGCGACCTCCGAGTCCGAGGCCCCTTGGACTGGGTGCGGCCAGAGGCCATGCTCCGGGCCACAAACGTATGCCAGCCTGGCCCAAGTGCATTGAATTAACTTGTGCCCCCTCTCTTTTCTCTTCCCTTTCTAAAAAAATATATTATTTAATGCCTTCTGTTTCCCTCTCTATGGGTCACGTCCCCATGTCCTCCCTGCTTCTCTTCCTCTGTCTTTTCTCTCCGTCAATTCGTTGCATCTTCGCAAGAAACCGTGCCTAGGGGGTCTGGGGGTAGTTTTCCCTCCGGGACCCCCTTTGAGTCACCACAGGGGTGGCTTTTAGAAAAGAGAATCAACCATTGTCAGAAAAACGGAGCTCTGCAAAATGTCTAATAAAATGTTTTTATCCTCTTCTTGCGTGGCTCCATCACCCAGGGGAGCAGGAGAAAGGGGCCGTGCAACAATTATGTGATCCATTTTGGGGGGAATTGAATGAAATCCAACCATGATTTTCACTTTGGAAACACCCCCCCCCCTTTAAAATTACCTAATCCAGAGCTTTTGTATCGAAACTCTAATTTTTAGAGCTTTTCACTAACGCAGACTGCACAATCAATTCAATAATCTCAAATCGGATCAAAATTCCCAGAGATCATTTTTAAACCTAAAAAGCGCATGTTTCGAAACTACAACAGCTCCAAATGGAGTATGTAATCTTTGACCTGACACACACACCCACCCCCATGTAATCTTCCGTAATTGAGATGGCAGACACCCCCCCTCCATCCCTGAGGATCACGTAATTGTTGAATGGTCCCAAAAGGCTACATTACTCATGCGTGGCCTTTCCAAGTGAGACGCTTCACCTTTTGAGGAGTCGGGAAGTGTGTCATTACCTGCATCTGTAGACGTTTTCCTGGTCATGTGGCAGGCAGGACTAGACACTGTTGTGCACAGAACACTGTGACCTTCCTTGCCGTAGTGGGACCCCGGCTCTTCTGTCTAGACCCGGGATGGTGAACCTTGGCACTCCAGGTGTTCTTGGGTTTCAATTCCCAGAAGCCCAGGCCTCTGAATCCCCATGAACGAGTTTACTGTGTGTATGCACAGTAAACCCTTTTGCGTGGATTCAGAGACTTGGGTTTCTGGGAACTGCAGTCCAAGAACACTTTTTCAGGAAACCCATTCATGTGGATTCACAGAGTCTTGGGCTCCTGGGAATTGAAGTCCAAGAACACCTGGACCGCTGAGGCTCGCCATCCCTGCTGCCCTGTGATGGCTGACCCTTGGCCCTCGGGGGGGGGGGGGGGGTTCTTGGACTTCAATTCCCAGGAGCCCAAGTCAACACACCTGCTGATGAGGGCTTCTGGGAGTTGGAGTCCAAGACCCTCTGGAGTGCGAAGGTTGGCCGTCCCTGGCCCAGAAGCGGTGCATTTCTGGCCTGCCCTCCCGGTGGAAGGACCCGGGGCTTCCCCTGGCTGCCTTTCCTGGGTGGGAAGCGGCGCCTGCCCTCCCTCCCGCCCTCCCTCCCGGGTCCCGAGACGTCCGAGGTCGGGCGGGTGGTGCTGATGCAGGAGAAGGAATTTCCCATCATGCACTAGCGCGCTGTCCTCGGTGCTGAAGCGGCGCCCATCGCCGCCGCCGCCGCCGCCGCCGCCGCCGCGCTCCGCTTGCCGAGCCGTGCCGTGCCGTGCCGTGCTTCCTCCCTCCTTTATGCACAGCCCGCCCTTCCAGACGGTGCAGCCGCGGAGACAAGCCGTCGAGCTCTCCTTCCTCCTCCTCCTCCTCCTCCCGCGCCGCCGCCGCCATGGGGGGCCGCCGCGGCTGCCTCTGAGCCGGGAGATGATGGAGGGCAAGAAGCAGCCGTACAAGCGGAGCTGCCCGGAGGCCCCCGGGGGGGCGGCGGGAGGGGGCGGGGGGCCAGGAGCCCCCGGCGGGGCGGCGGCGGGAGGGGGAGGGGGAGGGGGCTACCGTGCCCCCCAGGCCGCCGCCGCCGCCGAGCTGGAGGCCAAGATCCAGAAGGCGGTGGAGTTCAAGGCGGAGGCGGCCCGGGGCTACAAGCAGAAGAAATTCCGCGAAGCCATCGGCAAATACCACCGGGCGCTGCTGCAGCTCAAAGGCCTGGAAGCGGAGCCCTCATCATCCTCATCTTCCTCATCATCTTCCTCCTCCTCGGCCCCCGACGGCGGTGGCGGCGGGGCGGCCGGCCTGGCCCAGAAGGGACGCCTGGCACGGGGCAGCCCCGGAGGAGGAGGAGGAGGAGGAGGAGGAGGCTGCTGCTGGCACCGGCTCTCCGAGGAGCAGCGGGCGCTGGTAGAGAGCGTGGAGATCGAGTGCTACAACAGCCTGACAGGTGAGGAAGAGGAGGAGGAGGAGGAGGAAGAGGGGGAGGGCAGCCGAGAGCCATGGCCGTGGGAGGGAGGGAGGAGGGAGAAGAAGGAAGGAAGGAAAGAAAGAAAGAAAGGAGAGGAAATGAGGGGGTGGTGGGTGGAAGGAAGGAAGGAAGGAAGAGTTGGTGATCAATAGATTGAAGGAAGGAAGGAATTGTTGACAATGGAAGGAAGGAAATGAGGGATGGAAGGAAGGATGGAAATGAGGGGTAGCTGGAAGGAAGGAATTATTGATAAGGGATGGATGGAAGGAAGGAACTATTGGTGATGGAAGGAAAGAAATGAGGGATGGAGAGATGGACGGAAGAAAAGAAGGAAGGAAGCCTTTGAAGCTGCACTTGGCACTGGAGAAGGAAGTAGAGCAGGAGGAGGCAGGTATGCCCAGAAGGGATTCTCCACCACACACACACACACACACACACACACACACACACACACACACACACACACACACACACACGCACGTGTGTGCACACACACTCACTCTCTCACACACACACACACACACACACACACTCACACACTCACACACACGGACATGATGACAAACCTGGCCCTTTGGCCCCTCCAGAGCAAGAGTAGGTCAGACCCTTCCAATGCATTTGGTGGCTGTCCAAGAGGAGGAAGTGATTCTGGGTGGGGGCCTGGGAATTCAGCCCTGAGGGCCTGGGAAGTCAGTGGCAAATCCTGGGTATAGGATGATGACTGTTCTCGACCCAGCATCCTCCTGCAGTTCACTCCCTGCCCCCTCTGTCCCCCTGGCTTCCCTTAGCTTGCCTGCTGCAGTCGGAGCTGGTGAACTACGAGCGTGTGCGAGAGTACTGTCTCAAAGTGCTTGCCAAGGAGAAGAGCAACTTCAAAGCCATGTACCGGGCTGGCATCGCTTTCTACCACCTGGGGGACTATGAGAATGCCCTGCTCTACCTGAAAGAGGCCAAGAACCGGGAGCCTTCAGGTAGGTGCACTGATCAGCTCTACACTTCCAACCCTGGACAGTCAACCCTTGCCCTGAAATCCCACCCATCACCTCTTCCTCAAACCCCTTGCAAAAGCTCCGTCCTCTAGTCATGCCTGCCACATGACCACGGAAACGTCTGCAGATGCAGACAGAGCTGGTTCTTGGGCTCTAAATGGAGATGAGCACCGAGCCCTAGAGTCAGACATGACTGGCTTTCAAAGAAATGGTGGCCTTTACTGTTCTTAAACTTCCTAGGTTTCATGTAGCTTAGGATAGATAGAGTTGGCCAACTTGGGAGAGCCTGGTGGTCTCCGGGTTCCTGAAAAGCTGGGCAAGAAACGTTGGCCTCTGGCTTAGAGCCCTGGTCGGTCTTGAACCTGCCCAGCTCGTGTGAAATCCTGGACCATCTTGGGTGATGCTAGAGAACAGTGAAAAACAAAATGTTTGGCTCTTTGGAAGGTTGTTTCATCTTCCTAATAAACCACTTGGGTCCTGAAGCGACAAGGCAGAGGGTGTGGATTTCCATCTTTCTGGTTGCTCCTGTCATCATGACAGATGGTTCATTTTCATGTCAGAGATTACTCTGGGTTGAAAGGATTTTTGCAGGGGACGCCCGAATGAGGCTCCTTTCACATCCCCCATCATGCAGCTCTCGAGAATCGAACCCGTCTTTCCCAGCCTACAAGCCTAGCATCTTAACCACTAAACCAACTGGGAGAGCTGCCCAAACCAAATGAACCACAATTATAAAAGCAAATGTTGGAGGTGTAAGGAACAAATTGGGACTTATCTTCATTTATGGTGGGGGTGCAAAGTGATAAATTATCTGTGCGGGAAGGTGACAGCTTTCTTCTCTTTACAGACACCAACGTCCTTCGCTACATCCAGCTAACAGAAATCAAGATCAGCCGCTGCAGCCAACGCGATAAGGAGGGGACGGTGTAGCACCAGCTCTGCCTTGCCAGAGGTGCTGCGGCCTCCTTCCTCCTCCTCCTCCTCTTCCTCCCCAGATGTCGACGACAGACACAGCCTTCTACTCGCAGTGCCAATGGTGCCCCGAACCCACCCGCTGCCCTGCCCTCTCCATGCGCCAGGAAACATACCACCTGGGGCCTGCCATGCCACGGCAGCAGCCACAGCCAGAGCGTCCCCCCGGTTCGGAGCCTTGCTCTCGAAGGACAGTCGGGCCCCCGCGTCCTCTTGGCTGTCGGACGGGATAATGTAGCATTTTGCCAAACACTGTTGGGAGTTGCTTATTTTTTAAAGAAATAGATATATAACAGAATTGTCCAGAATTTGTGTCTCTATAAAGGGTTAGAAGGGTTAGAGGAAGCACTAGAGGGAGACTTGTTTTGGATATAGGCAATAGTGGAGAGCACACGTCATGATCCACCTAGCCAGCAGGCGATGTGATATCCAAATCCAATACCCTGAAGGAAATGGTGAGCCACTGTGTGAGACAGAATGCTGGACTGGATGGGCTGTGGCCTGTTCCAGCAAGGCTGTTCTTATGTTCTTATGTTCTAAATGGCTAAGAAACCATACATGTGAACAGACCTTGCTTTCTCAAGTACGTTTGCATGTGCGAAATGTCGCCGCAGAGTACGCCAATGTGCGGACTCCTCGCTGAGTAACGACTCCAAAAGAATGTTTCCTTGCTCTTCTCTACGTGAGCATTCTTGCAACATTCCTTTTATCCCTTCTTCCCCAAAATGGCCTTTCCTTCAGATTCCCTGTCCAGGCTTTCCTTGAGTAACTTGTTGTAGGTTAAGCGAGAGCTCGCCCAAACAGGAAAGGAAACCTAAAGAAAGACCAGCCCAAGGAAAACCTTGTTATCGAACAGTGGCCAACTGGATGCCTTTGAGCACCACCAGGAGGAGGTAGGCTAGTTGGCTAGTTGGTTGACTCAGCCTGTCCCATCCTTCTGAGGACCCAGCATGTGTGGATTCACAGAAACTTGGGCTTCTGGGAATTGAAGTCCAAGAACACCTGGCCGTGCCAAGGGTTACCATCATGGGAATAGCACATATCCCTTTAACCTCAGAGTCATGCTGGTTGTGCTTACAAAACCTAGGAAAAGCCTTGAGTGGGTCCCAATGGAATCCAGAACAAGACCTGCCTGTGCATCAGTCTGTATACCTTAAAAACAAAGGCTGTGGAATTTGGGGATGGGGTGGGGTGTGGGATTTGAATCTCACACTTCTTGACCACACGGGGCTTGACCACACGGATGGAGAGCTGCAGAAGATCTTGGGAGGGACCTGACCTTGGTCTGCCTGGCTGCTGTTGCCGGCGGCTGCCCTGCCTTAGTTCCAGGGATGCTGTTGCTATGGTAACAGGGATGGAGGCGATAAGAGATGGTGTGCAGGTTAGCTTGGGAATGCAAAGGATGGGGGAGAGAAGCCCTGGAGGGAAAACAGGTGGAGAACTCACCTTTTCTGGAAGAAGAAGAAGAAGAGGCCCAGCAGGTCAGAAATGGATCTCCTGCTCAACCAGCCATTGGGATGAGCTCTAAAGATCCCGACGAGGCTTTCTTCCCATTTCATGTCCACATATTCCAGACATGTGGATCCAGCAATAGGCTGGCTGGCAGTGGAAGGACTGGAAAACCTTCCCAATTCTGTGTCACCACTTCTAGGTCTTCCCTAAGGGGAAAGGATTATGCAGTATGCGCAGCAAACCCATTTGTGTGGATTCACAGGGGACCATGAAGAAGAAGAATGGTTACAGGTAAGCAACCTGTCCTTATAAAGCCATCCTGGTGAACTTTGGCACTCCAGCTGTTCTTGAACTTCAATTCCCAGAAGCACAAGACCCTGTGAATCCACACGAATGGGCTGCACAGTAAACCCATTCCTGTGGATTCACAGGGGCTTGGGCTTCTGGGAATCAAAGTTCAAGAACAGCTGGAGTGCCAAAGTTCACCATCACTGTGATAGAGCCTACACTCTTATCAAGTTCTTCTTTGTGGTCGCTATGAATCCACATGAATGGGTTTACTGCAGTGAACCCATTTGTGTGGATTCACAGGCGACCACGAAGAAGAAGAAGAAAAGTTTAAATATTTTATGGTTTTATTAGTTTTATTATTTAGTGGTTTGATGTTGTTTTTATACTGAGTCGCCTTGGGTTGCCGAGGCAAGAAAGGCAGCAATACAAGTTCCAAAAATAAATAAATAAAATAAATAAACATTTACAGGTAAGCAACCTGTCTTTATAGAGCCCTGGTGGAGCAGGGGTTAAACTGCTGTCCTGCAGCCACAATGTTGTGAGTTCGATCCTAATGGGGTACCAGGCTGACTCTGCCTTCCACCCTTCCAAGTTTGAACATGTTAATAATAATAATTTCGTGTCAGGAATTATTCTGGGTTGAAAGGATTTTTGCTGGAGAAACTCTGCTCAGGGGATGCCTGAGACGGGCGCTCAAACCGTCATGCAGTACCCGGGTCTCAAACTGCCAACTTGTGAACCACCCAGAGAGTGGACTAAGCATGATAGGGTGCAATTGCTATTCCTTGTGAAATGTGCAGCAATAGGCAGGCAGGCTTACATTTCGGACAGGCATGGTTCTTTTTTTTTTTTTTTAAAAAATCAACATTATGTAAACAGGATTGATTCACCACAGATGCATCGACCGGACGTTACCCATGACAACAAAGTAGAGGGAGGAAAGTTGTCCACGTGCCACCACACAGGCTCACCCACTCACCCCCATGCACATCCAGACACACGGAGCCGATCCCTGGCTGTGTCACCTCGTGGCTCAGAGACATCTCCAGGCGAAGCTTGTAAGCACCCCCAGACTTGCGCCCGTGCCCTCTGTCCTATTCTCATGCACCTCGGGATGCTGAGATCCAGAGACCGGTACCCAGGTTCTCCAGGCAGGAAAAGATCAAGGAGTGCGCGCCGTCCTCAGTGGGAGATGTCCATCTCCAGGCTGCTGGAAGCCTCCTGCCCTCCCTCGCACAAGGGCACCGTGTGGTCCCGGCTCTGCTCTTCTGTCTCCATGTCCAGCAGCCCCCCGGCGTCTCCTAGAGAAGAGGAGTGAGAGGGGGCAGCCCCCGGTGTCCCGCCCAGTGAGATGAGCTTCCAAGGGTTGATGCGGTGCCGCCCTGGGGACGGGCGAGGTCTGGGCACAAAGGCCAGAGTCTGAGGCCGCTCTATGGGCAGGGTGGCATTCGAGGGTCCTTGGGAAGCGAGGAGGGAGGGAGGCTCTGCCAGACACGAGAAGGGCAGGGTGCCCCTTGACCCTGGAGAGGTGGGGAGAGAGAGAGAGAGAGAGGAAGCATTAGTGAGAGAACCTCATCAGGTGACCTCCTCAATGCTGGGAAATTGGCCAACCTTCCCACATGCCCCAAACAGGAAGACATCTTTGGGAAATGCATGACAATAAGTGGACGTGCAGTAAACCCATTCATGTGGATCCACAGGGATTTGGGCTTCTGGGAATTGAAGTCCAAGAACACCTTGAGTGCCAGTAAACCCATTCATGTGGATCCACAGAAACTTGGGCTTCTGGGAATTGAAGTCCAAGAACAGCTGGAGTGCCAGTAAACCCATTCGTGTGGATCCACAGGGACTTGGGCTTCTGGGAACTGAAGTCCAAGAACAGCTTGAGTGCCAGTAAACCCATTTGTGTGGATCCACAGAGACTTGGGCTTCTGGGAATTGAAGTCCAAGAACAGCTGAAGTGCCAGGAAACCCATCCGTGTGGATCCACAGGGCCACAGGTTGGGAATCCCGAGTATATAGCACCATAGAATTCTGGAATCCGTGAGTTGGAAGGGAGCCTTTTGAGGCCATCCAGTCCAACCCTGCGTTGCTCAATGCAGGAATCTGAACCAAAGCAGATCTGGTTTCCAGTTCTCTCTTGGATGCTCCCAGTGTTGGGGCGCTCAACATCTCGCGAGGTGGTTGGTTCCACTGTCATACTGCTCTAACCATTAAGAGGTTTTAGAACCCGCGTGCCCATCAGGCAGCGACAGAGTTGGTAGCCAGAAACCTGGCAACAGTAGCCGAGACTGGGGGCAGGAAAGCCAGGGCACTGCCCATATGGAGACGGAAGGAATTGGGCGCTTACCCCAGTAATCGGGACCCTGCAAGCCAGGGCGGAGGACCCCATCTGAAGGGGTGCGCCGGTGTCCCCTGCTGACGGCCCGGCTGGCGCTGACGTGGGTGGGGGTGAGCGACTGGTGAGGGTCCTTCTTGAAGCTCTCCACCGTGAGGTCCACCAGGGGGTTGTGGCACGGGGCGGGAGGGGGGCTCTCGGCCAGGCAGGGCGTCTCGTAGGCGGGGGCCTCCTCGCCGTCCGAAGGCAACAGGGACTTGGTGGAGTTGCAGTCCGAGAGGGAGGAGAGGGACAGGAGGGTGAGGGAGCTGGGGAGGCCTGAGGGCACGGGACCCCCCAGCCGGTCTCCGGCTAGTTCTGCCAACTCTGCGCCCAAGGCGATGGAGGCCAGGATAGAGGCACATCCCAGAAGCACCAGCTCACTGCGGCGGCGGCGGGTGGGGGAAGCCCTCCTCTTGGCTCCTTCGGGCACAGGGGGCAAGAGGGGCAGGTATGGGGAGTGGGGGGTGCTGTTCTCCTTCTCTGCATACTCTTCTGGGGAGGGAACAAAGAAAGAGAAGAAGAGCTGGTTACGATTTGGATCACAAACCACAGGGGTGTTCATTTTGGACGCTAATGCTGTCTGCATCTGAAGACATTTTTGTGGTCATGTGGCATGCATGACTAGATGCTGAAGTGCACTGGACGCTGTTTATCTTTCCACTGAAGTGGTCCCTATTTATCTACTTGCAAATTCTTACTTTCCAATTGCTAGGTTGGTGGGAGCTGGGGCAGAGATGGGAGCTCACTCCATCATGTGACACTCGGGTCTTGAACTGCTGATCTGCACACCTCCCAGTCAACAAGTTCAGCATCTTAACCACTAAGCCACGGCAGTCTCTCAGATGTGTGAATATTTGCCTGCCTTTCTCTCTCCCTCTGTGTGTGTGTAAATGCTGACATTTGGCTTCCACCCCATCTGCCAACCTTGGCTCTGACCTTGGAAGGAGGGAAGGCTGAGTCAACCTTGAGTCGTCCCATCAGGATCGAACTCACAACTTTTTGACTGCAGTACAGCAGTTTAAGCCCTGTCCTTTCTCCTTCTCTCTCTCCATGGGGAGGTTGGGCCTCCTCCCATGCCCCTTCCGCCAACCCTTCTCCTAGGGTCAAGACATGCCAGGCCATCTCACCCATCTCCGTCAGGCTGGCAAAGCCTCCCACCAGCGATACGTGCTTTGGAGACTTGCCCAGGTTGGGCGCACTGGAAGACCACTGCTTGCTCCCCTCCGCCAGGGACTTCAACCTAGGTGGTGAGAAAGAAGGAATGGATGACCAATGGTCTCGAGGCTTCCACCCAACGTGGTCTTCATCCACAGGAGGACCATCCTCCCATGTTTGGGTCTTGAGGAACAGACCTTCCTTGCTCCAAAGATTTTCCATTACCCCATCTTGGGCTTTCCCAGTTCTTTCCTGACCTCCAGAATTAATCCCTCTCCCACCCCCTCTCACCGCTCTTCTCCCCCGACTCTCTCCTTGTGGATGGTGGAGCTTGGACCCCACGTCCGGCCCTTCTTCTTGGCCCCCACCAGCTCCTCCTGCTTGGCCAAGGTGTTGTGTCTCCACGTCTGGCTGCCGTCCAAAGGCGTCACTGGAATGCCAAGGTGGGATTTATGGGAAGGGGGAGAGAAGAGGAAAAGGATGAGTCCTGTTTCACCCATGTCACCAGGAAAGATAACATTTTGGATGGGGCATAAAGAGATGCAAAATAGATTTCTAAGTGGGTAAGCTGTGTTTAATATGTTAAGATCCAAGAGAAGGAAGGGAGGGAAAGGAGGGAGGGAGGGAGAGAGAGGGAGAGAAAGAAACCAACCATCCATTCAAGCAACCAAGCGTCCATCTGTCCAAGCAACCAAGCAACCAAGCATCCATCCATCCATCCACCCAATCAACCAACCAAGCATCCATCCATCCAAGCAAGCAAGCAAACATCCATCCATCCATCCACCCAATCAACCAACCAAGCATCCATCCATCCATCAAACCAACCAATCAACCAAGCAAGCATCCATCCATCCATCCAAGCAACCAAGCAACCAACCAAGCATCCATCCATCCATCCACCCATCCATCCACCCATCCATCCAAGCAACCAACCAAGCATCCATCCATCCACCCAAGCAACCAATCAACCAACCAAGCATCCATCCATCCATCAAACCAACCAATCAACCAACCAAGCATCCATCCATCCATCCATCCAAGCAACCAAGCAACCAACCAAGCATCCATCCATCCACCCATCCATCCATCCAAGCAACCAACCAAGCATCCATCCATCCATCCATCCATCCACCCATCCATCCATCCATCCATCCATCCATCCATCCATCCATCCATCCATCCATCCATCCAAGCAAGCAAGCAAGCAAGCAAGCAAGCAAGCAAGCAAGCAAGCAACCTGGCATCCCAGCTATTTCCCCCTGGAATAAGTTCATGTTGGTTATATTGTACAATAAATAAGATTAATCAGTAGTCCTTGCTTCACCTGTTGCTGGCTTGAGTTTCCTTTGTGTTGGCCACTGTACCCACCCACCCACACCCAGTCCTTACAGGCACCAGCATTCAAAGAAAGCTTGGGTTCTGAACTTCCTGCTCGCCTGTTGCAATACTAGAAACCCAGGATATTAATCAGCCCACGGCCTTGGATGAAGGCCCTCTTGGACAGCTCTCCACCCAACTCACAGCGGATGGCCCGTAGGCGAGGGATGATGATGGGGCTCCCGGGGGGACTGGCTCCGTTGGCCCCCAGCCCTTTCCTCCGGTCCAGGGTGGGCGAGGCTTGCACGGTGATCTTGTGCTCAAAGCCTGGAGAAAGGAGGGATCCAGAGAAAGAGAGAGAGAGGGAATGAGTCTCTTGTAAACTGGCCTCTTCCTATAGAATCACAGACCTATAGAATGACTGCGTTGGATCCACAGGGCGTACGCGCAGTAAACCCATTGGTGTGGATTCACAGGGAATTGGGCTTCTGGGAATTGAAGTCCAAGAACAGCTGGAGTGCCAAGGTTTACCATCACTGCAATAGAGCATTGATGAAGGAATTTTCACTAGGCGAAACACCACAAGCCTCTCCTAACCTGTGAGAGACGATTGCAAGATGTACTTAGAGTCTGAAAAGGTGAGGAGGGGTAGCAACTCAGAAGTAATTTTGCTGACCACATCCTTTTCCTCAACCACCCATGTAAGCACCGATCCCCGCTGGCAGAAAGTCCACCAGGAATTGCCAAATTGGCCCACTTCACCTGGCATGGTCTTCTCTTCAAACCGGCAATGGAAGGTCCCCCCAAACTCCGCCAGGTGGCTCAGCCCCCCCCCCCCCCATGCATCCAGGGGTAGGAGGTTCTTCCCAGGCCCTCCAGCTTGTACCTGAAGGGAGGCTGATGTGGTTCCCATCTCCACGCAGCTTGAGTCGGGATCGCCGGAAGTGCCCCTTGCGCTTCTTGACCCGGGGTTTCTCCTGGCCCATCTGGAGCATGATGAGGCTCAGCTCCCGCTCCACAATGTCGATTTCGCGCTCCGCCAACTCTTGCTCACGCCGGCGCAGTTCGGCCTCCTGAGACTTCTGCTCCTGAGCGGCCCGCAGAAGTTCCTCCTCTCGGCTCCGTAGCTCCTGGAGACAACCCAAGCGGCCTTCAGAAGAGGGTCACCAAGACACACACACACACACACCATTCCCAAAAGGAAAGCCCACACCTGTTCAGGACAGGGCTCTGGAACCTTCCGCCAACAGCCAATGTTTGCTCAGAGCTAAGGTGATGGCAAGGTTTGGTCCTCTTGGTTGACCAAATACAATCAACTTCACCGAACTCTTTCTTCTTCCATGTCTAAGCCAGATGCGGGAACTGCCAAAATGGAACCACCTTTGGGTAAATTAATTCGGCAGTTCCTTTCGCCTGACCTAGTCTGAGAAAGACTAGCTGGCAACCAGGGTATGCCCAATGGTGGTTCAAAACTACCACCATCTTCAAGGAGGAAACTTCACTCAGGGGACGCCCGAATGAGGCTCCTTTCATGTCCCCAAGAGCTGGGACAGAGACGGGTGCTCAATCCGTCATGCAGTACCCAGGTCTCGAACTGCCGACTTGCCGGCCTTCCAGCTAACAAGGTGAGCTTCTTAACCACTGAGCCACCGCGGATAAGACACATACTGAAAGAGAAGAAAGTAGCAAACGTAGCTGGTTCACTGTAGCCCATTTCCCAGATTTAAAAGTGTCACGATGGAGTTTTGTCTGTGCAAGCGACTCTAGCTTGCAATCTGGTGGTGGTGCGGAAGTCCAGAGCTTCCAGAACAGAGCAATGAGGGACAGGGAAGAAGGGGGGGGGGGGGGGGGGACTTACTTTCTCCTTGGTCTGCAGGTCGTGGAACATGCTTGCAACCTCCAGTTTCCAGTCTTGTTGCAAGGAGTGGAAGGACTCCAGAGGCATCTCAAACAAAGCCGACTGCTCTATGGCCACCAGCTGTCGGAGGACGGAGCTGAAGTCTGGCCGGGCGTGGGGATCTGGGTTCCAGCACTCTGCAGCGCATGGGTGGGAGGTAAGGAAACCAGGAGAAACATTAGGCTAAGGCAGGGCTGCGCAAGCTATGGCCCGTGGGCTGGATCCAGCCCCGGTGCCAATTCATCCGGCCCACGCCGCCCTCGTCACTCCATGCAGGTGTGTTTTATTTCCACTCCCAGGAGTGATGAGGGCAGTGTGGGCTGGATGAATTGGCATTGGGGGCTGGATCTGGCCCACGGGCCATAGTTTGGGCACCCCTGGTTTGAGTAGAGAAAATGGCTGCCTAAAAATCTATCTCATCCTGTTGCAAAACAGATTGCAAGGTGTGTTTTACTTCCACTTCTAGTGGGAGGAACCATGTGAACGGCCCGCTGAACCACATGAACGGCCCGCTGAACCACGTTAACGGCCTGCGGCCCGGAAAGTTTGGGCACCCCGAGCTAAGGTCAAGGTCTTGCTCAAAAGTTAGTCACATCCGACTCTAAGGAGTGGGGAATTAAATTTCCACTGCAAGTCAGTCGCACTTCTTGGAAGCCTCCAGAGAGGAGAATCCACATTTTAAAATATATTACAGTTTTTCTCTCCCTAAAAAGAAAAATCACTCGCTGCCTAAAAGTTAAAAGTCTCCCTTGCTCAAAAGCCAGTCCTATCCAACGCTAGGGTTCAGTGCTAATCTCCGTTTACAGCCCAAGAGCCAGCGCTGTGGTCATGTGGCAGGCATGACTAAATAAATGGAATGCCATTACCTTTCCTGCCAAAGCAGTGCCTATTTATCTGCTTGCAAAGACCAAGGTGGGTTGCTTTTGGCCAACGGCAAGCTGTTGCAGCCCCAAGCGTCTTAAGACCCAAACCGATGGCAAAGAGGAAGCCAAACACCTGCAGGTAGAGGTGTGCTCTTGGAGATCTTCCTTACCTTCCAGGAGGTGAGCGAAGGGTTCTGGGCAGGTGGAAGGGATAGGCAGGGTCAGCTTGTTCATGGCCACGCCGTAGGCCACCGCGAGGGCATCAATCTCACGGTATGGCACCTCGCCCGTCAAGAGTTCCCACAGCAGGACCCCGAAACTGGGAAGAACAGACCGAAAGAGAAGAGAAACCATAGAAGGACTTGGTGCCCATCTGCTGTTCAACAGGCGGATATCCAGGAGGTGAAGCTGCCTGTCTTATGTAACAGACCCCGGATTTGCATTTCTACCCTTCTTAGAACGCAGTGAAATACAATCAAGGTAACACTTACAAATATGAAATTTATGCCTTTATGTGTGTCCAAAAGAAAACCCAGCAAATGGCTGAGATAAGCACTCTCAAAGAGGTGGCCTGGTAAACGAGTTGTTTTAACACTTTAATTTGTTTGGATTTTACCTAGATTTCCTATGCACCCGTCATTTGTAATTGTGCAACTTTCTTCTTCCGTCTCTAGGCCAGATGTGAAACTGCCAAAAGGAAGCCTACCTTTCGGGTGAGTTCATTCTGCAGTTTCCTTTCGCTGGACCTAGTGTGAGAAAGATTAGCCGGCAACACAAGGTTGCCGTGACCAGGGTGTTACGTGGCCCGATTGTGGTTCAGAATTGCCACAATCTTCGAGGAGGCGCTTTCTGTGTTCTGATATGAATAAAGAAAGAAGAAAGTATAGCTTTCTGCAGACTGTGTTGCATCTCTGGGACAGAGACATGCGTGCAAGAAGGTATTCCCCACCACCACCACCACCACAAAGGCCTGTCCAAAGCAGCAGGGGCTTGTAGGTTCTGTTTAAACCTCCCGCCCCCATACCTGTCAAGTTTTGGATTTGGAAATAAGGGAAATTTCCTGGCAAATACGGGATACTTGACAGCTATGCTTCTCCTGTGCTGCCCTCCAATGGCAGCAATAGGGCATTGCAGTCTAATTAATAAGGGATGACGACAGGGAAGAGGGTAAAATAAGGGGTTTTCCTGGCCAATAAGGGATACTTGACAGCGATGCTTATCCTGTGCTGCCCTCCAATGGCGGCAATAGGGCATTGCGGTCTAATTAATAAGGGATGGTGGTGGGAAAGAGGGTAAAATAAGGGGTTTTCCTGGCCAATAAGAGATACTTGACAGCTATACCCCCCATAAGGTGTTTGCCTCGGACGGACGGTACCTCCAGACGTCGCTGCTCTTGGAGAAGAGGGAGTATTTGATAACTTCGGGGGCCATCCAGGCGTAGGTGCCAGCTGCGCTCATCTTGGTGGTCCGGTACCACTCACGGGCCAGGCCAAAGTCTGTGATCTTGAGAGTGTGGCCACTCAAGTCTTCATTCTCAATGCGCTCCAGGATGAGAACTGGAAAGAAAGATGGGTGAGGGGCAGAGAAAACCAGAGTTGGGTCCCACTGTGACCTTTCCTGCCAAAGTGGCAAATATTTGTCTACTTGCAATTTCTTGCTTGCAAACTGCTAGGTCAGGGGTGACCAATCTTTTCAAGCCAGAGGCCGGGTCATGCTCTTTCTTTCCGCTTCGAGGGCCGGATTGCTATTTTGCACTGCCTACATGATGGGGGTGGACATTTTGTCCCAACAGCTTTGTTTCTTGAATGCCTTTGGAGAGGTGGGGGGGGGACATGAAATGTAGCCATGGGCCAGATGTGGCCCATAGGTCTAAGGTTGGGTACCCCTGTGCTAGGTGGTGGCCCCCAGGTCACAGGTTGAGAATCCCTTCTTTAGGAAATCCCGAATACCTAGCAGCCAGTTAATCCTAACTGCTAGGTAGAAAACACCAAATTTTTCAATAGTGGAAATGGACTTCTAGTCTCTTCCAGTATCATTTTTTCAAAAAAAAAATTGGGAATTTTAGGCTTGGTTTAGTTTCCTCCCTTGGCCGGATGAGCAACCCTGCAGAAAACCAGGCACTCCAACCTGCCAATGTTCCCCATATCTGGGGTGTAGGGCACTGGCATTTCACTCCAACCTTTATCACTCTAAACCAGAGGTGCCCAAATATTTTGGGCCATGGGCCAGTCACGGGGTTCATTCATCTGGTCATGTTGTTCAGCGGGCCGTCACGTGGTTCCTCCCACCAGAAGCGGAAGTAAAATGTGCCTTGCAATGTGTTTTGCAACAGGATGGGATAGATTTTTATGGCTGCCATTTTCTCTGCTTAATCCAGGGGTGCCCAAACTATGGCCCATGGGCCAGATACAGCCCCCGACACCAATTCATCCAGCCCACGCTGCCCTTGCCACTCCTGGAAGTGGAAGTAAAACATGCCCGTATGGGTGCATTTTACTTCCGCTTCCAGGAGCAGCAAGGGCAGTGTGAGGTGGAAGAATTGGTGTCAGGGGCCAGATCTGGCCCAAGGGATGTAGTTTGGGCACCCCTGCCCTAAACTTCTACTCTCTACTCTCTCTCTCTCTCACACACACACACACCAGTTTTCTTCTCCTCTGAGACTTACTGTTGATGGACTTGAGGTCTCGGTGGATGATGGGAACGACGGCTTCGTTGTGGAGGTAGTTCATGCCCTGGGCAATCTGGACCGCCCAGTTGACCAGCACATGGGGAGGTACCTTCTTGCCTGCCAAGGTCCGGTTGAGGGGCCCCCCGCGGGCATACTCCATCACCAGGCAGAGGTGAGGAGGGCTGAGGCAGACAGCCTTCAAGGCGATGATGTTGGGGTGCCGGAGCAAGGCAAAGACCCGTGCCTCTTGCCGGACATTCTCCATGGTCAAGGTGATGTCCTCCTCTGGATCGTGGTGGCTGGCCTTCACAGCCACTTCTTCCCCCTGCCACGTCCCCTTGTAGACCTTCCCAAAGCCCCCCATGCCGATGATCTCGTCCAGTTCCAGTTCCTGGAATGAGATTTCCAGGGGCGGAGGGCAGTCGAGGGAGCCCGGGAGGTGAGGATAGGGAGGGTCGTGGGCGACGTAGTTGCTGGGGAAAACCCCCACTTTGTCCTGGAGCTTGCCCGTCCACCACCCCTCGTCCCCAGAGACCAAGGAGTCCTTTGACAGGACCTCCACCCGGTCTCCTCGCCGCAGGGTGAGCTCCTCGTCCGCCACGGCCTCGTAGTCGAACACGGCGGTCCAGAAGAGGTTGGAGGAGAGTGGGCGGGTGGGGGCCCAAATGCCTGCCCACCCCCCAACCTCCTTGCACGCTGGCTCCATCGGCCCCCTGGCTCCTGGCACTGGCACCGTTGGCCACTAGTCTGGCCTTTGCATGCTTCACAGGCCCGGCCAGCTCACTTGGCCAACCTCCGTTCCTCCAGAGTCTTTGTTGCAGTCCAGGACCTCAACCCGAGCGCTCGGCCTTCCATGTCTTCTTGCGCCACCAAAATGCCAAGAAGGTCCAGTTTTTCCAACGGGCACCATCAGCAGCAGGAAGGCTTCCTAAGGGTCAAAGGGTCATGTCCGATCCCTAGTTTTTGGGAGAAGAGAAGTATTTGGAGAGGCTGTCCCTTTAAACCCAGACAATCCCTCCTGCCTCCTTGTCTTCTGTTCTTTCTTTCTCTTTCTTTCTTTCTCTTCTGCCCAGCTGAAAGGCAGAAAAGAAAGAGGCCATTATATGCTCCTCGCTCGCCATCCTCGCCACCCTACCAGGACAGAGAAAGGGAGGTTGCAAGGCGGGCCATTAAAACAACAACAAGCCCAGCTCCCAGGGGTGGCATGGGGGGGGGGGGGAGGGATGCTCTCTTTCACATCTGCAGAAAGCCCCAGATGTGCATCAGTCCTGTCACCCTGGAGGGAAGGAGGGAGGCCAGGACGGAAGAGCCCCCCACCACCACCCTCCACCAGCACCTGACTAGGGAAGCCTTACCTGCTGGCTGCTTGGGCCGCCCCTCTGCCCACCTGTTCCCCCTACCCACCCACCCCCAAAAAAGCCGGGAGGTGGGTGGGGGGACCAGTTGGCCTCTTCGCAGGAGCCGGCCAGCGCCTTATGTAAGGGGGCGGCGCGCGCGCTTGGGAAGCCCGGGTTGGGTTCCCACCAGCCCCCTGCAAAAGCGGGGGTGGTGGGCATCTGTGCCACCCCTCTCTGCCAGGCCTCCGGTGCGCAAGGGACAGGATCTGGCCTCTGCAAGCTCACCTGTCCGCCGGCCCACCTCACCTGTCCTGCCCCGCAGTCGGGGCAGGGAGGCGATGGAGAGCCTCGTCGGATCTCGGGCAGGGAGGCGCCAGAGTGATGATGACCCCCCCCCCTACCAGCGGACCCCCCTCCCTCTTGATCGCCCCTCCCTTCCCTCGCCTACCTGGTTGCTCCCTCCTCCTCCTCCTGCGGTGCCGGCGGCTCACTCAAGGGCGAGTCCGACTCCTGCTGCAGCCCCAGGTTCTGCCCCCGGGCCCCCCATTTCTGGAGCGGGGAGCCGTCTGGAGAGAGGCAGAGGCGGTGGGGGGGGGGGCGGGCACCCTGTGCGCCTCTGCCCTCTCCACCCGTGGCACAACCAAGCCAGATCCCGGCGACTACCACCTTGCCTCCTTCCCGCCTTCCCGTGGCATCCTGGAGAGGGATAAATCTAATTTATTTGGGGGTGGGGGTCGACAATGCCCCGGGATTCCCTGTCCGCTTGGGTCTCCTCCGGGGGCCCGGGTCAATGCATCTGCCCTCCCCGCGGTCCGCCCGGGCGCCTTTTCCTTTTCCAAAGGGGTCCCTCCATCCTCCCTCCCTCCCTCCCTTCTTTCCCTGCCTGCCTGCCTGCCTGGGCATCCGAGGGGCGATCTACCAGCTGGTGCAAGGATGGGCAGCCGGGGAGGCACCAGCCCGCGTCTGGGGCATGACGGGACTCGTAGTTCCAGCCACGGCCTCCGTTCCCACCGGGAAAGGCGCAGTCAGTCGCCGGTGCGCAGCCGGCACAGGCACAGGCAGGCGCTCGCTCGAGGGAGAAGCAAAGGAGGAAAGACCGCGGCCGGATCGGGCCCCTTGGCCCACCCCACCCACCCCCAAAATCGCCCCTTTGCAAAGGCACCCACTGGCTGGTACCCGCCCGGTGGGTCGTCCCTGGACCGCATCCGTGGCATGATGGAGAGGAAAACCGGCGGACCGATCGGCTTGGAAACTGGATTCCCGGGAAGTGTCGCCCAACTAAGTCCCTTGTCCGGGTCGGGATGTCTGGAGGTGTCGTGGGAATATTGGGATGAGAACCTATTCACCTCGACTTTGGCCAGCTCTTTACTCGAATAAGGTGGAGAGGTCAGCATCTCAGGGGAGCCCCGAAGGATGGTTTGGAATGGCAGATGTTGTCTCTCCCAGTGGCCGGGGATGGTGGAGTTTGTAGTCCAGCAAGCAAGGTGGCCATCAGCCAGAGGCAACTAGGAAGAGTGACAGATTTGTCTTTACGGTTGATTGCTGGCAGTAGGATCGGTCTACCATAGCACAGGGGTGCCCAAACTGCGGCCCATGGGCCAGATCCGCCCCTCAATGCCAATTCATCCGGCCCACACAACCCTCGTCATGTCTGAAAGTGGAAGTGAAACACACCCACACGTGTGTGGGGGTGGCGTGGGCTGGAAGAATTGGTGTTGGGGGCCAGATCCAGCCCACGGGCCGCAGTTTGGGCACCCCTGGTTTAAGGAGAAAATGGCAGCCTAAAATCTATCTCATCCTGTTACAAAACAGATTGCAAGGTGTGTTTTACTTCCGGTGGGAGGAACCCCATGACCGGCCCACTGAACCCTGTGACTGGCCCGTGGCCCAAAAAAATTGGGCACCCCTGCCATAGCAGGATCACCTGGCCAGTCTGGGACAGGGCAACCAGGTGAAGCCAACCTGCTTCAAACAGCACTTGGAGGAGGAGGTAGGGACCAGGGCCCTGTCTTGCTTCTCTGGGACATGGTGTAATGTTGTAGGTTGGGGCACCGAGAGGAAGGTGCCATTTGGGCTCTGCTTGGGTTGAAAAGTAGCTTGTGTTGGCAAGGAGAGGTGAAGGGAGAAGGCCCACCTGCTCACCCAGCCCACAGGTAGGGAGGAGAAAACCTGATCAGCAGGTTTCTTCTGCCTCCGCAGAAGGGAAGCGGCACCAGATCTACTGCTCTCAACCTGTGGTTGGCTTGGCACAATTCCTCTGCCAGGAAGACCCAAGGACATTCCAAACACCCTCTCACTACGCTGGGAACTGAGACGGAAAAATGCATTTTTATTAGAGACCCATTCATTTGGCTTGTATTCTGCCTTGCTCCAAAAAAACTGGCATTCTTTCTTTCTATCTATCTATCTATCTATCTATCTATCTCTATATATCTATATCTATATCTATATCTATATCTATCTATCTATCTATCTATATCTATATCTATATCTATATATTTCTTATAAAATATAATATATTTCTTATATATATATATATAGACGAGAGCTCAATCCGTCATGATGGATTGAGCTCTCGTCTCTGTCCCAGCTCTTGGGGACATGAAAGGAGCCTCATTTGGGCATTTCCTAAGCAGAGTTCCTTCCACAAAAATCCTTTCAACCCAGAATAATTTCTGTCACAAAATTATCTGTCTATCTATCTATCTATCTGTCTGTCTGTCTGTCATGTGTAAAATTATTTTAAAATATATTTTATAAGAAATATCCGACACATGTCATGGGGAGAATTCCACCCAACCTTTATTTCTCCAATATCTCCCACCACCACCACCACCACCGCCACCCCTTCATCATTTTGTGAGAAGTGAAGCTGATCCTGTTGAACTTCTCCCTTTTGGGGCAGCCCTGGTCAAAGCAGAAGGCCACAGAAAACCCATGTTTCCCATGGGTTTCCCAACCTTTGGCTTTCAATTCCCAGAAGCCTGTCAATTCCCTAAAGCACTGATCAGCCAATGGACTGACTAGGCTTCTGGGAATTGAAGTTCCCCTGTGGGGCCTGGGCCCCATGTTACGAACCACTGTAAGCTAGACAGAAGCGTGTCTGTGTCAAAAGCAGGACATCCGTGGGGCTGGGGGGAGGATCATCCAGGAAAGCCTAAGTAGGCGTAGAGAGCCGTGCACCGCCTTGACATAGAAATGGCCCTGGATTAGAGGGTTTTCCCTGCAGACGCGGCCGTGGAGATTAGGAAACACGTGGTGGCGGCTTGGGGCTTTGCAGCAATGGGAAGGGGGCAGAGAGCGCATGGTCTGGGGAGCATGGAGTCTGCACCCCACCCCCTTGTTCCACCCAAGTGTCAGGGGTGGCTCTGCTTCCTCTGTGCACATCCCCTGCTCCTCTTGCTGAAAAAAAGGACCGCACAGCTAATGTTCAAAGCTAACCTCCCATCCCTTCTGTCCATGCACCACTTCAGCCACCATGTGGGAAAGGGCGTCCCATCCCAGTCCACAAAGGGGATGGAGGGAGGAGGGTTAGGCTGTTAAATACTCCTCCAAGTTATTATTATTATTATTATTATTATTATTTTGCAATGGTAGCCCTGTTAGTAAAGGTATCTCCTCCGAGTTTGTAAAGGTCAAGGTCACCCCAGGTGTCCCGACCATCTGTCAAGGACACTGCGGTCACATCCTGCATTCCTGACCATGCCTGGAGCAGGGAATTAGACCGCCATAGTCACTGGCTTGGTGACTACAGGGAACCATGCAGTTGAGCAGAGGAACTTACCTTGCCTCGATCTAAATCAGGGGTGCCCAAACCATGGCCTATGGTCGGATCCAGCCATTGACGCCAATTCATCCAGCCAGCACCACCCTCGTCACTCCCAGAAGTGGAAGTAAAATGTGCAACTTCCGGGAGCAACGAGGGTGGCGTGGGCCGGATGAATTGGTGTCGGGGGTCAGATCTGGCCTGTGGGCCATAGTTTGAGTTAAGCAGAGAAAATGGCAGCTTAAAATCTATCTCATCCTGTTGCAAAACAGATTGCAAGGTGCGTTTTACTTCCGGTGGGAGGAACCACATGACTGGCCCACTGAACCACATGACTTGCCTGCTGAACCATGTGACCGGCCCATGGCCTGAAAAGTTTGGGCACCCCTGATCTAAATCTAGGACTCTTCTGTTGTTGTTGTTGTTGTTGTTGTTGTAAATGATCCAGTTCCCTGAGTCACTTTCTGGTCCTGAGACCTTTTGCCATACAAAGTCCTCATCAAACCCAGACCGGGAGCTTCCGCCCTCCATCAATAGGGATTCAAGTGGGTTTTAATCCACTTGGAGACCATCATCCTTTCTTGTGGACTCCGGGACCTATTAGTCCTCAAGGTTGCCAGGTTGGTTAACCACCGCTTGACACTCGGTATTGAGTCGCTGACAGTAGGGTCTACTCTGCCACCATAGCAGGATAACACAGTGGGACCTCGGTTAACAAATTCAATGCGTTCTCCGGGACCTTTTGTATTATGGAAAATTTGTAAAGTGAATTTCCCATAGGAATGCATTGAAAACCAATTAGTCCGTTCTGGAAAAAAAATTCTTACCCGAACCACTATTTTCTATGGATTTTCTTTTATTATGCGATTTTTGTATTAAGCGAGCCGTTTGTTTAGCGAGGTTCCACTGTAATAATTCCGTGTCAGTAATTATTCTGGGTTGAAAGGGTGTTTGCTGGAGAAACTCCGCTTCGGCTCCCGAATGAGGCTCCTTTCGCGTCCCCAAGAGCTGGGACAGAGATGGGCGCTCAATCCGTCATGCAGTACCCGGGTCTTGAACTGCTGCCGACTTGCCGGCCTTCCAGCTAACAAGGTGAGCTTCTTAACCACTGAGCCACCGCAGGCCCATCAGGATAACCTGGTCACACTACATCACCAGGTTACTGAGGGTGGGGAGAAATATCTGGAAGGAGCTGTGATGAACCATTTGTTTTTAATTCTTCCCCGAGGATAAGACTTTAGGATAAGATTTTGGGCCCTGGGGAAAGAGGACTTTTTCAAGCTATAAGAACATTCTCCCCTCCCACAAGAGATGGCCAATTGGCCTCCGTAAGGTAAAGGTAAAGGTTTCCCTTGCCCGAAAGCCAGTCGTATCCGACTCTAGGGTGCAGTGCTCATCCCTGTTTCGAAGCCGAAGAGCCAGCGCTGTCTGCTTCTGCAGACGTTTCCGTGGTCATGTGGCAGGCATGACTAGACACTGGAGCGCACAGAACGCTGTTACCTTCCCACTGAAATGGTCCCTATTTATCTACTTGCAATTTCTTGCTTTCGAACTGCTAGGTTGGCAGGAGCTGGGACAAAGACAGGAGCTCATTCCGTCCTGCAGTTCTCGGGAATCGAACTGCTGACCTTCCGCCTCCCAGTCAGCGTCTTAGCCACTTGAGCCACTGCAGTCCTCCGTAGCTCCATACGTAGCCTCCGTGGCTGCAGCATTAAAAAGAATCCTGCTGTTATCCTTTTGCGCGTCTATCAGCAGCCCTGGGAATATTTCAAATAGAGATGAATGTACACTTTAACACATCACCATTTTGTTTCTCTGCGTTTCTAATTTTTATTTATTTATTAACACATCGTAATTTTATATACATATTTTGTTTCCCACTTTGGGGCCCAAATGACGTCTGGTAACTATGTACATAAATAAAATGGCCAGCACAACAGAAACTCAAAAACCATTGCCAAGCCATTCGGACCCCCTTTTCTCTAGAGCCGTGATGGCGAACCTTGGCACTCCAGATGTTCTTGGACTTCAATTCCCAGAAGCCCAAGCACTCTGTGAATCCACAGGAATGGGTTTACTGTGAATCATCTGGCCCATGCTGCCCTCGTCGCTCCCGGAAGCAGAAGTTTACTTCCGCTTCCAGGAGCGACGAGGGCAGCGCGAGCCGGATGAATCACAGTAAACCCATTTCTGTGGATTCACAGAGTGCTTGGGCTTCTGGGAATTGAAGTCCAAGAACATCTGGAGTGCCAAGGTTCGCCATCACGGCTCTAGAAGGTGTTTCCAGGGGGAGCAACTCAAGAAACACTTAAAACCTGGGATGTCTATCATAATGCTTAGAAAATAATATATCTGTTTAGCCAATTCTTGTGTATGTGTGCACACATACATGCATACAGTATGTATATGTGTGTGTGTGCTGCATAGATCACAGTGTTTTTGTCGACCCCGAGCGGACGTACAAGCGCAGCTTTGAAAGCCTTCTCCTTGAGAAGTAAGTCTTCCACTTGAAATCCAGGGTGCCAAAGCGGGTCACGCCCCGCATTCTGAAAGGGTGGACGTTGTTCTGGAAGTTGAGTGGAATGACGCCATGCACAGTAGGGGTCTTATGGCGAAGACGAATTGAGTGATGGATCAGCTCGTAGAAGATCCGTTGTCCCAGATAACCTTCCCCTTTCTTCAACTTCATGGTTCTCCCCAAGAGATACCTGCGCTCATGTTGGTCCCCCGTGAACACCTGCTGCATCATGGCACGGATGAGCGGGTTGGTCATGCTGTAGAGGTCCAACAGCCTGGATGACTCGACCTGCCAGGCTGTGGACCCGACACCCCCTTCCACCTCCTTCATTGACATGAGTGTCTGGTAGAGCATGGTGAACTTCTCCCAGTCAACGCCTTTGTCCTCCTCAAGACGGAAAATGTGTTGCCGGGGGCTCTGCTGGAGGACACTTTTCCTACGGACTAGTTTGGTTGGCTTGGCGGTCATGTAGAGAGAACGTTTCGGAAGCCGGTGGCTCTTGGGTTTAGTGATGCTGACCTGCTCCTTGGTAGAGATGTGCTGATCTTTCTCCAGGTGCATGATGGCCTTCCAGGCCCTCTGGCGCTGCTGGTCTCCCAGCGACCACACCATTTTAGGTGGCCTTCGGTGGGCAAATATGTCTGCCTTCTTCTGCCTCTTCTTCTTCTTCTCCTCTTCCTCTTCTCCTTCTTCTCCTTCTTCCTCCCCCCTTTCCTTCTCTTTCTCCTCTGGGGCTGCCTCCTTCTCGCTCACCCCCAGCACAATGGGTTTCCCTATGAACCGGAGCCGTCTCTCCTTGCGCTGCAATTCTTTCTCCTTGCGCTGCAATTCTTTCTCCTTGCGCTGCAATTCCTTCTCCTTGTGGAGCTGTTCTAGCCTTTCCTGCTGAGCTTTCTCCTCTTCTATCATCCACTTTCTGGCAGCCTCCTTGAACCTCTTGCGCAGCCAAGGCTTCTTCCCCACCGCCCGGCCAGCCTCCACCAGCAGCGAGACCTTCTCTCCTCTCGCTTGCCTTTTCCTAATACTCTTCTTCAGCTTCTCTGCCAATTTCCGGGCCCGCAACACACTCCAGGACGCTTTCAGGAGCTCTCTCATCTTGGCCGAAAAGCGCCTGGCATCGTTTTTCCAGGGCTGTTGGATTTCCACAATTTCCTTCAGTTTCCTCAAGACCATCGGAAGGCCTTTGGGCCACTGCACTCGCCTTTCCTCACCTTTCTTGATGACCTCCTTCGCTTTCTTGACCAGAGCCTCTCTCAGGCCTTCGACGTCAGTTGTGGACACGACCTGGAGCAGGGAAACCACCTGGTAGAGGCGTTGCATTTTTTCAGAATCAGTGCCTTCTGGTATTTCAGGTTCAGTCAGTGTTTCCAGGAGCAATTGAGCTTGCTCCAGAAGGTCTAATTCTGATGCTGGAATATGTCCCTTCTCCAGAAAGGTAAGGAAGGCCTCTGTTTCCTCTTCAGAAAATGGCCAGAACTCATCCTCCTCTATGTTCTCCCATATCTCAGAAGCTTCCGCTTCTTCTTCGTCTTCTTCTTTTTCCTCTCCCACCTCCTCCTCCTCCTCTTCTTCCTCCCTTTTCACCTTCTGCTCCTCCTCTTCCACCCCCTTTTCCTCTTGCAATAGTAGTTCCTCTTCCATTTCTCCTTCCTCCTCCATCAGCATCCTCAGTTCTTCCTCAACCATCTCCATTAGGGCGGACTCAGACAATTCCGACATTTCTTCCCCTGCCATTTCTTCGATCCTGGCCTCGGCCAACTCCTTTGCCCTGGCCTTGGCCAGCTCCAGAATTCTGGCCTCGGCCAGCTCCAGAAATCTGGCCTCAGCCAGCTCCAGAAATCTGGCCTCGTCCAGCTCCAGGTTGCTGGCCTTGGCCAGTTCCAGGATTCTGGCATCTTCCAGCTCCAGGATTCTGGCCTCGTCCATCTCCAGGATTCTGGCCTCGTCCATCTCCAGGATCCTGGCCTCGTCCAGCTCCATGCCTTGGGCCAGTGACAAACGTTTAGCCTCCTCCACTTCCTGCTGCTTCTCCAAGGCCAGTTCCAGAGCTCTCTCTTCAGCCAGCACCGCCGTTCTGGCCTCGGCCAGCTCTCGGACCCTTTCCTCCAAGAGGGCTTCTTCTCCTTCGCCCACCTCAGCCAAGGCCATCTCTCGGGCCTCCTCCAGAGCCTTGCCCTGCACTTCCTGCAGGGCCCTTTCTCGCGCTTCTGCCAGGGTCTTCTCCCAGGCTTCGATGAGGACCACCTTCCGCTCCTGCAGCTGGACCCATGCCTTGGCTTTCGCCAGGGCCATCTCTCGGGCCTCGACCAGGGCACGCTCCCGGACTTCGGCCAGTGCCGCAATCTGTGCCTCAGCCAGGGCCTTCTCCTTGAGCTGAGCCAGCTTCCTCTGCCTGGCCTCCGCTTTCATTTCCTCCAAGGTCTTCTCCGAGATCTTCAGTAGCATCTTTTCTGAGTCCTTCAAGATGGACTCCACCTTCCGTAGCCTCCCAGATTCCCCCTGCAGAAGCTCCTTCTTGGCTTTCTCTTTCAGACTTTGCTTCTCTTTGCTTTCGGCCGGCTCTCCCTTCCTTACCAGTGGTTTCAACCATCTTTTCTTGGGACCTTCTTTCTCCTTCCGCTTGGCCACCTCAACGTCTTTCCCCCTGGCTACCTCCGCTTCTCTATCCATGGCCACGTCAATGCCTTTCCCCCTGGCCACCCCTCGCTCTTTCCTCGTGACCATCTCTGGTTCCCTTCCTCGGGCCCCCAGCAACTGTTCCCTGCTCTTGGCCACCCCTTCCCTCTGCTTGGCCTTGGCCATCACGTCCGAGTCTTTCCATTGGACCCCCTCCACATCTTTCAATTTCGCCAGCTTGGATTCCGTCCTCCCCACGCCGGCCATCCTTCTGAGGAGCTTATCTTCCGTTCCGAGGGCCTTCCCTCTGGATCTGGAGTCCCATCTGGCGTGGGCTGCGGGTTCGAGCCCCTTCTTCCCTTTGGCCTTCCTCTCTTTGCCCGCCAGCCTCCTCCTCTTCCTTACTAGCCCCTCTTGGCTATCGACGGAGCTTTCGCTCTCAGACTCTGAAGACTCTGAACTGCTGGACCACACCATCCCTCTCTTCACGGCCAGCACGGTCTCCACGCTGGTCGTGGAAGGCTGAAGAGAGACTTTGGTGTCTGTGAAGGAGAGCTTGAACAGGTCGTCCATGTACTTCCCCCACCCTTCCGACTCGGCGGCGTTTTTCTCCTGGGACACCAGCAGGGCTTGGCTGATGTTGGTGAAGGCCTCCCAGGACATGGTGCGGCCAGCCATGGCCAGGCGGGCCGAGGCCAGGAAGTCCTCCGCCACGGTCCGGCCCCCCACCATGGAGCCAGTGCGGAGCATCAGCAGCTTGTAGAGATCGCTGCGCCACTTGGAGCGGTCTTTGCTGTACTCTTGCTTGGGGTCGATGAGGCTGCCCTTGGCGACAGTCGTGGGCTGGGCCGGGACCACTGCCTGGATGGACTTCACTTGCGCGGGGGACTCCACCTTCATGTCCAGAGCTGGGGCAGGAACCGCTGGTTCCTTCTTGACCTTCTTTTCCTGGTGTCTCAGCATCTCGGTGTAGAGATGGGTCCGGGTGTCACGCCGCTGCAGGAGAATGGGCTGAGCTTGCTTGCGTGCCTGGGGCCGCCGATGGACCTCACCAGAAATGATGGGAAGGGTTTGGGGCTGCTTCTCCTTCTTCGCTTCCTTGCCAGGCCGGCCCTGCGGCCAAGTAGAGAGGCTGCTGGCGGAGCTGCTGACGATGAAGCCACTGCTGCTGCTGCTGCTTGTCATGCTGCTGCTGCTGGTGCTACTGCTGCTGATGCTTCCTTCAGACATGGAGACCCTGGTGATGAACTTCCCTCGCGCTTGCTGGATTTTCGGGAGCTTCTCTTTCTTTTCGCCCTCCTTGACCTCTGCAGCTGGGAAGGAGCCAAAGAAGAGAGAGGAAGAGTCAGGGCAGGGCTCTGCGTCTAGACCTGTGATGGCCAACCTTGGCACTCTGGGTGTTCTTGGACTTCAATTCCCAGAAGCCCAAGTCCCAGTGAATCCACACGAAGGGGTTTACAGTGCGCACGCAGTAAACCCATTCGTGTGGATTCACAGGGACTTGGGCTTCTGGGAATTTAAGTCCAAGAACACCCAGAGTGCCAAAGTTCGCCATCGCTGATTTAGAGTACAGACATGCACACAGCTGGACATGCAACCCGGGCCCTTGTCTGCCCACCCCTTCCCCTCTGTTTGAACAAGTCGTTCATGGTGGCCAACAATGTTGGCAGCAACATGACCGTGGGGCATGATTGGTGGGGTTCCCACAGATCAGTTTGGGGCTTTCAGAAATACTCTGATCTGATTTGGATTGCTTGGCGCCACATCTGATTCTGATTGTACTCCAACTCTGAACTGATTTGTACATCTGTATTTTGAAAACCAAAATGACTGTGACTGTCTTTTTTCCTAACTATCACTCACTCATGCATCATCTCTCCCTCCCTCCCTCTCTATCTATCCATCCATCGGTCCATCCATCCATCCCCCACGCTGGACTGGTCCTCCACCCCCCGGTTCACGTCCCAGCCCGACGTCTGAGCTATGGGGGTCCATCACAGTCCTCGAACATGGGTTCTGTCATGGACATTAGGTGGCCGAGGTCATTGCGGTACTTATCTTGTTATTTGTTATTTCTTTATTTAATTGGTGTTTCATTGCATGATTTGTATTGTATATTTTTGCAGCTATTATATTTGTTTGATATATTGTACCGCAGAATTTGTATCTATTTGTAATAGCATTTTGAATATTGTATTAATTATTGTATTTTGAATTTTGTATGTAAACCCCTTGGGGTTATTTATATGTTGTTAGCTGCCCTGAGTCGGCCATGTGCTGAATAGGATGGGGTATAAATCAAATAAACATAAACATCCATCCATCCATCCATCGTTCTGTCTGTCTGTCTGTCATTCTATCTATCTAGTGTTCTGTCTGTCTGTCTGTCTAGCTGTCTGTCTGTCCAGTGTTCAATCTATTGTTCTATCTGTCTCTTTTTATTATTCTATCATTCTATCTGTCTATCGTTCTGTCTGTCTATTATTCTGTCATTCTATTATTCTGTCTGTCTATCATTCTGTCTGTCTGTCTGTCTGTCTATCATTCTTTCTACCTTGCCAAGATTGCCCTGTTTTTCGGCAGCCGAGCATCCCGAGTGATCAAGGGTCGCCTTTCCTTTTTGCTGAGGGTGGGCAGCCAAAGCCCCCCTACTCACCTTGCTTAACCTTGGTCTTGGGCCGCTTCCCCGACTGGTCAAAGAGGCCCAGCCACCGGGCCTGGGCTTCTAAATGGGAATCGGGTTTGGCGAACTCTTCCGGAACCCCCTGGGACATGAGCCTGCGCCGGCTACGGGGCGGCCGAGGGACCTGCTGGATGTACTCTAGGGCACATTCAGACATGAGGAAGAGATTGGCGGTCAGCTGATTCTCCACCCGATTCATCAGCCTCTCTGTCCCTTTGGTCAAGGCAAAAACAGCTTCGTCTTGAGTTTCTGCAATGATCCCAGCGGCGCGTACTCGGCGCGGGAAAGCTCTCTCTTGCGTGCGGATCAATTCATTCCTGGAAGGGAGGAAGAGATGGGCAGGATGAGGCCACAGGCACCACAGGCTTGGGAAAGACCTAGGCTTGTGACATAAAACATGCTCTCCCTCAGCTCCACTGAAAACATCTATCATGCAGCACTTGGGTCTCGAACTGCTGACCTGTCAATCTTCCAGCCATCAAGTTCAGCATCTTAACCACTGAGCCACCACAGTCCCTTGGTTCCCACCAAGTAGTGAGCTCCTACATCAGGGGTGCCCAAACTATAGCCTGGGGTCCTGATCCGGCCCTTGATGCCAATTCATCCAGCCCGCACCGTCCTCATCGCTCCTGGAACCGGAAGTACAGGAGTGTTTTACTTCCGCTTTCAGGAGCGATGAGGGTGGCATGGGCCAGATGAATTGGCATCGGGGGCCAGACCTGGCCCATGGGACATAGTTTGGGCACCCCTGGTTTAAGCAGAGAAAATGGCAGCTTAAAATCTATCTCATCCAGTTGCAAAACAGATTGCAAGGAGGCGCGTTTTACTTCCGCTTCCAGTGGGAGGAACCACGTGACCGGCCCACTGAATCACATGACCGGCCCACTGAATCACTGAACCACGTGACCAGCCCACGTCCCAAAAAGTTTGGGCACCCCTGTCATAAATCTTAACCATAGAAGGAACACCTGTCTCCAACCACAACCACCCAGCGCTGGGAGGTACATTACTTACAAGTCTTCTAGGCTGATTTCTGCCAGACGCTGCATTTCTTTCTTCAAGACAAATTTGTCTGTAATGCCCGCCACCGCGTCAAGCAGAGACCGGGCAAGGTCTCGCACTTTCTTGTTGTCGTCCAGCAAAGCTTTGGCCAGTGGGACTACTTCCTGCTCGGTCAGCAGGTCCATCTTGCCCAAGGTTTCCCAAGCCGCCAGCCTCATCCTCACCTAGGGGGAAGATACAGGATCTCAGGTCTTACCTGCAGGAATCTGACACTGATAAGAGCCAGCGTGGGATGCTACCTGGATTTTTGATTTAATTTAATTTAATTCTCACACTTGTATGCCGCCCAATCAGGAAACCCGACTCAGGGCGGCTCACACAATATTATGCAGTACACACAATAATACAATATACACTATAGACAATAATTATGCCAGATTCATCCTACAAATGCACAAATCATAATATAAAACAATACAAAGGCCTCTGTTGGGCAGACGGGTCTCCGGTTGCATTCTGCAAGATGGCAACCTGCCCATCTCAGAATGCAAAGATTTGATCATACTTTGGAAACAGAAAAAATGGAGAATGAACATTAAATCCTAGACATTGTTCATGGGTGAGGATTGATGAGATGGGAGCTCTGAGGTGAAAACAGTTCCCCATAGAAAGGATGCCCAGTCTGGCCAGGTTATCCTGCTCTGGCCACCGACCCTAATGCCAGCGACACAATGCCGATCAACAGGTGGAGGTTGACTAACCTGACCACCCTGAGGACTAATGGTGATGGTCCCCAGGTAGATTAAATCCCACTTGAATCCATCTGGATGGAGGGCAGCAATGTCATCAATCCTGGCCTGAGGATGATGATGAAGACTTTGCGTGCCCAAAATGTTCAGGACCAGAACATGACTCGCAGGAACTGGATCAGTGGTAATATGGGTGTCGCGCTTCGATGCAGAAGGCAGGTGGAAGGCCTCTGCTTTATATTGTTCCTGGGACAGTCTTCATGGCTGATCGCCCTGAGGATAGCTAATATTGGGAATCGGATATGGCGCAAGAAGAAGATGAGGAGGAGAAGGAGGAGAAGAAGGAGAAGATGAAGGAAGAGGAGGAGAAAGAGAAGATGATGATGATGATGAAGATGGAGGAGGAGATTATGATCGTGAAGATCATGATGATGATGAAGATCATGAAGATCATAATGATGAAGGTCATGATCTTGTGGGTTCTCCAAAGCTAGTAACCCAAAGACATGTGAACGCTCAGCCCTGTGGCTTTCTGACCCCGACTTCCCCGCCTCAGTGTTGCTAACCTCCTCGTGATTCGTATCCTGCATGAGGCGGTTAAAAGCTAGGTCTTGCACAGAGGTCGACAACTGATAAGCCTCGGAAAGCTGGACCAGAGCGGCGGTACAAAGCAAATAGGTGGGATAGGGCACATTGTCCATGAGGTTCAGGATGGCCTTGATGACACTAGGCAGGGAGGTGTCGCTGGTCCTGTGCCGCAACCAGGGCTTCATCGTGATCTCGGATAACAAGTCCCGGCGCCGATAGGTCATCTCATAGGAGAAGGATGGAGTTCGTCCCAACCGCTGTGCCTTTTTCTTGTGGGCTTTCTCGGTGATCTCCGAGGTGTCCCATTCTTGCAGCTGGATTTTGACCAGCTTCCTTTTGGGTAAAGGATGCCTGGTCTGCTTCAGTGGGCAGGTGAGCATGTCAAGAGCCCCTTTGGGGAACATCTGGCCTCGGATGACTGAATTGGGGATGTAGCCATCTGGGGCAATGGGCCACGACCGGCCGGACTGGAATGGGATTTTGCGGAGTGGGGAAACTCTGTCCCTCACGGGTGGGAGCCCACGGTAAGGTGGCGACTTTAACAGGGGCTCGCAGGTAGAGGTCTTCTTCTCAGATGATGGCTTCCTCTCAAAAGAGGCTTCTTGTAGGAGCTGGTACTCCACGGCAAACTCTGGGTGCTTCTCCTTCAAGTCTGGTGAGTCCCCAAAGAACTCGGGGCCAGGAAGGTTGATGATGTCGCTGCCCATAAACTCCACCACTTTGGCCACATCCTTCTCCATCACCACCTGCTTGTAGTTGGTGATGGGCTCCATTCGGTCAAATTTCTTGGCCTGCCTGCCCACCTGGCGGTACCTTAGAAAAGAGAGGAATTGAGACAGGTGTTTCAAGGGGCATAGCTGGTTGCTGTCCTTTTCCTAGTCACACCTGCGAAATCCCATATGCCAGTGATGGCCAACCTTGGCCCTCCAGCTGTTTTTGAACTTCAATTTCCAGAAGCCGTGATCAGCAGAAAGCATACCTGTCAAGTATCCCATATTGGCCGGGATTTCCTGAAATTTAGCACCGCATTTCCTCTTTTCCCGCCCGGAGCCGCTACCATCCCGTAATTTGACGGCGGGGGGGAAGTAGTTACTGCGCATCCCCTTCTGTGCAGGTCCCTTCTACACATGCATAGAACCCTTCTACACATGTGCAGAAGGGTTCTGCACAGAAGGGGATGCATAGAAGGCTTCTACGCATGCGTAGAAGGGATCCGCGCAGAACCGTTCTGCACAGGTCCCGTATTGTCTGGAGCCACGCTTGACAGGTATGACAGAAGTGCTGACTTGGTCGTCAGGTAACTGGAGCCCAAGAACACCTGGAGTGCCAAGGTTTGCCATCATGGACATATACCAAGCATTGTCCTGCCCTGTACCCATCCCCAAGCAATAAGGACACACATTGTTGACCCTCAGTCCACATCACCATAATTGATCAAGGCCACTCGTGTCTTCTTTCAGATTCCCTTATAGCCCCTTCGGTAGTCCCATGTTTGCACCTGGCTGAATGGAAGCCTTGGAGCAGAAAAACCAGTTTGGGGTTCACATCCCATCCCTGGAAACCCATGATAACAAGAGACAGAAGGCTTACTCTCTGCTGTAAGAGAAAACTGGGCAGGGAGTAGGTGGAAGGAGGCAGCCTTGGTAGCCGAAAGAACAAAGGTTGGGGGCAAGTTCCTCAAAAGATGGAGAACTGGATCCCCAAGGCAGCTCTTGTCTATGCTATCAAGAAGGCCAGCCTGCTGCTGTTCCTCGTACCCCACAAAACCCCCGCATCCTCAACCTGATGCTGCCACCTCTATAAAGTCAATTTAGGCCCAACCCAATTTGTATGTAGACATTCACATTGCAAACTCTACCCTTAAATACAGCCCAATCTTCTGGTTCACACTAGAAGAAATCTTGCTGCAGGCCATGGTTTTTAGACCCACAGCAGATAGTTGAATAGAACTCATGTTCATAACCCAGTCTATGTAGGGTTATCATGGTGTGGTGCCAGACCGGTGGGCTTCAATCACATGACTGTGCCAACTTTCTGCCCAGCCTCATTTCCATAAAAACTCATGTTGTGAACCTCTGAGTGTAAATACAGATAGCAAGCTGTGGTCTTCTCAGATACCTGAGCATTGGCTACAGGGGCATTGAGTGTTGAAACCTAACAGATAAGCTCTCTCCAAGATCATTTCCAGTGGAATATAATGGCATAGGTTCAGAGCATTTGATGCAGCAACTGAAGTAGATCAAGAAACAGAATTCATGTTTGTTCCAATATGATGGCTTTCACCCTTCCCCATCAATGAGATCCATCCATCCATCCATCCATCCATCCATCCATCCATCCATCCATCCATCCATCCATCCATCCATCATATCAACATAAGAGCGGCCCCAACATGCATCACTCTGCACTTACTAATGTTGAAGCTCATTTGCCACTGTTTTGCCCACTCCCCCAGTGCCAAGAGATCCCTCTGGAGCTCCTCACAATCTCTCACAGTTTTCACTACCCTGTATAATTTAGTGTCGTCAGCAAATTTGGCTACCTTGCTATTTACTCCTACCTCTAGATCATTTGTAAAGAGGTTGAAAAGCAGGGGTCCCAGTACTGAACCTTGGGGGACCCCACTCTTTACTTCCCTCCACTTGGAGAAGTGTCCATTTAGTGCTACCCTCTGTTTCCTGTCCCTTAGCCAGTTGCTGATCCAGGACAAGACCTGTTGTCCCTTTATTCCATGACTGGTAAGTTTATTCAAGAGCCTTTGGTGTGGGACCTTGTCAAAAGCCTTCTGAAAGTCCAGATACACAATGTCAACTGGATCCCCCTTATCCACATGCTTGTTGACACTCTCAAAAAATTCCAACAGATTAGTGAGGCATGATTTGCCCTGGCAAAAGCCATGTTGGTTCTCCGTTAGCTCTCTTCTATGTGCCTATTAATTCTATCTTTTAGGATGGTTTCCATCACTTTTATGGGACACATGTCAAACTGACTGGTCAGTAATTTCCTGGATTACCCCTGGATCCTTTTTTGAAAATTGGTGTTACATTCGCTACCTTCCAGTCATCAGGCAGAAAACTATCCATCCATCCATCCATCCATCCATCCATCCATCCATCCATCCATCCATCCATCCATCCATCCATCCAACCAACCAACCAACTAGCCAGCCAGCCAACCAACCAACCAACCAACCAACCAACCAACCAACCAACCAACCAACCAACCAACCAACCAACCAACCAACCAACCAACCAACCAACCAACCAACCATCTATCTTCCCAATTAACTTACTTGGGCACAAAAACTATATCGAAGGTCAGGAGGAACCGTGAAAGGAAGGGCAGTGGTCTTTCCACCATGTCGTCTCTCACGTACCGGCCTGCTATCATTCTGAGGTGCTTTTTGGGCAGATACGTGACACAGGAGATGAAGTAGATGTTCATGTTGCAACCCACCACCAGGTCGCCCCGTTGGTTGGCGAAGCAGACTCGGCTGAACTTGAGGGTGGTGTCAAACTCCACCAGCATCTCCCCCAGGATGTCCCAGATCCGGACGGACCCGTCCGAGCCCCCGGTCACAAGGATGCTGAGCGTGTGGCAGTAGTCGAAAGAAGTGATGGAGGTTGAATGCATGGCACTGGTCTCCTTCCAGAAGGGGTTGTTTTTCCCTGGCTGCAGTGATGCCTGCTGCCAAAGCCGCACTTTGTTCTGCTCCGTCAGGACACAGATGTAGCCGGGGATGAGCAAGAGCCTGTTGATCCTGCAGTTGGTGCTGGGAATGGCCACCAAGGGCAACACATCCAGAATGTTGTTCTTCTTCAAGATCACGTCAGAGAGGATGATGTATTCATCCAGGCCATAGGAGCACAGGTAGGAGGACTCCCGGGAGTGATACGCCAGGTTGCCTGAAGCAGAAATGCTGCTGAGCGCCACCACGTTGCCATCATGGATTCTGCGTGCTCCCATGCGGTACGTTTGCTGGGTGACGGTGCGCACCTTCCCGCTCTTGTAGCCAGTGAAGATGAAGCCGGAGGTACGCCCGTTCAGGTCTAGGCGGCTGTAGGCCAGGCAGAGAACTTTGTCTTCTACGTCAGTGGTGTGCAAGATATACTTGGCCGGGCAGGGGTTCATGGTGGTATCCAGGACATAGACATCACTTGTCCCCATGGTCACCATAAGCTCCTCCTGCTCAGGGTCATAAACGTAGTCCAACGCTTTTTCTAGCAACTGGAACGGCCAGGTGACAAAAAGCATTTCTCCCGTAACAGGAGACAGGAACCGGATGACACCGTCCTCGGTGGTGGCCAGGATCCGTGCTTTCTCCTGTCCGCACTGTATACGCACCAGCTTCCTGAGCATGGATTTCGACCTATTAAAGAGCTGATAGAAGTGGTTGATGGTACGGATGGAGAAGCTGTGCTTGGTACGGAGGAAGAAGGTCTCTTCGTTGATGAACTGCATTTGGAAGATCTCCTCCCCAATGTCCACTCGCCGGAGCTGCTCACAAGTGGTCAGGTTCCACTCCTTCACCCTCCCATCCAGAGAGGTGGTCATGAAGGTGTGCACCGAGGTCCGGCTGAGGATACCGATGATGGCGCTCAGGTGAGCCTTGAACTGGTTGACTTGATTCCCCGTGTCAAAGTTCCACACTTTGATGTCTCCAGCCAGGTCTCCGGTGTAGAGGAAGTTCTGGGACCAATTGGCAGAACAGCAGGTGAGGGACACGCCTTGACTGACCTGGAAAGTGCGGATCTGGGTCTTGGACTGGTAGTCATACACCCGGATGTTGTTCTCGCACAAAGCCACCAGCACTTTTTTCTCAGGCTCCACGCACAGGAAGTGCACAAACTCACCGGTCGCAGTGCAGACTTCCTGGGTGACGTGTAGAGAAGGTGTATCCTCCTTGACAAATGACCAAAAAGCCACGATGCCAATGGCCCCTGTCACCACTTCTCCAGTCTCAGGGTTGTAGCACATGCTGGTGATGGAGTAAGGGGAGCTCATCTCCGAGAGACGTTTGAAGTCCTGTGTGTGGTCACCAAACAGGCGCAAATGGATGTCGTCGCAGTAGGCCACAAAGAGATGAAGGTGGACAACGTGGACCATGATGACCACCCTTGGATCCTCGGAGAGGGAATACTCCTTCTCTGTGATGGGCATCTCCTCCTGCGGGCTGTAGGTCCAGAGACGCACCTGCAACACACACACAAAAGGAAATTCTAGCTCTACTTGAGACTTTTAAAGCCCTGTATGGGTTGGGACCTTACTTTGTGGAACGTCTTACCCATAGGTCTGTAACCCACATTGCTCGCTCCTGCACAGCTTCAAGTGCCAAGCCTGGGACTGGCTAGGAAGTCTGGGACAAGGAGAAGGGCCTTCTCGGTGGCAGCACCAATGATGTGGATGCCATCCCACCTGAGCTGCGCCAGGCCCCTTCGCTCCAATCCTTTAAAAAGCTATTGAAGACTAACCCTATCTCTTTGAGGAGGCCATTATAAATGTCCTACTGATCCCTGGATTTTAGATTGGGACTGGTAAATATCCCTTCCAATTTAGCTGTGTGGTCATGTCTCTTGACCGCAGTACTTTGGCTCATTATAATGGTCGGCATTGATTGTCACTTATTATCATAGGTTTTATGGGGTGCAGGTTCTATGGCCATGACGACGAACCTTGGCACTCCAGATGTTCTTGGACTTCAATTCCCAGAAGCCCCCATGAATCCACACGAATGGGTTTACTGCGATTCATCCGACCCACACCGCCCTCGTCGCTCCTGGAAGCGGAAGTAAAATGCGCCCGTACGGTTAAGGCTCTTCCGGGTTAACCCTTCCTCCGTTTTACTTCCGCTTCCAGGAGCGAAAGCTCTTCTTATCATTCTGGAGCATAGCTGTCAAATATCCCGTATTGGCCAGGAAAACCCCTTATTTTACCCTGCCGTCATCCCGTATTAATTAGACTGCAATGCCCTATTGCCGCCATTGGAGGGCAGCAAAGGATAAGCATAGCTGTCAAGTATTCCCTATTTGCTGGGAAATTTCCCTTATTTCCAAATCCAAAACTTGACAGGTATGTTCTGGAGTGCCTTCCATCAACGCTGATTTCCTTACAGGACTGTGTTGAGGTCAGGGGGGAGAATTCCAAGAGGTGGGCTTCCAGGATGGCTTTGAGGAGATGGAAGCCTTGGGTCCAGGCCCATGGAGCTCTTTCTCTCCCCCCCTCCCCCACAAACAAACACCTCCCTCTACCTGGCTGCCTCTCACCTTTCTCCCCTTCCCTCTCCTCCACGTGAAAGAGGCAAAGTAATTTCTGTCGGAGGTATAGAAGCAGATGAGTGGCATGAAGTCAGGAAAGCAACTCTCCCGGAAAATGATGCTTGGTCTGTCGCTGAGTAAGATGTGGGATCCTTCAGCAGGCATCTCCGGCAAGCTCTGTCCAGGAGGGAAGGAAGTAGACCGTGAGTGGACAGGTAGGGAGATTTGAGCAGGCACAGCTCATGGTCAGCTACCAAGAGGGAGAGAGGCATACCTGTCAAGTTTTGGATTTGGAAATAAGGGAAATTTCCCTGCAAATATGGGATACTTGACAGCGATGCTTATCCTTTGCTGCCCTCCAATGGCAGCAATAGGGCATTGCAGTCTAATTAATAAGGGATGACGGCGGGAAAGAGGGTAAAATGAGGGGTTTTCCTGGCCAATAAGGGATACTTGACAGCTATGGAGAGAGGGGTGGACCATGCTTTTTCCTGTATAGATGCTGGTGGAAGGAAGGAAGGAAAGAAAGAAAGAAGGAAGGAAGGAAGGAAAGAAGGGAGGGAGGGAGGAAGGGAGGAAGGAAAACTTGGGGATGGATGGAAGTATATTTAGTGGAACCCATCATTCTGCAAGGGACTGCAGTGGCTCAAGTGGTTAAGATGCTGACTGGGAGGTGGGAGGTCAGCAGTTCAAAACACCGCATGACGGAATGAGCGCCTGTCTCTGTCCCAGCTCCTGCCAGCCTAGCAGTTCGAAAGCAAGAAATTGCATGCAGGTCAATAGGGACCACTTTGGTGGGAAGGTAAACAGTGTTCCGTGCACTTCGGTGTCTAGGCATGCCTGCCACATGTCCACGGAAACGTCACCAAACGCAGACAGTGCTGGCTCGTCGGCTTTTTACTTCTTTTTAGTCATTTTAATATGGATGGAGGGTGGGTGAGCGCCGTTTTATGGGGTTTTAAATGTAATTTTTGGACAGGGGTTCTTAACGGTGTTTTATTTGATGTTTTAACTACTATTTTATATGTTGTTATGCCACTTTGGGTCTCCGGCGGGAGAGGAAAGTGGGGTATAAATGACGTAAATAAAATAAAATAAAATAAAATAAAATAAAATATAAGCAGAGATGAACACTGAAACCTAGAGTTGGATACGACTGGCTTTCGAGCAGGGGTGACTTTTACCTTTATTCTGTAAGCAATTTCTCCCCCTCTCCCCCCCCCTTCCCTTACATATTCCACCTGAGGGAGAAAATCCTGGATATTAACCAACTGATATCCCACCGCGATCACCTTTTGAAGTTCCAGCTTGTCCATAATTTGCTGTTTGAGATCGTCCCACTGAGGAACAACGCGAACAGGGCCTTTAGACATGGCAACGGTGATGGGTCAAGGATCGGGTGCTGAAGAAGGCATGGCGAGGAGGCACAAGGAGGAAGACAACCCTGTGGTTGACAGTGACCTGTAGAGGAAGGGATGGAAGATCTCAGGCTGTGTGTGTAAGAAATGGGGACAGCAGACCTTTGTGTTTCAACCTTCCTTATCCCTGTGCATGGTTGTTTGGGGGGCATACCTGTCAAGTTTTGGATTTGGAACTAAGGGAAATTTCCCGGCAAACACGGGATACTTGACAGCGATGCTTATCCTGTGCTGCCCTCCAATGGCGGCAATGGGCATTGCAGTCTAATTAACAAGGGATGACGCCAGGAAAGAGGGCAAAATAAGGGGTTTTCCTGGCCAATAAGGGATACTTGACAGCTATGTTGGTGGGGGAGATGAACTGGGTCTTTTGTTTAGCTCTACCAGTGCTTACCTTTCTGAAAAAGCCAAGGGTGGTAGACACTGCCCACATTTCCATAACCAGGGAAGCAGTAAGAAAAGCAATTAATACGCATCATAAGCACACCATTTGTAAAGCATGCCATTCAATCAAAACATTCTCATGGTAGTTAAACCTCAAAGTCAAGACGAGCAGCCTGGGGCTCTCTCATCTATTTTAGTCCACAACCACCATCAGATCCAGGCAGCATGGCCAAGGGTTAGGTTTTGTCACATCAAACCTCTGTTGGGCATTGTCCAGTGCAGACATCACTGCCAAATCAGAGCAAGGGTCCAGCGAGACCAATGACCAGCAGGACCTTGTCAGAACCTTTGGCAGCTTTTGCTAGCTCTTTTGCCTTCTGGGAGTCTGTTTCGACGAGTTTAACCTAAGACCGTGATGGTGAACCTTGGCACTCCATGTGTTCCTGGACTTCAGTTCCCAAGTCTCTGTGAATCCACACGAATGGGTTTAACATATAGGCAGTAAACCCATCTGTGTGGATTCACAGAGACTTGGGCTTCTGGGAATGGAAGTCCAAGAACACCTGGAGTGCCAAGGTTCACCATCACTGCCCTAAGACATGGCTGATAAATCCTTCAAATCAATAGACACAAGCATACCATAATAGCATTCAGAGATTTCAGCCAGGAATGTCATCTTATATGTAAGGGCTGACCTCTGGAATATGCCGGGAAGTGTCGCTTTCAATGAAGTCCCCTCCAATGGTGGAGGCACCTCAGCTGTGAGGATGGACCTCAGAACTCTTGGGGATGCTCTGTCTTGATGTTTTCAGAAGGCTCGATTCTACCCACCACCTCTCCCTCCCTTTAGGGAATGTATCTGTGGTACTGGTCAGAATCAATGCTTTCCTTCATCAACATTTATGGGGCTATTTCACTATCGTTTCTTCACTGCATAGAACCAGCCAAGAGTCAAAGCCAGGGTGGTTATGTCCCAAGACCCACATTATTGTGGGGACAGCTGGAATGGCCAGAGGTGCCCAAAGATCTTGCTTGGTGCAGCCCCTAAAACCAAGAAATCCTGATGATGGTTTGGGCACCGTGCCACTGAAAGGCTGCCATCGGGCATGGCCCACAGAGACCCCCATTCTTGGTAGTGTCGGTTGGGTGAAGGTGGCTACCATCCAGGACACAAAGGGATTACCTGTTTACCTCCTTGGAATCCCAAGGAGAAGAAGACCGAAGGGTGACCTCACAGTATTCTGACCAACCAGTGAAGCAGATGCATGGAAGGATCCGTTGAGCTGGATTGTCCACAACCTTCTTAGGGCTTGGCTCACGTTCTGAGCAATACAAGGGCCGTTTAGGAGGCCAGGATCTCATGAAAGAAGGCAACGGTCGCCCTCTCATGAAAGTCAGTCGTGTCTCACTCTAGGGTTCAGTGCTCATCATACCTGTCAAGTTCCCCGTATTGGCTGGGATTACCCCGGAATTCCGCACCGATTTTCTCCATTTCCCACCTGGAGCTGCCGCTATCCCATAATTTGGCAGCGGGGGGAAAGGAGTTACTGCGCAGGTCCTTCTACACATTGTAGAACCCTTCTACGCATGCGTAGAATCCTTCTATGCATGCGTAGAACCCTTCTACGCATGCGTAGAAGGCTTCTGTGCAGATGGGGATGCGAAGAAGCCTTCTATGCATGTGTAGAAGGCTTTTACGCATGGGTAGAATGGACCTGCGCAGAAACGTTCTGCGCAAGTTCTGTAATCTCTGGAGCTGCGCTTGACAGGTATGGTACTCATCTCTGTTTTTAGCCAAAGGGCCAGTACTATCTGCCTCTGCAGACGTTTCCATGGACATGTGGCAGGCATGCCTAGACACCGGAGTGCATGGAATGCTGTTTACCTTCCCTTATTTATCTACTTGCAATTTCTTGCTTTCAAACTGCTAGGTTGGCAGGAGCTGGGACAGAGATGGGAGCTCACTCCATCGTGCAGTACTCAGGTATCGAACTCCAACCTTCTAGTCTTCAAGTTCAACATCTTAACCACTAAGCCACTGCACTCCCTCTGAAAGAAGACCTCCTCCCAAATCAACCTGCCTGGAATTTAAGATCTCCTGCCATTCAGTCCTTGAGCAGCATTGCATCCTACCCTCCCTCCCTCCCTCCCTCAATTCTAGGTTGATGAAACCAATTGTGGATGATGTTTATTGTGGTTCATTGGTTGGAAGTCACAGCGACTCATGTTGAGTAGAGCCAGGAGCTGGTTTTTTTTTCAATCTCTTCCTATGTCTTCCCTTAATTCTTTTGCAGAGGCATATACAGGCAGGCAAACAAGCAAGAGTTTATAATATACAAATGCACATGCACACAAATAGACGCAATGTGCCTTTGGTTGCAAAGGAGCCTAAAGTGGGTTCCCTGACTGAGTGCCTAAACCAGACTGAGCTGAGGTCCATCGCTACTCCATGTACTCTAAAACAGGGGTTCCCAAACTAAGGCCTTGTTGTGATCCAGTCCTCATCAGACTCTGAAGATGACCTGGATCAGGAGGCTCTTCCTATGCCCAGCCCAGTTCTGCCTGCACCAGAACCTGAGAATGTCCTGCTTCTAGTTCAACTCTGTTTCCCCAGGCACTGACTCTGACAGTGATCAGCCCTCCGTCAGGGAAAGATTCAGAAAGGAGCTATACCTGTGACGCAAGCAAGCTAGAACTAGTTATCAGAGGAGGCTCCCAGCTGATAGCGAGTAGCTGGGAGGCTTTTAAGCAAGTTTGTTGCAGCGTTCCAGCATTGGTACAATTCTTCAGTGCAAAGACCGACACCCTGCTTGACTTCATCTACCTTCTGAGATTGCCTGCCTAGACCCTGACCTGCCTGCCGTGACCCTGACTTCTTTGTCAACCCTGACGATGCCCCCGGACATCCTTTGGACTAGACACTTGCTTGAACTACCGGCAACCAGACCTCAGCTTGCTCTTTGAACTTTGCTATTTGGACTCTCCTTGAATAGATTCTCTGTGTAGTGCCGCTATGTGACAACTGTGTCCGCTGGGGTAGGTCAGCACAGGCCTATGGGCCGGATTCAGCCCCAGGTGCCATTTCATGTGACCCCCACCTCTCCAAGGGGATTCAAGAAACAAAATGGCTGCCCCTTTGGAGCTGTTAGGAGAAAATGGCCACACCCATCATGCAGGCAGGGCAAAATGGCTCAGCTTTCGGTGGGCAGTTAAGCCACATTATGCTCCCTGGCCTTTGGATTCTACACATGCTTGGTTTTTCAAATGCCTTTCAGTCTCTTTTTAAGCAGTGTTTTTTTAATGTGTCTCATAACACATCTCTGACTTTATGGGTGGGGGACAAAATAAAGCAAGTGTAGGAAATGTCCCTAAAAGAGAGGTACCTAAGAGAAGGAAATGGTTCTTTTCATTTAATGTTGACTAGATCATTCTCTATACAAACAATGCATCAAAGAGACAGGGAACTCAGAATCATGCTCAAGTTAATACAATTATGCAATACCTTTATAGAGGGGAAATAGACGAGGGAATGTAAAATCAACATCTCTATGGAAATATGTACATGCTATGGACATAGCTGTCAAGTATCCCTTATTGGCCAGGAAAACCCCTTATTTTACCCTCTTTTCCACCGTCATCCCTTATTAATTAGACTGCAATGCCCTATTGCCGCCATTGGAGGGCAGCAAAGGATAAGCATAGCTGTCAAGTATTCCGTATTGGTCGGGGAAACCCCCTTTTTTTACCCTCTTCCCTGCCGTCATCCCGTATTAATTAGACTGCAATGCCCTATTGCCGCCATTGGAGGGCAGCACAGGATAAGCATAGCTGTCAAGTATCCCGTATTTGCCGGGAAATTTCCCTTATTTCCAAATCCAAAACTTGACAGGTATGGCTATGGATATTCTGGAATGTTAACCAGAACAGTTAGAATCGGCCTCCGCTTGTTGTGGATCAGTGGTTAAGAAGCTCACCAGCAAGTCAGCAGTTCGAGACCCACCATCTGTCCCAGCTCTTGGGGACACGAAAAGAGTCTCATTTAGGCATTCTCTGAGTCTAAGCGGAGTTTCTTCTGTAAAAATCCTTTCAACCCAGAATAATTTCTAACATGAAATTATTATTAGCAGCCTCCCCTTGTTGTATACAGTAAAACCCCAGTTATGACCACTTCGGGTAATGTTTGCCCCGGTTTACAACGGCAAATCCTATTGAAATGCTGTTCTGGATTACGAATTTTTAATGGAATTGTTTCGGGTTACGACAATCCATTCGCGACCGTTTTTTTATTAAAAAATTCTCAGTGCATCCCTATGGATGCTTCGAGTTAAGAATTTTTTACGTTACGACGGAGGTTGTTGGAACGGACCTCCGTTGTAACCCGGGGTTTTACTGTAATTGTCATTTTTGCTTTCAGCATTTTCCTTTCTGCTTGTTCTTATATTCCTTTGTGATTCCTGTCCACCCCTTTATGCTGAATGTTCAAAGGAAATAAACTTCTAAAGTTATTTAAGGATTTTATCAGGATGGAGTTTTTCTTTCTGACATTTCATGTACTGTACTATTTACTCCCCCAACTACGAACCTTGCCCTACCTTGACCTTTGCAACCGTGAGGCATGACATGGCCACCAGAGGGTAGCAGAGGGCACCTTCTCCTGGGAAGGACTGTGAAGCCGGGTTTATGCGTGGGTAGGTAGTATGCTCATTCATCTGGGACTTGCAGGGAAGGTCAGGTCAAGGTCAAGCTCTAATTAATTTAATTTAATTTTTATTCTTGTATGCCGCCCACTCAGGAAACCCGACTCAGGGCGGGCTCACAAAACAGAACACAAAACACGGTCACAAATAACAAAAAAGTAAACACAAGCAGATAAAAACGTAAAAATATAAAAGCAGATAAAACCCACCCCATTAAACCTACCCACTCCATTCATAAAAAAGCCAGTTGTATCTGACTCTAGGGTTCAGTGTTCATCCCCATTTACAGCCAAAGAGCCAGCCCTGTCTGCATGTGCAGACATGTCTGTACTCATGTGGCAGCCACGACTTGACGCTGGAGTGCATGGATTCTGTTGGCTTATAAAATGAAGGCCCCCATCTTTTTAATGCGGGCAGTTTTAATGTTAGTTCTAATAGGTAGGTGGGTATGTTGGGGTTTTTAATTGTTTTTAATATGTATGTTTTAATCTTGTTGTGAGCCGCCCTAAGTCGGGTTCGCCTGATTGGGTGGCCTAGAAATTTGAACCATAAATAAATAAATAAATAAATAAATAAATAAATAAATAAATAAATAAATGGAATGCTGTTACCTTTCCTACCAAAGCAGCACCGGTTTATCTACTTGCAATTCCTTGCTTTCAAACTGCTAGGTTGGCAGGAGCTGAGATAGACGATGGGAGCTCACGCCGTCATGTAGCACTCGGGTCTCAAACTGCCGACCTGTCGTCTAGTCCAGTGTCTTCACCACTTAATATTAGGGCACCAAAACCTAGAGGTGTGCTCTTTGGCTATAAACAGTTCGTGGCAATATAGTAGAATGAAGGTATTAATACTCCAAAATAAATTCAATACAAATTTAATGACTTTGTTATGAATAGTCTTTAACTAAAAAAGTTCATATGGGTTTTTTTAGTAATAAAAATAATCGGTTTGAAAGTTCGCCGGTTTATGTAACTTTTTCGAAAATCTTTGTCAGAAAAAGTAATACTTAATTCTGCAATAATAATAAAAAAATAGCTCTATTATTTGCACATTATATACATATAGACTTAATGGACTGGAAAAGAATATTAACAACAATTTATACACCGACAACCTGATAATTCTATAAGTAATTAAACTGAAGTTGACATACCTGAAAATTCTTTTATTTTGATCACACTCATAACCTCATTAGCTGTGCTCTTTTTGGGCTCGTGCAGCACCTCGGGTCTCGAACTGCTGACCTACAATCTCTGCCTGTTTTTGCAGAAGGACAGCAAAGATGGGACCAGCCTGGCTTCCCATGGCAGGGAATTCTGCTTCATAATGGAGATCTCCTTGGGAAGAATACAGGCGGTGGTGGTGGTGGCATAGCTGTCAAGTATCCCGTATTGGCCGGGAAAACCCCTTATTTTACCCTTTTCCCCGCCATCATCCCTTATTAATTAGACTGCAATGCCCATTGCCGCCATTGGAGGGCAGCACAGGGTAAGCATAGCTGCCAAGTATCCCGGATTTGCTGGGAAATTTCCCTTATTTCCAAATCCAAAACTTGACAGGTATGGGTGGTGGTGGCGATCTCAGGATGGCAAAGATGAAGGTCTGGTGGTTGTGGTACTGACTCATACCTGTCAAGTTTTGGATTTGGAAATAAGGGAAATTTCTCAGCAAATAAGGGATACTTGACAGCTATGCTTATCCTTTGCTGCCCTCCAATGGCGGCAATAGGGCATTGCAGTCTAATTAATAAGGGATGATGGCAGGGAAGAGAGTAAAATAAGGGGTTTTCCCGGCCAATAAGGGATACTTGACAGCTATGGGTACTGTTAAAGACCAGGTGTGCATCACTTCTAACAACCTGGGCTTAGCACAAAGGTAGATGGGGTGTGTGTGTTGGGTGGCTCTATCCCCAACCTTGCCTGCCCTGCCTCTGTGACATCAACCCCCCCCCCATCCCTTTTACACCCCAAGGGTCCTCCCAGGCCTCAAGGTTTGGCTCTGAAATCTTGTCCGGTGGGATGCAGTTGGCGTGGCAACCCTAGATCTCCATGACACCAGTCCCCCCCCCCCCCCGGCCCATGAGCATCCTCCAGCTCCTGCCTGGTTACAAATCCACACTGCTGGATGCCTTGAAATTAATTTTAATTAGGGATCTTGGGTCTTACTGGGTGGATTATTCAGGGTGGCTGGATGAGCTCCTGGCATGTCTCTGTGTTTGTCTAATTAGTGGCCAGGACTAATAGGTTAAATGCCCAAGAGGAAGGGCAGGGAAAGGCCAGGTTGCCATTCCTGATAAAAAAATCGGGCCCCTCCGCCTCCCAGTTCTCCATCACCAGCTGCCACAGACGAAGCCCATCAATGGCTTTCAAATCTAGACGTGGAACTCTAGCGAGGAACTTGAGGTGGAACATTGGTGCTTATGGCATATTTCAGTATCATAGCTGTCAAGTATCCCTTATTGGCCGCGAAAACCCCTTATTTTACCCTTTCCTGCCGTCATCCCTTATTAATTAGACTGCAATGCCCTATTGCCACCATTGGAGGGCAGCATAGGATAAGCATAGCTGTCAAGTATCCCTTATTGGCCGCGAAAACCCCTTATTTTACCCTCTTTCCCGCCGTCATCCCTTATTAATTAGACTGCAATGCCCTATTGCCGCCATTGGAGGGCAGCATAGGATAAGCATAGCTGTCAAGTATCCCGTATTTGCCAGGAAATTTCCCTTATTTCCAAATCCAAAACTTGACAGGTATGTTCAGCATCAATGTAGACAACTGAAGTTCACCATACAATAAATAAAATAAATAACGGGGAGGTGTGTTTGATGCCTGTGTCCCTGCCGGTACCTCCAGACAGACAGGTGGACGGACACTCTGGATCGCTTAAGATTAGCAGAAATCCTGGTGTAAACCTTCCCTATTATCTCATCTATGTGGGCACATTGGTAGCCCTCAGCTGGGATGTTGACATGACTTCATTTGGCAAGTTGGCACGAGATTTCAGTGGCCGCAGACACGGCTATGGCAGGGGCAAGGGATGCCATGGGTCAAGTACAGGTGACCACAGCAGAAGGTCCATTCCTCCTTTGGTTGCATGATGCCTTACCTCCTCCAACTCCTTCAATTTGGAAACCTCTTGGAAACCCGGGATCAGGGCATGAAACAGACAGACACACACACACCCCACGCAGCTCATTCTTGGAGTAAGCCAGTTGTATCTGACTCTAGGGTTTAGTGCTCATCTCTGTGCTGACCTGCCATTGCATCCTAGGAGGGACTTTCCTCCAGTTACCACACAGTCTAAACTCGTTCCCCCGTTCTTTGCCTTGGTGGGGACTTGAACCCAAGTCCAGAGATGGCAAACAGAATTCTTTTGCCCTCGACACAACTGGTCTCTTGACCGTACACACACACACACACACACACACACACACACACACACACACACACACACACACACACACACACACACACACACACACACACACACAGACACTTTACAAAGTTTTACAGAGCAAAACTTTCAGGGAACCAGCCAGCCATTTCACGTTCCCTGCCCATCCCCAGTGTATCATGCATGTTCTGTCAATGTTCTTTGCTTTCTGCCATGCGCACACGGAACAGCCCCACCACGCTTCACCCCCTGGCAACTAGAAGGCAAAAGGCATAGAGTTCACTGCGTGGAACCTGTGGAACTTGATTTCCACCCCCACCCCTGGGTGCAAGCCAGAATCATTCAGACCAGTGTGATAAGGTTCTGGAGAGACAAGCAGGCACACTACAAGTGGAGAAAGGTGATTCACCCTTCTGGCCAGGTAAGACGCTCCTCCAGCTCTCTGTGCGGAGGCCTCACCTGAGTGCTTCCATTGAGGGAACACCCTGCGCACCTGGTTGGCGATGCATTTCCAAGCGGAAGGCCTTGGGCAGGGCTCAAAGAGCACTGGGGAGAACAGCTGCCAGCCATGAAAGGCCACCTTCCTTCCTCCTCGAATCTGATTCTCACCACAACAGCGCATGGGAGCTAGGTAAAAGGTCAATATCTCCCTTGCTCGTAAGCCAGCCGTGTCCGACTCTAGGGGTCGGTGCTCAGCTCCGTTTACAGCTAAAAAGCCACCGCTGTCTGTGCATGAAGATGTTTCCGCAGCCACATGGCAGGCATGGATAGATGTCGGAACGCTGTTACCTTCCTGGCCAAAGTGGTACCTGTTTCTCTCCTTGCAATTTCTCACTTTCGAACTACTAGGTTGGCAGGGCTAGGCGACGGGAGCTCACTCCATTGAGCAGCCCTCGGGTCTCGAACTGCAGAGCTGACGACCTTCCAGTCGCCAAGCAGTGTCTTAACCACTGAGCCCCTGCGGCCCCTAGTGAAGGGTGGGAACGGGGCAATTCTGGAAGAGCATCCCCAAGTACTGCAATGAGCAGTTTGCAACATGTTCTCTCATGCCTTAAGGAAAGCTTGCAAGCCTTACTAACCTCAGGTTAAGCTAGCATGGCATTATAATTAGAATGTTACACCGTGGAAGACCTGGGTTCAAATCTCTCTCTTTCCATGTAGCTTATTGGTGCTGCCAGCCTCTTTCTCACCTGAATGCTTTATGCTACAAGGCTGCTATGAAGAAAGCATGAGGGGAAAGAAAGGGCCACATGGAGGTGGATGAAGGAAAGGTAGGATATGAAATATACGGGCTCAAATCTATGCACAGCGATGCTCCGGGTTTCAAGGAGAGAGCAGGGAAATGCAGGAAGTCTGGAGGAGGGTAAACGTCATGTTCATGCACTTAGAACCCTGTTATCGTCCAGCTCCTCCTCTATTGATTTGTAGAAAATGCCCTGGGCGAAAGAGACAAGGGCCTGTTTGTTTGCAGAGGGAGTAAACAAAGGAGGCTTGTCCTGCGACTGGTTTTGGCATTTTTTAGGCCAGAAGAAAACAGCTAGTAGCAAAAATAAAAAAAAAATAGGGATTTATTTATCTTCTAAAAAGCCAGATATGTTAGAATGGCAAAGTATGGACAACACACCGCCCAATGCTTTATTTATTTATTGCATTTTTATACCACCCATTTGGGAAATTTCCCACGCTCGTTCTGTTCATTTCCCCCCAAAGAGGGTCCATGTTTAGGGTCCAAGGGGATGGGCATTTTGCCCTTCCTCCACCACATGACACTTCATGGTGTCATGGAGGCAGTGGGGGCCATACCTGTCAAGTTTTGGATTTGGAAATAAGGGAAATTTCCCGGCCAATACGGGATACTTGACAGCTATGCTTATCCTATGCTGCCCTCCAATGGTGGCAATAGGGCATTGCAGTCTAATTAATAAGGGATGACGGTGGGAAAGAGGGTAAAATAAGGGGTTTTCCCGGCTAATACGGGATACTTGACAGCTATGCTTATCCTGTGCTGCCCTCCAATGGCAGCAATAGGACATTGCAGTCTAATTAATAAGGGATGACGGTGGGAAAGAGGGTAAAATAAGGGGTTTTCCTGGCCAATAAGGGATACTTGACAGCTATGTTTTTCCTGTGCTGCCCTCCAATGGCAGCAATAGGGCATTGCAGTCTAATTAATACGGGATGACGGTGGGAAAGAGGGTAAAAATAAGGGGTTTTCCTGGCCAATACGGGATACTTGACAGCTATGGTGGGGGCCCACATGAAATGGTGCCACGGCCCACATCCGGTCCATGGGCTGCAGGTGGAGATTCCCTGATATAAATTGTTCAGATATTTGTTTACAAATTAATGTTTAGTTTTATACAGTTTACATACGGGGGCGGGGGGCGTAAGCCCCTACCCGCCCATAAGAACTTTAAGAACTGCCGCCTCACTGTCTGAATCTAAGGGTTTGTTATTGTACTAAGCATTGGGCTTGTTATTGTATTGCATATTGTACTTGTCTAATTTGCATCATGTAATTTGCATTTAGTGCCATTGCATTTTCTGACTTGTAGCTGCAATTTGCATTTGTAACTGTATTCTTTTTTGTATTGCATTTTGATATACTGCATTTTGTATACTTTTTTTATGTTGCAAATGCCGCTTTGGGTCGCCCATTGGGTCGAGGAAAGCGGGGTACAAATAATAAATGAAATGAAATTTTATTATTAAAACAAAAATTCCGGAGAAATATGGCCAATGTAAGCCCATGTACACTTGAAGAGTGTATTGTGACAGTTACATGGGTACACGAGCGCAAGAATACTGGTGACACCCTGGATACAATAAGTGGCAAATTTAGAGAAAGATTCAATAGAGATGTACAGGGATGAATTCTCTTTTCATTATTGATTGATTGATTGATTGATAATTCAAATTTCTGTGCTGCCCAACCAGGCGAACCCGACTCAGGGTGGCTTACAGCAGGTTAAAACATATAAAAAACAATTAAAACCCCTAAATTACCCTCCCCCCTCCTCCCCCCATTCATGTTAAAAAATGTTTATTTGTTTATTTATTCCATTTATACCCTGCCCATCTAGGAGGTTTCCCTACTCTGGGCGGCTAACGAGATAAAACTCACATATTAAAAGCACATATTTAAAAATACAAAAAAAAATATGTTGACTCATATTTAGCCATACGCTAAATCAGGGGTTCTCAACCTGCAGCCCATGGGCCATATGCGGCCCATGATGCCATTTCATGTGGCCAACCACCACCACCACAACCAGGAAGTGCCATATGGTGGACGAAGGGCAAAATGGCCATCTGGCCCCAGAAGCTGTCAGAAGGAGCATGGCATGACCCACTGGCTTGAAAAAGGTTGGGAACTCCCACTGCTGCGCTAAATAAATAAACCTGACATTGCCCACACTTGGATCCAGGGACCGCATGTGCCAGGATGGATGCTGCCTTTCAAGTGCACAGTGTGTAAAGGGAAAGGTTTCCCTTGCTTGAAAGCCAGTCGTATCCGACTCTAGGGTGCAGTGCTCATCTCTGTTTCGAAGCCGAAGAGCCAGCGCTGTCTGCTTCTGCAGACGTTTCCGTGGTCACGTGGCAGGCATGACTAGACACCAGAGCGCACGGAACGCTGTTACCTTTCCCACCGAAGTGGTCCCTATTTATCTACTTGCAATTTCGAACTGCTAGGTTGGCAGGAGCCTGGGAGGAAGACGGGAGCTCATTTCCGTCCTGCAGTACTCGGGAATCGAACCGCTGACCTCCCGCTTCCCAGTCAGCGTCTTAGCCACTTGAGCCACTGCAGTCCCATCCCACTGCAGCGCGTGTGCGTGTGCCTTTAAGGCAGACACCGAGCGAGGAGGCGTGGTCTTTGGCTCCGCCCCCACCATCTCAGGGTGGATGAAGAAGGGGAGGGGAGAGAGAGAAAGAGAGGGCGTTGCCTTATGAAGCCGCGCCCTCCGCCTTCCCACGCGCAGACTCCCTGGGGCCAAGGGGGCGGGGTTTCCAACTCCCCTCCTCCTCAGTGGAGCCCCGCCCCCTTGAGAGAGAGCAAGAGAGGAGGGAGAACTAAGAGGAAGGGAGGGGGGAGGAGGCAGACTGAGTCCCAATCCAGCGGCGTTGAGTCGCGCGTCTCTCTCTCTCTCTCGCCGCCCGCGCCTCCTCCTCCTCCTCCTTCCCGCCGGGCGGACTAACTAACTACTCCCACCCCCACATACACAGCCAAGGCCTTCGTGGCCCCTTCCAGCTGCCGCGCGCCAGGTGAGAACCTCTGTCTGTTTGTCGTTTCCCCACCCCCCCGGGCGAGCGCAAGTGTTCTCTCCCTCCCTCGCCTCAGCGACCGTTGGGCGAGACCATTCGATCCTCGCGGGGGGGAAAGGGGGGTCGGCGGAATCCGTTGTGGGGAATTTTCGCTGTGGGGAATTTTTTTTAAAAAAACAATGTCTTCGCGGTCCTCTTGCCTCAGTTTCTCCCTCATACACATATTTGGGGGAGGAGGGGAATCTTGCTAGCCGTGTGTGTGTGTGTGTGTGTGTGTAAAAGGAGGGAGAGAATGAAGCCCCCGCATGGGATTCTGGGAAACGTAGTCTCCTCCCCCCTCGTGCCTTGGGTGGAGGAGGGAAGAGTTTGGGGCCGTGAAAACTACGGCTCCCAACAGCCCTTGCGCCGGCTCCCCCTTTTTTGGTGTTTTTTTGGGGGGGAGGGGGAGAAGACAGGGGACGCCTCGTTTTTTTTGGGGGGGGGGCAAACTCGGAGGTAGCAGTAAGGACTCTTCCCCCTTTTTCCCCCAGTACTTAAAGCCTGGGAGGAAAGAAGGGCTGCTTTTAGTGTGGAATAAATGGATATTATTTTTTTGGGGGGGGGGGTCTTTTTGCTCTGCCTTTTGAGCCTCCTTTTAGTGGAGCTCTTTTTTTGCACGGCTTCTGCCGCATTGCAGAAACAGGCAAAGCCATCGACCCCCACCCAGCCCTCTTTCCATGATGTGGGGAGGGGAGGGGGTTTGCTGGCAGGTCAGAAAGGCTATCCTGTTAATTGCATGGCTGTAATGAGGCTGCAGTGGCTCAAGTGGCTAAGAAGACACTGACTGGGAGGCGGAAGGTCAGCAGTTCGATTCCCGAGTACTGCAGGACGGAATGAGCTCACGTCTTCGTCCCAGCTCCTGTCAACCTAGCAGTTCGAAAGCAAGAAATTGCAAGTAGATAAATAGGGAGCACTTCGGTGGGAAAGGTAAACAGCGCTCCGTGTGCTCTGGTGCCGAACAGCGCTCCGTGTGCTCTGGTGCCTGCCACACGACCACGGAAACGTCTGCAGAAGCAGACAGCGCTGGCTCTTCGGCTTTGCAACAGGGATGAGCACTGCACCCTAGGGTCGGATACGACTGGCTTTCAAGCAAGGGAAACCTTTACTAATGAGGCAGGGGGAGAGGGGGCACCACTCTGCTCGTGCAAAAGGAGCCGTGCCAAATCTGTGCAAATCGCCTCCCCCCAGGTGCCTGCATGCACACTCCCCCGTGGACTGGTTCCATCCCACCCACTGCTGGCACGTCTGCCTTCTTCCTCACCTGGGCCCTCCTCTCTCCTTCCTGCCCACAGGTGAAGCCCCTTGGGCAGAGGTGAGGGGTGTGTGTTTGCCAAAAACCTGGTGTGTGTGCGCGTGTACATGTGTGTTGGGTGGGAGTCCTGTGGCGGAGCGCAGCCTTCTCCCTTGTGGGAGCCTCTGCAGGGGTTTACTGACCTAATTTTGCAGACAATCATCTATTCAGGCTGGGACTGATATTGCCTGAGAGAACACAGCCGTGTCGTTTCCAGTGAGAGTTTGCTTTCCCCCCTTTTGTAGCTGTATCCATGTGGGGCAAGACTGTGGGGAGATGAAGCAGCTTGTCTTTAGATTCCTGACCCCAAAGGGTCTCTTCCTTGTGCTCACGTTCAGCAGATTTCCTCCCTCCTCTCTATGCGGTGCAGGTTTGGGTGTCGCTATGTGTTAGTGTGGGTAAAGCTTGTTGGATCGTGCTCTGGCATAAAGATCTGGTGGCCATGGTGTATGCCACCTTTCCAGGAAACACTATTTGCAAGAGGAGTAATCGTGGTTGTAATTACAGACCTAAAGGCAGCATGTTCTCTCACTTGCTGGTGACTTTGACCAAGCTTTATCAGAAAGGCAGTAAATCGGTGATTACAAGATGATTGAGTCGGTTGCACTTCCGTGTCTAGGCCAGATGTGAAACTGCCAAAATGAAGGCAGCTTTTGGTGAGTTAATTCTTTGGCCTGACCTAGTGTGAGCAAGATTAGCCGGCAACGTAAGGTTGCCGTTGCCAGTAGACGCCCGATTGTGGTTGAGGAGGCTCTTTCTATGTACCCCGTCAGTTGCACAATTAAATAGACTTCATGAGGAATGGATTTGTAGTCTCTTTTCAGCAGACCTGCCAAAAGATGACTCTCATTTCCAGATGGCATCATCCGTGTGAACTTTGGAGCTGCAGCATGCCGAGATGTTCCTCTCCCTTGCTTCTTTCTCCTCTCTTCAAAACAGCTCTTTGCTTTACCTTTGGGATAGATTTCTCCGCATGTCAGTAATCAAAGAAGCAGTGTTGTCAGAGAAGCTGAATCAGCAAAATGGAAGCAGAACAGACAAAATGACATTAATGGGAAGATGTTCAACTTCCTCTCTCTCTCTCTCTCTCTGCCTTGAGGTATTGGCTCTATTATCCTCTGGAAGGAACAGCTGCACCATTAAAGGCGGAAGGCAATAGCAGGGGGGGGGGATTTACAGCATTAGGGATAGGGGACTGTCAGACACCGACTTAATAACCCCCTTTGTTTTTATGGACATGTTGGAACACAGCAGGCACATGCCCCGATGAAAAGTGGCTCTTAGAAGCTGGTGCTGAAGGAGGGGCTGCAGAAAATCCCCCGAGTGCCTGAGAAGATTGAAATTGTTTGTTTTGGAAGAGAGGCAAGTAAGAAGAGACTGATAAAAGGGCCATAAACCGGTGCTTGGGAGCAGGTTGCTTGTTAACCTGTTTCTTAGCACAGTGAGAAAGACAGAGCAAGTGTGTGAGACGATGGCCTGGTCGTGTTTGTTAGCCTCAATAATGATTAAAACCCCAATGTGGAAGCTTTTTACTTCCAGGAGTAAAGGAAAGGAGGCCAAGGTAGTCTGTTTAATCTGAGATAAAGTTTTCATGGCTATAATTGCATGGAATAATAAGTTGAGGTGGCTGATACATGCCGCCTGTTTACACCCACTTTCTTGCATGACTCTTAAATAAATAAAGTGCCTTTTTTAAGTGTCTGAACTGAGAATCTTGGTTTGTGTGTCTCGCTTTCGAAGACAAACTTTAAAAGCAGGGTTTGTTTTCATTTCTGTTTTGACTTAAGAGCCAAAAGCTCCAAATTGGGTGCCATGCTAAGCAAACCATTCCTGGTTTGTTTGATGGCTGTGTTAGAAACAAGATAAGGATGGACAAGCTACATCTATTAGCATGCAGCTCATTCACAATAAACAGATGTTCTGGCTTCTTGTTTCCTAAGAATGTTACCACTGTGAAATGTAGTGTCTTTTAGCAACAGTTGTTAGAGTGGATTGGATTTGGTCCACCATTGTGACATTCATCGGCACATTAACAGTGCAAAGAATGATGTGCTAGCGTTTGTGTGTTTGTGTAGTGCTGGGTCAGTGATATATACTACAGATGTCGATACAGTGGTGCATTATTGCTGTTAAGAAGGGTTAGATTGACTGGATCATCTTTCCAGAGTAAGTTGGGAATGTTTAGAAGGTAAAGATTAGAACTTTCCTGCATCTGTGAGCCTTGACCATTTGTAATGCTATGGCAGAGCCCTTTATGCTCATGTTCTTGCTGACTGTGTTTTGCTGTTACCCAACACCACTGTCATTCAGGAAATGTCTCATCTATCCAATGAATGGATGCCTTGTGCCTGTGAACTGGGTAGACGGCAGAAGGACACGCTGGGAAGAGGGAGAGGATGGCTAACCCGGGCATTTGGAGTTAACAGAAATGGTTTCAGATTTTTTTGCTCAGAAGAGTCTGCCTGCCAGAAATCACTGACTATTCTATCCATAATTCCATTTGATTTCTCATAGTTGCATTGGGGGTATTTCTTGAACATGCAGCGCATCTCCTTCTCTTGTGGGCTGAAAGTGCATTTGAAACTTCTGTGTTCACTTAACGCTTTGGACCACTTAGAAAGAAGAGTTAGAAAGATAATTGCTGGAATTTAAATCATGTGCCTTCCTCATAGGAGGCTCACAAGCCTAATGGCCCTTGAACATGCTGCTCATGGGGATTGTTTTCTGCACTGAACAGGGGGGTTGGGCAGGATGGCCTAAAAGGCCCCCTTCCAACTCAGTTATTCTATTATTCTATGTTGGAAAGTATTTCTTCCACTAAATAAAATAAATTTTGTGTCAGAAATTACTCTGGGTTGAAAGGATTTTTGCTGGAGAAACTCCGCTCGGGGGACACCCGGAGAAGCAGTATTGTACATCTTTGGCAAGCTCAATTTGTGCCTAAAATAACAAAACATTTGGTGAAGGCTGTAATGACCTCAACAAGTAAAGGTTGCCCTTGCTTGAAAGCTAGTCGTATCCGACATCTCTGCAGTTCCTTAGGGCCCATCAATTTTTTCCAGATGTAACTTAATGCAGCATTCAATAACAGCTACTTTCATTTTGGCACCCCTGCTTCCATGTGAACCATTTGAGCTCAAAAGCTCAAGACCTTATACTCCAGCTATAACATTGGCTTGTGTGGGATCAGTTGAGAGTGCCCAAGGGAAGGTGTTGATGTTGCCAAGAGCATTTAGTCCTACCTGCCCTGCGAAAATGCTCCTGTTTCCCAGGCATGGCTTTTTGTTGTTTGTTTTTTGAGAAAGCAGGCCTGGAAAAAATATGCATGTCCTTGGTTGCTCAAGTGCCAAATACTTAGAAACACCTGTTCACGTTAGAAACAGCTGGCCAGGTTCCTTCCTATGTCTAAAATGAGCCCCTAAGACAAGGGTGCCCAAGCTTTTCAGGCCATGGGCTGCTCACGTGGTTTTTCCCACCGGAAGCGGAAATAACATGCACCTTGCGATATGTTTTGCAACAGGATAAGATAGATTTTTTAGGCTGCTGTTTTCTCTGCTTAAACCTGGGTGTCCAAATTACGGCCCATGGGCTGTATCCCAACCCTGACGCCAATTCATCTGGCCCACACCACCCTCATCCCTCCCGGAAGCAGAAGTAAAACGCGCCTGTACAGGTGAATTTTACTTCCACTTCCGGGAGCGACAAAGGTGGCATGGGCTGGATGAATTAGTGTCAGGGGTGAGACATAACCCATGGGCCATAGTTTGGTCACCCCTGCCCTAAGATGAATGGATGCTTTGCTAACCTGCCAGGGTACTTCATGACACTTGGAGAGGGACCGGGAGATGTGCTTTCCATTCCGAGGTGATGCCTCCAGAGAGGAGACGTGTCTTATTGGGGATGTGGTGAGGCTTTTCATGTTATCAGAACAGTTCTCTGATCAACCCAATCCTGCCTCTAAGGAAAACAACGCCGGAGTCCATGTGGGGGAGTTCAGTTTGCTTTAAAGGTGCACAAATGCTTCTCCAGGGCAGTTGAACTTAAACAAACAGCCACTCCCAGCACTGTTTGCTTGCCAAACATTCCTCTTGAAGGCACCTGAACATGTATTTGGTGGATGGGACAAGATGGTGGTGGAGTTTGTTGTAAGGTAAAGGTAAGGTTTCCCTTGCTCGAAAGCCAGTTGTATCCGACTCTACGGCTCAGTGCTCATCTCTGTTTCAAAGCCGAAGAGCCAGCGCTGTCTGCTTAGCCATTAAGTATTACAAGGGGTTTTTCTCTTAGTCAGAAATCTGAAACAAGGACCTTAGGCCCTGCGTCCGACCCACGGACGCTCCTCCTCCTCCTCCTCTGGTTGTGGTAAAACTGATTGTCAACAGTCACAATGGTGTGAAGTGGACAAATGACTCACAAAGGGAGATGATTTTTGCCTGGTGGGTGGGATGATTTTTCTACCCATCTTTTGGGGTTGTGTTTTGAGAGGTGTTCTAGCCCAGTGATGGCGAACCCAAAACACACTTATGTATCTCAAAGTACCAACACAGCAATAGGGGAGGAAGGAAACACTCCCATTGGGCTGCTGGGCAGAAGGGCGGGGCGAACTCTGTGCTGGGGGGAGGGAGGAAGCACTCCTATTGGGCTTCTGGGAAGAGGGGCGGGGTGAAATCTGTGCTGGGGAGGAAGCGCTCTCATTGGACTACTGGGAAGAGAGGCGGGACAAACTGTACTGGGTGACTGCAAGGGTGCCCACAGAGTGGGCTCCAGGTGCCACATCTGGCACTCGTGCCATAGGTTCACCACCCCTATTCTAGCCTCCCAACGCAAGAGTAGCTAGCCCTAAAGGCATCATGTCCCCACCCGCCCTGATGCCACAGAAAACCCACGAACAAGAAATAGAGCAACAATATCTTTCAGCTGGTGACCACAGCCACTGGTATAGGGAGGTGCATTGTCTGTGATGTTATAGGTCAGTGGTGCCGAACCTTGGCACTCCAGCTATTCTTGGACTTCAATTCCCAGAAGCCCAAGTCCCTGTGAATCTACATGAATGGGTTTACTATGCTCAGTAAACCCATATGTGTGGATTCACAGGGACCTGGGTTTCTGGGAATTGAAGTCCAAGAACAGCTGGTGTGCCAAGGTTCACCATCATAGCTATAGGCGATAGGTAGTCCTCAGGAGTGGTGTGTCAGAGTGTTCGTCGCATTTGGCAGGTAGCTGATGAGAGGTTTATCCTCCATGAACTTGTTCTTTGCCCTTCTAAACTCAGCCAAGCTGACAACTATCACTTGTTCCTGTGGCAGAGGGTCCACAGTTTGAATTACATGCTCTATGAAGAAGACTTATGGCTCTCCAGAGTCCTGATTTTCCTATCCTTCATCCGGATGACCTCAGGTTCTGTTGCTAGAAGAGAGAAGGAAGAAAAGCTCCTTCTTTCCCCCTCATCATTTTTATGCAGCTCTGTCATGATTTTTCTTACTTGCCTTCTTTCTAAGCCGGGGTGCCCAAGCTACAACCCAGGGGCCGAATCCGGCCCCTGATGCCAATTTATCCAGCCTGCAAAGGTGGAGTAAAACACTCCTGCTTCCGGAAGCGACGAGGGCGTCAGGGGCCGGATCTGGCAGCTAAGCTAACTTCTCATCTGACCTACCTTGAACCTAGCAGCAGAACAAGCGAGTTGCACATTGCTGGGATGCAATGCTTGGCATAACAGAGGAAGAAGCAAGACGTTGCGAATGGGAGACACATTAATTTGCGCTTTGTAGTCTAGGCAGGAGCTTAAACCCATGCACACATTCATGGGAATTGGAACGAAAGGGTTGGACTGTGCTGTCCAAGAACACCCATAGCCTGTGGCTGCTTTGAAATTGGCATCACCCATATGCCAGGTTTGTCCTCTCATCTGCATGGGTCTTCATCTGTCCTTTTCATGCTCCATTAAGTCTGTCATCTGGGCAGCGTAACTCAGGAGAGTCAGATTCTAGCTTTGGGCTGTTGGGTGGATCCGGTAGAGCCGACAATTCTTGGGGGGGGGGGGGGGGGGTGTTCTGGAAAGGTGGGTCACTCTTCCCTCCCGCTACAAGCATTCATTGCAGCTGTTGCTTTGGAAGTTGCCACATTTTGCACGAGTGTTGGTTAAAAGATTTGCTAGTGGAAGTACCGGTGGTGGGAGTTGGCCTTGTTGTGGGTAAGGGGTCCTCGCTGCATGTGTGGAAGGTGGAGGTGGTTAGGAAGGAGGAATTGACAACATGACTGGACTTTGGGATTGCATTTCTACGTCGCGAGCATGGGAGTGTGCCAACCCCTTCTGACTTGGCGTAGCTCTCACAACCCTTGCAACCAAGGGAAACATTTGTCACCTGCAGAGATAAAGCCCGATAGGCCTTTGAGAGAGTTCTGACAGTAAATTCAGAGGCTGAGCATTTACCTGGGATCCACTGAAACATTTATTCTGCCACTCGTGATATTTAGTGTCTCTACTTCACCAAGGGAGCTGTTTGAAGAAGAGAGACTGAAGGCATTAGAAACCTGGTGCTACCATATGCCTAGTTACATTGCTAGAGGGGAGTGCTTCTTCTTCATGTGTCGTATGACTCGTATCCTTTCCAGATGTTGGCTATCATCATGGCAATAGTTGTCCTGTTCTCAACTCCTCGGAGCAATTCTTCTGAGGACCTTCCACACCAGTCTCTCAAGTTCTTCAGCTACGAAGTCCATCTACGTCCAGGGCCTCTTTCTTCCCAGGGATCTTCCCTCGTTTAACAAAGTTGGAGTCTTCTATATTTTATTTTGTTCCTCACGAGATTGCCAAGGTATTGGAGCTTTCTTTGCTTGATTGTCTTAAACAATTCTTGTTCTTTATCCATTTGGCACAGCACTCCTACGCTAGTCACAGGGTCAACCCATGATATCCTTAGCAGCCGTCTGCAGATCCACATTTCAATAGCCCCGATTCTCTTCGGTTGACTTCAGAAACTCATTCACGTGATCAGTAGTTAATCTATGGCCTTGATGGTAACCTTGGCACTCCAGCTGTTCTTGGACTTCAACTGCCAGAAGCCCAGGTCTCTATGAATCCACACCAATGGATTTACTGCGCATGTTCTTGGACTTCAATTCCCAGAAGTCCAAGTCACTGTGAATCCACACCAATGGGTTTAATGGCACTCCAGCTGTTCTTGGACTTCAGTTCCCAGAAGCCTAAGTCTCTGCGAAGCCACATGAATGGGTTTACTGCGCGTACAGACACAGAGAAAAGATGTATTCCCTATAGCCTTTGACTCTCCTTGCCACTGTTTGTCGCCTAGGGAAGGCTTGCCTTGGCAGACAAAATTGTTCTCATGCCTGATTTAAGGTGACACAGGTCTCTCCTTGTTAACATGGAAGTTGTGGTGGTGCTGGCAGGGGAATCATGTGGGGGTTGAGGCTGTCAGGATGTGAGCGGCAGGGTGCCAACACTGTGGTACCGTTGCCTCGTTTCCAAGCACTTTGCAAGCTGTTCTCAACTTGGGCCGTGGGTTCTTGCGAATTCCACCGTCTGTGCTTGGTGGAAATCTTTGCAGGCTTACGGGAGATGTGCTTAAAGAATATGTGGGTTTTGAAAGAAAACACAACACCACCAGACTTCACAAACAGAAGAAATGAGATGGAAAGAGGGAATATCCTGTTATTGCTTTAAAAGGGGATGGTTTTTTACAAAGTGGATCTTTGCAGATCAATGTACATCTTCTTGCCCTGTTTCTCACTTGAGAGATGTTGTACCTGTGATGAGTAAGGCACTCTCACAAGTCATGCAGATCTCATGTTTCTTTTTCCACTACCTACCCGTTTGGGAGGTTTTGGTGCTTTCAGGCCACTTATAGCTTTTCTAAAAGTGTTGATGTGGCTTTAAATAGCATGACTTTGCAGTTGGTTGAGTTCTGTCAATAGTTGCTATTTGTGAAGCCCTGTGATTTGCCAGATACACAAGGGAAGTGCTGACCTCCGGGTTCAGTGGGCTCCTAAAGCTACTGGCTCAAAGAGCACTATGGATTTTATGTCGTGCACGCAGTGTATGGGAGAACATCTTCCATATTTAGCATCTGCTGCAATGAACCGGCAGGAACGTGAGGAACCTAGACTCAGACCTCAAAAACAGGGATAAAAAGCATAAGCGTTTAACTAATCTTTGTTTAAAACCAGCCTAGTTGGTACTGAGCACTGCATCTTCCAGTGTCAAATCCTTTAGTTTTCTTTTCACCATGGTTTGAAGAAGCCCGTTGTCTTTTCTCTGTGAATCTCTCACTATTCCTGTACTGTATCCAGTATCAGATGTTCTCAATGGGTTTTAGTGTTTTGAGAAAGAAAAGTGTCTATTCACTTTATACTATCCATAATTTTAGGTATTCTCAATAGTTCCCTCTCATGCTTTTCTAATGAAGGTCTACCCAACATTTTATCTTGCTGTCATGGGGAAGCTGCTCTCCCCCACCACCCCACCCATGGAATATTTGCACTATTCTGCCACACTTACAATGATTGCAATGTCTAGCCAGAAAACCCGCTACGGTCATGGAGTAGACCCTACAGCCAGCAACTCAACGGCAAGTGTTGGGTGGCAGTAAATAACCAATGGTTATGGGTTATGGGGCCAATGGTTATGGGTGGATGAGCCCCTTTAGGTGGGCTGATGGTCCCCATCAGTGGAGGAAATGCCAGTGGAAACCATCCTATTGGGGCCAACGGCATAATGAGTGGAGGAGGAACTCTGATTCAGAGCAGTCAGGGAGGCAGAAGAGGCCATGCCAGATGGACTGGCTGTGAAGGCGCACCTTGTCATTATCCTCAAGGCTGAGGCAGTCTATTGCAGTCCTGGTGTTAAATCCTGCATGTCTCATTTCATATGCAGGGGACAGCTCCGTGATCACAGTGTGTGGGTCACTTCATGACAAGCTGTGATCCACCTTAAAATAATTAGCTCCAGCGGCATTTATGTATACTCGGTATTATGTATACTGTACTCTGGTATAATCTACCAGAGCAAGTGAGTTTTCATTTGTTTTCAGTGATTCCAATAAACTGGGCGACAGAAGGAAAAGTTTGCCTCTTGTGCCATTGCAGTGGGTGACCGCTCATGATCTCGTTCCAGACTGGTAAATGGTTAGTGTTTTCTGCTTGCCCGCCCCAGGTTTCGGTCGGGAACATGGGGAGTCATGCATGATCAACTTCAGAGCTCCTACCACCATACCTAAGTGGGCATGCATGGAGCTGTTCTGCCAGCCCCAGATGGCGGTTCAGGCATTGGCCATCTGTTCTCAGCTTTGGGGTGATGTAATAAGAAAATGAACACCGGAATCGTTGCAGGTCAATCAGGATTATTATATATGCCTTTTCGCCCAATCCTGTGGAACTCAATTATTAAACTTCCCACGTAAGCTTCCTACCAGGGGTGCCCAAAACTACGGCCAGCCGGCCGGATCAGGCTCCCGACACCAATTCATCCAGCCCACACCATCCTCGTCGCTCCCGGAAGCGGAAGTAAAATGCGCCCGTACAGGCGTGTTTTATTTCTGCTTCTGAGGGCGGCAGAGCTGGATGAATTGATAGATAGATAGATAGATAGATAGATAGATAGATAAAAATGATTTTCATGCAGTAAGTGAGATATAATGAAGCCTTTTAGTGTGCCACATCTGTCTCTTTGGCCAGAAACTGAAACGGTTATTAAGCAGGTGCACATTTGACAGCTCTTAAGGTGTTTTTCAGATCAGAACAGCAGATGATGGAGGAGATCCTGCATCGCTATTCAATGGTCTTTGGTGCTGGCCAAGATCCAGAGGAAGGAAATCATTAGGTTCCTGCAGCCAGCAGTGACAGCCTGATAGACTCCCACAGGTTCACCCCCACCCAGTAGGGGCTGTGGTGGCTCAGTGGTTAAGAAGCTTGCCTTGTTAGCTGGAAGGCTGGCAAGTTGGCAGTTCAAGACCCGGGTACTGCATGACGGTTTGAGCGCCTGTCTCTGTCCCAGCTCTTGGGGACATGAAAGAAGGAGCTCCTTCAGCAGCTCAAGTTCATGGCCTTCTCTAGCTTTCCACCTCTGCTGCAAGATGTGTCCCAGAGATGAAAGGGCGTGGATGAGATGAGAAGGGAGGTGGTGAAGACCAGAAACATTAAAATAGTTCTTGATCTCACAGTACACTTAGTAGGTGGCATAGAGAACCAATGCATCTGCTAGGGCAGGGATGAAAGACTTCTATTAAGCATGCTGTTTGGATTTATTTCACTAGGGTGAGACTAAAGGGCTGTGTTGTGTGGAGAAGTGCTAAAATACACTTTGAGCATGCTTTGAGCAAGCCGATATGAAAACCGGCAGTGGGCTTGCATTTCTGTTTGATGACCAACTTTCTTTGTACCTGCTCTGAATCAATGTGCCCCCTGCAACAAGGTTTTTTTTTAAAATAGTGTGAGTAAAAAAAGATTTCTGCACATTGCAGCAAGGAGACAAATAAAAATATGGTGTTACTACGCCACGGAACATGTTGAATAATAAATTTGAATGCTGTTTAAACTGCACAATAAACCTATTTCCCCCCAGTATTTTTTAGGCTGTGGTTTTAGAACAAAGTCTGACATAAAGCATAAAACACAGTGTCATAAAACTCAGTATCACACTGACAAAAAAAAACCCAACAAAGTGGCTCCACTCTGTGTACCTGTTAACCCACTTTCTCCACCATAGGCTGGGTTGCTATAACATCACAGAGGTCTAGAAAAGGAATGAGGAGGTGGATTCTTGCATAACAACAGGAACTAAAGAAAGGGGGAGAATATTGTTGGTTTTATGATGGAAAGAATGAGGCTGAAAAGAGAGGTGAGAAAGAAGAAACATGAGGACGCAATGGTGAGTCTGATGTGCCTCCTCTTTAGCACCCCAGGAAAGAAAACAGTAAACATGCAATAGCATAGCCATCTTTAAATAACCCAAGTAAAGGTAAATGTTTCCCTTGCTCGAAAGCCAGTCATATCCGACTCTAGGGTGCAGTGCTCATCTCTGTTTCTAAGCCGAAGAGCCAGCGCTGTCTGCTTCTGCAGATGTTTCCGTGGCCATGTGGCAAGCATGACTAGACACCGGAGCACACGGAACGCTGTTACCTTCCCACTGAAGTCCCTATTTATCTACTTGCAAATTTCTTGCTTTCGAACTGCTAGGTTGGCAGGAGCCTGGGACGAAGATGGGAGCTCATTTCCGTCCAGTACTCGGGAATCGAACTGCTGACCTTCCGCTTCCCAGTCAGCGTCTTAGCCACTTGAGCCACTGCAGTCCCAGATAACTCAAGAGTTGCCCCATATGGGTGACAGAGCGGGTTGGTGCTTAATCGCTCAAAAGAGCAGGATCCTAATTAGTGGGTTTAAATTGATGTTGCAGGAAGAATTTAGATTAAACTTTAAGAAAGACTTACTGAGTGTATAAGTGGTTTGATAGTGAAGCCGCCTTAAGTAGACATTCTTGACCAGTTAGCTAGTCCTCACAGGTCTATTTTTACAAGCATGCAAATGGTAAGTCTCATCCATCCAAAAATTATCTGCTCAGAGCAACCCATGTTGCATACCTATTGTCTATATCAGGGATTCTCAAGCTGTGGGCCGAATGTGGCCCACAGTGTCATTCCATGTGGCCCAACGCCACCTCCACCATACCCGGAAGAGCCATGTTGTGGAGGAAGGGCAAAATGGCCATCTGGCCCCCGAAGCTGTCTGAGGGAGCGTGACCCAATGCCCCCCGGCTTTAAAAGGTTGAGAACTCCTGCGCTAAATAAACAAACCTGGCATTGCCCACTTGGACCCAGGGCCCCCATGTGCCAGGATGCTGCCTTTCAAGTGCAGCGTGTGCATATATAGCTATAAAACGATAAACTGACATGGCAGTTAAAATTAAAGAAAGGTATGATAAAGAGAAATGATTTTATAGAGCAGGGGTGGCCAATCCTTTTTATGCCGCGGGCCTGACCATGCCACAGGATAGCTGAGCAGGCCGGACCACACCTGGAAACAAGAAGCAGGCACATTTACTGCTGTCCTAAATGTGCCCACTTCCATGTTAATGACATCCGTGGGCCCATTTGCGCATGCACAGGTGCGTTTTATGATTGCTGTAAACACGCCCACTTCGGGGTGCAGAGGAGGTGGCGACGGGCCGGAGGGAATGGTGCTGTGGCCAGGTCTGGCCCATGGGCCGTAGGTTGTGAACCCCTCTTATAGAGAGATGGAGTGAGTTTATAAATGATGTTTTTGTTAATATTGAAGGGATAAAGCCAACGCGTGAATATTCACCTTTTTGGAAATAGGGGATAAGAATAAGAAAGGGCAACTTTGGTTGAGATTATACGGGTGTGATGATAATGTCCTGTTGGTGGTGGCTGCACATATTTGTTAATGTAGGTAGCCGCACTCCCACATGTGACAGATGGCAGGCAGGCAGGGATGTTCTAGAAAGCTCTCAAAAGTGGTGCGCCGTTTTCCTTGCAGAGTAAGTAATGTTCCACACATGGGAGAAAAGGGTGGAGGTCGGGATAAGTTGGCTGGCAACGGATTGAGCTCAGCAGCTGTTTATGATAAAAAAATATATATTTTGAATTGCAAGTGTGTTTGTCCAAAATTGCCATTAATTTGTTTCAGTGTTTCTTTTGGCTGTTTCATATGTTGCTACGTTGGGTTTGTGTGATTGGTTTTTTGTAGCAATTTATATTGATAACTGGATGACTGGAAATGTATTTTGTAAGGGTGTTTTTTGGTTGGTGTTTTGTTGTCGTGAGCCATTTTGAGCTGGACATTTTGCATTGCTATGCATTCTTGCATTGAGGGAGGGTTTGGACCCGATGGCCTAAGCCCCTTACAGCAAATCTTGGCACTCCAGGTGTTCTTGGACTTCAATTCCCAGAAGCCCAAGTCTGTGAATCCACACAAATGGGATTACTGGATTTACAGAGATTTGGGTTTCTGGGAATTGAAGTCCAAGAACATGCGCAGCAAACCCATTCGTGTGGATTCACAGAGACTTGGGCTTCTGGGAATTGAAGTCCAAGAACATGCGCAGCAAACCCATTCGTGTGGATTCACAGAGACTTGGGCTTCTGGGAATTGAAGTCCAAGAACAGGCGCAGCAAACCCATTCGTGTGGATTCACAGACACTTGGGCTTCTGGAAATTGAAGTCCAAGGACATGCACAGTAAATCCATTCGTGTGGATTCACAGAGACTTGGGCTTCTGGGAATTGAAGTCCAAGAACACCTGGAGTGCCAAGGATCGCCATTGCTGCCCTTAGCCCTAAAAGGCCCCTTCCAACTCAGTGATTCTATGATCAGTCGTATCATACAAAATGATCAAAGTGGGTCACACTCACATGGTTCTGCTTAAACGGAGCAGTGGAAGCCAAGCGAAGATTTGCAACTGTCGTGAATTCGTTAAGGATTTCCCCCATTGCTTAAAAAAAAAAGACCCTGAGCTGCTCCTGGAAACCCCAGCCCTGATACTGCGCAGGGGTCGACATAACATCACACTGCATCCTTGTGGGTATGTTCCTGGTTGGAAACAAGTGTTCAGCTTGTCCCATAGATGAATGACATTTGTGGTATCCATGTACTGTACAATTATGTTTCAGGGCATGCTGCACTGGGAATGCATTATTAAGCAGTGCGCTCTCAGGTGGTCCTCTCCATTCATAGAAACGCCCTTGTCTTGCATCTTTTCTTTTGGGAGGGTTTGTAGTCAGTTTGTGTTATTTAAGACTGGCAGTGTAGATAAAGGGCTCTGTGTATTTTGTGTGCGTGAAACAGATTTCTCCCAGGGCAAGGATGCATGGCTTTGCAGTGGTAGGAAGAAGGAGATAACATTTCCAGTGCTGGTCCTTTCCATGGCTTTTCCCTTCGAATAATAATTTCATGTCCGAAATTGTTCTGGCTTGAATGGATTTTTGCTGGAGGAACTCTGCTCAGGGGATGCCCAAATGAAACTCCTTTCATGTCCCCAAGATCTGTTCCCACCAAAGTGGTCCCTATTTAGCTACTTGCAATTTCTTGCTTTCAAACTGCTAGGTTGGCAGGAGCTGGGACAGAGATGGGCACTCAAACTGTCATGCAGTACACTGGTCTCGAACTGCTGGCTTGCCGGCCTTCCAGCTAACAAGGCGTATTTCTTAACCACTGGACTACCGCAGCTCCTAGAATCGTAATGGCGGAACCTTGGCACTCCAGTTGTTCTTGGACTTCAATTCCCAGAAGCCCAAGTCTCTGCGAATCCACATGAAATGGGTACGCGCAGTTAACTCATTTGTGTGGATTCACAGGGGCTTGGGCTTCTGGGAACTGAAGTCCAAGAACAGCTGGAGTGCCATTAAACCCATTGGTGTGGCTTCACAGGGGCTTGGGCTTCTGGGAACTGAAGTCCAAGAACAGCTGGAGTGCCATTAAACCCATTGGTGTGGATTCACAGGGGCTTGGGCTTCTGGGAACTGTAGTCCAAGAACAGCTGGAGTGCCATTAAACCCATTGGTGTGGCTTCACAGCGACTTGGACTTCTGGGAACTGAAGTCCAAGAACAGCTGGAGTGCCATTAAACCCATTGGTGTGGCTTCACAGCGACTTGGACTTCTGGGAACTGAAGTCCAAGAACAGCTGGAGTGTCATTAAACCCATTGGTGTGGCTTCACAGGGGCTTAGGCATCTGGGAACTGTAGTCCAAGAACAGCTGGAGTGCCATTAAACCCATTGGTGTGGCTTCACAGCGACTTGGACTTCTGGGAACTGAAGTCCAAGAACAGCTGGAGTGCCATTAAACCCATTGGTGTGGCTTCACAGGGGCTTAGGCATCTGGGAACTGAAGTCCAAGAACAGCTGGAGTGCCATTAAACCCATTGGTGTGGATTCACAGGGGCTTGTGCCAAACAGTAAATCCTAAAATCCAAACAGGGAGTGCCAAACAGTAAATCCATTGGTGTGGATTCACAGGGGCTTGGGCTTCTTGGAACTGAAGTCCAAGAACAGCTGGAGTGCCGAGGTTCGCCATCACTGCCCTTGGAGGCTGGATATGGCAGGCTGTTATCCCTTGAGTGTGTTCAACGGAGAAAGAAACTAGTTCCAAGCAAGCCACTATCGGGACCAAGATTTCCTCTGGAGTCTTTTCTGCACATGGATGTTGCTGGTTTCTGGAGCCTTTTCCCCGCTTGCCTTCCGCAGAGTCTCAAAGCAATGCAGCTTCCCCTTGAATGGGCTAATAATTGCAGTGGATTTGTGCTGAATTAACGATCTCCTCCTAAGCCTTAAAGGTGCTTCCTTGATGTGAGGCTTAATGAGATTCCAGCCTTTCTGGGGGGAAAGGAGCCCTGCTTTTCCTGTCCCTGCCGCTGTTCAGGGGCAACTTGCCTCTAGTTTTTAGGTTAATTATTAAGGTGTAGGTGTGTGCCCCACCACCACACCACCACTTATGCGTCGTATCCTGCAGTTCATGGATAGGGCAGGGCGGGTTGGCTCACAACCCGCAGCGTGGTTGCACAATGGATGCTTTCCTTTCCTGTACTGCATTTAAAAGGCCCACGTGAGAGGAGCAGAAAGCGACAGGATTATCCAGACAATTCAGCAGTGCCGCATGGAGACAGAGAGTGCTAAACCTCAGCATGTTTGCAAAGGAAATCTCACTCGGGCACTTCATTTGGGGGCAAGTGTACTTGCCACAGCAGTGTACTTACCCCTGGGTTGGCTTGTTTAACGATTGCTCGGGCTGTCAGTTTGGTACCGTGATGGCAAACCTCGGCACTCCAGATGTTCTTGCACTTCAGTTCCCAGAAGCCCAAGCACCCTGTGAATCCACACGAATGGCTTTACTGCGATTCATCCGGCCCGCGCTGCCCTCGTCGCTCCCGGAAGCGGAAGTAAAACACGCCCGTACGGAGGAAGGGTTATCCCGGAAGAGTCTTAACCGTACGGGCGCGTTTTACTTCTGCTTCCGGGAGCGACAAGGGCAGCGCAGGCCGGATGAATCACAGTAAACTCGTTCGTGTGGATTCACAGGGTGCTTGGGTTTCTGGGAAATGAAGTCCAAGAACATCGGGAGTGCTGAGGTTCGCCATCACAGGTTTAGTATGTGGTATTGGGAGGGTATTTTTTTAAAATTTCTTAATTTTAGATAATTAAATTTTTATGCTTTTTTTGATATTTTTGTGAGTTTTTGTTTGTTGTGAGCCGCGAGTTAGTCTCTAAGCGAGGCGCTCTTTATGTGAGGTTCTTTATTGTGCTTGCAATGTCTTGCTTTTGAACTGCTAGGTTGGCAGGAGCTGGAACAGAGACGGGCGCTCATTCCATCATACAGTACTCGGGCTTTGAACTGCCGACCTTCCGCCTCCCAGTCAGTGTCTTCACCGCTTGAGCCATAGCAGTCCACTATGCAAGCATATCTGAGAGTAAATAAAGCAGAATAGCAAATAAATAAACGTGGCACCTTAAAGACGAACGCCTGCATTCACATGAAGAGGACTTGGTCCACGTAAGCTCACCTTTAAATATAGGAGTTAGTCTTTAAGGCGCCACAAGATTTTTTGTCCTTTTTTTTTGCTGTCCTGTTTTATTTACTCTCAGATAAAGTAGCTGTATAGCTTTCTATAAAATTTCCCCACTGATCTGAACTCGCTCTAGTTTTATGCGCTAGCTTGGTTTTCTTTGGGGCCTTTGCTTTCTGCAATTACGAATCTGTTTTCCCCACAATGTTTTTGCCCATCATGTACATGAATAGCAACCCTGTTCCCAAGTCATTAAAAATTAACACCCCTTATAAATCTTTGATGCTTGCTCCAGTTTGCATAAGGGATGTTTCCTGCAGTGTGTGCGTGTGTGCGCATGTGTGTGTGTCTGTGTCTTTTCCCACTGCTCTTCAATATCTGTTCTCTGCTTAAAGCTTCCCCTCCAGTCATAAATTTGTTAAATTTTCTCCCTTCTGAACTGCGAGCTCCAGTGGGAAACTGACTGACTGCCAGAGTGAAAGATCGCAGACTGTGTTGTTGGCTTATGTTCTGCTGCTCATCCTTCATTCTCTGTCCAAGCAGGGTTACATGATGCCTTGGTCTCGTCCGGTATAGCTTTCTTCGCATTCCTATGGTGGTTCCGGAGTATGGTACCTCAATGGGCACACTATGTGAGTGATGGCAAACCTTGGCACTCCCGCTGTTCTTGGACTTCAATTCCCAGAAGCCCAAGTCTCTGTGAATCCACACCAATGGCTTTACTGCGTGTATATGCAGCTGTTCCTGGACTTCGTTTCCCAGAAGCCCTGATCAGCTGGTGTGCTGACTTGGGCATCTGGGAATTGAAGTCCATGAACTCCTGGAGAGCCAAGTTTGCAGACCCCTGGTCTATAATGACAAGTTGCTTACCTGCATATGTGCAATAAAACCCATTCATGTGGATTCACAGAGACCACGAAGAAGAACTTGATGGAGCATAGGGGCTGATCTAGACCATAGGTCCTCAAGCTTAGCTCTCCAGGTGTTCTTGAATTTCAATTCTCAGAAGCCCTGATCAGTTTGTGTGCTGACCTGGGCTTCTGGGAATTGAAGTCCAAGAACACCTGGAGTGCCAAGGTTCACCATCACGGCACTATGTGCATGACGTCCCTCAGGGGAGCAAGATGGGAGGTAGATATTTGCTAAACCAAAAAAAAGGAACCATGTGGCCAGCCCACAGAACCACGTGACCGGCACACTGAACCATGTGGCCAGCCCGTGGCCCAAAAAGTTTGGGCACCCCTGCCCTACACCTTAAGAGATTCTTCTGTTCTGTTCCATCAAATAAGGGGACACTTGGCGTGGCTGGTTTCTGCAGGCCAAATACTACCATAAACATGCGCGGATGAGGACTTGAGTTTGGCCAAAGCCAAGGCGGTGGCTCCATTTGGGCAGTCCAGGGCTTGATGTGGACATGAAAGAAGAAGTGGACCAAAGCAGTTTCGTCACTCCTGATTTTTGTACCCCACTGTACTGCCGATCACTCATGTGTGTGGCAACAACTGTGGTTCCATTTCCTCCCTTCCTCCTGAATTGCTGACATCCATGGCCTAGGACATGTATGTCTTCAGGAGTGATCATCTCCCCCCCTGGCACCTACTGTAAGTCCCCTGGAAATGAGGACAGCAGGCTGCACGTACCGAAACACTTCATCTCATCTGCCAAAGACAGATTATGCTGAGGCACACCCCTGCGCACCGTGCCTGCTTTCTTAGGTGCCGTAAAGTGAAGTTTTGGCGTGTCCCCAGAACGGAGTGCTTTGCATTGGGCAGCGCCAAATCTGACCAGGAATGGGGATGTTTTGCAAGCTAAAGTCAAAGACCAAGAGGCTGTTTTCCTCTCCTGTAAGCTCCGTGTTTGCTGTGGCCGAAAGCTTGAAAAACATGGAGCGCTATGAAACCTTCGCCCACCCTCTTCCCACTGGTCCCAGGGAGCTGAAGTCACGGAAACAAATTCTTAAACAGGGCCTGTCTGAGAGAGAGAGAGAGAGAGAGTTCATGGAGGGGTGGACAAGGAGTGGGCTTTTCTTTCCCAATCATCATCCTCCTCGAGGAAATTGTTTGGACTGATAGTTCTGGAATAACCGGTTGGCCCTTCCTCCACCACATGGCACTTCCTGGTGTGGTGGAGGCAGTGGGGGGCCACATGAAATGGCACCATGGGCCACATCCGGCCCATGGGCCGCAGGTTGAGAATGAAGGTGGCTAAAGAAACGAGAGATCTCGAGGATATCGAACGGTGTCTAGCATCAATAATAGCTTGGCTGTAGTCTAAGAAAGTGCAGTGGCTCAAGTGTTAAGATGCTGAACTTGACGACTGGAAGGTGGGAATTCGATTCCTGAGTACTGCACGAAGGAGTGAGTTCCTGTCTCTGTCCCAGCTCCTGCCAACTCAGCAGTTCGAAAGCAAGAAAATGCAAGTAGATAAATAGGGACCACTGCAGTTTTAACCATCCGAGCGCGTTTTACTTCCGCTTCCAGGTGCGGCGAGGGCAGCGGTCCCCTGTGAACCTACATGAATGGGTTGACTCCATGTACGCGCAGTAAACCCGTTCATGTGTATTCACAGAGACGATAAAGAATAACTTGATGGAGCATAAAGGTTGATCTATAGACATAGGTCAGGGATGGCCAACCTTGGCACTCCAGATGTTCTTGGGCTTCAATTCCCAGAAGCCCAAGTCAGCACTCCTGCTGATCAGGGCTTCTGGGAATTGAAGTCCAAGAACATCCGGAGTGCCAAGTTTGGCCATCGCTGCCATAGGTCCTCAAATTTGGCTCCCCAGGTGTTCTTGAACTTCAGTTCCCAGAAGCCCTGATCAGCTGGTGTGCTGACTTGAGCTTCAGGGAATTGGAGTCTAAGAACATCTGGAGTGCCAAGGTTGGCCATCACTGACCAATGGTCTAGATCAGTGTTTCCCAAACTTTGGTTCTTGAACTCCATTTCCCAGAAGCCTAAGTCAATTGCTCAAAGCACTGATCAGCCAATATACTGACTTAGGCTTCTGGGAATTGAAGTCCCCTGTGGGGCGTAGGGCCCACTTTGGGAACCACTGGTCTAGATCATCCCCTATGCTCCTTCAAGTTCTTCTTCATCGTCTCTGTGAATCCACATGAATCAGTTTACTGTGCGTACGTGGAGTAAACCCATGTACCTTGGAGTGCCAAGGTTGGCCACTGATGCCCTATAAGATACATGAAGCCTTTGGAAGAAGAGATGGCTGAGGGCTGTTCATATTTACCATTTTCTCTACCACACACATACACGCTTTGTTCTTCTGACCCAAAAGAATGTGGGATATATTCCCAAGTTATGGCATTAGGACAGCTGTTCCAGAGCTAGCGGAGGAGGCCAAGCTATCTGAGCATGGAATCTACAGCTCTGTCCCTCTGAGACCTGACCTACATGACTCAAACGGTTGGCTGAGCTTCCCGTTCCATCCCATGGCGAAGGGGCTCCAATTCTCTTCCATCCCTCCTGATCTCTCCTTGAGTCATTCCATTCATTGCTCATTGGTCTCTGCATTACTCCCAGCAAAGCTGCTGTGGCTGCTCATCTCTTAGCCAGCACCGGTGCTCCGAAGTGTCCTGGTGGGAACGCCTGTGAGAAGAAGCTCCCCCAAACCTTGGAGTTAAACGCAAATGGCTGCCTTTATTCCCGCTAGCTGTCATTGGGGTCCAGCAGGCTAAGCGCACCATTCGCCCTCCCTGACCATCTGCTCCATCTCAGTGCGATTCCCGCTCTTAATGCATTCCAACCATTTCTCATTTCCTGGAGGAAATGTCACAGCGGCAAGATGTGAGTAATCGGGATGACGTACTGCAGGCTTCCTCGTCTTTGCAAAGATGCGTCTGGGGAAGATGTGGTGTTCAGATGGAATGCAAGGAGACGAATGGAACGCGCGCATGGCTCTTGGCAATCAGTGGCTTAAGTCAAGAACCAGCTTTAGCCCAGGATTGAACACGAGACCTGGTTTGGGGGATTGTGATCTTCAGGGGTAAAATTCTTCTACCTTTCTTTCGTACACTATAGGCATAGGTGCATAATAGACACATGGGTTTGCTTTGGTCTTGTGGAGTTTCATTTCATTCTTGGTACAAAAAATGGTAGTAGATACTGTGCACCAGTCAATTTTCCTCGGAATTCAACCCCTTGTGAAAGCTATATATTATCAGAGATCATATATAGCCACTGAGATTAGTAGCCACCAACAACCTTGTTTGCCATAGATTTTGCCTCACCCTGGGTTAAGATGGCAGCAAAGATTAGCCGAAATCTGTATGTTCATTTAGCATTGCGTTCACTGCATTGTGGCACTCTTGTCAATTTCCGTACGATCGTTCAATTTGTAGTGACATTACGGAGACCTCTTTCTCCGGGGACCACCAGTTTGACTTTCTGGCACATGCCTCCAGCACTGCGGCTCCTAACGTCGGGTCCCCAGATGTGTTTGCGACCACCGCTCCCAGAAATCTTGGCCAGCGCAGCCAATGGTCAAGGATTCTGGGAGCTTTAGTCCAAGAACATCTGGAGACCCAAAGGGTGGGATAGGAAGAGTTAGGAGGCCACCAAGCCTCAGGTTCTGGGGCTGAATTGTGGCTGGTCCCGAAACTCAGGTCTAGGTTTTTCTCATGCTGACACCGGGGCTGCGAAGGTGGCTCAGTGGTTAAGAAGATCACCTTATTAGCTGGCAAGTCAGCAGTTCGAGACCCGGGGAAGGCATGATGGATTGAGCGCCTGTCGTCTGTCACAGCTCCTGCCAACCAAGACATTGCAAGTAGATCAACATGGACCACTTCGGTGGGGAAAACATCTTGGGCACATGAAAGGAGCCTCCTTTGGGCATCCCCTGAGTGGAGTTTCTCCAGCACAAATCCTTTCAACCCAGAATAATTTCTGACATGAAATTATTATTATTATTATCAGGAAGGACTAGTGTTTCAGATGGGATGCTACACATCTATGGGGAATGTGCTTGGAATGGATTTTGCATGGATTTCTGAGAATGAATCGAGCCGCTGTTTTTTCTCCGCGGCGTTTGGGAACAAAATTGGCCTCAAAGCCTTCCTATTGCAAAGCGATTGCTGGAGCCCACACTCTTATGCGCTAAATCTAAGCGCCGTGACTCTTGTTTAAATCTATTTGCTGGGTTTGAGCCTTAATGTTACCCATCCGTTCTGTCTGATGTGAACCAGAGCAGCCTTTGTCCATGTGTCAGGCATGTGTAGGAGTTGTTGCTCTGAAGCAGAGCTCCTTATCTTTTACTCTTTTACTCTGGGAATTGCAGTGGGCTCAGGCCCCCATAAAATGAGTCCCCAAGCACATCCCCAAGCACATTGCAAGCAGGGGATGCGGGCCGGCTGGCCCGCCTGTCTCCTGCAGGTTTCCTCTTCTTGCACAGCTGCTGAGCCGGCTGAGGAAGGGGAGGCAGTGTGCTGCTGCTGCTGTTGCTGTTGCTAGCCTCATGACAGCAGTCGGGTTGCTCTCTTCTGGGCCTCAGTTTATGCATATTCTTGGCCAGGCCATCTGTTGCGTTCTTTCTCATTGACTGGTTAAGTGACACTTCCGTGGCCTTGAGCATTTCTGGCTTAATTGTCCTTTTTTAATACATGTATTGCAAGCTGGGGATCAGGGACTGCAGGGCTCCACTCTTTAGCTCAGGGGTGCCCAAACTACAGCCCGTAGGCCGGATCTGCCCCCTCCTGATGCCAATTCATCTGGATGAATTGGCATCGGAGGCCTGATCCGGCCCACGGGCCGTAGTTTGAGCACCCCTGGGAGAAAATGGCAGCCTAAAATCTATCACATCCTGTTGCAAAATGTGTTTGTTGCAAAAACAGATTGCAAGGCTGTTTTGCCTTCCGGTGGGAGGAACCACGTAACTGGCCCGCTGAACCATGTGACTGGCCCACAGCTTGAAAGGTTTGTGTACCCCTACTTTAGCTCCCCTTAGTGTCTCAACTCTGCAGCTTATCCCCCTTCCCAAGGGGCAGTGTGTGCGCATGTGTGTGCGTGAGTAACTGGTTCATCTTTCCCCCCTTGTCAACCCATGCTCTTGCGCCTCTCTATTCTCCTCATTACCATGCAGCATTCCTTGGCAGTCCTCCATCCATTCTCTGTCCCAGCTGCGCATGGCAAGCCCATGATTTTCTGCTTCTGGGGAATGGCAAAACCGTCCTGGCGAGAGGTCCACTCGTGGCATTTTTGCAGCTAGATGGAAGTTCACTTTGACAGCATGGAGGGAATCTGATTTTGAACCCTTGCTGCATTTGTGCTGGCATTTGGCAGCAACGGGGTGGTAGGGCTGCCGGCCCTTACTGTCACCCTCGTCAGCCTTCCTTTCTCCAGATGTGGTTTGGTGTGCAAGGGCTGCCTGGAGATCCTGCCCTGGGTCCCCATGGGCTGACTGAAAGAGAGAAGAGGGGGCATTGTTGGAGAGGAAAGTATCACATCCTCTGCCATTCTAGAGAGAAGAATAACTGGTCAGGGCAGTGATGGCGAACCTTGGCACTCCAGCTGTTCTTGGACTTCAATCCCCAGAAGCCCAGTAAACTCATTCGTGTGGATTCACACGAATGAGTCTACTGGACTTCCGGGAATTGAAGTCCAAGAACAGCTGGAGTGCCAAGGTTTGCCATTGTGGGGTTAGGAAGCCTTCCCCCCCCCAAGGGTATCACCCTCTCTACTCTCTCCAACATACACTGCAGGAAAATGGGCGTTACGGAGCGACGCACAATAGCCGCCGGATCCTTAGCAAAAGAGTGGCAGAAGTGAAAAGCTTTCCTGCGGAAAAGTAAAGGGACGGTAAGCACCTGTGGTCGCAGGTGGCACAGTCCTGCTTCTCACAGAGTTCAGCGATGTGCAGTAGTGGCACCCTGAAGCTGAGCCGCCGCCTCTCCTCCTCCTCCTCCTGCCTGTTGCTGCGCTTCTTTAGTCTCTGACTCACAAAGCAAACAAGCTCTTCTCTCTAGAAACCAAACTCAGGCATCCGGGAACTGTTTCCTAGGGGACGGCTTGCGAGTGCCCTTTCTGGAGGCTAGAAATGCCAATCCCTAGATGCCTGGCACAGGCGCTCATGTTCGGTCGGTTCTCTGTGCAGGAACTCAGCCCTGGGGTCAGGTTTCCCTGGAAGCAATGGCCAGGTTGAGCCCTGCAGGGACTACCTTGAGCTGATCCTTGAGCAGGCATGCCTTAAGGAGCTGTCCAGGGCCTCTGTTTCCTCCTGGGCCTGGGATGATGAACCTTGGCACTCCAGCTGTTCTTGGACTTCAATTCCCAGAAGCCCAAGTCCCTGTGAATCCACACCGATGGGTTTACTGCACATATGCGCTGTTCTTGGACTTCAATTCCCAGAAGCCCAAGTCCCTGTGAATCCACACCGATGGGTTTACTGTGGCACTCCAGCTGTTCTTGGACTTCAATTCCCAGAAGCCCAAGTCTCTGAATCCACACCAATGGGTTTACTGTGGCACTCCAGCTGTTCTTGGACTTCAATTCCCAGAAGCCCAAGTCCCTGTGAATCCACACCGATGGGTTTACTGTACATATGCACTGTTCTTGGACTTCAATTCCCAGAAGCCCAAGTCCCTGTGAATCCACACCGATGGGTTTACTGCACATATGCGCTGTTCTTGGACTTCAATTCCCAGAAGCCCAAGTCCCTGTGAATCCACACCGATGGGTTTACTGTGGCACTCCAGCTGTTCTTGGACTTCAATTCCCAGAAGCCCAAGTCTCTGAATCCACACCAATGGGTTTACTGTGGCACTCCAGCTGTTCTTGGACTTCAATTCCCAGAAGCCCAAGTCCCTGTGAATCCACACCGATCGGTTTACTGTACATATGCACTGTTCTTGGACTTCAATTCCCAGAAGCCCAAGTCCCTGTGAATCCACACCGATGGGTTTACTGCACATATGCGCTGTTCTTGGACTTCAATTCCCAGAAGCCCAAGTCCCTGTGAATCCACACCGATGGGTTTACTGTGGCACTCCAGCTGTTCTTGGACTTCAATTCCCAGAAGCCCAAGTCTCTGAATCCACACCAATGGGTTTACTGTGGCACTCCAGCTGTTCTTGGACTTCAATTCCCAGAAGCCCAAGTCCCTGTGAATCCACACCGATGGGTTTACTGTGGCACTCCAGCTGTTCTTGGACTTCAATTCCCAGAAGCCCAAGTCCCTGTGAATCCACACCGATGGGTTTACTGTGGCACTCCAGCTGTTCTTGGACTTCAATTCCCAGAAGCCCAAGTCCCTGTGAATCCACACCAATGGGTTTACTGTGGCACTCCAGCTGTTCTTGGACTTCAATTCCCAGAAGCCCAAGTCCCTGTGAATCCACACTGATGGGTTTACTGTGGCTCTCCAGCTGTTCTTGGACTTCAATTCCCAGAAGCCCAAGTCCCTGTGAATCCACACCAATGGGTTTACTGTGGCACTCCAGCTGTTCTTGGACTTCCATTCCCAGAAGCCCAAGTCCCTGTGAATCCACACCGATGGGTTTACTGTGCGGATGCTTCAGGTATTCTTGGACTTCCGTTCCCAGAAGCCCAAGTCTCTGTGAATCCACATGAATGGGTTTACTGCGCATATGCATATGTGCAGTAAACCCATTTGTGTGGATTCACAGGGACTTGGGCTTCTGGGAATGGAAGTCCAGGAACAGCTGGGATGCCATGGTTTGCCCTCCCAGTTCTCGGCTCACACGTGTCATCTTCCGCCTGGAGGAGCCTGAGACAGGCAGGGTCACCTTTTGCCCATCGCACGAACTTCATGCAGTCGAGCTCCTGCACGCACACCAAGGCACAAAGACAGAGAGGCTGTTTGGCATTTTGCCTATGTGATAAAATGGCATTTTTGAAGAGGGTTTTTTTTTTTTTGCTTGCAATGTCTGGCTTAGGGATTGCCAGGGGAAGAAGGGATTTGGGCTGTCTACAGATGGACTTCTCTGTCTGCTGTGCCCCCAAGCAGCAGGGGGTGTCAGCTATAAGCCTAGTTGATGGGAATCAAGGGGTGGATCAGATTGGGTTGCTCCATGCTTCGGTTGTCTAATCATGTGCACATCAATGCTGTGCTGCTGCTTCTGCTTCATATCCATAACACAAGCTCTGATCCCTCCCATCTCTCCCTTCCCCAGCACACCTGAGCAGCACCTGAGGCTCCTGTCTGCTAGCCAGGTTTTAACCTCCATCTGGCCAGGCTCTGCTCACCCCTGACCACCATCCTTGGAGACCGGGATCTGCTCTTGTTCCTTTTGAGTTCTGTCTAACCCACTGCTGCAAGGGAGAGGTAGGAGCATGACTCCAGGTATGAAGATGGGCTTGGCGACAGAGCTGGGTTTTGAGGGAAACACCGGACTGTTCTGTAAACATGGAGTGGTTACGGAGCATGTGGATGAGCAAGAAGGCCGGCACCTCAGAAGGAACTAGATTGAGTCATAGGCTGAGAGGTGCAGCAGGTAATCCACTGTGCAAAGGCCCCTGGTATGTTGGTTGAGTGCTGGTCATACAAGTTGAACCTAGAACCATGTTGGCGAACCTTGGCACTCCAGCTGTTCTTGGACTTCGATTCCCAGAAGCCCAAGTCTCTATGCGCAGTAAAACCATCCGTGTGGATTCACAGGCACTTGGGCTTCTGGGAATTGAAGTCCAAGAAAAACTGAAGTGCCATGGTTTGCCATCACTGTCTTAAGATGTGAGGAAACATCAGAAGCCCATGTTTGCGTTAGCTCTGTGTGTGTGTTTGCACATGCATACGTGTGTTAACGCACGTGAATATACTCCCTTGGTCTTAGAGGGCTAAACATTTGACTGTCAAGCTAATCCCTTGGTCTTTAACGTGGCCCATATTGAGAGGCGGCTGGTTTCAAATGGCTGGAAGATGTGGAATACCTTTGCACAGTCAGAAACACTCAAACGAGACGCACCATAGTTTGTTATTGATAGTACTGATTTAAAAAAAAAATCATGTCAGGAGCATACAAAGGTGCTTTCTGGGTTGAAAGGATTTTTGTTGGAGGACACCCAAATGAGGCTCCTTTCATGTCTCTAAGACAGGGGTGGCCAACCTTGGCACTCCAGCTGTTCTTGGACTTAAGTTCCCAGAAGCCCTGATCAGCAGGTGTGCTGACTTGGACTGCTGACAATTAAAGTCCAAAAACAGCAGGAGTGCCAAGGTTGTCCACCAGGTCCCTAAGATCTTTTCTCACCCAAGTGGGTCCCTATTGATCTACTGGCCATTTCTTGTTTCGAACTGCTAGGTTGGCAAGAGCTGGGACAGAGACGGGTGCTCATTCAGTCATGCAGTACTTGGGCCATGAAGTGCCAACTTGCTGACCTTCCAGCTAACAAGATGAGCTTCTTAACCACTGAGCCACTGCATTCCCTTGATAGTTAGTGCTGGTAATTTATCATTATGGACTGCCGCTGGCGAAGAGAAACCGCAGCCCACCTACCTGCCTTGGCACCCAAGGTTGAACACTAGGAGACCTTCCATTTTTGGGAATAATGGGTTGTGTTGGTTGAAGAGGCAAATGGGTCTCTTAGTTTCCTCTTTCCAGGCTCCTCGAGCCTGCGATGGAAACTTTCGTTGTTGCTATCGTTCAGTCGCACAGTCCATTGCGACCCCATGGACCCTTTCACGCCAGGCACCCCTATCCTCCACTCTCCTTCTCAACCCACCCAACTCTGTGACCATTGCATCAACAATACCATCCAGCCATCTCATTATCGGCCGTCCCCTTCTTCTTTTGCCCTCCACCTTTCCCAGCATCAAGGCTTTCTCAAGTGAATCTTCTCTTCTCATTTGATGTCCTTAGCTTCTTGCAGTGGTACAATTCCCAAATGAAACCAGACCGCAAGATTTCCATCCCTGGGCAGCCGCAAGGCAGGATGATGATTCTGCATGGAGGTTGCCTTCGTCTCAGATTATCTGAGCATCATGCCTCCTGCCTACCCTCTGAGGTCACGCCAGTCAATACCCATTGCCAGAAGGCAGCATCTCCTCGTGATCTCCGGGAGGGCTCCTGAATTGGCTTCGGAGGGGAATTCTCCTCCCTCGGTCATTTGGGTGGGGACGGAGGGGGCGGTTTTATGTAACCAGGATTGGGCCTTTCCTTCGCTGGTTACCCACAGGGCTGGGCTGGGGATTCGTGGCACCATGTCAACTGCTTGGGTTTGGAAAGTTCTCTCCCTTTCTGGTGGCATCCCGGCGATCCACAGCAGAGGTGAAAATGGCGCAGGGATGGTGACGATGCCACCCTCATGAGTGGCTTTTGGGAGCAAACTCTCAGCTTCCACTCAGGTCACGGGAGGAGGGGTCCACCGTTCTGTGCTCACTCTTGATGCATGTTCTTCCAAGCATCAGTTGGGGACCGCTCAACGGGGTCGCCATGTGGGAAAGGTGCATTTTCCCACCTCACCGTTGGGCAGGAAGGTGCTGGGACCTTTCCTGCAACGGAACAAGTCCCCTCTCTGGTTCTCCATTCTTTCCTACCACGGCCAGCCAACATGCCTGTGGTGTGGCCCACAAGCAAAGCAGAAGCATAGCCAGCTTCCTTTCATTTTAAGTCCCTTGTGGCTTCTTTCTGCTTTCCATAGCCCTCCTAACTAGCAGGCATGGTTACAGAAAGGCTACGCGGATTGGTGCAGCCCCCTTTCAGAATTGTCCAGATTGGCAGCAGCCGCCACATCTCATCTCAAGTGTGTGTGGTATGTGGGAATATTCACTTTTGTCTTGATTTCGTGCCGGTCGAGTTTCATTGGGTAGCCTTGGGTTCCTGAAATCCAATGGCCCCCTTCCTTCTGTTGCATATACCGCATTTGCTGGCGCATAAGTCCCACTCCCCCACCTTCAAAATAGCCTGGAAAAATGGAGTGCGTCTTGTACTGTATATAGTGACCTATAGTGGACTACTTTGGTAAGAACAGGGTGCATCTTATACTCCGATGTGTCTCATACGCCTATACTCCGATGCGTCTCATACGCCAGCAAATATGTACTGTATATTGGTGCGTTCATTTTAAAAATAATTGATCTCAATATTATTCTCTGCACTTTCTTCAGATTTTTTAAAAATTTCTTTCTGTGTTGTTTGCTTTTTGTACATTGGTGCGTTGTTTTTGTTTATGCAAAACTTCTCTTGCGGTTTTTGGTCTTAAGTAAAAGGCAGGCAGGCAGGCGTCCATTGGCAACTAAAGCAGGTTGCACCAAGTGGGTGAATCTTGTTTATTCTCAGGTGAATACCACCAAACGTCCTCAGATATTTGGGAGGCAATCTTGGGTCAAGAACCCAGTGTTTAGAAGCTGCTGGGGCTTCTGTTCAGTTTAAATCAGGGGTGCCCAAACATTTTGAGCTGTGGGCCGGTCACGTGGTTCAGTGGGCCGGTCACACCAGAAGTAGTAGTAAAATGTGCCTTACCGTCTGTTTTGCAACAGGATGAGATAGATTTTAGGCTGCCATTTTCTCTGCTTAAACCGGGGTGCCCAAACTACAACCATTCGGACTCATTTGACTTCCGCTTCCAGGAGCGATGAGGGCAGCGTGGCCCAAATGAATTGGCATCGGGGGCCAGATCTGGCCTACGGACTGTAGTTTGGGCACCCTGGTTTTAAGGACCGAGCGACTTCTTCTATTTCCCTTTTAATGATGACATTTCCAAAATGTATTTGGCATAGCTTGCCTTCCACATTTCTCTTTCACTTTGCTTAATTGGCTTGTCTCCGTCCTATGACCATACCAAGACCAACCCTACAAAAGGCATCTTGCATTAAATAAGGAAAGGCTGGTTTGCAATTAAAGGTTTGCATGAAAGCCACAGGGCTCTGGGTGACATTCGGTCGGGACTCTTTGGAAAAAGAGAAGGAGGCACAAGTTGCCTTTTCAAAAAAGGTTTTAGTTTGTTGTCTCTGGCTGGATGCTTGCTGTCCCAGAGATAGAGACGGGTTATATGCCAGTGTCTGAGCTGGGCTGGGATCCGTCTTGTGGGTGGTTGTGGCCGCTGCTCTTGACCACAAGCACGAAGGCTGCCTTGGGAACCTCCAGCTTGCTTAGCTTAGCAAAGGTTCCTCCGGTTTGGATCTTGCCACAATTCTAGCTGGGCAGTAAGAGAGTTTTCCATTCCTCCAGCCGGGGCCAGCATCAATTCCCAGAAGCCCAAGTCTCCGAGAACCCACACACATGGGTTTACTGTGTGTATGCTCCAAGTGTTCTTGGACTTCAATTCCCAGAAGCCCAAGTCTCTGTGAATCCACATGAATGGGTTTACTGTGTGTATGCTCCAGGTATTCTTGAACGTCAATTCCCAGAAGCCCAAGTCTCTGTGAACCCACATGAATGGGTTTACTGCGCATACGCTCCAGGCGTTCTTGGACTTCTATTCCCAGAAGCCCAAGTCTCTGTGAATCCACACAACGCGCAGTAAACCCATTCGTGTGGATTCACAGGGACTTGGGCTTCTGGGAATTGAAGCCCAAGAACAGCTGGAGTGCCAAGGTCCGCCGTCACGTTTCTGGGTTGAACCTCTTTAAAAAAAACGTGAAATGGGATATGCAGGGACCACGGTTCGGTTGCACACTGATGCATACAGGTCTCTGCCCTCCTTTGCTTGCCCAGAAAAAAAATCTGTATTTGGGTAGCTAGAAGGGGCTCTTTGTCTTGTTCTTCTGAAACGTCCAGATTTGATTTGATTTATTCCATTTGTATGTGGCTTCTGTCCTTTCTGCTCGTCTCCCAGTGGCTTTGGTGCAACAGGTAAGGACGGTCCGGGGTGGGCGAAGCTGCCTTAGGAATAGGATGAAAGGCAACTTGGCAGGCAGGATTTGAGACAAAAGAGCTGAAGGAGGCTTTTCCCGGGGGTCCCAGGGACCTTCCACAGTTGCCAAAGGTCTCTCTTTCTTCCCTGCACGTCTGTGTGTGAAGTAAGACAGGCTCGAGTTGGCTTTCATGTCCTGCGCTTTTTTGTGGTCGGAGAAGCCTGGGCGATTTCTTCATCAGTCCACAGCAAACATCTGCAGCCTTCCCTCCTTTCTCATTTGGGGGTGGGGGTGGGGGGAGCGACGCCTTCTCAATGGCCTCCTTTGAATGGGACTTGGAGGGCATTCAGAGTCCCCTGGCTTCATTCATGAACAGCACGCCATTCATGTGGCTGTGGGATTTTGAACTACAAGCAGGCCAGAATTGTTGGCCCCATGCGCTGCGCACTTGGCAAATGTGCAGCCTGGGAGCTCGCCACTGGTTTTTCTGGAGGGATGCAGGTAACGTGGCCATAGAGCAAAGCTGGCAGGGGACGGTTCCTGTTTTGTTTTGTTTTAACTTCTGGATGGTTTCAAGTCCACTTTGTCAGACCTAAGAGTGAGACTTCATGGCACCCATTTATACACATCAGGTGCAGAGGCACACAAGGGCTGGCTAGCAAAACGGATACGCTTACAAATCCTTGTGGCATTTTAAAGGTTGCCTTGGCTCCAAAGCCAGCCATATCCAACTCTAGGGTTCAGTACTCATCTCTGTTTGTAGCCAAAGAGCCAGCGCTGTCAGATGTTTCCATGAACATGTGGCAGGCATGCCTAGACACCAGAGGGCTCAGAACGTCGTGTTCCTTTCCTGCTGAAGCGGTCCCTATTGATCTACTTGCAATTTCTTGCTTTCGAACTGCTAGGTTGGCAGGAGCTAGGACAGAGACGGGCGCTCGCTCCGTCCTGCAGTACCCGGGAATCAAAATCTGACCTTCCAGTCAGCGAGTTCAGCGTCTTAACCACTTGAGCCACCACAGGCCTTTGTGGCTTTTTACAACTGGTAATAACGGAAGATCCCTGATCGGTATCCAAATTAGCTGTGGAGTTTGGCCCTGTTGTGTTGCGAATAGTCCGTGGATGCAGAACAAACATTGTGCCATGACACATTTGATAATGCGTTTACCTTTCATACCTAGCACCTGTTGACCATGTTGTGTGAAAGTAGACAACGGTGTGAGTGACACCAGAACACATGGAACACTGTTCACCTTCCCACCGAAGTGGTACCTATTTATCTACTTACATTTTCTTGCTTTCGAACTGCTACGTTGGCAGGAGATTGGGACAGAGACAGGAGTTCACTCTGTTGTGCTGCTCTCAGGTCTCAAACTACCGACCTTCCCGTCATCAAATTCAGCGTCATCACCACTAAGCCACCACAGTAAACATGTCTTGTTTTCCCTTCTGTCTTTCAGGATGGTCCGGAATCTGTTGGCGCTGTTAAAGCCGTGGGACTAGCCTTGCACTTCTTCTCCAGATGCCAGTGCTTATGGATTGGTGGCCTCTCCGATGGCGACGCGTCCACCCTCTGCAGGGGGTTTTAAGCCACGGCCCGGCCAGCTGGTGTGCCGTGACCCCCCCATGGCCAGCACCGGCTCAGGCTGACGTGTCCCGATGGAGATGAGCCACACCCCCTCCTTCCCACAGCGACTCAGAGTCCGCAACGCCGTTGGACTATGACATCGTATCGACCTGTTCATGAGAGTGGTGATGTCGGGGGGGCAGGCCTGAAAAGCGGGGATTACTACTCTTCGGGGTTCTGGGCCCAGAATGGGTGCTCCTCCATGCACGCAGATGGAGCACCGCCGCGCCCCACGACCACCATGCCGGCCATGCCCAAAATGGGCGTGCGGGCCCGGATTGCCGACTGGCCCCCGAAGAGAGATGGCCCGAAGGATCCTTCTGCCCCTTCCCGGGACTTGGAGGCCCCGGCCCCTGGGCCACGAGGTTTCCAGAATGGGCAGCTTGCTCAGGGGTCGGGCTTCTCCGGCGGGGCCGTTTTCCCCTCAGGCGGCCGAGGCTTCCAGCGCCTGGCCCGGAGGAGGTCGAAAGACACGGAGTTCCAGGACGGCTGGCCGCGGTCTCCGGCCCGGGGGTTCCTGCCGCTCCGGAACAGGAGCAACAGCGAGATCACGTTGAGCGAGTGCGACGTGGAGGAAGCCTTTGAGATCCGGGCGCCCAGCGGCCTGCCCCTTTTCCGGGAGTATGGCAGCACCTCCTCCATTGACGTGCAAGGCGTCCCGGAGCAGAGCTTCTACGAGATGCTGAACGAGTTCCGCAGCGGGAAATCTTCGGCCCAGCCGACGACGCCCGAGGTCTTCAGAGCATCCAGAGGTGCCAAGGCTGAGCTCCGGAACGAACAGGGGCTTCCCTTCTTGGCCGATGAGTTCCCCCTCCCGCACAAGGAGAAAACCCGCAAGAAGGGCCCCAAAGGTGAGGTAGGCGGGGGAGACTCCATTTTCCGGAAGCTGCGGGGCGGCCGGGGGGACAGTGAGGGTCCCGGCAAGGTCCTGGAGGCCGAGGAGGGTCTCCGGACCTGGCTCTGCCAGAAAAGCTTTGCTCACTATGACGTCCAGAGCATGCTCTTCGACCTCAACGAGGTGGTGGCCAAACGGGCCTACGTGGCGCAGCGGAGGAATACCACCACGGGGGCCTCGGCGGCTTCGGCCGGGTCTGCGGGCGTCTCCCGGGCATGCGGCTTACGGGGCTTGGAACCGCCGCCCTCCTCCTCCTCCTTCATCAGCACCGAGGACTTGAATTATAAGGAGAACCTGGAGCACGACCCCGGGGACGCCAACAGCAACGACCTCCTGCTCAGCTGCCCCCACTTCCGCAACGAGATTGGCGGTGAATGCGAGCGCAACGTCGGTTTCGGCCAGGCTTCCGCCGGTTCCCCCGGCGCAGGGGGCTGTGGGGAGGGGGCACTGGCAGAGGCCTGCCCCGCCCCGTATTGCACCAACGCCAGCGTCTCGGTGCTGGAGGTTCCCAAGGAGATGCAACGCAGCGTCAGCCGGCTCAAGCATTACAGCATCGAGCACATGGACTTGGGGGCCCGTTATTACCAGGACTACTTCTGTGGCAAAGGTATCATCATCCCTTTGGGGGGTTTTGCCCTGATTTTCTGCCAGAGTGGGATTCGAGGCAGCCCCAACCTGAATCAAAAGATCAGAATCCATGGGGGTTATCTCAGTAAGACAAGCACTGAACTGATCTAAAAATGATTTAAAATGGTAACAAGGACATGAAGAAGACTATATATCCATGATGTCGAACCTTGGCACTCCAGATGTTCTTGAACATCAATTACCAGATGCCCAAGTCAGCACTCCTACTGATCAGGGCTTCTGGGCATTGAAGTTCCAGAACACCTGGAGTGCCAAGGTTGGCCATTACTGTCATACGGGAGAAGGATACGGTGTTTAGGATCAGCCTTGGGGGTTCAGGTGCCTACAAAGATTATTTCATGCCATTAATGCTGTTTGGTGGTGCTTGCAGAAGAGAAGGCTCAGCTCTTTCCAAAGGGATGTAAGTTTGGGGTGCAGGAGGAAGGTCTGAAACTGTCTCATTTGGATAAGTAAAGCGGCCCGCTTCCCTCTCCTTCCCCTTCGTTTTAGAGCATTCAAACTACTTTGGGATAGATGAAAAGCTGGGCCCGGTGGCCGTGAGCATCAGGCGTGAAAAGCTGGAAGACCACCGGGAACACGGAGCTCAGCACCAGTACAGGATCATCTTCCGCACCAGTGAGGTACGTTCTAACCCCGTGATGGCGAACCTTGGCACTCCAGCTGTTCTTTGACTTCAGTTCCCAGACTGGCCTCTTGAGAGAGTAAACCCATGGATTCACAGGGGCTTGGGCTTCTGGGGACTGAAGAACAGCTGGAGTGCCAAGGTTCGCCATCCGTATTCTAGCCATTTCGTAGTACAGGCCCTGTTGGGCGTGTGTTAGCCCAGGCAGCATGAGACATGAAGAGAATAAACTTGAAATCCTAACTGAGAATGGGGAAGTGTATGGAAATCCCTGAATCTCTAGAATGGTAGTTCCTTTGGAAAGCCATTGGATAGAGGCGCACGCGCATGAGTATGATTTTAAGGTGGATTGCCCAGCCAGCAGGAATTCCCTGAGAAAGCCTGCCCAGAACAGGTGACGTGGTTTTCACAGAGACAAACACCACAGGGCCTCTCCTGACATCTACTGGCAGTCAAACTGGGCTGAGAATGGAACATGTAAGACAACATTTTCCTCTCCTCTGCTAAGAACATAGACGTTGTGAGAGAGGAGGTGGTGCTGAATCTCCTCTCCTGGACACAAAAGAAAGATTTAAACCTTGTGGCACTTGTCATATTAACAAGTTCAATTTAGTATTGAACTCTTGGAGAATACAGACTAGGGCTGTGATGGCGAACCTTGGCACTCCAGATGTTCTTGGTCTTCAACTCCCAGAAGCCCAAGCACCCTGTGAATCCACACGAATGGGTTTACTGCCATTCATCCGGCCTGCGCTGCCCTTGTCACTCCCGGAAGCGGAAGTAAAACACACCCATACGGTTAAGACTCTTCTGGGTTAACCCTTCCTCTGTATGGGCGCGTTTTACTTCCACTTCCAGGAGCGACGAGAGCAGCGCGGGCCGGATGATTCGCATTAAACCCGTTTGTGGGGATTCACAGGGTGCTTCGGCTTCTGGGAGTTGAAGTCCAAGAACATCTGGAGTGCCAAGGTTCGCCACCACGGGTCTAGGGCAGGGGTTTCCAACCGGCCCCCGAAGCTGTCTGAGGGAGCATGACCAGGCCCCCGGCTTTAAACGGTTGAGAACTCCTGGTTTAAGGGAAATTATTTATTTATAGGAGATTTACATACCACCCCAACCAATAGACTCTCGGTGGTGTTTATACTATATATAAAATGGTCTATTAACCTCTGTGTTAGGGGCTAAGGAAGACTTGACTTGATTCAGATCTTTGGTTATAGTTGGGAATGTATGCACGTAATCCCAATTCAATAACTCACTTCTGATCTTTCTGTAAAATCCCTTTGTTCCACAAAAGCCTTTTTGCAATCTGCAGCAACATGTCCTGAAATATTAAAAATGGTCTGATGATACTAATTTCTGATTGGTTGCCATTTCTAATGTCAGATTTGGGTCTGTCTAGTCTCCTCCACAGCGTTCCGTGCGCTCCGGTGTCTAGTCATGCCTGCCACGTGACCACGGAAACGTCTGTAGCAGCAGACAGCGCTGGCTCTTCGGCTTAGAAACAGAGATGAGCGCTGCACCCTCGAGTCGGATACGACTGGCTTCCGAGCAAGGGAAACCTTTACCTTTACCTAGTCTCCTCCGCAGATAGGAGATGACTTATATTTATTTATTTAGATTTAAATCAGAAAATGAACAGTCTTTGTTCCCTTGCTGGTTTTTTAAAGGATGTTGTTTGGAGGGATGGCAAAGCCATAATGAATTTTTAAAATAAACGATGTAACAACTGCTGCGGTGGCTTAGGGGTTAAGAAGCTCACCTTGTTAGCTGGAAGGCCAGCAAGTTGGCAGTTCGAGACCCAGGTACTGCATGATGGATTGCGCTCCCATCGTCTGCCCCAGCTCCTGCCAGCCTAGCAAAGCAAAAGCAAGAAATTGCAAGTAGACAAATAGGGACCACTTCAGTGGGGAAAGATCTTGGGGGGACATGAAAGGAGCCTCATTTGGGCAGACTTGTCCTTTCAACCCAGAATAATTTATGACATGAAGTTGTTGTTAGGGGCATCATGTAAAATTCACTCATCATGTCTAAGGTAGAGTTTATGGAGGTCATTTTAGGAGACTTTTGTCTCTTTTAAAGTGTATTTTTTAAAAAAAAAACTTTTAAAAAAGTGTTACTAACAAGTTTTGATTTGAATAATGTCAGTGTTGTAAGTCACTGAGTGCGGAAAGCTGTAGTAGTTTTCATCTCCTGGCATGGTGACTAAAGACTCGGAACCCCATTTAGAAAGAATGGAGAACCTCTGCTAGACAGGTTTGACAACGCAGCGGTGAATGGTGGTCTCCTATATCAGGGCCCCCAAAATGGACCACGGGCCGGTCACGTGGTTCCTCCCACCCGGAGCGGAAGTAAGACACACCTTGCAATCTGTTTTGCAACAGGATTTTTAAGCTGCGATTTTCTATGCTTAAACCAGGGGTGCACAAACTACGGTGCATGGGCCAGATCCGGCCGCCGACACCAATTCATCCGGTCCACACCACCCTTGTCACTCCCAGAAGCAGAAGTAAAACGCTCCCGTATGGCGTGGGCCGGATGAATTGGCATTGGGGGCTGGATCTGGCCCACAGGTCGTATTTTGAGGGCCCCTGTCCTGGTGCTGCTCTGGTGCCCAGGAGAGGTTGCTGGTGTAAATAAAACATGTTTCTTACAAGCCCAGCAGAGGGCGGTGCAGTGCAGGGAACGTGGACGTGCAAAGGCCTGTGGGTGTGCAAAAGGGTTGTGGCAGACTGGCAGGGCTTTGAGGAGACTTGGTTGGTCAGGAGTGTTGCTGGCCTTTTCCCCTCCACTGGCAAACATAGGGAACGAGAAGGACATGGAGATTAATTCTGCATTTCCAAAATTCTGAGATAAGAGGGCTTGGAACTTCTTCGCAGTCTCTACAAACCTACTGTTCAGTCTAGAGCAGCGATGGCGAACCTTGGCACTCCAGATGTTCTTGGACTTCAGTTCCCAGAAGCCCAAGTCCCTGTTAACCCAGGCGTATGTGCAGTAAACCCATCCGTGTGGATTGACAGGGACTTGGGCTTCTTGGAATTGAAGTCCAAGAACAGCTGGAGTGCCCAGGTTCGCCATCACTGACCTAGGTTCTGCCCCACGAGGAAAGTATCAAGGGCGTCACTTCAAGATCTCAGTGGGTCAGTCTGTGGCCCTTTCAGGTCACTGGAGGCAGCTGGTGGGCAAAGGGCCAGAGATTCCTACGACACCTAAGCAACATCAAGCGAAGCTCCAAGCCCAGACAGAACAATCCTCCCATTCTGGGGTCTTCTTATTCCTCTCACGTGCCTGCTCTCTTTCCCTGTCTCTTTCAGCTGGTCACCCTCCGTGGGTCAATTCTGGAAGATGCCACGCCAACAACCACCAAGCACGGCACTGTCCGTGGGCTCCCATCCAAGGATGCACTGGAGTATGTGGTCCCCGAGCTGAACATTCACTGCCTGCGCCTTGCCCTCAATGTCCCCAAAGTGACTGAACAGCTGCGCAAGTTGGATGAGCAAGGGGTGAGGCCACGCGGCGTGGTGTGGTCAGGTGGCCAGACTGGGCATGGGGCAGCCAGAGGGGAGTGAGTGGTCAGGGAGCTGGGCGTGGCTTCCATCATGTGGGTCTTTCTTACTATTCCCTTTCCATCCTTCCATGTTGCCTGGCATGAGAACCGATGAGTGAGAGATTATAGGGCACCAGAGCAGCCTGGTTTCTCTTGGCCTTTTGAGAGACCGAGTGCTGGTTCCTTTGGCCGGACTGTGTTTAGCTGCCACCTCTCACCTTTTTGTCTCCCTCTCTCTCTCTCTCTCTGCCTACCCTCCCAGCTCTGCCGGAAGCACAAGGTGGGCGTTTTGTACTGCAAAGCTAACCAGAGCTCGGAGGAAGAGATGTACAACAACGAGGAGGCCGGCCCGGCCTTTGAGGAGTTCCTGGCACTGCTGGGGCAGAAGGTTTGCCTGCGGGGCTTCAGCAAATACGCCGCCCAGCTGGACACAAAGAGTAGGTCCCTCCGGACGGCCCTTGGGTCCCGGGGTGCTTGTAAGGGCCGGGGAAAGGGGGGGGCGCTTTGACTGTGTCCTCTTCCCAACCCACCCCATAATGAGAGTTTCGCCAGCAAAGATCCTTTCAACCCAGAATAATTTCTGACACGAAATGACGATGTTGATGATGGCTGCAAGGTACTAACCGTGGCATTGCCCTCCCCTGAGTTGCAATAGGCTTTATTCTTCCTGAGTCCTGCATGCTCTTTTTTTAAAAAAATATTTTATCTTTTATCTTACCGTTCATATAGTTTATTTTTTATTGATAAAAACATCTAACATCAACAATAAATATAATCTAAACAACTTAAAAACACATAACAAAGTTACATAACTAATAAATGCACCTACTACCTATGGGACACTATGTTTTTCAATGATTATTTTATTTTTACTGTTTTATTACACACACACACATACATACATACACACAAAAGCCGCATAGTCTTGTCCTAGTCCCACTCCTTTTAATTTAACTAATACATACTCGATAAACTCTTCCCAAATCTCTTTAAACTCATGTTTTTCTTAGTTACTCCTTTCTTTAATTTTAATGCACATGTCAGTCTATTCCCGTGATGGCAAACCTTGGCACTCCAGGTATTCTGGAACTTCAATTCCCAGAAGCCCAAGTCTCTGTGAATCCACACGTACGCGCAGAAAACCCATTCGTGTGGATTCACAGGGACTTGGGCTTCTGGGATGGGAATCAAGGTCCAAAACCAGCGCGTACGCACAGTAAACCCATTTGTGTGGATTTACAGGGACTTGGGCTTCTGGGAATTGAAGTTCCAGAACAGCTGGAGTGCCAAGGTTCACCATCACTGGTGTATTCCATGTTTTTTGTTCCTCCTTCCTCTTCTTCCTCTTCCTCCTCCAAATCTGATTGAGAAACTATCCTTTAAAAAAAAACAATTAGCAAACACACAGCTGTTATCATTACAGTAATGAAATCTTTCTTTTTCTCTTATCTTATTTCCAAAACCCGTTAGCAAATACTATTCTAGGACATGTTTCTAACTGAAAAGACAATATCTGCTTAATCTCTTCAGACCCCCCTCCTTCCTTGCTTCCTTCCTTGCTTCCAAATTTCCTTTACACATGTGTAAAAGCCCTGCATTCTTGCTTTGCCCTGCAGCCGATTCCACGGGCACCCACTCCCTCTACACCACCTACCAGGGCTACGAGGTCATGTTCCACGTGTCAACCATGCTCCCTTACACACCCAACAACAGGCAGCAGGTAACTTGAGGCTCTCTGCTTTCTCAGAGCAGGATGGATTTGTGCCCGGTGGGTCAGCCCATGGGTTCCCCCTTCGCCCCAGAACAGAAGCCCGAGCCAAACTCTGCCATGGGTTCTGGGGCTGAATTCTGGCAGGTCCTAAAGCTCAGGGCTAGGTTTTTCTCATCCTGACCCCGGGGCTGAGAAGGTGGCTCAGTGGTTAAGAAGCTTGCCTTGTTAGCTGGAAGGCCAGCAAGTCGACAGTTCAAGACCCGGGTACTGCCATGATGGCGAACCTTGGCACTCCAGATGTTCTTGGACTTAAATTCCCAGAAGCCCCCATGAATCCACACAAATGGGATTACTGCGATTCATCCATCCGGCCGTGTTTTACTTCCGCTTCCGTGAGCGACAAGGGCAGCGCGGGCCGGATGAATAGCACTAAACCCATTCATGTGGTTTCACAGGGGCTTCTGGGAATTGAAGTCCAAGAACATCTGGAGTGCCCCTAGATGTTCTTGGACTTCAATTCCCAGAAGCCCTGACCCGCAGATGTGCTGATGGAGGCTTCTGTAAATTGAGGTTCAAGAACACTTGGGGGCCCAGGGTTGAGAAAACCTTGGATTGAGTGATGTATTAGGCCTCGGGAGGTCTGGGTTTGAATCCCAGGAGAGCTCATAGGGGGAAATGGAACAGATGAAGCCCCTCCTTACATCTCTCTCTTACCTTGAAAGCCCTGTTTAGGCTGGCTGTGAATGACTTGAGGACACTTTAGCTATTGAAGGGCACATAACCACAGATTCTGCCTTATGGAGTGGGTCCCTTTGGAAACCTCCCTCTCTGGTCATGAAGGTCTGTCTCAGGCGAGTCTCCCTCCCTCCCTCCCTCCCTAACCTGTCATGTTTTCTCACTGCTTAGTTGCTGAGGAAGAGACACATCGGGAACGATATTGTCACCGTCATCTTCCAAGAGCCGGGAGCTCTGCCTTTCACACCCCAAAACATCCGCTCCCATTTCCAGCATGTCTTCATTATTGTCCGGGCCCAGAATCCCTGCACAGAGAATGTTTCCTACAGGTACATTTCCTTCCCAGGCTGAGCTGTGGTTTGATTGGAAACCAGTTCCTCGGCCATATCCTCCTCTTAAGGATGTTCCTTGACCAGTGCAGCGCCTCCCTCCGTCTTTTAATTTGGGGTTTTTGCTCTTGCGTACCTTCAGGGATGTTTATTCTTGCCGTAAAGCTCTTTCTGGATTTGAGTCGGCAAATTTGAGACACATGTATGTTCAAAGGGGACGTACAAAGTTTTGATCCCTCACCCCAACCTTTATATCGGTCCAACTTGGACTCTGACATCTGAACTGCAAAACTAAATAATGAGATCAGGTAGTGGAGAATGCAAGGAGGAGATAATAGTCTGTCTGTGAGCAGCCAACAATGACAGGAAACAACAGGTGAGATGAGCAAAGAATCTACCTGGATCTCCCTGTGTTCCCAAATTCCTGGCTGCTGAGGATCCCCTTTGAATCAGACCATTTTCCCAGCTCTGGGACTGGATATCAGTCTGGGAAAGATGTTGAAGGTGGTTGCTTTCCGGTAGTGAGAAGATCAAACAGAGGCCACACACTGTACATGCATGCTGTACATGTGTCTTCTCAGAAGGAAGCTCAAGTGCTACAGCTTCCAAAGTTGTGCAGGATGTTTTATGCCTGTTCTGTTATAATCGAATTGGCACTCCAGCTGTTCTTGGACTTCCATTCCCACAAGCCCAAGCCTCTGTGAATCCACAGGAATGGCTTTACTGCATGTACACAGGTGCTCTTGGATTCCCATAAGCCCAAGCCTCTGAATCCACAGGAATGGGTTTACTGCATGTACACAGGTGCTCTTGGATTCCCATAAACCCAAGTCTATGTGAATCCACATAAATGGGTTTACTGCACATGCGCAGGTGTTCTTGAGCTTCTGAGAATTGAAGTCCAAGAACAACTGGAGTGCCAACGTTCGCCATCTAACTGATCTAACCCATGCTATTATCTTTCCATTCCCTCCCCGTCCTAAAAAGTGTGGCCGTCACCCGCTCCAAAGACGTCCCGCCTTTCGGGCCGGTGATCCCAAACAGAGGCGCTTTCCGTAAATCCGACTTTTTCCGCGACTTCCTGCTGGCCAAGGTGATCAATGCTGAGAACGCTGCCCAGAAGTCAGATAAATTCCACACCATGGCCACCCGCACGCGGCAGGAGTACCTGAAGGACCTGGCTGAGAACTCGGTCACCAACACCCCTATTGACTCCACGGGGAAGTTCAATCTGATCTCGCTGACCTCCAAGAAAAAGGAGAAGACCAAAGCCCGGATCGGGGCCGAGCAGTTCAGCACGGGCGCCATTGCCTGGAGAGTCTTGGCGCAGGACTATAGCCAAGGCATGGAAGTGGAGTGCATGTTGGGCATCTCCAATGAATTCCTCATCCTTTTGGACCTGGGGGCCAAGGAAGTGGTCTTCAACTGTTTCTGTGCAGACGTGATTGGTTGGACTCCGGACACCTTCAGCCTCAAGATTTTCTACGGACGAGGAGACCACATCTTTGTCCGGGCTTTGGAGAACAACCCCGATGACATGAAGGAGATTGTCCAACGACTGAAGGTGAGCAGCTTACGACGTCTGTTTCCCCCCCGTAAAAAAAAAACACCAAATTCTCTGTTTTGTCCCAACGTATAAGACCAGAGATTACCCGAGTCTGATTTTGAGTACAGTTAACTTTGCTATTGTTGTCAAACCATAGTAGATCTATCTATAGGGAGTAACGCAAGTGGAATTAAGGTCTGAAACGGAAGATATCAGGGTGGAAAATAACAAATCTGAGATCAGGGCATTGCAAAACTGAAACGGAAAATGCAATGTTTTAAAAAAAAACTGAAAGAAACTTTCAGATGAAGTTACATCATGCAGATTTATAAAGCACTACAGTACCTGGTTTAGTGGTTTAAGATGCTGAGCTTGACAACTTGAAGGTGGGTAGGTCAGCAGTTCAAGACCCGAGGGCTGTATGGCGGAGTGAGCACCCGTCGTCTAGCCCAGCTCCTGCCAACTTAGCAGTTCCAAAGCAAGAAATTGCAAGTACTGTAGATAAATAGGCAACTGCTTCGGCAGGAAAGGTAAAAGCATTCCGTGTGCATCTAGTCCTGCCTGCCACATGACCACGGAAACGTTTGCAAATGCAGACAGCACTTAGCCCTTTGGCTGTAAACGGAGATGAGGAACCTAGAGTCGGACACGACTAGCTTTTGAGCCAGGGAGACCTTTGCTCCGTCGTCCGTCTTCCTCTTTCGAGTGGTCAGTTGAACTCCTCCATCTCTTCTCAGGTCATGACGTCTGGGTGTGAGACGGTGGAAATGACCCTCCGGCGGAACGGCCTGGGGCAGCTGGGCTTCCACGTCAAATTTGACGGCACGGTGGCAGAGGTGGAAGATTACGGCTTTGCCTGGCAGGCCGGGTTGCGTCAAGGCAGCCGGTTGGTGGAGATCTGCAAGGTGGCCGTGGTCACCCTCAGCCACGACCAGATGATCGACTGGCTGCGCACTTCGGTGACGGTGAAAGTGGTCATTATTCCTCCCCATGAGGACGGCACTCCACGCAGGTGAGCCACGTCTCTCCCCATTGCGGTCTTTCGCCTCTTGGCCGTATAGGCTGGCCGGGGTGGGCAAAGAGGCTGTTTCCCTGGCACTAACCCATGGCTTCTTAATGGATTAATTCATTCCATTGGTTGTGGTGTTTCTCTTATCTGCATGTTCATCGTCCAGCCTGGCCAGATGGTTGGTGTCTATCGAGAGAAAGAAAGACCTTTTTCTAGTCTTCCTGGGCTATTTCTCATTGCGGGACATTCTTGGTCCTATGTGAACCATGCTAACTTATCTCCTCTAGAGAAAGGTGTGCAGCTAAAGCCGGGATGCCCAAACTTTTCAGGCTGAGGGCCGTTCATGTGGTTCCTCCTACCAGAAGCGGAAGTAAAGCGCACCTTGCAATCTGTTTTGCAACAGGACGAGATAGATTTTTAAGCTGCCATGTTGTCTGCTTAAACCAGGGGTGCCCAAACTACAACCCATGGGCCAGATCCAACCCCTGAGGCCAATTTATGCGGCCCACGCCTCCCTTGTTGCTCCCGGAAGCAAAATGCTTCCATACAGACACATTTTGCTTCCAGGAGTAACGAGGGCAGCGGGGCAGATGGATTGGAGTCAGGGGGCGGATTTGGCCCGCTGGCTGTAGTTTGGGCACCCCTGAGCTAAACCCCTGGGATGGGGGATGTGGCATGTCATGGGTCACTGAAGAGTTAAGTGGGATCCCTCCCTACACCTGGCTCGCCCCATGGCTCTTCCTGCCTGATTTGACAGGTGTGGCTCAGAGACAAGTTGAGGCAGCCATGGGTTGGCTCGCCTGCGGCTCCGTCCCTCCCAAATTAGAGAAGAGGTCCGACCCTGAGCACATTCCAGCTCAATGGCTGAGCCCGACACTTGAGTGGCAAACTGCCCCTTCCGTTCACGGAGTCAAGGCGACAGGCCCCGCAGGTGTCCCCTGGCTCAGGCAGGTATTGTGTGGACCGTGAATGCGGGGAGGGCAGAGGCAGGCAGGAAGGTTGCAACTGGGGGCTCGAAGCGGGCTCCAGCACCGGACGTTGCCAGTAGAGAGCGGTCTGCTTCTGCAGACATTTCTGTGGTCATGTGGCAGGCGTGACTAGACACTGGAGCGCACCGAATACTGTTTACCTTTCCCACCGAAGTGGTCCCTATTTTTCTACTTGCAATGTCTTCCTTTTCGAACTGCTCAGTCGGCAGGAGCTGGGATGAAGATGGGAACTCATTCCGTCCTGAAGCACTCGGGAATCGAACTGCTGACCTCCCGCCTAAGTGTCTTCTTAGCCACTTGAGCCACTGCAGTCCCTGAACCGCATGAGAGCCAAAGAGTCTCAAAGTCTGTGTCCTGTTTTGAAAAGGAGAATATTTTGGGATGGGACGGCGGGTGGGGCATGACCTGTTTGAAAGCCTCAGAAGACCATTGGAGACAGCCCCCCCCCCCCCCCCGCCATGTGCCGGTGTGTGTGTGTGTCCTTCATTGGCTGCCGTTTCTCTCCTTCCAGGGGCTGGGCCGAGTCCTTCACCATGAGTACCATGGAGGCCAAGATGGAAGCCGAGAGCAGCCTGCCCGTGGGCTACCGCCCTCCCTATCGCAACAACTCAGCATGGCAGTGGAGCGGGTCCGCCACCCACGGTGCCGGCCAGCCCTCCAAGTGGACAGAGCCGCCGCCGCCACTGCCCTCCGGCCAGTCCCAGTCTCTCACCCGGACGCCCAGGCAGAGCTCCGTGACTCCTTACCGAGAGTCGCAGCCGCCCCACAGCAAAAGGTGAGGAGACCTCTCGGCGCTTTGGGTCATCATGGGTCAGCCTGGCTGCCCCTCCCTTCCTCCGCTGGGCTCTTTCCCTCTCCGGACCCAGATCTGGCTTGGGAAGTGGAGCCTCTGCTAAGCCTGCGCCCTCCGGTCATCTTACCAGAGTGGTCTGGGCAGCGGGTCACACAGCTCCATGGCTAATGCACCATTATGTCCCCGGCTCCTGAAGCTGCTAGAGCAGGGGTGCCCAAACTTTTTGGGCCGTCGGCCGGCCACGTGGTTCAGCGGGCCAGTCACGTGGTTCCTCTCGCCAGACGTGGAAGTAAACATGCCTTGCCATCTGTTTTGCAACAGATATGTTTTGGAACAGGAGGGGGTAGATTTTAGGTTGCTGTTTTCTCTGCTTAAACCCAGGATGCCCAAACTACGCCCCGTGGGTCGGACCCGGCCCCAACGCCAATTCATCTGGCCCTGACACCCTCGGACTTGCCTGCGGCCGGGGTGGAGAGGCCGTTGTACTATTGTATTGTTTTATATTATGATTATGCTATGTGCTTTTGTAGGATGAATATGGCATAATTATTGCCTATAGTGTATATTGTAGTGTTGTGTTTACTGCATAGTATTGCGTGAGCCGCACTGAGTCGGGTTTCCTAATTGGGCAATATACGAGTGTGAGAATTAAATTAAATTAAATTGCTCCCGGAAGTGGAAGTAAAATGTGCCCGTACAGGCACGTTTTACTTCTGCTTTCAGGGAGCAACAAGGGCGGCACAGGCCGGATGAATTGACATTGGGGGCCGGATACAGGCCACGGGCCATAGTTTGGGCATCCCTGTGCTAGATGCTTGCAAGGTCAGCCTGGCCCAGATGTTGTGAGCCCAACAGCAGAGGAGAAATCGGTGCCTCCTTCCTTCCTTCCTTCCTTCCTCCCTTCCTTCTTTTCTTCCTTCCTCCCTCCCTCCCTTCTTTCCTCCCTGTGCATTGCCCCATGTCTTTTGCTCTTTCCTGTGCGCCAGGCCCGTGAGCTTCCCTGAGACCCCCCACACCGCCTCGTCCTCTCAGAGTGGAGCCGAAAGGATCCAGCCCTATCGCCAACCCTCCAGCAGTTTCTCCGTGCCTGGCTCTTCCGGAGCAGCAGCAGCAACGTACAGCCGGCACAAGCCCTCTGCAGACAGGTGGGGTGTGTTGAAGTGTGTGTGTGTGTGTGTGTGTGTGTGTGTGTGTGTGTGTGTGTGTGTGTGTGTGTGTATGTGTGGGGTGTGACCCATGGTGTATGCAGGGAAACCTGGCAGGCCAAATGGGGGCAGGGGACCTCATGCCCCCCCCCCCCTTCCACAGCTGGCAGGAGGGAAGAAGACGCCATGCAACACATGGGTGGGCTATGCGTGGACACTCTTTTTTCTAAAGCACTTTCTGTTGTGGCAGAGCCACGATTTCTCTTAGAGCTGCCAAGTGCATGAGCCAGACAGGACAGGAGGGGAGGCAGAGAAATGTGCACGTTAGGAGAGCATACCGGTTCAGGGGGAGGCTTTTTGTAGGGCCGCTCCCACCCTCCGTCCCAGCTTCTACCAACCCAGCCATTGGAAGGAAAGAAATTGCAAATAGATAAATAGGTACCGCTTCAGCGGGAAAGGTAAGGGCATCCTGTGCATTCTAATGCCTAGTCAAGCCTGCCACATGACAATGGAAAAGTCTGCAGACGCAGACAGCTGAAAATGGGGGTGAGCACCGCCCCCTAGAGTCAGATACGACTGGCTTTCAAGCAGGGGAGTCCTTTACCTAATACACAAAGAAAGCAGGGCATTGCCTTCTCTCTCCCCCCCCCCCCCCTGACGCTACCATGTCTGTGGCTTGATTTCTGCCCCCTCCCTCCCTCCTTCTCAACCCCTTGCACACAGGTATCCAGGCCTCCAGCGGTCTCTGGGGGCGTTTGACCCTCTCTATGCCAACGAGGTGACTTCCAACGGTGGGGACTCTTCCTTGTCGGGGACCCTGGCCAGCCAGGAGAGCTCCATGGAGAACCCCAAGCCAGGTGAGTTGAAGACTCGGGGTGGCGGAGAAGCCAAGGACTAGCCTGGACTACCAGTAGCTGCTTTCGTCCTTACTGGCAGCCCTTTCTCTAGAGCAGGGGTGCCCAAAACGTTTTGGACCATGGGCCGGTCACGTGGTTCAGCGGGCCGGTCACGTGGTTCCTCCCACCAGAAGCAGAAATAAAACACACCTTGCAATCTGTTTTGCAACAGGATGAGATAGATTTTAGGCTGCCATTTTCTCTGCTCAAACCATGGGTGCTCAAACTACAGGCCGGATCCGGCACCAGTCCATCTGGCCCTCATCATTCCCAGAAGTGGAAGTAAAACGTGTTTATTTCCGCTTCTGGGAGCAACGAGGGCAGCATGAGCCGGATAAACTGGTGTCGGGGGTCGGATCCAGACCACGGGCCATAGTTTGGACACCCCTGCTCTAGAGTACTGCCCAGGTTTTAGGTTCAGCCAGATATTTCCCAGTTGGTTCAGGTTTCTTGGTGGGCTTTGAAGGCTGCTTGGAGGTGGGAGGGATTTGCTCGTCTTCCTGTTCCTGCATCAGGCATAGCTATGACTGAGGTAGTTAAAAGCACACTTGTTATGTAGAAAGTAGAGAGAGGAGTTTTTTTTTTTCCCCTCCCCTCGCTTTGCTGGGGTGAGTAGCCGTTGAAGCAGAAGGATTTCCCTTGCCCAGAGACCGAAGGGACGATGACCGGATGTCTTTAGGGCAGTGTTTCCCAACCTTTGGTTTTTGGATTTCAATTCCCAGAATCCTCAGTCAATTCCCCAGTGCACTGATCAGCCAATGGAGTGACTGGGGCTTCTGGGAACTAAAGTCCACCAGTGTTCCGCAGAACATAGTTTGGGAAACGCCGCTTTAGTGTGATGTTGCCTGGCCAGACTCTCGCGCCGTTCCCTAAGACGCAAGCACTGACCAATCACCCTTGAGTCTCTTCCTTGATTTCCCTTCTGGGGTTGCTCCCGGCCACTTTGCCGGCTGAGACACATGCTCTGCGTTCAGCAGTGTGACCTCTCCTCCTCCTCCTCCGCCTTTTCCCAGAGCTTCTTTGGCACGTGCCAGCGCAGACCAGAGTCTCCACAAGCTCTGGCGGGAAGCGGCCCAGCCGCCACGAGCAGGCGGGCAAGGATTCTCCCAACCGGCACTCCAAGGTGAGTTTGAGCGCCCAGTGTCCGTCCACCCTGCCGAGGCTGCCGGCCTCTTTCCCCCCCCTCCTCCCGGCCGCTGACCCGATGACCCCTCTTCTCCCTGGCGCAGGGCGAGGGGCAATATTCCAGCAGCCACTCCAGCAGCAACACCCTGTCCAGCAACGCCTCCAGCAGCCACAGCGATGAACGCTGGTTCGACACGCCCGACCCGGCGGAGGCCGATCCGGACCCCCTGGCCAAAGGGGGCTCCAGCGACAGCGGCATCGACGCCACCAGTGCCAAGTCTTCACGGCGGGACAAGCTGCCCAAGACCTCGCCCCCCTTTGGCCCCACCCTGCAGGAGGCCGGTGGGAAGAGGAAGGAGTCCGCAACGGCTGTGGGGTCGGCTGGACAGAGCTGGAGTTACCGGCCCAAGGGCTTTGGCGTGGGAGGAGGGAACAGCATGGCCTCCCGGGGAGGAGGAGGAGGAGGAGGAAACGGGAATCATGACCAACTCAAGCAAGCCAGGTGAGTGGCAGGCCGGCAATTTGGGGAAACTGTGTTTCAGAGGAATGGGCAAGATCTCCCTTGCGCGAAAGCCAGTCATGTCCGACTCTAGGGGTCAGTGCCAATCTCAGTTTGAAGCCAAAGAGCCAGCACAGTGAGTTCGATCCTGACCCAGGACCCAAGGTTGACTCAGCCTTCCCTCCTTCCAAGGTCGCTCAAATGAGGACCCAGCCTGTTAACGAGGGTGAAATGTTAATTAACTTGTGAACCGCCCAAAGAGCGCACTAAGCGTTATAGGGTGGTATAGGAGTGTCATGGCTGTTGCTATATCCTTGCTAAGGTAACAATGCTCTAATTATGGGCTATCTCCAATATCTATGCTCTTATCAAGTGCTTCTTCATGGTCCTCTGTGTGCGCAAGTAAACCCATTCATGTGGATTTGCAGGGGGCCACAAAGAACAACAACAGTTACAGGTAAGCAACCTTTCCTTATAGAGCCATGGTAATAATAATTCCGTGTCAGAAATTATTCTGGGTTGAAAGGATTTTTGCGGAAGAAACTCCACACAGGGAATGCCCAAATGGGGCTCCTTTCATGTCCCCAAGAGCTGGGACAGGCAGAGACAGGCGCTCAATCCATCATGCAGTCCTCGGGTCTCAAACTGCCGACTTGCTGGCCTTCCAACTAGCAAGGTGAGCTTCTTAACCATTGAGCCCTAGAGGTCTGGTGGTGGAGGGGTTAAACTGCTGTTCTGCATCCCAAAGGTTGTGAGTTTGATCCTAAACCAGGCCACGAGGTTGTCTCAGCCTTCCAATGAGGACCCAGCATGTTAAGGAGGGCAAAATGCGAGTTAACATTTGAACCGCCCAGAGAGCGCACTAAACGCTATGGGGGAGGCATAGAAGTCTAATTGCCATTGCTAAGCCTTCTTTTGTGCCCCCAAACCCTGGTCTGGTCCTGGGTTACCTGGTGAAGGGGAATTGTGGGCAGCAATCAATCCCCAGGCTGGACTGTCCTGGCTGCTGTTGTCCTAAAAATCCATATTTATTGGCAGGCCGGCTGCAATGTACGGTGGAAATAATGCCTCGACTTATGAAGTTAAATTGTGGGGGGAAATGGTAACTTGAAATGCGTTTTCCCATAAGGATGCATTGAAAGCCAATTAATCCATTCCGGAGGTCAGGGGGAAAAAAGGCTTTCAATGCATTCCTATGGGAAACTGCGTTTCCACTTCTGAATTTTTCATAATATGAAAAATCCCAAGGAGCGCATTAAATCCGTAGCTTGAGGTACTGCTGTACTCAGGTTGCCCTGAGCCAAAGGTGGTCTTTCCAGTCTCCTCTTATTTTATTCTATTCTTCTTTGGCCCAGCAGCTTCCACCCCGCCGGCCCGGCCCACCTCTACAAGACGCCCGTGGCCGGAAACTCCCGGGCCTCCCATGGGTCCGGTTCTTTCCAGCTCTCCGCTTCGGTGCCCAAGTCCTTCTTTTCTAAGCAGATCAGCCGGAACAAGCACTTACCTGCCGGGTGGAAGAAAAACGAGGACCCCCGGGCCAGACCCGTCACCTTCACCGACCCCAAGAAGTGAGCGGCTGTGTAGCTCAATGGGTGGAGCGGGGGGGGGGGAGCCCAGAAGAACAGCAAACTGTCTTAATTCCCAGAAACTCAGCTGGATGTTACTTGTTTTGGCCATTGTTTCCCATGGGAAACGGGTCCTGTGCATGCGGTTTCCCCCTTTCCTTCTGCCGGAGGGTAGATGTTTACAGTCCACTGCAGAAATAGTAAAGGTTTCCCTTGATCGAAAGCCAGTCGTATCTGACTCTGGGATGCAGTGCTCATCTCTGTTTCAAAGCCGAAGAGCCAGCGCTATCTGCTGTTGCAGACGTTTCTGTGGTCATGTGCCAGGCATGACTAGACACCGGAGCGCGCGGAGCGCTGTTTCCCTTCCCACCGAAGTGGTCCCTATTTATCTACTTGCAATGTCTTGCCTTCAAACTGCTAGGTTGGCAGGAGCTGGGACAGACGACAGGAGCTCATTCCGTCCTGCAGTACTCGGGAATCGAACTGTGACCTAGCAATCAACAATCTCCCCGGGTTTTTAGGGAAATGAGATGTTTCTAAAGCTCTTCTGGCTAAGCTGGAGGATGCGAAGCCCGGCATGGGTCTCTGCATCCTCAAAACCAAACGTGAGAAAGCACCTTGGTCCATGCGTAGAGTGCCCATGCCATTGCGCCACCACGGCAGCCCTCGCTATACCTCTAGCCTCCAGACCACGGATCCGCTTTTTCCAAGTGGAGACCTGGTGGGTGGGTGGCTGGGGCCAGCTAGGACAGCCGTTTAACCCCCATGCGCCCCCAGAGCTCTTAAAGTAATCCAAGCGGGATTCCGTCCCACGTCTACTTTTCCTTTCCTCCCCCCTGCATCTCCCCAAGGCCAGCCTTGGTGGCCCAGGAGGGAGGAAGCCTTCCAGTGTGACGGGAGTGCCTCTTTATAGCCACTGGCTGCTAGGTGGAACCTCACATGTCTGGTCAAACCTCTGGTCCTTTGAGAAGCCGGCTGGAGCACTCTGTATGTATGTATGTATGTATGTATGTATGTGTGTGTGTGTGCAAGAGAGAGAGACCCCTCGGGAGGCGATGACTGGCGTTTCCCTTCCTTTCCTCCCCACCAGGCAGGTTGACTCAAGCACCAAGAACGTCTTTGGGCAGCCCCGGCTGCGAGCCTCTCTGCGTGACCTCCGCTCCCCGCGCAAAACCTACAAGTCCTCCATTGAGGACGACCTCAAGAAACTGATCATCATGGACGGTGCTGTGGCCGAACATGAGCGAGATCTGGTGAGTTGGGGAGGCGTGGGGGGGGGGGGGGACAGGAGGAGGAGAGGGTACTCACTTGCGTTTACAGCCAAAGACCCAGTGCTGTCTGCCTCCGCAGACGTTTTCTGTGGTCACGTGGCAGGCATGGCTAAACACCGGAACAGGGCACGGAACGCTGTTACCTTTCCCCTCCAGAGCGGTCTACTTGCAATTTCTTGCTTTCAAACAGCTGGGGCAGAGACAAGAGCTCACTGTCAGTCCACACTCGAGTCTCGAACCGTTGACCTGCCGACCTTCCAGGTGTTAAGTTCCGCATCTTAGCCACTAAGCCACCGCAGTCCCTCTTCCTTACTCAGAGGCAGAGTTTAGATCTGAGGATGGCCAAGCATTTTTCCCACCCTTGCTCTGGGTCATACTACAGCCTCTAAGGCCGGGGTTCCTGACCCCGGGTCACTCTCTCTCAGTCAGCTTTGAGGGCTGGACAGCCATTTTGCCCTGTCTGCATGATGGGGGCAGCCACTTTGTCCCAACAGCTGCAAAGGGGAGGCCATTTTACTTCTCAAACATCCTTGGAGGGGGGGGCACATGAAACGGCGCCGCGGGCCGGATCTAGCCCACAGGCCTCAGGTTGGGATCCCCTGCTTTAAGGGGTGCTCCTTAGCCCCCTCCTTTGAGCCCACGAGAGCTCCCAGCTCCAGGCTGGCCCTGATGCTTGTCCTGAGACCACCACCACCCCGTGTCTGCCCTCCCTGCAGTCCCCACAGAAGACCCTCCAGCGCACCCTTTCAGACGAGAGCCTATGCAGCGGCCGGCGGGACGCCTCCTTCGCCAGTGCCTACTGCTTTGAGCAGCCCCTGCCCAGCGGGGATGTCCTCTTCTCCAGCACCTACCCCTCCAGCACTCTCCCCCTACGGAAGCAGCACCAGCCCCCCAGCAACGGGAGCCTCACCGAGAAGAAGGGTGAGTGGCCTGGGGAGGGGGGGGCAGAGGGTTGTAGGTAGCACAGTTCGAGGCTCCTGTGGCCCCTGGGAAGCTAGAGCCGTGGCTCCCCCAATGGAGTCCCAGGAGGCCAGGCAGGTAAACCTGGCAGGTAGAGGCACCCACCTCCCCTCCGCTTTCTGACGTGCCCATGGGCACTCCCCTTGCTCTCCAGCCGCCATCTCTGCCTCTGAGCTGGCTTTGAACGACGCGCGGGAGAAGGCCCTGCGGCGCGTCGATCCAGGACTCATGCCTCTGCCCGACACGGCCGCCGGCCTGGAGTGGTCCAGTTTAGTCAACGCCGCCAAGGCTTATGAAGGTATGGAAGCCAATGGACAATCGCTTTGCTGACACCTCTGGGGGCGCTTGGCTGGGTTCCCTCGCTGGAGAGAAGGGAAAGCCTTCCTGGCTCCGTATCCTCACCTGCTCGTGGGGTGGGTGGGTGGGGTGTTGGCAGTGGGTCTCGGGGGATGTTTCTGAAGAGCTTTGGCAACTAAATCAAAGCAGTCACACTTCTATATCTGTCCCATAGGGCTTAATTAGCATTTTGCCCTCATTAACATGCCAGAGACTCCTTTTATCAACCTCTGGAGGATGGAAGAGGCTGAGTCAACCTGGATCCCTCGTCAGGATCAAACTCGCAACCTTTTGGCCACAGGATGGCAGATTAGCCCTTGGCACACCAGGGCTCTATAATTACACTTCTTCGTCTTCGTGGTCCCCTGTGAACCCATTGGTGTGGATTCACAGAGACCTTCGAAGAAGACCTTGAACAGAGTGTAGGAATAGAGATTGTGCTCACATGATTAGAACAGGGCCATCCATGCCCGGTGTGTTCCCATGTGGCTCTGTGTGCCAATGTCCATCTCTCTCCATATTTGTCGAATGAGCCACAACGCCAACGGCGGGGTGCCCTAACTTTTCAGGCCATAGGTCAGCCACATGGTTTCTCCCACCGGAAGCGGAAGTAAAATGCGCCTTGCAATCTGTTTTGCAACAGGATGAGATAGATTTTAGGCTGCCATTTTCTCTGCTTAAACCAGGGGAGCCCAAACTACAGCCTGTGGGCCTGATCTGGCCCCCAACGCCAATTCATCTAGCCCACGCCGCCATCACTCCCTGAAGTGGAAGTAAAATGCACCAGTACGGGCGCATTTTACTTCCGCTTCCAGGAGTGACGAGGGTGGCGGGGGCCAGATGAATTTGCATCGTAGGCTGGATCCGGCCCACAGGTCGTAGTTTGGGCACCCTTGGCCTACAGAGAACCCTCTCAGTTTCCCCTTGTTTGCAGGTTTCTCCCAGGCCCGGGGACTCTTCTGGCGTTTCACTTAGTGCTGGAACCTATCCTTACGTTTGAGAGTTGGCGTTGGTGGGGAGGGAAGTTGACCATTTCTCCTTTATTTCTGTACATAGCTTTGTGTTTGAAGCACTTCCTCTCTCTCCTCCTTCCGGCACCTTCCATGCTCCGTGCCCCACTTTGCTCAGCCATCCAAGAAAGTCCCCCCACGCCCCCTTTGCCCTCGAGAGCTTCAGCCCAGCCCTGTCCATTCTGCTAGTCTGGTCTCATCTGTGAGCACTTAGCCTGGTTTCCTTCCCGCTCCGGTGCCTTGGGGTCAACTCCCCACTTTCCAGCCCTGCACATGAGAGTCGGCGTCTGGCTTAAGGGCCGCTTAATGGCACCCATTCTCCTTTGCCCTCCAAACGGGCTTTTAACCCTTTCCTCCCGCCCTGCCTTTGCTTCCGGACCAGTGAGCTGATTTATTTATTCATTTATTCTTCAAATTTCTATTGCAGCCCAACTCATCAACGACTCTGGGCGGCAAACAGCAATTAAAAGTAGCATCAAAAACTAACTAAAAGCCCTTAAAAACCCCATTAAAAACTCTAAATAATTTACCCACTTACCCCATCCATTAAAAGAGAGAAATCTTAATTATGTAAGTCAGCAGGCGAGGGTCACCCCTCCATTTGTGCCCCACACCTGCCCTGCCAGCCAGGTTTTAAGTTCTTTCCTGCAGGGCAGCAATTCCGTCTGCAGCCGTAATAACTCTATTGGCAGGAGCTTCTATAGGGCCGGAGCGGACACAGAAAAGGCCCTCCTCCTTGTGCTAGATTGGTGAGCCCCTCCGGTCCGCTCTGGTTGGATGGGCAGACACTCTTGGGGTGATGCGGTCTCTTAGGTATCCTGGCCCACTACAATGTAGGGCTTTAAAGGTCAAAACCAGCACCTTGAATTGCACCCAGAAGCAAACTGGTAACCAGTGCAGCTCCCGGAGTAGTGGCGAGGCTCGGGTATAACGCCCGCACCCCATCACCACCCGGGCAGCCGCATTCTGGACCAGTTGCAGCCTCTGAATGGTCGTCAAGGGCAGCCCCATGTAGAGCACATTACAGTAATCCATTACAGTAATCCACCTCCAGTCTGGAGGTGACCAGAGTGTGTATGACCATGAGCAAGGAGTCCCGGTCCAGGAGCGGGCGCAATTGGCGAATCACACCAAGTTGTGCAAAAGCCCTCCTGACCACAACTGTCTCATGCTCATCGCGCAGAAGTCGCGAGTCCAGGAGGACCTCCAAGTTACGCACCGGGTCTGTCTGGGGCAAAATATCCCCATCCAGAACCAAAGGTGGTAGCTCCCTAGGAAACACAGAGCCCTGAACCCACAGCCACTCAATCTTGCCGGGATTCAGCTGTAACCCATTGACCCCCATACAGACCCCCACAGCCTCCAGACGCCCGGATAGGACTTTGACAGCATCGCTTGGATCACCACATGCCGAGACGTACAGCTGAGTGTCATCCGTGTACTGGTGGTACCGCACCCCGTGGGAACGGATGGTCTCACCCAACGGCTTCATGTAGATGTTGTATAGGAGAGGAGAGAGCACCGAGCCCTGAGGCTGCCCATATTGGAGTGGCCTAGGGCTGGACCTCTCACTCTCCAGCCACACCGACTGGGTCCGGCCTTTCAGGAATGAGGAGAACTAGGACCACACCGTGCCCTGGATCCCCAATCCTCAGAGCCATCACAGAAGGATACCATGGTCGACGGTATCGAAGGCCGCTGGGAGAGCAAGGACGGACAGGTGACCTCCGTCCCGCTCTGGCCAGAGGTCACCCAGCAGCGTGACCAATGCACTCTCAGTCCCATATCCGGGCCTGAATCCTGACTGAAAAGGGTCCAGATAATCCGCTTCATCCAGGACCCCCTGCAACTGGTTAGAACTGCTGGGTCGGGTGAAGGTTTCTTCAGGAGGGGGCGCACCAAAGCATTTTTTAAAGGTGCAGGGAACACCCCCTCCCGAAGTGAAGAATTAATTATTGCCCCGACCACGCCACCTGTCACCACCTCGGAGGCTTTCACCAGCCAGGCAGGGCACGGAGTGGCGCGAGCTTACTCAAACTACGGCCCGTGGGCCAGATCCAAAGGAGCCAGTGGGGAACAGGGGAGGGTGAAGGCAGAAGGAGAGACCCGACTGGTTTGGGAAGGGCTTGATGGGGAAGAGACAAGGCCAAGTGTTGCTTCAGTAATGCTCAAAAGAGAAGCTAATGCACTTTCCTCCCCGAAGGCAAACCGTAAACCTGACCTGGTTTTGCTGCTGCTTCGCGTTGGCTGAGATCCCTGCTCAGACTCCGCAGCAGCAGCAGCAGCAGCATCTGGGGCCCATTCGAGGCCACTCCGGGAGCCCAGGCAGGCCGGGCCGGGAAAGTAGGGCAGGGAGGGAAGGGCAAGGCTGGCTCCCGGCAGGGATCTCCCTTGATGCGGATTAACCGCCTCCCCTGGCAGGCCGCCTGTCACGGGCATCTGTTCAGGCTTGCCGCCTGCGTCACGCTTGACCCACCCTCTCGCTGCGAGCAGAGATAGCAAGGAGTGGGGTGGTTGGCACTCCGAGACAGAGCAGGAGGGAGACCGGCACGCTTGGCCCACCAGTCCCCGCGGTCCAGAATCCAGGGAGTCCGGCGGAAAGGTAGGAAGGGTGCTATGCGCATGTTTTGAGGGGCAGAGGTGCCTCTTTGGAAGCAGGGCGACAGAGGCTTTCTGTGGCTGGGCTGGTCCTCTTCTGAGAGGGGAAGACTCTTCCCCCCCCCCCTGGGGACCACAGGTGATCTAAGCAGGTGAGGGTAGAGCCTCCTGCCCACAGGTGGTGCCCACCCTTTCATTGATTCACCAAAGCTCACATTTAAATACAGAGATATTTGGAGTGGCCGCGGTGTTAGTAAAGATAAAGGCCACCTTTCTTCAAAAGCCAGTCGTATCCAACTCTTGGGTTCAGTGCTCATCTCTGTTTATAGCGAAAGAGACAGCGCCATCTGCAGACGTTTCCGTGGACATGTGGCAGGCATGACGAGTGCACAGAACGCTGTTTACCTACCCGCGGAAGTGGTCCCTATTTATCTCCTTGTAATTTCTTGCTTTGGTTTCTCGCTCTGTCATGCAGTCCTCGGGAATCAAACTCCGACCTACCAGTCTTCAAGCTCAGGGTTTTAACCACTAAGCCACCGCAATCCCTCATCAGGGAGTAAACAAAACAGGAAAAAAAAACACGTTGTGGCACATGAAAGACTCACTGCTGTATTTAAATGTGAGCTTTCGGGGACCGAATCCAATTCTTCAGACAGGAGTTCGTCTTTGAGGAGCCACTTTTGTCGTTTTGTTTTGTTTACTCTCTGATATCCTTCCGTTGTTTGTCTCTGGGGCACTTTCCTGGAAGGTAAAGCCATGCCCCAACCCCAGGTAGGTGTGTGTGTGTGTGTGTGTGTGTGTGTGTGTGTGTGTGTGTGTGTGTGTGTGTGTGTGTGTGTGTGTGTGTGTGTGTGTGTGTGTGTGTGTGTGTGTGTGTGTGTGTGTGTGTGTGTGTGTGTGTGTGTGTGTGTGTGTGTGTGTGTTCGCAACCGAGAGGTTCCCACAGGGTAGCCAGGTTGGTTCAACACAGCAAGACAACCTTGCAGGCGGGATTCCCTGAAGGAAGACAGCCACGGCCCAAGAATGCGGATCCCAAATGAAACCGGCCCGCTTGGAAAGGTGCCATTTTCACCCCCAGGATTTGCCACTGGGCTTGGCTTCTCTCCCCAAAAATGCCAAAGGAGCGAGACTGTCGTTCCAGGGGCCGGAAGGTTACGGCCTCCACCGCTCCGGGCTGAGGCTGAAGACCTGGAGGACGGAGAGGACTAGACAGGCAAAAGAGGGAAAGGGTGTAAGCCAGAGTTACTCAAACTATGGCTCGCGGGCCAGATCCAAAGAAGACAATGGGGAGTAGGGTGGGGGGGGGAGAGTGAAGGCAGAAGGGGAGAGACCAGACTGGTTTGGGAAGGGCTTTGATGGGGCAGAGACGAGGCCAAGCGTTTAAGGGGGCCAGAGCAGCGGTCAGCACAGGTGCTGCAGATCGGTCAATCCGAGGAGGAATAATCAGGGTTCATCTGTCTCAGAGGCTGGAGATGCGGCCCACGAGACCCACGAACACAAAGGCTGAGCCGTCCATTAAAGCAGCACAAAAGCTTCCCTGGCTTTGCAAATTGGGTGGGCGAGCGAGGGAGGGCCAGTTTGTCCGGTCAGCTCTCTTCGAGCCTTGCTGGACTTGATGTGTGGCGTGGCTGCAGAAAAGGCCAACCCTGTCCAGCCTCCAAACCCCGTGAGATGGCTGGCCCCAGCACTAGATCAGGCGCATCTAGAGTCCTGCGTCCAGTTCTGGCCACCGCACTTTAACCACTGAACAAATTAGAGCCAGGTGCAGAGAAGGATGTTCAGCGGCCTGGAAACCAAGCCCTGGGCCAGGGGGTTCCCTGGGGCCACGCGCTCTCAGTCAGCTTGGGGGGCTGGACGCCCATGTTGCTCTGATGCCCGAGGGTCCTGCCCCACTTTCTTCTTCTATGACTCCCAGGCGAAGCCGCTTCAGGCCACCCATGCGCCTTTGCTCTGGCGCTTTTGAGTGCTGTTGCCTTCCTCTTGCCCTGAGGCATGGGCAGGAGATGCTGCCAGCCGGTGACCTGAAAGGCGGCTGGAGTGGCACAGGGTGGGTTCTGACACAGGTGGCCCTTTTTGTCTGCCCCTTCCCAGATACCCCGGCGCCTCTCCCCGGTGCCAGTCCGACAGGCTCGAAGCCGGCTTTCCTGGTTGCAAGGGCCGCCCCACCCTGGGCACCAAGCAAGGGCTGTCAATCACCGCCCTGCCTGCCCAGCGGGCCTCTGGAAGGGCCCCCGAATGACTCACAGCCCGGCCCCTGCGCCCGTTTAGACGAGAAGGAGGGGTGGGGAGAGAGAGGGGGGCTGGCGAGGGACAGGAGGGTCAGTTTGAAGAGCCCTGGTGGCGCAGCAGGGGTTAAACGGATGCACTGCACCCAAAAGGTGGTGAATTCGATCCTGACCAGGGATCAAGGTTGACTCAGCCTCTTCCATCCCATCATAGTTGGTGAAACGAGTCCCCCAGCATGCTAATGAGGGCAAAATGCTAATTAACCTGTGGACCACCCACAGAGTGCAGTAAGCACCACGGTGCCGTGTATAAGTATGATTGTTTTGCATTTCTGCCGGTGGGTGGGCCGGAACTGCTGTTGTGAACTCAGCTGTCTTCTCGTCTTGCTTCTCTCCAGTGCAAAGAGCCGTCTCCCTCTTCTCCCTCAACGATGCCCTCTTGAGCCCCGAAGCGCCCCCGGCCCACAGCCCCACCGCCACCCTCGGGCACCTGAGTTTGGAGAGGCAGCCAACGCCCCGCACCACACCCACCATGAGGTGAGAGAGACACTCTCTAGTCAAGATGGGTTGTAAGTCGAGACCAACCGGTAAAGCACTTTCTTCACTTTTTAAAGCAGAACTGAGTGGGAAGAAGTCAGGTGGGAGGCCCAGATTTATTTATTTTATTTTATTTTATTTTATTTATATATCCACCCCACTCTGGTTGGCTTGCAAGATAATTTTTAAAAAATCTTTACAAGAGAAAACTAGACAAATAATAAACGAACTAAATAATAATTTCGTGTCAGAAATTCTGGATTGAAAGGTTTTTTGCTGAATGAGGCTCCTTTCATGTCCCCAAGTTCTTTTCCCCACTGAAGTGGTCCCTATTTCTTGCTTTCGAAGTGCTAGGTTGGCAGGCAGGCGCTGGCACAGAGACGGGCACTCAAACCGTCATGCAGTCCCCGGGTCTCGAACTCGGGTCTCGAGCTAACAAGACAAGCTTCTTAACCACTGAGCCACCTCGGCCCCTAATGAACTAAATAAAATTATAAACATCGTTTCCCTGCTGCACATGGAATGCTTGGGCCCGCCTGCTTCTCACCAGTCCCAACAGCTGCTGAGGGGCGGGCGCGCATGGCTCCAAACCCACAGAAACCTTCCTTTCAGGGGTGGGAGACGGTTTGCCACAATGTCCAGGGGTAACTTTAGTCTCCCGTCCTCTTTCAGCAGCGACGAACCCTCTGCGGACCTGACCGGCAAAGTCTATCAACTGGAGGCCCTGCTCAAACAACTCCATTGTGACCTGCAGAAGGTAAGAGGCTACCAGGGTGTGTGTGCGCACGTGTGCATGTGTGCGAGAGAGAGAAATCCTCTGTCCAGAGCAGGGCTGGAGGTCAGCCCTGTGGCCGAAAGAGTTGGCAAAAGGGCACCACTTGCCATCTGCGTCTTCCCCAAGGCAGTGAATTGTTGGGTCATGTTTAGCCGGAGGAACAGACGGTCGAGGTGGCAGATGGAGGGTCCATCTGTCAGAGGCACAGCGCTTGCGGTGCTGCCTTTTGAGCTGGAGGCTAGACCGGATGACCCCCAAAGTCCCTCACCCGAAGCACGCCTTGTGAGCTGGAAGGCCGGCAAATCGGCAGTTTGAGTCCCGGGGACTGCATGCTCTTCCAGGAGCAGCAAGGGTAGCGTGGGCCAGATGAACGGGTGTCAAGGGCCAGATCCTGTTCGCAGGCCATAGTTTGGGCACCCCTTTCTCAAGAGGGTTTTTTCCCCATCCCCGCACTGGGCTCAATCTCCCCTTCCCAAACCTGGTGCCTCTCCAACCCTGTCCCTTCTCCTTTCCTCCCGACCCGCAGGAGAAGCAAGACAAGGTGGTGCTCCAGGCGGAAGTGGCCAACCTCCGGCAGAACAACCAGCGGCTGCAAGAGGAATCCCACACCGCCAGTGAGCAGCTCCGCAAGTTTGCCGAGATCTTCTCCAGCGCTGTGGAGAAAAAGGAGCTGTGAGCTCTCCTACCCTGACGGGGCAACGGAGGGGGTGGAGGAGGAGGACCAAAAGGACCTGTGGGGGTGGAAGAGGCTGCCAGGGGTGGCACACGTGCCCAGGGAGGGATCCAGAAGCAAGCATGCCTGCTCCAAACTGGAGATGGTATCTGGAGCCGAGCACCCCTTGCCAACGATGCTTGTAAAAGGGTAGCCATAGGGTATCTAAGGACCTCTGTGGGGGGGCAGCTGGCACCTCTGGGGCATCCCCTGGCACAGCAACAGACCGAGCCCCTCCTAATGGGTGAGCTGCCAGGGGCGCCACCGTGTTGTCATTCCCTGGACTGGGTACCAGAGCAAGCCCCCCCTCCCAGCACAACCATGCGTCTATTGAAAAAAAAGAGCACTTTCTCACCACTAAATTATTTTCTAGAGAATGCAAGTTTGGGAGTGGCTCAGGAAGTTTTCAAAAAGAAAAACCCACAAAGTTTAAATGTATATGTTCTTTATAAAACACTATATTTGTATAAATGGTACTGTTTGTAATAATTTTTTCCCTTTCCCGATGAGGTTTCTCTCTGCATGCACATCTGGAAGCACATGCCGGCTTTGTCCCCAGCTGCGGCAGAGATGTGAATCCAGGATTGGGAAAGTTGGAAACTGTGGCCGTCCCGCCTAGCCTTGTGGGAGGAATGGCACACCTATCATGTTGGTGGTTGGCACTCGATGCTGCCAGGTGGCCCTGGGTTCGCCCTTGCCCACCTTTGTGCAGATTGCCCACTTTCCTGCTTGGACGCATCATCATCTCCTTCCTTGGCCTTCTGGTTATCACTGGTTATCTGGAACAGGTAGGACTGTGATGGTGAACCTTGGCACTCCAGCTGTTCTTGGACTTTAATTCCCATAAGCCCAAGTCCCTGTGAATCCACACGAATAGGTTTACCGTGCATACGCAGGTGTTCTTGGACTTCAATTCCCAGAAGCCCAAGTCTGTGAATCCACACCAATTGGTTTACTGGCACTCCAGATGTTCTTGGACTTCAATTCCCAGAAGCCCAAGTCCTAGAAACCTGCGCAGTAAACCCACTCTTGTGGATTCACAGGGACTTTGGCTTTTGGGAATTGGAGCCCAACATCTGGAAAGCCAAGGTTCACCATGACTGAGGTAGGAGTACAGGTGAAGGTGTTTCCCTCACCCAGTTTGCATCTCCAAGCCATGATGTTACATCTCTGCCAAGCAGGTGGGGACAAAACACCCCTGGCTCCGGGGCGCATACACACACACACGCACACACTAAACACTCTCACACTGTCAAAGCAACTTTTCCTGCAATAAGTTGGCTGCTTCTCCAAGTCTGGTACGTCGTCGTTGTCAAATGCAAGGGGATTGCTGGCTTCTTCTTTTTCCTGGGGTTTCCTGTTGTGTATGTATGTGTGTGTGTTAAAGCATGTTGTCGTTTGGACCAGCGGCACAAGATTGGGTTTGTGGCACCAAAGAGGCCACGGGCAGCTCTTCACGGCTTCGGGAACTGAGCACCCTTTTTATGGGTGGGGGTGGTTTGATCGTTTGGGGGGGGAGAGGCAGCAGTGTAAGGAGCAGAAGGGAATTGAGAGGAGGAAACCTCTTGCTCTAGAGCCGTGATGGTGAACCTTGGCACTCCAGGTGTTCTGGGACTTCAGTTCCCAGAAGCCCAAGTCTCTGTGAATCCACATGGAATGGGTTTACTGCCCTGACTCACAGGGACTTGGGCTTCTGGGAATTGAAGTCCAAGGTCACCTGGACTGTCAAGGTTTGCCATCACGGCTCTCTAGAGGAAGTCTTTGTGAAAGGCTCGCGGCCTCAAATTCCTTTTCTTGATCCAGAGCATTCTCGGCTTGAGACCGGTGTCCAAACTATGCAATCCCCGGGCTGTGGGGCTCACTTTCTGTCTTCCTGTCCTGCCTGCTCTTTCTGTGGGTCTCCTTTTCCCGGCACTAATCCAAGGGGAAAGATGCTTAGGGGCAGGATTCCCCCCACTCTCTGTTGCCAAAACTGAACCAGACCAGAGAACCACCACCACCACCCAAGCAGCTGCACCGTGACTGTCTTAAACTCTAAGGGTGCTGTCATGTTTCTGACCCACCCCACCCCATACCCAGCAATCTCCTCCTCCTCCACCCCATGGACTTAGGTCTGCCTGCAGGACCTTAAATTCTATCCTTCTTTCCCCTGTTCCTGCCATCGTTCGTAGAAAAGGCTTAGTGCAGTGATGGCCAACCTTGGCACTCCAGGTGTTCTGGAACTTCAATACTCATAAGCCCTGATCAGCAGGAGTGCTGACTTGGGCTTCTGGGAATTGAAGTCCAAGAACACCCGGAGAACCAAGTTTACAAACCCCTGGTCTATAATGACAGGTTGCTTATCTGTAACCGTTCATCACAGTCCCCTGTGAACACAAGAGTGGGTTGACTGCACATATGCAGTAAACCCATTCATGTGGATTCACAGAGACTATGAAGAAGAACTTGATGGAGCGTAGGGGCTGATCTGGACCATAGGTCAGTGATGGCCAAACCTGGCACTCCAGGTATTCTTGGACTTCAGTTCCCAGAAGCCCAAGTCAATGCACCTGCTGATCAGGGCTCCTGGGAATTGAAGTCCAAGAACATCTGGAGTGCCAAGGTTGGCCATCGTTGCCATAGATCCTCAAACCTGGCTCTCCAGATGTTCTTGGAGTTCAATTCCCAGGAGCCCAAGGTAGCACTCCTGCTGAACAGGGATTCTGGGAATTGAAGTTCCAGAACACCTGGAGTGCCAAGGTTCACCATCATGGCCATAGCCTGTCTTTGGAAGTGGCTTTTGGTGGCGAAGGGAGCAGGTGCGCAGGTGGCAGGAGCGAACCAGGACCAAACTGCCCTTATCCGCCCAACCGCGCTCTGTCTGTTTTCGGTTCCACCGTAACCAGTGTCCGTTTTCTTACCGTCTCCTGCCTCTAATGGTTTTCTTAATTTTGTACTGGGATTTCACTACCGTTTGTATGGATCGCTTCCATCATTCTCCCCCCCCCTCCTTATTATTATTATTTTAAATTAATTAAAAAGCTGCCCTTGATTTAGGGTCCTTGCTGGGATTACAGGAACAACAAGCCATTCCTTGCTGGATTCTTTGCAGGAAAGGGGTGCGGGGGGGGGACCCCGTCAAATGTGCCGTGCGTGACTTGTTCCCTCCTTGTTTTTAATTTTATAAGAATCCTTTGCAGATCAAATCTGTCTTATTTAATTATGTTTTTTGGAATTATTATTATTATTTTGTCTCGGAAGAAAAAATCGCTGTTCGGGAAGAAAACAAACCAGCTTTTGTAAAATAAATTCTTCTGGTGTGATTTCTGTAGAATCCTCAAAAAGTCATATTTGTCACGACTCTCGGTGGAGAGAGAGTTTAAAAGGGCGGGAGAGAAATGCAAATAAATGTTTCCTAGAAAAATGAAAAATACTTGTCGGTGTTTTCTTGACTTGGAATAATAGAATTACTCCAGGCCCAGCATTGGGAGTTTCTCAAGGAAGATACTAAAACTTGACTCTTTAAAGAGGCTTTTGAGAACAACCACCACCACCACCCCCTTATGGCCAGGTTATAGTTGGGCTATGGCTCCCCTCGTTATTGTGCATTTATTTCTGGTATATAACTATTATATACTGCCCAGAGTAGGACTGCGGCAGCTTTAGTGGTTAAGACGCTGAGCTTGATGATCGGAAGGTTGGTGGGTCAGCAGTTCGAGACTCGAGTGCTGCATCTCAGACTGAGTTTCCGTCGTCTGTCCCAGGCTCCAGTTCGAAAGCAAGAAATTGCAAGTAGATCAATAGGTACCACTTCGATGGGAAAGGTAAACAGCGTTCTGTGCATACCTGTCAAGTTTGGGATTTGAAAATAAGGGAAATCCAGCGGCACCAGGCAGTCGGTGCACGTGCGCAAGTACAGGTTTTGCCTTTTCCTTCCATGCAAAATGTGCCATGGGGGCTGTAGTTCCAGGCCCATTTTGCGCCGGTGTGCATGCACAGTACAGGTTTTGCCTTTTCCTTCCGCTCAAGGCACCATGGGGGCTGTAGTTCCTGGCCCATTTTGCACCAGTGCGCATGCACAGTACGAGTTTTGGCTTTTCCTTCCGCACAAAGGCACCATGGGGGCTGTAGTTCCTGGCCCATTTTGCGCCGGTGCACATGCGCAGTATGGGTTTTGCCTTTTCCTTCCATGCAAGGCACCATAGGGGCTGTAGTTCCCGGCCCATTTTTTAAAAAAATTATAGAATAGGGGAGATTTAAGGGAAAATACAAATACGGCATGATGGCGGGAAAGAGGGTTATAACGGGAGTTTCCCGGCCAATACAGGATACTTGACAGCTATGGTTCTGTGCACTCCGGTCTCTGTTTAGTCATGCCTGCTACGTGTCCAAGGAAATGTCTGCAAACACTGTTTACCTTCCCACCAAAGTGGCACCTATTGAAGCCAGAAATTGCAAGTCAATAGATACCAATATGATGGGAAGGTAAGTAGCGTCCCGTGTCTAGTCGCGTTCTGCTACATGTCCCCAGAAATGTCTACAGATGCACCCTAGAGTCGGATGCGACTGGCTTTCGAGCATGGGTGAACTTTGCCAGAGTGGGAAAATATCCCAGATGGGCTGTATAGAAATTTATTAATAAATAAATGAAATAAATGAGCTGAGAAGGAAGGGGAGGGCCCCATTCCTCCCCCTGCTCCAATCCTTGACCCCCAAATTCTTGCTTGCAACTGAAGCCTGAGACGGCAGTGGTCGTTCCAATGTGGTACTCAAACATCTTATTCCCCCCTCCTGTTGCCATGGCAACAGGCTGGGTGTGATGATGATGATGTTGCTGCAGTATAAAGGCTTGGCGCAGGTATGGGAGCGGGCTGCTTTTAATGTCTTCCCCTCGGCACCCTTTATACCAGTATTTAGATGACTTTCTTCTCACCCACTTCTCCCACCCCATGCCAACAAGGAGTCGGTGGTGAAAGAACCAGCGGGCTCAGGGTGCGCGGTGGCTGCAATTCAGACCACATTTAATGCACAGAACAATCCAAGCACATTTAAAGATGCAGGCAAACGAAACAACAACCATGAACACAAGGTGGGGCAGGGGAGTGGCAAAGGACTCCCTAGGCAAACCTTTGGGATGAGCATGGGGTGTGGGGGGCAAGCCTTTCCCCTTGTCTGAGAGAGAGACGTCGACCCCTGCCCACTTTCTCTGTAGTTTCCCCCCCTCCCTTACACTTTAAAATCCAGCAACATTGAAAAAAAAAAAAAGGGAAATCCCACCGGCCGTCTACAAAGCAGGGAGACCCCCGACCCACCCACCCACCCCCCGACCCACCCACCCACCCCCCGACCCCCAGCTTCCATAGAGTGGCCTCCCCCCCCCCTTCCCGGACAGATGGGATGCACTTTCCATGCTCCAACTCAATTTTTTCCGTTCCCTCCCCCATCCCCGCCTTGACCCCTTTCCAAAGGGGGGGCAGGCTTTGGGGGTTGGGAAATCCAGGCTGGGGTCCCGACGGGTTCGGGGGTTCCTGGGCTGCCCCGATTAAAAAGCACGGAGAAGAACACATTTTTTACATGCATCAACCAAACGGAGGAGGAAGAAGCAGAGCTGCTTGCCTTCCCACCCAGCACAGGGGAGGGCCCCGGGGGTGGGGGTGGGGGGCAGAGTGGCAAATGCCCCCCACCCACCCCACCCCACACCTCCTCCCTGGCTTATATGGCTTTGAGTTGAGTTTTGGCTCCTATTGGGAAAGGGAGGGGGACAGGTAGCAACAGCAGACAAAGGCCAGCTTTAATGGCCTCTGCAACCGTTTGGGTCAAAGCAAGGGAGGGGTCCCACCAAAGTTTGGGAGGGGGGTGAAAATCATTTTCCCCCCCCAAACACACACTTTAATAGGGGAGGGAGGGAGGGTATGGCCACCTGGGGTGGGTGGCAGGTAAAGACATTCCTTGGCCAGGATGCTCAAAACACACAAATCCGATCGCCTCCTTGGCTCACTGTCCTGGCTACGTCCCAACGGAGGAGGGCTGGAAGCTGGGGGGCTGGTGTGTGTGTGGGGGGAGGGAGAGGCCGGTGAGCTCCCCCCACGTCTAGGTCAGAGTGATGTAGGCGGAAGCCTTTTCCTTCAGCTGCCGTAAGCACAGGTGGCAGCTCCAACTTCCTGCAAAGGGGGAAGGAGGAGGAGAAAAAAGGGGGGGCGCATCAGTGGCGCAAGGCAGGGAGGGATGCACCTCACTCCGCTCTCCCCAGATCGGGAGGGAGGGCCCCTTCCTTACCTTCGGGGGGCTCGGCCATGGGAGGGCTCAGGCAGTACATGTGGTAGCCTCGGTCGCAGTCGTCGCAGAAGAGGAGCTGGTCCTGGGAAAGGTCAAAAAGGTCACAGAATATGCAAAAGGGTGGAGAAAGCCACCCCACTCCTACACTTAGTGCGCTCTTTGGGCGGCTCACAGAGTTAATTAGCATTTTCCCCTCGTTAACATGCTGGGGTGCTCATTTAAGTCGGAAGGATGGAAATGGCCGGGTTGACCCGGAATCCCCTGCCAGGATTGAACTCGCAATGTTTGGCCAGCGCTCCGGTGTCATGCCCGCCGCATGACCATGGAAACGTCTGCAGACGCAGACAAGCGCTGGCTCTTTGGCTACGAAACAGATGAGCAGTGAACCCTAGAGTCGGATACGACTGGGCAAATTCGTGTGGCTTGACTGACAAGGAAGACCACGCAGAAGAGCATGATAAGAGCGCAGGGACAGAAATAGACATTGTAGACAGCCCGTCATTAGAACATTGTCTTGTTTAACAAGGGTATAGAAATAGCAACGACACTTCTATACCGCCCCATATAAGCACTCGGTGGCACTCTCTGGGCGGTGCACAAGTTAATTAGCATTTTGCCCCAACATGCTCTGAACTTGATGATTAGAAGGTAATTTTGAGACCCGAGTGCAGCACGACAGAGTAAGCGCCTGCCTCTGTCCCAGCTTCTGCCAACCAAGCAGCTCAAAAGCAAGAAAATGCAAGTAGGTAAATAGGTACCACTTGGGTGTGGAGGGTAGTAGAGTTGGACACAACTGGCCTGCATATGTGAAGGGGCTAAGGCAGGGGTGCCCAAACTATTGCCCATGGGCTGGATCCACCCCCGACGCCAATTCATCCGGCCCGCGCCACCCTCATCGCTCCCGGAAGCGGAAGTAAAACGCACCCAGATGGGTGCGTTTTACTTCTGCTTCCGGGAGCGATGAGGGCGGCGTGAGCCGGATGAATTGGCATTGGGAGTAGATCCGGCCCGCGGGCCATAGTTTGGGCACCCCTGGGCTGAGGGGACCAAGTCAGGGCAGGCTGAGTCACGTACGTCGTTCTCTGAGGTGCCGCACAGACTGCAGCTCTTGCACTCGATGCATTGCCACCGGTAAGTCCGGACGGCAGCCGTCATGTTCACGGTGAACTGCAAGCAGGATGGGTGCCCTGGGGAGAGAAGAAAGGAGAGGCCATGAGCAGCACCCGTCGGCGCGCCTTGGGCAGGAGACTCAGCGCCGCCGCCGCGACCCCAATCCCTGCCACACCGACATGCTGGGTCGTCATTTTCCCAACCTTGGAAGCGGCAGAGTCAACCTCGAGCCCTGGCCAGGACCGAACTCACAACGTTATGGCTGCAGGACAGCAGTTTTCCTCCTGTGCCACCAGGGCTCTTTTAGGACAGGTTGCTTACCTGTAACCTGCAACCCTCCTTTGTGGGTCCCCTGTGAATCCACATGGATGGGTTTACTACACACACGCGAAGTAAACCCATTTGTGTGGATTTACAGAGACCGTGAAGAAGAATTTGTTAAGAGCGCATGGGCAGAAATAGACGTTGTGGATAGCCCATAATGAGAGCATTGTTATATTTATCAAGGACAATTATATTTAAAATGTGTTCTATTTAACCAGGATATAGCAATGACACTTATATGGCACCCCATGGCATTTAGCGCTCTCAATGGATGGTTCACCAGTCAACTACGAGCATTTTGCCCCCACCAACATGCTGGGGACTTGTTTTACAGACCTTGGAAGGTTGAGTCAACCTTGAGCCCTGGTCAGGATTGAATTCACATCCTTTTGTCTGCCTGTACAGCCGTTTAACCCCTGCACCACCAGGTTTTCCTGGAAGAAGGTGGATGTCTACATCGCCGGCCACATAAACGCTTCATGGATCAAAGCAATCTCCTGGTCGGTCCAGACTAGGGACCATCCATGGCATGTGGGCCGAGGACAGGCCAGAGGCGGATCTCTCTCCAACGAAGCATTGTCCACCTGAGGGCCAGATTGGCAGCAGACCACAGGCATTTCTCAAGGGGAGCCACATCTATGACACATCTAAGTCCCAAGTTGGGTGCTACCAAAACCCAAGACGCACCAAGTTGGGTTATTACCCGGATAAAGTCCCAACCAAGGCTTGCAAGAGGGACATGATGCTGTGGACCACACCTGAGTTTCTGCCAGCAAATCAGGACTCTAGGACAGTGATGGCAAACCTTGGCACTCCAGGTGTTCTTGGACTTCTGTTCCCAGATGCCCAAGTCTCTGTGAATCCACACGAATGGGTGTTCTTGGACTTCTATTCCCAGAAGTCCAAATCTCTGTGAATCCACATGAATGGGTGCTCTTGGGCTTCAATTCCCAGAAGCCCAAGTCCCTGCAAATCCATACGAATCTGACATTAACATTAGCCTGGTATCGCCTCACGCTTCTTTCCTACTCTAACGTCTGCTTTCCCTGCTCAGTGCTATTCCGCCCCACAGCCCTTACCTGAACGGCCACAGTCTGCGCATGAGATTAGGTCTTCTGGGCAGCCGGTCTTCTTGGAACCGCCTAGACAGAAATCACAATAACCGTTTGGTATAACTGTGCCGTCCGGAGCTTTCTTAGCTGCAAAACAGCAAGGAGAGGCCGAAATCAAGGGGGGGCCGTGCAGACCCACTCCCACACTGTGGCTCACACAACACACACATTGTGGTCCTCCCTGCCTGTAAGGAGCATCGCTGGGCGTGCATGGATCCTCCCTGGAGAGGTGCAGGTTGGTGTCTCCGGAAAGTGCTACCTGGGATACGCTAGCAGGTGGAGGTTTACACATATCTGACCCCTTTCAAGCCAGAAGCAAGAAAGAAAGGAAGGAAGGAAGGAAGGAAGGAAGATAGGAAAATAATTTCATGTCAGAAATTATTCTGGGTTGAAAGGATCTTTGCTGGAGGAACTCCACTTAGGGGACACATGAATAAGGCTCCTTTCATGTCCCCAAGATTTTTTCCCCACCGAAGTGGTCCCTATTTATCTACTTGCAATTTCTTGCTTTCAATCTGCTAGGTTGGCAGGAGCGGGAATGGACGGGAGCTCACTCTGTCGTGCAGTACCCGGGTCTCGAACTGCCGACTTGCTGGCCTTGTAGCTAACAAGGTGAGCTTCTTAACCACTGAGAGAGTAGAGTCCCTTGGAGGAAGGAAGGAAAGAAAGGAAGGAAGGAAGAAAGAAAGGAAAGAAAGAAAGGAAAAGAAGAAAGGAAAGGAAGAAAGAAAGAAATAGGAAGGAAGGAAGGAAGGGGGAAATGAAACATATACAAATCAGTCCTATGGGAAGCAATTCCTATCTCCAGGAAAAGGGCTCTTGGGTTACAGCTATCACTGCATCTCTGAATAGTAAAGGTAAAGGTTTCCCTTGCTCGAAAGCCAGTCGAATCCGACCCTAGGGTGCAGTGCTCATCTCTGTTTCCAAGCCGAAGAGCCAGCGCTGTCTGCTTCTGCAGACATTTCCGTGGTCATGTGGCAGGCATGACTAGACACCGGAGTTGCCAGAACGCTGTTACCTTCCCACCGAAGTGGATATATATATACACACACACACACACACACACACACACACACACACACACACACACACACACACACACACACACACACACACACACACACACACACACACACCTGTACCTCGAGGAGGACTAGTTAAGGAAAGACAAGACAGAGGTTTGCTGGGAGTGGAAGGCCTGGAGGATCATCCAACTTGGGCAGGGAGGAGGTTTGCAAGGGACCACAATGGGTCCCAGAGCTGGGGGGGCAGAGGGGGGGGCGGCGGTTCATCTTTGCAAAGCCCAGGAGGCTGCAAGCGAGGGATCTCCCCCCTCCCTCTGGGTACCACCCTCCCTCCCTCCCTCCTTGGGTGAGGGACCCATTTTCTCCAGGGATGACGTTTCACTGCTTGGAGCCCCCCCCCCTCTTCCTCCCCACCCCTATTTCACTCCTTTGTGTAGATGCAACTCTATCAGCATGTGCCAGTCTCCATGGAAACTCCCTAGAAAAAGGGATGGGATGTGTTAGTTGGGGGAGGGCGGGGAGATGGAGGATGCTCTTGCTTCCCCCCACATCCGCCCACCCACCCAAGCTATGGAAGGCGAGGCTCTTCCTTGGGGGGGGGGGGGAGCAGACAAGAGCTCACCTGTCTACCTGCATTTGCATTATTCCCCCCCCTCCCCATGCAGCTAATGTACTTTGCTAGTTTCCTCTCCCCCTCCCTCTCGGAAAAAAAAATGGAGGGGGGGGGATTGTATCCTTTTAACTTCCTCCCCCCTCCAAGGCTGGCATAATCCATCCTCCCCCCCCACACACACACACACAGACTCCCCCCCCCCCAGCCCCAAATAAATTCAGCCATCAGATTTCCAGATTGCGACCAAGCCATAATTCTTATCACCTATTTCCGTTAAACATTGTGACCCCCTCTCCGAAATAAATGCATCTTCCCCATTGCACATGATAAGGGGAAACTCACACAGTCACACACCATAGACAGGTCCACGATTCCCCCACTTGGGCCATAAATCCTATGCTTCCTCCTATTCACAGGGTGGGCGAGAATGCAATTGGGGGGGGGAGGGAGGGGTGTTTCCATGTCTCCCCTCCCTCCATCTACCAAGGGGAGGGCAGAAAAATCGAGACAAGAGAGAGGGGGTACCTGCCCGCTTTGCCCACCGGGTTGCCATGGCAACCCTCCAGGTTGGCTGCACCAGGGTTGGGATGTCATAAGCGAAGCCCTTAAACTAGGTAATAATAAATTTGGTGTCAGATTTTTGCTGGAGAAACTCCACTCAGGGGACGCCCGAATGAAGCTCCTTTCATGTCCCCAAGTGCAGCCTTCGGGGGTGGGAACCCGACCTTCCAGTCTCCAGGCTCAGCATCTTAACCACTAAGCCACCTTTGGGTGGGCGGGAGCTTAATCTCAGTGTAAACCTTTGCATTGCAACGGCTCAGGAGGCCAGAGACCACACAGTGGCGCCCACAAAGAGCAAAGTGGTAAGACCAAAGGTAACGCAGGACCTCTGGCGGAAAGGAGGCTGGGTTTTGCATGTTGGAAAAATAAATTTAAATTAAAAGTCTGTTGCTAATGTGCCTAGATTAAGAAGGAGGTCAGAGGCTCTTTTCTCTCCCGGAGGGTATCTGAGCAGATGCGCGTATGGGCGCGTTTCACTTCTGCTTCTGGGAGCGACGAGAGCGGCGCGGGCCGGATGAATTGGTGTCAGGGGCTGGATCCGGCCCGTGGGCCGTAGTTTGGCCACCCCTGATTTCAGCAGAGAAAACGGCAGCCCCAAATCTATCTCATCCTGTTGCAAAGCAGATTGCAAGGAGCATTTTACTTCCGCTTCTGGTGCAAGGAACCACGTGACCGGCCCATGGCCCGAAATGTTTGGGGACCCCTGCCATAAAGTCGCGCTAGCTGAGGGATAAACCTGGCAAGAAGGGACTTTGCCCCACCATAAACAGAGAAGGGGGTCATTGGGGAGGCCACTCACGTTTGTGGTTGTTCTTGCGGTGGAAGGGCAGAGTGTGACGTTCGGGGCCCTCCTCGCCTTCCTCCTCCGCCAGGTGCGTGTGTGTGTAGTGGTAGCTGAGTCCCGGGCGGTTCTTGTAGCGCTTCCCACAAACTGGAAGAGAAAGAGACAGAGGGAGCGCAACGATGCACCCAGAGGTCTGTCAAAGCTCCAGAACCAGACAAAGAATGAGACAGTGGAAATTCAGCCCCAAGGGGGGGGGCTTCCCCTCTCCCCACTTATGGGGTAGAAGAACCTTTCCAGATGTGCAGTGACACCAGGATGCCATGGAAGATCCTAAGGGGAACCTTGGCGCTCCAGCTGTTCTTGAACTTCGATTCCCAGAAGCCCAAGTCTTTGTGAATCCACACGCATGGGTTTATTCATGTGGACTTGGGCTTCTGGGAATTGAAGTCCTAGAACACCTGGAGTGCCAATTTCTGCCATCATGGTTCTAGGACAGTGATGGAGAATCTTGGCACTCCAGATGTTCTTGGACTTCAATTCCCAGAAGCCCCCATGAATCCACATGAATGGGTTTACTGCGATTCATCCGGCCCACGCCGCCCTCGTCACTCCTAGAAGCGGAAGTAAAACGCACCCGTACGGTTAAGGCTCTTCCAGGTTAACCCTTCCTCCGTACGGGCGCATTTTACTTCCGCTTCCAGGAGCAACAGAGGTGGCGTGGACCAGATGAATTGTATTAAACCCATTTGTGTGGATTCATGGGGGCTTCTGGGAATTGAAGTCCAAGAACACCTGGAGTGCCAAGGTTTGCCATCATGGTTCTAGGATGGTGATGGCTAACCTTGGCACTCCAGGTGTTCTTGGACTTCAATTCCCAGAAGGCCAAGCCAGCATGCCTCCTGATCAGGGTATTCTGGGAATTGAAGTCCAAGAACACCTGGAGTGCCCAAGGTTGGCCATCGCGGTCCTAGGAGAACCAGACTACTGATGGGAGAGGCTCAAAACAGAGTTGGGTACTTTAAAAGGTGGGGAGAGGCATCCTGTAAAAACATTCTGCCATTAGCACTTCCATGCAAGATCAGCTGGAAAGAAAACGGGACTCCCTCATTCATTCCTAACCCGGATCTCCAGGTAAGACTGCCAGGTGGAGCACCTCCTGGGACCTTAGGGCTCCACTTCTTAAAAAACTGGGGACAAAAGAGCTCTTTCGGGGAAGCCCCCATGGCCACAGGGGTGCTTAAGAGAGGGGTGCTGGCCTTCCTCTTGCTCTGCTTTCGACACCCCAGAAAGGCAGAGCGAGGCCATCATTCCTCAGCCCAGGACAGGTAACTCGGAAAGCAAAAGGTCAAAGTCAAGATCAGCCTGGCATGAAAGCCCTGTTTATCTACTTGCAACTTCTTGCTTTCAAACTGCTAGGTTGGCAGGAGCTGGGACAGACGACGCAAGCTCACTCCGTCGTGCAGCACTCAGGTCTCGAACCGCTGACCCGACCTTCCGGTCCTCAGGCTTGGCATCTTAACCACTAAGCCATGGCAGTCCCTGGAAAGCAAAGTCTCTTTCCCACCCATCTCCCCCAGGTAGACTCACTGTCACAAACGTAGGGCTTGTCTCGGTCCTCTAACAAAGCCGCGTCCTGCCTCTTCCGAAGCCCTCCGATCCCGTAGGCCTGGATCCAAGGGAAGAAAGGGTGGGTGGGTGGGTGAGACCCCATTCTCTGGGACGCTGCCCTGGGCTTCAACCCAACTCCAGTTTCCCCAAGACCTCCTGGGCCATTTCAGGTGCAGGGGGAGGGATTATGAGAACAGCGTCCGGTTTGAGTTTGCCTTCAAATGAGGGGAGGGGGAGTTCTATACATCTGCCACGGATCTTTACTACTCCGAGGATCAATGGTCTATGGAACTCCCTGCCAGAAGAAGTGGTGACAGCTGTCAGTCTTGACAGCTTCAAGAAAGGATTAGACAAGTTCATGGAGGACAAGGGTATCAATGGCTATAATTATAATGGATACCTAAGGACAACCTCTAGTTCTCAAACAAATAAGAGAACATACTTTTTCCATCCAGAGGATCACTGGTCTATGGAACTCCCTGCCAGAAGAAGTGGTGACAGCTGTCAGTCTTGACAGCTTTAAGAAAGGATTAGACAAGTTCATGGAGGACAAGGGTATCCATGGCTATTATTATGGATACCTAAGGACAACCTCTAGTTCTCAAACAAATAAGAGAACATACTTTTTCCATCCAGAGGATCACTGGTCTATGGAACTCCCTGCCAGAAGAAGTGGTGACAGCTGTCAGTCTTGACAGCTTTAAGAAAGGATTAGACAAGTTCATGGAGGACAAGGGTATCCATGGCTATTATTATGGATACCTAAGGACAACCTCTAGTTCTCAAACAAATAAGAGAACATACTTTTTCCATCCAGAGGATCACTGGTCTATGGAACTCCCTGCCAGAAGAAGTGGTGACAGCTGTCAGTCTTGACAGCTTTAAGAAAGGATTAGACAAGTTCATGGAGGACAAGGATATCAATGTCTATAATTATAATGGATACCTAAGGACAACCTCCGGGTTGGAGAGATAGGCAGGATATCTCTCCATGCCATTTCCAGGGAATCCTAAGCAGGTGAAGGCATCTGCTTGGGAATAATACCCTGACGCAAATGGCGAGCCACTGTGTGAGACATGATGCTGGACTGGATGGGCTCCCGTGGCCTGTTCCAGCAAGGCTGTTCTTATGTTCTTATGTACCACTTCATCTCTCTGCTGATCTACTTTCTATTCCTCCATATTCAACCACCATGGAAAACCAACTGTGTTTGCAGCATGCCAGGCAAATTTGCAAAGAGAATGATATATCCATCTCCTTGCATTGCATTCACTGACATCTGTCCTAGCAATGTGCATGTTTTAGCAAGAGCTTCAGTTAAGAATGCGGAAACCTTTGAGAACCCCATGAAGAAGAGGAGGAGGCGGAGGAGGAGGTTTGGCATGGAAGAGGACCACCTTTTCCTCCTGCATCCACCTGATATCTAGGACTGAATTGACATTTTTCTCAACTTGCCCAAGGGACACAGTTAGTCATCATTAAAAAAAATAATGCATACATTTGTAAAAGCAACTAACAAACAGAAGTATCTATGCAAAACGTTTTAGCTTCTGCCTTCTTTGGTTGCTCTGATAGAATTATATAAAGGTGTTGGGGGTGTGTGTTAAACAGACCTTGCTTTTGGCTTTGTTCTTGCGGCGCGGCATGTCGTCCTCTAGTTCGTCAGGGTCCAGGTCGTGCAGGAATTCGCCAATCGGTGCCTTCTGTGACAGACCCAAGAGGGAGACAGAACATGAGAGGCTACAGGAGTCAAGAAGGGGAAGCGCCATGCCAGGAGCAGAGGTTGAGCTTTTCCATCATTTTACATCCTTGCTGGATGAGAAGCCCCGAAGGCCCAGTGTTCTTCAAACTTTGTTCTCCAGATGTTCTTGGACTTCAATTTCCAGAAGCCCTGATCAGCAGGTGTGTTGGCTTGGGCTTCTGGGAATTGAAGTCCAAGAACACCTGGAGTGTCAAGGTTTGTCGTCATAATCCTAGAGCAGTGATGGTGAACCTCAAGTGCTCCAGATGTTCTTGGACTTCAATTCTCAGAAGCCCTGATCAGCAGGTGTGTTGGCTTGGGCTTCTGGGAATTGAAGTCCAAGAACAGCTGGAGTGCCAAGGTTTGTCGTCATGGTCCTAGAGCAGTGATGGTGAACCTCAGCACTCCAGATGTTCTTGGACTGCAATTCCCAGAAACCCTGATCAGCAGGTGTGCCGACTTGGGGTTCTGGGAATTGAAGTCCAAGAACAGCTGGAGTGCCAGGGTTGGTCACCCCTGCCCTAAGCCTTCTATGGAGGAAGAGTGACAACACCCGAGAACTGCTGGACTACACCTCCCTTGTTGAGGGAGTGGGTCACTGAGATTTGAACCGAGGGCCCCAGAGCCCTTTGTGAAGCTGGTCCCGGAGCCAGACTGTGAATCTGCCCCGCCCCCCAATCCTGGGTCAGCATCGCTGGAGCCTGGTGACTCCAGGTTGACGACGAATCCGTTCCAGGTTTTCCCCCTTCTCTACCCAAGATTCTGAAGCTGTTTTGGTGAAAGAGACAATACAATTCAGCACAGAGAGTCTGGGCTAAAATCTGGAGCGGATTCACTGCTCCGGTGGAACCGGAGTCATGAGCTTTCGGTGCCCTGCATGGAACTCTAACCAAGCCTGACGAAATCTTTCTAGCAGGAGGGTGGGCAGAGGGACCGGGTGGGTAGGTCGGTGGGGGTTATTTGAGGATAATTCCGGGTGATTTGTCAATGAAGGGGCCAGGCTTGGAAGGTAAGCGTTTATTTCTCTCACCGGACAGTCCAAATTCAGTTCTTCCTCCTTCAACTCCGGCTTCTTATCTCCAGTTTCCGCACACAGTAAGGCTTCCAGCACCGGCCCCTCGGGAAGACCCCCTTCCTTCTTCAAGGGGGTCTCACAATCTGTAGGTCAACGGGAGGAGACAGCTTAGAGACTCTCAACTGTGTTCTCCTATAAGCCCCCCCTCCCCCCGTTATTGATTAGGGCGATGATGATTTATTTAGACCATCAGGTATCACCTTTCTGACCACCCACGAATCCCAAAGCAATTAACAATACATCTATATCATCATCATTATCCTCGTTGTCATCACCACATTTCTAGACAGACTTCTACCACATCCCTGTACTAGGTAGTGCTCAAGGCTGCTAACCATCAGCATGGAAAGTAAGAACAAGTAAAAACAAACGCAACTGAAGAATCAATAAAAACAGAATAAAATAGAATTCCTCCAAAATAAGATTATTTTTAAAAAGGCTCCATAATAATTAAACAATAGAAGACCGTTTTAAAAAACTACGTGCAGTAAACCCATCTGTGTAGATCCACGAAAGCTAACATCAAAATACAGCATTTGGTCTTTAAGACACTGACTAGAAGGTCAGCAGGCCAGCAGTTTGAGACCCAAGTGCTGCATGACGGAGTGAGCTCCCATCTCTGTCCCAGCTTCTGCCAACCGAGCAGTTTGAAAGCAAGAAATTGCAAGTAAGTAAATAGGAAGGCAAACGGCATTCCGGTGTCTAGTCATGCCTGCCACATGGCCAGGGAAACATCTGCAGAGACAGGCAGAGCTGGCTCTTTGGCTATAAACAGAGATGAGCACTGAACCCTAGAGTCAGATATGACTGGCTTTTTAAGTAAAGGCAACCTTGACCTATTTCAACTACTCACTCCAGTGTGACAATTTAGCTCCGTCAAAAGGCTGCACTTCTATGCAACCGCTGAACATCATCTGCCTCTGGCTGCCCACACACAAAACCCATTGGCTCGGAGCCATGGCATTAAAAACAGCCCTTGTGCCAAGCTTTGACCTCTCTGACCTCTTGAGGGTGGGAGAGGGGTATTCACCGGACATGTGCCCACTCTCCAACCCCTCCATTCTTTCCTACCCTCCACCACCACCACCACCACCACCACCACCCCAATAAAGCCTCCGGCTTCTCTGCCTTCCTACCGATTTTGAACTCGCAGGGCCGAAGCCGTGGATCTTCCAGGATGTTGAGCCGCCGCTTCTTCCGCCAACAACGCGCCGGGTAGGTGTAGATCTGGCCAGGAGCCAGCCCTGAAGAATGCACAGCATGGTGGCATTAAGAAGGAACTCAGAGGTCATCTAGCCCAACCCCAAGCCAATAAGGAAGGAACCACAAGCCTTTGACTGGTTGGCATGCAACCTCTGTTCAAAATGCCTCCAAAGGAGGAGAGTCCAGCTAGACCCCGTGATGGCCAACCTTGGCACTCCAGTTGTTCTTGGACTTCAGTTCCCAGAAGCCCAAGTCTCTGTGAACCCACACCAATGGGTTTACTGTGCACACGCATTCCTGTGGATTCAGAGACTTGGGCTTCTGACAGTGGTGTGCTGGCCCACAAGGATACAGGGACTCGATCCAATGCGCCTCAGCAACAGCCGCACCCCAGAGAAAGGCAGAGGTAATGGGAATGTATGGGATTTCTCCCCCAACCCCCCCTCCCCATAGGCACCCCCATCACCTCCTGTCCACCACCTTCCCAAGGTGCCCAGCACACCCCTGGCTTCTGAGAATTGAAGTCCAAGAACACCTGGAGTGCCAATTCTAGCCCAAGTGAGTTTCTGGGGCTGACCTGGGATTTGAACTTCAGTCCCCAGAGTCCCTGTTTGCTACTTGACAAGGGGGTCTCAATGTCAGCAACGTTGCCTGAAATCCCCTGGTGCGCCATGCAGGTCTTCTTCGGCATGAAAATGGCACCAGGCAGCATGGGTGGCCAGCAAGAGAGTCACCTGTCCTGCAAGGTGTGTAAAGGAAACCTTTCCAGCACCAGGTGAGTCACAGACCAGGTTTGTCTTGTGAACAACATAGGCACAAAAAGTCTTTCCTAAACTTTTTTTTTGGGGGGGAAATCCTTCCTTCTATTCTGGGCAAGCTTTTCAGCCCTGAAGAGCCAGAAGCCAAAGCTGTGACGGTGATGCATCCCAGTCTGTCTCTTTCCACTCCCCTTTCAAGTTTCTAGTCCCTATGCTTTCTGCCTCTGCGTTTTTGTCCACTCTCTGGCCTGCCTCTATTTCTCCTTCCACCACCCCCTTCTCCTAGCCAGAGAACGGTCAGACGGCTCCACATGCAACGCAGAGCACCTGGCCCATGCTTGCCTCCCCCCCACACACCCACACACACCTGGGCCACGGTGGGTCTTCTCCATCCAGATGTAGCAGTTGTTCTGGGCCACCCCGGTCTGTGAGTCAAGAAAAGGCAGGCGCATGCTGCGTTCCGCGCACAGCCGGGCGTTGTAGCTCCGACAGTGCTCTATGGCTTCCCGGTAGAAATCTTCACCCAAGCTGCAAGGAGAAAACCACAGGTCCTGACCGTGTGTTTAAAAGCTGACATCGCCAATGACTCTTCTTCATATCTTTCTGTCTTTCCCAATTTTCTCTAGCACAAGGTGCATCAAACTTGGCTCTCCATGTGTTCTTGGACTTCAGTTTCCAAAATCCCAAGTCACAACACCAAATGGTCAGGGCTTCTGGGAAGTGAAGTCCAAGAACATCTGGAGAGCCAAGTTTGAGGACCTATGGTCTAGATCAGCCCCTATGCGCTATCAAGTTATTCTTCACGGTCTCTATGAATCCACACGTATGTGCAATAAACCCATTCATGTGGGTTCACAGGGGACCATGAAGAAGAAGAACAGTTACAGGTAAGTTACAGGTAAGTAACCTGTCACTATAGACCAGGGATCTGCAAACTTGGCTCTCCAGGTGTTCTTGGACTTCAGTTTCCAAAAGCCCAAGTCACAACACCAACTGGTCAGGGATCCCGGGAATTGAAGTCCAAGAACATCTGGAGAGCTGACACCAAGTTTTAGCAATTTTCTATTCAAAGTTCAATTCTTCCAGCTGTTGTGTTGCTTCTTAAGTTCCCAAGAGCAATGAGACAGACCTATGGATGGCCCAAAGGGTTCATCACCTGTGCAATTTCCTTTTGCACTTCTTAAAGACCAGTGTGAACCATGATGGTGAACCTTGGCACTCCAGGTGTTCTTGGACTTCAATTCCCAGAAGCCCAAGTCTCTGTGAATCCACACAAATGGGTTTACTGCCCATTTGTGTGGGTTCACAGAGACGTGGGCTTCTGGGAGTTGAAGTCCAAGAGCACCTGGAGTGCCAAGGTTCGCCATCCCTGAGCTAGAAGATAGTGAAAGAGACACACAATGCAACCTTCCGCAAGCTTTCCAATACGTTTCACATCAATTTCATTAACAGCCAAGAGTCTGAAGAGGCCTCAAAAACCACCCAGTTTTCAATGGACTGTCGCTCAGAAGCCGGCTTTAATTCACCAAAGAATCTAACGGTTCAACTGCACCACCACAGTGAAATGCTCAGTACCAAAGCAGGCTCTATCCAGATCCAGATCTTCAGCCCCAAAAAGTCAAAGGTCCCAACAGTTTTTAAGCCTAAGCAAGAAAGGCAGGAGGAAAGAGAGCAACCCATTGTGTGCCACAGGACTGAGAAAGAGGAGGTTGCCATATAAAAAAGAAGACAGGGCTGCTGTGTCTTCAGGAATTGACACAGGAGCCCTCGGCCAGCTACTGAAATAGGGGGTTTTAAGAAGCATATCTCTTTTCTTCTGAGCATTGCTGCAAGACACTTCGGACTTATGGCAATTTTAAAAGGGTCGGAAAAATAGCATGCTCAAGGAGTGGCTTTACCAATTCTACCCCCAGTGAGTTTCTGGAGCCGACCTGGGATTCGAACTTCAGTCCCCAGAGTCCCTGTCTGCTACTTGACAAGGGGCTCTCAGTGTCAGCAACGTTGCCTGAAATCCCCCCGGCCAGTGCGCCATGCAGGTCGTTTTTTAGGCATGAAAGAGCACCAGGCAGCATGGGTGGCCAGCGAGAGATTCACCTGTCCTGCAAGGTGTGCAAAGGAAACCTTTCCAGCACCAGGTGAGTCACAGACCAGGTTCCTCTTGTGAACTCCTGCCCACCTGACACACCTGACTCAGACTGCCCCCCCCCCCCCACAAAGCCACAAACATGAGAGCCATAAATCCCTCACCTGTCGGTACCTGGTGTCTAAGGCTTAATATATAGCTGGGCATTCCTGTACCATCTTCCACAGCCAAGCTGCAGCCTCGGTCCACCTATAACAGTGATGGTGAACCTTGGCACTCCAGCTGTTCTTGGACTTCAATTCCCAGAAGCCCAAGTCCCTGTGAATCCACACGAATGGGTTTACTGCGCAGTACTGCGGATGCGCAGTAAACCCATTCGTGTGGATTCACAGGGACTTGGGCTTCTGGGAATTGAAGTCCAAGGGTAGCTGGAGTGCCAAGGTTCGCCCTCACGGACCTATCAGAAGGACTGTGCCCATGAACAGAGGGCCTTTCCCAGGGAACTAAGCAAGAAGAAAGCCCGGCTGCCCACCTGAGATGAATTGCCAGGCCTAAATCAACCACCTTGGCACACCATTCTTCATTCAACCCAGGCTCAAAAAAAAAAAATACATGTAAAGAGCCACAATTTTAAATGCTTAGAAATGGTGGGTTGTTTTTTTTAAAAGGAGGAAAAAGTCACATGTTATGGAAATCCCACATATACCCCAACTCTGGAGCCTGATAAAGAGGGAAATGCTAATTTCTTTTCTTTTTTTCCCTTTAACAGATGTGCCATGTCAGGAAATTTTATTTGTGCCCCACCCAGGCATCCCCTTCCCCATCTTTGGGTCAGGCTGGCTCTTGGGCACAAAGCACGGACGCCTCGACAGGCTGAGGGATGGAGGGAGATCGCTCACCTGTCACACAGGTACGCCCAAACACCTGAGCACTGGACCAGAACCCACACCGCTTTAGGAGCCCTGGCTGCAACCCTTCCGGGCAAAGAGGGTCATTGGGGTGGGAGGTGTGGGTGGGGGAGTCACTCCCATAGGGATAGCTGGTACCCTGTGCATTGCTGATGGAGACACACAGACATCTCCCACGAAGTGTGGCATCCTTAGATGCACATCAGCCCAAGTGCAGCAATTCCCCATCTGTGCAAAAAATAGCCCTCGCCCACCCCTCCACCCTCCCCACCAGGAACCAGATGCCAGACCAGTTAAGCAGCTCCTCTATGGCCATGCATTGGGAGGGAGGGAGGGAGGGAAGGGGGGGATTTTAAAAAAAAGAAGAAAGCGAAGGGAAAATGCAAAAAAAAATTGCAAAAAAAATTTGCAAAAAAAAAAGCCATTCATGCTGGGGATGGGGATGGTGGGGGGAGGATAGACCCCTCCAGTGCCCCCTCCCTCTCTCCCTCCTCCCCATCACTGCCCCCCACCCATGCCAACTGGGGAGGGTATAGGGGGCACTCACTCACCATTTGATAGGTTTGTGCACAGCTGTGGCCATTTTGACACCGTATGCAAATCCCTGCCTGGGCTGGTTTGGAAGAAGAGCAGAAAAATTCCTCCCCCCCTTTTTTTTCCCTTCCTTTCTTTCTTTTCCTGATTTCTTTTTTTTTTTTTTTTTACCTCTCACATCACAATATACTGTACAATTTTATTCATTCTCTAACAGCCTGCAAGGAGGAGGGGGGCCCAATCACAAGCCAGCTCCTTTGAGCCCCGGTGCACCATGGGGAATGTAGTCTCTAGGCTTCTTGTTTTTGCACCAGCCTCTTTTGCACACTCACATTTTTTTCTTGCATTATTATTGTTATATTTTTCTTTTGGCTTCCCTTTGCAAGCTCCTTTGAAAAAGCGCGAGCGGATGCCCCGCCGGCTGCCATCACTGGACTCCAACTCCCAGAGGGCCTTGCGTTTGACAGATGTTAGGCTCCGCCCCCACAAAAGAAGAAAGGGAGGGGGGGAGGCTAATATTCTGGATATATGAAAAGAAGGAGGAATTCTTACAAAGGGGGGGAAAGAGGTGCATTTAATCCCTGGAGCAATGTGCTTTCTGGGGAACTGGCAAAGGGCTGCATGGCTGCAATTGGGTTTTTTTGTAGGGTTTTTTTTTTGGGGGGGGGTCTTTAGAGAAAGCCCACCCACCCCCTTGTTCACAAAGCAGGTGCAAAAGATTACATTCTACTGTACATTCCTATGCATTTGTGATATTGTATTCTGACATTGCATATTTTTTTCTTCCTATTGTATTCTTGCATTGTTGTGCTTTAATTGTATTGAATCTGTTGTAATGCCGCCCTGCGTCAACCTTGCGCTGAATAGGGCGGGGTATAAATCCAATAAACATATATGGTGGTGGAGAGGGGATTTAATAGGGGGGAGAAAAATCAGGATTTCCGAAGAGCATCGTAAAACCTTTCATCCCATCCTCCGCTGAACCTGACCCGATAATATAATATTTTTAAAAAATGATAATTATTATTCTGGGGTTGGATTAAGGATTTTTTTAATTTTATTTTTGCTGGAGAAACTCCGCTCAGGGAACGCCCCAAATGAGGCTCCTTTCGTGGGACAGGGGCGGGCGCTCAGTCCGGCACGCAGCACCCGGGTCTCGAACTGCTGGCTTGCCAATGCCACCCTTCCAGCTGACAAGGCGAGCTAATAAAGCCAGATTATGAAAAACCGCTGGGGAAACGAGAGTGCCTCTGAGCATAACATTTTAGCACCCCCATCCTCCAGGGAGAATTGGGGGGGGGGGGTGTCATGATTTTTGGGCATAGATCCAGATGGGTTTGGACCTTGTCGGTCTTCTTCCAGGCAGGCTTTCCAGCGGTTCCTGATCTGTGACGGCGGCCCTCTGCCCATGCCCAGAGGCCCGCTTTAGTTCGGCTGTGCGGGAGAAGAGCAGCCTCCTTCCCCCTTAAATTGATAGCCTCTGTACAGTCTTCAAGGGATGCCCCCAACTGCAGTCGCCTCCATCTTTACTGGGGCGGGGGGCGGGGGGGGGGGCATTATTGATCTTGACTACCGATTCTGCCCCCCCCCCCCGTAGTTTGTTCAGTGCAAACATAATAATAAAAAATCTTTTTTTAAAGGGGGAAAAAGTTTAAAGCAACCTGATCAAAACTGCTGTAAACCGCGGTGTTTTAGTGGTTAAGACGCTGAGCTGGAAGGAGGAGTTCGAGACCCGAGTGCTGCACGGCGACGTGAGCTCCCGTCGTCTGCCCCAGCTCCTGCCAACCTAGCAGTTCGAAAGCAAGAAACGGCAAGGAGATAAACAGGGTCCGCTCCGGTGGGAAAGGTAACAGCGTTCCGTGCACTCCGGGGGTGTCTAGGCATGCCTGCCACATGTCCACGGAAACGTCTCCAAAAGCAGACAGCTACTGGCTCTTTGGCTGTAAACGGAGCTGAGCACCGCGCCCTAGAGTTGGATACGACTGGCTTTCCAGCAAGGGCGGCTCTTACTGTGAAACGTCCCTTCCGAGGAGAAATCAGGCAGGCGCGACTTCCCCGCATTGGTTATTATATTACTGGCTTTATTTGTTATTTATTATAATAATACAAATAGATGGGATACTTTGGATACAAAACATTTGGAAATAAGATAGAAAATACCTTTTTTTTTCCTTCCTGTTTTTTTTTTTTTGCAATGGGGGGAGGAAGGGTGTTTAATTTCCCTTTCTGGTGTTAAGCCCCACCCCCATTAAGTCTTATGGGATTCCTCCTTCCTTGGGCTCCAAGGAGCCAGGAGCTCCCTGGACTCGAACTTGCCACCCTTGCAGTTTATGGTCCGACCCACCCACCCAAAAAACACCTTCCGGGGCCCGGATTCACCCCTTTCTTCTTCAATCCCTGCACAAAAGCTACTCTCTAAAAAGCTGACATTCTGCACATGTGGGGAAACGGGGTACAATCTGGTTTGGTCATCCCTGCCCACCCCGCCCACCCACACCCACCCCATTGCATGTCTGAAATCTTGCATGTGGGGCGGTTTGCAATGCATTTACTTCCCACATCCAGTTCTTCAGCTCCTGGCAAACTATGCCCCCCCATGTGCTCAGTGGGCCATTGATATGGAGAAGGGGTGTTAGAGAGCATTCAATGACACCCCCCTTCTCACAAACAATTGGGGCCTACCCCCAGAGACACGTGATGGTGAACCTTGGCACTCCAGATGTTCTTGGGCTTCAATTACCAGAAGCCCAAGCACCCTGTGAATCCGCATGAATGGGTTTGCTGCGATTCATCCGGCCCATGCTGCCCTCGTCACTCCCGGAAGCGGAAGTAAAATGCGCCATGAAGGGTTAACCCGGAAGAGCCTTGACTGTACGGGCACGTTTTACTTCCGCTTCCAGGAGTGACGAGGGCAGTGCCGGCCAGATGAATCGCAGTAAACCCATTCATGTGGATTCACATGGTGCTTGGGCTTCTGGGAGTCGAAGTCCAAGAACATCTGGAGTGCCAAGGTTCGCCACCACAGCCATAGACAAAAGATCGCAACATTGGAATAAATGACACCCAACAACAACCCTCCCTCTACCAAGCCCGGTTGCATCTCTTCGATCCCAACTGGGCACATATCATGCCCAAGTCCAAGCGACTGGGTGAAGCCAGGAATTATGCAGTGGCTTAGCAGTTAAGAGGCTGTGCTTGATGGTGACTGGGAGGTCACCAGGTCAGCAGTTCAAGACCCGAATGCTGGGTGGCAGAGTGAGCGCCTGTTGTCTGTCCCGGCTCCTGCCAACCTAGCAGTTCAAAAGCAAGAAATTGCAAGTAGACGAATAGGTAGGAAAGGTAATGGCATTCCATGCGCTGCCATATGACCATGGAAACGTTGGCAGGAGCACAGCGGTGGCTTTATGGCTGTAAACAGAGTTGAGCACACACACAACTGGCTTTTGAGCACGGGTGACCTTGACCTTTAAGGAGTTATATGTCAGAGTTTGAATCCCACTGTGCCCCCCCCCCTCCCTTGGAGGTCCTGCAGCAGGGATCCCCGAACATTTTTTGACTGTGGGCCGGCCATGTGGTTCAGCAGGCCGGTCAAGTGGCTCCTCCCACAGGCACGCCTTGCAATCTGCTTTGCAACAGGATGAGATAGATTTTTAGGCTGCCGTTTTCTCTGCTTCAACCAGGGGTGCCCCAAACTATGGCCTGTGGGCCTGATCTGGCCCCTGATGCCAATTCATCCAGCCCATGCCACCCTTGCCGCTCCTGGAAGTGGAAGCAAAACGCGCCCGTAAAATGCTTCCAAGAGCGGCGTGGGCTGGATGAATTGGCATCAGGGGCCGGATCAGGCCCAAAAGCCATAGTTTGGGGCACCCTTGTCCTACAGAGAAGGCGTCTTCTCCTGATGTGGTGCTCTCTCCACCTGTGGCAATGCTCTCCATCGCAGGCTGTCGGCAGGGATAACAGGGTGGCTTTTGCACGGAGGAGGAGACAAAAATCGGGTGCCGCTGCGGAATGGGTTTTGCACCCAGGGGAGCGCCAGGAGGAGGAGAGGAGGGTCTTCTTCAGGCTTCTTGGAGAGGAGGGGAAGAAGCAGCCCAGATGTGGAGGAGTCCTGCAGCTGTGGCTCCAGGCCAGCTGTGCCGCTGTGGCCCCACCACCACCCTTCAACACATCCCCCCCCCCCCCCCCATGCAAGGAAGGATCTCTTTTGAGGTTCTGGCAAGAGAAACCCATCCCGAGAAAGAAAAGGACCCCCCTAGAAGTGCTCTAGACGTACCCTAAAAGTAGCAGTCATTGAACGGAGCTCACCAGCCCCAAATGGTTTCAGTGACCCCCACTTACCCCAATGGCAGAACCACCTCATGCCAGCTCGAAGCCCCTGTCCCCAAACATCCTGCTTTGTGAACCCCATTAATTGGGGGGGGGGGAGTTAGTCTTGGTGGTTACTCTTGGTCAAGAGCAAGAACGCCTGGGGTCAATCCAGGGGGGGGCAGTGGGGGAGTAAGATGACCCACAGAGCAGCCTCCTGGAGGGAGGGGGCAGGGAGGTGTGGGGGGGACCCCAACATTGCCCAGTCTCTATTGCAGGCGGTCATCACAGTTCAATCTCGAACGTTTTCTGCCGGTCGCCCGAAAAAGGGTTGGGGGTGGTGGAAGGGGCCGTGGACTCCAGGGCAGCCCATTGCGCTTCAAAGGGGTCGGGGGCTTCCTGGCGGGGTGGCGGCGGGGCTGGCTGGCTCTGTTCGGCGGGCCACGCAGTCCCGTTGGGCCGCACCGCCCCCAGCAGGTTCTGAGGGAAAGGGCTGGCTTTGGCCCCCAAAGTGTGGGCGGGCCCCTGGGCGGCTGAGCAGAAGGCGTTCGCGACCATCTGGGAAGGGGTGATGCCCACCACGGGCACGCTGGGAAGGGCGGCGGCGGGGTAGGGCACGGGCGGCGGGTAGGCCGTGCCCATGGGCATGAAGGCAGGAGGCATGGCAGGAGGGACGAACATGCTCATGGGTGGTGGGCCAGCGTCGTAGGTCAAGGGGAAGGTGGGCATCACCACGGCAACTGACACCTGCTGCTGCTGTTGTGCCTTGGCGGCCTTTGCCACCTCCTCCAGCCAACGCTCGGCCTCCGAAGGCGTCCGCTTGTGCCCGGGCTGGAAGGGGGGTGTCGCAGGGGCACCGGAAGAAGAGCCCATCATCCACAGGGCGGGAGCTGGGCGGAAGAAACGACAAAAGGCACACCGTGCTGATCAATGAGGGCCCTCCCAGGGGGAAGACCTGCCCCCATCCCTGACCCATGGCATCCATGGGTGACCCCAGCTGAGACTACCTGCATTGCTGGCGGCTCCTTCCGTGGGCACCGTGGCCGTCGGGTGGCCCAGGGCAGCGCCCAGGGGTGCAACGCTCATCGGCTCTCCCGCTGGCTGGGCGAGCGAGGCATCGATCTGGCTGCAGAGGGCCATGATGCCGTCCGAGTCCCCGCTGGGGGTAGCACTGAGCTCAGTCCCTGGGGAAAGCAGGGGTGGGGGGCAGTGAGGGAGGCAGAACCACCGGCTCTGACTGGCAGCCATGGTTGTGTCCTCAGCATGGCAGGTAGGGATGCTGCCCTCCCACCCAATACCTAGAGATGGAGACCCAAGGTGGGACACGGCTGTCTTTCTTTGCAAAGCATGGACTCAGGTATCCCACAACGCAGCGGTCCTGGGATTCAGGACTTTCTTCCTTATGGGAAACCGCGCTTTGCCAGGGTGGGCAAACTACTAACTCAGGGTGGGCCATGCCCGCCCTGGCCACCCCCTGGCTACGGCCCTGCTTCCTCCATCTCCTAGTTTGCTTTTGCTCTTGTGTACCCTCTTGCCATAAAGCTCTTCCTGGATCAGAGCCGGCACATTTGAGCCTTAGGGTGTCGAAGGTCCTTCTCATGCTTAGTTCTCTCTGCATCGGCTGCTACTTCTCTCCTGATCTTAGGTGGGAGCGATAGCACCAAGAGGAGATCTTCCCTCAACTAGTGAAGGCATCCTGTCACTATGCGCATGGTTTCATTTGATCTCCCCATTTCTAGTTTGTGAGTTTCCTGGTGATACTGTTCTTTGTACTAACTTTGGCTTTGGTAGCACCACAGCTGATGAGCCACCGTGTCCCGGTGGGAAACTTGATAGGAGCCACACAAGCCTGTTTCTAAGTGATGTTGGATCTTTCCAGCCCACCCACCCACCCCAAAAAATACCCCCTCCCCACTCCTGGCCAGTCTCTCACCTGCGTCGCCCTTGCGCTGCAATGTGGAGGGCAGCTCGTTCAGGCGCAGGGAGAGCTGCCTCTTGAAAGGCGAGTTCTTCTGGCTCAAGGTGGGGAAGGCACGGAAAGAGCCCTGCCGCACCAGCTGCTCCAAGGGCGCATGGCGACGGGGGATGGCGTGCGCACCCCCGGCTTCGGCCTTCTCCTCCGGTGAGGTGGCCCCCTGGGGCGGAGAGGCACTGCCGGGCTGGGCCGGGGCCGGAGGAGTCACCACAGGCACTGTCGCCGCTTCGGCTGCAAAGGAAGGAGAGAAATCGTGGACTTCCTCGGGAGCAGCTCCCAGAAGGCTAATACAGATGAGGGCCACCCCCCTTCCGCCTGGGTCTCGCGCCCCTTATCCATCTATCCCATTATTTTTCATTGGGCTGTGGTGGCTTAGTGGTTAAGATGCTGAACTTGATGACCGGAAGGTCAGCAGATCAGCAGTTCAGGACCTAGGTGCTGCACGATGGAGCAAGCTCGTGTCGTCTGTCCCAGCTCCAGCCAACCTAGCAGTTTGAAAGCAAGAAATTGCAAGTAGATAAACAGGTACAGCTTGGGCGGAGAAGGTAGCAGCATCCCATGCACTCTGGTGCTTAGTCATGCCTGCCACATGACCACAGAAATGTCTGCAGATATAGACAATGCTTGTTCTTGGGCTGTAAACAGCATTCTGTGCACTCTGGTGCCTAGTCATGCCTGCCACATGACCACAAAAATGTCTGCAGATACAGACAGCGCTTGTTCTTGGGCTGTAAACTGAGAGGAGCACTGAACCCTAGAGTCAGACAGGGCTGGCATTGGAGCAAGGGCGAGAGTAACCCTTGCCTACCTTTCTTCCGGTCCTGTGGTGGCCGTGCCCCGGAGGGACGGCTGGCGGCAGGTCCGGGCAGGCGGAAGGAGCCTTCCCGCGCAAAGCTGGTCCGGGTGGCGTCAAAGGAGGCCGTCACGCCGCACTCCTTTTCCCGTTTCTGTTTGCGCTCCAGACAGGCAGCGAAGGCACATCCGACAGCGTGGCTCAAGCGTTCACCCTGAGAGGAGGAGGAGGAATTGCAATGAATCGGGAGGAGAGTCAATGCTGCGATGCGGAAAGCACATGGAAAGCCACAGCATTATATTATATTATATTAAGAATGGCTCGACTTAACAAAAACTTGAGGTACATCCGGAAAAATCAGGTTTGAGATAACCAATTTTAATAGGGTCCCCCCCCCTCGAGATAAGAAATCCAATGCGTTTCTATGGGAAATTCAAGATAAGAAATTTTTCGAGATCCAACCCACTTTTGAGGAATGAATTAAGTTCGTATGCAGAGGTTTGACTGCATTCCCAGGACATCCTTCATGGCCAATCGCCGTTGCTGAGTTGGGCGGCAATGGAAATTGTGCAAGGTTTTCTGATCTCCATAAGGAATCCCATGGATTTCAGGATAGTTTCTCTGGGCATTCCTGACACAGCTGAGTCGTTACATGGTTTTAAGGATTTGTCCCATACAGGTTGAAAGCCACCTTTTTAAAGCCATGGGTCAGGTCATACACCCTCAGCTTCACGGGCCAGATGGCCATTTTGCCCTTCCTCCACCACATCACACTTCCAGGTATGGTGGAGGCGTTGGGGGTGGGGCACATGAAATGGCGCTGGGGGCCGCATCCGGCCGCAGGTCGAGACTCCCTGCTTTATGGCTTCAAGGGAGAGAGTTAAATACCGTTGTGACAACCCACCCACCCCCAACTACAAAGCCCATGTGCTTTTGCATGGCAGATGCAGGTGGAAAGCTCAGTGTGCAAATTCTCATGTCACCCACCGAGTCTTTGAGTGCCAGGAAGCAGTGGCAGATCCATCGGCGGGTGGTGCCATCTCGACAGATGTAGGAGAAGGCCTTGTCAAAGTTGCGGTCCGGGGCACAGAAGGAAACTTTCTCGATGGTCTGGTCCAGAATGAGGTCCTGAGGGAGGGAGGCAAGCACAGAAGAGGTGAGTGGGGGCAGGACAAGGATTTCTTCCAGGTGGGGAAAGGAGGGGACGAACCAAATGATGCTCCTTTCATGTCCCCAAGATCTTTTTTCCCCTACTAAGAGGTCCCTATTTACCTAATTGCAATTCCTTGCTTTTGATCTGCTAGGTGGGCAGGAGCTGGGACAGAGACGGGTGCTCAAACCGTCGTGCAGCACCTGGGTCTCGAACTGTCGACTTGCTGGCCTTCCAGCTAACAAGGCGAGCTTCTTAACCACTGATGAAGATAACGCTTTGACCCTTTCGACCGTTCCACAGATGTGTGACGTTCCCTTCCACAGAAAATGGCCCACCGCGGGCCCTTTGCCTCTTCTTGGCCAGACTGTGGCTCTGCCAGGGCTTCCTGCCCCACCAAGAAGGGTGAAGCTGAGATGGCCCACCCCACCCTCTGCCTATCCAGTGACCTCCCCACTCCCCAACAACTTACCTTGGTCTTGTCATCCACGACGCGCAGCCCATCCGCCGAGACCCAAAGCACAGACTTCACAGATTTGCGACCACTCTGTTCGGACCAAAAACCGGAACAGCAGCGTCATGAAGGAAAAGCGAAAAAACAGTGACAGTTTGGATTTAATCTACTTCAAACTTTTCCGAGAAATAAAAAGGGTTGTTCTCCAGTGGAAAGGAGCCCTGTTTATACTAATCTGGGTTTCCTTTTTTCATTTCAGTTCTGTGGACAGCAGATGGCAGTGGAGTCAATTCTCATGTGCCCCTAAGATGAAGCACCAATGGCCAAGGGCGCATGAAGCTTGGACAAGGAACAGCAACCATTAGGACGAGCTGAGTCGGGATCTTGCAGGGGTGGAAAACATGGAAATGAGAAGAAACTCCACCTGCTCTTTAGAAATCTTGTGACTGGCGCTGAATTATAGTGATTAAAAGAGAGGCTTTGCCGGCCTCCCTTGGGCCGTCTGGTGTGTTCTCAGGAAGCACCACCAGACAATCCACACGAATCATCTCAAGGGTTGACGGCGTGCGTCTCTTGCCCCAGCACAGCCACGGGGAGATCTTGGAAACATCCTTCCAAGCAAGCAGCCACCCCATGGTTTATCTCCAATATGGCCAACAGCCCCAAAGCGCTGCAACTCACCGCCTTCAGCTTCTTCACAGCTTCTTCACAAACATGCATGCCCCGGGACTCTTCCACCTCGACGTGGCCCAGGTACTGGAGAGGGAGATGAGGTTTCAGGTGAGGGTCCTCTTGCCCCGTTTCCCCCCCTCCCATTCCTCCTCAACGGCCACAGCTAGTGAGACAGATGTGAGAATCACATGCGCCAATGTGCAACCTCAGTGCAGGGGGGAAGCTGCCTTAGATGGCTAGCCTTGGCCCTTGATATGGAATGGCCCTGTCCAATGAATGGGCACTCTGCACATGCTCAGGGGTGTTCCTCTTGCCTGGCTGTATATGTTGCTTTCTCCCACGTTTACTGGATGTCTCCCAACGTAGTTTAAAAGCAGAAATGGGTTCCATCCCTCACAGGAACAAAGCTGAGCCAACCTGGGCTTCCTAGGCAAGGTTTAATGCGCCTCTGGAGTGGCCCTATGCTCAGATCAGCTGGGGTTTCCGTCCCCAGATAAGTAGGACCTTCCATAAAGCGGGGTGAGGGGGAAAGGAGTCATAAAGAAATGGGTGATCAAGGCAAAGAGGCAATCAGCCAAAAGCCTTTAAAAGTGCTTCTCAGAGTTTTCACAACAATGGCCATGCATTTACGACACTTTACAGCAGGAGTAGCCAAACTTTTGGGGCCATGGGCCAGTCGCGTGGTTCAGTGGGACGGTTACGTAGTTCCTCCCACCAGAAGCAGAAGTAAAATGCACCTTGCTGTTTTCTCTGCTTAAACCAGTGGTGCCCAAACTATGGTCCGCGCCTGGATCCGGCCCCCTGACCAATTCATCTGGCCCACGCTATCCTCTTCACCCCTGGAAGCAGAAGTAAAATCGTCTGGGCACATTTTACGTCCGCTTCTGGGAGCGACGAAGGTGGTGTGGGCCAAATGAATTGGCATCGGGGGCTGGTCCTGGCCTGTGGGCCAGATGCAGCCCACGGGCCATAGTTTGGGCACCCCTGTTTTACAGCCTTATCCCCATCAGCTTGGTGATTGTCAGACTGAAGGGGAGAAGACCTTTATCTCTGCTGCCATTTGTATGTCCTTAAAACTTGGTATCGGTTACAGGTGCGATAACAGAACACCTGTCAACAGGTAACCTTTGGGGAAGGGAAGTGGATCCTGGTTTTTGTCTTGTCCCAGCTTCTTCCTTAGGAGTGGACTAGTGGGACTCTCAACGGGCATTGTCAGCATAGACGAGGGCACATGACAAAATGCCCTTTTCTCTGCCCAGCCTTGAAAGACGATGGCGCTTTCTCTGCCCACAGGGAAGGCGCTGGGAAAGACGCGCATGTCCGACGCCGGCGGCTGCTCACCCGCACAGGGAAGCTGCAGCGGCCCTTCCGCACGGCCTCCTCATCCGCTTGCCACTGGTGCGGTCGGCTCGCCTCCGGGACGTAGGCCGGCTTCTTGCGTCTCAGGCTCTGCCGCAGCTTGTTCATTGCTGAACCCCCCACGTGTGGGCTTCCTGGGAGAAGGGGAAGGGGTCGGGTCAAGGGGTGGCTCTTCAGAGGCAACCTCGGAGAAAGAGGGCTCAGAGGTTGAAAAGCAAAGAGGGTCAAGTCCCGGGACATCCAAATGAAGGATTCGCAGGTTTCCAGAGCTGCGATGCTTGCAAAATTTGCCAGCCGACAATTCCCTCCCACAACTGTCTGTGGGCCAAGGAAGGAAGTTTGGGGCCTTTGGCAGATGGGGACTGTGGTGGCTTAGTGGTTAAGATGCTGATCTTGGTGACTGGAAGGTCAGCAGTTCAAGACCCAAGTGCTCCATGGAGGAATTGAGCTCCTCCGTCGTCTGTCCCAGCTCTTGCCAACCGAGCAGTTCGAAAGCCAGAAATTGCAAGTGGATAAATCAGTGCCATTTTGGCAGGAAAGGTAACAGTGCTCCATGTGCTTCGGGGTCTAGTCATGCCTGCCACCTGAACATAGAAACGTCTGTAGACGCAGACAGTGCTGGCTCTTTGGCCACCAACGGAAAAAAGCGCCAACTCTGTAAGTCGGAAATGACTGGCGTTTGAGCAAGGCAGACCTTTACTTTTTACCTTACAGGGGTGCCCAAACTTTTCAGGCTGTGGGCCGGTCACGTGGTTCAGCGGGCCAGTCTCATGCTTCAGCGGGCCGGTCACGTGGTTCCTCCCACCTAGAGCGGAAGTAAAACACGCCTTGCAATCTGTTTTGCAACAGGACGGGATAGATGTTAAGCTGCCGTCTTCTCTGATTAAACCAGGGGTGTCCAAACTACGGGCTGTGGGCCAGATCCGGCCCCTGATGCCAATTCATCCGCCCTGTGCTGCCCTCGTTGCTCCTGGGCACGTTTTACTTCCACGAGCGACGAGGGCAGTGAGGGGAGGATGAATTGGTGTTGGGGGCTGGATCTGGCCCACAGGATGTAGTTTGGGCACCCTGATGAAGAGAGAACAGTTACAAGTAAGCCACCTGCCCTTATAGGAAAAACAAGGCATACCCCACCCCACCCCTCGAATCTTCCTCTTCTGCAAATGCAGACTGGGTGCCAATCTCCTGTGTACTCCCAAGATCAAAGTGACCCCATTCATTGCAGTGGAAACAGGGAAGGCGGGCTGTTTTCTCCGCTGCTGAACATCTCTCCCCTTTGATCTCCCCCTCCCCGATTTAACTGGGGCGCCCCAGACAGCAGGAAGACAGGGAAGAAAGACACGTCCTCCGGTCCACAGGGAGCCTGGCCTGAAACTGTCTGCCTGGAAGTGAAGACGCCGAGCCTGAACCCCTCCTTCCCTTGCTGGGCAGAGATGGACAGGAAAGCACTCTGTATGTGCTCCAAAGTGCCCTTGCAAAAGGCTAGTCCTGCCTTGCTACACTAGGCTCCAGGCTGAAGCGCTGGCTTGGATTAAGCCCTCCTTTTGCATTGATGGGACTACAGTGGTTTAGCTGGTTAAGACACTGAATTTAGTGACTGGATGGTTGGCAGGTCAGCCGTTCGAGACTTGGGTGCTGAACGACAGTTTGAGCGCCCGTCTTCTGTCCCAGCTCCTGCCAACCTAGCAGTTCGGAAGCAAGAAATGGCAGGTAGATAGAGAGGTACCACTTTGGCAGGAAATGAATGAATGTTTATTAACTGATTAGTCTTACGACCTTGTCAATAACATAGCAGATTAAAACCTGTGCAGGTAAACAGGTGCCACTTGGGCAGGACAGGTAACAGCATTTCATGCACTCCAGTGTCTAGTCATGCCTGCCACCTGACCATGGAAACATATACAGATGCAGACAGCACTGGCTCTTTCGCTATAAACAGAGATGAGTACTGAACCCTAGAGAAGGATATGACCGGCTTTTGACTAAGGGCGACCCTTATCTTTACCTTTGCATTGACACATGAAACAGAGCATTTAAGTATTTTTATACCACCCATCTGGGAAATTTCCCATTCTGGGCGGTGTACAGACAAATAAATAACAGCAGCAAAATAAGAACAAATAGCAAAATAAAAAAAAAATTCCCCTATTTCCCAAAAGCTGCCTATTCTAGTCCTGGCCCCACTCCATCGAAGGACGATTTCAAAAAGCAGATACGGCCACAATTCAACAGCAATTATATCACTTCCAGCACAAACTTCATGCAATTAAAAGCTATTGAAATCCCGAGCAATTAAAAGCTACCAAAAAGTGTCCAACCATTCCAGGAATTGCGGGAAAGACAGAGTGGCTGCCGCCCGTCATAAGTTCTGGCTGTTATCCTGTCCAGCATTTACACTCTCCGGACTGCAGAGTTGACCACAATGCCACGAGAAGGGGCCGGCTGTCCTTGGCTGTGCCCTTGACCCCATGACCCGGCAGCACCACCGTGCACAAGACCAGCATTGCAGCACAGAACAGCAGAGGTTCCTGCGGTCAGAGCTCAATGCACATCGATTATGCAATATAGCCCCAGCAACAGAGGTCTAATGCAGGGGTGCCCAAACTTTTCAGGCTGTGGGCCAGTCGTGTGGTTCAGTGGGCCGGTCAAGTGGCTCCTCCCACCAGGAGCGGAAGTAAAATGCGCCTTGCAATCTGTTTTCCCACAGGATGAGATAGATTTTAGGCTGCCTTTTTCTCTGCTTAAACCAGAGGTGCCCAAACTATGGCCTGTGGGTCAGATACAGACCCCGACGCCAATTCATCTGGCCCACACTGCCCTTGCCGATCCTGGAAATAAAACGCACCTGTACAAAAATAAAACGTACGGGCTTGTTTTACTTCCACTTCCAGGAGTGATGAGGACGGTGTCGGCTGGATGAATTGGTGTTGGGGGCCGTATCCCGCCCACGGGCCGTAGTTTGGGAACCCCTGCTCCAAGGCATCCTGGGCTGTTGCTGCTTTCAAAGAATCAAGTCAAAGTAGCAAACAATGAATGAGTTATGTTTCAACTACAGTAACAAGGAGCAGGTAAGTATCACTTGTGTTAGTTTGGAGTTGGGAGGAGTTTTGTAGGGCTTTAAAACACCTCCGTCTAGGTGTCTGTACGTCAAGACAGCTTCAATGGAGGAGAATGAGTCTGCGAAGGATTGCGTGTACGTCTCAACGACATGTGTGCGCGCAGAGACACATACACACAGTGCCACAACAGTTAGAAATAAAAGAGACGGATGGGGAAAAGTCCTATCTTGGATGCTTCCCCTTTACCTGCTCAAGAAAGGTAAACTGAGCCTACCTGGACCATCCCAGACTGCCAATGCATCGTTCAAATCACACGCAGGGCTCCCTGCACCATTCAATATCCCCAAACACTAATTTATAAATAAAAATGAGATTCTAACTACTTCTATTTTCATTTTTTGGAGGTGATTTTGGGGGGGGGGGGGCTGAGGTGCCCCTGAATTGTCATAAGGGCAGGACATTTTTTTGCCCCGAGATCTGCCAAAATTGGGCATGCTGTATCGAAGCAGATCACACCTTTGCTTCGTTCTCCCGGGGAGCAAATTTTAAAGACGGGGAACTTTAAAACAAAAAAAACAATTAGTGAAAGGAGAGGAAAGAGACATATGTTTGTCACTTTGTTTTAATGACAATTAAAAGTTTACGAAGGGAGGGCCGGTTGGCAAACGCCATCTGATATGCGCAAACACTCGATGCATCTCACAGATGGCCCCAGCCGTTAAATCTGCCCCCGATGGTGCAGATGACAAATAGGAGGGGGGGGGGGGTGTCCCTTTTTTTTGTGTGAGTGTGTGCCCCACACACAATAGCCACAAAGCAAAGCTAGCCGCCTTCTCCATCCTTCCCCCCACCCCACCGCCCGCCCGGCCCACTGTACACCATAGGGAAATACAAAAGGGTCCCAGACACGACAGGTTTTGCCCCACCCGGATGACTCTGGTCTGTGGGGTGGGTGGGTTGCTTAAGGAGGAAGGAGAGGGAATGGAGTCTCCCCCCTCCCCAATTTCTAAGGAGGGGGGGGGAGAGAGCTGGCTTATCAGCGTCTTTTGGCAAAGTCAAACTTTATCTTACAGCAGCTGCCAGGGAACAAAAGGGGAAATCTGGGGTGGCCCCACATGTCGGGTGAGACAGCTGCCACTGAATGGTGTGGGGTGAGCCCCTAACAGCTGTGTGGGTGTCCTTACCCCCCATCTTCACCCCTCATCCCCCCCCCTCGGCCGAAGGGCACCAGCTGGTCTAGGGCTGGGCAAACACTAGGCTAAAAGGGAATTGTTTCCTTAGCTGCCGCCAGAGTCAATGTGTGTCCCCCCCCCCCTGGCTGGCATAGAGGGTGGGGGGCAGGGGGTTGGGAGGGGGTCGTTGCAGAGTCTGGTTCAGCAGATGGGAAGCATTTCCCAGACAAGTGGTGCAAAGTGCAGGTGGGGAAAGATCTCATCCCAGTGAAAGGGGAAGGTTGGGTGGTGCAGGTTAAATAAGAACTCCTTCTGATGCCGGGGAATTTCTGAGACTGGTGAAGAAATACTAAAGTGAATGAACGAAGATGAAGAAAAAGCATTGCACTTTAGTGGAAGGAGGAAGGCAGAGGAAATACATGCCTGATTGCAGCTAAATGCAAACTCCTCCGGATGACACAGGTTTTCTGAGAATTTCTTGGGTCGAAAAGGGGACTGGTGAAGAAATGCCAAGGCAAATGAAGGAAGTTGAAGAAAGCACAGCAGTTTAATGGAAGAAGGCAGAGGAAAAACTCTTGGCTGAGAAGCCGGGGGGAAAAGCCTATGATTGATTCAGATCAACCCTATTGCCCACATAGAGATGGCAGGAGCCAAGTAAAAAAGACAAGACTTCTTAAGTCCTGCTTCATCCATGGTAGGTTCACCCATTCAAGCACCTGCAAGGATACCTGCAGGCAGGATGGTGTGGGCATTGCAAAGCGCTGCGGTCCTCCCTGCCTGTCCTGAGTATCTGCATCTCAGCCTCGTGTTGCCCCCTCCAACCTGGCCATTAGCCTAACACAGGGGTGCCCAAACTTTTGGGGCCATGGGCCGGTCACATGGTTCAGTGGGCCAGTCACGTGGCTCAGCAAGACAGTCACGTGGTTCCTCCCACCGGAAGCAAAACGCGCCTTGCAATCTATAAGATAGATTTTAACTTGCCAGGTGTTTCTGGTCTTCAATCCCCAAAAGCCTAAGTGTCTTTGAATCCACATGAACTGCTAAGTTGGCAGGAGCTGGGACAGACAATGGGAACTCACTCCATTGTGCTCGGGTCTTGTATATGCACTAAACCCATTCGTGTGGATTCACAGAGATTTGGGCTTCTGGGAATTGAAGTCCAAGAATACCTGGAGTGCCAGGAAACTCATTCATGTGGATTCACAGAGACTCAGGCTTCTGGGGATTGAAGTCCAAGAACATGCGCCGTAAGCCCATTCATGTGGATTCACAGAGACTTGGGCTTCTAGAAATTGAAGTCCAAGAAACACATGACATGCCACAGAGATATCCTCCGGAACTGCAGGCGTCACGACTGATTCCGGCCCAGGTCCGGGATGGATCAGCGTGCCTCCTCACCGACACCAGGCTCACAAGGGGATCCCTGGCCTGCGGAGAAACAGCCTCTCCATTCACCCCGGAAAATATCGAAATCAATTAGCACGGAGAGCAGAAGGAAGACATCTGGCCTCCTGCCACCCACAGAGGCCGGGAGAATTGCTGGCAGCTTCCTCCGTCGCTGTCTGAGTCACCTGGAAATGACGCAGCCCAAATCACAAGCTCCCATGCAAGAAACCTCCAGGTCCAAATGGCTTGGAAGGGAGGATGGCTCACCTGCTTCTTCCCCCGTAGTACCCAACAGCAATTAGCAAAAGCAATATTACTTTTATACCACCCCATAATGCTTAATGCACTCTCTAGGGCTGCGGTTCACAAGTCAATTAGCATTTTGCCCACAACATGCTGGGAGATCATTTTATCAAATTTTGAGTCGCCCTTGAGCCCTCGTCAGTATCGAACTCACAACCTTGTGACTGCAGTACAGCGGTTCCACCCCAGTGCCACCAGGGCAATCTCCCAGGCTCCTTTTCCAGGCTAGCCTTCCTTTCGGAAAGACAGCCCGGTTTTTGCCCCCGTACGTATCTTCTCCGACAGACCAGACCTCCGTGAAAGACGTCCTTCTCAAAAGATGTCAAATGGACGCAATAAGCAATTTTTAAGACTCAGCCTAGTTTAGACCTGCTTGCCATAGAAGGGACGGCTTAGTGGTTAAGACGCTGAACTTGATGACTGGAAGGCCAGTAGGCCAGCAGTTCGAGACCCGAGTACTGCATGACGGGGTGAGCTTCCAGCTCCTGCCACCCTAGCAGTTTGAAAGCAAGAAATTGCAAGTAGATAAATAGGGACCACTTTGGTGGGAAGGTAAACAGTGTTCCCTGCACTGTTTAGTCATGCCTGACACAGCCACATACAGAAACATCTGCAGATACAGACAGCGCTGCCTCTTTGTCCATAAACAGAGATGAGCACCCAACCCTAGAGTCGCATATGATCTTTACCTTCACCTAGTTTAGACCTTGTGGGATCTTGTACTTTTGGGAGGACAACTCTGAGACCTTCCCCATTTGGGAGGTTTTGATTTTTCCAGGTTCTGCCCAAGGCCCAGTTAAGAATCTTGCCCAGTGCCAAGGATGGGATCCAGACAATAAAGGCTGATTTAGGGATGTTTTTTAAAATGTTTTAGATAGTTTTAATAGTCGATTTTAACTGTAAGGGGGTTCGGGTTTGTTTTAACCAACACTGTGAGACACCTTGGGTCGCCTAGGCGAGAATGGCGGCCATACAAGTCTATCAATCAATCAATCAATCAATCAATCAATAAGACAGCATCAATAGCAACAACACAGACCTTTCCACTTCTCTGGCAGAAAGAACAAGGACCCCCCATCCTCGCTTTGCAGAACTGAAGTCAGACCCCCAAAACAACTACTATAAATGGTCTAGCAGCAGCAAAGTGCTCCTGGTTAAATGCAGGCCAAGCCCAGGCAAATACGAGAAACTCAATTCTCCCTTCCTAATGCTCAAGTGGTTAAGACACTGAACTTGACAACTGGAAGGTCAGAGTTCGATTCCCAAGTACTGCATGGCAAAGTGAGCTCCCATCTCTGCCCCAGCTCCTGCCAACCTAGCAGTTTGAAAGCAAGACATTGCAAGTAGATAAATAGGGACCACTTCGGTGGGAAAAGGAAACAGTGTTCCATGCGCTCCGGTGTCCAGTTATGCTTGCCACTTGACCAAGGGAACTTGAAAACCTTTGCACCTCTTTGGCAGTGGGTATAAGTTCCGAATGATTTTACTGCACGTACGCACACAGAAAGCCCATTCATGTGGATTTCCAGAGACTTGTGCTTCTGGAAATGGAAGTTTAAGAACACCTGGAGTGCCAAGGTTCACCATCACTGGTCTACTCTATGATAATCTGGCCAGATTAAATTCCCATATCCAGAGAGTTTCTTCTTCTGTTTCTGGGCCAGACATGAAACTGGCAAAAACGAAGGCACTTTTGGGTGAGTTCATTCTGCAGTTCCTTTGGCCTGACCCAGTGTGAGAAAGATTAGCCAGCAACACAAGGATGCCATCATTACCAGGGCATGCCCAATTGTGGTTCGAAAACACCACAGTCTTTGGGGCAGCACTTTCTGTCTACCCCATCCAGACGGCTTAAATCAGTGGAGGCAGGAGTACATAAATTGGAGCGCCAGAGATCTGGCGATGAGGCAGTTGCCTTTCTTCTAATGACTAAAGAACATGTGGATTCTCTCCCCCATAAATAGATGCTAAATCAGGGGTGCCCAAACTTTTTGGGCCGTGGGCCAGTCACGTGGTTCCTCCCACCGGAAGCGGAAGTAAAACGTGCCTTGCAATTTGTTTTGCAACAGGATGAGATAGATTTCAAGCTCCCGTTTTCTCTGCTTAAACCAGAGGTGCCCAAACTACGGCATGTGGGCCAGATCTGGCCCCTGACACCAATTCATCAGCCTGCACCGCCCTCTTCGCTCCCAGAAGCAGAAGTAAAATGCACGTTTTACTTCTGCTTAGATAGTCTCAGATACGGCCCATGGGCCAGATACGGCCCCAGACACAAATTCATTGGGCCTGTGCCACCTTCTTTGCTCCTGGAAATGAAAGTAAAATGTGCCCATCGTTTGAGCATCCTGTGCTAAATCATTCTCATCTTGCTCTTCTGGGTTGGTTGTAAATCAACTCAGGTGTTTGCAGATGGAAAATTAAAATGGGAAAGAGTTTTCTCTCTCTCTTTCTCTCTCACTCACACACAGAGGAACACCACCGGCCGTGCCAGCTGGAGAGAAGCCCAAAACCCACCCATTCCCCCCTCTTTGGCACCAACACTTTGGCAGGGTTGGACCCTCCCCTCCTAAAGAAACAGGGAGGGAGGGAGGGAGGGAGGGGTCCAGGAGGCTCAAAGCCAACTCAAAGCACTCCTGCAGAGAGAAAGAGAGGGAAGTTTGCCTTTGTTTGCCTTAAAGGATGCAGAAAAGTCATTCCAAGAGCAGAGACAATCCCTTCCCTTTGGGGGGGCAGTCTTGTACCCCTACTTCTCAAGAGTCTCTTTTTTGAGCCTCCCCCCCCTTTCACCTGCCCATCCCGTTAGCTTTTACTCCCTCCCCTTTGATCCATGAATAAATAGCCTGCCAGAGAGACTGAGGGCCTGTTCTTTAAACAGACCCCCCCAAAAAATCCCCAGCTTTTCTGGCTCCTAATTAGACAACTTGAAGACTAGAGGAAGGGAATTTAACTCTTGGGGGAACCTCCAGGCGGGGTAGGGGTGGGGGTGGAAGGGGGACTCGCTTTCTCTCACCTTGAAGCATTGGGGGGGGGGGGGGGAATAGAAAGTTTCTATAAGACCCCCTCTGCCATTGATTGTTCCAGCCCCCACATCAGCCCCCTGACAATGGGGAAATGGGGGGCACAGCACCCCCTTTCTAACACTCCCTCCCAGAATCTGGGTGGGGCAGATTCTGGGAAAGAGGCCCCCAGCCCCTCTTTGTATGGTGGGTGTGTGTGTGTGTGGGTGATAGTGGGGAGGGGGGTGTCGGGCTTGCCTCCCCCCCTCCCCAAGAGCCAAGGAAAAGGGAGGGAAGCCAACCGAACCTTTACCGGGTCCTGCCGACAGAGAGACTGAGAGCCGCCGCCCCGTCCGGGAAGAGAACCTGGCAGAGAAGAGCGGATCAGGCGGCGGGGAGGGGTGGGGTGGGGAGGGGGATTAGGGAGGGGTGCGTCAACCCCCCCCTTCAATTCCTCCTCCCTCCCCCCCTTCCAGCATCCCGGAAAGGGTTGGCCTTTGATGCATCCGAAAGTCGTGGAAGGGTTACGGGGAGGATTTCCCGGACAGAACGAAGGCGGGAGGGGAGGGAGGGGGGGGGGTGTCCGCTGGAGGATCGCGGAGTGGGGGTGGGGGGTAAGGACAGACAGATGGCTTGGAAGGCGACGGACACGCAGGATTGGGGTTGGGGGCGTGAAGATGGGGGGGCGCTTTTTCCTGAAAGATGCCTCGTTCTTTGGAGGCAAATCCCCCCCCTCCTTCGTCTGCGATCCCTAAAAGAAAGGGGGGGGATGCGGCCCGGGTTGGATGGATGGCGAGGGAGGGAGAGACACCCCGCGTCCCCGAGAGAGAGAGAGAGAGACCCATCAAGGGGCCCTCAAATGGGTCCGCAGCGCCTTGAGCATCATCGCCTCCCTCCCGCTCCTCCTGCTTACCCGGGTGCAACGCGGCCCCCTTCCTCCGACGGGGAGCAGAAAGGCGCCGACCCGCCTCGGGCCCCCTCCTCGCCCCACTTCTCCCTCCGTCCAGTGTCCACCCACCGACGGACTCCCACCCACCCCGTCGGTCTGGCTGGCTGGCTGGCTTGCTTGCAAAGCTCCTGCCGCCGCCGCCGCCGCCGCCGCTCGCAGGCACGCGCTTTTTCCCTCCCGGGGAAACATCCCTGCTCGCCTGGCCACGCCCCCTGGCTCATTAATATGCAAACCGCTCATTAATATGCAAAATAGAGGCACCCCACCCCCACCCCTTTCCCGGCCGAGGATGCCCTCTAAGCTTTCTTCTTCCCTCTAAATATATGCAAATTTATGCACGCCCCGCCCCTCTCATTAATTTTGCCAAAAGGGACAGCCACGGACATTCGCTCAGAGTGATTTGCAAAAAAGATCCTACAGGCCCCGCCCCTGGCCTGCCATTGGCTCTGGTTGTTCATCTATGCAAATTGACCCGGCCCGCCACCACGCAGCCCCCACCCTTGTCCTAATTATGCAAATAAGGCTCCCTTGACCCCCTCCATCCCCCCCATAACCCATCTGTACAAAAGAAAGTCAGGGAGGTCAGTTGGGAAGTGGAGACAGTCTAGGTCAGGGATGGCCATACATTTCTGGCCCATGGGCCGGTCACGTGGCTTGGCGGGCCGGTTGCGTGGTTCCTCCCACCGGAAGCGGAAGTAAAACGCGCCTTGCAACAGGCTGAGATAGATTTTAAGGCTGCTGTTTTCGCTGCTTAAACCAAGGTGCCCAAACTGTGGCCTGTGGGCTGGATCTGGCCCCCGACGCCAATTCATCCGGCCCACTCTGCCCTCATCACTCCCGGAAGTGGAAGTAAAATGAGGGTGGCGCAGGCCAGATGAATTGGCATCGGGGGCCGGAGTGGCAAATGGGCCGTAGTTTGGGCACCCTGCCCGGTCTAGGTCTTCTGAATCCCTTTCAATCAACCCCAGTGTCTAAGGAAAGAAACTCTAATGTCCCGGAAGGAACTCTGTACATGCTCCAGGCTGCTCTTTCCTGAAAAAGAAACACACAGTATATCCCTCTGTCTTTGAAGGAAATTGTGCTGGTATTTTTTGCCCTTTCCAAATCCTGGCCTGCCTTGTGGGCAAGAGCAAAAGTAAGGTCAAGCTCAAGGTATTCCCCTTGCTGGAAAGCCAGTTGTATCCAACTCTAAGGTTCGGTGCTCACCTCCATTTACAGCAAAAGAACCAGCCCTGTCGGCGTCTGCAGACGTTTCTGTGTTCATGTGACAGGCGTGACTAGACAACGGAGCGCACAAGATGCTGTTACCTTTCCTGCCTAAGGGGTGCCTATTTATCCACTTGCAATTCCTTGCCATTTTGAACTGCAGGAGCTGGGGCGGCTCTGCGTACATGCAGTAAACCCATTCATGTGGGTTCACAGGGGACCACGAAGAAGCACAACAGTGACAGGTAAGCAACCTGTTATTATAGAGCCCTGGTGGCGCAGGGGTTAAAACCGCTGTCCTGCAGCCACAACGTTGTGACTTTGATCCTGGTGGGTTTTGAGGTTGACTCAACCTCTTCCATCCTCCCGAGGTTAGTGAAAGGAGACCCCAGCATACTAATTAACTTGTGAACTGCCCAGAGAGTGCATTAAGTAACGTCTATTGCTATGCTCTCTCCCCACACACACACACACACACTTGTTTTTTTGGCTGGACACCCCAATGGGTGGTTCCCTGTGCTGCCGTCCACAGCTGGTTCCCTTCCACAGTGGAAGGGTGGGAATAGTTCATCCAGTCTCTTGGAAAAACAAAAACAGCCACCAGATTTATGCTCCTTCCCTCGTAGCCGCATGCCAGGTCGCCCACGTCGCCACATGCTGGGTTTTGTGCAAAGGATATCTCGAACCTATGCAACCTCCTGCTGCCCCCGTGGGTCCCCATGCGCAGGGCGGGCTGTGGTAAGAGATTTGTGGCTCTTTCCTCATTTCCGGAAAACCATCCAAAGAGGCCAGGGATGGGAACCAAAGAAGGCAGAGAGGAAGGGAGAGAGGCTCATGCGTGCAATAAGGAAGCCTAATGAGCATAGCAATCGCACTTACCGTATATACAGGGGCATGCATGCTGGCGATGGACAGGGAGGGAAGGAGGGGGCAGCACCTATGGGGGTATTGCATGATGTCATGGATTGTAGCTGCCAGGTGACATACTTCTGCCCACCTCTGGGGGGGGCGGGGGGGGCAGTCACTGGGGTGCACCGGGACTTGTCCCTGTGTCCCAAAAGGCCAGCATGGGCCTGCTTATATACCACCTCATAGTGGTTAGTGCCCACTCTGGGCAGTTCACAAGTTAATTAGCATTTTGCCCTCAACATGCTGGGTACTCACTTTACTGACCTAGGAAGGATGGAAGGCTGCATCTACCTTGATTCCTGGTCAGGATTGAACTCACAACCTTTTGGCTACAGGACAGGAGGTTAACCCGCTGTGCCCCCAGGTTGCTCACCTGCACGTCTTCTTCTTCGTGGTCCCTTGTGAACCCATATGAATGGGTTTACTGCACAGTAAACCCATTCACGTGGATACACAGGGACCACAAGGAAGAACTTGATAGAGCATAGAACAGTGATGGCAAACCTTGGCACTCCAGATGTTCTTGGACTGCAATTACCAGAGCTCACATCAGCACTGATCAAACCTTCTGGGAATTGAAGTTCAAGAACATCTGAAGTGCCAAGATTGGCCATCACTGACATAGGGGCAGAAATAGACAACGTGCCTAGCCCGTAATTAGAACATTGTTATATTTAACAAGGATATAGAAATAGCAATTACACTTCTGTGCCACCCCATAATGCTTGGTGCATTCTCTGGGCGGTTCTCAAGTTAATTAGCATTTTTGCCCCCCAACATGCTGAGGACTCCTCTTACCAACCGCTGAAGGATGGACGAGTCTGAGTCCACCTTGATCCCTGTTCGGGATCAAACTCACAATGTTCTGGCTGCAGGAGAACAGCTTAACGAGGCCAAAGCAATGAAGCGTTTGGGTGCCTCTAGACCAGGGGTTCTCAAACTATGGCCGGGGGCCCCTGGTGCGACCCACGACACCATTTCATGTGGGGCCCCCACCACCTCCACCACACCTGGAAGTACCGATGTGTGGTAGGCAGGGCAAAATGGCCACCCGGCTCCCAAAGCTGTCTGAGGGAGCGTGACCCGGCCCTCGTCTTGAAAAGGTTGAGAACCCCCGATTTCTAGACCATTTCTCAGGAAGTGCTTGAGATTCAGTGTGCAAGGAACAGAGGCGTGACCGTCACCTGTCGCCTACCCTCAGCATCTGGCACGCCTGAGGCCCTTCTTGATGAATTAATTATGGGCGATGCTTTGAACAAGGCCTTCCCAGCATTCTGACGCCACCTCTTCCCCCTCCACCCCGTCCTGATGACCCTAGGGACCCTACCCTATGTATCCAACATGACCGGAACCTATGGAGGACTCCCTGCCTACCGAGGCAAGGCCACTGTTGTGGGCAGAGAGGAAGAGATCGGAAGCCCAGCATGGCACTGGCCATTTTCACACATGGCGGAGGGAAACCCACCCACCCCATGTCTCTTTTGGGGATCTGTGCTGCCTCTTTCTGGGAAATCATGCATTTCGATTCGCACCGGCTGCTGGAGGGTTGTCAAAGGGTTGGGGTGACGTGGGAGGCTGAACAGCCGTTCCAGTGGCAAAGAAATGGGGGGGATTGGAGAAGGCAGAGCGAGGATTAGCATTCCCGGAGATGTGCTGGTAGAAAAATGACATTTAAGGAGGAACCCCACACACCCACACACACACGCACACACACACACACACCCTCCCCATCCCCTAAATCCAGCGCCAGACTAAAGACAGCAGGCTGACAACGTAAAGGAGACGGTGCTTTGGCCAGCCTATAGGTCTGGAGGAAGGTCACTCACATGGGGCTATGGTGGGGAGTGGCATGGGCACCTTTCAGCTCGCCTTGCTAGCTGGAAGTCTGGCAAGCCGGCAGTTCGAGACTGGGGTACTGCATGACGGAGTGAGCATCCGTCTCTGTCCCACCTCTTGGGGACATGAAAGCAGCCTCATTCGGGCGTCCCCTGAGCGGAGTTTCTTCCGCCAAAATCCTTTCAACCCAGAATAATTTCTGACGCGAAATTATTATCAGCTGGCTCCCGGTGGTGTCCGTAGCACTGCTGTGCCTGATGTGATGTGGTAGGAAGAGAGAAGCCACCAGGAAATGACCAGGGCCAAGACCAAGAGACAGGAAAGGGCAGCAGCCGAGGCTGGGTTGGGTGCTCAGCCTTGTGGCGCTTTGTGGCACAATGTCTTCGCCCGCAAGACAGAGACTGGAATTGAACCAAAGCATCAAGGGGAGCGGCCTTTCCTGTCCTGTCAGGACTTGAGACATTTCCCTGGTCATGTGGCAGGCGTGACTAGACACAGGAACACTACGGAACGCTGTTACCCTTTCCCTGTTTCTCTACTTGCAATTTCTTGCTTTCAAGCTGCTAGGTTGGCAGGCTCTGGGGCGGATGACAGGTGCTTGCTTCATTGCGCATCACTCGGGGTTTGGACTAATGACCTGTAGAGGCAAGGGATGTCTGGCTGCCATTGCCCCCCCCCCCATGTCCTCCATTTGAAGGTCTGTCCATTCCCAGTTGGAGCTGGAGAGAAATAGGAAGGCCAGGGCCCTGGAAGATGCTGGTCACACACCACCAGCAGAACTCAGCAGATGAAAGAAAGACCCCTGGGCCATGCTCTTCGCGGCTCAACGGAGATGTGTTATAATTCTCTTTAAATTATGAATCATTTCTAATTCTGTGTCTGCACGTGCAGTTTAGCACATACCATTTTATGTTGTCGATTGCCTTCTCTCTCTCTTTTTAGTAATAATGCCCCCCCCCCCCCCCCCGGTGAAGTTGCCCAGGCTTCTTTCCTTTGGCAGTGTCTCAACGGCACCGGTTAAGCCGCTCAGGAAAATTCGCTGCCATGCCCTCAGGTGCAACCAAGTCGCGACATACGTGCCATATTGAAAGAAGTTGGCAACCATCAGAACAGCTGGATGCTTAATTTCTAAATCCCCGGGAGAAACCGCTTGGCCCAGATGGGATTAGTTTGTGAATGGAGGATCCAGAGAGGATTAATGCCCCTGAACCCTCAAAAGAAAAGCCTCCCCTTCCAGGGGTGAGGCACAGCTGGGGAAAATCAGGGGGGTTAAGCAATGGGGGCTCCCTCCCACTTGATCCCATAAGGCCCCAATTCCAGTTTATAGGGGAATGCACAGGCTGAGTGGATGCGGGGAATTCAATGGCTGGATCAGACAAGAGAACGTTGGGAAAGTAAGGCTCAGTAATGCCTTTGTTAAGGGCTGCGGTAGCTTACTGGTCAAGATGCTGAGCTTGGTGATCTGGAGGTCAGCAGGTCAGCAGTTCAAGACCCAAGTGCTGCGAGCCCGTGTCGTGTGCCCCAGCTCCTGCCAACCTAGCAGTTTGAAAGCAAGCAATTGCAAGTAGATAAACAGGTGCCGCTTTGGCAGGAAAGGTAACAGTGTTCAGTGCACTCTGGCATCTAGTCCTGCCTGCCACATGAGCACGAAATCATCTGCAGATACAGACAGCACTGGATCTTTAGCTGTAAACTGAGATGAGCACTGAACCCTAGAGTTGGATAGGACTGGCTTTGCCGCCACTCAAAACTTTCCCAGTTGGGAGGATTGTGCCAACTGCTTTTAGTGATCCTCTTGGATTAAATGCTCTTGCCCTAGATCAGTGATGGCGAACCTTGGCACTCCAGGTGTTCTTGGACTTCAATTCCCAGAAGCCCAAGGTTCTGTGAATCCACACGAATGGGTTTCCAGCTGTTTGGGGACTTCAATTCCCAGAAGCCCAAGTCTTTGTAAATCCATATATGTGCAGTAAACCCATTCTTGTGGACTCACAGAGACTTGGGCTTCTGGGATTTAAAGTCCAAGAACACCTGGAGTGCCACAGTAAACCCATTCATGTGGATTCACAGAGACTTTGGCTTCTGGGAATTGAAGTCCAAGAACACCTGGAGTGTCATGGCCCTAGATGCATTTCCCATTGATCTATGCCAGGAGTTCCCAACCTTTTCAAGCCGGGGGCCGGGTCATCCTCTCTCAATCAGCTTCAAGGGTCGGATGGCCATTTTGCCCTGCCTGCACGATGGGGGTGGCCATTTTGTCACAACAGCTTCAAAGGGGTGGCCATTTTGTTTATCAAATGCCCTTGGGGGGGACGGACCCTGGGGCAGATCTGGCCCATGGGCCTTAGGTTGGGAACCCTTGATCTAAGCTCTAGGTGTCTGCTGCCCCTGCCAGGGATGCAATATTATTTGGTGGCTGGTGGCTGGGGAAGAATTGCAGTGGTTGCCATTTTGCAAGCCAAGCCAAACATCTGGGGCTTCTGCTCTGATCCTTGGGCCACAGCGAGGGGGGAAAGGGGTCAGACCTGGTTAAACAGGAAGGCTCCCGCGCCATTTATTAATACTGTGCTCTGTTCCTCTTGTTAAATCCCAGCTTTCCCCTAATGCAGGAACCCAAGGCAGCTTACAAAAGGATAAGCAAAACCCAAAGATACATATGCTGCCACATTTAATTTATCTTAAAAGGATACATATGTTACCCTATTTAATGTATCTCGAAGGGACACATCTGTTGCCATCTTAAATTGCAATTAAACACATTGTAATGTTAAAAGGATGCCGACTTCAGGGGCCTTCCGGGTCAGAAAGACAACAGGTAAAATCTTTCCATGGCACGTTTGCAAAAGATTTATGGTTAGGATAGTCTTCTAAAGGTGGGGGTTTGAGTTTATTCCCTCCCTTTTCTCCACAGCTCATTCAAACTGCCCAAAACTGGGCTTAGCTTATAGTGGAAGGGAGTTCCGTAGACTCAGACCAAAAACAATAGACCTTCTCTCCTGTCTGCATCAGATGGTTGAGAGGATGATGGAGCCAAGAGAAAGGCATGGGGAGACATCATCCTCTGGACAGGATTTCTCAACCTTGGGTGCTCAGATATTCTTGGACTTCAATTCCCAGAAGCCCGGGTCTGGACACCTGTTGATCAGGTGCTCCTGGGAACTGAAGTCCAGGAACATCTGGAGGCCCCAGGTTCAGAAACCCTGGTCTAGGTCAGTGGTTCCCAACCTCGAGTCCCCAGATGTTCTTAGACTACAGCTCCCAGACATCTTCACCCTTGGCGGTACTGGCCAAGATTTCTGAGAGCTGTGGTTCAGGAACATCTGGGGCCCCAAAGTTGGGAATCGCTGGTCTAGGTGACAAACAGAGAAGAAGGAGGAGATTGGTCCATGTTGGTAAAAGAGTGGGATTTCTTCCCGAGCCATGTTTACCCAGAGCAGAAGTGAGCCACATAGATGGACATGTGTCTACCAGACATTTCCATGGACATGTAGCAGGCATGCCTAGACATGGACATGTAGCAAGCATGCCTATTTTGCTAATTAACCTTCCTGCCAAAGTCTACTTGCAATTTCTTGCTTTTGAATTGCTAGGTTGGCAAGAGCTGGGACAGAGATGGGTGCTCACTCCATCGTACAGAACTCAGCTCTTGAACTGCTGACCTGCTGACACCATGCCTGTCAAGTCGCGGTTTTGGAAATATGGGATCCGGGCACACATGCGCAGTAGGTTTCCAGGCAGGAAATGGGTTACTGCACATGCGTGGCCGTCAGAGGCCACGGCGTGCATGTGTAGGAACCTCTGTGTGCATGTGCAGAAAGCTCTGTGCACATGCACAGAAACCCCTTCAGCCAGGAAATGGGTTACTGCACATGTGTGGCTGTCAGAGGAAGCAGCGCACATGCACAGTAACTACTTTCCCCACCATTCAAAATACAGAATGGTGGCAGGAAAGGGGAGGAATGGGCATGAAAAAATGGAAAATCCCAGCCAATATGGGATACTTGACAGGTATAACCTTCCAGTCATTGTTCAGCTTCTTAACCACTAAGCCACCACAGTCCCCTAATGACTTTAAAGGGGAGGGAAAAATCTACACTACAGATGCATCACTTAGATTGAGCCGGGAGACCAAGAAGCCAACCTTGTCCCGGTGGCGAGGGAACAAAATTTGGACTCATCATAATCCAGTTTCCCATTTCCCTCTCGGAGACTCACAAAGCAGCAAAAACCTTGAACTACTTGAAAACGATGTACAGTACATTGCAGACATCCTGGGAGTGCCAGCGTTTCACATTCTTAAGTACTGAATCTTATTATTATTACAGCTAAAACAACACAGGGCTCGTGGCCAGGAAGGATTTTCTTCCTCCTATACATATACATATTTTTAATGTACTTTTTTTCTGGTTTACAACGATCAATTCAGGACCATTTTTTTAAAAAATTCAATGCATCCCTATGGATGTTTCGGTTTACAATTTTTTTTCAGGTTACGACGAAGGCTGTTGGGACGGACCCGGGGTTTTACTGTATTTATAACTGCAAATTAAAACAGCAACAATAGCCATGCCGATTAAAAGTCAATTTCTTATGCCAGATCTCACTTAAGAGTTTAGCAAAAAAATCCCCATGCTTTATACGGGGAAGAACATTAGCACATTTCCAGCCGGGTTCTCTTGCCAGGACCAAACAGAAGAGGAAAATAATCAAGGCATCTTGTAGGAAAATATTTTGGCTGGTTTTCTTTCCCCCTCTGAAAAACTGGGGCTCCATTAATGTGCACTTCTAATGGGATAAAACTGGAGCGCACTGATGTTTACCTGCTCTGCTCAGCCAGCCTCTTACCGGAAAACCAGCCACTCCTTGCTTTGGAGAAATGGATGGATGCTTTAATAAGTGCATCTTTGCATGCATTGATCGATCTATGTCTAACCATTAGCTGCCGCTTCTTCATCGTGTCTAGGCCAGATGTGAAAATGCCCAAACAAAGCCACCTTTTAGCGAGTCCATTCTGGTTCCTTTCGCCTGAAGTTAAGAGAAGCCAAGCAAACATTTTCCTATCTTATTTACAACTTTATGAAACTGACCCTTCTCCTCACCTGGGGGGGAAACTGAGCACAGCATGCCAGTTATGCACCAGACCACACCTAGGATACCCTCATGCAGTTGTAGCACTGAAGCAGTTATAGGGCTGGCAATGGGGGAATCGGGTAGGAAAGGCACCGAGGCTTGCATAGATACCACTGCACAACAACAATTTTGCTACTGGGACTTAACACATGTGGTTTACATGCTATCCAATGTGCTGATTCCGAATCTGAACTCAGAATTTGCCTATCACATACAGCTATAGCTGTTCAAATGGTTGGTCATTGGGTAATGTATTTTTACATGGGGACATTGGAACAGTCGCAGCTACCACTAGGCCTGCTGCCGCCTCAGCTGAATCACGTCCCCTGGTGGTATGCATGTTCCAACAGCGGCTGGGCAAGTCAGTGAGCTGATGTCAGAAATAGGTCTATAAGGCGAGATGGACCTATTTTAAAAACATCCCTTCCATCCCAAAGGGTCGGACTCGACTGTGCGACTGAAGAACAACAAAATCTCTGGCACTTGAGAATGGAGAGGTTCTCCAGAGGTCCCTTGGTGTGTGTGTGTGTAGATTCTCAGCACATGTCAGGTAAAAAGTGCTGACGAGGCGAAGCCAACCTTTTAGCCAAACCAAAAGTATCTCCTCTAGGGAGGAAAGATCGGAAATCAGCGCACATTGGATGCCTTTGAAGGCCCTTCTGCCGCATTAGGCAGTGCTGAACGGAGCAGCCATAACTACTCCTGGTTGACAGCCAAGGGGAGAAACCGCCACTTACACACACACACCACATGCTGAGGCCTTTTCCGCTGACTTGGCCATTTATTTATTTTTCCTTTCACTTTGTCTGGAAAGGCTGGACGCCTCCGAACAGAAGTGGGAGCGCAGTCATGAATACCCAAACCTGATCCCACATTTTCCAAATACAATAGTACTGCGCATAATGAAAAAAACTCAGTTCTGCAAGTTGCTTCACTATGCACTATGCAAACCCATAGGAAATTGCATTGCGTAAATCAGGACATTTACGTAAATCAGGGCATGGTTTTAGCACAAAAGGACTACACATGTTGAATTTTACCTAACTCGAGGCGTATGTAAGTCGGGGTTTTACTGTATCAAAAGCCAGGGTAGAAACAGGAAACGCTTTCTCCCGGGGGGGATTGAAGCAGATTCTCGATCAGGGTGAATTTAAACACAAATCCGTTTCCAGATCCAGATGTTAGACAGGCCACTCCCGTGTATAATATGAACACAACAACCCCATAACTCCACTTTCTCTGGGCCACCTTCCCTCCAACCCGGCCTCCATCAGGGCCCCCTTTGTCTCCCCGTATCAAAGACAACGCTCACACCCTCCCGCACAAACAAGAGGATGGATCGCCATAATGGACATAGAATGCGCGCGCGAGAGACTATGAGAGAGCTGTCAGCCTCCAGATTAATTGCCGGTTGCTTTGGCTGCTGCACTTAGAAGCCACTCTCTGCCCTAAATATCTCCTCTCCCCACATCACCACCACCACCACCACCACCCATGTGCTCCTATCACACTGACAGCTTGATCTGATCACACACTGTATTTTTCTAGAGTTTATTTTAAAAACAACCCTTCCTGGAGCAAGGCAGGCAGCACATGAAAAGCTGGGACCAATGCGCCCTCTTTTCCCTGCTCCAAAAGTGACCCATGGGACACGTGAAAGGTCTAGGAAGAGGAAGAAGTCCCTGTAACACAAACACACACACACGCCTTCTACACACACACACACACACACACACACACACACACACACACACACACACACACACACACACACACACACACACACACACACACTAAGGATAGAGCACCACTGATGATGGCAACAATGGGGGACTTTTGGAGCAACCAGCATCCCTCAAATCAGCCATAATTTAGTGCCAGAGATTTTGTTGTTGTTGTTCAGTCGCACAGTCGAGTCCGACCCTTTGGGACAGAAGGGATGTTTTTAAAACAAACTCTAAAAGCCCTGAGATTATTCTAGGTTGAAAGGATTTTTGCTGGAGAAACTCCACTCAGGGGACGCCCAAATGAGGCTCCTTTTATGTGCCCAAGATCTTTCCCCCACCAAAGTGGTCCCTATTTATCGACTTGCAATTTCTTGCTTTCAATCTGCTAGGTTGCCAGGAACTAGGACAGAGATGGGCATTCAACCCATCATGCAGTACCCAGGTCTCGAACTGCTGACTTGCCGGCCTTCCAGCTAGCAAGGCAAGCTTCTTAACCACCGAGCCACCGCAGGCCCCTTCTAAATCTGCCATGTGGCTGTCTTTGTTCAAGACGTTTCCTTGAGGACTAGAATCTTTGGTTTCCCAAAGGAGCTGTTAAGTCCTCCATCCCTCTTTTCCAACACACACACACACACACACACACACACACACACACACACACACACACACACACACACACACACACACACACACACACACACACACACACACACACACACACACACACACACACACACACATGGCTCACAGTAGCTGCCAGCATGTTTACTTGGACAACATCTCAACCATCCACACATAGGCAGAAGCGCACACTGGGACCCATGAGAAAATGTGGCCAATAAGACGTGTGAGTGTGTGTGAGTGTGTGTGAGTGTGTTAGGAAGAGACCTCCGAACCCCAAGAGAAAAGGTGGGAAAGATGAAGTTCTGCAAAGTTCCATCAAATCGTGCATCTCAAGGTCCCTTGTAGATATCTTGGGTGGGTTACGTCTGTGGCTGAGACAACGATCCCCCCCACTACCGCCATGGGACGGATCCTGCACAGCATCACAAAGGGACCCATTCTGGAACTTTGGCCCAATCTAGTGGTCTAACGGACATTTCTCTCTCTCTTTGGGTCTTCAGTTCCATTCAGCATCAATGCCTCACGAACCGGCGGTGACCCACTCAAGCTAGTGCTCCATCCGCCAATGTCGCGGCCCGTTGCCGAGCCTGGTAGCGCCCGTAGGCCTCCTCGAACATCTCTCGGCAGGGGATGGCAGCCCCCAGGTGGGAGCAGATGAGGAAGGAGCCGGCCATCTTGCGGTGCAAGGAGTAGCTCTCCTCCGGCGGGGGGCTCAGCCGGTGCTTCAGCATCACCGGGACAAAGCCCTGGATGCGCTGGGTCGTGTTCTGGGTGCTGAAGTCGAAGCGGCCTGGGGTGGAGAAAGCCTCGCCCAAGATCATCACAGCGTCCACGTGGGCTTCCTCGAAGACCTGGCGGCGACAGAAAGGTCAGGCTGGGGCTCTCTGTCTGTCTCACACACACACACAGACACACCGACACATGATGCAGCTGATCTTTTGGCATATTTCCACACAGACCAGCAGCAAAGATGACAAAACAGGCTTTAGATAAGGTAAAGGTTTCCCTTGCTCGAAAGCCAGTCGTATCCGACTCTAGGGTGCAGTGCTCATCTCTGTTTCAAAGCCGAAGAGCCAGCGTTGTCTGCTTCTGCAGACGTTTCCATGGTCATGTGCGCATGGAACGCTGTTACCTTCCCACCAAAGTGGACCCTATTTCTCTACTTGCAATTTCTTGCTTTCAAACTGCTAGGTTGGCAGGAGCTGGGACAAAGACGGGAGCTCAATCTGTCCTGCAGTACTCGGGAATCGAACTGCCGACCTTCCGCCTCCCAGCCAGCGTCTTATCCATTTGAGCCACTGCACCATTTACATTATTTGTAAACAATGGGATCCCGACTATACGTAAACGTGGTCACCACCAAGAGGCTCCATCAGGGGGCGCTGTGCCACCCCCGCTGGACCTTGTATAGGGCAGGAAGGAAGGCAATGCTTTTAGAGCAAGCCTTTGGGGCCAGAGGGGACTGCGGTGGCTCAAGTGGTTAAGATGCTGAACAGCCAGTCGGCAGGTCAGCAGTTCAAAACCAGAGTACTGCATGACGGAATGAGCACCTGTCGTCTGTCCCAGCTCCTGCCAACCGGGCAGTTCGAAAGCAAGAAACTGCAAGTAGAACAATAGGGAAGACTTTGGTGGGAAGGTAACGTGCACTCTGGTGTCGAGGCATGCCTGCCACATGTCCGCAGAAATGTCAGCGCTGGCTCTTCGGCTATGAAACAGAGATGAGCACTGAAGCCTAGAGTCGGATACGACTGGTTTTCGAGCAAGGGTGACTTTTCCCTCGACTTGGGGTCAGGAGGGTCCTCTGTGGGTCTGTCTTTGCCTCCTCTTGGGCCAGGCTCCGAGGGTCTCACCTTGGTCTCCAAGCCGGTCATGAATCTGAGGTCTTTCGACTTCTGAAGGACTTTGGCCCGGTCGCCGTCGGCAGCCGCTCTCACCACCTGGAGAAAGACTGAGCCATAAATGCTCCCAGGCGACTTGTGGCATTTCGCACAGCTGGACATGCCGGGGAAAAGGGGATTGGGTCTTGTAGAGAAGGTGGTCGTGATCTGGCTCTAGGGTAGGGGCGCCCAAACTACGGCTCATGGGCCAGATACGGCCCCCAACACCACTTCATCTGGCCTGCACCGCCCTCGTGCGGAACGCACCCCTTTTGCTTCCACTTCTGGGAGTGACGAGGGCAGCGCGGGACAGATGAATTGGCATCAGGAGGAGCCGGATCCAGCCCACAGGCTGTAGTTTGGGCACCCCTGCTCTAGAGTGCTGATCCCTGTTTGCAGCCAAAGAGCCAGGGCTGTCTGAGTCTGCAGACGTTTCTGTGGTCATGTGGCAGGCGTGACTAAACACTGAATGCTGTTACCTTTCCCACCGAAGTGGTACCCGTTTATCTACTTGCAATTTCTTGCTTTCGAACTGCTCAGTTGGCAGGAAGGAGTTGGGACAGAGATGGCCGTTTGTTCTGTCATGCAGCACTCAGGTCCTGAACTGCTGACCTGCCAACCTTCAGGTTGTCAAGTTCAAGCATCTTAACCAATAAGCAACTGCAGTCTTTTCAGCTGCCCAAGGTGGTTAATGGATGATGGTCCCCAAATCCCAAGGCCATGCATGTCTCAAAAGGAAGAGGAGGCTGGGTGGGTGGGTGGGCTTGCTGAATATCCCCTCCCCACACCCACACCTCATGCTGTCCTACCTCCCAGCCATGTAGGATGAAGGAATGCCTTCTAACCTGGATGGCCATACAGGAGGCAGATGAGGCAAAGATAATTTGGGGACTACAAAAGCAATCTTCCCCAGCTCTGCCAACAGGGAAATTAGTCACATTCAAAAACACGATCACAATCAACAGCGATGGTTTTGCTTGACTTTGTATCAGCTCCAGTGCCAGACGCAGGACTAGGTGCTGGCAATGCAAATTTGGGTGGAGTGGGGGACACACTTAGGACCACCACCACCACCACCCCGAAGCAACGGGCGGAAGACTAGGTGAAAGGAAAGAGGGACTCAAGGTTCCCAGTTTCAGGGCTTGTGACTCCTCGCTTCCCAATCAAAGGCTTCCATGCCATACTTTGGCACGGACTGGGCGCTCACCTCAATGTAGTGGTCAGTGAACTCTTCACTGAAGTCTCGGCTAGCCCCAAAATCCAGGAGGGTTACCTGGAAGGAAACAGAGGTGATAAGACTACAGCCATGATGGCAAACCTTGGCACTCCAGGTGTTTTTGGAACTTCAGTTCCCAGAAGCCCAAGTTTCTGAGAATCCACGCAAATGGGTTTACTGCATATGGATTCACAGCAACTTGGGCTTCTAGGAATTGAAGTCCGAGAACACCTGAAGTGTCAGTTCCCAGATGCCCAGGTTTCTGTGAATCCACACAAATGGGTTTACTGCATGTGGATTCACAGTGACTTGGGCTTCTGGGAATTCAAGTCCGAGAACACCTGGAGTGTCAGTAAACCCATTTGCGTGGATTCACAGAGACTTGGGCTTCTGGGAACTGTAGTCCAAGATCACCTGGAGTGCCAGTAAACCCATTGGTGTGGATTCACAGCGACTTGGGCTTCTGGGAACTGAAGTCCAAGAACACCTGGAGTGTCAGTAAACCCATTGGTGTGGATTCACAGAGACTTGGGCTTCTTGGAATTGAAGTCCAAGAACACCTGGAGTGCCAGTAAACCCAGTGGTGTGGATTCACAGAGACTTGGGCTTCTGGGAACTGAAGTCCAAGAACACCTGGAGTGTCAGTAAACCCATTGGTGTGGATTCACAGAGACTTGGGCTTCTTGGAATTGAAGTCCAAGAACACCTGGAGTGCCAGTAAACCCAGTGGTGTGGATTCACAGAGACTTGGGCTTCTGGGAACTGAAGTCCAAGAACACCTGGAGTGTCAGTAAACCCAGAGGTGTGGATTCACAGACTTGGGCTTCTGGGAATTGAAGTCCAAGAACACCTGGAGTGCCAGTAAACCCAGTGGTGTGGATTCACAGAGACTTGGGCTTCTGGGAACTGAAGTCCAAGAACACCTAGAGTGCCAGTAAACCCATTGGTGTGGATTCACAGAGACTTGGGCTTCTGGGAATTGAAGTTCCAGAACACTTGGAGTGCCAAAGGTTTGCCATCACTGGATTAGGGCCATGGTGTCAGATGATCTAAGCCACCACAAAATGCCTTTCCTTCCCCCAGGCATCCAACAAACCCGCTTCTGCCCCCCCCCTCCGTGCCCACCCCCAATGGGACCCACCTTGTGCTTCTCAGCATCATAGAAAAAGTTTGACCAGTTTGGATCCGTTTGCATGAAGCGGAATTCAAAGAGCTCCCGGAGGCAAAGGCGAAGCACATGGGAGCAAATCTGGCAAGAGGTGGAAGGACAGCAATAGGGTGGTGAGTTCTCCTAACTCGGCAAATAGCAGGCCTTCCAAACCCAAGCCCTGGTGGGATGATACAGGAGAGAGGAGGGGCTGCATGCATTTAAACCAAATACCGCCCCCGCCCCCCCAGTGCCTTTTCAGGTTACCTGGCTCTCAACAACAACAGGAATACAATGATGCATCAAACCTCGTTGCGTGTCTCCTGGTCAAGCGCTCGGCACTGGTCCAGGGGGACGCCTCCGATCAGCTCCATCGACAGGACCCTCTTGGTGGAGAGATCATCGACCACCTCCGGCACCTCGAAAAAGGGGTCTCCTTCCAGGAGCTGCCTGGGGAAGGGGGGGAGGCGAGAACAGGTCGAGAGGCTCAGCCTGGAGGTGGCCGCAAAGGGTTTTCAAGCCACAGAACGGAACGGGCACCAGACGTTGCAAAGTCTTCTGCTAAGAAAGGGGTGCCCAAACTTTCCAGGCTGCGGATCTGGCCCCTGGTGCCAATTCACCCGGCCCGCGCCGCCCTTGTCGCTCCTGGAAGCGTAAGTAAAATGCGCCCGCACGGCAATATTTGAGAAGAGGTCAAGAGTTGTTAAGTACTATACAGTAAAACGTCGCATAAAGAATGCCTCACTTAGAGATGAACTCGCTTAAAAAGCAGATTTTTCTCTGAATGGCCGCCTTGCTTAACAACTAAGACCAACCAAAAAAACTCGCTTAACAACTAAATCGGGGTTTGCAAACCCACCTATCAGAAGTCACAATCGGTCACTTACAATGGCAGCAGCGGCGCTTTTACCAAGTGTTTCACTTAAAGAGCAATCCTGTGGAACGCATTATGCTCTTTAAGTGAGGTACCACTGCATTTGTATTATGTTATTCTTTTTTATTGTTTTTTCTCTCACACCTTTTCTCTCTTTCTTTATTCTATTTTATTGTAATTTCTTTTATAACAATAAACATTTAATTTTTAAAAAATAAATAGAGTTTGATATGGCTGGCTTTTGAGCATACCCGTCAAGCGCAGCTCCTGGAAATATGGGAACTGCTCCTGTCCGGGTGCGCATGCACCGCAACAACTCATCTGCGCATGCACAGAACCCCTCTGCACATGCACAGAGCCCATTTATTTATTAAATTTATATACCGCCCACTTGGCCGATTTGCGATGGGCGCGTGTGCGCAGTAACCCCTTTCCCCGCTGTTCAAATACGGGACGGTGGCGGGAAAGGGGAGAAACGAGCGGAGAAATACGGGAAATCCCAGCCAACCCAGGATACTTGACAGATATGTTTTTGAGTAAGGAAGACCTGGACCTTACTTGAACTTCCTCGCACACTCCGCCTCCCGCAGGTAGTCACATTCCCATTCCAGCTCTTTCTGCAGGACTTGCAAAGTGTTGTTCGCAAAAAGACCTGGAGAAGCAAAGGGACAACACAAGAAGGAGGAACAACACAACACACAAGCAGGGATCACGCAGAGCAACGGGAGGAGGATCGAGTAACTCCCTCCAGAATTGTGTCTGACCCTGGCAGAGTGTGAAGTCCTGCCAGCATTGTTATGCGGGATGCCACCCTCCCTGATGCCACAGGTGTTACCTTCAGGGATCCTGACGCTCATCTTGAGCAGGGAGAGAAGGTTGTCCACGTCGCTCCGGATGCTCTGAGCAATCCCAGGATACTGCAAAGTGGGGTGGGAGGGTGGGGCATGAGAGAGGTCACGATCCCTGGAGAGAAGAACTAGTCCAGGAATCCTCAAACCTGGCTCTCCAGGTGTTCTTGGACTTCAATTCCCAGAAGCCCTGATCCGCAGGTGTGCTGACTTGGGCTTCTGGGAATTGAAGTCCAAGAGCCAGGTTTGTGGACCCCTAGTCTATAATGACAGGTTGCCTATCTGTAACTCTTATTCTTCTTCGTGGTCCCTTGTGAATCCATGAGTGGGTTTACTGCATGTATATGCAGTAAACCCATTCATGTGGATTCATAGAGACCACAAAAAGAATTTGATGGGAGTGCAGAGGCAGATCTAGACCATACGGTCCTCAAACTTAGCTCTGATCAGCAGGTGTGCTGACTTGGAGTTCTGAGAACTGAAGTCCAAGAGCAGCTGGAGCACCAAGATTGGCCAACCCTGTCTTAGACCATACCTGTAGGTCCTCAACCTTGGCTCTCCATGTGTTCTTGGACTTCAATTCCCAGAAGCCCTGATCCAAAGGTGTGCTGACTTGGGCTTCTGGGAACTGAAGTCCAAGAACACATGGAGAGGCAAGGTTGAGGAACCCTGGACTAGATGGCCCAAAGGAACCCAACCATCATCCTCCCTGGAGTCCAGCCCAAAGACAAGACTTCTTTCCCCATGGCCTGGACTGATCAGACCCCATATGCCTCCCCCCCCACCCACCCCCCACCCCACAAATTCTGTTTTATACCTGGATCTTCACCGCCACGTCCGTGCCGTCTTTCAGCCTCGCGAGGTGCACCTGGCCAATGGAGGCAGCAGCAAAGGGCATCTCTTCAAAGGAGGCTACCTTCTCCTGCCAGTCTGCACCCAGTTCTTCCACCAGGACCCCCTGGAAGATCAAACACAGAGAATCTCACCCCAGAGGCCAGGTAGTCTAATCCGGCATGAGGAGCCCAGGAAACATGCTGCTACCCTGATGACCAAGAAGGTCCCTGGTCAAGACAGCGCCCTGGTCCGTCCGTCCTCTCCAAACTCCCAGCTTGGAATGGGCTGGGAATCCAACGCCGGCTGAGCTGCTCAGCTTCCATGCTTTCTGGTTCAAAGCAACAAGGAGATGCCTCTAGCGCAAGATGGCTTTTGCATGCCACCCCCCTCACCCACACAGACACACCTCCGGACAAACACACCCATCACCCACGCACCCTCATCTGAGAGGGAGGCATGAAGTCTGCGCTTTGGCGGACGCGCTCAAAGATCTCCTGCAGCTGGGGGCTGACGAAGCTGTTGTCTGCAAGGAAAGAGAGGTGCGGGGTATTAAAATAGGGACGTATTTTGGGTTTAAGGTCTCACTGCTTTAGAAGGAGCATTTCAGCTTTTTAGAATTGGGGGGGGGGGGATATGACAAAACTTTGGAACCCCCCCCCCCCCCCAATCTGTGAACAACCCAGAAGCTGCATCCAGACTGAAGGAGGGGTTGATTGAGCACCAGGGTCGCACTTTCTCTCCCCGCCTCATTCCTCTGCCAGGCTGTATGAATAATGTCTCCAAGACACCTAGTTTTCAGTTCCATGCAGTCCCAAATTTAGGTAAAGGTAAAGTCAGTCGTATCCAACTCTAGGGTTCAGTGCTCATCTGTTTACAGCCAAAGAACCAGCGCTGTCTGCGTCTGCAGACGTTTCCGTGGTCATGTGGGGCAGGCATGACTAGACACCGGAGCACACAGAATGCTGTTACCTACCTTCTCACCAAAGTGGACCCTATTTATCTACTTGCAGTTTCCTGCTTCCAAACTGCTAGGTTGGCAGGAGCTGGGAGAGATGATGGAAACTCATTCCATCGTGCAGCATTCGGGTCTCGAACTGCTGGCTTCCCAGTTGTCAAGTTCAGTGTCTTAACCACTAAGCCACGGCAGTCCCAAAAGTTAAGTTGGTGCAAAACAGAGGTGGAGAGGCTAGGAGTAGTTTGGCTCAGCCCCCCCACCAACATGTCCTTGCAGTGTTTCTCTTGCAAGGCAAATAATGATGCTCCTTCTGCCAATGCCATACAGCAGGAGTTCTCAACCTTTTTAAGCCGGGGGCCATTGGGTCACGCTCCCTCAGACAGCTTCGGGGGCTGGATGGCCATTTTGCCCTTCCTCCACCACATGGCACTTCCTGGTGTGGTGGAGGCAGTCCATGAAATGGTGCCATGGGCCACATCTGTCCCACAGGCCACAGGTTGAGAATCCCTGCCCTACAGGGAAGCTTAGAGTAGAACTAAAGAAGGAGAAGCTCCCTGATCAGACCCTGGATAGTTGAAGAAGAGTTTGGGGGTGATTTTGACCCTTTCAGAATTATCTACATCACCAGCATGAAACCCAGCCTGGCAGAAAATCTACAAGAAATGTGGGGAGAGAGACGAAGGGAGAGAGAGAAAGCATCTCTCTATACCCCTACCCTGAATGCTGAGCATCTGTCCAATCTTAAGCGCTGCCCCACGCATCTTGCAAAGGGTGTCCACGATCCGCTCCATGTTGGCCTCTGAGAGGAAGGGGTTGGATTCGAGGAGACTGCCGTCTGCAAGAAAATGGGCCAAAGGAAGAGTCAAAGAAGGAGAGAGTTGTATCTGACTCTAGGGTCCAGTGCTCCTCTCTATTCAAAGCAATTTCTTGCGTTCACACTGCTAAGTTGGCAGGAGCTGGGACAGAGGACAGGAGCTCACACCGCCATGCAGCACTCAAGTCCCGAACTGCTGACCTTCTGGTCGTCAAGTCCAGTGTCTTAACCACTGAGTCATGGTAAAAAAAGGCAAGGGCAACTTCCAATCCACCCAATCTGACCAGAACGTCCCACAGTCTTGCCTAAGACTTCCATACAAGTGAGCACTCAGGCAGGCCAAGGGGAGCGGGGAACACATAGGTGTGCCAAAGTCTCTTCTGGCCGTCTTTTCTTACTCTTTGGCTTCTGTTCCCCATTGAGGGAGTTCTTCGCCACCTCTGCCAAGGCTCCGAGCCCCAGACCCACAGCCAGCCCTGGAAAGAAACGGGTGTGTGTGAGGTAGAGGCTGCCTGGCTCCTGCCAAGACCCAAAGCAAGAGTCATAACAAGGCCAGGCTACGCCATGGCTCCGATCCATTCATGTCAAAACAGATCCTGAGCGCTCATATGGCATCGACAATGGAAAAAACATTCCAGGTTGAATATCCTCCTCCTCCTCCTTATCCGAATATTGGCAATCCTCATGGAGATCAGCCATGAAGACTATCCAGAGAATATAATGCAGTGGCCTTTCATCTGCCTTCCGCCTCACAACGTGACCCCTATAGCACCACTGATCTAGGTTCCATGAGTCCCTTTCTGCTCCTGAGCCCTTTTGGTGCGCAAAGTCATCATCATCATCCCCAGGCCAGGATGGATGAAGCTGCTGCCCTCCATAAAGAGGGATTCAAGTGGGATTTAATCCACTTGTGGACCCTCAACCTTCCCTGTGGACTCTGGCACCCAAGGCTGTTAGTCCCCAGGGTGGTCAGGTTAGTTAACCACCACCTAACACTCGGCGTTGGGTCACTGGAAGAAAGGTCTACTCTATGACCATAGCAGAATGACCTGGCCAGAACATCCAGGCCAAGCTATGAATTCTCAACCCACTCTGAGCCATGATTGCCACAGTTGTTTCTTTGGTTTGCAAAACCGTTTGCATTCCTAAAAACTTTTCTTCTCTGAAAAGTTGAGACTTTCTAGTAATGAGACAGTCTTGCAGAAGTGGCACCGATTGGTAACTTCCTGGACCGGCCTTTTGCGCACAGAAGTCCGTATCTCTGTGAACATTCTGTAACATGATGTTAGCCGAGCCGACGACTCAAGGACGGAGAAGGGCAAGAAGGATGATCAGGGAGGACTGGGAACCAAGCCTCAGGAGGGAAAACCGAAGGAACTGGGCATGTTTAAGAATAGGAGACTGAAAGGGGTGAGGATGATGATGATAGCACTCTTCACATACATGAAAGAGGGTCATAAAGAGGAAGGGAAGGACCCGTTCTCCATCATCCCAGAGTGCAGGAGGCATAATAACAGCCTCAAGTTAAAGGAATCCAGATATAGGCTGAATAGTTGGAGAAACTTCTTAACTGTTAGAGCAGTGCATGAGTGGAACCAATGGCCTAATAAAGAGGTGGCGAGCACTCCAACACTGGAAGGATCCAAGAGAGAATTGGGAAGCAACCATCTCTCAAATCTGCTTTGATTCGGACCCCGGCATTATAATAATTTCGTGTCAGACATTATTCTGGGTTGGAAGGATATTTTGCGGAAGAAACTCAGCTCAGGGGATGCTCCTTTCATGTCCCCAAGATGTTTCCCCACTGAAGTGGTCCCTATTTATCTACTTGCAATTTCTTGCTTTCACACTGCTAGGTTGGCAGCAGCTAGGACAGAGACGGGCGCTCAAACCATCCTGCAGTCCCCAGGTCTCGAACTGACGACTTGCCAACCTCTCAGCTAACAAGGTGAGCTTCTTAACCAATGAGCCACTGCCACCCCTACTCCTGCATTGAGCAGGGGGGACTGGACTCACTGGCCTAAAAGCCCCCCCCCCCAAACTCAGGGATTATATTATTCTATGGCTGTGAGGCACGTAAACAAAAGGCAATGTTCGGGTTTTAGCTCCATGTACTCCCAGCGACCACACCAGAGCACAGTGTTGGTGCAGTTGGCTTGTAGGCCACCCAACATCAAACTGGCCCTCTCCATCTTTACACACACACACACGCACACACACACACACACACAACCCTTAGTGGCCTTCTCTTAGCCATCCACACTCCTGTCCAGTGGGTCTCTTACCTCCAAAATTTGCAAGCCGTCCAACTCGTGTCACCGGCACTTTTCGCTCCCGGGCCCTCTCGCTCAGCTGTGGAAGAAGCAGAAATCCAAAGAGCATCTCAAGAGGTCATGCTCAACCCTTCTCCAAAGGGCCTGGTGTGCCAAGACGCCTCAAGAGACACATGGCTTACCTTCTGCCTGACTTTGGTCGAGCTCTCCTGACCTGTTTTCGGGCGAGACCCCCGTGCATTTTCAATTTCTTCCATCGTGAGGCCTCGGAGCAGTGCCGTCTGGTGCATCAGGTGGGGATGCCCCAAACTGGGGACCTTCCAGAGGTTGGGTCCTGCCTCGGTGATGGGAAATGCCGAGGCTCTGGAAGCATTAAACGGCAATCCCGAAAGACTTGGAGTTCGGTAGTAAAGATTTCCTCTCTGTAACAAGGACTTTTGCACGCTGTCTTTTGGGAGAGATGCAGATGCTTCCTGCAGGAAAGGGAGGCAACCAGAAACAGCTCTTCTTTGGCAAGTAGCCTGCCTGCGAAAACCCTACCAAGGCCACTGCCAACAGTGGCTCTAGAACAAGGGTGCCCAAACTTTTGGGGGTATGGGCCGGTCATGTGGTTTAGCAGTCCGGTCACATGGTTTATCTCACCTGAAGCAAAGTGCGCCTTGCAATCTGTTTTGCAACAGATATATTTTGCAACAGGACGGGAGAAGAGTTTAGGCTGTCATTTTCTCTGCTTAAACCGGGGCAGTCCGTGGGCCGGATCTGGCCCCTGACACCAATCCATCTAGAACCACAATATATGGCAGGACGATGAAGTAATGCAAAATATATCCAAAAAAATCGTCCACGGCAAGAAATCGGTTCTTTTTTATTTTGCAAAGACTATAGATGTATATATTCTTCTCACTCTTTTCCCACTCAGACAACTGTTATTCAAACTCAAACCCTTTGTTTATTTCACAAGAATGTAACTCCGTATCTGTAACTCCGTATCCTTTTTTAAAGCTAACAAAGTTCTTTTTATTTTGCAAAGTCTATAGATATATGTATTCTTCTCGCTCTTTTTACCCCAGACAATTGTTATCCAATAAACCTAAATTCAAACTCAAATCCTTTGTTTATTTCACAAGAATGTAACTCCGTATCTGTAACTCCGTATCCCAAAACTAATAAAGTTATTTTTATTATTTTTGCAAAGTCTATAGATATATGCATTCTTCTCACTCTTTTTCCCTCAAACTATTGTTATCCAATAAACCTAAATTCAAACTCAAACCCTTTGTTTATTTCACAGCTTTACTGATTTCCTGCCGTGGACGATTTTTTGGGGTATATTTTGCTTTACCAATCCATCTAGCCCATGCCGCCCTCATGGCTCTCAGAAGTGGAAGTATTTATTATTTATTTATTTATTTATTGTTAGATTTCTATACCACCCACTCGACCACGGCCGACTCAGGGCGGTTCACAACATGGATAAAAGTAAAATGCACCCGGACGCTTCCGGGAACAAGGGGGGGGGGGACTGGATAAATTAACCTTGGGGGCCAGATCTGGCCCATAGACTGTAGTTTGGGCACCCCTGCTCTAGAAGCCAAGACGCAAGACTATAACACTTTGTGACCCAGCCTTATGAACTTCCAGCATTGTCAAAAAAAAATTTAAAAAGGGAAAGGGTCAATACTATGCAGGAAATCTATCCCTGGGAGGCTACAACTCTCTGCAGGGACCCTGCAAAAAAAGAGAGCAAAGACCGCCAGGAAAAATAAAGGATTTGCTCCTCTTTGCCTTCTTGCTCTTGAAAAGGATTGCACAAGGATGGAAACCCACCCTGCCTGCTTCAAGAGCGTGCACTGAACGTTGCCATCCGCATGGCAGGCCTGCCTAGGCTAAGCCTTGGGGCGTAGGGAAGGGTGTGCATGCTAGCCTTGCCAGGACCCACCACCCCACACACACACACACACACACACACACACACACACACACACACACACACACACACACAGGGTTTTTTTGGACCCACCCGTCTTGGGATGCCTAAAGCTCTCCAACCTACCTACCGAGTGGCCAACTCTAAGTTTCCTCCAGAGACAGAATCTGGAAGGTGTAGTTTTGTTTTTTGTTTCTTTGGGTATGACAAATCCCATGCTCCCCCAATGTGAATTCCCGGGGGGGGGGGATTCTGAGATCTGTAATCCATGAAACTGGCTAAGAGCAGGGATTCATCCACAGCTCTTTTCATCCTCCAGATGTTTTCCTTCTTGCTGGGGGTGGGGTGGGAAAACTCCAGATGGGAGTTTAGAGTAAAGGTAAAGGTTTCCCTTGCTCGAAAGCCAGTCGTATCCGACTCTAGGGTGCAGTGCTCATCTCTGTTTCTAAGCCGAAGAGCCAGCGCTGTCTGCTTCTGCCAACGTTTCCGTGGTTATGTGGCAGGCATGACTAGACACCGGAGCGCACGGAGCACTGTTACCTTCCCACCAAAGTGGTCCCTATTTATCTACTTGCAATGTCTTGCTTTCGAACTGCTAGGTTGGCAGGAGCTGGGACAGAGATGGGAGCTCATTTCCGTCCTGCAGTACGCGGGAATCGAACTGCTGACCTTCCGCTTCCCAGTCAGCGTCTTCTTAGCCACTTGAGCCACTGCAGTTTATAAGTGGAAGTTAACAACAACAACAAACAGCAACAACAAACAACAACAACAAACATCATCATCATCATCATCTCACCCTCCTGGTAGTGGTGATGGTGGTGGCAGTGGGGGCTCTTCTGGGGTGTGGGGGGGACCAGGCCAGCCCCACTCCCCGATGCACAGCCCTCCCCATAGATCTGCCCCCCAAAAACTTGAGCCCCACTTTCCAAGGCATCTCAGCCTTCCTGGGGGTTGGGGGGGGGGCTCCAAGGGGCAATGGAGAGCCTGATGACCCCCCAAATAAATAAATAAATATGTGAACCCTCCACCCTCCACTCAATGAATGGTGGGGGTCAGAGGTCACCAAACTCTAAGGGTTAAAAAGGCAGCCGGACTGAGTGGCAGCCCCCCAACGTGGACCCAAGGGCTCGCCACTCGCCCGGCATCGACTTCCGGCTCTGGTGTAGCCTCGCCTCGCCTTCTCCCTTTCCCCGTTGTCCAATCAGAGCCGCCTTCGTCACTCTCCAGATGTGGATGGACCCGGCCAATCAGGACCCAGGAATCCCTTGCGCGGCCCCGCCCTCTTTTCATTCATCTTTTCTCCCCCGACGGTGGCTCAGCTGGCCTGGTTAGCTGGAAGGAAGGAAGGCTGGCAAGGCGGCAGTTCGAGAGACCCGGGTACTGCATGATGGACTGAGCGCCCGTCCCTGTCCCCGCTCTGGCGGGCATAAAAGGAGCCTCATTTGGCGGAGTTCCTTCCACAAATAATATCCTTTCAATCCAGACACCAAATTATGATTATTTCCCCCCGTTTTAAGGCTGGGGTTTTCAAGGAGGAGATCAAAGTTTGGGGAAGTTAGGTCGCCCTTGCTCGAAAAGCCAGCCGTATCCAACTCTAGGGTTCAGTGCTCATCTCTGTTTCATAGCCAAAGAGCCAGCCCTGTTTGCGTCTGCAGACGTTTCCGTGGGTCATGTGGCAGGCATGCCTAGACTCCAGAGTGTATGGAACACTGCTTTGCCTTCCCACCGAAGTGGTGTTTGTCTACTTGCAACTTCTTGCTTTTGAACTGCCAGGTTGGCAGGATGGGGAAGTTACTTTTTGGCAAAAGCTCAGTGGGGAAGAGGGGGCAGAATTGTCATCTCCTGCACAGGACGGGTCATCTGAGGTGCTTAGAAGCGATTGCGGAAACTTCCCTCTCTCTGATCCATGTCTATGAACTAGGCCTGGGATGGCGAACCTTGGCACTCCAGATGTTCTTGGACTTCAATTCCCAGAAGCCCCTGTGAATGCACACAAAGAGGTCTACTGCGATTCATCTGGCCCATGCCGCCCTTGTCGCTCCCAGAAGCGGAAGTAAAACGTGCCCCTACGGAGGAAGGGTTAACCCAGAAGAGTCTTAACCTTACGGGCGCATTTTGCTTCTGCTTCCGGGAGCAACGAGGACGGCGCAGGCTGGATGAATCGCAGCAAACCCCTTCGTGTGGATTCACAGGGTGCTTGGGCTTCTGGGAATTGTAGTCCAAGAACATCTGGAGTGCCAAGGTTCGCCATCACGGCACTAGGCTGCTAAATGAAGGCACTGGGTCTGGATTCCAGATGTCCACACTGGATGAGTCAGGCCTTTGGGCCCCGAGACTAGCCTGAAAGCTTGCCAGCTGTGGCCAAGGAGTGAATGGCTTGCATTGTCCACATGCTAGGAAACGTAGTGGGTGCCATTTGAGAGTGCCAAGAATCAGCAGTTTTGAAACGATGTATTTCCAAAACGCTTGGAGGTTTAAAATGCTGAACTGCATATTTGAGGTTTGCAATACAATGCTTAAGATGCCAACGGTGCAGAAGGCAATCGCATCCCGAGTTGAGAGGAGAAGTAATATGATCTAAATCAGAAGTGCCTAAACTTTTCGGGCCATGAGCAGGTCATGTGGTTCAGTGGGCCGGCCACATGGTTCCTCGCACCCAAAGCAGAAGTAAAATGCGCCTTGCCTTCTGTTTTGCAACAGAATGAGATAGAGTTTAGGCTGCCATTTTCTCTGCTTAAACCAGGAGTGCCCAAACTATGGTCCATGGGCCAGATCCGGCTCCCAACACCAGTTCATCTGGCCCACACCCTCCTTGCTGCTCCTGGAAGCGGAAGTAAAATGCGCCCGTACACATCAGGTCCAGTGAATGCAGTCAGCACCTTCCTTTGTCAGGAGACGCATCCTGTGTCTCACCCAGCCCTTCCCCTTCTTGCGTCAAGGACTGTCCAGTTGCACACTGAGCTTTGCAACAATCAGAACATGACACTGGAGAGATAAAGCATGAGGTCATTGTTGTCTTCCCCACACGTACACACTCTCCCCCCCCCCCCCGCCTTGTACACCAGCTATTCCTTCCAGGCAGGAAAAAGTTTGTTGTGTGACAAGTTTCACTGTTTAAATATCTGTCCCAGACTATCGAAAAAGTGATTAAGCTCCCTTGGCTAATCGGCTGAGTCTGATTCGATCATGACAAAAGTGTGCCTGTTTCACATTCAAATGTCACCATGTGGCCTTTCGAGTGTGTGGGGAGGAAGGGGAGGGAGGGTGGCAGGGTTTGCTGAGATGGGACATCTGCCGATGATACATGATGGTCCCTGACGCCAGAGCATGGGGCTTGGCAGTGTGAACGTGCGTGGTTGGTATAACCCTCTCTCAGATTGTGTGACACATTTGGGAGTCATTTTGCTATAGTGGGGAGGGGGAGCACAGAGGGGTTTGTGCAGGCAGTTTAGATTACAGCTCCCATCATCATCATCATCATCATCATCATCATCATCATCATCATCATCATCTCGTGTCAGAAATTATTCTGGTTTGAAAGGAGACGCCCGAATGAGGCTCCTTTCATGTTCCGAAGTGCAGCTCTCTCTCGGGTATCAAAACCCGAGCTTCCAGTCTCCAGCTCAGTGTTTAACCATGATAGATAGATAGATAGATAGATAGATAGATAGATAGATAGATAGATAGAATATATGAGTGGATGATAGATAGATAGCAAGATAGACAGACAGACAGAGATAGATAGATAGATAGATAGATAGATAGATAGATAGATAGATAGATAGATAGATAGATAGATAGATAGATAGATAGATAGATAGATAGATAGGAAGGAAGGAAGGAAGGAAGGAGATCAGGTAGGTAGGTAGGTAGGAAGGAAGGAAGGAATGAGATGATAGATAGATAGATAGATAGATAGATAGATAGATAGATAGATAGATAGAATATATGAGTGGATGATAGATAGATAGATAGATAGATAGATAGATAGATAGATAGATAGATAGATAGATAGATAGATAGATAGATAGATAGATAGGAAGGAAGGAAGGAAGGAAGGAAGGAGATCAGGTAGGTAGGTAGGTAGGAAGGAAGGAAGGAAGGAATGAGATGATAGATAGATAGATAGATAGATAGATAGATAGATAGATAGATAGATAGATAGATAGAATATATGAGTGGATGATAGATAGATAGATAGATAGACAGACAGACAGAGATAGATAGATAGATAGATAGATAGATAGATAGATAGATAGATAGATAGATAGATAGATAGATAGATAGATAGATAGGAAGGAAGGAAGGAAGGAGATCAGGTAGGTAGGTAGGTAGGAAGGAAGGAAGGAAGGAATGAGATGATAGATAGATAGATAGATAGATAGATAGATAGATAGATAGATAGATAGATAGATAGATAGATAGATAGATAGATAGATAGATAGAATATATGAGTGGATGATAGATAGATAGATAGACAGACAGACAGACAGAGATAGATAGATAGATAGATAGATAGATAGATAGATAGATAGATAGATAGATAGATAGATAGATAGATAATTTTGTGAGAGAAATTCTTCTGGGTTGAAAGGGTTTTTTGCGGAAGAAACTCCGCTCAGGAAATGCCCAGATGAAGCTCCTTTCATGTCCCCAAGAGCTGGGACAGAGACGAGCACTCAATCCGTCATGCAGTCCCCGGGTCTGGGGAGGGGCGGGATGCCGGGATCATACCCAGCCACCGGAGGGGCTCTGTTTTGCGGCAACCATCCTCCTACCTACCTACCTACCTACGGCTCATCGGGCTCCGCCTCCCTCCCTCCCTCCCTCCCTTCCTCGCGGGGGCCGGGGGGGGGGGGGCGGAGGACTGGGTCTCGGAGGAGGAGCGCGCAGGGAAGGCTGAGGCTCTTCTGCTGCAGTCGCGCCACCCGGTCGGGGTTCGATCGGTCCGGGGCGTCGAGGCGATGCGCCTGGAGGGCGCGGGCGCCGCCGGAGGGGGGCAGGGGGACCACCCGCCGCCGGTCTCCTCCGGACAGAGCTCCGTCAACGCCGCCGGGGACGAGGCCCGCGAGCAGGTAAGCGCCGGTTCGAGGCCCGCCGCGTCCGGGAAGGGGGCTGTCCCGAGTCTTCCTCGCGAGTAAAGCCCCGGGATCGCAGCCAGTCGGGGAAAGGCTGGGAGGTGGCCGGAGGGGGTCCCGGTGGGGAGAAGCGGATGCCCACCCCCCCACCCCCAGCCTCCCAGTGCCCTGCCGCGAGGCGTTATTTGGGGGGTGGGGGTGGAGAAACTTTTCCCGCACGAGGTTCCCAGGCGAGAGAGAGGGGCTCCTCCTGTCCACTTAGGGAAATTGCAGTTAGCGGTGGCACTCCTACACCCCACCCCACCCCACCGATTACCTAACGGACTGGACGGTCGGAGTTCGATTTCCGCGACCTGGGTACTGCATGGCGGAGTGCGCTCGCGTCTCTGTCCCAGCGCCTGCCAACCTAGCAGTTCTGTGCTCTCTGGTGTCTAGGCATGCCTGCCACATGTCCACGGAAATGTCTGCCGACGCAGACAGCGCTGGCTCTTGGGCTATAAACAGAGATGAGCACCGAACCCTAGAGTCGGATACGACTGGCTTTCGAGCATGGGCAACCTTTACCTTTACCGCCCCATAGAGCTCTTAGTGCACTCTGGGTGGTTTACAAGTTAATGCGCATTTTGCCCTCCTCACTAACATTCTGGGGCCACATTTGGCCAACCTGGAAAGAATGGAAGAGGCTGTGTGAACCTTGATCCCTGATCAGGATCGAACTCACAACGTTTGGGCTGCAGCACAGCAGTTTAACCCCTGCGCCACCAGAGCTCTATAATGAGAGGTTGCTTACCTGTAACTGTTGTTCTTCTTCATGTGGGTAAACCCATTCATGTGGATTCACAGAGACTGTGAAGAAGAATTTGATAGCGCATTAGAACAGAAATAAACATTGTAGCTAGCCCATCATTAGAACATTGTTTCTGTATATATAACAAGGATTTTTATATTTAACAAGGATAGAGCAATTAGCAATTCCACTTTTATGGTCAGGATTGAACTCACAATGTTGTGGCTATAAGTACTGTACAGCCAACCATGGTGGCTCAGTGGTTAAAACATTGAACTGGACAACTGAAAGGTCAGCAGGTCGAGATCCAAATGCTGCATGAGGGAGTGAGCGTCTGTCTCTGCCCCTGCTCCTGCTGCCAACCTAGCAGTTTGAACGCAAGAAGTTGCAAGTAGATAAAGAGGTGGAGAAGGTAAACAGCGTTCTGTGCACTCCGGTGTCTAGTCATGCCTGCCACATGTCCACAGAAACCTCCTGCAGACACGGACTATAAACAGAGATGAGCACTGAACCCTAGAGCGGATACGACTGGCTTTCGGGCAAGGGCGACCTTGACCGAGTACTTTTAGGGACTGGGCAAAGTGTCCATATGGGCTGACGCGTCCACTGTTAGTAACCTTGGAGGACGGGAAGCGATGGAGAATTTCTCTTTACTTTGCATTTATCAGAGGGAGGAATAGTTGTGGTGGTTATTTGCGAATAACAGGACAGTGAAGGAACAGTTGGCTTGGAGTGGAAGAGAGTGGAGGAAACGAACCATCGGGGTGTCATTTTGCGCGCACCCACTGATACTGTGCATGGGGTTCTGGTTCCCAGTAAATGGCCCAGTATGGTTTCACTGGTAGCTGGCTCCCTGAGGCCGTGTCTGTAGGAGAACGTTGGATCGGTCCTTAGCCACCATTATTGAGATGCACACACCAGGCTGGTTGCTCTTACATTTCTATTGCGCATCATGCCCATCTGACTTTTCTGCGTCTATATTTAGTGCCTCCAAATAACTTGAGTTGCAATCCAGGAGAGCTTTAATCCTGTCAATCTTTAAAGCCACCCCAGGATTCTTGGTTAACTTTGCAGCAACAGATAAGAAGAGCTGGGCGCAGTGGCTTCTCTGGGATTTATCTGTTTAGTAACTCCCCCGTTCCCAGCTTTTCCCCCTAAGCTTTGTTCCTCTAGGTCAGGGGTGCCCAAACTATGGCCTGCGGGCCGGTTCCGGCTCCCAATGACAATTCATCCAGCCCGTACACCACACTGGTGCATTTTACTCCTGCTTCCAGGAGCGCCGAGGGTAGCATGGGCTGGGTGAATTGGTGTCAGGGGCCGGATCCGGCCCATGGGCTGTAGTTTGGGGGGCCCTGGTTTAAGCAGAGAAAATGGCAGCCAACAATTTATCTCATCCTGTTGCAAAACATTTCTGTTGCAAAACAGATTGCAAAGCATGTTTTACTTCCGCTTCTGATGGGAAGGAGCCACATGACCGGCCTGCTGAACCACGTGACCGGCCCACGGCCTGAAAAGTTTGGGCACCCCTGCTCAAAGATTTATTCAGCTCGCAACAGTCTCATATCAGACCTCACATCCCCCACATGGCCAGGAATCTTAGGAATTTTAGCTGACAAGATTGGGAGGGTTAATACACACAACAGTACCTTGCTTTACACTCAGACAAAACTTTCTTTCCCAATAGGTAAAAGGTAATGATAAAGGTTGTCCGTACTCAAAAGCCAGTTGTATCTGACTCTAGGGTTCCGTCCTCACCTCCGTTTATGCTGTCTGACTGCAGACGTTTCCGTGGTCATATGGCAGGCATGACTAGATGGAATGCTGTTACCTTTCCTACCAAAGTGGACCCTATTTATCTACTTGCAATTCCTTGCTTTCAAACTGCTAGGCTGGCAGGAGCTGGGATGCACGAAGGGGTTTCACTCCATTGTGCAGCACTTGGGTCTCAACCTGCTGACCTGTTGACCTTCTAGTGATCAATTTCAGCATCTTAACCACTAAGCCAACGCAGTAGCAATATATTAATAACTGACAATAATAATAATAATAATAGGATCCACTCTGGCTTTGGTTTATATTCCCACCTGTGCCCCATTTTTATGGACTGGAAAGGGGTGGAAGCGATGTCAAAGTCTACCTGGCGGACTTTGGGCTGTGCTAAAATCCAAAGGTCCGACTTCCAACGAGGCACAGCAGCTCCCTGTCCATTAGCCAAGTTGTCCCATAAGGTAAAGGTTTCCCTTGCTCAATAGCCAGTCGTATCCGACTCTAGGGTGCAGTGCTCATCTCTGTTTCAAAGCCGAAGAGCCAATGTTGTCTGCTTCTGCAGACGTTTCCATGGTCATGTAGCAGGCATGACTAGACACCGGAGCACACAGAACGCTGTTACCTTCCCACCAAAGTGGTCCCTATTTATCTACTTGCAATTTCTTGCTTTCGAACTGCTAGGTTGGCCGGAGCTGGGACAAAGACGGGAGCTCAATCTGTCCTGCAGTTACTCGGGAATTGAACTGCTGACCTTCCGCCTCCCAGTCAGCGTCTTAGCCACTTGAGCCACTGCAGTCCCTTGCAGTCACGTGCAAGACCCAAAATCTGGAGAGACTAGGAAAGTGTAATTAGTGAGATCTAATTATAACCCAGGAGGTGGAGTAAGAAAGAAGGATTATTTCAGTTTTGTCTCTGGGTGTTTCATCGCTTTAGGTTTCCCTTGATTCCCGGCTCCTCTTTTGCTCGGCACCCTGTTGGAACGAGTGCCAAACCATGTGTCCCTTTTCACCCAGTGAGTTCCCAACAAGGGACAGACGTGCAAGACTGTCTCGTCAAGTTGACAACTGTACACCTAAATTAAAAAAATATTAGCTTTATTATGCTAGTTCTTGCCAGCTCACAGTCACACTTTCCTGTTTTTTGAGAAAAGATCATTTTCATAACAAAGGTCATCATAAGGAAGAAAAGACAAAGGGAGAAAATTTGACTATCTGATTACACACACACACACACACGCGCGCACACACACACACACACACACACACACACACACACACACACACACACACACACAATGAGATGATAACACTTATAAATGGGGGGAAAGACACAACAGGACACACACCATACCTGTCAAGCGCAGCTCCGGAGATTACAGGACCTGCGCAGAACGTTTATGCGCAGCTCACTTCTACGCATGCGTAGAAGGCTTTTACGCATGCGTAGAACAGTCCTGCACAGAACTGTTCTGCGCAGCTCACTTCTACGCATGTGTAGAAGGCTTCTACGCATCCCCTTCTGCACAGAACCCTTCGCATGCGCAGAAGGGTTCTACGCATGCGTAGAAGAGTTCTACGCATGCGTAGAAAGGACCTGCGCAGAAGGGATGCGTAGTAACTCCTTTCACCCCCGTTACCAAATTATGGGATAGCGGCAGCTCCGGGCGGGAAATGGCGAAAATCGGCGCGAAAATACGGGGAATCCCGGCCAATCCGGGATACTTGACAGGTATGCACACACACACACAAAATCACACAATCACACGCACAAACACACAACCCTTCATGTCATAAGTATGCTGCACAACACACATTCTGAGTGAAAGACACCTTCTTAAATATAGCAAACGAGAAATTTCGTTGTTTCCCGCAAGGGAACAATGACAATAAAGATTTATTCTATTCTATTCTATTCTATTCTATTCCAAACTCTCAACTTTCCCTTAAATATACCTCAATTTTTATTTACAGAAATTATCCCAAAGTGTCTCCCTTTCCTTTTTCGTTGCCTCTGTGTGTATGTGTGATGCTCTCTCAGTCAGCGTTGAGGGCTGGACGGCCATTTTGCCATGCCTGCCCGATGGGGGTGGCCATTTTGTCCCAACAGCTTCAAAGGAGTGGCCATTTTACTATCTTAATTGGTGTTTCTGTAGCTGTTTTAAATTAAGGGGTATGCCTTATTCGAGTTGATATATAGCAACCGAGACATTTCGTTGTTCCCGCAAGGGGACAATGACAATAAAGATTTATCTATTTATCTATCTATTTTGTTCCTCAAATGCCCTTGGAGGGGGTCGGGGCCACATGAAACAGCACCTGGGGGCCAGATCCAGCCCTTCGGGCGTTAGGTTGGGAACCCCTGTTCTAAATGTTGGGAAATGGAGAATGAAACATTTGTCAGCACTTAGTAACTGGAAGGCGAGAGGTCAGCAGTTTGATACCCGAGTACTGCAGGACAAAATGAGCTCCTGTCTTTGTCCCAGCTCCTGCCAACTTAGCAGTTCGAAAGCAAGAAATTGCAAGGAGATAAATAGGGACCACTTCGGTGGGAAGGTAAACAGGGTTCCGTGCGCTCCGGTTTCTAGTCATGCCTGCCACATCGCCATAAAAACTTCTGCAGAAGCAGACAGCGCTGGCTCTTCGGCTTTGAAACAGAGATGAGTACTGAACCCTAGAGTCGGATACGACTGGCTTTTGAGCATGGGAAACCTTTAGTAACTTTAAAAAGCCCAAACAAATTAAAATTCCTTTCGGTGTGTGTAACAATCAATCACCCAAGTGGGAAACTTTCTTTCTTTGTGTCTGGGACCAACTTCCTGGCTGGATGCTACATTTACTCCAGGTAGAACCATTCATTTTTTCCAGGAAAGGGGATCATTTCCTGTCTCAGTGAATAATTCCCATTTCTAAAGGCAGCGGGATACTCCAGCTGATTCATTCTTCTGAGTTCTCTTCTGTGGCATCACCGAAACCAGGACTCGCGACACGCTCGGTTGAACCAGGACTTGTTGCGCGACTGACTCAGTCCTTGGAGAGAATTAGGCCAACCTGCACGTGACTAGAAAGACCTGTTTTCCCCAAAGCAGCCTAAAGTTTCTTCCCTTCTGCCTGATTACCTTTTGTTACACCTGGTTTGGCTGGAGATTTTCCTGGTAATCCCCAGAGTTCCATTGTGGGAATCTGGTCCTGGTTCGTATATAATAGACTAGCCGATTACCCGGCCTTGCCTGGGAGTCATGCCTGTGTTTACCGGGCCAGGTGGGGCCTGGCCCCCCTGCTGCCCTGGCCATCTGGTCCTTGCTGAGGTGTCCCGGTCTCGTTCCGGGTGTTGCGCCGCTGCTGGTGGAGCATTATTGGCCGGCCGTCTGTGGCAGCGGTAGGTTAATGGGCGTGCCCAGTGTGCCGTTGCTGCCACTTGCCGCTCCGTCCTCCAGGCCGGTGGAGGCCCAGGGTACCGCCATTGTGGATGCCTGGGTCACAGGTGAGGCCATGTTGCGCTCGCGTATGTTCGTGCATGCGCATTACCAAATTCCCTGGCCGGTCCTGGTGGATGGGGGTGCCCCCTTTGCGATCCTATTTTGATGGCACGCACCCCAAAATGGACTGCCAGACCCCTGCAGTGCTGATCTTGCACGTGTAAGGTAGGCGTGTGCTAAGTTTCAGCGCCATTGGTGCAGGGGTGTGGATTTGTATAAAGAACATACTTGATGATGTTTTATATATATAGATAGATTGTTGGTGAGGTTTAAAAAGTTTGTTTGTTTGTTTATTATTTAGACTTACCGTATATTACTCGCCATGGCGGCTCACAGTCAACAAAAACGACAATCACAGTACAAAATCAGGTCACAACACAACTACAATCAGTACACTTAAACAGCTAAAATGCACCTTATTAATACATCCTTGGGACATATTTTCATTTAGAGCGAGAAAGTAATAATGTCAAGAAAATATGAAAAATGCTTCTGGAAATCAAACAAACGTTGTCTATAAAATTGGAGCTGTGTCTTGAAATAGCCTTATTAATGGGCTTTGGCAACCAGCAGATAGAAGGGAATGAAGAAAGATGATTATTATATTGGTAACAGCTTCGAGGTCGATTATTGTTCACGGAGATTGTGAATTTGAAACAAGAGGATTGGTCTTAAAAGATCTGGATCGGGGCAATAAAGGATAAACCAACATGTTGCGGAAGCGGCTCGATCTTCTTTCTCTCCCACCTTTAAAGGTGAAAAGAACCTTCCTGTTTGGTTTGTTCTTCCAGCGCTTCTGTCCCTTGATGTGCTCGTATTATTATGGTTGATATTAACATTCCCTCCCGCTTCATTAGGCAGGAGGCGATAACGGTGTCTATGCACAACACATGACCCACCTGTGACATTTAAAACTTTTTCCATATATTTGCAATGTTTCTTAACCACCCTTTACCAAAAGTGCTCCAGCATGGTGCAAGGAAATCCCACCCCCATACCAATGTAGAATTAACAATTTGATGCACACAACAAACACTAACCAGTTATTCTTGTTGGTCTGACGTATCCGAATCTGAATCTTGGTGATCATCATGGCGACCAGCCATGAAGACTGTCCTGAGAATATCATGCTGTGGTCCTTCATCTGCCTTCTGCATCAGAGCATGACCCCCCTACCACTAATCCAGTTCTGCGAGTCACTTTCTGGTCCTGAGCCCTTTTGGCACGCAACGTCCTCATCACCATCCCCAGGCCAGGATGGATGAAGCTGCTACCCTGCATCAAGATGGATTCAAGTGGGACCATTTAATCCCTGTGGATTTTGGCGTTAGTCCTCAGGGTTGTCAGGTTAGTTAACTGCAGCCTGACACTCGACGTTGAGTCGCTGGCAGTAGAATCTACTCAGTTACCATAGCACATGGATTCTCAACCTGTGGCCCATGGGCTGGATGCAGCCCACAACACCATTTCATGCGGCCCACCTCCTCCTCCACCATTCCCCAAAAGTGCCATGTGGTGGAGGAAGGGCAAAATGGCCATCTGGCCCCCAAAGCTGCCTGAGGGAGGGTGACCCAATGGCCCCTGGCTTTAAAAGGTTGAGGACTCCTGCCATAGCGGGATAACCTGGCCATACATCCAATAACCAGTTCAGCTGGATAAAAACAACCATAATAATAATTAATAACAAACCTTGATTTGTAATGGCCAGGCTTGGTGTCTGTGGCTGTAAGTGTTAATTGCAAGTGGATTGCTTTGCCTGGTTAGTGTGTCTGGCATGGAAAAGGTCTCCCTTCTTTGGGCATTTGCAGAGGTACAGCAGCCTTTCTGGGCCATGCGCAGGGAACACGTGTGTTTCACAGTTATGAGAGTGAGCTGTGTGGAAGAAGCTGATATTGCTACTGCTGGTACAAAGTCCACTCATTTCTGCCTTGCCAGGGGGAGTTGAATTCTGTAGCCTTGAAGGCATCTCTCTTGTGTTTACAACTCTCACATCAGTTGAGTCATTGCTTCCCAAAATGATTAATTTTGCCCTGATGCATCAGAAAGGTGAGCCGCTTTGCGTTTGTTTTTTGTGCCCACCACATGCAAATGACGGAATAAATGTTCTCAGCACAGACATGGTGGCAAAGGACTTGGCAGGTAAAGGGTAAAGTTCAAGGTCTCCCATGCTCAGTGGTATCCGACTCTAGGGGGCACTGCTCATCTCTGTTCCCAGCCAATGAGCCAATGCTGTTATGCTTCTGCAGATGTTTCCATGGTCATGTGGCAGGCATGACTAAACGCTGGAATGGGAAGGATGCTGTTCCCTTGCCCTCTGGAGTGGTCCCTGTTTGTCCACTTGCAAATCTCTTGCTTTTGAACGGCTAGGATGGCAGGAGCTGGGGCAGACGACGGGAGCTCACTCTGCCACGAAGCACTCGGGTCTTGAACTGCTGACTTGCTGACCTTGCAGTCATCAAGTTCAGCGTCTTAACCATTCGGCCACCACCGTCCCTAGTCTAAGGACTTGGTAGTCTTCAAATATGGGAAAGGTAGGGGAGGTTGAGCTCTTCAGCCATATTCTCCTTTCATGTCCTTCCTTGTCCAGTGAGCTCCTTCCTCCACCTTCTAATTGGGTTTTGCTCTTGTGACCCTCAAGAATGTTTGTTCTTGCCATAAAGCTCTTCCTGGGTCTGAGCTTGGCAGACTTGAGGCTCATCATACCCATTCAGAGGGTGTTGAGGGTCTTTCTCTTGCTCCGTCCTCTGCTACGTAGACACGATCGTCACCTTTCGAGTACCAGGACTGGATGCGTGCTTGAGCAAAGGGGACCTTGGATCATCCATGCCATCTTGCGCAAAAGCCTCCAGACAGGCTGTGATATCCCATAAGAGTGGAGCCCTTCAGCGCCTTTGCACGCCTCCATCTCCTTCATTCTCTGTGGTTTCCCTGGCATGGAAAATTAATTGCAAGATCCCCGGTTGCCTGGCAACCTGCTGGCATCATCATTCTTCATCCCTTTCCTCCCTCCCCTTCCACAGTTTCAGGCCAGGCGTGGGGCCGCCGTCACATGGGGTAAATATTATGCAGAGGGACGGGCCCCAGGGGTGGGGAGGAGTGGCTGTGAGAAGCCCATAAAAGCCGTGGAAGCCTCGGCACGCCTGGTCAGGGTGATGCTCACACTTCCTCTTGCTCAAAGCCTCTGCGTTGTTGCTGCTGCTGCTGCTTGCCTGGGGAAGGCCATGAGAAAGCTGGACGGGAGTGCCTTTCGGGTGAGTCCTGGGGCTGATGGAGCTCCCCCGGGCCTGGGTCTGTGGCTTTCCATGCATGGAGCCCAGATGAGGATGGGGGCGATGGGGTGGTGGTCTCTGACCTTTCTGATCTCTGCTTGTGTCTGTGTTTTGGCAGTGGGAGATGTCTCAAATAACCTAGACAAGTGATGGCGAACCTTGGCACTCTAGGTGTTCTTACACTTCCAATTCCCAGAAGCCCAGTAAACCCATTCGTGTGGATTCACAGAGACTTGGGCTTGTGGGAATTTAAAGTCCAAGAACACACACAGTAAACCCATTTGTGTGGATTCACAGAGACTTGGGTTTCTGGGAATTTAAAGTCCAAGAACACGCACAGTAAACCCATTTGTGTGGATTCACAGAGACTTGGGCTTGTGGGACTTTAAAGTGCAAGAACACGCAAAGTAAACCCATTTGTGTGGATTCACAGAGACTTGGGCTTCTGGGAATTTAAAGTCCAAGAACACACACAGTAAACCCATCCATGTGGATTCCCAGAGACATGGGCTTGTGGGAATTAAAAGTCCAAGAGCACGCACAGTAAACCCATTCGTGTGGATTCCCAGAGACTTGGGCTTGTGGGAATTTAAAGTCCAAGAACACGCACAGTAAACCCATCCATATGGATTCCCAGAGACATGGGCTTGTGGGAATTAAAAGTCCAAGAGCACGCACAGTAAACCCATTCGTGTGGCTTCACAGAGATTTGGGCATCTGGGAACTGAAGTCCAAGAACATGTGCAGTAAACCCATTCATGAGGGTTATGAGACTTGGGCTTCTGTGAATTGAAGTTCAAGAACACCTGGAGTGCCAAAGTTCGGAGGGAGGGATGATCTTTAGCCCCACCCCACCCTGACTGATTTAGAATAATAGAATCATAGAATAACCAACTTGGAAAGGGGGTCCAACCCCATGTGCTCAGTGTAGGAATCCCATTCAAAACAGATCCGATAGCTATGGTTTTTCTAATTCTCCCTTGAACGCTTCCAGCATTGGTGCGCTCACAACCTCTCAAGGCAGTTGGGGTCCCACTGTCGTACTGCTCTAACCATTAAGGAGTTTATCCCAACATCCAGCCTTTATCTGGCCTCCTTTAGCTTCTGCCCATTATTATAGAAGTGTATTTTTAAAAATGTGTGACTGTTTCCAATGTGCGAGTTTTGTTCGCCACCCAGAGTAGGGAAATTTCCTAGATGGCCAGAGTATATAAGAAATAAATAATCAAATAAATATTGCATGCCCTGCACTCGAGGATGATGGAGGATAGACCCTGCCCTTCGTCTTTAGGATTATCTTCCGGCTATTCCGTGCGCTCCGGTGTCTAGTCAAGCCTGCCACATGACCATGGAAACGTCTGCAGAAGCAGACAACCCTGGCTCTTCGGCTTTGAAACAGAGATGAGCACTGCACTCTAGAGTCGGATACGACTGGCTTTCGAGCAAGGAAAACCTTTACTTTTACTATTTGGCTCCCGCAGCACATAATTTGAATCGGGTACCGCTGTGGCTGTCTACCGTTCGGGTATCTGCTTGCTCGTCTGGCCTGCAAGTTCAATTCCCTCCCATGCAATCCCTCAAGCCAGGGCCAGTGCGTAGTTCCTAAGTGGCATGGTGTATGCACTCTGCACGTGCTCAGAGGCAGCTCCCCTGTGCAAAGCCTTAGCTGGGAGGGCTGGGGCTGAATCAGTTTTCTGTCCTGCCCCCCAGCCATCCTCCGAAATGGAGGTCAGGGCTTTGCCCGAGGGAGGGGGTCCTGTGAAGCAGAAAGAAACCCAACCCAACCCCAACACCCCCCAACTCTTCTTTTGGGTCCATGCCTTCAGGGCTCTTGGCACACAGCTCTCTGTTTTGGAAAGACAGGTGGGGAAACCTGGCGCACACACCCCGTTCCAGGTGCTGCCCGCAGCCCTGTCTGTGCCAGCGCACAAACCTGTCAGGGCAGGTGGAAATGCTGAGGTTTCTGTGGTTGTCATTTCCCATGAAGATCCCTCAAGATTTGTTCTCCCCCCACCCCCCACCCCCGAGATGGATTGGGGGGGGGGGGGGGTTGTTTGCAGAGAGATGCAATGATCCATAGCAATTAGACTTCTATACCACCCCATAGAGCTTAGTGCACTCTCTGGGCAGTTCACAAGTTAATTAGCATTTTGCCCTCATTAACATGCTTGGGGGGGGGGGCTCTATCATGACAGGTTGCTTACCTCCTCCTCCTCCTCTTCTTATCTATCTATCTATTTATCTATCTATCTATCTACCTATTTATTGGATTTATACCCTGCTCTACTCGGCACAGGCCGACTCAGAGCGGCTACAACAAATTAATATATGTACAATGCAACAATAGGTAGGTAGGTTTCCCTTGCTTGAAAGCTAGTCGTGTCCGACTCTAGGGTTCAGTGCTCATCTCTGTTTCAAAGCCGAAGAGCCAGCGCTGTCTGCTTCTGCAGACGCTTCCGTGGTCATGTGGCAGGCATGACTAGCGCACAGAACGCTGTTTACCTTCCCACTGAAGTGGTCCCTATTTATCTACTTGCAATTTCTTGCTTTCGAACTGCTAGGTTGGCAGGAGCTGGGACAAAGACGGGAGCTCATTCTGTCCTGCAGTACTCGGGAATCGAACTGCTGACCTGCCGCCTCCCAGTCAGCGTCTTAGCCACTTGAGCCACTGAAGTACCCTACAATACAATACAATACAATACAATGCAATACAATACAATGCAACAATATAATGATACAACTAATCAATGCTACAAAATCAATAGTCAATACACTTACAATGAATTCCACAGCAATACAAAGTATCAGCGAAACATCAAAATATCAGCAATCAATGTATCAATAATTACAATTAGAGTTACAAGGTATGAAAGCATCAAAATGCGTTGAAATTCTTCTTCTTGTGAGGCAAACATTCAAGCAAAGCCCCCCTGCTGTATCCCAGCTGAATAATTACAAAACAAGAGCAGAGTGCTTCAAGACCGAGTGAGTCCCCTACTCCTAGAGACAGATTCACTGCCTTTGGCGGTCAACAGACGTGCAGAGCTGGACTGGAGCTTCCCAAATATTCTGGCTTTTGGAAATTATGTTTTCCCAAATCCCGGCTGTGGAGCCTCCAACTCGATCCACAATGGGGGAAAGAAAAGGGCACTCTTCACATGCCCAGATGCACACTGCCTGAATTCTAATTTAGGGTGTGTCAGGATTGGAGTTTCAGCACTGAACCTGGGTTCAGACTTTTTTTTTTTTTGGCCTTATTTTCTGACCAAGGGGGGAGAGAGGGTGCTTTTGGGCATGCGCAGAGTGCTATTTCCTGCATCTTTCGCCAATTATCTACAGCTTGGGTCGAAGCCTTGCCTAGTTCCCTTCTAAGCAGCTGCGAACCGCTGGCACTTTAATTGTCTTGCAAACTCTGTATATCTAGTGGTGGATTATTATTATTATTTTAAAACAAAATAATCCCATTTCTCTCTTTTTCTTTCTGCACATCAGCTGTGGCTAAGTCAGCAAAACCTCAGCAGGCATTCACAGTGGAAACTATGCGTCAGGCTGAGGTTAGGGTGGGTGTGGGGGAGGCAGAGGCCTTTCCAACACAGTTGTGGTTGTGTGTTTTTGAGCCGAGGAAACACAACAGTTATGACCTTGGAAAGGCATTCCTGTCCTAAACAGCATTGCTCACGTTTTGTAAACTCAATGCCATCCCTTTCGCGAGTCAATCCACTTCATATTTAGGTCTCCCTTGCTCGAAAGCCAGCCGTATCCGACTCTAGGTTTCAGTGCTCATCTCTGTTTCATAGCCGAAGATCCAGCGCTGTCTGTCTGCAGGCATTTCTGTGGTCATGTGGCAGGCATGACTAGACACCGGAGTGCACGGAACGCTGTTTACCTTCCCTATTTATCTCCTTGCAATTTCTTGCTTTCGAACTGCTAGGTTGGCAGGAGCTGGGACAGAGACGGGCGCTCACTCCGTCCTGCAGCACTTGGGAATCGAACTCCGGCCTTCCAGTCCTTGAGTTCAGCATCTTAACCACGTGAGCTACCGCAGTCCCTAGCTCATATTTAGCCTTCCTCTTTCCCTGCTCAAGGTAGCTTTTGGGGACACGGCGGCCCATTCTTTCTTGGCCCTTGACTCAGGCACAACTTAACCTTTGGGTCCCTGCGTAATGGAAGTTGTTGCAACGTTATGTGCTGTGCGCTCTTCCGCACGCTTTGCTCCTTCTGTGGCTTTCTTCCTGCTCCCTTTCAGAACAGCTGCTTCTGTTCTCGATGAGTCAGCCTTATGTTGACACTTATGGGCCCTTGTTCAACTCCAGGTCATCATGAAAACTTCCTCATCTAACCAGACTCACTTCTGGACCTTTCACATGGTCTGGGCTTCTTTATTTTTCCAAAAATATATATAGTTTTAAAATTTTATTCTTTATTCAAAATAAACATAGGAAAACATCATAGAACTACAAAGAAAAGATGCACAACATCTTAACAGACTTATGTAACTACTACAGTACGTGCACGCACCATCGGTGGGATAGTGTGTACCTTCCGTTAACTAGTCTCTATGTTCATCATATACATACAGGTGAAACTCGCACAATTAGAATATCATGCACATGTTCATCCAGTTTAGTAATGCAGCTTAAAAGGTGAAACAAATATATGAGATGGACTCATTACATGCAAAGCAAGATAGTTCAAGCCTTACTTCGTTATAATCGTGATGATTGTGGGGTACAGCTTATGAAAACCCCAACCCCCCAATCTCATGTACCCCATAATCATCACATAATCTCATGTACGCTGTATTTATTTATTTATTTATTAAATTTATATTACGTCCATGACCATCACAATTATAACGCACTAAGGCATGACATCTCTCGCTTTGCATGTGGTGAGTCTATCTCATATATTTGTTTCACCTTTTTAAGTAAAATGAATGAGCATTTGCACGATATTCTAATTTTCCGAGTCTCACCTGTGTATCACGCTCTCTCAGTCAGCTTCGAGGGCCGGATTGCCATTTTGCCCTGCCGGCACGATGGGGATGGTCATTTTGTCCCAACAGCTTCAAAGGGATGGCCATTTTGTTTCTTGAATGCCATTAGAGGGGGACAAGGAAATATTCCCAGATCCATCCATCCACTGACTGACCCTATTTGCCTCCTGCCCACAGAACAAGCCCTGGAAGAGGCTGAAGAACATGGTCCACTGGTCCCCCCCGTGCATGGTCTCCTTCCGGAAACGCTACCCATGGGTGCAGCTGGCCGGCCATGCAGGTATCCTTCCAGCGAGGCTGGGCTGGGCTAGGGGCACATGGCAATAGTGTCTTGGAAAGTGTTTATGCGCTCAGGATCCTCCGCCCCTCAAGCTTCTTTCACAGTCCTTGCAAAAAATAAATAAAAATAAATCAAAAAGCCCCCTCCCCATTCCAGTGGCTTTCAGTAAGCTTGGTTCTCCTCTGAAACAATGGACACTTCCTACCATACCTTTTATTTATTTATTTATTTATTTATTGTTTGCCCTTGGTGAGAAGGTAATGCCGTTACCTTTTCTGCTGAAGCAGTCCCTATTTATCTAGTTACAAATTCTTGCTTTCACACTGCTACTTTGCCAGGAGCTGGGACGGACGACAGCAGCTTACTCCGTCGTGCAGCACTCAGGTCTCAAACTGCTGACCTTCTGCTCATCAAGTTCAGTGTCTTAATGACTAAGCCACTGCAGTCCCTGGGACACTTCCTACGATGCCTTTGTTTCTTTATTGCTTATTTAGTGAGGGACCCAGAGATCCATGGGTAATGATGTGCATCTTCCAAAGTTGCCCACCCTGCCTTACTAAACCTTAGGGTGCCATGAAAATGATTTTATGGCAGTGGTTCCTAGCCTTGGGTCTCCAGATGTTCTTGGGCTGCAGCTCCCAGAAACCATGGCTAGTACAGCTAGCAGTGAAAGCTTCTGGGAGTTATAGTCCAAGAACATCTGGGGACCCATGCGCTAGGGAATACTGCTCTAGGTCTGCACATGTCTCTCCAGGTGTTCTTGGGCTTCAACTCTCAGATGCTCAAGTCAGTACACATGCTGATCAGGGCTTCTGGGAATTGAAGTCCAGGAACATCTGGAGAGCCAAGTTTGAGGACTTATGGTCTAGATCAGTGGTGGCAAAACATGGCACGTTTGCCACTTGAAGCCCTCTCTGTGGGCACCCGTGTGGTCGCCCCAATAGTATGCCCCACCCCTCTGCCCAGCAACCCAATGGGAGTACTTCCTCCCGTTGCCGTATTGGCACTTTGTGATAAATAAGTGTGTTTGGGGTTGCAGTTTGGGCACTTGGTCTCTAAAAGATTCTCCATCACTGGTCTAGCTCTGCCCCTATGCTCCACCAAGTTCTTCTTCATAGTCTCCATGAATCCACATGAATGGGTTTACATGCAGTAAACCCATTCATGTGGGTCCACAGGGGACCACGGTCATGTGGGTCCACAGTGGACCGTGAAGAAGAATAACAGTTACAGGTAAGCAACCTGTCATTATAGACCAGGGTTCCACAAACTTGGCTCTCCAGGTGTTGGTGGACTTCAATTCCCAGAAGTCCACATCAGCACTGTTGCTGATCAGAGCTTTTGGGAATCGGAGTCCGAGAACATCTGGAGAGCCAAGTTTGCAGACCTTTATTCTAGAGGGACAGAATCCAAGTGTTGGTGGAAGAGATAAGAAAGATGGATCCTCTTTGGAGGGACACACGGACCCTTGGGGTGATGCCTTCACACCTCCACTTTCTTCTCCCATAGGCAACTTCAAGGCGGGGGAATTTGGGCGCATCCTGAAGAAATATTGCCCCAACGAACAAGAGTGCTTGGACCGTCTGGGCTGCGATGCCCTGCGGCCTTATGTCCCTGAGTATTATGGGTTGGCAGAGCATGACGGGGAGACCTACAACCAGATGGAGGACTTGCTGGCTAGTTTTGATGCCCCATCTATAATGGACTGCAAAATGGGAGTCAGGTGAGCCCTTCTCCCTTTAGCCTAGAAAAATCTGTCATTGGCTGGAAGGGGTGCCAAGAGATCATCTACACTGATCCCTCTGGAGGCAACGGGTTGCTTTGTCCTACCTGACATGGGTATTGTTTTTCTCCAGGACGTACCTGGAGGAGGAGCTGGAGAAGGCCCGGCAGCATCCCTGTCCACGAAGAGACCTGTATGAGAAGATGGTGGCCGTGGACCCCACCGCCCCGACGCCAGAAGAGCATGCCCAGGGCGGCCTCCTGAAGCCGCGTTACATGCAGTGGAGGGAGACGCTCAGCTCCACCACCACCCTTGGGTTCCGCATTGAGGGCATCAAGGTGAGGACTCAAAAGGGCCCGTGGAGGGGTGGAGGGGAATCCAGTTGTGTGGATTCACAGGGACTTGGGCTTCTGGGAATTGAAGTCCAAGAACAGCTGGAGTGCCAAGGTTGGCCATCCTAGCCTTTGATGGCGCGGCTGGCTCTTTTGCGCTGCTCCCCATCACCAGAGGCAAGATGTTGCTACTATGGCCCTCCTTCCCTGTTTAGCTACAACCTCCTTGATGTTTTCTCTTCCTCTTCTCTCTGCCCAGAAAGCCGACGGGACCTGCAACACTAGCTTTAAGAAGACCCGGCAGCCAGAACAAGTGCTCCAGGCTTTCTGGGACTTTGTGGATGGAGACCGAAGCATTCTGGTGAGGGTTGGGCATCTTTTGTTTGGCGTCCGTGGACCTTCTTGCTATAGGGTTGGTCCCAGCCATTCGAGTCCTGGGGAAGCCAACAGGAATGGAACCCTCCCTTTTGTGCCCTGGGCCTTGACTGCTCTGCTCAATGCAAGGAGATCCCTTGCAGGGCAAATGATCTAAGCCCGGGGGTTCCCAACCTAAGGCCTGTGAGCCAGATCTGGCCCAGGGTGCCATTTCATGTGGCACCTCCTCCAAGGGCATCCGAGAAACAAAATGGCCACCCCTTTGAAGCTGTTGGGACTAAATGGCCACCCCTATCATGCTGGCAAGGCAAAATGTGTGGAGGAGGGTCAGCAGGGGTTTGGTGTTTGCAATGCCCTTGTTTCCTAACACAGACTCTTCTCTGTCTCTCTCTTTCCACAGACCAGCTACTTGGAGCGGCTGCAGGAAGTCAGGACGGCCGTTGAACGCTCGGAGTTCTTCAAGGTCCATGAGGTGGGTTTTGCCTGCAGACAATGGCTGGGCTGAGGTTGGTAGGCAGGCAATGCAACTGTGCGGTCTTTATCTGGCCCAGCAAGAAGACCCATAGGCTCTCTCTCTCTGCCTGGGGATCCTCTCTAGGACAGGGGTTTGCAAGCTTGTTGCTCTCCAGATGTTCTTGGACTTCAATTCCCAGAAGCCCTGATCAGCAGCAGTGCTGACTTGGGCTTCTGGGAACTGAAGTCCAAGAATACCTGGAGAGGCAAGTTTGCAGCTGCCTGGTCAATAATGGCAGGTTGCTTCCCTATAACTCTTCCTTCTTCTTCGTGGTCCCCTGTGAACCCGCACAAATGGGTTTACTGCACAGTAAACCTATTCATGTCTGTTGCTATGAGCCTTACCCAGCGGAGAGAAGGAATGAGACAGACTTCATGGGTAATGTGTTACGGCTTGTCCTCAGTTTATTTCCCATCCAATTTTATAAGCAGAAAAAGCATAGACTAACAAAAAATAGCTAACTGCTGAATAACAGCAGAATTACCCTGCGGACATGTTTAATAGGTAAAAGAAGTAAATTAGCTTGGCTTCTGTTGACAAAGGGGTTACCTGGCCAAGTAAACCTATTGATGTGTGTTGCTATGAGCCTTACCCAGCGGAGAGAAGGAATGAGACAGACTTCATGGGTAATGTGTTACGGCTTGTCCTCAGTTTATTTCCCATCCACTTTTATAAGCAGAAAAAGCATAGACTAACAAAAAAAAGCTAACTGCTGAATAACAGCAGAATTACCCTGCAGACGTGTTTAATAGGTAACAGAAGTAAATTAACTTGGCTTCTGTTGACAAAGGGGTTACCTGGCCAAGGTTTCCAGGAAAGCAAAGAAACTAGACTAGTAATATATTAATTACACAACTGAAACAATAGAGGTTAGTTTGAACCAAGTCAAAAAGCCAATTAAAAGTTCACAGGTCTTTTTACCTGGCTAATTAGTTAATGATTCTTCCACATTGCAATGGGTTGCGAGATCGAATGGTGTGCCGTTAATCTCTCAGAGCAAAAGCCAGGGCGGGCTCAGAATCCTTTTATATTAAATAGTACAATATATGATTTTGGGTGATCTTGGCTACACACTAATTATCATCTGTACACATGTGGATTCACAGAGACCACAAAGAACTTGACAGAGCATAGGGGCTGATCTAGACCGTTGGTCCTCCAACGTGGCTCTCCAGAAGTTCTTGGACTTCAATTCCCAGAAGCCCTGATCAGCAGCAGTGCCGTTTTGGGCTTCTGGGAATTGAAGTCCAAGAACACTTGGAGAGCCACATTTGCTGGCCATTGCCCTAAGGCCATCTGCTGAATTCTTTCTCTTTCTTGCTTCCAGGTGGTGGGCAGCTCCCTGCTCTTTGTGCACGATCGCACCGGGCTGGCCCGGGTCTGGATGATCGACTTTGGCAAGACGGTCCCATTGCCCGAGAATCAGACTCTGACCCACCGGTTGCCCTGGGTGGAAGGCAACCGGGAGGACGGCTACCTCTGGGGACTGGATAACCTCATCGCCATCTTGGAGCGGATGCTGGCGGCAAACGAGGCATCCTGGATGCAGAGCCTCTCGTGAAATGGACTTCACCCCGACTTAATAGTCTCTGCCTTTAATTTATTCAGCCAGATATGCTACAAAACCGGGGCCCGAACTGGAAAGCGAGACTGCCCATTTGGGAAGAACCACGAGACCCCAGGGTGGCCGACGGGCCGTGATCTTCACGGCCTGAGAAGAAAACTGCATCTCAAAGCTATTTATTGTAGTGACCGACACAACTGGGGTCCTGCTTAGACCCTGGCATCTCTCTTGGGCGATGGACAAAATGCTCAATTCTTCTTCCGGTGTGGCGGTGATAAACTAAGACCATTGCCCATTTCCACGGAACAAACGATTCGACTGTTTTAAAATGTCTTTGATATGAACTGGATTTTTGAAAGAGGGGGGGGGGGGAGAAAGCTATTTTGGGAATTGCCAAACTGCCCATTTTGAGGTGCTGAATGTGGGATGGTTTTAAGAAGGAATTTCTGGGGCACAATTTCCCACTCAGGTTATTTTTTTAAAGGGGGGGAGGGTGAAACTCAGCTCAACTGACAGTGGAAAGGATGCCCCCCCCCCTCTTAATCCTTTGTGTTTTGTTTGTAAATATTGGGACATGAAACTTAATCTTAATTAATTTTTAAGCACTAGATGTGTGTGTTTATGTGTGTGTAAGACAAACGTTAGATATCCCTGCAGGTAATTCACTCTGCTACCTATTCCCAAGTTTATTTTAAGTTCCTCGGTGTGTACATGTATGTACGTGCAATACTAGAAGAAAACCTTCCAGCTCAACCAGGACAAGGAGGGGGAGAATATTAGGATGCTGTCTTGCACATAGAGAGGCAGACAATGGACCGAACCAGGCTGCAAGACTAAACCAGCTCTATGTCTGTGTGAAGGCTGTTACCCTAATTGTTCACTGAGCACTAGTGCCTTTAGCCGCTCTCTTCGAGAGCATGCCCTCTGCCTCTTCGGTTTCAAAGGTTCTCACCCCAAGAGACTGACGGAGGAGTTTTCCGTAGTACAACCCTTTGCACGAAACCGCCAGGTTGCTATTTTAGGAGGAGGCCACCGAAGCTGCTAGTTTCCTGTCGCCGCAGAGCAAGAGATCTTTCCAAGAAGAGTCTGCAGAAGGGGACGATGGCGGCGGGTGGGGAGAGAGAGATCTAAAGATAGCGCCAAGGACTCGAGGAGGTGCAGGAGAGTGGAATGAGACCAAGCAGGAAAGACGGACCTTGAAGGGCGCGACTTCAGTGCCAAGGCACCCTCTGCAAAAAAATGCAACACAGGCTTAGAGCAGGGGGTGCCCAAACTTTTCAGTCCACGGGCTGGTCATGTGATTCGTACATACATGCATACATATCTTTATTCGACCGCCAGTCAGCACAAGTCATGTGATTCAGCGGGCCAGTCACGTGGTTCCTCCTACCGGAAGCGGAAGTAAAACGCACCTCGCAATCTGTTTTGCAACAGGACGAGATAGATTTTAAGCTGCTGCTTTCTCTGCTTAAACTAGGGGTGCCCAAAATACAGCCCATGGGCCAGATCTGGCCCCTGACACCACCTGCGGCGCCCTCGTCGCTCCTGGAAGAGGAAGTAAAATGTTCATCCAGCACAAGCTGGATGAATTGGTGTCAAGGGCCAGATCTGGCCCATTGGCCATAGTTTGGGCACCCCTGGCTTGGAGTATTCCAGCCTCAGAAGAAGGGATGCAGCTGGAGGGTAATAGTATTTCCACAAAGCCAAAAGCAAAGATTCCTTCTGCAGCGTGGTTTAATTTCCAAAGAGCTTAACATCCATCACCAACAGAATTGACATACCAGATTCAGTCATACTTGATTTGCAAATGGAGAAACAAGAGGCTAAGAAGCGGTTTCCTGCTTGCAGCCAATCACAAAGTCTACTGTAAAAGTGGGACTTGGGTTCATGTATCTTCTGTCTTGCTCGAAAGCCTGTCGTATCCAACTCTAGGGTTCAGTGCTCATCTGTTTCAAAGCCGAAGAGCCAGCGCTGTCTGCTTCTGCAAATGTTTCCATGGCTATGTGGCAGGCATGACTAGACACCGGAGTGCACGGAACACTTTACCTTCCCTATTTATCTCCTTGCAATTTCTTGCTTTCAAACTGCTAGGTTGGCAGGAGCTGGGGCAAAGATGGGAGCTCATTTCCGTCCTGCAGTACTCGGGATCGAACTGCTGACCTGCCGCCTCCCAGTCAGCATCTTAGCCACCTGAGCCACTGCAGTCCTGTCTGTAGAGACACACAAGCCCTCAGAATTATTTTGGCAACACAACGGAATCTTAAAGAGCCTAAGATCACCTCTGCCCCCGGCTTAGCTTAATCTTCAGGGGGGGAAATGCATGTGCAACCTACAAGTATTGGCTTTGAAATGAAAGGAAATTCCAGACATTTCTTTCCTGACTGCTATTTTGGGATTGAGCAAGAGAAAAGCTATTTATTCCTCCTTCATATACAGGAAGTGAGAGGCCGGCCGGCCGAGGCTGTGATTTCCTCAGGAGCCCAGCTGGCGACATCTGCACCAGACACGGGTCTACGTGACCTTGGGCAGGGAGTGGGATTTAGTGTGGTCTCCGCGCAGAATGCTTTGAACCGGCCACCCAGACGGCCCTGGAAGAGAGAGGCCAAAATCCTCTTGGACAGAAAGAAGAGGCCACTGTGCCAGTCCCAAGGGGCAGACGCTGGCTGACACTCCCGTCGTAGGGCCTGATAGCATTATTTTTCTTTTCAAAGGGAACAGCTGTAACCTGGATGGTGAACTTTGGCACTCCAGATGTTCTTGGACTTCAATTCCCAGAAGCCTAAGACCTCACGAATCGACACGAATGGGTTTACTGCGATTCATCCGGCCCGCGCCACCCTCATCGCTCCCGGAAGTGGAAGTAAAATGCGCCCGTACGGTTAAGGTTCTTCTGGGTTAACCGTGCCTCTGTACAGGAGCATTTTACTTCCGCTTCCAGGAGCGATGAGGGCGGCGCGGGCTGGATGAATCACAGTAAACCCATTTGTGTGGATTCACAAGGGCTTGGCTTATGGGAATTGAAGTCTAAGAACATCTGGAGTGCCAAGGTTTGCCAACAAGGGTTTAGGTGCTGATGTTATGAACCCACACACGCAGTAAACCCATTCATGTGGATTCACAGGGAAATGGGCTTCTGGGAATCGAAGTCCAAGAACATCTGGAGTGCTAAAGTTCGCCACCCTTGCTCCAAAGCCAGTCATATCTGACTCTAGCGTGCAGTCCTCATCTCCATTTACAGCCAAAGAGCCAGAGCAGTCTGCATCTGCAGATATTTCCTTGGTCATGTGGCAGGCAGGACTAGACCCTGCACCACACGGAATGCTGTTCACCTTCCCACCGAAATGGTACCTGTTTATCTACTTGCAATTTCTTGCTTTCCACCTGCTAGGTTGGCAGGAGCTGGGACAGAAGATATGAACTCACTCCGTCATGCAGCACTCGGGTCTCAAACTGCTGACCTTCCAGTTGTCAAGTTCAGTGTCTTAACTACTAAGCACTGCAGTCCCCTGCTAAGGCGCTGCTAATGTTCTGCCTAGGCTTGCCCATACCCAGCTGTTCATCTGTCGCAACATGCTGTTCATGAATGGTTGAGCCAGAAGACCCAAAAGCTGCAGCCCTTTCTTGCTTATCTCCTTCCACATGTGCCAGACAGACAGCACATGAACACGGAAGTGCCAAGAGCTGTTGCTCAATTTCTGCCCACCTCTAGGAATTCACCTGCCTTTAAAAAGCCCCTTAGGTTCTTGCGGCAGCCAGATGAGGCAGCGGCTTTGGAAAGCAGTTTCCCTGTCCAAGACCGGCAGTCCTGCCTTGTTCAGTTGGAGGTGGATCCCTTTGGCATCCCTGGCATCAGCAACACCGCCTTCCCGCTCAACCCTTCCCGCACCCCTCCTGCTGGCACAATGTAAACCTTTCCGTCGGCCGCTCGCTTGGGACTGAAGTCAGTCAGCTGGGCGTTGCTTTCCTGCACCTGGGAGTAGCTCCACAGCTGGTAACGGCAGCTCTTGCCCTGCTTGGCAAGCAGATAGGTCTCGGCCACGGCTTCCAGAGGGAGGGCCGAGGCCGATGGGGCAGCGTGGAAGAGTCCTGGGATCTCTTCGTCTTCCAGGGAAGGAGGGAGCTCAGCACCACTTCTCAGACCAAGCAAGGCTCCTGCAGAGAGAGGACAAAATTGGTTCCCGTGATGGTGGATTCTCATGCTATCCTGGTTTTTAAACATATCCTTTGGGGATAGGATGATTGTTCCAAACGACTTTGAAACTACTGGTTTGTTACCCTGCCTTCTCTCTCAGGGAAAGAAGTACAAGACAAAGTTTCTAAAATTTTACTATTTTATCGTATGATAAACTTCAGTCGTCTACATTACTGTTGATATATACAGTAAGCACAAACTGTCCAGCTCAAGTTCCTAGAGTTCCACATCTGGATTTGAAAGCCATTTTCCCCCCTAAAAGAAATAACAACTCTTATTTTTCCACTGGGCCCACTGAGGTATGAGTTTGCCAGTCTGGCCCTCAACTGGCAATTCTGGGCTCACTTAAGTTTCTCCAGTTGTGTTTCTTGCCAAAGCCCATCCTTCCCAAATGCATTGCCCCTTCCCCAGGTTCGAATCCTTAATTTTGTACTGAAAGTGTGTTCACATTTACGTGGAAGTAAACAGAGTCAGCTAGTGGAGAATGGTATTGATTCTGAGCTTGCTGCTGTTATTGGCACCTATAGTGTGCAGGTCTTCTTCTTCTCCCGTGTCTAGGCCAGACGTGAAACTGCCAAAATGAAGGCACCTTTTGTTGAGTTCATTGCACAGTTCCTTTCATCTGACCTAGTGTGAGAAAGATGAGCCGGCAACACAAGCTTGCTGCTACCAAGGCGCACCTGATTGTGGGTCCAAAATACAGTAAAACCCCTACTTACGAAAAAAAAGTCCGTTCCGTAGGATTTTGCTTAAATCGTTTTTTTATTAAACTCAAAGCAAACCCATAGGAAAAATGAAATTTTTATGTAAATCAAAGCAAACCCATAGGGAAATGAAGTTTTACGTAACTCGAAGCAAACCCATAGGAAAAAGAATTTTTATGTAACTCGAAGCAAACCCATAGGAAATCGTGTCAATCGGGACATGGTTTTAGCACTAAATCATTATGTAAGTCGAATTTTATGTAACTCGAGGCACATGTAAGTCGGGGTTTTACTGTACCATAATCTTTGAGGAGGCTTTCTGTGTACTCCCCCCTGTCGTGCAGTTATTTTGCCTGCATAAAGGAGGGTTAAAACCAACTTTCGATAGACATAAACGCAAACAGAAAAGGGGAAAATCACTTGTTTTCACTTTTAGAAAGAATGGTACTTCTGTCGTTTGCTTCAAAGGTTGCAGTGGGAGGGTGACTTTCCTTCTAGAATACGGGCCAGAACGGGAGAAGGTTTGCCTGACTGGAGGAGAAAACCTCATGTCTGTCTGTCTGTCCATTCCTGGGCTCTGGGAAACAGCTCTGTGCACCTGGGGCTTTGAAAAGTAGCAGAAGTGTATTTGGTGTTCTCCTCTGCCCACCTCTCCTGTGCCCAAGGGGAAGGAAGCTCTCTTCCCATGCTGTGTAGTAGCACTCCAGCCCCGAGCAGCTACTGCTGCCCCCTTGAGGGCAAAGTTTCTCTGGCCAGTGACGTGGGCTTCTCTGCCATTGGATCTTGTGATTATGGCTTTGCCCCATCCAACTCTGTCAACTCCTTTTGGCCATAAGAATCATAGATGGCCAAAACATGTACCTGAAGCCACAGCCCAGTGAGCCTTGTAACCCTTCCGGAGGCAGGGTTCGTGGTTGTTGTCTTCGTCGTACCTAGGCCGGATGTTAAGGTCTGGACTAAGAGATGATTGTTGAGAGAGAAGGAAGTGCAATTCCTGGTCTCGCCTCCTTTCTTACTCAACAAAGGGGGTCCTGACGGGAGATTCCGTGGCTGATGAAGCTATGCAGAGGCGACTTTGGGAAGAAGCAGCCCCAACCACATTCCTTTCACCAGAACGTGGAAAGTCCTCTACCCCCATGACCTACATGCAACAAAAGGATACGGTATTAATACAGGAAAGCCACCCCAGAGATGCTGAAGGATCCTCATGTAGTTCTGTCCCTCTAGCCCTCCGGAGAGAAGCTCGGCCTGGCAGGCAAACACCTCCGTGGCAAGACTGGCCATATGGGAAGCTGGACCAGACAGAGAGAACAGGGAAGGAGTGGAAGTGGAACCAGGCAATCTTTGAGCAAGTCCCTAGCTTAGGCCAAGTTCATGCAGGAAGACGGGACCCCTTTAACCAACCCGAACACAGTGCTTCCAAACTTTGACCTGCAAACTCAAGATGGAGCACACAAGGTGGGCCACCGGGAAAGAGGCACATACAGTCTCCCTTTATCTACTCACCTGAGAACATCTCCCCTTGGGCTGTGTAGCCTCTCTCCAGAGCCACCTGCACAATCTCCTCCAAGGGAATGGCTCTGGGCAGTGAGAGCAGCGCACCAGCCATCCACAGGGCCACCAGGCCACACCTGGAGAAGGGAATGAAGTCAGAGATGCTGCGTTGCTGTGCCAAAGTCCAAATCCCACCGTCTGCATTCTGTGCCATGTCACACCTCAATGGCTTACCATAGAAGGAGTGCAAAGAGTTTGGATCCAGGTTTAAATCCCCTCTCTAGAACATGTATGGCGGGGCATACAGGAAATTACACCCATGCTCTTTCAGTCTGGTCTGCCTCACAGAGTGCTTTGCTCGTAGGTAAACAGATCTGCTATTGATGCACAGAAATATCGTGAACGTGATCTTTTCTTTGGCAGATGTATTTTTGTGCGCAGGGAACAAGAAAAGGCTCGTTGCTTTGCACTAGACAAACACTGACCCCATGACAGGCTATCAGTACACAACCTTCTTTTTTGGTGAAAAACATCCAGTACTTACTGGGGCCCCTCCTGGATTATGGAAGGCACATGGTTGTTGAAAAGAAGCCACTTTAAATGCTCGCTGAAACTGGAACAAAAAGAGAAAGAAAATAAAACAGTCCCTTAGGAGAGCAGCTCAATGTTCACAGCACTTTTCTTCCTCTGCATAATTAATCGGGCTCTGTGCATTTCTCATCCCTAAACACTTAAGTATGAGCGACTGAGGGGAAACCGTCTTGGCTACAGCTGCCTCAGGGGTGGTTACGTTCTTTGCTTTAGAGAGAACATAGGAAACATCAGCGCAGAAACAGAGCATGAGGAAACAATATGGATCATAACTCTGCGAAGCCAAACGCTCACCTTTAGTGGGCATAAGCACTTGTAATTAAATTAAAATACTGTGCATTATTTATATTATGGAGGGAGATGTGGGCGCTTACAGCCAGGCAAGAGCTCGAAAAGAAAGGGCAAGTTACAATCTAAATATTTTGAGTAGAAACCTTTGAGGTACCACCAAATTCCTCCTGGGTAGGAAGTATTTAAAGTAAAAATAGTTGGAGGTGATTTAGAGACAAGTGATTTCCTACATAAGAATGCAAGATTTCAACAGCAACCGTAATACTAATGCTGTTTAACAATTTGAGTGGTATTAAGGGTATGTAATGGTTTTTGATATAGATCAGGGGTTCCCAACCTTAGGCCCATGGGCCGGATCTGGCCTGCAGCACCATTTCATGTGGGCCCCCCAAAGAGATTCAAGAAACAAAATGGCCATCCCTTTGAAGCTGTTGGGACAAAACGACCACCCCATTGTGCAGGCAGGGCAAAATGGCCGTTCAGCCCTCGAAGCTGACTGAGAGACAAGGCCCCCAGCTTGGGAACTCCTGATATAGATGCATACAGGCAATGAAAACCCTAAGCCAGTGATGGCGAACCTTAGCACTCCAGTAGTTCTTGGACTTCAATTCCCAGAAGCCCAAGCCAGCACTCCTGCTGACCAGGGCTTCTGGGAATTGAAGTTCAAGAACAGCTGGAGTGCCAAGATTCACCATCACTGGCTTTGAGCATTTATGGAACATCCAGAATATCCTGTGGCTTTGGGAGAGGTCAACAATGATCTAGAACAAGTGAAAGGAGAAGCCATGCAACGTTTAGCTTACAATGCATGTAATTTACACCTGCAACATTCAATAATGCTCGCCTGGATATCCATCACAGCTTTCTATTTTTGTCATGCCTCTCTAATCTTAAAAGAAACCTTCTGTGCATCATAAACCAGGAATATGACATGTCGCCTGAAGCTTTCAACCTTACCCTCCGTTATCCATTATAACAATCTATAAGTATTTATAATAAAACTATTAAGTTACATTCCAGCTCCACAACTCCCTCGCTCAGTTATAACAGCTCCATTTTTAGTGGAGCTGCAATTCTGAGCGCAGTGGCTCAAGTGGCTAAGATGCTGACTGGAAGGCAGGAGGTCAGCAGTTTGATTCCCCGAGTACTGCAGGACGGAGTGAGCGCCTGTCTCTGTCCCAGCTCCTCCCATCCTAGCAGTTTGAAAGAACGAAATTGCAAGTAGATAAATAGGGACCACTTTGGTGGGAAGGTAAACAGCGTTCCGTGCGCTAGTCATGCCTGCCACATGACCACAGAGATTTCTGCAGAAGCGGACAGTGCTGGCTCTTTGGCTTTGAAACAGAGATGAGCACTGAACCTTAGAGTCGGGTACGACTGGCTTTCGAGCAAGGGAAACCTTTACCTTTACCACAATTCTGAGTAAGTCCCCACTTCCTGCCCCCATTGCTTCCTCCTGCACCCTTTTCCATGCGAGAATCCCACACTTGTACCCTGCATGCATGCACACATGCATACATGTACACATGCACGCACACACTTCTTCTTGGGCAAGAGAGATCTCGGCACACCTGGCTTGCCTGCGCCGCAGCAGTTCCCGCACATCACCACCACCACTGTTCCTGAGTTCGGCTTGCTCCAAAGCAGATTTGAGGAGCTGGGGGCCCCCTAAAGTAGGAGGGGGTGGTGGTGGAAGAGGGGGAGGGGGAGGAGGGGGCAACCCTGGGCAAGGGAGGAGGGGGGCTGCTGCCCCCTCCAAGGCCTCAGACATGCTTAAGTCTTCCAGGGGTAATTTGGGAAGGGGGGGTCACCTGCTATTGGGGTTCAGGGAGATTTCTGCAGCAGGAGGTTCCATGGGGTGGGTGGGGGGGCACAACAAAAGCCTAGGAATCCCCCTCCCCAAGGTCAAGGCTCCCAAATAGAGGTCAGAAATCAAAGGAGAGCCCCCTCCCCAAGCAGAGAGGCCAAAGGTCACATCCAAGCATCTCCCCACCCCAGGGAGCCTCCCCCCTCCGGCAAATGGCTGCGGGTCAAAGGTCACACGGCAACCAGCGGGGCCAAGGAGGAGGTCAGAGGTCGAAGAACTCCAGGTGTGGTACATGTAGCCACCCTCCACTAGCAACCTCCTCCTGGTCCCTCTCGGGTCACGTGGTGGAACGTCATCACCTCTCGTCGTCGACTTCCGTTTGACGCGCCTCTTTCTGCCCGCCCGGGGACCAATAGGAAGGTCGCTCTTTGGCCGAGAGGCGGGACAAGCGGGCCCGCCCGTTCGAGCAGGTGGGGGAGAAAGGGGCGGGATTCGGGAAGGAGAAGAAGCAGGCTCAGGCCGCGATTGGGCAGCAGAAGCAACCCTCCTCATTTCTCATTGGTGGAACAGGCGCGGCCGCCACTGATTGGGCCACGGAGCGGCCAATAAGGGACAAGCGGAGAGCCAAGCGAGGATTGGTTGGCTGTGGTGTGGGCGGGGCTTGTGTCTCAAGTGCGGCGGCGCGAAGGAGCCCTCTGCGGCCCACGATTGTCTCTGGTAGCGAGGCCGGCCGGCGTGGAATCGGTGAGGGATCGGGCCGGAGAGCCGCCATCGGGGCCAGGATTGCAGCGGGGCCGGGGGGCTGAGCGGGGAGGGCCCTGCCGCCGCCGGTATGGCCGCTGCCAGGTTGGCCGCCTGCGAGGAAAACCCGGTCGGAGTGCAGCGGCCTGGAACATCCGGGGCTTTCCCTGCTGGGCACCCAACATCCGGGCATTTGGGGCACGCTCTCTCTACCTCTACCTCTGGGAGGGGGCGAGTCCAGCTCTTGAGTTTCCATTGAAACTACCTTTCCCAGAATCCCCCTGGCAGCGCTGCTTCTGCTGTGGTCTGTCCAGCCTTGCTTTGGGGCTGCCCTGGAAACCTTCCTTACAAGAGTCTCATTCATATTTATTTATTTATTTCAGGGGTCCCCCCAAACTACGGCCCATGGGCCAGATCCGGCCGCGACACCAATTCATCCGGCCCACCGCCCTCGTCGCTCCTGGAAGTGGAAGTAAAGTACGTTTTACTTCCACTCCCGAGGGCATCGTGGGCCTGATGAATTGGTGTTGGGGCCGGATCTGGCCCACATGCCATAGTATGGCCACCACCTGCTTTATTTATTTATTTATGTTTATATTGCATTTCTATACCACCCAACAAATAGTCACAGTTTTTCCCCAGTGGTGGTTTATTTTTCCAACAAGGGGTTACAAACCCTTGTCTCAGGATACTTGAAATAATCTGAATTTCTTAGACATTAGTTACGCTTTGTTCTCACGCATGCCTTTCCTTTTCCCAGAGTCTGCTGTCGCTGGAGCCATGGCTGTCCCAGATACTCGTCCCAATCATACAATTTACATCAACAATCTCAATGAGAAAATTAAAAAAGATGGTGAGCGGCTGCTTCAGGCAGGCTTTAAATTTCCTCGGCAATTTGCAAACACGTAACAGCACAAGAAGACTACATTTCCTCCCCATATCTCTCCCACAGTTTGACAGGAACATGTTCTGGGTGCATTTATTGGGCACTGTACAATGGGCCCGCGGTGGCTCAGTGGTTAAGAAGCTTGCCTTGTTAGCTGGAAGGCCTGGAAGCCGGCACTTCAAGACCCTGACGGGATGTGCACCTGCCTCTTGTCCCAGCTCCTTCCAAAGCTAGCGGTTCGAAAGCAAAACATTGCAAGTAGCTGAATAGGGACCACTTCGGTGGGGAAAAAGAGCTTGGGGCATGAAAGGAGCCTCATTCGGGCGTCCCCTGAGCAGAGCTTCTCCAGCAAAAATCCTTTCAACCCAGAATAATTCCTGACATGAAATTATGATGATGATGATGATGATACAAATTAACCATTTTATTCACAGTCAACAGAAATAAAATTAATAGTTCAAGGCCATAAGAACTGTTAAGGTAATGTTTGAGTATATGTGCAGTTCCTAGTACTGTAGAGTAACTTTTTGAAGAATTAGGATGCTTATTATGATTATTATTATTAGTGTGTGTAGTTCATACCTTTCCTTGCACTGCCTTCCTTTGCGTGTTTAAAGGATTTGACACCTGACCGTTACAGTACCTGAGACATCAACCTGCCCGTTCCTTTGAGCCCAGAATGGATCGCTTTGCGCCTTTAAAAGCCAAGGGTTGGTTCTTCCTCATCACTTGTGCTTCCTCTTTGCCCTCAGAACTGAAGAAGTCTCTCTACGCCATTTTCTCCCAGTTTGGCCAGATCCTCGACATCCTCGTGTCCCGCAGCCTGAAAATGCGAGGCCAGGCTTTTGTCATCTTCAAGGAGGTCAGCAGCGCCACCAACGCCCTGCGCTCTATGCAAGGATTCCCTTTTTATGACAAGCCCATGGTGAGTGTTGCTGCTCTCTTTTGGAGGGAGTGGGGAGCATCTGGGTGATGGCCTCTAGGATTGTTTCTAGGCGGATGGCGACCGATACAATCTTTTCCCATCAGTCCGGGGATTGGTCGCCGCCACTCTCCCAAGTCCCAGGGCTTGGCTGCAGCGTAAAATGCCACACACACACACACACACTTTTTCGGCTACAGTCAAGCCCCAGGACTTGGGAGATGGATGGCAACCGATGCAATCCTTTCCCATTGCTTGGGGGGAAAGATCCTATCTCAGTCGCCGTCCATCTCAAGTCCTGGGGCTTGGCTGTAGCCGAAAAAGTGGTGGTGGTGGTGGTGGGGGGTGCATTTTAGGCTGCAACCAAGCCTCAGGACTTGGGAGAGTGGCGGCAACTGAAGGAATCTTTCTCTCCCCCCCCCCTTTCCTTAGCCTGCAGCACCGGCGCACGGGCCAGGTACAGTGGCAGAAAGAGCCACGAAGACATCATTAAAATGTCCTTGTGGTTCTTTCTGCCGTTGTCCCCGGCTCATCCGCCAGTGCTGCAGACTAAGGAAGGGGGGGGGGGAATTCCTCTGGTCCGTGACTTTCCCCCAAGGTAGACGGCGACTGATAGGATCTTTCCCCCCAAGTGATGGGAAAGGATCGCATCGGGGTGGGGTGGGGCTGAAAATGTCTCCTCCACCACCACCACCACCTTTTTCCGGTCACAGCGAAGGCTCTGAGCTTGGGAGAAAGTTGCGGACCAAAGGAATCATTTCCCCCACCCTTTCGTAAATCGGGTTTTTTTGTGTAAATCGGGACACCAATTTACCCCCCAAAAAAACCCTTTTGTAACTCAAGGCATTCATAACTCGGGGTTTAACTGTAAATTGTTTGGCTTTTCAAGTTGCTACAAGATTCTTTGTTTCTGGTTATGTTGTGCATATGTAATACAGTAGCTGGAATTCACGAGCAAGTGTGGTTTATCCCCCTTTGCTTTCAACAATTCCCTAGTCATCGGAATTCGTTCATGTGTACAGCATTATTTGCTCCCGCTGCCCTGTATAGCCAAATGTTCTCTTCCTTCAACCAGAGGATCCAGTACGCTAAAACCGACTCTGACATCATAGCCAAGATGAAGGGCACATTTGTGGAGCGGGACCGTAAGCGAGAGAAGCGGAAGCCCAAGGGTCAAGAGGTGGCAGCTGCCAAGAAGCAGGTTCCAGGTGCTGCGACCCCCGCGGCCCCTGCCGTCCAGGGGGCTGTTCCTGTGAGTATTGGTTCAGCCGGTATGGACAGGTGGCTTTCAGGCGAACCCCAGGGGTGGTGGAGTAACTTCCTGGTCATGGGACTGTGCCCTCGCAGCTTTGCCACGTCTCTCCCCCCCCCCCAGCTCCAGCTGGGATGGCAAGCGGTGATTGGAGGGTGGCTCAGGGGGCGGAGCCCTGAGTTCTGCTAACACGCACATGTTTTGTGTAGCCATTGTGGTTTTTGTTTGTTGTTATTTCTCCCATAACAACTGAGCAATTTTCCTGGTTCCTTACCATAGCTTTCAGGATGTCGGTGTGCGTGTGTGTGCATGCTGTATTTGGGTTTGACCGTTCATGCTATGTCTGTTTGCCTTTCTTCCCAGGGCATGCCGCCCATGAACCAAGCCCCTCGCATGATGCACCACATGCCAGGCCAGCCTCCGTACATGCCCCCTCCAGGGATGATGCCACCTCCGGGCATGGCCCCTGGCTCCATGCCCCCTGGGGCAATGCCACCACAACAGATGATGCCGGGGCAGATGGCACCAGCTCAGCCGGTAAGAGGAGATTGGGGGTTGCCAGGGCTTCCTTGTCTGTGTGTGTGCGGAGAGGAGGGGTCCTTCTGCACCTCCACTTTTGAAGTCTCAAAATGCTGCAGAGTGCTTGGGTTTTGCAGGGTGGGCCCCTGAACTGCTTTTCATAGGATGATGGGCCAGCAAGTGGTGGGGTGGTCTCCACTGGTGGGGGTGGGGTCATTGTCTGACTTGGCCACAGGCAAACTGCAAAGCCTGGGTCCCCACCTCCCTCCGAAGCCTGTCAATGAAACTGGTTCTCTCCACCCTCTGCAGCTTTCGGAGAACCCGCCAAACCACATCTTGTTCCTCACCAACCTGCCTGAAGAGACCAACGAGTTGATGCTGTCCATGCTTTTCAACCAGTAAGTTCCTCTTAGAATTCCTCGGGATGTTTCACCGGAAGGTTTGTTCAGCAAGCCTGGCATGTCCTTGACGTTGTGTTTGTCTGTATGTGTGGGAACAGGATTCTGAGTGGCACTGATTTGGAAATGGTGGTTTTAGACCCCTTCCTCATTGTTTTAAGGCAGGGGTTCTCAAAGGTTTTCAGACGAGGGCCGGACCACGCCTCCTTAGAGCTGACACGTTTGGCTGTCGTAAATGTGCTTACGTCATAAACGAGTCTGCGGCTGATTCTGGCAGTGGTGAATTATTTGGTACTGTGGGCCGGGCCATAGCTTGCGAACCCCTGTTTTAATGCCAGAGTATGGGAAATACCTACATGTCTCTCTAACAACAGGTTCTTTGGTCAGCCTTAGGTCACGTTTTGTAAAGGTTTGTGGTTTGATCGTTAAAACTTATGCTTTATGCCCTGCTTCACATGCTCAGTTTGATCCGTTCTTTAGGCCAGGTAACCTCTTCTCTCTTTTTTATATACCCTCCCTCCATCTCCACCTGGATGTAGTCCTATGGCTGTGATGGACAACCTTGGCACTCCAGGTGTTCTTGGACTTCAATTCCCAGAAGCCCAAGTCTCTGTGAATCCACACGCATACGCAGTAAATCCATTCGTATGGATTCTCAGAGACCTAGGGTTCTGGGAACGGAAGTCCAAGAACAGCTGGAGTGCCCGGGTCTGCCGTCATTTCACAGGGCTGCACCTCTCTCTCCTTTGAAAGTGCCTGCCATGACCTCCCCTCACCTGTCTTCCTTTTCCAGGTTCCCAGGCTTCAAGGAAGTGCGCTTGGTGCCTGGCCGCCACGACATTGCCTTTGTGGAGTTTGAGAATGATGTGCAGGCCGGAGCAGCCCGGGACGCCCTGCAGGGCTTCAAGATCACCCAGAACAACGCCATGAAGATCTCCTTTGCTAAGAAGTGATCGCTCCCTTGGCTTCGCCTCTCTAAGCGATTCACCTCTCTCCCCCCCCCCCCCCAACCTCGTTAGTGCCTGTCAAACGAGCCCCTAATTCTTCGGTGTTTTTTTTTTAAATTTTTGTCTTTTTTCTTGCTCTGTACGGTGAGGTAAGTGACTGTGTGAGAAGAAGCGGAAGAGGGATTGTATGTGTGTGTGTTTGAGTGTGAGTAAGAGTGCGGATGTGAGTCTTGTGTCGGCCTGGACGGTGCTGCTTGTTGTGTCCGGTGCTGCGTGTATGGAAGAGAGCAGCCGGTTTTTCCCGAGAAGCCTTGTACCCAGGGTCTGACGGCCAGACATTGCACCTGGAGCTTTTCCGTTTGGTAATAAAAACTGCTGGTTTATTTTCCTTCACCGCTTTGGTTTCTTATTGCCTAAAAAACAGGGTTGGTAAGGAAGTGAGGGAGGAGAGACTGGACTATGGATCGCCCCCATCACCTTTCCTTTCCTTGTCTCTGGATGGATGTGACAAGATGCATGGGACACCTGAGGCCTGGGCTGGGTGGGAATAGATAATATATCCAGTTTGTATACCACCATCTTTGCGGGTTTCACACCACACTATTGCTGGTCCATCCATCCTCCTCGGTAATCCCATGAAAGTCAAATTGATATAGGCCAGGGGTGACGAACCTTGGCACTCCAGCTGTTCTTGGACTTCAATTCCCAGAAGCCCAAGCCCCTATTAATCCACTAGTGTAGATTCACAGGGACTTGGGCTTCTGGGAACTGAGGTCCAGGAACAGCTGGAGTGCCAGTTAAACCCATTCGTGTGGATTCGTAGACCTGGGCTTCTGGGAATTGGAAGTCCAAGAACAGCTGGAGTGCCAGTAAAACCCATTCGTGTAGATTCAGAGAGACTTGGGCTTCTGGGAATTGAAGTCCAAGAACAGCTGGAGTGCCAAGGTTTGCCATTGCTGACATAGGCCTTGGGTGGCGGGCTAAAGACTCCAGAGTACATTGAGACAGGTGGAGAAAGGAGAAAGGCTACAGTTAGGACTGAAAGCCAGAACAGACTGGCTTTCAATTAGGCTGTCAGGATCAAACTCACAACTTTTTGGCTATAGGACGAGTTTAACCCCGTGCCATCAGGGCTCTATAATGACAGGTGGCTTACCTGTAAGTATTACTGCTCGTGGCCCCCTGTGAATCTGCAAGAGTGGATTCACTGCGCGTGTTCTTGGACTTCCAATTCCCAGAAGCCCAAGTCTCTTGAATCCACATGAATGGGTTCACTGCAGGGAATTGAAGCTTCTGGGAATTGGTAGTCCCAAGAGCACCTGGAGTGCCAAGGTTCGCCATGACAGTCAGGCTGATAATGGAAACTCAGCAGCAAAGAGACTTGAGATAGTCTAGGCCGTGATGGCGAACCTTGGCACTCCAGATGTTCTTGGACTTCAATTCCCAGAAGCACATGTGAATCCACATGAATGGCAAGTTCCTGGCCATGGTGACTGTTTCTTCTGCCCTCCTACCAAGAAAGGAGGTCTGTATTAGACCCAGTTGTGCACAAAGGTGCCCAGTGTGTGGTAAGCAATGGTTGTCGCCACGCCAGTTGGCTTTCCTGTTTCCCTGGGCAAAGTCCACACACCCCTGGCATGCGCGCCTTGTTTTTATGTCACTCAAACAGTTTGGCTTCAAAAGTTGTGTGGTAGGGACAAGATAGTAAGTAGGCTGCGAGTTGCAGCACCACCGTGAATTCATCACCGGATACGGGGCGACCAGGATCAAGGCAGCTCAAGTGCAAAGGTCTCCAAAGGGTCCGGGAATGCGGCACTGCCACCCCCTTTCTGGGACAGAGCTTTGTTCCTTCGCCAGCGTCAAAAGAGTCCTTGTAAAGGGTTGCCTTAAGACGCTGGATTTGACAACGTGAAGGTCAGCAGTTCAAGACCTGAGTGCTACACGACAGAGTGAGGCTCCCGCCTCTGCCCCAGCTCCTGCCAACCGAGCCGTTTGAAAGCCAGACATTGCAAGTAGATAGCTAGGGTACCACTTCGGTGGGGAAGGTGTCTGTATGCTCTGGTGTCTAGCCATGCCCGCCACGTGTCTTTGGCTGTAAAGGAGATGAGGACTAGAGTCGGATACGACTGGCTTTTGAGCAAGGGCAACTGTGACCTTTAGGGCCTGGCATCACAGCAACTCGACCAGTGGATCAGAGGCGACTGAGGAGAGGTGTTGGGGACTGGTTTTAACTGGGCAAAATTTGAGGAGGGCGAAGGCCGGAAACAACGGCTTGACCTGGCGCGGAGGCAGGCCGCTTTCCCCGACCCCCAAAGCTCTCTGGACATCTTGCGCTGCGCTCTGCAGGGATGGGGAGCGCCACCGCCTGGGGCTTCCTCTGGACCGGCCTGCTTCTCTCCACTTTTGGGGGGCCGGCACGGAGCGGGCATGTGATGAGCAAGTTGGCAGAGAAGAAGATGTGTGCCGATGCCGAGTGTGACCGTGAGCATGCCTTTCCTTTGTCTTTCCTTCCACGCACTAAGAGAAGCCATGGACAGACGCTGCGGCTGAAGTCCACCTGGCCAGGGGCTTCTTCCAACCAGCCTGAACCTCTGGACAGAGAAGGGGGTTGGAGGGATCCTGGGAATGCTAACTGGGAGGCGGAAGGTCGGCAGTTTGATTCCCGAGCACTGCAGGGCGGAGTGAGCTCCCGTCTTCGTCCCAGCTCCTGCCAACCCAGCAGTTCGAAAAGCAAGACATTGCAAGGAGATAGAGACCACTTTGGTGGGAAGGTAACAGCGCGGTATGCTTCTACAGACGTTTCCGTGGTCATGTGGCAGGCATGTCCAGACACAATGCTGTTTAAAGTGGTCTTAACTATAGATCTTGCAATTTCTTGCTTTCGAACTGCTTGGTTGGCAGGAGCTGGGACAGAGACGGGTGCTCATTCCGTCCTGCAGTACTCAGGCCTTGCACTGCTGAACTTCTGCAGCGTCTTAGCCACTTGAGCCACTGGAGACCCCACATAGTACACACAAACAAAACCTGATGTAGGGTTGCTCAGAGGAAGCCTATCTTAGAGCACCAGGTCCTCTTCCTGTGGCATTCTTAGAAGCCTTCTGTGCATGCTCAGAGATGCCTTTCCATCCCCAGACCCCATCTCGATGGCCGTGGCTCTCCAGGATTATGTTGCCCCGGACTGCCGCTTCATCAATGTCCGGCGGGGCCAAATCGTCTACGTCTTTTCCAAGCTGAAGGGCCGTGGGCGACTCTTCTGGGGCGGCAGCGTAAGTCATTCCATGGGTCCTCCCCCCTCCCACAGCATTGGGGTGGCACGACCACAGCAAAAGTGGTGAAATCCCATGACAGGAGAAGCAGTGAGCATGTGCAGAGTTCTCTTGGTCTCCATAAGCCACAACGTTGTCAGTGAGAGCAAGTGGTTGACATCTTTCCCTGGGAATTTGGGGCCGAAATGTCTCTCCTGTCAAGGAATTCCTGAAGGATGTCCTCCTCCTGCCTCAGTTTCCCATGCTCTAAAATGGGAGCTGTGGAATGGGATGTTCTGGAAATGCGGGGTAAAGCACAAGAGGCCAAAAAGGCACCTCTCTACAATGAAGAGCCGCTCCTAGCATTGGCTCTCCGGAAACATCTGGACACCAACATCTGGAAGGCAGTCCTTGAGCGTTTTACTTCCGCTTCCGGGAGCGACGAGGGCGTCGCGGGCTGGATGAATTGGCCTCAGGGGCCGGATCTGGCCAACGGGCTGTAGCTTGGGCACCCCTGGATTTTGGGCACCCCTGATTTAAGAGTGCATGGTGGGTTTCCGCAAATGTTCGGGCTGTGAAGCCTGTCAGCTCTAGGCAGCATCACAAGTGGATGATGGGAGTTGGAGTCCAGTTCATCCACAGTCAGGAGGCACTGGAACTGTTGTGGTGAGCCCAACACATCCCTGTGGATCCCAAATTCTGCATTTGGAGAGATAGGGGTGTGTGTGTGTGTGTGTTTGTGTGTGTGTGTGCATGCGTGCGTACATCCTTCATGCCTTCCCGCAAACTGCCAGCAGGAGGCGCTCCTGCCCTGGCCCACCTGATCCCAGGTCTTTATTTCCTCTGCACAGGTGCAAGGTGACTATTACGGGGAGCAGGGGGCTCGCCTGGGCTATTTCCCCAGCTCCGTCGTCCAGGAAAGCCAGTACCTGAAGCCGGGCAAGGTAGAAGTCAAGACCAACGTAAGTGGACTCGGAATCAGGGCAGGGTGAGAGCACTCCTGAGCATGTACAGAGTGTCTTTCCCTTGCAAATATGCCTAGCCTCTTTCCCTAGGCCCATGGTGGCGAACCTTGGCACTCCAGCTGTTCTTGGACTTCAATTCCCAGAAGCCCAAGCCCCTGTGAATCCACACGAATGGGTTTACTGGGACTCGAGGTGTTCTTGGCCTTCAATTCCCAGAAGCCCAAGTCTCTGTGAATCCACACGAATGGGTTTACTGGGACTCCAGGTGTTCTTGGTCTTCAAATCCTAGGAGCCCAAGTCTCTGTGAATCCACATGAATGGGTTTACTGGCACTCCAGGCCAAACTGCTACCCAAAACCCACTTATTTATCTCAAAGTGGCAACACAGCAACAGGAGAGAAAGGAAACACTCCCATTGGGCCGCTGGGCAGAAGGGCAGGGCAAACTCAGTGCTGGGGGAGGGGAAAGCACTCCCATTGGGCCGCTGGGCAGAAGGGCGGGACAAACTCAGTGCTGGGAGAGGGAGGAAGCACTCCCATTGGGCCGCTGGGCAGAGGGGCGGGGCGAACTCTGTGCTGGGGTGACTGCATGGGTTCTCACAGAGAGGTCTTCGAGTGCCACCTCTGGCCCCCGTGCCATAGGTTCGCCACCACTGTCTTAATCCATTGGGTTGTGCTTAGGCCAAGGGCAAGCGTTGACTTTTGTTCTTTCCCCTCTTCCAGCGGTGGGACTTCTATTGCCCGTGAACCGTGATGCCCAGAGTAGAAAATGCGCACGCTTGCCCAGCTGCTCCGCTAGAGACGACTGTCGGAGATCTGTGGCCTCTTGCCTGGCTCTCTCTTCTGACGGCTACCAAGCCCACTTCCATCCATTCCTCAAAGCCTTTGCCAAGATTTACTACTAGTTGAGCCCAACCCATCCCTTCACTTGGTGGCCTTTGAAAAGGAAGCCAAGAAGGACGAGTGGATACCAAATAGCAACCTTCAAATACGACAAATACAATAAACAAATAAACCTCCTGCTTTTTTTTAAAAAAATGGTTACTTTAAAGCAAATATTTGCATTAAAATACAGTATTTTCCTTTTAGCAGAAGGTTGCTCTTTTGCATATACAAAAGTTTGCCTCTATGTCTCGAGGAGGCAAGTTGTTATGCAAAAATGTCTCAATTTGCCAGTTCCGTAGTCGTATACAAACAGAGCAGTGGCGCATGGCTTTAGGCCACCGAGGGCATTTCGTTGCTTACTAGCCATTGTATTGACCTACTGTAGTTTATATTTCAAGAAGGAACCGTGGTTAAGACGCTGGACTTGACGACCGGAAGGTCAGCAGGTCGGGACCCGAGTGCTGCACAGACGCAGTGAGCACATGTCCTCTCTGTCCCAGCTCCTGCCAACCTAGCAGTTTGAAAGCAAGTAGATAAATAGGTACTGCTTTGGCAGGAAACGTAACAGCGTTCTGTGTGCTTCCACAGTGTCTAGTAGTCATGCCTGCCACATATCCGCGGAAACGTCTGCAGACAGACACAGTCATTGCTGATTCTTTGGCTATAAACAGAGGAGAGCACCAAACCCTAGAGTCGGATATGACTGGCTTTCCAAGGAAGTGCGACCTTCCCCTTGACCGAGTCTATCTTCTGTGCTCTGCTTGCGCTTCCCTTCAAACAGAGATGGCCCAATGAGAGCGCCATGGACCATCCCACCTATCTATCGAGAAATAAACACACAAGAAGCTTGCCTGTGCAAAACATGCTCGTATTTCCAGTGGGGAGATAACAAGGTGCCTTCGAGGGCCAGATCTTTGATCCACTTTGCTCAGTACTGCCAGTACCAGAAGAGGCTCGGGTGTGTCAACTGATAAATTAAAGTTCAGTGCAAGGAAAACAGTTTGCAAGAGAACGAGATGTTCAGAGATCTCCGGGAAAGGCAATTATGCTGGGGAAGATGGAAGGGAGCAGGAAAAGAGGCAGCCCGAATGTGAGATGGATTGACTCTCCACAGGAAGCCACAGGCTTGAGTTTGCAAGAGCTGAGCAAGGCAGTTGAGGGGCGGACATTTGGGGCAGCCAAAGGACATTCAGAGGGTCGCCACGGGTTGAAGGTGACTTGGTGGTTCGTAGCCACAACAAGAAGCCTAGGTTTCAGGTTGCCCATGCAAAGGTGTGTCCTGTAACTTGGGGCAAGGGGCAAAGTCTAGGCTTGGATAGGATACCTTTTATTCCAGGAGTTCTCGACCTTTTAAAGCCAGGGGCAGCTTCAGGGGCCGGACGGCTATTTTGCCCTTCCTTGACCGCATGGCACTTCCTGGTGTGGTGGTGGGCCACATGAAATGGTGCCGCAGGCTGCATCCAGCCCAAGGGCCACAGGTTGAGAACCCCTACTTTATTGGATCAATAAGACTTTGCAAACAAGGAGAGCTTTATTGAACCCAGGAGTCAGGTTCAAAGTTAAGGCCAAAGGAATCCACATGGGTGTGTTTTGGGATACATCGTTGTGGTCCCAAGCAGTCCACAGCTGTGAACGTATGGCATAAACTTCAGTGAATGTATGGCATAAACTTCATCGTATCACATAGTTGGAAGGGACCTTTGAGGCCATGGGATCCAAACCCCTTTGCTCACTCAATACAGGAATCTAAATCAAAGCAGATATATTGCCCATTTCTCTCTTGAAGGCTTCAAGCATTGGTGCACTCTCCACCTCTCGTGGCAGTGGCTTCCGCTGTTGTACTGCTCTAACCATTGAGAAGTTTCCCCTATGCGATGGCGAACCTTGGCCCTCCAGATGTCCTTGGACTTCAATTCCCAGAAGCCCAAACCCCCATGAAGCCACATGAATGGGTTTGCTGTGATTCATCCGGCCCACGTTGCCCTTGTCGCTCCTGGAAGCAGAAGTAAAATGCGCCCGTACGGTTAAGACTCTACCGGGTTAACCTTCCCTCCATCCGGGCGCATTCCAGGAGCGACGGGGGCGGCGTGGGCCGGATGAATTGCACCAAACCCATTCGTGTGGATTCACGGGGGCTTCTGGGAATTGAAGTCCAAGAACATCTGGAGTGCCAAGGTTTGCCATCACGGTTTCCCCTAATATTCAGCCTACTTCTGGCTTCCTGTAGTTTCGGTTTACATACTCAGGGGTGATTGGGGACAGATCCTGCCCTTCCTCTTTATGACCAAGTACGTCCCTGAGTAGGCAACCAAATGGAGAGAGGAGTGTGAGAAGGACAGAGTGTTTTCTGCGGCCCTTGTGGCGCAGTGGGCCGTAGAGGAAGAGCCAAGGGAAGGGACTCCTCTTTGTGCCTGGAGAAAAGCCTGGCTTATCTTCCCTTTCAGCAGGAGGGAGAATCTGGCCTGCCCATCCTCGGCCTCCATCACGCTCTCAAAGAAGGAGGCAGGGAGGCTAGTAATGGAGCACTATCATTCCCTATCCTGTTATCTCCGGCCCGCAGCCAGGAGGCTGTTCCGTTGTCAGAACGACACGTTATTCATGCCTCCTATTTATCAGCAATAAATCTAGGTGCTGATGTTCCAGGAAGGGCTCGGCTCGGCTGTTGTTAGCAATTACACTTCTATGCTGCCCCACAGCGCTTAGTGCAGGGGTGCCCAAACTATGGCCTGTGGGCCGGATCTGGTCCCAATGCCAATTCATGCAGCCCGCGCTGCCCTCATCGCTCCTGGAAGCGGATGTAAAACGTGCCCGTATGGGCACGTTTTACTTCCGCTTCCAGGAGCGATGAGGGCAGCGTGGGCTGCATGAATTGGTGTTGGTGGGCTGAATCCGGCCCGTGGGCCATAGCTTGGGCACCCCTGGTTTAAGCAGAGAAAATGGCAGCTTAAAATCTAATTCATCCTGTTGTAAAACAGATTGCAGTTACAGGAGGGCAACCTTTCCTTATAGAGCCCAGGTGGCACAGTGGTTAAACTTCTGTCCTGCAAGCAAAACATTATGAGTTCAACCCTGACCAGGGCTCAAGGTTGACTCAGCCTTCCATCCTTCCGAGGTCAGTGAAGGGCTAAATGACTTGTGCACTACCCAGAGAGTGTACTAAGTGCTGTAGGGTGGTATATAAGCATGCTTGCCTTGCTTTACTTTGCTCCCAGGACCACTTGAGAATTTGTCCTTCCCTATCCTATCCTAGGCCACCGATGGCCAACCTTGGCACTCCAGGTGTTCTTATTTATTTATTTTCTTAGATTTGTATCGCCGCCCCATCGCCGGGGCGACTCAGGGCGGCTTACAACAAATATTACAAACCCAACATAAAAAAACAAATCCCATAGAATAACCATGAAAACCTCAAGTTAAAATTTCAGTTTAAAACCAGGCCCCTGTGAATCCATTCATGAAGTGCAAGAACATCTGGAGTGCCAAGGTTGGCCGTCATTGTCCTAGGCCTTCTTTCATTCCTTCAAGGCTGGGGAAAGCCAGCGGGTCCTTCAGAAAACATCTGGACATGTTACTTGTTCCATCTCGGCTTCCCAGTTTATCTCATCTCGTACCAAACATGTCCTACCCATCCTCCCTCCCTCCCCAGGGGATGAAACCAACCCATCCACGGCTTGACCATCGGTCACCTTTCTCCTCCTGCCCCTTCCCCCACTTGCCAGGAAGGGCCGGGCAGGTTTTGCTGAGCCAGGCCGGCTTCTCCTTCGGCGGCCGCTGACCTTTTAGCCTCCAGCTTTTCCACTTTCCAGTAACGGTGCGGGTGTTTCCTGTTTTGCTGGGATGCCTCGTCCCAAGCGGAGTTTCCAGGCTGTGGAAATGCAGGAAAGATCCCCGAAACACATTGCCTGGAAAGGGAGGATAATAATTTCCATTTTGGAGGGGTGAAGGCTAAGCTGCAGCCCCAACACTAGAGGGGAGAGGCCGGTTGGGAAAACCTCAGGAAGAAGGAGTCCCAGAGACAGACAGGCTGTCTGTCTGTCTTTCCTTCCAGCTTGCTAGGGTGGAAAAGCCAACTTGGAATACCCTACATTTAGGCCTGCTCAACCTTTTGTTGAGGGACTGCAGTGGTTTACGGGTCAAGATGCTGGACTTGATGGCTGGAAGGTCAGCAGAGACCCCAGCGCTGCATGGCAGAGTGAGCTCCCCTCGTCTCACCCAGCGCCTGCCAATCTAGCAGTTAGACATTGCAAGTAGAGAAATAGGTACCGCTTTGGCTGGAAAGGTAACAGGGTTCCGTGCACTCCGGCATCTAGTCATGTCTGTCACATGGACCACAGAAACATCTGGAGACACAGACAGCTCTGGCTCTTTGGCTTTTAAACAGAGATGAGCACTGAACCCTAGAGTCAGATACGACTGGCTGTCGAGCATGGGAAACCTTGACCTTTAAGCAGCCTGTTAAAAGGTAAAGGTAAAGGTTTCCCTTGCTCAAAAGCCAGTCGTATCCGACTCTAGGGTGCAGTGCTCATCTGTTTCTAAGCCGAAGAGCCAGCGCTGTCTTTTTCTGCAGACGTTTCTGTGGTCATATGGCAGGCATGACTAGACACCATCTTACAATTAAAAAGAAAATGTCCTTGTCTCCTTGCTTAAGGAATTGGCTTTCCAGAAACATTTGGTCAGGGCCTGTTTGGCTAAAATGGCTGAGAGAATCTGGGATTTGTCATCTGAAACAATCCCTCCTTGTTGGGACTGTTTATAGAGGACTTTCCTCCCCAAGGGGTTTGGGAGTGCCAAGGTTGGGCAGGTTATCCTGCTATAGTAATAGAGTAATGGAGAACCTTGGCATGCCAGGTGTTCTTGGACTTCTATTCCCAGAAGCCCAAGTCTCTGTGAATCCACTGTGTACTGCAGTAAACCCATTCACATGGATTCACAGACATGGGCTTCTGGGAATTGAAGTCCAAGAGCATGCGCAGTAAACTCATTCATGTGGATTCACAGAGACTTGGGCTTCTGGGAATTGGAGTCCAAGAACACGCGCAGTAAGCCCATTTGTGTGGATTCACAAGAGACTTGGGCTTCTGGGGATTGATGATGCAGCATCTGGATTAGGACCTTGTGGATGAGAGGAAACGGAGGGAATGCGCACAGATAGTCCAAGTCCCCCTGTTTCATGAAGGCATCGCCCTGGGAGGCCAGTCCGATCCCTGCTATGGAGCATTATCTCGGGCACTTGCGCTTTGTTCCCGAGGTGAAGAGATCGAGATCCGGTGACCCCCACTGGTGACAAATGGCCTGGAACACTTGGTCGTCCAGTTCCCATTCGTGGGTCGTGGAGCTGAGCCTGAAGTCCAAGAACACCTGGAGTGCCCAAGTTCGCCATCACAGCATTGGCAAAAGGAGGTGGAGGAGGAGGAGGGTGACTTGGGAAGCGGTTCCTTCTGGCCTGAGTTGGCCCACCGGGCCAGAACTTGGCGTGACTTTGGAAGACTTCCACCTCCAGCCATTCCCCGGCAGCGCCTGTTCCCCGCAAAGGAGAGAACCCTCCCGGCGCCTGCCTACCTCCAGTCCTGACACCTGCCGTCGAGGCCCCGCCTCCTGCCGAGGGGGCGGTCCTAGCAGGGCAGGGGGCGGGGCCAGGCGGGGGCCGTGGCGCTCCCTTTCCTCCTCCTCCTCTCCACCTGCCTACCTGTGAGCGAGCGAGCGAGCGAGCGAGGATCGCGCCGGCTCCGCCTCGACGGGGCGCCCCGGCCGGACCATGCCGCCGCAGGAGGAAGCGCCGTCGCCGGGGGGTTTCGTGGCGCTGCCTCCGGTGCCCCCTCACCGTCCGCGGCCCGAGCGGGGGCTGCTGGCCCGGCAGGGGCTCCGGAGCCTGGAGTGCGTCTTGCTGGGCGACGGGGCGGTGGGCAAGACCAGCCTGGCGCTCAGCTACAGCACCAACGGCTTCCCGGCGCGCTACGTGCCCACCGCCCTCGATCGCTTCTCCGGTAGGCTGGCACCGTGACCGCGGTCGGTGGGCAGCAGCCCGGGGTTTCCTCGCGAGCCGGAGGCTCAGGGACCCGGCAGGGAGGGAGGCTTCCTCACGAGGAGACCGGCCGGCCCCGATCCTCTCCTGGAGGGAGAGGAGCGTTTCGGGTTCAAGCGGGGACACACCTCTGTCTTGGCCCGGGATCGGGGCCCCCTTGCGCTCCATAATAGGGCGCGGAGTTAGCTCGGCCCGCTAAGTTGCTCCGTTACGGAGCAGAACGGATCAGGGACTCTCGGGTCCTGCGGTAGCAGGATCGGGCCCCAAGGTGGAGGATATCAGGTGCCTCTTAGCTTACCTGCAGGGCTCTGGCAGCTGCAGTCGGGGAAAAGGAACGTGGTCATGCGTGGTGGGGAAGGGATAGAGCAGGGATGCCCAAACTACAGCCCATGGGCCGGATCCGGCCCCTGATGCCCTTACCACTCCTGGAAGCAGACGTAAAATATGCCTGTCTGGGTGCGTTTTACTTCCGCTTCCAGGAGCTTGCCGGGCGTCGTGGGCTGGGTGAATTGGCACCAGGGGGCCGGATCCGGCTCACAGGCTGCAGTTTGGCCACCCCTGGTTTAAGCAGAGAAAATGGCAGTCTAAAAATCTATTGCAAAACAGATTGCAAGGCATGTTTTACTTCCACTTCTTTTGGGAGGAACCACCGGCCAGCTGAACAACATGACCGGCCCACGGCCCAGAAAGTTTGGGCACCCCTGGGATAGAGTGCGAGGAAGGTTTTGCATGAGCCTCTCTGAATCTTCACCCTCTTCTCTTTCCCCACTAGCTATAGTTCAAGTGGATGGCACCCCGATCCGGCTTCAGCTGTGCGACACGGCAGGGCAGGTAAAAGCCTCCACCTGGAGTTTTGTGTATTTCTTCCAAAACAAATCCGGCCTGCTCAACCGCAGGCCGTTTCCATCCCCCCCCCCCACCAACTTCCAGGATTGTTAAGTCTGGGAGAAAAACCTCCACTTTCCATTCTGATCCGCTTGTGCGTGTAGGACGCAGGGCCGCCGTCCAAGTTTTTAATCGGCCCCTGGGCCAGCTTTCATTCCAAGGTAGCTTAGAGAATGTCAAGACCAAGCAAGCCGCACAAAGTGTACTTAATGGGGGAAATAATGCTCTCCTGGACGCAGCGGGGTTGAAATGCCGGGCAGTCTTGTCTTGCCAGGGAGGGCACGGCTGGCATCCGACCTCCGGCTGGAGGGGAAAAAGAGAGGTCTCGGGGCTTACTTGTCTCAAAGTGTCAGGATGAGGCCCTTCCTTGCTCAGATCTTGGGCAGCCCTTGCCGGATTTATGCCCATCCCAATTTTCCACTGGCTGCCAACTTCAGAAACTTTTAATCATGTTCCCAACAGGTAAAAAGACGGCGCCCGGCCCGCTCTCCTCTTTAAGCAGCTGTTTAGAATTCCTTTCTCACATAAGAATCTGCTTCAAGATCTCCAGTTTTCCGGAGACACCCTGACCTCCACCTCCCTTTGCGCCCCCAACACCCTTCTGCAGCCCTCTATGAAGGTCAAAGTGGCCCTTGCTCGAAAGCCAGTCGTATCTGACTCTAGGGTTTGGTGCTCCTCTTTGTATACATCCAAAGAGCCAGTGCTGTCTGCATTTGCAGACATTTCCTCGGACACGTGGCAGGCATGACTAAACACCAGTGTACAGAATGCTGTGTGCCTTCCCACTTTCAAACTGCTAGGTCGGCAGGAACTGGGGCAGAGAGATGGGAGCTCACTCTGTCGTGCAGTACTCGGGTCTCGAACTGTCAACCTGCCGACCTTCCAGTCGTCTAGTTCAGTGTCTTAACCACTTGTGCCACGGCAGTCACCGTAGTCATCTGGAGCTAATTTATTTTTATTTATTTTTAAGTGCATTGTAGTGTTTTGATGTCAGTGTGGTTTCTTGCATTGTAAACTGCCCAGAGTCGCTTTGACGAGGGGCGGTTAAATAAGTCGAAACAAACAAACATTTCTAGAGCCGGGGAGGCGTTCTGCGCATGTTCAGGGGCACTCTGTCCCCCAGCTGAGCTTGGGAATCCCCTTGTAGGCTGAGAAGATACTACGAATAGGAAGGGCTGTAGGTTAAACTGTTGGGCTGAAGTGTGATTCTATGAGTCATCTGGCAAACTGTTGAAATCCGGGCAGGAGGTTCACAGAAATGAAGCAATCATAAAAACAACAATACAGAGAGTTTAAGCTCATTAAATCTGTGCAACATGATGCTCTTCGGCAGGCCAGCCGTTTGCGCACAGGCTTTCAGGGCGCCACGCTGGAAACGGTGCGCTAGAAAGAGGAAGAAGGGCTTTAGATTAAACTGTAGCCTCACTGCAAACATCTTTGGGTGCCCTGGGAACGATTTCCTAAAACTAAATAGCTGATCTCGTTAAACATTTGAACAGGAAAACTTTGGAGAAGCCTTCTGGATAGCCTGGGGCTTTGTTCATGTCTCTCCCCCTCTTTTTTAAATTAACATGAAACAACAAATCACAAAAGGAGAAAAAGAAAATCAACAACAACATGCAATCTTAATAAAAACACTATCTTGATATATTATATACTAATATGTGCATCTATCACCCAATGGGACAATATATACCAGTGATGGCCAACCTTGGCACTCCAGCTGTTCTTGAACTTCAATTCCCAGAAGCCCTGATCAGTAGGAGTGCTGACTTGGGCTTCTGGGAATTGAAGTCACTGAACACCTGGAGAGCCAAGGTTCGTCGTCCCTGATATATATGATTATGTATATTGATTAAAGGGAATGCGGTGGCTTAGTGGCTAAGATGCTGAACTTCGCAACCAGAAGATCGGCAGGTCGAGCCCTGAGTGCTGCATGACAGAGTGAGCTTTTGTCTGTCCCAGCTCCTGCCAACCTAGCAGTTCGAAAGCAAGGTATTGCAAGTAGATAAATAGGGACCACTTCGGTGGGAAAGGTAAAGAGCGTTCCGTGCACTCCGGTGTCTAGTCAAGCCTGCCACATGTCCATGGGAAAATGTGCAGATGCAGACAGTGCTGGGTCTTTGGCTGTCAGCAGAGATGAGCACCGAACCCTAGAGTCAGATACGACTGGCTTTCGAACAAGAGCAACCTTTACCTTTACCCTTTGCCTATATGGTTCAATCTACTATCTATTCCACACCTCTTTAAGCATATAGTTGCCCCCTCTTTTCCAGAAGAATGTCTCTCCTTGCCCTGGCTTTTGTCCTTTCCCTTTTACTAAAATATAACCAATAGATTCTCCCCGTATCTCTCTAAAATCTGACTTCATTAAAATTCCTTTTTTGACTTTTACTCCTGCCATATTCCATATGTTAGTCACGGTCTCCTTCGTCCGGCCGAGTTCAGCCCCTTCTCCCCAGAGCGGCAGAGAACCAGCGGGTTCCACCTGCCACAGAAGAGCCCTTCGTACCTTTGAAGGTTGGCCATGTGAGCACACCTGCGTCGGTCACTGGTGCAGGTACAAAGATCGGAGTCCGCGCGGTTCATTGCTCCAGGGCCAATGCAGTGACATCAAGTGGTTGCTTGCGTCTCCTGCGTCTCCGGTTACCGTAGCACATGACCCAAGCCACCATGAAGAATACAAAGCCATGACTTATTAACTAATGGTGACCCACGTCACGGCTCTCACCACTTGGCAGAACCGACCAGTCTGGCTGTAGCTGAAGTCTTTAGAGACTCATTTAAAAAGTGCAGATACTGAAGAGTGCAAGTTTAGAGTTCAGCAGCCAGAGGGTCCCTCCTTCCTTGTTATTGTATTTTTGTTTTTGTTGATGAGCCTAGCAGTTCAAAAGCAAGAAATTTCAAGTGGATAAATAGGGTCCACTTCAGTGGGAAGGTAACAGCGTTCCGTGCGCTCCGGTGTCTAGTCATGCCAGCCACATGACCACGGAAACGTCTGCAGAAGCAGACAGCGCTGGCTCTTCGGCTTGGAAACAGAGATGAGCACTGCACCCTAGAGTCGGATACGACTGGCTTTCAAGCAAGGGAAACCTTTACCTTTATTTTAATGTGTGTGTGTGTGTGTGTGTGTGTGTGTGTGTGTGTGTGTCTTTCGGGTTGTGGGTCAACAAGGCCTCTGGCTTATCTCTCTTGCCTTCTTCCTTGCCCCCCACCCCCCCAGGATGAATTTGACACCCTCCGCCAAGTCTGCTACCCCAAAGCGGATATCCTCTTGCTCTGCTTCAGCGTAGTGGCGCCCACCTCCTTCCAGAACGTCGCTGACAAGTGGTACCCGGAGGTGCGCCGCCACTGCCCAGCCACGCCGGTGCTGCTGGTGGGCACGCAGTCGGACTTGCGCCAGGATGTGAAGGTGATGATCGCCCTGTCCCGCCGCAGGGAGAAGCCGGTGCCCCCGTCTGCGGCCCGCTCGCTGGCTCTCAAACTGGGGATGGTGGGTTACCTGGAGTGCTCTGCCCTCACCCAGCATAACCTCAAAGAGGTGTTTGACACAGCCATCGCAGTGGGGCTGCGGCGCGCCGAACACCCGGGCGCGAAGGTGCGGAGAAGGGGCCCCGTCAGCTGCTTCCGGACCTTTTCCAAAGCCTGGTGGAAGAAGTGCATTTGTGTGCGGTAGCAACACCTGATTGGGGGGGAGAGGGACTTCCATGCACCTCACCTTTGAACTGTACAAGGTGGGTAGGCGGTGGCATCCTTGGGGCATGACCCTCTACCGCCCGCAGAGACTGACCACTGGCACCAAAGATCCTACTTTGGTTCACTCTTAGGTGAAGAGCCCTGGTGGTTCTGTACTGCAGCCGGAACACTGTGAGTTCAATTCTAGTGGGGACCAAGGTTGACTCTCCCACTTTCCATCCTTCTGAGGTCACGCGTGACCTTGCATGTTGGGAGCAAAATGCTAATTAACTTAGGAGTCACCCACTAAGTGCTATTCGGTGTTAGGTGCAGTGGTGTTCCTGTGAAAGACGGAGGGGTTGGGGTAGATCGTGGTCAGCTGTCCAGTCTTGGTCTTGGATGGTGGTTGCAGTTCTGAGTTTCCCAGGGACCTGGGGCTGATAGTTTGTGGCGGTCAAGCTGACCTCTCTCTGACGGGCCCTGGGCAGTGCCTTTGCTTAGGAAGTGACCGTTTGTGACGAACGAAGACAACAGACCCTTTGCGCGTCTGGCTTTTCTGTGCTGCAGAAACCTGTGGAGAGAAGACCTTTCCCTTGACACACCTGCAGAAGACGTCTCACCTGGACTGTGGGGATTTAGGAGAGATGGCAAATAAGATGGACGCTGACTCTACCTGTCCTACTCAAACCCCTCCTGCAAGTGGAATCGAGGTGGTAGCTCAAGCGTGTTGCGTTCCCATCCACATGCAACTATGCACAGGAACCGGAAACCTTTTGGATCCCTGATGTTAAGACTTGAATGGCGAAAGACCCAGCCTAGCATAGACTGGGAGGGGGGCTTAACAGTTGGTGCATTTTGCTGAAGACGGAAACTAGTTCATGACTTAAAACAGTGGTTCCCAATGTGGGGCCCAGGCCCCACAGGGGAGACTCCAATTCCCAGAATCCTCAGTCAGTATATTGCACCAATGGCCAAACTAGCACTCCAGGAGTTCTTGGACTTCAATTCCCAGAAGCCCAAGCCAGCACTCCTGCTGATCGGGGCTTCTGGGAATTGACGTTCAAGAACATCTGGAATGCCGAGGTTCGCCATCACTGGTATATTAGGTGATGGGGACTTTGGGGAATTGACTTAGGCTTCTGGGGACTGAAGTGCAAGAACCAAAGTTTGGGGAAACACTGTGAATCCACATGAATGGAATCCACATGACTAGATTACTGCATATGCGCAGTAAACCCATTCGTGTGGATTCACAGAGCAGCGTTTCCCAACCTTTGGTTCTTGGACTTCAGTTCCCAAAGTCACAACATTGTCTGGTTAGCGCTTTGGGGAATTGAAGTAAAAAAAACCGAAGGTTGGGCAACCCTGGCTTAAAAGAGTGTTATTGTTTAACCCGGCACACTGTCTTTCCTCCTCTTTCTGTCTGCCGGGACTCTCTTCCCCTCAAGCCTTCATTAAGAGCAGGTTGTTGTACATTAATTGCAAAAGCATGCTTTAGTTCCACTCCAGGGATCCGAGAAAGGGTTCAGTCCCCTGCTCACGCCCCGGGTTTTTTTTTTGCATTTTGGAAGCCCAGCCAAAGAGTCTCCAAAGCCCCCCAACCTTAAATTCCCTTTTCTGCTTTTCTGGGCTTGGTGCCCGGTGGACTCAGCCGTCCGTGGGCAGTTCCCCCGCCACCACGGGACAATGGTCACCGAGAGGGTCTGCCGTGGAGATGCTGCAGTTTCTTACTCTTCCCCTTTCAATGTATGAAGTTTAGAGTCCGAGAGCTGAATCTTGCATTCTCCAAAAATAAATAAATGAATAGTACTAATAAAAGGTGTGGGTGAGAAACAGCGGCAGTGAATCAAGACCAGGCAAGTGTCACTTTATAAGGGTGTCCATTTCGGGGTAGAAAAGCAGAGACTGTTTAACTCCTGAGGCAGGTGAAGGGTTAGTCTCGTGATGGCGGACTTTGGCACTCGAGGTGTTCTTGGACTTCAGTTCCCAGAAGCCCAGGTCTCTGGGAATCCACACGAATGGGCTTATTGCGCATGGCGAACCTTAGCACTCCATTCATGTGGATTCCCAGAGACTTGGGTTTCTGAGATTTGAAGTCCAAGGACACCCATTCATGTGGATTCCCAGAGACTTGGGCTTCTGAGATTTGAAGTCCAAGGGCACCCATTCGTGTGGATTCCCAGAGACTTGGGCTTCTGAGATTTGAAGTCCAAGGGCACCCATTCGTGTGGATTCCCAGAGACTTGGGTTTCTGAGATTTGAAGTCCAAGAATACCCATTCGTGTGGATTCCTAGAGACTTGGGCTTCTGAGATTTGAAGTCCAAGGACACCCATTCGTGTGGATTCCCAGAGACTTGGGCTTCTGGGAACTGAAGTCCAAGGACACCTGAAGTGCCGAGGTTCGTCTCTGCCACTCTGGCCTCCACCTGCCTTCCACCTGAGCCTTAAGGAGGAGAAGGAGTGGCCTTTTCTCCACTCTCTCAGCTGAGCAAAGCCGCCAGGAGAAACTGAGTCATAAAACGCAGCTGACATTTGGCTTGGAGATAAGAAAGGCGAGATAAGGAAGTCACGGAAATCCTTTTAGCAATCCCTTTCGCCGCTGGCTCCGAGCCAGTCTCCTGCCCTTCCAGGACTGGTGGTGGAATGGGGAAGAGGGTGCCTCTGAGAAAGAACAGAATGCCCTTGTTGAGCCGCAGGGGTTTCCTCCTTCCCAGAGCTGGAAGTCAGGCATCCACCCTGGGCAGGTTTCTACATGCCCCGTCTTCAAGGTCCCCCTTTCAGCTGCGTGTTAAGAACGGAAACTTAGATGTGTCCGATAGCATGTTCACATCAACTGTGAGGCTGGTGTGGGCAGGGAGGGCGCCAGAGATTCCGCCCCTTCTTCTGCATTATCGCCGTTTCTAAGACATCCCTGCCTTGCTTGCCTACCTGAGCCTTATATGTCCCATTCAAAGGCAGGCCATGGGGCTGGGTGTTTTGCCCGACGGCGGTAGCACAGGCGGAAGGGACTGCGGTGGCTCAGTGGTTAAGATGCTGAGATTGATGACTGGAAGGTCGGTGGGTCAGCAGTTCGAGACACAGGTGCCGCACGACAGAGTGAGCATCCATTATCTGTCCCAGTTCCTGCCAACCTAGCAGTTCAAAAGCAAGAAATTGCAAGTAGATAAATAGGTGCCGCTTGGGTGGGGAAGGTAACAGCATTCCCTGCACTCCCAGCACATCTATAACAATATCAATAATAAATTCCACCTATACCCCACCCATCTGGGCATTCATCCCCACTCCGGGCGTCTACCAACAATATATTAAAACATCTTAAAATCACACAATAATAATAATAATAATCCTGGCCTAAATTAACAACGGGGGCGGGGGGGGGGGACGGGGACGGGAAGAAGCCTCAGAGTAGGCTGATGACCCCTTTTCAAATGCCTCCCTAAACAGGTCATGCCTTCCACATGACCATGGAAATGTCTGCACTCCTTTGCTCTGGGACTGACAGCCTCTTTCCTTTCCTTTCCTTTCCTTTCCTTTCCTTTCCTTTCCTTTCCTTTCCTTTCTTTCTTTCTTTCTTTCTTTCTTTCTTTCTTTCTTTCTTTCTTTCTTTCTTTCTTTCTTTCTTTCTTTCTTTCTTTCTTTCTTTCTTTCTTTCTTTCTTTCTTTCTTTCTTTCTTTCTTTCTTTCTTTCTTTCTTTCTTTCTTTCTTTCTTTCTTTCTTTCTTTCTTTCTTTCTTTCTTTGCCTCTCCCTGCCTTGCTGCAGGATCCAACTTGACGTGGAGGAGGAAATGTCACGCCCTGCCTGTCAGCCCCACCACCAGCACTAGGAGGGTGGTGAGCTTGGCAGGGACAGACTGTTCATGCCCTGGCCGGCGCTTCGCTCCCGGCTCGGCCTCGCCCGGCCCGGCCCCTTTTGCTGGTCTGGCAGGCCGGGCTTGTCGGGACCCGTGCCATGGGAGAGAAAGAAGGCCGGGCAGGCCGGCGAAGGGGAAATCCTTGCACACTGATGGAGAACCTTTATAGAGACCGAGTGCCCAAACTGTGACCCAAAACCCACTTGTTTCATGCAAAGTGCCAACACAGCAACAGGGGAGGGAGGAAACGCTCCCATTGGGCTGCTGGGCAGTGGGGCGGGATGAACTCTGTGCTGGGGGAAATGGAGGAAGCGCTCCCATTGGGCTGCTAGGCATAGGGGCGGGGCAAACTCTCTGCTGGGGTAACTGCACGGGTGACCACAGAGAGGGGGCTCCGAGTGCCACCTCTGGCACATGTGCCATAGGTTTGCCACCACTGCCCTTGCACAATTCCACATGGCCAGCAGAGTTCCAGGCACCCGGGTTCCTTCCCCATGCACCACCATGTTTGGACAGAGACCGAGACGGAGCTGCCTGTTACCAAACAGATGCCAGCAGGGGAAAATGTAGATTTTGGTCCCATTAAGGCTGCCATCTGCTGAGACGACGATGCTGAACTTGATAACTGGAAGGTCGGCAGGTCAACAGTTCGAGACCCAGGCGCTGCATTACAGTGTGAACTCTCGTCATCTGTCCCAACCTCCTAGTTTGAAAAGCAAGAAATCTGCTAGTAGATAAACAGGTACCACTTGGGTTGGAAAGGTAATAATAATAATTTAGTGTCGGAAATTTTTCTCGGTTGAAAGGATAGTTTGGGGAAGAAACTCCGCTCGGGGAATGTCCAAACGAGGCTCCTTTCGTGCCCCCAAGAGCTGGGACAGAGACGGGCGGGCGCTCATTCTGTCATGCAGTGCCTGGGTCTCAAACTGCTGACTTGCCGGCCTTCCAGCTAACAGGGCAAGCTTCTCAGTCACTCTAACCCTGTGCTCTGGTGTCTAGTCATTCCTGCCACACGACCACGGAAAAGGTCTGGAGACTCAGCAGCGCTGGCTCTTTGGCTGTAAACGGAGATGAGCACTGAACCCTAGTGCCGGATACGGCTGGCTTTCGAGTAAGGGTGAACCATTTGTTCAAATAGCTGTGATCACTTGCCAGAGCTTTGCCTGCATCCCACCCCACTGGGGGGCTTTGTCCATCCTCTATCCCAGTGATGGCCAACCTTGGCACTCCAAGTGTTCTTGACTTCAATTCCCAGAAGCCCAAGCCAGCACTCCTGAACATAAGGGCTTCTGGGAATTGAAGTCCAAGAACATCTGGAGAGCCAGGTTGGAAGACTTATGTGAGCTAGAAGACCCTAGGTCAGTGATGGCCAACCTTGGCACTCCAGGTGTTCTTGAACTTCAATTCCCAGAAGCCCAAGCCAGGACTCCTGCTGATCAGGGCTTCTGGGAATTGAAGTTCCAGAACACATGGAGTGCCAAGGTTGGCCATCAATGCTCTAGCCAAATGAGATTCCCCCAGGGACCCCCACAGAGACTTCTCACCCCCCCTGCCTTTCTGCCCCCATTTTTGGGCTGGGGTCCAGCCCGTTCCTTGTCGAGGGATCCTTCCTGTGCCAGGGATTAGCTGTTCTTCCCACTGGTGCCAGGCGTTGGCATGGGCTACCCCTTTCCCTTGTGACTGAATTGGCAGACTTCATGCGGGAACCGCACTGTTGCGCTCTGTCGTCCCGGGAAAAGCCCAGCAGGAGCAACTGGGGGTCCAGGCAGCCTCTTTGGGCATTTGAGGGACAGGATGGCGCAATGGTTAGAGCAGGAGTGCCCAAACTAGGACCCACAGGCCAGATCTGGCCCCCACCACCATCCGGCCCGCACCACTCCTGGAAGCAAAAGTAAAATGTGCCTGCATTGGAATGAACTGGGTGTTCGTCAGCTTTGTGGCTTGACAACGAATAGAAAGGGCTATAAAGAAAAATGTGGCAAATGAAAACAGAATAAAGCTCTCTATGGCGTCCTTGAATCTCAGAAGTGTGTGTTTTGGGGGGAGGAGGATTGGATTTAACTGTGTGAGAAAAGCGCTCTGCACCAGCTCAGAAACCCTCTCCCCAAAGAAGCATCAGATCCCAAAGACACTTAATTCACCGAAGGGTCAATGGTGCCATTAATGGGCCATGTGCAGTCATCTGTCCTAGAGAGTTTGGGGGAGCCAGGGAGCAGAGTTTGCCTTCAATGTCTCTCCCCAGGGGCTGCTATAAGAACTTTGCACATGCTCAAGCACCGCTTCACGTGTTGTGATACTTTGGCCTTGGAAACAGGCAGAAGGGGAGAACAACAGATGAATGGTGCCACCTCTGAGGTCGTCTGCCAAGGGGAGACTTTTCATGCAACTTTTCATGTTGATTTCCTCCCAGAGAGAAGGTTGGGAAAGATCTCACTGGAAACCAGAACTGCAAGACGAGCAGGAAGGCTTCACCGCAGCTACCTTAGAAGGCGCCCATAACAGCAGCAGGTGTCTTATCCCAGGGGTTCCCAACCTAATGCCTGCGGGCCGCATCCGGCCCCGAAGCTGACTGAGAGAGCCTGACCCGGCTCCCGGCTTGAAAAGGTTGGGTACCATTGTCTTATCCCATCCTTTGGGCTTAAACCACACCTTGGAAAAGGTAAATGTACATCATCCAACCCCCTGCCCGGCTTAACCTGGTGGACTGCAGGCCCAAAGGTGGACGCTGGGAAATGTAGTCCATAAAAGTAACTTCCCCTACATTCTGGCTTGCACTAGGACTGGTCTGGGTGTGGATCAACTTTTGCTTCCAAGCTTTCCTTTTCTCACTGGTGGGGCGCAGCCTGGCCCCTGGTTTTCCACCTCTGGCTTCTGGCCATGGGTTTTGCAACCACACATTTTCCTGATTCTGGTTCTCCGTGGTAGCCAAGGTAGTCCACATCTGCCTCCTTCTGCTGGACACGAGCATTGCAGCCTGGATGGAGAAGGAAGCAGGTGTCCACCTGGGGTGACCGGTCACTTGGAAGAAAGGTCCTCAAGCTCCTAAAACCCATCCCCTCCCCCATGGGTCATTGTCCAGATGTAATGGCTAGACTAGACTTAGCGACACAACATGGGTGTGCTTGTAAAGTAACCGCCACACTAGCCATATTTGCATGCACAAATTAAAAGTCTAAGACCCGTGATGGCAAACCTTGGCACTCCAGATGTTCTTGGACTTCAATTCCCAGAAGCCTCAGCCCCTGTGAATCCACACAAATGGGTTTGCTGCGATTCATCTGGCCCACGCCGCCCTCATCGCTCCAGGAAGCGGAAGAAAAACGCAGCTGTACAGTTAAGGCTTTTCCGGGTTAACCCTTCTTCCGTACGGGCACATTTTACTTCCGCTTCCGGGAGCAACGAGGGCGGTGCGGGCCAGATGAATCACAGTAAACCCACTCGTGTGGATTCACAGGGGCTTCTGGGAATTGAAGTCCAACAACATCTGGAATGCCAAGGTTCGCCATCACAGGTCTAAGTAAAGGTAAAGGTTTCCCTTGCTCGAAAGCCAGTCGTATCTGACTCTAGGGTGCAGTGCCCATCTCTGTTTTTAAGCCGAAGAGCCAGTACTGTCTGCTTCTGCAGACGTTTCCGTGGTCATGTGGCAAGCATGACTAGACACAGGAGCGCACGGAACGCTGTTACCTTTCCCACCGAAGTGGTCCCTATTTATCTACTTGCAATTTCTTGCTTTCGAACTGCTAGGTTAGCAGGCCCTTTGGCCCGTGGCTTGCAATGTGCACCAAATATAGATTTAAACATGGTCTATAGACCTTTAGTCTGACCGGGAGGCGGACTGGGAGGTGGAAGGTCAGTAGTTCAAAACAGTACTGCATGACGGAGCGAGGGCCTGTGGTCTGCCCCAGCTCCTGCCAACCTAGCAGTTCGAAAGCAAGAAATTGCAAGTAGATAAATAGAGACCACGTCAGTGGGAAAGGTAAACAGCGTTCCATGCACTTCAGTGTCTAGGCACCACATGTCCACGGAAACATCTGCAAACGCAGACAGCAGTGGCGCTTTGGCTTTAAACAGAGATGAGCACTGAACCCTAGAGTTGGATACGACTAGCTTTCGAGCAAGGGTGACCTTTACCTTTAGACCTGTTGAACTGCCAAGGAATTACCAGCAGGGATTTTGCACATAAAACCAAAGTGCCCAGTGGCCCCAACATCAGACTGTTGTGCCCACCCCAATTGGGGGTGGGGGGTTATATAAATTTGACAATTAAATTAAATTAAATTAAATTAACCAACCAACCAATCAATAAATGCAGTCCTCAAAGTTTGGCAAAGTAATCCCCCAGCTCAGCCCGCCAGGCTCATTGGGGGGAGATGCCAACTGAAGCTGCCGTTCCCAGGCTCAACCACTAGGGGAGCTCGCTCACTCCTCTCCAAGTCAAGAGGCGCGGCTCAAGCGAGGGGGCGGGGCTCGCTCGGCAGAGGCGGGTGACGTCAACACCCCGAGACGACGAGCCGAGGGGCGGGGCGCGCGACGAGGCGGGAACCCGGAAGCGCCCGGCGCTAGGAGGGCGCCGCCATATTGGCCGGGTCCCTGGGCGCCGCCATATTGTGCGACTCTTTCTCAGTCAGGCCGGAGAAAGAAGGAAGGAAGGGGCGAAACAAGAGGCGGAGAAGAGGGGGCTGCCTGCCTGCCTGCCTCCCTCCCTCCCTCCTTCGCCGGGACAGCCATGTCGGAGACCTACGGTAAAGAAGGGGGGGGGCTTTCTTAAGGAGAGGGTTGCTCGCCCCCTCCGCTCGATGGTTGGGGGGCTTACTGGGTGGGTGGGGGGCTTACTGGGCCCATGAAGAAGCAGCTGGGACTGACCCCCCTCAACTTGTAGTAATTAAATACAATAATCAATAATTTGGAGGGGGGTATTCATAGAGGCCTTTGGGGAGGGGGTCTCTACTTTGCCCCTTATCCTGGGGGTGTTTTTTTTTTGGGGGGGGGGGTTTGTTTAGCTCCTCTTGAGGTGATAAGGGGTGAGGTGGGCTTCAGGGAGGCAAATGTTTGGCTTCTTATAGGGTGGGGGGGGGGGAACTTAGGGGTCCCAAAGAAGGGTAGGAAGGCCCTCCTTGTTGTAGCTGGGTTTGGGGAGAATTGAGTGTGCGGAGGGTTAAAGCCAGTTTTTGGCAATACACATCTGTTGTGGGGGGGGGGGGGGTGTCCTGTTGAAGGGGAAGACCCTGACCCTTAAAACTGCTCCCTACCTGGCCTAAATAACAAGCAGTTTTGACCCCCACCAAATCAATTCCTTTCTCTCCTTCTCCCAAGAAAGTCTATGTATCCTATACTATGAATAATGACAGAATGAGCTTTTGGCATTGCAACATTTGGGACAAAATGCACCTCTGAATGTACTAAGAAGCCGTGCTTTTCATCTATCTATCTATCTATATATCTATAGTATGCGTATACACACACACAGGTGAAACTTGGAAAAGTAGAATATCGTTCAAATGTTAATTCAGTCCAGTAATGCAACTTAAAAGGTGAAACAAATGTATGAGATAGACTCATTGCATGCAAAGCGACATCGTTCAAGCCTTACTTTGTTATAATAGTGATGCTTATGGCTTAAGGTAAAGGTAAAGGTTTTCCCTTGCTCGAAAGCCAGTCGTATCTGACTCTAGGGTGCAGTGCTCATCTCTGTTTCAAAGCCAAAGAGCCAGCGCTGTCTGCTTCTGTAGATGTTTCCGTGGTCATGTGGCAGGCATGACTAGACACTGAAGCACACGGAGCACTGTTTACCTTCCCACTGAAGTCCCTATTTATCTATTTGCCATTTCTTGCTTTCGAACTGCTAGGTTGGCAGGAGCTGGGACAAAGACCGGAGCTCATTCCATTCTGCAGTACTTGGGAATTGAACCGCTGACCTTCCGCCTCCCAGTCAGCATCTTAGGCATTTGAGCCACTGCAGTCCCTTATGGCCTACACCTTATGAAAACCCCAACCCCCCCCCCCCCAATCTCATGTACCCCATAATCATCATATAATCTCATGTACACTGTGTACACCATGATCATCGTGTGTGTGTGTGTGTGTGTGTGTGTGTGTGTGTGTGTGTGTGTGAGAACACCCCAGCACTGACCCTCGGTCCTCCTCTCCCAAATTCCTAAGCCGGAGAAGGCGAGATGAGCCATCTCTGTTTATAATTGCATCCTGTTTGGATCGGGAGCACTTCCCAGTCAATGGCCCTCCTCCTTCTAAGTTGTTTTTCTCCTTGTAGGTCACAGGTTGCAGAGGCTGGAGATAGCAGGATGCAAACATTGTCATTTGCTGACGAAGATGTCCTAATAATTATACCTTTATTACCTGCATGGCAGGGATGCAAGATCCGGCAAAAGTGTATAAACAAAGAGCCGTGAGAGATAAAGGTGTTAGCTGGTTACACTGTGCTCAGAACTAGATAGTTTCATGTGAAACTGGAAGTGCTGCTTTCACTTAAGGGTACTTTTAAGGGTGAAAGTTGGGATTATGAGAGGCAGGTGGCTAGGTTAAAAACCTGTGAAGCATGTGCCATTTAATATTTTATATAACGACTAAAACAGCATCAGTTGAAGATGATCTACTGCAGGGATTTTCAACCTTTTCAAGCCGAGGGCTGGGTCATGCTCCCTCAGACAGTGTCAGGGGCCGGACGGCCATTATGCCCTGCCTGCTACACATGGCACTTCTAGGTGTGGCATAGGTGGTGGTGGGCCACATGAAATGGTGTTGTGGACTGCATCCGGCCCCTGGGCTGTAGGTTGAGAACCTGTGAAGCATGTGCCATTTAATATTTTATATAACGACTAAAACAGCATCAGTTGAAGATGATCTACTGCAGGGATTTTCAACCTTTTCAAGCCGAGGGCTGGGTCATGCTCCCTCAGACAGTGTCAGGGGCCGGACGGCCATTATGCCCTGCCTGCTACACATGGCACTTCTAGGTGTGGCATAGGTGGTGGTGGGCCACATGAAATGGTGTTGTGGACTGCATCCGGCCCCTGGGCTGTAGGTTGAGAACCCTACATCTACTAGGAAGGCAGTATTCAGCAGCAAATGCCATGACTGACATAATGAGCTTTTTGGTATTGTAACCCTTGAGACAAAATGCATCTAAGCAGTGCCTTTCATCTGGGGGGGGGGCATCCTCCCCACTCCCCAAATGAGGCTGTTTATCCTTGTCCCACGTTGTCAGCAGAGGAAGACCTTTAAAAGGCAGGTTTCTCACTTGCCCATCTTTGCCTGCATGGTATACTAATCTCTCTGCCATGTATGTAGGAAGTAATAAGCGTGGTGTTTTTCAGTGCGCGACAATGCTAAATATAGGCACAAAGAAAGGCCATATAAGAATAAAGATTGGAGGACACTGAAGGGGGGGGGGGAGGACCTTAATGAAGCACAGTCATTGCTTGGGGTGACTTTGAGAGTTTACTGGCAGGCTTTAAAGCAGGGGTGCCCAAACTATGGCCTGTGGGCCAGATATGGCCCCTGGCGCCAGTTCATCCACCCCATGCCACCCTAGTTGCTCCTGCAAGCGACGAGGGCGGTGTGGGCCAGATGAATTGGTGTTGGGGGATGGATCTGGCCCATGGGGCGTAATTTGGGCACCCCTGCTTTAAGCAGCTTAAAATCTATCCTGTTGCAAAACAGATTGCAATGCATGTTTTACTTCTGCTTCCGGTGGGAGGAAACACATGACCGGCCCGCTGTACCACGTGACCGGTTGACGGCCTGAAAAGTTTGGTCACCCCTGCTTTAAAGCCTCTTTCCTGCAATGTTTGTGCCTTGAGAGGGAAATATTTTCCTAAATTTCCTTGCTTCTTTACATTCCTTAGAGCAACCTAAATATTACTCCAAGGAATAGAGGGAAAAGGTAAAGAGGGGCGGGTGGCGCAAATGAACCCTGGGCCGCAAACGCCTTTGATGGAACAAAGTAGTTCTTATCTTAAACTTCATGGTGTTGATTCTTCCAGGGAGTGTTTGTTTCCGTACAAGCTATGTGGTTAAACATGGGCGCAAATAACACCAGTTTATGAGGTTTATGCTGACCTTTGTGGTTAAGCTGCAAAAGTGATCCCGGCGGCAGCAGAGATTGAGGAAGGAAAGCTCCCCAGGGACAGGTTTTGCACCTTGATAGAGTATGAATATCGATCCTGGTGTTGAAATGTCCGTGGGAGGGACTGAGGCAGGTGGCTCATGGATTTCGTCCAATTTCATCCTTTCTTTCCATAAACATGTTTTCATTCAAAACTCCAGAGAGATCCTCTCCAAAGGAAAGATGAAGTAGACATATTTTGTAGTGTCAGGTGTGACTTAAACGTCTGTTTTCTTGCCTAAAGACAAGTGCTTAAGAGTGGGGAATAAATATACATTAAAAATGTTTCTTCTACATTACAGAAGCATAGATTAGTGATGGCAAACTAATGGCAGTCACCCCAGCACAGAGTTTGCCCTGCCCCTCTGCCCAGCAGCCCAATGGGAGCGCTTCCTCCCAGTCCCCAGCACAGAGCTCACCTCGCCCCTCTGCCCAGCAGCCCAATGGGAGCGCTTCCTCCATCTCCCCAGCACAGAGCTCACCCCGTCCCTCTGCCCAGCAGCCCAATGGGAGCGTTTCCTCCCTCCCCTGTTGCGATATTGGCACTTTGCGATAAATAAATGGGTCTTGGGTTGCAGTTTGGGCACTCGGTCTCTACAAGGTTCGCCATCACTGGCGTAGAGAATTTCTTTATATTAAGTCTTGCTTTTTCCCCATTTCTCCTAATAAATGTTGACTCTGTTAGCTATTGAGCTTGTATTTTTACCAGTGGCAGATTACTCCAGCCACTGATAAACAAAAACAGCTTTATATAAATGGATAAAACAGTTGACTGTTTAGCTTTTCTGGTGCTGGGTGGTTTCTGGGACCACTTCTCTCTCTCTCTCTCTCTCTCTCTCTCTGTGCCATGCTTTTTGGCCTTTGCTAGTCTGAGATGCTGTTTGTCCCTTAGGCCTTCTTGACCGGCGGCTGTTTCCCAACCTTCACTGCTCTTTCAGGGTTTTTGCATTAAGACATTCTCTTCTGGCCTCTTTCCAGATTTCCTCTTTAAGTTCTTGGTGATTGGAAGTGCTGGAACGGGGAAATCCTGCCTCCTCCACCAGTTCATAGAGAACAAATGTGAGTAATTTTATTTTATCTAGTTATATTATGTCTTTCGAGGGGCGTTTACAGAAGCTAAACGTGGAAGGAGGTCTAAGCACTAATAGTGTTAAATGGCAACAATGGGAACATCATGCGTTCATCAACAAAATTAGCAGTGCACTGTCTGGAAGGATGCCAGTTTAAAAGGCTGCTTAAAATTAGACAAGTGGGGTCCAGTCCTCTGGGGATATGGCTGGATAATGTGGGCAGTGAGGGGCTGTGGTGGCGGCTCAGTGGTTAAGAAGCTGGCCTTGTTAGCTGGATGGTCGGCAAGTTGTCGGTTCGAGAACCAGGTACTGCATGATGGATTGAGGGCCCGGCGTTTGTCCCAGCTCCTGCCAACCTAGTAGATCGAAAGCAAGAAATTGCAAGTAGATAAATAGGGAGCACTTCGGTGGGAAAAGATCTCGGGGACATGAAAGGAGCCTCAGTTAGGCATCCCCAGAGTGGAGTTTCTTCAGCAAAAATCCTTTCAACCCAGAATAATTTCTGGCACAAAATTATGATGATGATGTGGGCACTCGCTTGTGCCTTCCTTGCTTGTGCTTTGGGATGGAGAGATCCAGAAGTGCTTCTCTTGCAAAGGTTTTGCATCTCCTGAGACTGCTTTTTGGCAACAACATTTGTTTTCACTTTCTCTGCCCTTTTTCCTACAGTCAAGCAGGACTCCAATCACACGATCGGGGTGGAATTTGGATCGAAAGTTGTAAATGTGGGTGGCAAAACGGTGAAGCTCCAAATCTGGGATACAGCTGGGCAAGAACGGTTTCGGTAAGATGTGGAATCCACATGGAATGTGTCTCTCCCCCTCCCCTTGTAATATTAGAATCGTAGTGGGGGGGGGGGGGAGTTTGAAGTGGGTGGTGATGCTGGTCTCCTATGAAGAGGTGGAAGATTGAGAACAGAAAAAATGAAGCATATTTTCATGCAACGTGTAGTTATTCTGTGGAAGTCATGGCTGCAAAGTGGAGCAATAACTACCAGGCTGAACAGTCCAACAGATATCAAAGGGATGTATGTATGATTGTATCTAGTTAAAGGTTGGCCTTGCTCAAAAGTCTGGTGCTCATGAGTTCTGTGTCTGCAGAAGTTTCCATGGACATGTGGTAGGCATGACTAGACACCGGAATGCACGGAACACTATTTACCTTCCCACCGAATTGGTCCCTATTTATCTACTTGCAATTTCTTGCTTTTGAACTGCTAAATTGGCAGGAGCTGGGACAAAGACGGGAGCTCATTCTGTCCTGCAGTACTCTGGAATTGAACTGCTGACCTCCCGCCTCCTAGTCAGCATCTTAGCCTTTATCTGAATCCTGTTTTTTTTTTACATATTCCATGAACTCTTGCTGCTTTCCCTTGCTTAGGTCTGTTACAAGAAGTTATTATCGGGGCGCTGCTGGAGCCCTTTTGGTGTATGACATTACCAGGTGGGTTTCTACTGTTGTTCCTTTTCTCCTTCCATCAGGGGCATGATAAGAATATTTGATTTATAGGCACGTACGATTTCAGCTCTGTCAGGGTTGTAGGGAAAGGGGTTCAGACATAATTGGAAGGAGCTGGTCAGACAAAGGAGGCAGGAGAGATTCCCCTAGAATAACCCTGGAGGAGGGACATAATTGTAGAGTAGAAGAAGCCTTGAGGAACTGGATCGTGCCTGTATTTATTGGGTTTAACAGAAGATTGCTTTTTATGCTGGGGTGGTTGAGGTGGAAGGCTGTCCAAGGGGTTTCTTAAGGGAGGAGATGATCTCCCTTGGTCTACCAGCAGTGGCTAACCTTGGCGTTCCAGGTGTTCTTGGACTTCAATTCCCAGGTGCTGAAGTCAGCACACCAGCTGATCAGGGCTTCTGGGAATTGAAGTTCAAGAACATCTAGGTTGGCCACCACTGCAGCCTCTCTGAAAAACTTTCTCCTCTTTCTGTCTTAACAGCAGAGAGACATACAATGCCTTGACCAACTGGCTAACAGATGCCCGGACACTGGCCAGTCCGAACATAGTCATCATTCTTTGCGGTAACAAGAAGGATCTCGATGTAGATCGGGAAGTCACATTTTTGGAAGCTTCACGTTTTGCTCAGGAGAACGGTAATCTTTGCCCGGGGTGTGTGTGTGTGTGTGTCTGTCTTGGCAAACCAATGGTTCACCATGGCCAGGTGTTTAATTCTCACCCACAGACCCCAGTTGTTACACTGGGCATGGTTTGTCCTTCCAGGTAGTAGTAGGGATGGTTAAAAGAGGTCTAGATTTCTACTTTAGCTTTCTCCAGAGATTGCTCTGGACACAAAGTCGACCTAGGAAAAACCAAACTCCAAGACAGGAGTTCTCAAACTTTTTAAGACGGGGCCCGGGTCACGCTTTGGGGGGCAGGATGACCATTTTTCCCTTCTTTCATTACATGACACTTCTGGGTATGGTGGAGGCAGTTGGAGGGGTGGGCACATGAAATGGTGTTGCGGGCCACAGGTTGAGAATCCCTTCTCCAAGAGATAAGGTTTGGAAAAAGATGAGAGATTTATTTTTTTTACAATTAAAATAATCCCTGCAGATTATTTAAAATGGGGATTGTCATACCTGGACTCTTTATTTAGACCAGTGTTTCCCAAGGTGGGCCCTGGGACCCACAGGGGGACTTCTGTTCCCAGAAGCCTAAACCAGTCCATTGGCTGATCAGTGCTTTGGGGAATTGACTTAAGCTTCTGGGCATTGAAGTCCAAGAACCAAAGGTTGGGAAACACTGCTCTGTGAATCCACACGAATGGGTTTACTGTGTGTACGTGCAGTAAACCCATTCGTGTGGATTCACAGAGCAGGGGTTTCAAACCTTTGGTTCTTGGACTTCAATGCCCAGAAGCTCAAGTCAGTCCATTGGCTGATCTGTGCTTTGGGGCAATTGACTTAGGCTGCTGGGAATTGAAGTCCAAAAACCAGAGGTCGGGAAACACCGATTTAGGCATAAACGGGGAGGTGCCTATGGCCCAGCCCTGCAAATAGAGGATGTTAACTGGACTGTTTTCCTTCCTGTGTTATCCTCTTGACGGCACCAGTGAGCCCAAAACCACACGGGTCAGAGGGTGGAGTTGTGTGGTTGTGTCTCTCTCTCTCTGCTTGGGTGCTTGACTGATGGGCCAGGTGGTTAATTAATAAGTACTCTTTATTATCACAAGGAGGCCCCACAAAGTAGTTCTATCCTCCTGGTTGGGAAGAAAGGGGTGGTGGCAGTAGGATAAACTTATTAAATGATCTGCTGACTTGCAAATCAGCCCAGCCCCTTTCTTCTCAATCTTCCATGAGCAGATTTTCCCTCCCAGAGGTGGAACTTTTTTTTAATCACCCTGTTCCTGGTTTGTGTCTGTTTGCATGACTGAGCAAAGTTATTCTATTCAAACAAATGCAGGAAGGAGATGACACCTTTTCCAGGTCACTTTGAAAATTCAAAACTTATCAAGCTTTTATAGTTCATGGCTACTTTTCCCAGGCTAACGTGGCATGGAGTATGTAGTCCCAGCCAGGCTTGTTCTTAGATGTAAAATGGGATAACAGCAGAAACAAACAGCCACTTACATCTTTTTGAATTTTTAAAGTGACCTGGAAAAGGTATTGTCTCCTTCCGGCATTCGTTGGAATGTATGGATGGGTCACACGGCTGGATTTTGTTTATTGAAGTTATTCTGTGTTTCCCTTTGAACCTGGCAGAGTTAATGTTTCTCGAGACGAGTGCCCTGACTGGCGAGAATGTAGAAGAAGCTTTCTTAAAATGTGCCCGGACTATACTGAACAAAATTGAATCAGGTGGGTCTGGATCACTTATGCTGTCTGACTTCCAGGGGTGGTGGCGAACCTATTGGTGCGTGTGTGCAATTGGGCTTGTGTGAAACCAGTTTTGCTTTCTTTTGTTCTTTGCCTGAATCTTAGCTAGCCTTTTTCCTTCAGTGGCAGTGGATAGAACCGTAGGCGAACCTTGGCATTCCAGATGTTCTTGGACTTTAATGTTCTTGGACTTCAGCACTCCTGCTGATCTGGGCTTCTGGGAATTGAAGTTCAAGAACACCTGGAGTTCCAAGATTGGCCATCACTGCCTTAGGACCCAGGGTTGGGTGTGCAAAGCAGGACCCTCCTCCCTTTTGGGTCTCAGTCTCTCTGTCTCTCCCTGCCTCTCCACCAGGTGAACTTGATCCAGAGCGGATGGGCTCAGGCATCCAGTACGGGGACGCTTCCCTGCGGCAACTGCGGCAACCGCGAGGGGCTCAGACACAGACCAGGCAGCAGTGCAACTGCTAGAGCGGAAAGCAGAGCATGCCTGGAAAAACGGTCTTGCAAGGTAAACCCCGGGCCGGGGCAGCAGGATGGGAGACTGCGGTATCCTTACCCCTGCTAAATAGGAGTCAACAGTGATGCGGTTCTCTAAAAAGGCCAGTGCTGTTTTAGGCTGCATTAAAAGAAGTCTAGAGTGGTACGACAGTGGAACCCACTGCCTCGAGAGGTGGTGAGCACTTCAACACTGGAAGCATTCAAGAGAGAATTGGACAACCCTATCTATCAGATCTGCTTTGATTTGGATTCCTGCCTTGAGCAGGGGGTTGGACTAGATCAGTGCTTCTGAACCCTTGGTTTTTGGACTTCAATTCCCAGAAGCCTAAGCCAATTCCCCAAAGCACTGACCAGCCAATTGACTGACTGAGGCTTCTGAGAATTGAAGTCACCCTGTGGGGCCTGGGCCCCATGTTAGGCACCCCTGGGCTAGATGGTCTCATGGGTCTCTTCCAACTCAGCGCTTCTAGCATTCCAGAAGCACAGAGAAATGCTCCTGCAAGCTGGGGCAGCCTGTGGCCTACAGGGTACCCTGCGACTCCTCTGTGGTATATGAAGGGCTAAATAGTGGTTAAGAGGCTCGCATTGATAGCTGGAAGGCTGGCAAGTTGGCAGTTCGAGACACGGGTACTGCATGATGGATTGAGCGCCTGTCGTCTGTCCCAGCTCCTGCCAATTTAGCAGTTCGAAAGCAAAAAATTGCAAGTAGATAAATAGGGGCCACTTCAGTGGGGAAAAAAGATCTTGAGGACATGAGAGGAGCCTCATTTGGGCGTCCCCTGAGTGGAGTTCCTCCAGCAAAAATCCTTTCAGCCCAGAATAATTTCTGACACAAAATTATTATTATTATTATTATTATGAAAAGGGCTTTAGAAAAACACAAAGACGCAGTGCAGTAGACAATTATCCTGTGTGTCCTCCCTCCCTTTCTTTCTTTCTTTCCTCTCCAGTGCTGGAAATGGGCTACTTTCGGCAAGGGCTGTATGAAGCACCTTCTTCTCCTCCGTCCCGTGACCAGGACTCTGGGCCTCGTTGGCCGAAGCCTCCTTGCTTCCCGATGACTCCTGCTCTGTCCTTTTGCTGCTGCCATCACGGTTTCCTCCCTCCCTCCCTCTGGCTTCCTGATGAGAAGTTTTGCAGGTTCGGTTCTCAGACGGGGTTTTCTTCCAGGAGGTCTACTACGAGGGAAACACCCCCACACACACACACACTGGCTTTTGTGGGTGACTCGCCCTTTCTTCCCAGAACCCCCCTTGACTGTCCATGGCCTTGAGATCAGCAATTCCCCTGCTAACCAAAGGCCGGGGTGGGGGGATTCAGGAAGGGATGGGATCACCCAACCTGGATCCTCTTCTCTGCCTGCCACTTTTGATTCCACCAGAAAGCCAGAAAGTGGGTAAGAAAAGAGCATTTGTGTCATTTTTCTCCCACCTCTTTGGGAGTGATTCTTCAGTTCGATGTTTGGAGAGGAGGTTGGCAGGGTTTCTCTCCTGGGCCGGTGAGAGCACATGGCTCTGAGTGCCTGCACCTGAGGGCTGCTCCTACCACGGCTCCTCAGTGGGCATCGTTTGCCTTGGTAGCAAAAAAAATCAAATGACTCCCTTCCCACCCTGTTATCTTTTTTCCTTTGGGCTCCCCTTGCGCCAATGTGTGGGTTCCACTTGCGTTTGCCGGGTCTGCCTATGTGGATGTCTTTGCATGGTTATTTCCTTCTCTGGTGCCCCTTGTCTGAGGGCATTTCTCGTTTGACAAAAGCCATAGGCGCTGCCAAGTCCAAACCCAGGGAGGGCTGCTGGGTCGAACGGTTTCATCCACATCAACATTGTCGGTGGAATGGGTAGCAACTTTCTCTCCCTGGGTTGAATAAGCCACTGTTTTGTTGAGTGGTTTCTACTTCATTCTGAGTTCCCTACACAAGAGTTCACCGCAGCTTACGTGACCAGGTCTCATTGTGTCCTTACATAAATGCACGCCTTTCCTTTGTGTAGCCATCCCTGGCTACTATCTGAGGTTTCTGACAGTTGTTAGACGGGTCAAAAACAAGCCCTTTCTGCTTTTAAAACCTTTGGCCAAGCACCTATAGGAGTGATGGTGAACCTTGGCACTCCAGCTGTTCTTGGACTTCAATTTCCAGAAGCCCAAGTCCCTGTGAATCCACACTAATGGGTTTGCTGTACATTAAACCCATTCATGTGGATTCACAGGGTGCTTGGTCTTCTGAAAATTGAACTCCAAGAATAGCTGGAGTGCCAAGGTTTACCATCACAGAGTCCTATAGAAACAGCTTGTGAGATTTTTGAAGTCTAGGAACGTAGGATGGGCCCTTTTCTCTTCTTTGTAGCACAATAGTAGGGAACATTTGGGGTTTTTACTCGGCCCTTTAGTTCTCCCAGTGAGTAACGCTCCTCCTTTCGGACGGAACGGCCTTCCTGTGGTTTCTGAAAGGAATCCACTTTTTCAGGCTGAGCCACTTCGAATTCCAGTGGTTCAACTCAACCTTTAGTGAATGTCAGTCTATTGGGTGGGAACAGGGGGGACATGCCGATATGGAGTGTGGTTATTCTTTGGAAGAAGAAAACTGAACTGAGCATTTCCACCACAACTCCCTCCCACCCTATCCTTTGGCTTCGTGGCCTGTGCCTCAGACTGAGGCATAGGCTTCTGAGAGCGATTAGTGGCACAGGCTGGACGAAGTAGCATCAGGGGCCTGGATCCGGCCCACGGTTCGTAGTTTAGGCACCCCTGGTTTGTCTGGTCGCCTGTTGGAATACTTCACTTGGCTTATTCTTGCATGCCTTACTGGTCAGTTTGGAAAGAGGACTCCCCCCCCCCCCCCGCCTCTCTCCCCCTCCGGCCGGCCATCCCCTCTTGGTCCCTTCAGCTGCGACTCCTGCCCTTGAATGTCCAAGATGAAGGGATGGGAGGCTCTCTGGATTGGGTTATGTTTGTCTTTTATTTTTTCCAGTGTAATGTTTAACTTTGTTATTTATTACTTCTGTCTCAGGTGGAAGCCCACCTGCCCCCCTCCCTTCCCCAAGGCTTCATTCGGCAAACACTCTCTCTTTGATCCGGCCAACCTGGGGCTTGTCAAGGGAGTGGCGCGCGGGGGTGCGCGTGTAATGTGGGGTTTTTTGGTGGCTTCCAATCTGTAGTTGAGCAGACGACTGTTACAAAAGGAGTTTATACTGTAATCCAGATCGAGTTGATTTTCTTCCTTCCTTTCTGTCTCTCTCGATACAAACATTCCCTCCAGTTTAAGGCTGTGAAACAGATTCTATGACATAAAATGTTCTTCTTATTTTTCTTTTCCAAACCAAAGGCTCAAGTTTCGTTTTTTCTCTTCCTCCTTTCTTGTGGTGTGTTGCGTCCGTGGGCTGGCTGAGTTTCAGACGTGATTCAGACTTCACAAGGGTCCTGCGCACTTGCCAACAATGCACCTCCACAGCAGATGTTCTCCGGTGATAAGGTCGCCCTGGCTCAAAAGCCAGTCGCATCCGACTCTAGGGTTTAGTACTCATCTCTGTTTACAGCCAAAGAGCATCTGAGGATGTTTTTGTGGACACGTGGCAGGCATGCCTCGACACCGGAGTGCACCTTCCCACCAAAGTGGTCCCTATTGATCTACTTGCAATTTCTTGCTTTCAAACTGCTAGGTTGGCAGGAGCTGGGACAGAGAGAGACGGGCGCTCAAACTGTCCATGCAGTACCCGGGTCCCGAACTGCTGACTTGCCGGCCTTCTAGCTAACAAGGCGAGCTTCTTAAGCACTGAGCCACCGCAGCCTGCGAGTAGCATTGAAAATCATGCTCTCCCCTGAACCTGGAGGGTGAAAGGCTGGCATCCTGGCATAGCCATCAACGGTCATGACCTCCATGCATTTAACGTAAGCCTCTTTTAAAGCCGTTCAAGTTGGCAGCCGTCACATGGTGTGTTCTCTCTTTTCTTGCACATGCACAGAGAGAGACATGAAAGCCCTGATGCTGGATCCAATCCAAAGCATCTCTGGTCCAGCATTCTGTCTATGCATGGGGCTGCGAAGGTGGCTCAGGGGTTAAGAAGCTCGCCTTGTTAGCTGGAAGGCCAGCAAGGCGGCAGTTCGAGACCCGCGTACTGCATGACAGATTGAGTGCCCGTCTCTTTCCGAGCTCTTCAGGACATGAAAGGAGCCTCATCCGGGCATTCCCTGAGCAGAATTTCTTCCTCAAAATCCCTTTCAACCCAGAATAATTTCTGACATGAAATTATTCTTATTAAGGACCAGCTAGATGCCTCCAGGAACCCACAGGCACAATGCCAATCTTGAGTGATTGTGCCCATCTCTTGTCATGTACCTTACAAAGTGGTATGGAGGGGGACGGGAAAGTGCCAAGGGTCCTGGCTGAGACACATAACCAAGCAACCCATCTGTCCAGCCCTCTTTAAAAAGTGTGTGCGTTTAACAGTTGCTTCTCAATGTATGTCTTAGCTCTCCTTCCATTTCACACACACACGGATCACATTTGGCTTCCTTGGGTTGGCTCCAGTGGCTTTTGATGTTACGACGGGGTGGGGTGGGGTGGGGTGGGGTGGGGTGGGATGAGTCCCCAAAATCTTCCTTCCTTAGATGCTGAATTCCCTGCCAGAGCCTCTCCAACAGCACTGCCCAATCTCTGTACTGGTTTTGGAGGCTGTGTTTAGAGCACCTTATACAATTGCTAGAACAATGACTGGTGCGCAAAGCAGCTCATAACGCTTAATGGACTGAAACTCAAAAAGGCAGCAAAGAGATTGGGCATGTGACATAGATATAGACTCAAAGACTGGCTGAGATGGAAAGGGCCTTTGAGGCCATCGGGTCCAAACCGTTCTTGCTCATGCTACGACGGAACTAGGAAGGTCTTGCTGTGCACCCCACTCCACTCCGAGGAGTTTGGCGTCACAACCCAGCAAGGCCTTGGTTCGCTTGGGGCGGCTGTCTGTCGAAACCTCTGCTGCTGCGTGGGAGCTTAAGAACAGAGCATTTGTGGCCAGCCTTGGCACTCCAGCTCTTCTTGGACTTCAATTCCGAGAAGGCCAAGTCCCTGTGAATCCACACGAATGGGTTTGCTGCGTGTACATGATGTTCTTGGACTTCCAATTCCCAGAAGCCCAAGTGTGAATGCACACCAATGGATTTGCTGCATGTGTTCTTGGCCTTCAATTCCCAGAAACCCAAGTCTCTCTGAATCCACATCAATGGGTTTACTGGGACTTGGGCTTCTGGGAATTGAAGCCCAAGAACAGCTGGAGTGCCCAAGGTTTGCCATCACGGTCACAGAACAATAGCAATTACACTCCTATTATGCTGGATTTCACTGCCTAACGAACCTGTCTCCTGCTCCTAAGATTCATTAAAACCAAACCTTTTCTAGATTTGGTTTTTCTCTTTGCTTTTCCTCCTGTTAGGAGAACAAACCCAAGAAGTTCCTGGAAAGGCTGGAGGAGGAAGGAAAGGGTTTCCATGGTGACAGGATGATGTGGGTACCAGCATCGTCAGCCGAGCATCCACCGTAGGCTCTCACAAGCTGTACTCTAGTGTGCAAGCGTTTGCAATTTCTAATCACTGCTCGCCTCCCTCTGGGACTGCTCTCTGCTTTCCTTCCTGGGGCCTGGGGACCCCCAAGCGCCCCTCTGCTTTCCCACCACTCTCATACTCTCTAGCCCTCCTGGCCCATAGAGCCCAATAGTGAGCAGGTCCAGTAAGGCTGACCCACACGGCCACTTTGACTAGCACTTCCAGCAGAGGCCTGGGGTCAACTTGGCAGGCGTTATGCTCTGGACGTCACGGCTTCCTTTCTGTTCCGCCTTGCTTGTGCCACATGCCCATCTGTAGGCATTTTTGCTTTGACTCAGTTAAGAAATGGAATGACAGGGACTGGGTCCCCCCCTCCCCCTTTGAGTGCCTCGGTTTCCCTCTTTGCACTCAGGACAAAGTGTCCATGGCCGGTGTTTGGGCTCAGAGTGGTGGCCGTGGGGGAAAGCATTTCCAATGACTCACCTGCTGGATAAAAGAATGCTTGCGTGCTTCTTCCGTGGCATAATTTCAGTTGGAGAGCAACTAGGACAGGTATTGTGTGCGGTTTCAATTTGGCTCTCGCGGATCAACCTGGATCGCACATCCTGGCCACGGCTTAGCAAGAGCAAATGTGCTATAACCGTGATGGCGAACCTAGGCTCTCCAGATGTTGTTCTGACTTCAATTCCCAGAAGCCCAAGCCCCCATGATTCTGCACGGATGGGGTTATTGCGATTTATCCGGCCCACGCTGTCCTTGTCGCTCCTGGAAACGGAAGTAAAATGCGCCTGTATGGTTCCCGTAAGGCTCTTCCGGGTTAACTATCTATATGGGCGCGTTTTACTTCCGCTTCCAGGAGCGACGAGGGCTGGATGAATCACAGTAAACCCATCTGTGCAGATTCATTGGGGCTTGGGCTTCTGGGAATTGAAGTCCCAAGAACATCTGGAGTGCCCAGGTTTGCCATCACGGTGCTATAACAAGTAAACTTAGCTTTTATGGCGGGGTGGTGGTGGGTGTTAGCGTCTTAACCGAGCCCCTGCAATCCTGCAGGGAACAATAACAACCGTCCTAATTTTAGGAGGGGCAGGGGCACCCAAGAAGCTTCCTGAGAGCAAGATCTTGGTGTGTGTGTGTGTGTGTGTGTGTGTGCATGTTTGACTGGCCTTGGTGGCACCCGGTTCTAATGGCTCCTTCGCCCATGGCCAGGCTGCCCTGAGAGTGACTCGCTCGCTCACTCACTGCCCCTCCAAAGCGGTTGCTCCTTCTAGGCCGCCCCCACTGCAAAGCCACTTAAGGCGGCCCACGTCACTTCCATGCCTGTAGGGCAGAGAAATCTCAGCCTCCGTGCCCGCAGGCTGACCGACCTGGCGGGCATTGCTCAGCCTCCGCTTGCCAGGGGGAACAAAGTTCTAGGCCAGGGGTCAGCAAACTTGGCTCTCCAGCTGTTCTTGGACTTCAGTTCCCAGAAGCCCTGATCAGCAGGTGTACTGACTTGGGCTTCTGGCAATTGAAGTCCAAGAACAGCTGGAGAGCCAAGTTTGCTGACCCCTGGCCTAAGCAGAGTCCGGGGGTGGGTGGGTGGGTGGGTGCTTTTCTTCTTGCCACCCCTTGGCCTGTGGCTGACTCACCTGGAGCCTTGGCCAGACACATCAGACACATCCTCCGCTTCCAGGCTTCACACATTCTTTCTTTTTCCCCGTGTCTAGATCAAACTTTGAATTACAGAGTTTAGGTTGCCATTTTCTCTGCTTAAACCAGGGGTGCCCAAACTATCTGTGCCTCCCCCAGCGCCCCTTCATCCAGCCCCATGCCACCCTCATCGCTCCCGGAAGCGCAAGTAAAATGCGCCCATACAGAGGGAGGGTTAACCTGTGAGAGCCTTACGGGAACCGTACAGGCGCATTTTACTTCCACTTCCGGGTGCGATGAGGGCAGCGCGTGCCGGATGAAGTGGCTTCGGGGGCCGGATCCAGCCCACGGGCCGTAGTTTGAGCATCCCGTGGTCTAGATCAAACTTTGAACTGCCAGAATGAAGCCACTATCTGGCCTTTGTAGCTGGCCAGAATGAAATCCGCATATTGGGACATGTGGGGGGCGGGGGGGGGCCCTTCACAATAAGGGCTGAAACTTGGCATTTAAAAGAGAGAGTTTGATGTTCGGGAGCAGAGAGAGAGAGAGAGATGTAGCCGTTGTTGCGAACAGGCTGCAAAAAAGGTGTTTCTTCTGCAGACTGGATGTGATGCGTTTTCCGAAGCCCGGAGTTTGTCCCGGGACATCATCATCCCCCCGTGCCCCCCCTCCCCCACGCTGACACATCCGGGAAAGGAAAGAGAACTCGGTGTACCCAAGATTGGGCACGACTCAACCGGGTGTGTGTGTGTGTGTGTGTGTGTGAGTGATCGTGTGTTCAAAATAAAAAGGATGCGTCAGCCTGGCTGGATCAGCGCCCTGAGGTTGCAATCGCAGCTCGGGGTAGTCGCGCTCTGCACCTTCTCAGAGGCACCGTCGCCTTTCTGCTCCGGTCAGATGTCCCTGCTTTAACACCCCCCCCCCCCCGCCCATCATGAGTCTACGGTGAGTTTTAAGCGCACGGAGCTCTCCCCCCCCCCCCAGGGCGAAGAACTGAGCTCCCTCCACTCTAGTAAAGGTAACGGTTTCCATTGCTCGAAAGCCAGTCGTATCCGACTCTAAGGTTCAGTGCTCAACTCTGTTTCAAAGCCAAAGAGCCAGCGCTGTCTGCTTCTGCAAGAGGTTTCCATGGACATGTCATGTGGCAGGCATGACTAGACACCGGAGCGCACGGAACGCTGTTTACCGTCTCGGCGAAGTGGTCCCTATTGATCTACTTGCAATGTTCTTGCTGTCGAACTGCTAGGTTGGCAGGATGCAGCTGGGACAGACGACGGGAGCTCATTCCGTCGTGCATTAGCGCTCGGGTCTCGAACTCTGCTGACCCGCCGACCTTCCAGTCAGCGTCTTATTAACCACTCGAGCCCCTGCCAGTCCCTCCTCGCCACTTTAGACGCGACCCCCTGGACTCTGCACGTGCTCAGAGGCCACGCCTATCTCCCCCCCCCCCTCTCTCTACCTGGTCTGGCTGGGGCTGCGCAGCCGAACCCAAGCGATCCACCTTCTTTGCTGCGCCCGGAGGAGGCGCAAAGGGAGGAGGAAGGAAGGAAACCGAGGCACAGGAGGCGGTCGGGGGGGGGGGGGGGAGGGAGGGAGGAGGGGGGAGGCGGTGGTGGCCGGGCTCCTCCTCCCTCCCTCCTCCTCCTCCTCCTCCTCCTCCTCCTCCTCCCCGCAGCCGGGATCGGGCTCCCAGCCGCGCTTCCACCGCACAAAAGCCGTCGCAGGAGGAACAGGCTGGAGGATCGCCGCCGCCTCGCGCGGGTAAGTCGGGCTTGCTTGCGGTAGGAGGAGAAGGGAGACGGCCAAGGCCGCCTTGGTCTCTCCGCTGGACTGGCCCGGGGGGTGGGGGGGGGGGCGCACTGAGGACTAGCCTCTTGCGGCCTCGCCTTTGCCAAGAGGAGGACCCTCCCAGGCGGACGGGTGGGTGCGGGTGCGGGGGATTAGGGAGGGTCTCCTCCGAGCCTCTGTCTCCCGGGTTAAGCGGGGGGCGGGGGGGGGGGGGCTGAGCCTGAGACCCTCAGGCTCCGTTTTGACCCGGTCGAGAAAGATCCGGCGGTTCGACGAGCCCCGCTGCTGCCCCTGCTGCCGCTGCTGCTTCTGCTGCCCCTGGCCAACTTCGGCCGCGGGGGAAAGAAAGGCGGCCGTCGGGGGCGGCTCTGTGGGTCGCTTGGCTACCTCTTGCGCAAGCCTTGCTGGAGTCGCCCCTGCCCCCCTAACCCCCCCCTTTCCTTTTGGCATTTCCCCCCAAAGGCGGAGGAGGCAGCCACGCTGCAGAAGTCTCTTTCTTCTACCCCAGGGTCAGGATCTCTGCGGGGGGGGGGGGGGGTCAGGATCTCTGGGCAGCCTTTGGCCACCCGCCCCCTTCTGCCCCCCCCTCCTTGCCATCTTCTGACCGAGAGAGAGGCTTGGCACAGATTCCCGTGCCCCCCCTTTTTTGGGGGCGCGCGATAGGGCTGCTTGGTTCTCCTTAAGGCACGACCCAAACGCAAACTGGGATAATGCTACACTTGATCTTAGCCCCCCAAAAAAGAGAGATCACGATGTGCATTTGTATACAGACACTTTTATCCTCGGATGTTCATAGCTACAACTTAAACTTTTGAATTTATGTCAGGTTTCAGAGATGCCAGCTGGCCTCTCCGTGTCAATCAGGCGTTGTTTTACACTTTTTAATTCAGATTCAAAGAGGTGCTGTTCCATGTCCTCCTAGCCCCGTGATGGCAAACCTTGGCACTCCAGATGTTCTTGGAACGTCCATTCCCAGAAGCCTAAGCACCCTGTGAATCCACACGAATGGGTTTACTGTCATTTGTCCGGGCTGCGCTGCCGATGGCGCTCCCGTGAGCAGAAGTAAAACACACTGTATGGAGGAAGGGTTAACCCAGAAGAGCCTTAACCATACAGGTGCACTTTACTTCCGCCTCTGGGAGTGACAAGGGCAGCGTGTACGCGAACTCTTTTTACCTTGTTGGTCAATGGCCGTAATAATTTATGTAAACTGGGGTAAGATGGGGTGGGGTGGGGTTTCATATCTGTTCTCTTTCTCTCTGGTGAGCTCAGCCTTTTATCACTGGGATAAGATAAGCCACTCTTTAAGAGTCATTGGTTGGAGAGTTCAGGGTGTCACGTGCAATGTCCTTTGATGCTCACGGCTCCCAGTAATCTGATGGCTTAACACTCATGCCGGGGACTCATTCTACTGACCTCGGCAGGATGGAAGAGGATGAGTCAACTTTGGTCCCCATCAGGATCGAACTCACAATGTTTTGGCTGCAGTACAGCAGTTGTTCCACAGCCCTGTCTTTTCCATTCTAGGTTACGGGGCCTCTCTGCTCGCCGCCCACCAAGGTGCCCATCTCTCATGGCTTCTTGAGACGCTCTACCGCCTTCTGAGGCTGCCCATACTGCAGTGGCTACTGCGCGGGACCCGGCTGCATCATGGCGCTGACCTCTGCCACGGACCTCCCGGACAGGAGATGGAGGGTTCTCGGCAGGGGGACCAACCCGCGGTAGGCATCCCTTGCAAGACCATGGGCCGGGACAGCCAGGGTGGGGAGGCCTGCCCCCTGAGGAGCGAGGGGGCAGCTGTCGGGGGCTTGCTCCTTTTGGCACTGAATGGGCATCCCGAAACCAAGCGGCGCAGGCCTGAGAACGGGGACTCCGAGGGCGAAGGGACGGCCAAGCGCCACCAGGTGGATCCGGCCCATCGGCGTGTGCCCGTCAGCCAGCTGGCCGTAGACTACGTGGTGCCATGCATGAACTTCTATGGGATATGTGTGAAAGACTCGTTTCTGGGGGACGCCCTGGGCACCCAGATCTTGGCCGAGGTGGAGGGTCTCCATCGCAGCGGGAAGTTCCAGGACGGGCAGCTGGTGACCCAGAGGACCATCCCTTCCCGCAGCATCCGCGGCGACCAGATTGCCTGGGTAGAGGGCCGGGAGCCTGGATGCCAGGCCATTGGGACCCTCATGGCACGCATCGATGAGCTGATTTTGCACTGCGCCGGCAAACTGGGGGGTTACGAGATCAGCGGCAGAAGCAAGGTGAGTCTCTTGGGGAAGAGAGGGTGAGATTCCCAGCCTCAGAAACCCAGCTCTGATGCAAAGAAGGCACATGGGCAAAAAAGCATGAAAGGAGCGCGTTGCCATGTGCTTAGGCATAGTGTGAAAGCACCCAGATACCGTATTTTCCCCAAAATAAGACTGGGTCTTGTATTAATTTTTGCTCCTTGGCATTCCAGCTGTCCTTTGACTTCAATTCCCAGAAGCCCAAGTTCCTGTAAATCCACACGCATGGGTTTACTGCACAACTCCAGCTGTTCTTGAACTTCAATTCCCAGAAGCCCAAGTCTCTGGGAATCCACACGCATGGGTTTACTGCATGGACACACAGTAAACCCATGCATGTGGATTCATAGAGACTTGGGTTTCTGGGAATTGAAGTTCAAAAACAGCTGGAGTGCCAAGGTTCGCCATCACTGACCTCTCGTCCAAAGGCACCTGCTTGAGTATTTACAAATACTTTACAATTTATATTATCATTTATTTGAAGTATCGATGTCAATAATATTTTCGATCTGTATCTGATTCTATATTAATATTATTATTTTATAATTTCATATGTCCATTGTGTGCTGCAGCAGACGCACTAAATGCGAATGTTTGGCTGATGATCTTAACTAGGGTTTATTTTTGGGGTAGGGCTTATATTCCAAGCATTTTTGGGGGAAAAACATGCTAGGGCTTATTTTCTGGTTAGGTCTTATTTTTTTGGGGAAAAGGGTAGTGTGACTTCTCATGACCTCACGAGGTGTGTGTGTGTGTGTGTGTATGAGAATGAAACATCTCCCCCCCCCCCCCGCTAGGTTTTTGTGGACCTTCAAAAAGTTGGAGTTTGCATCGGAAAGCGTTTTGTGTCACAGTATTAGTAAATGTAAAGGTCACCCTTGTTCGAAGAAAGCCAGTCGTATCCAACTCTAGGGTTCAGTGCTCATCTCTGTTGATACCCGAAGCGCCAGCGCTGTCTGCGTTTGCAGATGTTTCCGTGGACATGTGGCAGGCATGGCTTAGACACCCAAGTGCACGGAACGCTGCTTACTTTCCCACCGAAGTGGTCCCTATTGATCTACTTGCAGTTTCTCGAACTGTTAGGTTGGCAGGAGCTGGGACAGAGGCGGGCGCTCATTCTGTCCTGCAGCACTCGGGTCTTGAACTGCTCGCCTCTCAGTCTTAAGCACTTGAGCCACTGCAGCCCCTCTCTGGGTGTTAAGAAGTGGATTAAAATAGGGTTTCTGAAGCTGAATCCAACGGGTTTTCTCAGACCCCGGACGTCAGTGGGGTTCACAAAAAAGGGTGGCTCACTAGGCACATCAGATCACCCAATACATCAGGGGTGCTCAAACTATGTCCCATGGGCCACATCCGGGCCCCGATGCCAATTCATCCAGCCAGCGCCGCCCTCGTCGCTCCCGGAAGTAGAAGTAAAACGCGCCCGTATGGGCGCGTTTTACTTCTACTTCCGGGAGCGACGAGGGCGGCGCTGGCTGGATGAATTGGCACCAGGGGCCAGATATGGCCCACAAGGCATAGTTTGGTCACCCCTGGTTTAAGCAGAGGAAAATGGCAAGGGATGTTTTGCTTCCGGCCCGAAAAGTTTGGGCTGCCCTGCAAATAGATCATCCCCTGCCCATTGGGGCCGTCCGGGGAGACTGGAGTTCTTCCTCCCTGTTTTGCTGGTTGCCAACGGGGGCCGGAATCGGACACAAAGTCGGCCTGTCGATGCAGGCCAGGAGGCGCCGGAGGCAGCTGGCTCCGTGGACTTGCTTCCTAGTACCAGCCTGGCCCGCTTTTTCCTGGAAGACTTGGACTGCCTTTGGCTTTTCCTTGAATTCGACTTATTTATTCCATTCTTCCGAGGATGGCTGTAATGTGAACAGTTCCTCCATGAGCAGAAGTGTGGCGGTGGTGGTGGGTGCGTGTGTGCATGTGTGTGTGAGAGAGAGAGACCCCAAAGTTGAATCTTGTTTTCTTTTTTCAGCTGATTTTTAGGGTAAATAAATAAAAATTCATGTCATAATTACTCTGGGTTAAAAGGTTTGTTTTTTTTTTGCTGGAGAAACTCCGCTCAGGGGATGCCCAAATGAGGCTCCTTTCACGTCCCCAAGATCCGCCGCGCATCACTCAGCTCACAACCCCAGAAACACCCCCCCAAAAAAACCCTGTCCTCTCATTCACCAGTGGAAAGAGAGCAGGAGTATTAATGTGTATGGGTCTCCCTTGCTCAAAAGCCAATCAGATCCGAGTCTACAGTTGGGTGGTCTTCTCCGTTTAGAGCCAAAGAGCCATTGCTATCTGGATCTAGAGATGTTTCCATGCTCATGTGACTAGATACCAGAATGCATAGCACGCTGTTACCTTCCCTGCCGAAGCGGTACCCGATTTATCTACTTTCAACTTTCTTGTTTTTGAACTGCTATGTTGGCAAGAACTGGGATGTATGACGGGAGGACACTCTGTCATGCAGTTCTCGGGTCTCGAACGTCTAATCTGGCGACCTTCTGGTCGCCAAGATCAGCGTCTTCACCACTAAGCCACAGCAGTCCCCTTATGTGTGTCTATGGGCATGATGGAGAACCTTGGCACTCCAGATGTTCTTGAACTTCAATTCCCAGGAGCCCTGATCAGCAGGAAAGCAGTCTCCTTATGTCTGTCTATGGCCGTGATGGTGAACCTTGGCACTCCAGATGTTCTTGAACTTCAATTCCCAGAAGCCCTGATCAGCAGGGCTGACTCGGGCTTCTGGGAATTGAAGTCCAAGAGCATCTTGGAGTGCCAAGGTTGGCCATCACAGGTCTATGGCATCCCTGTAATTCTCCCTTGCTGTGAGGCTTCCTTGGTATCAGGATTAGACCACATTAGGTACGTGGGCGTTTTGGCCTTTCAAGTCGTCTCTGGCAGCAGATGTGGGAACTGAATGTTACACTGGGCACTGGGATAGTCCATTCCGCAAAGCAGTTTAGCCGTTCCCTGAAAATGACAACAACAACAACAACAAGGACAGAGGGAACGTTGTGGCATCTTAAGGATATTAATTTTTGGCAGGAGGGTTTGTGGCCCATAGCCATCATCAGTGGCATTCTTGTGGCATAGCCAAGGAAGCCGTCTGCAGAGACTTCGGCTGCCCCATCAGAGGAGGCGCAAGGGCTGTCGTTGTTTGCACCCGGGCTTGTCTTGTTTGGGTATAAGAGCCCTGGTGGCACAGGGGTTAAATTGCTGTGCTGCAGCCAAAAGGTTGTGAGTCCGATCCTGACCAAGGAGCAAGGTTGACTCAGCTTCTTCCATCCTACTAATGTTGGATAAATGTGTCCCCAGCATGTTGGGGGCAAAAATGCTAATTAACTTGTGAACCGCCCAGAGAAGGCACTACGAAGTGGGCTAGATAAGAGGAATTGCTATTGCTAGATCTATGTTCAATATAACAGTTTTAAAATAGAACAATCCTTGTTTAATATAACCATGTTCTAATTATGGGATATCGACTGCAGTGGCTCAACTGGTTAAGACACTGACTGGGAGGCGGAAGGTCAGCAGTTCAAAACCCGAGAGTGAGCTCCCGCCTTTGTCCCAGCTTCTGGCAACCTAGCAGTTCGAAAGCAAGAAATTGCAAGTAGATAAACAAGAGACCACTTTGGTGGGAAGGTAAACAGCATCCTGTGCACTTGGGTGTCTAGTCATACCTGCCACATGTCCATGGAAACGTCTGCACACACCGACAGCACTGGCTCTTTGGCTATGAAACAGAGATGAGCACTGAACCCTAGAGTCAGATACAGCTAGCTTTCGAGCAAGGGTGACCTTTAACTTTTACCATGTCTATTTATGCCCATATGCTCTATCAAGTTCTTCTTTGTGGTCTCTGTGAACCCACCCAGTAAACCCATTCATGTGGATTCACAGGGGACCGCGGAGAAGAACTCACGACCACCTCCCTTCGTTTCCCCCCTTCTTCCTCCGTCTACCTGGAAATGTCGATGGTGGCTGCAAAGGTGATTTTGCATTTCCGACAGGTAAGCATCCTGTCATCCTAGAGCCCTGGTGGCGCAGGGGTTAAAACTACTGCCCTGCACCCAGAACGGTGTGAATTCGATCAAGTTTGACTCAACCTCTTATAAGTCCCCCAGCATTGTTGGGGGGAAGAGCGAATGCGCATGACCTTGTGAACGGGCCCAGTGGAGTGCACGGTGTGCTATGGGGTGGTCTAGAAGTCTAATGACGATTGCTATTTGAAGAAGTCTAATGACGATTGCTATTTGGAGCCCTTGATTTGAGCCTTGCGCTGCATGCTCAGCTCTGGGGCCGCTCCTGCCGCTTGTCCTTAGGTGACCCCACGTGGTCCTCCGGTTTGGGAGGGGAATCCGACGTCACTGGGACTGGATGTCCTCGGTGCTCCCAGGAACTGCAGGGAACAGGACGCACCAGCTCCCCTCCACATCCCCCAGGGAGGGAGGGAGGGAGGGGAGGGTGCATGGGAGGGGAGGGTGCATGACCTCCTTGAGCCGGAATGGCTGCAGGGAGTTTTGGGCAGTGCGGGAGGCCATACCTGTGGGAACTGCAATGTAGACGTTTCCAGGTAGAAGGAGGAAACAAAGGGAGACTGTCATGGGCTTTGGCCCTGCTTCGCTCACTTTGCAGGAGTGAAACACCAGCTTTTTCTCCCTGCCCCGCTTGGCCTACCGTAACCCAGGGGTGTCCAAACTTTGTGGGCCGCGGGCCGGTCACGGGGTTGCTCCCACCGGAAGTAAAACGTGCCTTGCAATCTGTTTTGCAACAGGATGAGATAGATTTTTAGGCTGCCAACAGTGCTCCGTGCACTCCGGTGTCTAGTCCTGCCTGCCACATGACCACGGAAACGTCTGCAGAAGCAGACAGCGCCGGTTCTTCGGCTTTGGAACAGAGATGAGCACTGAACCCTAGAGTCACACATGACTGGCTTTCGAGCAAGGGAAACCTTTACTTTTACCTTTCTCTGCTTAAACCAAAGGTGGCCAAACTAGGGCCTGTGGGCCGTATTCGGCCCCTGACACCAATTCATCCGGCCCACGCCACCCTTGCTGCACCCAGAAGTGGAAGTAAAATGTACCCGTGTGGCAAGGGCGGCATGGGTTGGATGAATGGGTATCGGGGGCCAGATCCAGCCCACAAGCCCTAGTTTGGGGCACTCCTGCCTTAACCCTTTGCTATACACAGGAATAGCAGTTTTGATAGATAACCTCATTACTCCTCCACATTCTTCTTGCAGTAAAAGATATTTAGCAACTATTGCTATATAAATTGGATGGATAAATAAATAAATAAATAAAATTTGCATCTCCATCATTCTACAGCAATGTTCCCAAGGTGGGGCCCAGAAGCCAAAGTCAGGCCATTGGCCGATCCGTGCTTTGGGGAATTGAAGTCCCAAATCCAAAGGTTGGGAAGCGCTGGTCTACAGGGTTGGCAGATGATGTCAGAGGCCTTTTCATGTGGCAGGGACTGAGGTGGCTTAGTGGTTAAGACACTGCGCTTGACGACTGGAAGGTTAGCAGGTCAGCAGTTTGAGACCCGAGTGCGGCATGACGGAGTGAGCTCCCATCGTCTGTCCCAGCTCCTGCCAACATAGCAGTTCGAAACCAAGAAATTACAAGTAGATAAATAGGCATTGCTTCGGTGAGAAGGTAACAGCGCTCCGGTGTGTAATCATGCCCAGGGAAATGGCTGCAGATGCAGACAGCTCTGGCTCTTCAGCTGTAAGCTGGGATGAGCACTACTTTTTAGAGTCAGATACGACTGACTGTAAAGCAAGGGGTGACCGTTACCTATTGACACTAGTGCACACAACGGCAAAAAGCACGGGTTCCCAAGTGCATGTACAGAGCGCCTTCACTGCACAGCTCACTAAGGACTCTCTGTGTAAAGTTTCTCGTGCCACAGTTAAGTCCCGGAAATGCTCCTCTGTGTTCTGCTCCTGGTTTCTCCTCCACTGTTACTCCCCGGTTGCATGCCTTCGGACACATCTTTTGCACCTGGCAGAGACCGATCATGCCAAAGGAAAATGGATTCAGGTCCCCTTTGTGCTGCCTGGTCACCTGGAAGTGAATTCCCCTCACCACAGGTGAGCATGGGACCCTTCCCTGTTAGAAGGTACCCACAGGGCTGGTGGTGGACGTCCGGGGTGTTGGCGAATGTATGATCTCCTTGTATCTGTCCCTGGCAATGATCCCCCCCTCCTCTTTCCCTCCCCCCCCGCCCCCTTCCAGGCCATGGTGGCATGTTATCCGGGCACTGGCATGGGTTATGTCCGGCACGTGGACAACCCTCACGGAGATGGGCGCTGCGTCACGTGTATTTATTACCTAAACCGGCAGTGGGATAGTAAGGTAGGTGGGATGGGGGGGGGGGTAAAGGGGAGGGAGGGGGAGGGCTTGCTTATCCCTGGTGGTGCAGGGGTTAAATCTGCTGTCCGGCAGCCAGACAGAACATTGTGAGTTTGATGCTGACGCGATCAAGGTTGACTCAGCCTATTCCACCCTTCCGTGGCCAGTACAATTTGGGCCCAGCATGTCTGGGGCAACATGCTAATGACCTTGTGAGCTGCCCCAAGAGGGCACGGTGCGCTACAGAGAGGGGTTTTATATATACAAGTGTGAGTGTAATTGCTATTATCCCCTCCGACCTCCCCTTCCTCTCACACTTTCACTCCTTCCTGCCATCTAGCATGTTTTACCCTTCCTCCACCACATGGCACCTCCTGGTGTGGTGGTGGTGGTGAGGGCACATGAAATGGTGCTGCAGGCCGCATCTGGCCCATGGGCCGCAGGTTGAGAATCCCTGTTCTAAGGGTTCTTGGACTCCTTCAGCAGATTTCAGGGAGGGCAGAGCCCAGCTCTTATTCTCTAGGATCTGGAAAGAGACTTGGCCACGTCCATCCCATAATAAGCCCGGACTAAGCACAGGGCACGGACCGTTGACCCTAGGACCTTTGGGGCAGGACTTCTGGGGTTTCCCCTTTTTAGAGGCCAGGCTGTGCAAATGTCTTATCTCTAAGGGTTTGTTAGCCTCTTCCTCGGGCTTATTTGCTGACAGCTTTTCCGTGGCGGCTTAGTGGTTAAGATGCTGAACTTGTTGACTGGCAGGTCAGCAGTTCGAGACCCGAGTGCGGCAGAGTAAGCTTCTGCCAACCTAGCGATTTGAACGCAAGAGATCAGAAGTCAATGAACTGGTACCGCTTTGGCAGGAAAGGTAATGGCATTCTGTGTGCTTTGGCATCTAGTCATGCCTGCCACATGGCCATGGAAACATCTGCCGTTGCAGACGGCGCTGGCTCTTTGGCTGTAAACAGAGATGGGACACTGGAAAGTCGGACACGACTGGCTTTCAGGCAACGGAGATCTTGATTTTTTACTTTCTCCACCAAATTTATAATGATGTTAGGGGGAAATTTGTGAGAAATGAATAAAAAAATACGCGAGAAAAAGTTATAGGCTCTAAACAAACCTAGGCTAAACATCTTACAGCACATACATGATGAGGATTAATTGATCCCCAGGTAAATGGCCTTAATCTACCCAGATCGATCAGGTCAATTCTAACCAGAAGGATTATTGGTCAGAATTCAGCAATCTGGGAACTACTAATAATTTCGTATCAGAAATTATTCTGGGTTGAAAGGATTTTTGCTGGAGAAACTCCGCTCAGGGGACGCCTGAATCAGGCTTCTTTCATGTCCCTGAGATCTTTTCCCACCGAAGTGGTCCCTATTTATCTACCTGCAATTTCTTGCTTTCGAACTGCTAGGTTAGCAGGAGCTGGGACAGATGACGGGCGCTCAGTCCATCATGCCATACCCGTGTCTCGAACTTCTGATTTGCTGGCTGTCCGGCTAGCAAGCCACCTTTGCAGCCCTCTATCTGGAAACTGACTCCCCACTTCTGTCTCTCCTTCTTGAGCAGGTCCATGGCGGCATTTTGCAGATCTACCCGGAAGGGCGGCCGGTTGTGGCCAATATTGAGCCCATCTTTGACCGGCTCCTCATCTTCTGGTCTGACCGGCGCAACCCCCACGAAGTGAAGCCAGCTTATGCTACCAGGTAACGTGGGTGGGTGGGCCGGGTGGGTGAGACATGCGTTTTCACGGAGGGAGTGAGCCCATTTCCTAAGCCTTCTCTCTGGATTGGGAGTAAGATTAAAACATCTGTTGTTGTTAATATGTGAGTTTTGTCCATACCTGTCAACCTTCCTGGATTGGCCGGGATTTCACATTTTCCGGCACCGATTTGTGCCATTTCCCGCCCCGCGCTGCCGAAACCCTGAAATTTGGCAGCAGGGGAAAGGAGGTACTGTGCAGCCCTACTGCATAGGTCACCTTCTATGCATGCGTAGAAGGGTTTTATGCTTGCGTAGCCCCGTTCTACACACATGTAGAAGGCTACGCCGCTTGTGTAGGAGGCTATGCAAGCGACGTAGCCCCATTCTACGCATACGTAGAAGGGTTTTACGCTTGTGTAGCCCCATTCTACACATGCGTAGAAGGCTACGCCGCTTGCGTAGGAGTCTATGCAAGCGGCGTAGCCTCATTCTACACATGCGTAGAAGGGTTTTACACTTGCATAGCCCCGTTCTACGCCTGCGTAGAAGGCGACCTGCGCAGAACCGTTTGTGCAGGTCCCGTATTTTCCGGAGCCGCGGTTGACAGGTATGGTTTCATCTTGTTAGCCACCCAGAGTAGGAAAACCTTCTAGATGGGCTGGGTATGAATGAATGAATGAATAAATAAGGAAATCATGAGTTACAAATAAAAAAGTAACAAAGTAGTCACAGACGTAGTTCTTAGATATACTGTAGTTACAAACCCTTCAGTTACTCAGGTCCAAGAAGTAACATTTAGATTACTTATGTATAACTGCTGAAGTTACTTTAAGAAGGTGTGTTTAAAGGGCATCCAAAGTAACTTTTAGATTCCCATCACAGCGGCAATTTCTTCAGGTCTTCTGCCATCCTATCCTAAGTGACTGTCTTAGGATCCAAGATCCCTGCAAATGGCGACTGCAGCCATGAAATAAAAAGACAATTGATTCTTGGGGGACAAGCTATGAGAAACCTGAGGAACATAATGAAAAAGTAGAGACATCACCTTGGAAACAAAAGTCTGCATAGTCAAAGCAATAGTGTTCCCAGTAGTAATGTATGGTTGCGAGAGCTTGGCTTTAATTTAATTTAATTTAATTTAATTTCCACATTTGTATGCCGCCCAGTCAGGAAGCCCAACTCAGGGCGGCTCACATGACAATCGCACAATATATATATATCATACCTGTCAACTGTGGCTCCGCACAATCCGGGACCTGCGCACAACGGTTCTGTGCAAGTCGCGTTCTATCCATGTGTAGAAGGCTTTTATGCTTGCGTAGAACCCTTTTTACGCTTGCGTAGCCTTCTACACAAGCGTAGAAGGGTTCTACGCAAGCGTAAAAGCCTTCTACGCATGCGTAGAACGCGACATGTGCAGAAGGGATGCGCAGTACCTCTTTCTCCCCACTGCCAATTCCGGGGTTTTGGCAGCTGCGGGCGGGAAATGGTGCAAATCGGCACTGAAAATCGGGAAATCCCGGCCAATCCGGGAAGGTTGACAGGTATGATATATATATATATATATATATATATATATATATATATATATATATATATATATATATATATATATATATATATATATATATATATATATATATATATATATATATATATATATAAAACAATGCAAATACTGTATACAATATACTCAATACACAATAAGGAAGGCTGAGCCAGAAGAATAGATGCCTTTGAAACGTGGTGCTGGAGGAGAGTTTTGAGAGTCCCCTGGACAGCAAAGAAATCAAATAAGTCGATTTTGAAGAAAATCAACCCTGGTTGCTCCTTGGAAGGACAAATATTGAAGATGAAGATAAAATACTTTGGCCACTAATTGAGAAGAGAGGACTCGCTTGAGAAGGTCTTGATGCTGGGAAAGAATGAAGGCAAAAGGAGAAGTGGGCAGAAGAGGATGTGGTAGCTGGCTAGCATTGTTGACGCAATGAGTGGGTTGCAGAGGATGGTGAAGGGTAGGGGGGGGGGCTGGTGTGCAGCGGTTCATGGGGTCACAAAGGGTCGGAATTGACTATGCGACTGAACAACAACAACAACAACAACAACATCCTAAGTGACGAAGGAAGAGAATTATTGGGTCTGTTTCCAAGGTGCAATGTCAGAATTGAACAGTAGAGGGAAGCAGGAGGCGATTTCCTAGATTTTACCTGCTTATTGGTACTCCTGTAAACTCCTTAGAGACTTTGCGTCTTCTTGGCTGCATTTTGAAGCCTGAGAAGGGAAATTCAGATGTCTCTTAATAAAGGGCATAAAATCTTGTAATATTTCTTGTGTGCAAAAAAGTGATGAGAGGGCTGCACGAGAGAGTCGTTTCTACCTGGCTGGTACCCGCTGTGGCTCTGCTCCTGTGTGGTTGAGAAAGGCTTGGACAAGGGAAATCCCCGACGGGTCAGGTACATACCTGTCAAGCGCGGCTCCTGAAAATACGGGAACTGATCCGGCACGGGTGTGCATGTGCCGCAACAACTCATCTGTGCATGCACAGAACCTCTCTGCGCATGCACAGAACCTCTCTGTGCATGCACAGAGCCCATTTGCGATTTGTGCATTCAAATACGGGACGGTGGCGGGAAAGGGGAGGAACGAGCAGAGAAATACGGGAAATCCCAGCCAATCCGGGATACTTGACAGGTATGGTCAGGTATTGCGCCGGCTAGCTTGGCCTCTCCAGACCTGCCTCCGATTCTTGCCTTCCCAGGTCTGTTGCCTCCAATCCCAACGTATCCCCCAAATCCATGAGAGTCCATGTGCTTCCGTCTTTCTCAGGTACGCCATCACGGTCTGGTATTTCGACGCCAAGGAGCGGGCCAAGGCCAAAGGGAAACACCAACAAGGTACGTGGAAGCTATGAGTGTGGGTGTGAGCAGGGATTCATCAGGGTTCAAGGCTCAAAGCCATGTGCGTTCCATGTTGCTCATGCCTGTGAAAAGATAGACACAGGGGACCAAAAGGCCCATCTTGCGTCCGTCATCTCTTGCGTCTGTCTGGTTTTTCTCTTCCAGAGGCTGCTCAGAAAGGGGGACCCTCCCCAGAGACCCCCACCTCGAATAGCCCCACTTGAGACAGCTGGGGCAGTTGCGGAGGAAACGTGAGCGCCCCTTCCTTTGGCCATTTCAAGCTGCCCAATGCTGCTGCTGCTGCCGCCCCGTGTCTGCCGCTGCTCCCCTCACCAGCCTGGGCTGGACACGGTTGGCAGGGGAGGCGCTGTCTGGTTGCCCACCCGGGAGGAAGAGGAGGAGAGAGAAGGGGTTTCGAACCAGGGGAAGGGGGACGACAATGCATTGTGCATTGGTGTAGGTTTGTAAGAGAGAGAGAGAGATATCTATAGAAGGGGTGCCCAAATTTTTCAGGCCGTGGGCCGGTCACGCGGTCCCTCCCACCGTAAGTGGAAATAAAAAGCGCTTTGCAATCTGTTTTGGAACAGGACGAGATAGACTTTTAGGCTACCACTTTCTCTGCTTAAACCAGGGGTGCCCAAACTACGTACCGTGGGCCAGGTCCAGCCCCCCGATGCCAATTCATCCGGCCCACACCCATATGGGCACATAATATTTCTGCTTCCAGTAGCAGCAGCACCAGTGGTGCAGGCTGGGTGAATTGGCATCGGGGGGCGGATCTGGCCAACGGACTGCAGTTTGGGCACCCCTGATCTATAGGGTCCCTTTTGCATTTCTTCAGCCAAGGAAGGAGCTCCGTGAAGCTCAGGGATGGCCATGTCCACCTTCCAGGGGCCGTGCTGTTCTTCTCCCCGGTGCTGCTGTCTCTGTTTGGTCCTGTGGCTCAGTTTACTCCCTCTTTGAATTGCCAAAGAGCTGGGGACGGTGTGGTGAGGGAACAGATAAGAAAGAGAGAGAGATTTGGAGAGCGGGCCGTAGTGGTTGTGGCTGCAAGCGATGGAGAGACGGAGAGGAAGACCATTGTACGGACTGTGAGATGGGAACGGAATAAAGAGTACCTCATGAAAGCAGCCTCGGTCTTTCCTTTGGGGAGGGGGGGAATGGAGGAACCGGGTCTGTGGGGTCTTATTCTCCACCTCTGGAAGAGGAAAGGGCCGTGCCAGGCTCCATGGGTTGGGGGAGAAAGCATGGGTAGAAAGTTGCAACCTTATTTATCTGCAAAAATTATCCCTCTGTGGTCTTAGGGAGGGCAAGAAAAGGCATCCCTACTTAGCCTCTATCGCAGGAGTTCCCAACCTTTTAAAGCCAGGGGCCGGGTCATGCTCCCTCAGACAGCTGTGGGGGCCGGACGGCCTTTTCACCTTTCCTCCACCACATGGCACTTCCTGGTGTGGTGGAGGTGGTGGGTGTAGGGGACACATGAAATGGTGACACAGCCCGCATCCAGCCCACAAGTTGAGAATCCCTGCTTTATAGCACAATGTATGCTCTATGGGACTGTGGTGACTTAGTGGTTAGGATGCTGAACTTGATGACTGAAAGGTCAGCAGTTCAAGACCTGAGTGCTACATGACGGAGTGAGGTCTCACCGTCTATCCCAGCTCCTGCCAACCTAGCAGTTCAAAAACAAGAAGTTGCAAGGAGATAAATAGGGACCACTTTGGTGGGAAGGTAAACAGTGTTCCGTGCACTCTGGTGTCTAGTCCTGCCTGCCACATGTCCACGGAAATGTCTGCAGAAGCAGACAGGGCTGGCACTTTGCCTGGGAATAGATATGAGCACTGAACCCTAGAGTTGGACACGACTGGCTTTGGAGCAAAGGAGACCTTGGCTTTTCCTCAAATGACTTATGTGCTATATGGTCTGTTTAATAACATCCTAGCCATTGCTACAAAAGCCAGTTGTATCTGACTCTAGGGTCCAGTGCTCATCAGGCATGACTCGACACCGGAGTGCACGGAACGCTGATTACCTTCCCACCGATGGGGTCCCTATTGATCTGCTTGCAATTTCTTGCTTTCGAACTGCTAGGTTGGCAGAAGCTGGGGACAGAGACGGGCGCTCATTCCATCCTGCAGTACTCGGGAATCGAACTGCTGACCTCCCGCCTCCCAGTCAGCATCTTAGCCACATGAGCCACTGCAATCCTAGCCATACATTACTTGATCTTATATGCCTGTGCAAAGAGAAGTTTGCAAATGAAATTTTGGGAAAACGCATGGCCATGAGGTGGTGCCATTGAACTGATGTGGGTTTTGGTTTCCTTCTGGCGGCAAGACAAAGAGACTTGGAGTGGATGATGTTTTGTTCACGATTTGACCCCTGTCCTTTTAGCTTCGGATTTTATTCATTTTGGTGGATGAATACATGGAATACATGGAAATGAATACAAGCAAGTAGTCCAGGAAATATAGTTAGAGGCCCCAAAAGGAAAATATGGAGTTTGTTGGCAACTATAAAAGAACCTTAGACTTTGGCTGAATAAACAGCGAGACGATTAATTAACTGATTGCGTGCCATCGAATCAGTCTGAATTGGGAGCAGCCCTTTCTAAGCCTCCCTAATGAAAGCCAAGCCAAAGCAAATAAAGATCAGGGCCAGTTCCCCAGAAATGAAAGATGCAATTGTGCATTAAGAAGCGTCCAGTTGATGTTGAGAATCGTACGGCATCATCCAGTTCTAGTGTATGGACATAGCTGTCAAGTATCCCTTATTGGCCGGGAAAACCCCTTATTTTACCCTCTTTCCCGCTGTCAACCCTTATTAATTAGACTGCAATGCCTTATTGCCGCCATTGGAGGGCAGCACAGGATAAGCATAGCTGTCAAGTATCCCTTATTGGCCAGGAAAACCCCTTATTTTACCCTCTTCCCCGCCATCATCCCGTATTAATTAGACTGCAATGCCCCATTGCCGCCATTGGAGGGCAGCACAGGATAAGCATAGCTGTCAAGTATCCCTTATTAATTAGACTGCAATGCCCTATTGCCACCATTGGAGGGCAGCACAGGATAAGCATAGCTGTCAAGTATCCCTTATTGGCCAGGAAAACCCCTTATTTTACCCTCTTCCCTGCCATCATCCCGTATTAATTAGACTGCAATGCCCCATTGCCACCATTGGAGGGCAGCACAGGATAAGCATAGCTGTCAAGTATCCCTTATTGGCCAGGAAATTTCCCTTATTTCCAAATCCAAAACTTGACAGGTATGTGTATGGAACTGAAGACTTTTAACATGGACTACAATCTGCTGAAGCATTCAACGTGTGGATTCACTACAGGACATTAAGGATTTCCTCTTATCAGCGATTTGATTGGAAAAACCAGTTTTTTAAAAAAATAAAAAAACTAGAACCCAGATAATGCAGAAAGCTACAATAATTTGATAAGGAGAAGTAAAAATCTAATTGTGCAAAGAAGAACAAATAAGAACACAGGAGCAGTGGCGTGGGGGCTTTTGGGCTGAAAATCTGATAGATCAGTGATGGCCAACCTTGGCACTCCAGGTGTTCTTGAACTTCAATTCCCAGAAGCCCACGTCAACACACCTGTTGCTCAGGTCTTCTGGGAATTGAAGTTCAAGAACATTGGAGTGCCAAGGTTGGTCTTGACTGGGATAGATGGTTGACTGAGTTTCTCTTGAATGCCTCCAGTGTTGGAGAGCTCAACACCGCCCAAGGTTAATGGTTCCAAAGGCGCACTGCTATAAATGTTAGGATGCTTTTCCTGAAAGTCAGCCTATATCTTCTTCTTTGAGTGCCATATCCTAGTCCGAATATTGGCTCTCCTCGTGGCGATCAGCCATGAAGACTGTCCTGAGAAAACAATGCAGTGGCCTTCCATTTGCCTTCTGCATCGCAGTGTGATTCCTGAGCATGGAATCTGCCTGACAGGTAGAGGTTGGGGTGGTGGAAACTAATCCAGAAGACCGGATAGGAGGGAAAGCAGAGTAGCCTGTCCTGGAGAAGGACATCGTGGACTTGAATTCAGGAGTGCAAACATTCCACAGCATGTGTTTCACCAGAAGGAGGAGGATCATAATCGGCGAGGAACCATCGAGAGCTCATATTTCTCAGGAATCCTGCTGATGCCGCTCACGGTGGGCGCAAGGCTGAGTCTGCTGGGGGGCACGGGGGATGTGAGCTTGAATCTCTGCAAGATGGTGGTGAAGAAGAGGAACAGCTCCATGCGGGCCAGCCCTTCGCCCAAGCACACACGCTTCCCTGACAAACAGAAGAAGACGGGACCGACAGGGTCAGGAGGAGAGGATGGGATAGATGGATGGGTGGGTGGGAGGGAGGGAGGAAGAGAGAGGGGATGGATGGATGGACAGATTTACATTGTGTTCGGATGGATGGATGGATGGGAGGAAGGGAGAAGTGACGTATGAATTGATCATGGATAGATGGATGGATGGATGGATGGGAGGCAGGGAGAGGTGGTATGAATTGATGATGGATGGATGGATGGATTTAAATTGTGTTCATATGGATGGATGAATAGATGGATGGATGGGTGGATGGGAGGGAGGGAGGGAGGGCGAAGTGAAGGGGTGGCTTCCATTGGGTGGTTGATATAGAGGAGTATGCCTTCCCACATGGTTCCATCGGTATCTGCACCCCTTTTTAGGGGGTGGGTTTTTAATTCTGTCTGTTTTTATCTGTTTTATCTATGATTGTGAACCGCTCTGAGTCAGCCTTGGTCAAGTGGGCGGTATAGAAATTTTACTAACTAAATAAATAATAAATACATGTATGAATTGATGATGGATGGATTTACATTGTGTTCATATGGATGGGTGCACAGAGGGACAGATGGCCAGGACCCATGGTCTCTGCCAATCCTCTGGCCATATTGTCTCTTTGTTAATTCCCCTCCCTTCTCTTTGGGTTCTAGGCTATGGCCAGAAAGATGATAGGGAGGTTCCAGCTAGTGTGATCAGGGCTTGTGTAGGGACACAGAGCCCGGGGGGGGGGGGGGGGGAGGAGGGCAGAGAGCAGCTGGGGGTCTCCAGGCAAAGACGCAGTGGCTGGAACATGGAGGCTGTTGGCCATCTGGGCAGCCAAGGAAGACCAGCTGGCTCCGGGCCCTTTGGCAGCAGCTGGATGTGCAAATCCCACCACCCGACCCCCTCACCCACTCCCATACAGACCTGCCGCGAAAGGCATAAAAGCCTCCACTTTCTTGAGGCAGCCGTTGTTGTCCAGGAACCTTCTGGGGTCAAACTCCTCTGGGTTGGCGTGATATTTGGTGTCGCGGTGCACTGTGGTGAGTAAAGCGTAGATATATGTCCCCTGGGAAAATACAAAAAGCACAAGAGGGGATCAATGGCTGGGGATGAGGGGATGCAAGCAGAGGAAAATGCAAAAAAATCAGAACCAGGCCTCATGCGTTTCCACACAGCCTCTCCAAGTCAAATACCAGTTGGTTATCTGCCTGACAGTTAGAAGGACTACAGCTCAAGAGGAAGGGAACATTTTTTTTTGTCCAAGGTTCTTCTTGGTTATATTCTCAAATTCATCTCGTGAGTCACAATGACTCAGTACTGGCAGGACTAAATAGTAATATTGGCCCTTTCCCTTATTGTCCCGTATTCACTTCCAAATACTGGCGATCCTCATGGTGATCAGCCATGAGAATATAATGCCGTGGCCTTTCATGTGCCTTCTGCATGGCAGCGTGACATCCATAGTACCACTGATCTAGTTCCACGAGTTCCTTTCTGGTCCTGAGCCCTTTTGGCACGCAAAGTCCTCCTCCTCCTCATCATCATCCCCAGGCCAGGATGGATGAAGCTTCTGCCCTCCATCAAGATGGATCCAAGTGGGATTTAATCCACTTGGGGACCATCACCCTTCCCTGTGGACTCCGACACTCAAGGCCTTGAGTCCTCAGGGTGGTCAGGTTAGTTCACCACCATCTGAAGATTGGTGTTGATTTGCTAGCAGTAGGGTCTTACTCTGTTACCATAGCAGGATAACCTGACAAGACTGGATCAACTGGAGCCACCAGGAAAAGGAGTTTTGACTGTAATGGTTCCCATTTACCCAAGTGGCTCCATGGGCCACCTCAGGTTAGTTAACCACCGCCTGACCATTAGCATTGAGTCACTGGCAGTAGGGTTTACTCTATTACCATAGCAGGGTCACCTGGCCAGACTGGCAATACTGGCCCACCCCCTTAGAACAGGCATTATTTGGAAAAAAACACAGGGTTTCCAACAGGATTGATCAACCCGCAGTAGAAGGCCATGTCGGACATGTATGTCTGATGCCCTGAATTGTGGCTCAGAGCAACCGCTGTCATAGCTGTCAAGTATCCCTTATTGGCCAGGAAAACCCCTTATTTTACCCTCTTTCCCATCGTCATCCCTTATTAATTAGGCTGCAATGCCCTATTGCCGCCATTGGAGGGCAGCACAGGAGAAGCATAACTGTCAAGTATCCCTTATTGGCCAGGAAAACCCCTTATTTTACCCTCTTTCCCGCCGTCATCCCTTATTAATTAGACTGCAATGCCCTATTGCCGCCATTGGAGGGCAGCACAGGAGAAGCATAACTGTCAAGTATCCCTTAATGGCCAGGAAAACCCCTTATTTTACCCTCTTTCCCATCGTCATCCCTTATTAATTAGGCTGCAATGCCCTATTGCCGCCATTGGAGGGCAGCACAGGATAAGCATCGCTGTCAAGTATCCCTTATTGGACGGGAAATTTCCCTTATTTCCAAATCCAAAACTTGACAGGTTTGACCGCTGTACACCTGAGCACCTAGATGGGGCATACCTTGGGGATGACGTATCCCCTAAAGTGGGTGTCTTGAGTCACAGCATGGGGCAAGCTCATGGGGAGGACATCTGCAAACCGCTGGATCTCATGCAACACAGCCTCTGTGTAGGGCATTTTATGCCTGTCCTCAAAGGCCGGGCTCCGGTCTTGTCCGATGATGTGGTCAATCTCCTCCTGGACTTTTTCTTGGGGGAGGAAGGGCATGGATTATATATATATATATTGAGTCTAACCTCCCTGCTAGACTTCTGTTTGGTAGCTTTGCTTTGACAGTTCAAAAGAGCTTCTGCATGAATAGAGAGAAAAATGGCTTTCATCCACCAGGTTAATGTCACCTGCACATCCTATGGCAGTGATGGTGAACCTTGGCACTCCTTGGACTTCAGTTCCCAGAAGCTCAAGTCTTTGTGAATCCACACGAATGGGTTTACGGCACGTATGTGCAGGCAACCCATTTGTACGGATTCAAAGAGACTTGGGCTTCTGGGAACAACTGGACTATGTGCAACAAAGTAGGGGTTCCCAATCTAAGGCCTGTGGGCCAGATCTGGCCCATGACAACATTTCAGGTGGCCCTCACCCCTCTAAGGGCATTCAAGGAACAAAATGGCCATCCCTTTGAAGCTGTTGGGACAAAACGGCTACATTGTGAAGGCAGAGAAAAATGACCGTCCGGCCCTCGAAGCTGACAGAGAGCATGACCTGACCCCTGGCTTTAAAAGGTTGGGAAGCCCTGATCTAAAGGAAGCTCCTCATTCCCTCAAGTGTGTCTGGCGTGCCTTTCTTCGAGGGGGTGGGAGGGTCCTTGCCCTTCCTTTACCTTGCACCTCCGGGTGCTTCAACAGGAGGAGGAAACCGTACCGCAGGGTGGTGCTGATGGTCTCTGTCCCGGCAAAGAATAAGTTGAAGGTGGCCATGACCAAATTCTCCATAAAAAATTCGGTATCTGGCTTGCCCTTTTCCTGCCAAGAAACAAAGCCAAGGTGAAGACTTTGCTCAGACCAGGTGGTCCTTAGTGGGTCCAAAGCTAAGCCCCTACCTGCTCCATCTTAATGAGGAAACAGTCAATGTAGTTCTGAGGCTCCGAAGGATCGAGTGACATCTGCCGCGCCTTGATCTGGTCCTCAATGAAGTCAATGATCTTCTGGGAACACTTACTGCTCGCATGATGGGCTCCAGGGATCTTCTCCATGACCGCAGGGAACATGTTGTAGAGCTGCAATTTTGCAATGAGAGGTGTGAGGAAGAGGAGGAGAAGAAATTGAATTCTATGATTACACAAGACTTTCTCATCCCTTGGGTCTCCCCAAACTCTCCAAAGAACAGGTAAAGTAAGGACTTTACTTGCTTGGGATCCATACGTTGCCCCCTTCTAATGTACACATTCAGTCAGAGTGGCAAATCATAAAGGCTAATCCTATATTTTAGGGCAGCGCTAGCATGCTGCAGTAGCTCGAGTGGTTAAGACGCTGACTGGAAGGCAGGAGGTCAGCAGTTTGATTCCCGTCTTTGTCCCAGCAGTTCGAAAGCAAGACAGTGCAAGTAGATAAATAGGGAACACTTTGGCGGGAAGGTAAACAGCGTTCCGTGCGCTCCGGTGTCTAATCATGCCTGGCACATGACCACAGAAACGTCTGCAGAAGCAGACAGCACTGGCTCTTTGGCTATGAAACAGAGATGAGCACTGAACCCTAGAGTCGGATATGACTGGCTTTCGAGCAAGGGTGACTTGGACTTGGATTCCCAGAAGCCCCAGCTAGCACGGTCCATGGTTGGGAATTGTAGGCTGGGAAGACCAAGAGGCTCTCAGAAGCTGAAAGCATGACTGGTTGACAATGCATTTGGCCATAAAAGGATGAGAGGAAGTGACGGCGTGTGGAGGATAAAGCCACCCTCACCATAGACTGGGGCGAACTGGCCACGCGAAACCTCTTCGTTATCAGCTTGTTCAGCTTCAGGAATCTTTCATCGTGGTATTCAAACCGATTCCCAAACATGAGAGCGCAGATGACATTGGAGACGGCACGGCTGAGCATGGAGATGGGGTCAAAGGGCATGCCTAAATGAGGGAGAAGGGGTGTGAGAAACCACTTTAGAGGGTTAAGGTTCTTCCCCCCCCCCCCCCCCCCCGGCAATCCCTGTGGGAATCTGGGTATGGTGATATGGCATAGTGTTCCCACTTTCCCCAAACTCCTCGATGTGCAGGGTGCTCAGAATCTGACAGAACATTCCTGTTAGAAATGTTCTCACAAACTATGGGTTGTTGAAAATGGCTTGGGGCTGTGATGGTGAACCTTGGCACTCCAGATGTTCTTGGACTTCAATTCCCAGAAGCCCCTGTGAATCCACACGAATGGGTTGACTGCGATTCATCCGGCCCACGCTGCCCTCGTCGCTCCCAGAAGCAGAAGTAAAATGTGCCCGTATGGCGGAAGGGTTAACCCAGAAGAGCCTTAACCGTATGGGCGCGTTTTGCTTTCGGTTCCAGGAGCGACGAGGGCGGCGTGGGCTGGATGAATCGCAGTAAACCCATTCGTGTGGATTCACAGGGTGCTTGGGCTTCTGGGAATTGAAGTCCAAGAACATCTGGAGTGCCAAGGTTCGCCATCACGGGCTTAGGGGGGCTGCGGTGACTCAGTGGTTAAGATGCTGAACTTGATGACTGGAAGGTCGGCAGGTCGGCAGTTCACGACCTGAGAGCTGCACAATGGAGCAAGCTCCCATCTTTGTCCCAGCTCTGGCCAACAGTAGTAATTCGAAGGCAAGAAATTGCAGGTAGATCAAATAGTTAAAACTTTGGTGGGAAGGTAAACAGCATGCCTGCCACATGACAACGGAAATTATTTATTTATTCAAATTTATATATTGCCGCCCAAATCGAACGAGTGACTCTGGGCGGCATAACAGCAACGATAAAATCACTACAGTAATAAAACATTGAAAACCCTGAATAGACTTTTAAAAAATTACCCTCCCCCTCCCTATCAATTGTTGAAAAATCAAGGTTAAAAGAGTGATTAAAAGACAGCAGGGTCATCACGTCACCGGTGCCCCAAACCTGCTTTGCCAGCCAGGTTTTTAGCAGATGCAGACAGTGGCTGTAAATGGAGATGAGTACTGAACCCTAGAGTTGGATACGGCTGGCTTTCAGGCAAAGGGTGACGTTACTCCTTTATAATAAGAAAATAACCTTAATAGCTACAGAGCTGGATCATTAAGTCCAGGGAGGCACCGCCAGGAATCGACCTCATCCAGTCACATCTGGCTCAGAAAAAGACAATGAGTATTTTGTAATAAACTGCAAAATTTGGAACTGAGTGCCTACGGTTGGTTTTACTGAGCTCGTCTGCCAAGCATTGGGCCTCTTCCTGGATGCGCTCCTCCACGGACCGTTTCCCCATCCCAAAGTTCCTCAATGTGCTGAGACTGAACCGGCGAAGCTGCTTCCACCGCTCTCCGTTGGCAAACACGATGCCTAGCAGGAAGGAAACATAGCAGGGGTTTGAAGGAGAAGAAGTAGATAAGGAAAAACTGTTTTTCCCTATTGCACAACACTAGAACTAGGGGGTGGGGGTGGGGCACTCCATGAAACTTATGGGTGCTAGTTCTCAAACAAATAAGAGAAAGTACTTTTTCACCCAGAGCATCCTGCTCTATGGAACTCCCTGCCAGAAGAAGTGGTGACAGCTGTCAGTCTTGACAGCTTCAAGAAAGGATTAGACAAGTTCATGGAGGACAAGGGGATCCATGGCTAGAATTATATGGATACCTAAGGACAACCTCTAGTTCTTAAACAAATAAGAGAACGTACTTTTTCCACCAGAGGATCACTGGTCTATGGAACTCCCTGCCAGAAGACGTGGTGACAGCTGTCAGTCTTGACAGCTTCAAGAAAGGATTAGACAAGTTCATGGAGGACAAGGGTATCCATGGCTATTATTATGGATACCTAAGGACAACCTCTAGTTCTTAAACAAATAAGAGAATGTACTTTTTCCACCAGAGGATCACTGGTCTATGGAACTCCCTGCCAGAAGAAGTGGTGACAGCTGTCAGTCTTGACAGCTTCAAGAAAGGATTAGACAAGTTCATGGAGGACAAGGGGATCCATGGCTAGAATTATATGGATACCTAAGGACAACCTCTAGTTCTTAAACAAATAAGAGAACGTACTTTTTCCACCAGAGGATCACTGGTCTATGGAACTCCCTGCCAGAAGACGTGGTGACAGCTGTCAGTCTTGACAGCTTCAAGAAAGGATTAGACAAGTTCATGGAGGACAAGGGTATCCATGGCTATTATTATGGATACCTAAGGACAACCTCTAGTTCTTAAACAAATAAGAGAATGTACTTTTTCCACCAGAGGATCACTGGTCTATGGAACTCCCTGCCAGAAGAAGTGGTGACAGCTGTCAGTCTTGACAGCTTCAAGAAAAGATTAGACAAGTTCATGGAGGACAAGGGTATCTCATGGCTATTATTATGGATACCTAAGAACAACCTCTAGTTCTCAAACAAATAAGAGAACATACTTTTTCCACCCAGAGGATCCCTGGTCTATGGAACTCCCTGCCAGAAGAAGTGGTGACAGCTGTCAGTCTTGACAGCTTCAAGAAAGGATTAGACAAGTTCATGGAGGACAAGGGTATCTCATGGCTATTATTATGGATACCTAAGGACAACCTCTGCTGGGTTGGAGAGATAGGCAGGATATCTCTCAATAAATGCCATTTCCAGGAAATCCTAAACAGGTGAAGACATCTGCTTGGTAATAATACCCTGGAGCAAATGGTGAGCCACTGTGTGAGACAGGATGCTGGACTAGACGGGCTGTGGCCAGGTTCAGCAAGGCTGTTCTTATGTTCTAACCCATAAAGTCTGCAGGGTTGTGAGGGTTCTGAGGCTACGAACAACTCCTCAAGAGTAAGCCCCTCCAAATCTCAAGCTGAATCATGTCCTGGTGGAATGGACTGCTGGTTGGTAGCCAGACACATTTGGATAAAGCGTGGCTAAGACACTGACTGGAGGGCAGGTGGTCAGCAATTCGATTCCCGAGTACTGCAGGGCGGAATGAGCGCCCGTCGTCTGTCCCAGCTCCTGCCAACCTAGCAGTTTGAAAGCAAGACATTGCAAGTAGATCAATAGGGATCACTCCGGTGGGAAAGGTAAACAGCGTTCCGTGTGCTCCGGTGTCTAGTCATGCCTGCCGCATGACCAAGGAAATGTCTGTAGAAGCAGACAGCGTTGCCTCTTCCTCTGTAAACAGAGATGAGCACTGAACCCTAGAGTCAGATACGACTGGCTTTTGAGCAAGGAGAACATTAACCTTTACTGATATTGGCACTAACATGGTACCATTGAATCATTAAAGAAAGGGAATCGTGTCACCTCTAAAATATTAACTTTATCGTTGAATGATTTGTCTGTTAAATCCTTAAGTCATTTGAACAGGCCAGTAACTAATAAACATGTTAAAATGTCTCTTCTAAATTGAAGTTTTCGGCAATGAATGACTGAAGGAAGACATTTTAAAATCGCTAATGGACATGAAATTGAATCAGGAGGAACAAATGAACTTGGAAGCCCACGTCTGATGTGACGCAGTGTATAATTCCTGCGCGCACTGGGTTTTCTCCTCCAAAATAGCTCAGCAATATTGGCAAGATAAAGGATTAGAAAACGCATGCGCTGTTTGATGCATTCTGTTTCATAATCAATAACTACGGCTAGTTTATGAGACAGGTTTTCCCCTCATCTTTGTTCCCTAAACGCAAAGAGGTCAGTAATCGAGACCCGATTACTGCTCAACAGAGTGAGCCTCCCGGCTCTGTCTCAGCTCCTGCCAACCTAGCAGTTTGGAAGGAAGACATTGCAAGTAGATAAAATAGGGACCACTTCGGTGGGGAAGGAAAACAGCGTTCCGTGCTCTCTGGTGTCTAGTCATGCCTGCCGCATGACCACGGAAATGTCTGCAGATACAGACAGTGCTGGTTCTTTGGCTCTAAATGGAGATGAGCACTGAACTCTAGAGTTGGATACGACTGGCCTTCGAGCAAGGGCATCTTTTGTCTTTATTTAGTTTGGAGGGTTGGGAGCAACGACATTGCAACTGTTTGCCCTGATCCTTCCATCCATGCCAAGTCACTGATAATGAAAAAAAGCAGTATCTCTACATGAAGTGGGGGCCATGCCACTCCATAGCACTAGACCAGGGCCACCCAAACTATGGCCCATGTGGGCCAGATCTGTCCCTCCAATGCCAATTCATCTGGTCTATGCCGCTCTCATCACTCCCGGAAACAGGAGTAAAATGTGCCTGTCCTCATCACTCCCGGAAGCGACGAGGGTGGTGCAGGCTGGATGAATTGGTGTTGGGGCCCAGATCCGGCCCATCCGTGGACCATAGTTTGGTCACCACTGGTTTAAGCCATGCAAACCAAGCTTGGGTAGAAGTTGAGAAGTGAGCAGCAGAGAGCCCTTGAGATTGTCCATCTCAGGAGACCTCAGCTGCTTCCCAAGGATGGAGTCCTTACCGTACTCCTTGAAATCCTTCGAGAAAGCTGCCAGTTGCCCGCGGCCACTGAACTCTTCGGCGTGGTCCACGAGGGCCTCCTTCACCACCTCGTAGCCACACAAGACCACCACCCGCTGCAGTCCCAGGTACATGGTGAACACGGGGCCGTACACCTCGCTCAGCTGCCAAGAGAAAAGCCCCCGTCTTCCATTGGAGGTGGTTCTGTGTCTCACAGGTACCCGTTCAAACCCCCCCACCCACCCCCACCCAAAGGAGCCCTTTTGGGAGGGACGAACAGAAACAAATTTCCCCCAGCAAAAACTACTTACACACTTTTGACTACAGCAGGGATTCTCAACCTCCCATGACCCAGATGCGGCCCTTGGCACCATTTCATGTGGCCCACCACTGCCTCCATCACACCAGGAAGTGCCACATGGTGGAGGAAGGGCAAAATGGCCATCCAGCCCCCAAAGCTGTCTGAGGGAGCGTGACCCAACCCCTGGCTTTCAAAGGCTGAGAACTCCTGGACTACAGCCTCCTGTCTGTTTAGTGCCAGCTATGAATGTGCTTATACTGACATACCTGCGCACGGTTATGTGTGTTGAAGGTAAACATGGGGAATGAACGGAAGGCCCTGAGCAACACATTGGTAAGTACACAAAAGAAGAAAGGCACTGAACTCTCTTAACATGAGATGGCCACAATGCGCATGTTACAAATTTTCTTTGTGTTGTGATTGGCCATTGGGAAGTAAACATGGACCCCCCTTTGCACAGGTATGTTCAGGCTCAAAGGCATAGCTGTCAAGTATCCCTTATTGGCTGGGAAAACCCCTTATTTTACCCTCTTCCCTGCCGTCATCCCATATTAATTAGACTGCAATGCCCTATTGCCGCCATTGGAGGGCAGTACCGGATAAGCATCGCTGTCAAGTATTCCTTATTTGCCGGGAAATTTCCCTTATTTCCAAATCCAAAACTTGACAGGTATGCTCAGAGGTCTGAGGGGAAATGGTGTAATGGCAGGAGATAATGTGTCTTCCTCAATGTATAGTTTGATGCCACCAAGAAAGGTCTGCCTAAGTATGCCTCAAAGGGTTCCCCAAACCCCAAGAGATGAAAAAAGTCAGGGAGCAATCCAGACTCACCTTTGCCAGGGACTTCATCATATCCTTTCGGTCCAGCTGGAAGATGTTCCCCAGGATGGGGAGTGGGGTGGGCCCGGGGGGCAAGGGGCCTTTACTGCCTTTGCTTTTCCATATCAAGGCCAGGAGGACACAGCAGACCCCAAGGAGAAGCCAGAAGTAGAGGGAGACAAAATCCATGGATGAGGATCCTGGAGAGTCTTCACAGCAATCGAAGACTTACCTGGACTTCTGAGTAGGGTGGGTTGACCACGTCAGGCTTTATCCGAGGCTGGTGGAGGATGGATGGGTAGGTGGCTCTCCCAAATTCCACACTGGTCATGTCATTTCCCTTTAACGTTGTGAATTGCTGCCAGGTCCTTTTCAACCTTGGCCAACACGTTTTGGGGAAAAGTTGACCCAATATCTAGTCTAAGTTATATTATAACTATCCGGAGGCTATCTCCCCAAATAAAATTAATCCTCACTCAACTATTTCAAACTCTGCCAAGAACTAAAAGAAGAGAGAGGAACACCTCCCATTTTAGAAAACCATCGAACCCTTTGGCATGTTCCACTAGAGCAGTGATGGCGAACCATCTTTCCCACCAAACCGGGACAGCCACGTGATAGTCATTGTATTCTTTAAACTGCGCATGCATTGGATGAGGCTGTCGAGGAGGCCTCGGCTCTAAGCCCCCACAGAATCCCCGCTTGGGGTGGGCAGCTTCCATCTTTCCCCCCTTTTTCAGTGGCTCTGTGAGCTGGAGCATTTCAGGCTGGTGCTCCAACACGCCTCTTGCCTGCACCATTGCTCAAAGCGAGCCAAGGGATTTTTGCAAAGAGTTAGTTCACTGCCTCCCTGCCTTTCTTTCAATTACCTGCACTTGCAAGCATCTCCCCCTTCCCAGCGGACTTCTCAGTGTGCTGTTTTGCCTTCACCACTTGCAAGCAGGATAACTGAAAGAAAGGCAGGGAGACAATGAATTAACTCTTTGCAAAAATTCCTTTGTGTGTGTGTGTGTGTGTGTGTGTGTGTGTGTGTGTGTGTGTGTGTGTGTGTGTGTGTGTGTGTGATATCTTGCTTCCTTTGTTCGAATTTAAAAATCCAGGACTTTTACATGTTTTTTTCTGGGACCATCCAGGACAGTTAGGTTGAATCCGGGAAAATCCCAGAAAAACGGGATATACGGCAACCCAACTCTTGAGACCCATCCGCCCTCCTGTTCTCCTATAAACTTCCTAGCAAGGGTCGGAAGATCAAGGGCTAATCTGAGAAGTGGGGGTTTCCCTGTAGATGACAGCCGCATGAATGCGGAGAAGTACAAACTATCTCCCATAGGATACAATGCTCACGATGCCCCTCAATGTCCACTGAGGAGGACCTTAGGTTGGCAAGAGGAAATGCTGTTGAAGTGGCCCGATATTGGACAGATGTCATCTTGCCCTTTTAAATTCTATTTTGTTTTGGGATGTGTTAATTTTAGCTTTGTATGTTATTATATGCTGGTGGTGCATCTGACATGAATAAAGAAAGTTACGGGCCTAAGCAGGCCACTTTCTTTTCCCATGTTCTCCCTTCTAGCACCCTAACCCTGCAATAGGCACCATAGACATATGATAGCAAAAAAGCACCATTACAGAGGTTGGTGGCAGACTAATCTTTACCAAGGCAAAGGGAGAGGATTTAACCCTTTCCTACCATGCAGTTCTTCTGACAAAGATCACTCCTTCAAAGCTATTTGCTCTGGGAGAAAAACCCCCTCCTTGGCTGAAACGAGGTGGTGGCGTGGGGGGGATGGAGATCCCTCTGGAAAGAAAGCATTCCCAAAACCCATGGCTGTTCTACCTGAGTCACTACCACTGGCAGCCAGCCGAAAGACCCAGGGCAGAAGGGCACAGAACAACAACAGCAAAAACTGGTCAGATTAATTATGTGATGCTTGCCAAAAGGGCTGAGTCTTGTTTTGCAAAACCCACACTGTTTTGTGCAACCGTCTGCATAACATCTAGGCTGAGGGTCAGTTTGTGCATGGGGATTGAAAATATTGCAGAGATGTGAGTTTCTGGTGTAACAGCAGTGCAGCCGACGTCCAGACCCTGTCTGGCCAAGTTATCCTGCTATGGCAATAGAGTAGACTTCTGCTGGAAGTGTGAATGCAGGGAAGTGCAAACTGTCTCCCATAGGATACATTGCACATGTTGCCCCTCAATGTGCACTGAGGAGGACCTTAGGTTGGCAAGAGGAAATGCTGTTGAGGTGGCCTGATGTTGGGCAGGTGTCATCTAGCCCTTTTAAACTCTACTTTGTTTTTAGATGTGTTAATTTTAACTTTGTATGTTATTATATGAAGAAAGAATAGGGTAAACCCTACTGCCATGTGTCAGGTGGCAGTTACCTAACCAGACAACTCTGGGGAATAACAGCCATGTGGTGATGATGGTCCCCAAGTGGATGAAATCCCACTTGAATCCATCTTGATGGAAGGCAGCAGCTTCATCCATCCAGGCCTGGGGATGATGATGAAGACTTTGCGTGCCAAAAGGGCTCAGGACTAGAAAGTGACCCATGGAACTGGATCAATGGTACTATGGGTGTCATGCTGCGAGGCGGATGGCAGATGGAAGGCCACAGCATTATATTCTCAGGACAACCTATATTTGCATTCGGATACGGCAGAAGAAGACAACGACATACAGAGATTCTCAGAGAAGAATAGCTATATGTTTCCCAGGGTACCTGTCTCATTCACCAGCGCTCAAAATCTCAATAATTCACCCTGAGGCATTTGCAGGAGAAAGAATTAAAAAAAAATCTTTACTTAACGGTTACTTAGAATTGCAGATGTGCACATGCTGCTTGCCTTATTGCATGCATGCATGCTAGCAACCAATCAGAGCAATCGACAGCAATGGACAATTGAGACCGACTGGCCATAGATTGTGGGGATGAAGACAGAGCAGAAAGAGAGGCAAGCTTCTCTTTGGATTCAGAGGTGGGGAGGAACAATTGGATAGATAGACGGCCGGCCACCCTGACCCATAAAAGTCCCTACAACTACAGGCAGCATGTGAGGTTGTTATGTAAAACACCAGCAGAAAAAGTTCATCACCGGGGGATGGCGCACAGTTCATAGGCAGGTGCAATGCTGGAGAACCCACACAGTGTGGGGCGAATGTCGATTTCTTCAGGCGGAAGACAAGGCTGGAGGCGGAAGTTTTGCAGGATGCTGGTGAGGAAGAGGAAGAGCTCCATGCGGGCCAGAGGCTCCCCAAAGCAATTTCGTTTTCCTGCAAAAAGGAAAGAGAAGGAGGATTTAATGAGACAACAGCAGGGCTATTAGTTCGGCATCGAAGACCAGGAAAATGCTAATTCTGGTCTTGGGAAAGGGCCTTCTTTTACTCAACCTGGGGGTGACTGTTGGGAACTTGAAAAGAACATGACATCAACTTATGCACGGTTCAGGATAATAATCAGGATTAATAATAATATTGCCAGTTTGTTCTCGGAGTGTGGGTTCTTAAAAGAGGCAAGAAGGAAACTCACCGATGGAGAATGGCATGAAAGCAACGTTCCTCTTGAACTGCCCGCTCTCGTCCAGAAAATGTTGAGGGTCAAAAACCTTTGGCCTTGCAAAGTATTTGGGGTCCCTCATCACAGATCCCAGGAGGGGGAACACTTCGGTACCCTGCGCAAAGAAAAAAATAAGGGGGGGAAAAGAGGAGAGAAAGAGGTGATAGATACGAAGGGTGAGAAAAGATGAAACTCTGAGACAGGAGATACAGCCACATGTTTGGGAAGGGTCAGTATTTCTGTCACAAAACCAGTGGAAGCATTTTTCTACGGTGCAATCAAAACAAGACTGATTCTGTCCTCTTTTAAAGATAACTAAATTGGCAAGCTGTCATAAATGTTGTGGCAGTGGGTTCCGATAGCCAGCCATGTGCTACGTCAGTGGTGGCGAACCTATGGCACACGTGCCAGAAGTGGCACTCACAGCCCTCTCTGTGGGCACTTGGGCCGTCGCCCCAGCACAGAGTTCCCTCTGCCCAGGAGCCCAATGGGAGCGCTTCCTCCCTCCCCCCAGCACAGAGTTCACCCCACCCCTCTGTTTGGGCACTCGGTCTCTAAAAGGTCCGCCATCACTGTATGTGAAGAAAGACTTCCTTTTATCTATTGGGTGTGTGTGTGTGTGTGTATGTGTCAATACCATCTCAAAATTGAGTCCCAGGTCAATCAGGATTCTACAGCAAGGGTCTTGAGCAGAGTTTTCCTTGGAAGATTTCCTGGAGGTCGTGAGTTATAACCTTTCTGGCATTTGTACAGGGATGTGGAGCGCAAATCCAACCATAAATCTAAGTACAGTACCATGAAATACCTTGGGAATTGTGTATCCTCTGAACTGGGTACCCCAAACCGTAAGTCTTGCTATGCTCAGGGGGAGTATATCAGCAAACCTCTGGATCTCATGGATCACTGCGTTGGTGAAGGGCATGTGTTTCCGGTCTTCCATTTTCGGGCTGCGATTTCTCCCAACCACACGCTCTATCTCTTCGTGAATTTTCTCTGTCAAGAAAGCAGGTTGGTGACGTTGGAAAGGGGCCACCGACACGTGTGGCAACTGACCAGAATTGCAGATTCCGACTCCCTTCTTTCCTCTATTTCTGCCTCACATGAATTCCCACGGCTTTTGGTGCCTCGACTTTTAATTCGGAAAACAGACCTGTTTAGTATTCTGTACCCCCTGCGGCATCCTTAAATTGGGATTTCGTACTTGACAAACCAAATGCCCTGCTTGCGTTGCCCTCTCAAAACTCTTTGTGCCTCCTGGGTGGGAAATAAGAGTTGGCTTCTGCCCATTCCCACTTCTGGGCATCTCTGCTTCCATCCCCCACCTGCCACTTCCCTTTGCCCGCACTCACCCTCAACCTCCGGGTATTTCATCAGGATGAGTAGCCCATGGCGCAAGGTGGTGCTGATCGTCTCTGTGCCTCCGAGTAAGATGCTGAGCGTCGTCATAAGAATATTCTTTAAGAAGAACTCTGAGTGTGGCTTTTCTTTTTCCTTCGCAGAATGCAATTGGACAGGGAAGGGGAGTTGGACAGGTGGTTAAAGTAAAGGTAAAGGTAAATATCACCTTTGCTCAAAAGCCGGTCGTTTCCGACTCTAGGGTTCAGTGCTCCTCTCTGTTTCATAGCCGAAGAGTCAGCGCGGTCTGCATCTCCAGGTGTTTCTGTGGACATGTGGCAGGTAAGACTAGACACCGGAGCACTGTTTACATTACCACCGAAGGGGTCCCTATATATCTACTTGCAATTTCTTGCTTTCGAACTGCTAGGTTGGCAGAAGCAGGGACAGAGGACGGGAACTCACTCCGTCCTGCAGTCCTTGGGTATCTAACTGCTGACCTGCCGCCTTCCCATCAGCCTCTTAGCCACTTGAGCCACAACAGTCCTGGGACAGGTGGATAATAGAGAACAAATTGAGATCCTTTTAGAAGGGGGGAGGAGAAGGATAACATAGCATAATGTGAACCAGATAGACCAGTGGGCAAAGAGAAATGACAAATGCAGAGAGAAGATGAAGTTTTAAGAAGTTACAGCTGGGCAGAGCAGCCAGCAAGTTCCCAGTTACCTGGAATGGTCATAATAATGCGCGGGATGAAACTGTCGTACCTGCTCCATTTTCACCAGGCAACAGTCAATGAAGTTTTGAGGGGAGTTGGGATCGAAGGTCTTTTTGTTTTCCTCCATCCTTCTTGAAACAAACTCTTTAATCCTTGAACTTTCTTCAAAAGATTTAACATGGGGGCCTGGCAGGTAGTTCAGGACCTCTGAGAACATGTCGTAGAGCTAGGGGGATGTTGGGTTTGGGGCAAGGGAAAGAGAGAAGAAATGGTATTTGATTTACTTCTCTAATTTATTTCCTACCTTATACCAATGAGAGATGCTACACAACAAGCAATAGGCATGAAAGCTTGTCCATGAACAAACATTTATGTCTAGAATTTCCTTCCTTCCTTCCTCTCTACCTATCATAGGGCATGAGGCAGAGGAGAAGCCAGTTCCACAGTTAAAGGTAGCGAAACATCTTTTGTATTTGTTCAAAGTTTTCGAATCTGCACAGTCAAAATCACAGGACAAACAGGCAACCAGGACAAACAGGAGTCACTTCGGTACCAATGTGAACAATAAAATCAATCAATCAATCAATAAATCAGGAAATGGTGCTTCTAATTGTGAAGCTGCCATCTTCTTTGTCTTGTCCTTCAAGAACATATGAATCAGAGAGCTAATCAACAACTTGATTGAAGGTTGAAGGCCAGAAAGGAACAGTCTATAGATCATGCTCAACCCAAGACCACTCTGTTGACTCAGGCTGGCTCATGCCACAGTCTTCCCACCCGTTTTCCATTTTACCTGACCCCAAGGGGTAGAGATGAACCGGAAGAGATTCAGTAAGTTGGCCAGCATGGAGAGGAATTCCGGATCTTGGTAGTCAAAGCGATGGCCAAAGAGGATGGAGCAGATAACATTGGACACTGAACGGCTCATAACGTAGGTTGGGTCGAAGGGTTTGCCTACGAGTTGGGAGAGAAAAGCCACCATGTTGCTGGATCAGTGTAAAAGCAATAAACCCAACAAATCAAATCAACTATAAAGTAATGTATGGTGGACATTTGTTAATTGATTACATGTCTTGGAAAGCTGTGTACATTTCTAGTTGGCATTGATATGTCCTAGAGCCATATATCTCAGGGTGGTCAATCCCAGCTCACCATTCGTGTTCCTCAAGCCTTCCAGAAGGAAATGGACCTCCTCCAAAATCTGGTCTTCAATCGGTCTCTTCCCCATTCCAAAAGTCTTTAGGGTCATTATCGAGAATTGGCGAAGCTCCTTCGCCCTTTCTCCATTGGTGAAGGCAACTCCTAGGAATTCAAGGAGGATTCAAGGTGAGGGTCATGGAAACCAACAAGTTGAAGAGGACCCCACAAGATCCACAGAAACACCACTCAGTTTGAAGAGTTGTAATGAAAAGTTTGAAAGACATTTCTAGTCTCATTTTTTTTGCCTTTCTCTAAATTCCGCTTACACTTTCTTCCTGTCCTTCCTAAGAGAAGTTTGTTTTCATTTTTTGCATTAGATTTCATTCCCATTGCAAGGACATTTTCCATATGATTTGCCTATATTTATTGCGCACTGGCTGGAATCCAGTAATTGGTTGCAACTAGAATAGGCATACTGCATCAAAGGAACTTTAGAGGAATTGACTCACCACATCTCCACAGATTCAGTGGGCCTACTCCCATTGTGGAATAATAACAACAGTGCCTTATAAAGTTATGCACAGCAAGCCATTATGTAAAAATGAGGTATAATCAATAGAGGCCAAGTAATTAAAACCATATGTGATATTTTTTTTAAATGCCTAATAATTATAAAACATAGCAAGCTCAAGTTGGAGGTAAGGAAGCATTTGAATCAGAAGATATTGTATCATAGCAATGTATGTTCTCATCCTGTATATAGTTTTTAGAGTTTTTAGAGTTTTAGAGCATTTTAGGGGTTAAATGTGTATATGTGGGGTGGGAGTATGTTGATAATTTTATATAGTTGTATTTTGTTTAGGTTTTGTTGGGTTGATAAGTGTTCCCCCCCCCCCCCCAATCTCGTTGTTCTGTGCAGGACAATGACAATAAAGATCTATCTATCTATCTATCTATCTATCTATCTATCTATCTATCTATCTATCTATCTATCTATCTATCTATCTATCTATCTATCTATTCTTCTCAGTGTGTACATCTTTAGACGAGCACTTGTTAGAAAGATCAGAATCCCTGCACATAGAGAGTTTATCAACAAGCTCTTCATTGCAGAGAACATTTCATTACCAGTGGACCATAGAGACCGTCTGAAAAATTTGCTGGACAAAGTAAAGAAATAAGTCATGAACGTGATTTTAAAACGGTTGCTAATAAAGCTAAACTGTTTACATTCAGAAAAAAAGGATGCAGGCTAAAAAAAAATACAATTTAAGAACAGAAAGTATGAAGAGTACAATGGTACCTCAGAAAAAGTCCAATTCAGATAAAATCGCGGTTTTCATGCACACGTGATGCATCACATAAAGTCCAAAATTGCTTTAAAAAATGGACATTATCCAAGGTATTTGGTAAAGGAACCTCAGATAAAGTCCATTTTTGGACGTTATCCGATGCATCGCCCATTTGATTCGGATAAAGTCCAAAATTGGATAAAATCCAAACTTGTGGAACGGAGTTTGGACTTTATCCGAAGTTCTACTGTATTGGCAAATATGAGGATTTTGGAATTTGTTTGCGCGACCAGTGGGAACCTGGCCACCCGGTCAAATTCAAATAAGTTTGGCCTGGAGCCACTTCTTTATGGTGAAAGTCGTCATGCTCTACAAAATTTTAGCATTACCTTTAGGAATGTACATTGTACAATATGTAGTCACATTTTTAAAAACACAGGCTGCTATAAACAGGAATGTGTATTTATCATACAGCACTAGGAATAATTTACTTAGGAAAGATGTTTTCCAAGGGACAAAAGTGGCATTTTATTAAATGTAGGAAGGTGCTTTTAGGAGCACTTATCCTAGAACTTCATAGCTAATTTGGCCAGTGGGGTTCTGTGAGTTGCTCATGGCCACTCGATTTTCCTGTCTCGGGTCATAGTCAAGGATTATTCCCTACCAAAGAAGTGACTGACCATAACCCTTGAAGAGCCAGTCAAACGTAGCCTGCCTTCCACGACCACCGAAGTCTTCATTCTGATCTACCAGTGCTTCCTTCACAGCATCGTATCCGGAGAGGACCACAACACGCCGGGGTCCCAGATGGATGGTGTAGACAGGGCCATATTCTTCACTCAACTAGAAGAAAGCAAAAGAAAGAGAGAGCCCAATACATAGATGTTTTGCAGAATGAGAGAAAGAAAGACACCTTCTTCTGACTTGATGTATTCTGCTGATGGGTTCTACCTTAAATGAGAATTTTTTCATGCCAAATTAAGTAAAACCTAGCCCATTGTCCAATAAAGTTACAATCCAAATATGTTTTTTGTTTTAAGTCATGGAGCACACAGGAAAAAAATGTGTTTGGAGACTGTGTGGTCCTCTCCAAAATCCAGCCATTCCCCCAAGATTGAGTAATGCGTTTATTGCTAACAGAGCCAGCTTGGAAGCTAGACCTTGAATGTACAGATTGAAAGCCAGGTCTAACACATAAGAAATTGGTTGCTTTTTTATGGGGCGCGGGAGAGGGTGAATGCTCAAAAAGACCCAGAAAAAAAGCCCCAAAGCCAGAGAATTGAAGCAGAAATTTTAGGCGAGGAGAGGAGGGAAGGAAACTTGGATGAGTGGAGTGGAGCATCTTTCATGCATGAGCTCAGTACCCAACCATTTCCCAAATATCTGAAGACTGAGAAACTGATGTTAGTGATAGGAATGGTGGTGGTGGTGGTGGTGGTGGGGAGATGGCTTGGTAGGGGGAATAGAAAGACATGTTAGGAGTTACCTTTATGAGTGATTGAGCCAGGTTGCTCCGGTCTACCTGGAGCAGGTTCCCAATGAAAGGGAGAGGAAAGGGTCCAGGTGGCATCTTGCTTTTCCGGTGCTTCTGCTGCCATACTGAGAAGAGCAAGAAACAGGAAAGACAGATGGCCAGGAAAACGGCTGCTGTTCCCAGGAGATCCATCCCTGCTTGAGGTGCTCCCTAGTTCTAAATGTTTTATATCTGCCCATGGGGGCATGGAAGAGCCGCTTTGCCATTGTGCAAACTGTTTGCAGTTTTTTTTTATTAAAAAAAAAACCTCTCTCTGTGTGCATTGATAGTTCATTGATCTGTCCACCATGGGAGGCGAATTACTTCAGGATTTCTTTAAACAAAGACAGATGTGAATGGATTGTGCCAGGAATGGAGTGTTTTGGGAATGTGGCGCCAGACCTTCCCTCACCCAATGCCCCGTCCTTCCATTCTCCATTGATAGAGGGAAATCACTGCCAATGCCTTGAACCAAACATGTCTAAACTTTGACTTGTTGAGAAGGCTCCATGGGTTGTTGGCACTGAACAATTTCCGGAAGGCCTTGAGGAAGGCAGCCACCACTCTGGGCTCCACTCCAGACAAGGAATAGGATAGCAGGTGTAGACTTAGGGAGGTTGGGTTGGTGGTAGGGATTTTTAGGGTCTTCTTTCGTGTCCTGATCAAAGCCTGGACTGCCAAAATGAAGCCACCTTCTTGGCTTTGTGATTGGTCAAACGCAAGTCCTCATCTTCTTGACCATCCACCATTTACCCCATAGGAGACAGAATTGGCCCTGTCCCTGTGCCTGCAAGAGAATCAGGGTTGGCTGCAGGGGACCAAGGACCTAAAATGTATTTTTCTGACCATCTGTTCTAACTCTCTTCCCAAATGAACATTTGCTTAGCCAAGCACGCCTAGGAGGCTAGCCCATATCTGTCAAGCGCGGCTCCATAAAATATGGGAAATTACTGCGGGAAATCCCAGCCAATGCGGGATACTTGACAGGTATGGGCTAGCCATTGACTGAGTTCTTTAGCAAATAATTTCTGGATTTCGATCAGCATCTGCCACAGTGATGATGGCCTCTTGTCTTCCATGCCAGCAAAGTCACCACTTAGACTCACCCACAGACTCATTTGCTGAACTCTTCTTTGTTCCCTGGGCAAGAATGGCAAGTGGACTTTACAGAACTGCCCAGGACAGAAGAGACGCCTTTAGATATTGGTTTCTGCAAGCAGGCTCTCAGGATGGGTGGAAGTTACACAAATGGGGCAGATGACCTGGAAATTTGCACAGTCCTTGGAGACCACAAGCGAGGCCTGATGTGGAAGAAACCGATGGACAATTGAGAAGACATTTTGGGAAAACTTGTCTAGAGACCGGACTCAAACCTGGCACTGGTTAGGCCAAGAAGGACTATGGGGCTGTGGGTAACTGAGGATGGACTGGGGATCTTTAAGCCCAGGGGGAAGGATGGGGGGTCTTTCATCCTCATAGACTCCAGTATTCATCCCAGACTCCAGTATTCATTTTGCAATCTTCAGTTTTATTTCAGCTTGCATTCTATATTTCACAGAAAGCAACCATACAAGTTGTGTGACAGATTCAGTAAACAAGATCACACTGGGAGGATTTCTGAAATTTCAGAATGCTTCAAAATTCAGACCTAAACAAGCATTTTTTTTTAAAAAAAGGGCAAACCTCTCTTCTCAGGTGGTTGGAATTCAAACCGGTAGCTCTGATAACAAATACAGTGATACCTCATACAACATCCAAACTTGGTCCCACAAGTTTGGACTTTATTTGGATCTGGACTTTGTATGAGGCATGCAAAATCCTAGCCGCGATGCCTCATACAACGTCCAAATCCTTGCCGCGATGCCTCATACAACGTCATTTCCATAGATGTACATTGTACTGTAACAGCACAAACTTCAGGGCAAAGTTAAGGAAACAGACAGGAAACTGACAGAACTTTAAGAAATCATTGTCTAAAGGCTAAACACATTACAAAAACATGTCAAACGACCCTGATTGTCCAAGAACCTGAAGAATGCTGCAAAAATCCCAGGAATGCTTCTAAAAATTCCAAAAAAATCCAAAGCCGTGCTCAAAACCACTCCTAAACACTCTTCGCCTCATGCAAAACCCACAAGAGCAATGCACGCATGTGACCTGCCTTTTATACTGCCCAGGCAAAATGCAACCTGGGAAAAACCCCAATGCCTCATACAAAGTCGCACGATGTTGGGCGATGTTGTATGAATCCGATGTTGTATGACTTTGTATGAGGTATTACTGTATCACACATTGCAGGATTTTCTGAAAGATGAGGTTAACAAAACTGAGCAATACTTAGCCTCTCCCCCCACTTTTCAGGATGGGATCAAGGAGTCAGAAGACAGAAAGTTTATTCCTCTCCTGGCAATAGGATTGCAAAAGAACAACATGGGGAGCCGAGGGCAATGGTGGGCTGGTTGAAAAGACCAATTTGGTTTCTTCTCACTTGTGGAAGTTCTTCTCTTCCACTGACCGGCCCTCCTTCATTGTGGGATGGTGCACAGTTGGTACACAGGAGGGAACTGCCCAAAGCCACACAGCTTGGGGCGAATGTCGAGTTCTTCAGGAGGAAGGCAAGGCTGGAGGCGGAAGTTTTGCAGGATGCTGGTGAGGAAGAGGAAGAGCTCCATGCGGGCCAGAGGCTCCCCAAAGCAATTTCGTTTTCCTGCAAAGGGAAGAGATTTATTGACATGGCAGCAGGGCTGTTGGTTCCATGTTGAAGACCAAGAAACTGCTCCATGGCTCAAGTGTCTCGTTCTGTTCTGGGAAGGGCCTTCTTTTATTCTTTTTTAATATATATTAAATTTTAAAAGTAAGACAAAATACAGAATGCTTATAAAAGAAGAAAGAAAAATAATTCACACACAATATGAAAATGAAACAAGAGCACAGAAAAATATGAATATAGGGTAGCCATATATACTGAAAGTATAAGGATAATGGTAGAAAGCTTTAAATTACCATATTCCACAATTCATGTCCTCTTAGCCCAATAAGAATTATCAATAGAATAATGAGTTTGAATAAACCAACTAATTTCAATCTACCGTATCTTTATATTAACTCTCCTTTCTAAAACAGCGTTCCGTGCGCTCCGGTGCCTGCCACATGACCACGGAAACGTCTGCAGAAGCAGACAGCGCTGGCTCTTCGGCTTTGAAACAGAGATGAGCACTGAGCCCTAGAGTCAGATATGACTGGCTTTCGAGCAAGGGAAACCTTTACCTTTTACCTTCTAGACCATCTCAAAATATTCAAAACAGAAATTACCATTACACCATATGTGACTATACATTGCCCTAGAGAATGCGGTGTTCTTTATTCATCACTATTTCCAAAAACTATGATGTTCCTGTACTGGCTTGCTTCGGTCACCCCCCTGACCAGGGAAATCCACAAATAAATGCCAAATTTGCCAAAATCTATTACTATACCCTTTTTTTATGTTCAGCTCCCATGTTAGTTTGTCGTTCAAAGCTAACTCCCACATTTCCCTGTACCAATCTTCTATCCTTAATGTCTGATCACTCTTCCACTTTCTCGCTATACATTGTCTTGCTGTTGTCAAACATATTGAAAGCAATTCTTTTTTTATCCTTTCCTAGACTCATATGTTCTGTGTCAGTCAGCAAAGCTATAGCTGGCCCCAGTTTTATATTTTCCCCCCAAATTCTAGAAATCTCATTTTCTATTTTTGCCCAAAATCCATTTACCTTCTTTTATTCAACCTAGAAGTGTCTATCAAGGACTCCCTTGGACACTTGAAAGGAGCATGAGATCAACTCATATGGAAGCATGGTTCAGGATAGGGTCATTCCGAAGGAGTGAGAAGAGAGACACCTATCTCCATGTCTTCCACCACCTAAGTCTAGAGAGCGATGGTCTGGATAGGAGAGCCTCCACAGGGAACCTTGGGAAAGATGGGCTTTCAAATCACTTTTAGGGTAGACGTGATGTTGTGTATGTAACCAAGTATAATGTGAATGAATCGGATCTAGCGATCCTCCATGCTCCCTCTCTCTTGTGAATACTTCTATTGTATAGATACTGTGTAAGCATGTAAGTTGTCTGCCACCCACATAGAGTTCCAGCGATAGAGCAGCTGAAAGATCTCAGCTCACGTGGCTCCAATCACCCAATCAGTGATTAGCATGGGAAACCTTCCCGCCACAGGTGAGCCACGCCAGGTATGCAGTACATCAGAATGACGTCACTGATACAGTGTTGTGTTCTAATAGTGTAACCTTATTCATGTGATAACAATGTATCTTAACAATGTAACCCTTCCTACAAGTAACAATATAGTCGTCAGCTGTATCACTATAAACCCTGTATTAGGACGCGAGCTAATGACCACCAGTGGGCAGCAGCGAGCGTCCAAGCTCTCTTGGTCCATACTCATCAATGGCCACAGCGCGGAGTTTCCCGCCACTACCTACACCTGGACAAGAAGGGCGTGACCAACAATGATGTCACGCAGACAATAGCCAACCGGCTATCGTGGAGCCACATTCGAATGTTTACCACTGTATATATAGAGCTTTGCATCCGCCATTACCTCATGTTCCCTCTGTCCACCATGCAATAAACCTGAGTTAAACTGGCCCATGGCTGTTTCCTGTGTCTTGGTTCTCATACACTAAATTGGCGACGAAGGTGGGATTATGGATCCCCACGGAGCCAGGGCACAGAGCGGGTTCAACATTACCACACCGCAAGACTGGGAGCTTTTTGAGATGGATTTCCAGGCGGCACTGGTGGAACTCAAAGTCAAAGAAGACGACGAGGAAAGGAAGAGGGCCATCCTCACCCGAATGCTTGGGATAGAAACTAAGCGAACGCTGGTGGGCATTATTGCACCGAAGAAGATGAGTGATTTCAAAGCCGAGGACATCATGAAACTGCTGCGTGAGTGGTTCCGACCCTAAAGGGCAATGTTTCCCGCTCGGAGCGCGTTCTGGAGGCGAGTCCAAGCGCCGGATGAGTCGGTTGAGACCTTCGTAACAGCCATGAGAATAGCCGCCGCCCCCTGCAGATGGGACAACCTAGAGATGGCCCTAAGGGACGGCGTTCTTTGTGGCCTGAGGGACAAGGAAGTGCAGCGCAGCCTGATGAACAAGGAGCCGCCACCCACGCTGGCAGAGGTTGTGGAGGCCGCGGAATCCGCGGAATCCACGAATGCTGGGGTAGACGAAATGCACCAGTGGCGTGAGTGGCGTCCTAGGGCCGGCAAAGCGGAAAATTCGGTGCACGGCAAGTCCGGACAGTCGGTGCACGCAACCCGACGAACCTCGAAGTCGTCTACGGAAGGCAGCGACGGCGAGGAGGTCCAGAAGGTCCGAAAAGGAGGGCGCCGCTGCGATGGTTGCGGAGCGGCCCATGAGCGCGCGAAGTGCCCATTCAGAAAAGCTGAGTGTTACAACTGCGGCCGTCGGGGGCACATCGCCAAGGCGTGCAGAAATCGGAAAGAGGGCCGGAGGCACTCACAAGACCGTTCGGCCAGACCGGACCGTCCAGCGAGGTCCAAAGATGGTGCCCGGACCACGAGGAAGCAGGACGGCGTGGGCCGCATCTCGGACGACAGCGAGGACGACGCCCCCGTGTTCAGTGTGTCCGCGGGACAACCCCATTACTTCGTCGAGGTACTAGTACAAGGGGTCCCTATTAGGATGGAAATTGACTCGGGGTCCTCCTATTCTATAATTCCCCAGAGAGAGTTCTTGAAAATCGACCCCCACGTGCGGCCCAAACTTAAAACGTTGAGGTCCACGCTACGAGACGTGCAGGGGAACAGCATTCCAGTGTTGGGGGTCGGGAAATTTCGGGTCAGTTTTAAGAGACATTCTGCGGAACTGCCCCTAGTTGTCCTTAAGGGGGGAAGTTGTAGCCTCCTAGGGACGCAGTGGTTTCAGCCCTTAGGTTTGTTCATAGGGGGAGTGCATACCGTGGGGGTGGATCCAATACAAGCGGTGTGCGACGCGCATCCCGCCGTTTTTAAAAAAGGACTTGGAAAGTTCAAAGGACCCCCTGTAGCCTTCGACCTAGACCCGGAGGTCCGCCCGATAAGACTCAAACCGCGCAGGGTGCCGTTCGCACTAAAGGACAAAATAGAGGCGGAACTGGACAAACTGGTGGGCCAGGGGATTCTTGTTCCTGTTGATTCCGCGGAGTGGGAAACTCCTATTGTTACAGCACTAAAAGCTAATGGGGAGGTGCGCATTTGCGCTGATTATAAGTGTACAATTAACAAGGCAATCCGCCCTAATGCATACCCGGTGGCGGTGGTCAGCCACCTTCTGGCCAGGCTGAATGGGGGAAAATGTTTCGCTAAGCTCGATTTAGCACAAGCCTACCAGCAACTCCCTGTAACTCCCGCCACGGCAGCGGCACAAACTATAGTTACACATAAAGGGGCGTTCCAGGTGTCGCGTTTACAGTTCGGCGTGAACTCGGCACCCGGCCTTTTTCAGTCGCTTGTGGAACGCCTCCTGAAGGGGCTGGAGGGGGTGTTGCCTTATTTTGATGACGTATTGATAACAGGGGGGAGTGAGGCCGAACTGGCAAAGAGATTGGATAAAGTACTGACTGTGTTCGAGAAAGCGGGGCTGCGACTGAGGAAAGACAAATGCGTATTTTTCGAAACAGAGGTTGAGTTTTTAGGGTTCCGTGTCACACCTGAGGGAATTAAGCCGGCCAAATCCAAAGTAGCCGCCATCAAGCAGGCTCCTCGCCCCACATCCAAAACCGAACTACAGTCATTCCTGGGGCTCCTAAATTTTTACCATACCTTCCTTCCACGGAAGGCGTCTGTGGCCGAACCGCTCCATCGGTTGCTTAAAAAGGAGGAAACATGGCTGTGGGGTGACGAGCAAGAGAGGGCTTTTAAAGAGTTAAAGCAACTCCTAACATCCGAGGCAATCCTAACTCATTTCGACCCCAAACGGCCAGTGGTCTTAGTTTGTGATGCGTCCCCGGTGGGGGTGGGGGCGGTGCTTTGCCACGCGTTGGACGACGGAAGGGAGGCCCCGATAGCGTTTTATTCAAGGTCCCTGTCGAAAGCAGAACGAAATTACGCACAGACCGACAGGGAGGCGTTAGCGATAGTAGCGGGGACCAAAAAATTTCACGATTTTCTGTATGGTCGCCCGTTTACGATCGTGACCGATCACAAGCCTCTGTTGGGAATTTTCACTGCAAATAAGCCCACACCACAGATCCTGTCCCCAAGAATGCTGAGGTGGGCTATCTTCCTCAATGCATACCAACATGAGTTGGAATACCGGCCCGGAAAGGAGATCAGCCATGCAGACGCACTCTCACGGTCTCCTCTGCCCTTGTCGGGTGACCAAAAGGCAGGGGTAGAGAGAGACCACCAGGTATTGTTAATAGAGGTTTTAGATTCACCCCCAATAGTACCAGCCAACATTGCCAGGGCGACAGGCAGGGACAGAACGCTAGAGAAAGTAAGCTCATGGGTACAGAAGGGGTGGCCGGCGTCCTCCCCGAGTACGGAATTCGACACATTTTTTCGGAAGAAAATAGAGTTGTCCATAGAGAGGGGGTGCCTTTTGTGGGGCCAACGGGTGGTAGTCCCTACATCCCTGCGACCGAGGGTGCTCAAACTGTTGCACGTCAGCCACCCGGGGATCGTCCGTTCCAAGGCGCTGGCCCGGAGTTACTTCTGGTGGCCCCAGCTGGACACAGACATAGAGCACATGATCGGCATTTGTGAGGCATGCCAGGGCTCCCGACCAGAGGCGGCGCGACTTCCGCATAGGGAATGGGATGCGGCAAGGGGGCCGTGGTCCAGAGTGCACATAGATTTTGCTGGCCCGTTCCGAGGAACCCTTTTTCTCCTGGTAGTGGATGCGTACTCCAAGTGGCTGGAGGTGATGCCGGTAAAGAGCACGTCCTCCACCACTACGATTACTCATCTAAGGAGAGTCTTTTCCACGTTCGGTTTACCCGACACTCTGGTCAGCGATAACGCTAGTTGTTTCACGTCCGCTGAATTCAGGGCATTCATGGAGGCAAACGCCATTCGGCACGTCACATCCGCGCCGTTTCACCCGGCCACGAATGGCCAAGTGGAGCGGTTGGTGCGGACTACAAAGGATGCGCTGAGGCGCATGGGCCCGGGGGACCTGAATCACCAAGTATGTCAGTTTCTATTAGCGTATAGGGTGACCCCCTTAGCGTCCGGATATTCGCCGGCAGAGCTGCTGATGCGGAGAAAGCTGACCACGATTCTGACCAGGTTAGACCCAACGAGGGTCGAGGACAAAGGGAAGAACGTAGGGGTAGCGGTGTCGAAAGGTTTCGCCGCCGGTGATCCTGTGCATTGCAGGAACTACGCCAGCACAGGGCCAGCCTGGGTACCAGGGAGAGTTGTAGAGCAGACGGGACCAGTGTCGTATCGGGTGGAGACGAGCACCGGTCTACTCTGGAGGCGGCATGCAGATCAGCTCAGGAGCCGGGTTCCCAGGAAGCAATCCACGGACGGCATGGAAAATGCCTCAGCGTTAGGGTTCTCCTCCACCCGCTTAGCCCAAGGAGGAGACAACGAAGGGCAACAGTCCCAAACAAGGGGGGGAAGCAGCGGTCCCGACTCAGATCCTTTTGACACGCCAGCTCTATCCGATTCCGGGGAAGAGGGTGAGGAGTTTGCGACTGCTGCCCCCGAATTTGATTTTGCGTTACCGAGCCGGGGGGTTTTTTGGGAGTGTTCCCCCACCCATCCAAGCGAGAAGAGGGGTTTTTCGTTAGCCCCCAGTGCCCCCGGTTCTTCCCAAATAAAGCACACACCTCCCAAAAAAGCCGCAGAACCGCGGCAAGTCACTAACAAGTCTCCCTCTCCAATTACAGGACAGGAAGCCAGGGGACAAGGAGAAGGTAGCAAAACCGGGGCAGGGCAGCCCACACCGAGACCCCAGCGTGTTCGAAATAAGCCATCTTGGCTGAGAGACTTCGTCTCATCCTAGGGGGGAGGAGTGTTGTGTTCTAATAGTGTAACCTTCTTCATGTGATAACAATGTATCTTAACAATGTAACCCTTCCTACAAGTAACAATATAGTCGTCAGCTGTATCACTATAAACCCTGTATTAGGACGCGAGCTAATGACCACCAGTGGGCAGCAGCGAGCGTCCAAGCTCTCTTGGTCCATACTCATCAATGGCCACAGCGCGGAGTTTCCCGCCACTACCTACACCTGGACAAGAAGGGCGTGACCAACAATGATGTCACGCAGACAATAGCCAACCGGCTATCGTGGAGCCACATTCGAATGTTGACCACTGTATATATAGAGCTTTGCATCCGCCATTACCTCATGTTCCCTCTGTCCACCATGCAATAAACCTGAGTTAAACTGGCCCATGGCTGTTTCTTGTGTCTTGGTTCTCATACACTAAATACAGTAACCAATGGGCGCCCTCGGGCGAAATTCAAATGTACTGTACCATATATAAGGAGCTGCGCCTCCACCATTACCTCATGTTCAGATTGACTACCATGCAATAAAGATGTGTTTGGCCCCATGACTGCTGCCTACTTCGTATCCATCTGCAAACATCAAACATGCACAGACAATCCCTTTCCCAGGACTCCTGTAGTAGTGGGAAGCATCAAGGGAGTGGGTAGGGGGGGGTAATCTGATTTTGGATCCTGATTTTCAGACTTCTAAAGGAGGAAGATGATGAAACCTTTGTCCTTTGGGTTGCCAGTTTGTTCTTGGAGTTGTGGGTTTAAAAAGGCAAGAAAGAAACTCACCGATGGAGAATGGCATGAAAGCAACGTTCCTCTTGAACTGCCCGCTCTCATCCAGAAAATGTTGAGGGTCGAATACTTCTGGTCTTTCGAAGTATTTGGGGTCCTTCATCACAGATCCCAGGAGGGGGAACACTTCGGTACCCTGGGCAAAGAAGTAAGAAAGAAAGAAAAATGAGAAGAGGATGGCGACGTTATGCATGGGCGGTGAAGTCGACATGGAAGTGTGATGGTACCCAAGTGAAATAAACCCCACTTGAATCCCTCTTGATGGAGGGCAGCAGCTTCATCCATCCTCGGCTGTTGATGATGATGAGGACTTTGTGTGCCCAAAGCGCTCAGGACCGAAAAGTGACTCATGGAACTGGATCAGTGGTACGGATGTCACGCTGCGATGTTGAAGGCAAATGGAAGGCCACTATGCTATATTTCCCCCAGGACAATCTTCATGGCTGTTGATAGCTAATATTCTGAATCGGATATGGTACTCAAAGAAAGAAGTGTGGTATTAATCAGCACATACCAAACAAGGGGATGTAGCTCTTAATGATTCATGCAGGATAATTACTAGCTGCCTAAAACCTACTACCCCTCCTCCCAACTGAAAAAATAATCCTTAATGTCCCTTTGGAAGTACATAGAAATGTGCTGCAAATAACGAACACAATAAGAGTATGTAGCACCACATCCACTCACATCATGGCCACCAACCCCCTAGTTGATGGAGAAAATGGAGGGAAATTTTTTCTGCATCCCTCTCTAGTTCTAAATATGAAACCAGAGGAAAATAAAAACTACACGCAGCTTACTGAATGGATGAATTTCAAAGAGTGTCTCCTACCAGGACAAGATTTGGGCTGGACACTCTGGAAGGCACTTAATAGACTTTTCAGTGAAGTAAGAAGGTCAAAGAACTACTACTACTACTACTACTACTACTACTACTACTACTACTACTACTACTACTACTACTACTATTATGACTTATATTGCCACCTACTTGCCACAGCAACTCAGCAAATCAAGTAAAATGGGGCAACTTTGACAAAGGGCAGATTTCCTATCCATGTGAAGAAATGCAGCATTTACGTACTGGCAATGTATGTCCTACCACACGTACAGAATAAGATTAGAGAAAGAGACCGAGGCTTCCTGGGACGATTTCCTGGAGGTGGTTGGCCCTAAACTTTCTCATATTTGTACATAAGTACAGAGCTTAGACCATCCCATAAATAAGCATTTGTAACATGAAATACCTTGGGAATTGTGTATCCTCGGAACTGGGTATCTCCAATCGTACATCTTGATACGCCCAAAGGGGCTATATTAGCAAACCTCTGGATCTCATGGATCACTGCGTCGGTGAAGGGCATGTGTTTCCGGTCTTCCGTTTTCGGGCTGCGATTTCTCCCAACCACACGATCTATCTCTTCATGAATTCTCTCTGTCGAGAAAGCAGGTTGATGTGTGGCACACGTGTGGCAACTGATCAGAATTGCAGATTCCTACTTTCTTCTTTCCTCCATTTCTGCCTCACATGAATTCCCATGGCTTTTGGTTCCTCCATTTTAAATTTGGAAAACAGACCTGTTAAATATTCTGTGCACCCTGCGACATCCTTAAATAGGGATTTTGTGCTTAACAAACCGAATGTCTTGCTTGCTTTGCCTTATCGAGAGGTCTCTGGAGTAATTGCTTTCCTTAATCAGGCACTAAGAGGCCCTTGCACTATCCAAGCAAGCAATTTAATGGCACTTTCTTAAGAAATTAAGGGTTGAAATAGAGCCATATGTCTGTATTTGCCAGTTGCAGGAGTACTAAAGATTGGGAAAAAATCTCCTTCCTTTAAAAACAAAACAGAACATGTCAGAAGCCCACAAAAGGTGATCTTTCCCCTGCCAAAGTGGTCCCTATTGATCTACTTGCAATTTCTTGATTTTGAACTGCTAGGTTGGCAGGAGCTGGGACAGAGATAGGCACTCCAACCATCATGGGTCTTGAACTGCCGACTTGCCAAACTTCCAGCTAACAAGGCGAGCGTCTTAACCCCTGAGCCACAGCGGTATGCACAATGAATGAGGACATGCTCTGAACCAAGAGCACAGCTCACAAAATTCTTTGTGTCCCCTCCATGTTTGAGGAATGAGAGTTGGGTTCAAAATGTGCTCCTTCTCGGCGAGTTCAACCTGCCCATTCCCACTTCTCTGCTTCGTTCCCTTATCTGCCTCTTCCCTTCACCTGTGCTCACCTGCAACCTCCGGGTATTTCATCAGGATGAGCAGAGCATGGCGTAGGGTGGTGCTGACTGTCTCTGTACCTCCCACTAAGATGCCGAGTGTTGTCATAAGAATATTCGTAAAACAGAACTCTGATTTGGGGTTGTCTTTTTCCTTAGTGGAGAGGAAACATTTCACAGGTTACATATCTCAGGCTAAAATTCTTTGAAAGAGAGCTTGCCCAGGTTAACAAGGAAGGAGCAAAGGGTTAGATTAAAAGATTGGTTAGAGAAGATGGTCAACAGGGAAGAAACTGAGATCCTTTTAGAAGGGGGGATGGAAATGATAATATGGCTTAATGTGATCCAGATAGACCAGTGGACTAAAGATGGAGTGACGAGAAATGATAAATGCAGACAGAAGATGAAGTTTTAAGAAGTCACAGCTGGGCAGAGCGGCCACCAAGTTCCCAGTTACCTGGAATGGTCATAATAATGCGCGGGATGAAACTGTCGTACCTGCTCCATTCTCACCAGGCAACAGTCGATGAAGTTTTGAGGGGAGTTGGGATCGAAGGTCTTTTTGTTTTCCTCTATCCTTCTTGAAACAAACTCTTTAAACGCTGAGCAGTCCTCAAAAGATTTAACATGGGGGCCTGGCAGGTAGTTCAGGACCTCTGAGAACATGTCGTAGAGCTATGGGGATGTTGGGTTTGGGGGACGCAAAAGAGAGAAGAAAAGGTATTGCAGTTACTTCTCTAATCTATTTCCTACCTTATACCAATGACAGGTGCTACACAACAACCAATAGGCATGAAAGCTTATCCATGAACAGACATTTGAGTCTAAAATGCTCTTCCTTCTTTCCTCTCACCTATCATAGATATCTTAATGCTACTTCTAATTGTGAATCTGCCACCTTCTCTGTCTTGCCTGTCAGAGAGGTGATCAAGAAGTAGATTGAGTCTTCGAGAATTTAAAGGAACTGTCCCTAGATTGGGCTCAATCCAAGACCTCTCTGTTGACAGTCATGTCACAGTTTTTCCAACCAATATCCATTTTACCTGACCCCAAGGAGTAGAGGTGAACAGTAAAATATTCTCTTGGTTGGTCAGCATGGAGAGGAATTCCGGATCTTGGTAGTCAAAGCGATGGCCAAAGAGGATGGAGCAGATAATGTTGGACACTGAACGGCTCATAACATAGGTTGGGTCGAAGGGTTTGCCTACGAGTAGGGAGAGAAAAGCTACCCTGTTACTTGATCAGTGAAAAAGCATTAAACCCATCAAATAAAATATAAAGCAAGTCTTGGTGGACATTTATTAATTGATCCAATGCCATTACATGTTTTGGAAAGCAGTGTGCCTTTCTAGTTGGCATCTATAGGTCCTAGAGCATACCTGTCAACCGCGGCTCTGGCAAATCCGGGACCTGCGCAAAATGGTTCTGCGCAGGTTGCCTTCTACGCATGCGTAGAAGGGTTTTACGCTTGCACAGCCCCCTTCTACGCATGCGTAGCCTTCTACACATGCGTAGAAGGGTTCTACGCAAGCATAGAAGGGTTCTATGCAAGCATAAAACCGTTCTACGCATGTGTAAAAGGTGACCTGAGCAGAAGGGCTGCGCAGTACCTCATTTCCCCTGCTGCCAAATTCCGGGGTTTCGGCAGCGCGGGGCGGGAAATGGCGCAAATCGGCGCCGAAAACCGGGAAATCCTGACCAATCCAGGAAGGTTGACAGGGATGTCCTAGAGCCATATTTCTGACCAGGCTCACCATTCGTGCTCCTCAGGACTTTCAGAAGGAAATGGACCTCCTCCAAAATATGGTCTTCAATCGATCTCTTCCCCATTCCGAAATTCTTCAGGGTCATTATGGAGAATCGGCGAAGCTGTTTAGCTCTCTCTCCATTGGCGAAGGCAACTCCTATGAATTCAAGGTGGAAAGCAACAAGCTGAAATGACACCATGAAAAGATGCTTATAATGAAAATTGTCATCACAGCAACAATTTAGCATTGGCCTTAGGAATGTACATTGTACAACATGTAATCACTTTTTGAACATAAGCTGCTATAAGCAAGAGTGAAGCATAATGTGGAATGTGGATTTATCATACTACACTAAGAATTTATTACTTAGGAATGGTTGATTTTCAAGGGATAAAAGTGGCATGTTATTACACGGAGTAGTTGAAGGAAGGTGTTTTTGATCACTTATCCCAGAACTTTATAGCCACTTTGGGAGTTGGAGTCCTGACCACTCAATTTCTTTGTCTCTGGTCATAGTCAAGGATTATTCCCTACCAAAGAAGAGACTGACCATAACCCTTGAAGAGCCAGTCAAGCGTAGCCTGCCTTCCACGACCACCAAAGTTTTCATTCTGATCTACCAGCGCTTCCTTCACAGCATCATATCCGGAGAGGACCACGATACGCCGGGGTCCCAGGTGGATGGTGTAGACAGGGCCATATACCTCACTCAACTATAAAACAAAACAGAGAAAGAGCTTGGTGTGACATTCTTCAAAAATTGCATGTTTTGCCGAATGAAAGAAAGGCAAAGAAGAAGTTTGGTGGTCAGAGAAAAGGACTCCCTATTTTAGGATTGCCAGATCTTCAAATAAGTTTTCAAGGAACCGTCGCCCCATTCCAGTTATCCATGCAAGGAAACTCTGCTCAGGGTGAGTGGATTAATGAGTAAATCTTGTGTTTCCTCCCCATTCCCCTTGTACAACCAAACAATCAGATCTTCAAGGGTGAGGGGGTTGGGGCAGTTCCCACACACCTCTGAGTTGATGGATTCTACCAAACGTGGAATTTTTAATGCCAAATTAAAGATGGGAAAGAAGAAGCTTCATGTTCCTTTTTGTTGTTGTTAAAACTTAGCCCATAATCCCATAAAGGCACAGTATTATCCAAATATGGTTTTTGTTTTAAGTCAGTGGAGCACACAAGAAAAAATTAATTGGTGTGGTTCTTTAGCAAAATCCAGCCACTCACCCAAGATTGGGTAATACAGTATTTTTTATTGCTAGCAGAGTCAGCATTGGAAGTTTCACCTGGAATGTACAAACAATGGCTTAACTTGATATCTATTGGCAAAGAGCTGCCAATCACTCAAGATCTGTGCATTTGCATTCTCCAACATGGCGCTCAAAGTCCAGATCTTGAAGCTTCAAGCCTAGCAAAGAGTTGTTTGCAAGCCAAGACTAGCATATAAGATCTCGGTTGCTTTTTTATGGGGTGGGGCAGAGGGTGAATGCTAAAAAAATCCAAAAAGCCAGAGAATTGAAGCAGAAATTTTAACATGAGAGGGGAGGAGAAAGTGAAAGAAGGAAAGTTAGATGGGTGGAATGGAGCATCCTTCACACGTGAGCACCGTACCCAACCATTTCCCAAGGCTCTGAAGCAACAAAGCCTGGTTCTAGTTACAAGAATGGGACAGGTGAGAAGGTTTGGTGGGGATGGGTGGAGAAAGCTAGGTTAGGAGTTACCTTTATGAGCGATTGAGCAACGTTGCGCCTGTCTACCTGGAGCAGGTTCCCAATGAAGGGGAGAGGCATGGGTCCCGGTGGCATCTTGCTCTTCTGCTGCCATACTGAGAGGAGCAAGAGACAGGAAAGAGAGACAGCCAGGAAAACGGTGGCTATTCCCAGGAGATCCATCCCTGCTTGAGGTACTCTGTAGTCCTCGGGGTTTTATACCTGCCCATGGAGGCGTGAAAGAGCTGCTTTGCTGTTGTTTGCAAGTGTGTGTATAGGATTACTTCAGGATTTCTTCCAACAGAGAGAGCTGTAAAAGGATTACCTCTGGAATGGAGACTTTTAGACATTTGGCTCCAATTTGGAGGCCATGTCAAGGATTCTGCAGAGACCTTGACTCACCCTTGTCCATTTGTCCTCCATGAGAAGGAGACAGCCACTGTCATTGCCTTGGACCAACCATGTCTAAACTTGTTGAGAAAGGGCCAAGCCGCTGACTGGCTCCCTGGGTTGTTGGCACTGAACAATTTTCGGAAGGCCTTGAGGAAGGCAGCCACCACGCTGGGCCTTTCTCCAGCCTCGAATTCTCCATTCCAGCCAGGGACTAAGAAGATAGGCATAGATTTAGGGAGGTTGGAAGGGTAGTAGGGATTTTTAGGGTCTTCTCTTCTTTCGTGTCCTGAATGCCAAAATGACTGCCAAAATGAAGCCACTTTCTTGGCTTTGCCGTTGGCCAAACTTAAGTCCTCATCGGTGCCTGTTTCTGGCAGTCACCAGCAAACCAGCCAATGAGCCCATGGATTCTGTATCTCTCCACACTCACACAGTGTGTTATTGTCCACCTTGAGCCTTTTGAGCTTGCATTTAGGGACTCTGACCCTCAAGCCTGTTCAGGGTCCTCCAAGTGGCGTAGGGGAGGTTGAGTTCCTCAGCCATCTCCTCTTTTTATGTTCCCTCTTGTCCAGTGAGCACCTGCCTCCACCTGATTTGAATTTGTTCACCTGTACCCTGAAGATTGTTTGTGCTCACCATAAAGCTCTTCCCGTATCTGAGATGGCAGACTTAAGGCTCATATTTGTTCAGAGGATGCCAAGGGTCTTTTCTTGCTTCGTTCTGCTATTTCTCTTCTGATCTTAGGTGGAGCGATACCAACACGAGAGTATATTTTCTCAACTGGCGTAGGTTTAAGGCATCCTGTCATTATCCGCATGGCTTCATTAACTGCGATGTCAAGCTCTTTTGCATGTATGGATGTGCTTCCTACTGGAGCAGCATACTCTGCTGCGGAGACGCTTGAGGCCAAAGTTGATGGATGCAGCATGGATGGCTGAATTCCCTATGGATAGTTTGTGAGTTTCCTGATGATGTTGTTCCTTTTACTAATTTTGGCATCGAGCCTCTGGCAATATGGTCTATATTTACTGATTGTGAACCAAATTCATGTGCACTGCCTACTGTGGACTTTTGGAAGCCAAAGCCTCCCATGTGAAACATGGGAAAGCAAGAATATTTACTTGCCCAAAGAAGTGGCAATTGTGCATTGCCAGGGGACACCAGGTGTATGAGTGAAAGATGGAAGTGGTGGATCATGGGGTTGCTGATTAATCTGCCAGAGCAACGGCACTGGGTGGAGTCCAAGCAGAATCTTCGGTGTTCCCACATCTTCTTGACCATCCACCATTTACCCCATAGGACAATGGTGGCGAACCTATGGCATGCGTGCCAGAGGTGGCACTCAGAGCCATTTCTGTGGGCACCCATGCAATAGCCCCAGCACAGTTTGCCCCACCCCTCTGCTCAGCCGCCCAATGGGAGTGCTTCCTCCCTCCTCCCAGCACAGAGTTCACCCCGCCCCTCTGCCCAGCAGCCCAATGGAAGCACTTTCTTCATCCCCTGTTTCTGTGTTAGCACTTTGCGATAAATAAGTGGGTTTTGGTTTGCAGTTTGGGCACTCAGTCTCTAAAAGGTTCGCCATCACTGCCATAGAAGATAGAATTGGCCACATCCCTGTACTTACAAGAGAATAAGGGTTGGTGACAGGGGACCAAGAACCTACGATATATTTTTCTGACCATCTGTTCTAACTCTCTTCCCAACTGAACATTTGCTCAACCAAGTGTTACCTGAAAAATCACTGCCCCCTTTTTCTGCCCAGGCCAGGATGGATGAAGCTGCTTCCCTCCATCAAAATGGTCTCAACTGGGATTTAATCCACTTGGGGACCCTCACCCTTTCCTTGTGTACTTGGGCACCTAATCCATTAGTCCTCAGGGTTGTCAGGTTAGTTAACTGCCGCCTGACATCCCGCTACGGTAATGGAATAGACCATACAGTCAGCGACTCCACGTTGAGTGTCAGGCAGTGGTCAACTAACCTGACTCCCTAAAGGGGCCAATGGTTATGGGTGGACGAGCCCCTTTCGGTGGGCTGATGGTCCCCATCAGTGGAGGAAATGCCACTGGAAACCATCCTATTGGGCCCACCGGCAAAATGAGTGGAGGAGGAACTCTGATTCCCGACAGTCATGGAGGCAGAAGAGGCCAAGTCAGATGGACTGGCTGTGAAGGCGCACCTTGTCTATATCCTCAAGGCTGCGGCAGTCCATTGCAGTCCCGGTGTTAAATCCTGCATGTCTCATTTCACATGCGCTGCAGAAGATGGCTCCATGATCACAGTGCATGGGTCACTTCATGGCAAGCTGGGATCCACCTTAAACAAATTCATGCCAGTGACATTTTTCCTGCTTCAGGGGGAAAAAATGCATTCTCGGATACGAGTTGCAGTCAACAACAAAAAGGGGGCTAAAGAAGGAGTGAAGAGAAATAATAAATGCAGAGAGAAGATGAAGTTTTAAGAAGTTACAGCTGGGCAGAGTGGCCACCAAGTTCCCAGTTACTTGGAACGGTCATAATAAGGCATGGGATGAAACTGTCGTACCTGCTGCATCTTCTCCAGGCAACAGTCGATGAAGTCTCAAGGTGAGTTGGGATCAAAGGCCTTGTTATCCTCTATCCTTCTTAAAACAAACTCTTTAAGCCTTGAACACTCCTCAAAAGAGTTAACACGCATGCCTGACAGATAGTTCAGCATGTCTGAGGACATGTCATAGAGCTAGGGTGATGTTGGGTTTGGGGGAAGGGAGAGGGAGAAGAAAAGGTACAGGAAAACCTCAGGTGATTACAAAGGTCTGTTCCAACAGCCTCTGTCGTAACCCAAAGCAAACATAACCTGAAGCATGTTTTCGCATAGGAATGCATTGAAAATTTTAAAAAAGTCCCAACTGGAACAATTTATATATATTCGACGACAAGAACAGCACCTCTGGAGCAGTAAACAATGCATTCTGAATTTGGGTGGACGGGGTGGCCAATTTGATTTCTGAAATGGTTGTGTCGGCCAAGATTTCTGGGAGATGTAGTCCTGAATCACAAAATTTGACCTTTAATTTATTTATTTAATCTCTGTGTGCAGGGATAGTTCATTGACCTGTCCAGCAATTGGAAGGGTATGACTTCAGGATTTCTTCCAACAGAGACAGTTGTAAATGGGATGGAGTGTTTTGGGCAGGTGGCTCCAATTTGGAGGCATGAGAAAGGCACTAACGGTGGAAAGTGAAGAGGACCTAAAGAGTGAGGGTGAAAGAGGAGAGTGAAAAAGCTGGTCTGAAACTCAATATAAATAAAAAAAAAACCCCAAGATTATGGCAATTGGCCCCATCACTCCCTGGCAAATAGAAGGGGGGGGGGGGGAATGGAAGTTGTAACAGACTTAGTTTCCTTGGATCCAAGATCATTGTAGATCAGTGATGGGCAGTCTTGGCCCTCCAGCTGTTCTTGAACTTCAATTCCCAGAAGCCCTGACCAGCTGGTGTGTTGACTTGGGCTTCTGGGAATTGAAGTTCAAGAACAGCTGGAGGGCCAAGACTGCCCATCACTGCCTAGATGGTGACTTCAGCCACAAATTAAAAAGACCCTTACTTCTTGGGAGGCAAGCTATGAGAAACCTAGGCAGCATAATAAAAAGTAGAGACATCACCCTACCAACAAATGTCCACAAGGTCAAAGCAATGGTTTTCCCAGAAGTCATGTACGGCTGTGAGAGCCTAGACCCTAAGGAAGGCTGAGCGCAGAAAAATAGACACCTGTGAAGTGTGGTGCTGGAGGAGACTCTTGAGAGTCCCATGGACCACAAGGAGACCAAATCAGTTGATCCTGAAGGAAATCAACCCTTACTGCGACGAGGACGGTGTGGGCCAGCTGAATCGGTGTCGGGGGTCAGATCCAGCCCACAGCCATAGTTTGGGCACCCCTGGTTTAAGCAGAGGTAGGAGGAATCATGTGACTGGCCCACTGAACCGCGTGGCCCATGGCCCAAAAAGTTTGGGCACCTCTGAGTTAGAAGATATTTGCAGGAGGCCATGAGAAGCATGGTCAGGTAAATGGGGGTTATCTACAGAGGCAAGGTACTACCTAACATCGTTGCTACCTACATTACTGGGGTTTGTCCACACCTTGGAGCATATAAAGGAATGCATATAAATCTTAACATGAGTGAACACTGTCACCTTTGAGTTGGATAAAAGTCCTTCCAAAGCAGCCAAGTGGGTAAAAGATTGGCTTCACTCCTCCAGTTATGTAAAGGAGGGCTGAGGTTGTTTTTTCTCAGCACAGCTGAGCTTATGTAATATCCTTGTGGTTAAAAACAAAGAAACCCTATTCCATTCTCTTTCTTTGCAGGTACATTTACACAACTGTCATCTGATTTGTGTATGTGTGTGGGGAGAAGAAGGGTGGGGAAAGTGTTGGCTGATGGTAGACCTCAAGGACTCAAGTCTTAATGACTAATATCAGGGTGTGGAGAGATCGCAAATGCCTCAGAGAAACTTAAGACATTAGGGGGGGGGGAAGCCAGTGTGCTGCGAATACCCTTGAATAGTTGCTGCGCTTTTTGTGGGTGACTTCCAGAAACCACTTGACTCACCCACACACAGATTCAATTCCCATGTAAGCTTATCATTCAAAGCAATTTCCCACATCTCTTTATACTAACCTTCCATTTCTATCTTCAAATTATATTTCCAATTCTTTGCAGCACATTAGAACATAAGAACAGCCTTGCTGGAAGAGGCCACAGGACCCATTGAGTCCAGCATTCTGTCTCACACAGTGACTCACCATTTCCTTCAGGGTATTCCCAAGCAGATGCCTTCACCTGCTTAGGATTCCCTGGAAATGGCATTGAGAGATATCCTGCCTATCTCTCCAACCCACCGGAGGTTGTCCTTAGGTATCCATAATTATACGGAGGTTGTCCTTAGGTATCCATTATAATTATAGCCATTGATACCCTTGTCCTCCATGAACTTGTCTAATCCTTTCTTGAAGCTGTCAAGACTGACAGCTGTCACCACTTCTTCTGGCAGGGAGTTCCATAGACCAGGGATCCTCTGGGTGAAAAAGTACTTTCTCTTATTTGTTTGAGAACTAGTACCCAAAAGTTTCATGGAGTGTCCCCTAGTTCTAGTGTTATGCGATAGGGAAAACAGTTTTTCCTTATCTACTTTGTCCACACCGTGCATGATTTTATAAACTTCAATTGTCTTGCTACGTTAAAAAAAATAGATATTAAATCCTTCTTATTTTCATCTGTGTTCATTCCCCTCTAGATCCGTCAACAAGGTGATATTTGTCAGATGTCATATCACACTGCCCTGAAGCACATGTACCACAATGCATTTCGTGTATAACGTCACCCTGACCTCACCTAACCCTATTAAAGAGACCCTTGATCTCCCATTCCCCCATTCCCGTGCTGATCCTTAAGACCACCACTGACCCGCCATGTGGGCAGTGGAAATAAAGACTTTGGAACATGACTACTGAATCCGGAGTTCATTGGACCAAACCATCGAAACTTCTCTAACAATATTTGGCTCCAGTTTAAGATCAATCCTCATTATTTTATGTTAATTCTTACATTCTGATGGTCCCATGGTGTTCTTGAGCACTGACTGGTCAAAGGTAGCCTTGAGTCCTCTTTTGGAGAGGGAAGTCAATCTTTTTTTAAAAAAAATATTTCAGGTTGCATGCAATTTCATTTTATTGCTTGTGAACTGTCTGGACCCGACAATAAAAAAAAGGACCTCGTTAATGAGCAACAGTCTGCCATTGATGCGCATGTCACTCCCTGATTGTTGTGTCCGGCCCTTATAAGCAGTAGTCCAGGCAACGACGAACAGAATAACAGCAGGAGTTTATTGAACAGTCTTTCAGGTAACATTTACAAGGCGCTCCGGACATTAGATGACCCATGTAGTCGGTCCCTCGTGCTTCCTACCATAGAGGCACTGACTAAGCTACACCTTGATAGCGTATAGAGGCGACCCAGGCTTAGCCCGATGGAGCCAAATACAACCTGGTTCTTGTCCCCATGGGATTTTCCCAGAAAAGACAACCCCCGCCTTCTACATTTCTAGACATGTGCATAATACCAGTCCTCTCTCTGGTGCTGCCGTATGGCTTAAGAACATCAAGTCAGGAAGCCCCTTTTGTCCATGCAATGAAATGTGGATTTACATAACGTGATTAAGCTGTAGCATGAAATGCCATGGGTAGGATCTCAACCTGATCTGAGCCCAAATGGTTGTTTTGCCCATGAATTTCCAGAGCATGCAAACTACCCTGAGGAAAAAGCCATGCGCTTCACTCTGAGGAGAAGGAAATAAGCCAACAAGTAAGGAGAGGAGTTAGAACAGGGGTTTTTCAACCTATGGCACCAGAGAGAGGGCTTGTATTGTGCACATGTCTGGAAATGTAGAAGGCGGTGGTTGTCTTTTCCGGGGAAATCCCATGGGAACAAGAACCAGGTTGTATTTGGCTCCATCAACTCAAAACCGCAGAGAAAGAAAGGGCCAGTTTCAACACCCTCTGAGCCCATGAAATGTGCAAGGAGGGAAGAAAAAAATTCCCCTAATTAACTTACATCTGAGTTATCTCTACTTAACACAGCTTTTGGACTAATGACACAGCTGACGTTTATCCCACAGTACCAACCCAAACAGTACAAACTGTACCACATCTCTTGACAGTGACAAAGCTACTAGCTTAAAACAGCGCACGAGACCGAAAGCAAATGTCGGATACGGGGTTTTAAACATTATAATTCCCAGGCAACACTGAGGCTTAAAACAAGAGATATTTGGAGAAAGACATATACAGTAAAACCCCAACTTACATATGCCTCGAGTTACATAAAATTTGACTTATATAATGATTTTTGCACTAAAACCATGTCCCAATTTACATAACACAATTTCCTATGGGTTTGCATCGAGTGACATAAAAAATTTCATTTTTCTTATGGGGTTTCTTCAAATTACACAGATATCGTTTCCCTATGGGTTTGCTTCGAGTTAAGTAAAAAAATTCAATTTTCCTATGGGTTTACTTCAAGTTAAGTAAAAAGCCAATTTGCATAAAAGCCTACGGAACAGACTTTTTACGTAAGTAGGGGTTTGATTGTACTGTAGTTCAAAAGCGTTCAGGAGACAACAGGAAAGATGAAGAGGGCTCTGAAAGGATCGTTAAGAAGTGTTGACGTTCCCCATTTCCAGGTTTGACTGTCAAGGGCAGTGATGGCGAACCTTGGCACTCCAGGTGTTCATGGACTTTAATTCCCAGGAGCCCAAGTCTCTGTAAATCCACATGAATGAGATTCGTGTTGGTTCACAGAGACTGGGCTTCTGGGAATTGAAGTCCAAGGACACCTGGAGTGCCAAGGTTCATCATCTTGGGTCAAGGGCACCCCAGGCCTTATTTGTGATCAGTGAAACACCACTTCCCTCCTTTCTCAGAACCAAGGCTCCAATCCCCTTCATGCACAGGACCAAGAATCCTACAAATAGAAGAGTATGATGACCCAGGAGAAATGGTTCTCTGTCTGTCAACCCAAACTCTACTCATTGTGGGACGATGCAGAAATGGTAGGAGGGTGGGATCTTGGCAAAGCCGCTCTCCACAGGACTCGTGTCAATGGCGTCGATGTCTTGGGGATCCACGAGGGGCTTCAGCCCGAAACTCTGCAGGATGGTGGTGAAGAAGAGGAAAAGCTCCGTGCGGGCCAAGCCTTCTCCTAGGCAGATCCGCTTCCCTGCAAAGGAAATGAGAGAAGACATTGGAATAATAATAATAATAATAATAATAATAATAATAATAATAATAATAATAATAATAATAATAATAATAATAATAATAATAATAATAATAATAATAATAATAATAATAATAATAATAATAATTTCATGTCAGAAATTATTCTGGGTTGAAAGGATTTTTGCTGGAGGAACTCCACTAAGGGGCCGCCCAAATGAGGCTCCTTTCATGTCCCCAAGATCTTTCCCCACTGAATTGGTCCCTGTTTATCTATTTGCAATTTCTTGCTTTCAATCTGCTAGGTTGGCAAACGACGGGCACTCATTCCGTCATGCGGTACCCAGGTCTCGAACTGCTGACCTCCCAGCGAACAAGGCAAGCTTCTAAACCACCCAGCCACCACAACTCATTGTATGATGTATGAGGGCAAAAGTGTGCGCTCAGGTGAATAGACAGAATGGTATAGAAACAAGCCTAAGATTCTGGTGCAAGTTGGAGATTAAAAACAAGTCTTTTCATTTGGAGAAACAGCTATGACGTGGTCTGTTGCATTTCTACAGTGCTGTCCACTGTCTGTGTTTCCACTTGTAGCATGAGATGCTGTAACGAAATGAATTATACCCTGTGCTTTAGCTTCATCCAAGATGGAGAATTTGGTGTGTAGGAGAGAGTCCCTTTATACCAGGTTTGGAATATAGACAGTGTTGGCCTCGTGAGTTGGAAGAGATGGAGCCTAGTATGTGGCTGACAGTCATCCTGTAATACCATGGGTTGCAATCCCTTAGGGGAATGGCCAGAAGGTGGACCCTCCCTGTGGGAGGAGGTTTAAGCCAGACGGTGCGCGGTCCGAGGAGACGGACTCTCTTGGATCTGAAGTGTAAAAATGTGGAGGCTTGAGAAGGAAGGGTGTGTGAGTGTCCATGGGCTATCTCTTAAATACAAGGAGAACAAAAACCGTTGGAGGCAAATCAAAATCTAGATGAATTTATTGTGGCTATCAAAAGATGCTCTTCTCATTTTTAATAGTCCAAAAATAAACAATGATTCTTCTCAATAAACAATTGTTCAGTGTCTTATTTCAGTCCAAAAATAAACAATGATGATTCTCAATAAACAGTTATTCAATGTCTTTTTTTCCCTTTCAAAACAAACATGGTGGTGGTAGTTGCTGCACAAAATACAGAATTCAAGACCTAAAACTCCATCCAGAATTCAGTCTTTCGTAAATCATCTTCCTGAGAAGTTTATGTTCTTTACATTCCGCGCAGGGAACAGCTTCAAAAGCTTCCTCTTTGGCGCCTCTTGATGTTCTCCTTGTGGTTTCAACACCGTTTGGCCATTTCCTTGGATACTCTCTCTCTCAAATAAGCAGCTTTCTTCATTTCGAAATGCTTGCTGAGCTTTGGTGGACTGCATCCTGTACTATGCTTTGATTTCAATATACAGTACTTCTAAAATCCCTGAAGAGATCTGGAGTGATTACTTGGCTCACGTTACCTGAATCTACACTAGTTTCATGTGCACCCTTTGCTCACTACCTGGATTTCGGTCAGGGTTGCCTGGGCACACTTTTCGGAAAAGCCAGAACTGCTGGATCTGAACTGGACTAGGGAAGCAGGATCAGGCGCAATCCCATTGCCAGGAGGCCAGAGGAAGTCTGAGTCCTCCTTGGGAGTAAGTGGATTGCCACAGGTGCCACGGCCGCGATACCAACCTGATTACAGCCCAAATGGTTATTTCACCTACGCATTTCTATAGAAGGCAAACTGCCCTGTGGAAACCAGCCAAGCGTCTCACTCTCAACAGAAGCAATTTAACAAGTAAGCAGAATTGTTATAGAGAACAAACGCTGGTGGAAAGAGAAATGTGATGAAAAGTCACATTCCGGATAGTACTGTACGACATTGTTTAAATGTCTTCAGTAATTGTAATTCTGTTAACACCGTCTATATGATTTCTTGCCCTTGTGGCAAGAATTACACTGGTCAATCTTCTCGATCTCTGAAAACCCGGATATGCGAGCACCGTTCTCGAATACGTACACAGTCTCCTAATGCTCCTCTTCTTTCGCTTTTCACACAACAACGTCATACTGAGGATCAAATCCGGTTTGTCGTTCTGGATGTCGTCAAGCCAAAACCCTTTGCAAGACTGGACATAAGAAAGAGACTCTTGCAACAAGAAGCATATTTTGTTCATAGGTTCAACTCCATGGAACCGCGCGGACTCAATTCTGAAAATGACATGTCGTGCTTTCTGTAACGGGGCTTTTGCTATCTTCCAGTTAAGAATACTCTGTGCTTTTCCGATGTTCTGTCTCTTTAAGACTTGTTCTTGGACGCTCTTACTATGCTCTATTGGTACCAGCTGACTCTCTTTTCTCTACAGTTAAATACCACTTCTTGCATGACCATTGTTAACGTCTATGGCACTAAAAGAATTTGTTTATGTTTATTTGATTCATACCCTGCCCTATTCAGCACATGGCCCACTCGGGGCGGCTAACAACATATAAATAACTCCAAGGTAACCCAAGGGGTTTACAGACGAAATACAAAATTTACTTTAGAGGCTGTATGGACGCGCATAATAAGGTATTTATTAGTGTTCTTTATATACAAGTTGACAAATTGTGAGTTTCGTACCTACTCTACTGATGTTTCTTCAGGATTCAAACTCTGTGAGCAATATTGAGAATTGTTATAATGACATGTAATGGTTACTAGTTCAATTGATTATTATTTTCTGTATCCTCCTATCATTTAGATTTTGCACACACCTTTGACGAAGTCCTGAAATACCGATTTACCGGAACGGTGTCGATGTGGTTGTGTCTTTTGAAGATATATGTGCTTGAAGTTATGAAGTTTGAATAACTCTACCTTGTGAATTTCAATTTTCTTTCACTGAATTAAGTATCCTTAGTTATCCTTATACAATAAATGAAGATTTATTTTTTTGCATTGCCTCCGACGGGACTTTTCTCCAAGACATACAATTGCATCTGAGATTGTGCACATATACAGACAGGTCTGGAAACGTAGAAGGCAGTGGCTGCCTTTTCCGGGGAAATCTCATGGGGACAAGAAGCAGCTTGTAGCTGGCTGCGTAAAATCAAAACCCCAGGGAGAGAGGAAGGGACAGTTTCATTCATCACCCTCTGAGTCATCTTTGGGGTTTTGTGTTGTGTTTATTGATGTTTTAGCTCTTTCATGGGACATGCCTTCTGCCAGAAAGCACATTGATTCCATTAAAAAGAAAGCAAATTCCTTTTTTCCCCTCTGAGCCAGCTTTGCATAGCAAAGATAGAGAAAAACACAATCAGAGAACTGTAGAAGTAGAGATTAGCCAGCATAACCATGGGGGAAACTGGGCAAATGGAAAGTTGTTTATTTATTTAGAGTCACACATTTATACTCTGCCCTTTTGGCACAAGCACCCCCAGGCATAGCTGTCAAGTATCCCGTATTGGCTGGGAAACCCCTTTTTTTACTCTCTTCCCTGCCGTCATCCCGTATTAATTAGACTGCAATGCCCTATTGCCGCCATTGGATGGCAGCACAGGATAAGCATAGCTGTCAAGTATCCCTTATTGGCCAGGAAAACCCCTTATTTTACCCTCTTTCCCGCCGTCATCCCTTATTAATTAGACTGCAATGCCCTATTGCCGCCATTGGAGGGCAGCAAAGGATAAGCATCGCTGTCAAGTATCCCCTATTTGCTGGGAAATTCCCCTTATTTCCAAATCCTCAACTTAACAGGTATGCCCCCAGGGAGAGGAAAGGCCAGTATCGTCACCCTCTGAGTCCATGAAATGTGCAATGAGGGAAGAAAATTTTTTCTCATAATTAACTTACATCTGGGTCATCTCTACTTATCACAAAATTCGTACTAGTGGCACTGCTGAAGTTTATCCCAGCGTACCAACCCAAACATACAAATTGTACCACGTATCTTTTCCTTTCTCTTGGTGGGAATGACAATTTCCACCTCGTGACCTTCTCTGGGGCTTTCATACTCTGTGAGCTGAGGTTGGTAAGCATAAAGGGGGGGGGGATTGACAAAGATACTAGCTTAAAACCAAGCACAAGACTGAAAGCAAATGTCCGATATGTGGTTTTTATTTTTACAATTCCCAGGCAACATCGAGGCTTAAAACACAAGAGATATTTAGAGAAAGACATACAGCACAAACGTATAAAAATCTTTGTGTTCAGGAGACAACAGGAAAGATGTAGAGGGTTCTGAAAGGATCATTAAGAAGTGTTGACTTTCCCTGTTTCCAGGTTTGACTGTCAAAGGCAGTGATGGCCAACCTTGGCACTCCAGGTGTCCTTGGACTTCAATTCCCAGAAGCCCAAGTCTTTGTGAATCCACACGAATGGGATAACTGAGACTTGGGCTTCTGGGAATTGAAGTCCAAGGACACCTGGAGTGCCAAGGTTCGCCATCATGGGACAAGGGCACCCCAGGCCTTATTTGTGATCAGTGAAAGACCAATCCCCTCCTTTCTTAGAACCAAGAATCCAATCTCCTTCATAAGTAGGACCAAGAAACCTACAAGCGGACTTGTTCAACGACCCAGGCAGAGTTGATCCCTGGCTGTGGACCCTAACTCTACTCAGCGTGGGATGAGGCAGAAATGGTAGGAGGGTGCGATGTTGGCAAAGCCGCTCTCCGCGGGACTTATGTCGATGTCTTGGGGGTCCACGAGGGGCTTCAGCCGGAAACTCTGCAGGATGGTGGTGAAGAAGAGGAATAGCTCCATGCGGGCCAAGCCTTCTCCCAGGCAGATCCGCTTCCCTGAGAAGGAAATGAGAGAAGACATCAGCATGCAGCATTCCCATGGAGACTCCACTCAGGGGACGCCTGAATGTAGATCCTTTTATGTCACCAAGATCTTTTCCCACTGAAGGGGTCCCTATTTATCTACTCACCATTTCTTGCTTTCAATCTGCTAGGTTGGCAGGAGCTGGGACAGAGACAGGCACTCATTCCGTCATGCAGCACCTGGGTCTCAACCAGCCGACCTGCCAACCTTCCAGCTAACAAGGCAAGCTTCTTAACCACTGAGACACCACAGCTCAGTGTATGATGTATGAGAGAAAAAAAATGTGCGTGCATGTGAATAGACAGAATGATATGGAAACAAGCCTAAGATTCTGGTGCAAGTTGGTGATTAAAAGCAAGTCTTTCCATTTGGAGAAACAACGTAAGTGGAAGTTAATAATAATAATAAATTCTATGATGTGGCCCAGGCAATCAGAAAATCCTAGTTTTAAGGTCCGTCTGCATTTCTATCAGAGCGTTGCACACTTTAAAATTATGGACAGAAAGTAAAAAGCTGAACACAAGTACAAAGGATTAGACAAGTTCATGGAAGACAAGGCTATCAATGGCTATAATTATGGCTACCTAAGGACAACCTCCGGGTTGGAGAGATAGGCAGGATATCTCTCAATGCCATTTCCAGGGAATCCTAAGCAGGTGAAGGCATCTCCTTGGGAAGAATACCCTGAAGGAAATGGTGAGCCACTGTGTGAGAGAGAATGCTGGACTGGATGGGCTGTGGCCTCTTCCAGCAAGGCTGTTCTTATGTTCTTATGTTCAAGTGCCAGGGCAGCCCAAAGGACACGGTTACAACATTGATTAACCAGGGGAAAGATCACAAGCTTTGAAATCAACACTCTGCATGTTTACCCTGTATAGTTATGTAAGGCAGTGCTAATGCCAACCTGTAGAGTGTTGTGAGAGAACAAATGAACATATTTATTAAAGAGGTGGGTGAGTACACGGGAAGAGTCTCCTGAAGATGGTGGCATTTTTGAACCACAATCGTGCCTACTCTGGGCAATGGCAACTTTCTGCCAGCTAATCTTTCTCACACTTGGTCAGGCCAAAGGACTACAGAATGAATTCTCCAAGTGGTGGCTTCCTTTCGGCAGTTCCACGTCTGGCCTAGACACAGAAGAAGAAGGAGGAGGAGGAGGAGAAGAAGAAGAAGAAGATTCACGAAGGGGAAAGATGGGAGGCTGCTTCCTCCATTGAATCTCAAAGATGCCACACAGTGATTTACAACTCAGCCGTCCTCCTGTCTACTAAACCCCACTTCACTTTCTCAGACAAAGAGATGAAGATGAGGATGGTTGTCATTGTAGCATGTGGTTAAGCCACTTCTGTCTCTACCTGAGGAGAATGGCACAAAGGCATCGTTCTTCTTGAAGCACCCGTTCTCATCCAGGAAGTTCTCTGGGTCGAAAGAATTGGGACTTTTAAACTTGGTTGGGTCGTGCAAGACTGTGGTGAGCATAGGGTAGATTTCGGTTCCCTAGGAAAGACGAAAGAGAGGGTGTGTGTGTGAGTGAGGTCACTTCTCTGGCTTCCCAAGGCCCCCCGAAACTCTGCATTTTTCCGACACAAACCATCTCTTCTCAATAGGGCAGCTAAGAGCAAGTCCTTCAGAAAGCGAATCCCTCTTTTCTAACACAACACAAGATCCTGCATCTAAGCAAGCAAGCAAACAAACAAACCACTCCCACCCACAGGCAAATCATGGCTTGGCTGAAATTACATCACATTAGGTGATGTTGGGTAGATGTGGATTCCTGCAATGGTAGGATTCAAAAAAAAATTCTACCTACTCTGTGGGTGTGGCATGTTGGACATGGCCATGTGGCCATGTGACTGGGTGGATGTGCAGGTGGATCTGGCAACCGGATGGGGGAAGCCTGGGGAGGCTGCGCCATTGGTATGGGAGGCAGGTGCAGGCCTACAACCCAAGGCTCCGGCCACCGGATGGGCGGAGCCAGCTGGAATTTCTACTGCCAGTACGGGCATACCGGGGCATACAGGCTGAGTCCCACCACTGGATTCTTGCTTACTGTGTTGACCAAACACTTTGTCCATCCCCTGTACCTTAGGAATCATGTAGCCTCTGAATTCTGTGTCACGGGTAACCATGTGCGCCACATCCATTGGGATGAGATCGCTGACCCTCTGAATTTCATGGATGACCGCATCCATGTAGGGCATTTTATTCCGGTCTTCATTGCTTGGGACCCGGTTTTGGCCAATCACTCGGTCAATTTCCTCATGTACCTTTGCTGTCAAATGCAATCACAGGATCAGTTCTTCATTTCCAGAGAGAGCTAAATTTTTAACACCAACACAGCTGGACATTCATGTCTAGAAAGGGCCAGACCTGTGGACGTTGGTGGCTAGTGGCCTGAAAACAAGGGAGAGCTATAGGCCACTGGCCCCAGGCTGTGGTTTCCCAAGAGCCCAAACACAAGCAGAAATGGGGAACTAGACTATTTCCTTTTCCCCTTACCTTGCACCTTGGGATATTTCATCAGTAGCAGAAAGCCATATCTCAGAGTGGAACTGACCGTCTCTGTCCCAGCAAAGAACAGGTTAAGGGTGGTGAGCTCCAGGTTCTTGGTGTTAAATTCATTAGCTGGGTTGTTCTTTTCCTGCAAGCAAGCCAAGAAAGAAACAAATTAATAAATAGAAACTGAAGTAGCCTCAGGATGATCATTTATCTGCTTAGGGCAGACAACAGTGGGCTAGATCTTCTGGATTACAAATCCCATATGTTGCAGTGTTGTGGTCCACAAAGTGGCCGTCATCTTGAACATGCTCTTCCCACCCTTGGCCTGGCCAACCCACCATGCCTTGCCTTTACAAGAGCAAGATACCTTTTCCATCTGGATTAGGAAGCAGTCGATGAAGTCCCGTGGGCAGCTGGGGTCTAGAGTCTCCTGGTTCTGCTTCACTCTCTTGGCAATGAAGAGCCTCATATCTTCCAGAAGATCATAGATTTTGGTGTGAGGCCCCGGAAAGTACTTCAGGAAGCCTGCATAGATGTCATAGAACTTGAAAGCATGGGGGGGGGGGGGGAAGAAACATTTTGTTAAGGATCACTCACCTCTCTGCATTTTCTGGGTTTTAAACACACACCTGTACATCTGTTGGACAAATAGCAATCTTGCATGTGCCAACACTGGGGAAGGGGGCTTTAAGGCCTCATGTGGCTGAACTTTGCCATTAACTTGACTGGCAAAGTTCTTTCCCCACCTCTAACATTTGAGGTAGCCCCCCTCTCTTGCTTTTCTTTGCTTCTATAGTTTGTTGAGAGTCTCTAATTCTTCTTCTGACCTCTGAAGAAACAACAAGCATGGAAGTTCTCTTCCACATGATGGAGACTCAAATTTTGCTTCTTCCACCTTCTGCCTGTGACTACAGATGGCTACTGTAAGTAAAGATGCATTTTCTACTTAAAATACTTCTAGAACACTTTATGAAGCCAAGAGCAAATTTGTGTAGAGAAAAAGAAACCAAAGGGGTGAGTAAGAGAACCAACCTCACCTCTCCACATTCCTCTACATTGCTATTTTTAAAACTTCATCCACTGCTAACTAGAGGGAATAATCCAGATTTCCAAAAACATTCACATATCTGTACATTGTTACACATGTAGTGTCACAACAAGATTTTAGTATCTACTTGTGTCTGTCTCTGCTGTATTGCCAAGACTGTATTACTTAGGCATCTGAAACACTGCATCGTTACAAGAAGCGTTATATGTATTTCAAGGTTATTCAGTCTTTACGGTACATGGTCTGTAATAAAGATGGCACTGCAGGTTGCAAAGTTGCCTTCAGCCACCATGACCTTCCCTGCAAGCTGTGGGGAAACCTGGTCTCTAGGAAACTCCATGTGGCAGAAGGAGCAATGTGGCAGGTGTGCCTGACCCCCCCCTTTCCCCCCTCTTCACAAACCCTGTGTGCGTGCCTATGTATTTGTGTCCAGGTAGGCCTGCAGAAATGATGGGCAAGCTCAGACCTGTGTGGTCAAAACCTGTTTCTCAGAGAGGAGATTCTTTCTAACTGGTGGCTCCTCCTGTCCCCCTCCTTTATCCTACCTGGTAACGGAAGGAACACAGGCATACCTGAGACCAGGCAGTGCTCATCTCACGGAAAATTATGTTCATTAATTCCATCAGGGTCTGGAAATCCTTGTTGTTGTAATCGAAGCGGTCTCTGAAGACGATGGAGCAGATAACATTGGAGACCGCCCTGCTGATGATGTATGTTGGATCAAAGGGCTTCTCTGAAGTACAAAGGGAGGAGGGATGAAGAGCCATACTACATGTTGTTGCTATGACAGATACAAAAACCCTTTCTTTCTGTCTCCTACTTTCTCCACAATTGGGTGGAGTGCAGCCCTTCAAACATTAGACCATTGATGGCAAACCTTGGCAATCCAGATGTTCTCGAACTTCAATTCCCAAATATCCTGATCAGTAGGAGTGCAGACTTGGGCTTCTGGTAACTGAAGTCCAAGAACACCTGGAGTGCCAAGATTCACCATCAGTGCATTAGACTCTCTTGGCCTTAGGCTTGAAGGTCTTCCACTTGGACAGATGGTCTTGGACCTCCCTCCCTGTTGTCCCCACCTGCTCACCATTGGTCTTCCTAAACTCCTCCAGCAGGAACTGAGCCTCTTCCTGGATCCGCTCTTCAATGGTTCTCTTCCCCATTCCAAAGTTCCTCAGGATGGTGAGGGAGAACCGACGGAGCTGCTTCCAACGCTCTCCATTGGAAAACACAACACCTGTGGGAGCAGGAAAGAAGGGGAAGAATTACCAGGAGAGGCCAGGACAGTTGGATCTCGTTTGGTCAAATGGGACATCTCACCATATCCTTGGAAGTTCCTCTCGAGGGTTGGGTTGGTTTTCCTTCCACTAAATTCATCTGCCTTGTCTATCAGGGCTTCCTTCACAGCATCATGGCCACACAGGACCACAATGGGGCGTGTTCCAAAATGGACGGTGAAGACCGGGCCGTATTGGTCACGCAGCTACGAAGGAAAAGAAGACGTTGGGTTGCCATAGGACAAACCTTTATCCCTTCTTTCTTGAGCCCGGAAGGTTGGAAGAAGGCATCCCTACCAGGGAAGCATTTTGCTCTTGGTCAGAATGGCCTCCTGTTGTATATTTGATGGTGGCCTCGAAGTACTGGACTTTCTCATCTCAGCATTGTGCCAATGTAACCAGGGGGAAAAACCAAATGTTCTGTTTTGCTTTGACATTGGTAAATGTAGGCATTGGAGCTACGTTGCCCTTTGGAATGGCAAGAGGGCGCATGGAAGATAGTCAGGGTTGAAGCCAACTCCACTTACAGCTACAGAGCCGAGAGGTGGATGGGGAAGAAACCGTCCCCCCCACTTTAGAGTTCAGGGACCTTTTCCCCCCCTTTCAGTCTAAAGCAGGAGGTCTAGTTTTCTCTAAAGCAATAGTTCAGCTAGGGTTGGTCTGTGCAAGCCCCTTTCTGCTCCACATTTCTCCTCCTCGAGCTGCCTCTTTCCTTTCTTGGCGAAGGACATCACATTATGCAAGTAGGACTTTCAAGGGAGGAGCTTGCAGCGGCTTTAGTTCGTGAATTCAAAATGCCATTGGAAGCAAAATCTGCAGTTGTATTGCTTAAAATATACACGGTTAAGGTCTCCTTTGCTCAAAAGCCAGTTGTATCCAATGGGACGTTATTGTGCACATCTCCATTTATGGCTAACGAGTCAGCACTGTTTGACTGTCCATGGGGCCGGCATGCCTAGACTGGAGTGCGGAATGCTGTTTACCTTCCCACCGAAGTGCCACCTATTCATCTATTTGCAATTATTTCTTGCTTTATAACTGCTAGGTTGGGCAGGAGCTGTGAGAGAGATGGGAGCTCCATATAAATAAATAAGTAAATAATCTTAAAACACCAGTTTAGTTACATGTAGTTGTGGACAAGCTCTGAACTTTCTTATCTCAGCAAAGTGACAAAGCACTTCTGTTTTGTTTTGGCATTGGGCAATGTTGCCCTTTGATGTGGCAAGAGGGCCACTTACGGCCTCAGAGCCAAGAGGTGGGTGGGGAAGAACAACCTCCGGGTTGGAGAGATAGGCAGGATATCTCTCAATAAATGCCATTTCCAGGGAATCCTAAGCAGGTGAAGGCATCTGCTTGGGAAGAATACCCTGAAGCCAATGGTGAGCCACAGTGTGTGAGACAGAAGGCTGGACTGGATCATGGGCTCCTGGGGCCTCTTCCAGCAAGGCTGCTCTTATGTTTTTATGAAGAAACCGTTCCCCCACTTTAGAGTTCAGGGACCCTTTGTTCCTTTTCAGTCTATAGCGGGAGGTCTCGTTTTCTCCAAAATAATTGCTCAGCAGGGATTGGTCTGTTTAACCCAACAGTGCCCAGTTCTATGGCCCATGGGCAGGATCTGGCCCCCGACACCAATTCATCCAGCCCACACCACCCTCGTTTTACGTCCGCTTCAGGGAGCAATGAGGGTGAAGTGGGCTGGATAAATTGGCACCAGGGACCGGATCTGGCCCACGGGCCATAGTTTAGGCACCCCTGGTTGAAGCAGAAACCGTTTCCCAACTTTAGAGTTCATGGACCCATTTTCCCCCTTTGAGTCTAAAGCAGGAGGTCTAGTTTTCTCTAAAGCAATAGTTCAGCTAGGGTTGGTCTGTGCAAGCCCCTTTCTGCTCCACATTTCTCCTCCTCGACCTGCCTCTTTCCTTTCTTGGCGAAGGACATCACATTATGCAAGCAGGACTTTCAAGGGAGGATCTTGCAGCGGCTTTAGTTCGTGAATTCAAAATGCCATTGGAAGCAAAATCTGCAGTTGTGTTGCTTAAAATGTACACGGTCAAAGTCTCCCTTGCTCGAAAGCCATTTGTATCTGACTCTAGGGTTTTGTGCTCATCTCCGTTTCTACCCAAAGAGTCAGCGCTGTCTCCATCTGCAGACGTTTCCATGGACGTGGAGAAGGCATTGCTAGACATGGAATGCTGTTTACCTTCCCATCGAAGTGGTACCTATTTATCTATTTGCAATTTCTTGCTTTATAGCTGCTACATTGGCAGGAGTCGAGACAGAGATGGGACCTCAATATAAATAAATACGTACAGTAGAAACCTGTATAACGCAGACAATTGGTTCCAGAAGGCACTTTGTTATACAATATTTTTTTTGTTATACAATGCATGCATCATACAACGAAAATCCCTATGGGAAAAATCAAACAACAAAAATCTCTATGGGGGATGCATCATACAATGAAAAGTTTTTCGTTGTACAATTCCCATAGGGATGCATTGCAAAATTTTCCCAAAATGTTTGTTGTATGATGCACCAGGTGTTTTTCCTTTCTTTCCAAATTTCCTTCGTTGTACGATTTTTTCACTATACGGGGTTTTACTGTAAATAATTTTAAACACCAGTTAATTGCAAATAGTTGCGAACGATCTGCCAGGACTCAGCGGGCAAACCTCATGCATTATGCTGTCTTCAGTGGTGGGCATCAGCAGGTTTGTACCAGTTCGCCAGAACCAGTAGCAGAAATTCTGGCTGGCCGTGCCCATCCAAGTTTTGAAACAAAGTAGTCCTAATTCGGGGGCAATGCAGGGCTTTCCCACTAGCCATTCCCACCAGACCATGCCCACAGAGGAGGTAGTAAAAATTTTTGGAGCCCACCACTGGCTGTCTTCACCTATTTTTTCCCCAAAGGACACTCACTCACTCACTCACCTTGAGAAGAGAATTTAATGTTTCGGATGACTTGATCTGGAGGAAGTTCCCAATGAAAGGCAGGGGAGTGGGCCCGGGGGGCATTCTGCCCAGGTGTGAACGTTTCCTCTTAATGGACATGGCCACCAGGTAAGAGAAGCAAGCGACGAGGAAGAGGGAGATGGCTGTGGAGAACTCCATGGTGTGGGCTGAAGCCACCACCGGTTCAGCTCCTCCTTCAAAGTGCAGGAACTTCTTCCCCTGCCTGGGGTTCTCTGGGTTTTATTGGGGTTGGATTGGGCCCTGCCTTCTACATTATGTAATGCCACAGGGCAAACAGGCTGAATGCATAATGCTTGGAATGGGTGTGATATTTCACCCACTGCTTCCTAGTTAATCATTATTGCACGTATTTGATCCCCAACAGCAATAGATATTTGTATCTATCAACCCCACAGAGAGAAAATGTGTTTGTCTTCTTCAGTTCAGACAATCTACAGTTGAGGGCATTGGTTTTTTTTTTAAATGCCTTAAGTACATACTTTAAAGTATTTCTTCTGAATATTATCTTACTCAGTTTTTGACCATGTCTCTCAATTGGAAAGTGCCTTTCAAGTCTTACTGTTCAAGAACGGTGATGGATATACTCATCAAATAAGACATAGTTATAATACTCACATTACTGGTAAGCAACAGGTGTGCTTGTGTATATGTGGGGGAGAGGGAACCACCTGGATCAGGATGATAGATCACGTTGGGTAGAAACCTATGATTTAGGAACGGGAGGGTTGGAAGCACCTATTCTGATGGTCTTGGGCATCACAACGGACTGTTAGATCCTGGCCATGGTGTTATCTACCAGGTGACATGTTGAAGTCACCTGGTAGATATCACGCTAGGTTAGGCAAAAGGAACTGCACAATGAACTCACCATTTTGGCACTTTCACATCTGACGTAGAGAGGGAAGAAGAAGAAACTGACAGATTTCATATCAGGTTTGCACCATTGTTGGGTGGTGGGGAGGGATGTTCCACAGGACCTTATCGACCGTGATGCTCCATTCCATCTCAACCAAAGTTTGGATCTCCTTTGCTCCTCTAGTTGATACCTGGCTTGAGAAGGGAGAGAGCTCATCCTTTTCAGCCTGGCTCTGTGAAGACCCCAGGTTTGGTCAATAGAGCAGCCAGAAGGTTCAGCACTAAGGACAGTTCCCCACCTGGGTTGGGGCTTCCCTGGGATCTAACTCCAGATTTCTCCCTCTAAGCCAGTGATGGCCAACCTTGGCACTCCAGGTGTTCTTGGAGTTCAATTCCCAGAAGCCCTGATGAGCAGGAGTGCTGGCTTGGGTTTGTGGGAATTGAAGTCCAAGAACACATGGAGTGCCAAGGTTGGCCATCACGGTTCTATCATATCCTATGCTATCTCCGTAGTTAGATCCTGAGTGTTACGTTCTTAAACCGCACAGCCCTATGATGCCTCAGCAGCTAAATGACGTTCACTTGCCTTTTGCATTTACAAAGCACACCTTTTGAAAAATAAAGAAAACTGAATATTGTGCGCCCTTCAGTTCTTCATGTTGTCCACAGTCTGCATTTCCACTCGTAGCATGAGATGCCACAGGCATGGGATGCCAACTTGATCTGAGCCCACATGGTTATTTTTGCCCATGCATTTCTAGAGAAGGCAAACTTCTCTGAGAAAACCAGCCAAGCGTTTCGCTGTCAAGAGAAGCAATTTGACAAGTAAGCAGAAGAATTATACAGAACAAAAGCTGGGGGAATGATAGGAATGTTGCTGAAGAATAAGAAAGTAACACCAAACCTTTGGAGGAGGTACTCTAAACCAACTTCCATTGTATCACGGAAAAGAGAAAGGCTTAATCGCCACGTTATGTAAATCCACATTTCATTGCACAGACTCAAGCAATCCTTCTTGAATTGTTGTTCCCAGGCCATACAATTGCATCTGAGATTGGGCTCGTATACAGACAGGTCTGGAAATGTAGAAGGCAGTGGCTGCCTTTTCTGGGGAAATCTCATGGGGACAAGAAGCAGCTTGTAGCTGGCTGCGTAAAATCAAAACCCCAGGGAAAGAGGAAGGATCAGTTTCATTCATCACCCTATGAGTCCACTTTGGGGTCCTGTGTTGCCCATGTTTATTCATTTGATTTGATTTGATTTATTCGATTTGTATGCTGCCCAGCCAGCCTACTGCCACAGCCTTGAGGATATTATCACAGTGCGCCTTCACAGCCAGTCCATCTGGCATAACCTCTTCTGCCTCCATGACCATTGGGAATCAGAGTTCCTCCTCTGCCCATTTTGCCGTTTGACCCAACCTGATGGTTTCCAGTGACATTTCCTTCACCGAGGGGGGCCATCACCCCACCTAAAGGGGCTCACCTGCCTGCAGCCCTTGGCCCCTTTAAGTTGCCAGGTGCCTTTGAGGACATCAGGTCCAACCCTTGCCTGCTCAGTGCGGGAATCCAAATCAAAGCTCATGTTGCCAAATCCGACTCATTTTGCCCTGACTGTGCGACTTTGCTGGTGGGAATTTGTTATGTGGTTTTGATATTGCATATTATAGTATTGTATTGTGTTGGTATATATTATTATGCGACTATTTTTGCAGATTGTATTTTTTTATACTGTATCATTGTGTATATTGTTGTGAGATGTTTTGTACACTATTCTATTCTGTAATTAATTTGTACTACTGTATATTGTATCTTTGTTTGGATTTTTACTGTATTTTTTTTTGTAAACTGCTTTGGGTCAGCCTAGGGTGAGGAAGGCAGTATATAAATATAGTATAATAATAATAATAATAATAATAATAATAATAATAATAATAATAATAATAATAATAATAATAATAATAATAATAATAATAATAATAATAATAATAATAATAATAATAATAATAATAATAATAATAATAATAATAATATGCCGACTCAGGGTGGCTCACAAAAATCACAACATATCAAAAATTACAGTACAATAAAATATCACAATACAATAAAATGTAGCAATGCAATAAAACATAAGAATGCAATAAAACATAACAATACAAAAAATGTAAAATTTATTTTTCACTGAGCTACCTTTGCATAGCAAAGACTGAGACAAATACAATAAAAAAACTGTAGAAGTAGAGATTAGCCAGCATAACCATGGGAGAAACTGGGCCAATGGAAACTTACTTACTTACTTACTTACTTACTTACTTACTTACCTTCCTACCTACCTACCTACCTACGTTCCTTCCTTCCTTCCTGCCTTACTTACCTTACTTACCTTACTTCTTCATCTGCCATGTTTGTTTGTGCACATTTCTACTCTGCCCTTTTGGTACATGCTCCAATCAGGGTGGCTTACAATGTATATAAACATTATCTATAATATTAAAAAAAATCATCACATAATAGCAAATAAAAACACACAAAAAAAAACCCACAGGAAAAAAAGACAGATGGTATTTTAAAAATTGACAAAGTAAAAGACAAAGCTACTGTCTTGAAACAGAACACAAGACCAAAAGCAAATGTCAGATATATTGTTTTTATTTGTATAATTCCTAGGCAATATTGAGACCTAAAATGTTGGGGTATTTAGAGAAAGGCACACAGTCCAAAGGCATCGCAATCTTCGGTTTCAGTAGAAAATAGGAAAGATCTGAAAGGAACTTTAGGAAGTGTTTGTTGACTTTCACTCTTTCCAGGTTTGGCTGTCAAGGGCTCCCCAGTTTCAAAGGTCTCATTTGCGATGAGTGAAAGACCACCTCCCTCCTTTCTCAGAACCAAGGCTCCAATCTCCTTCATGCATAGGACCAAGAATCCTGCAAACAGAAGAGTATGATGACCCAGGAGAAATGGTTCTCTGGCTGTCGACCCTAACTCTACTCATCGTGGGACGATGCAGAAATGGTAGGAGGGTGGGATCTTGGCAAAGCCGCTCTCCACGGGACTCGTGTCGATGTCTTGGGGGTCCACGAGGGGCTTCAGCTGGAAACTCTGCAGGATGGTGGTGAAGAAGAGGAAAAGCTCCATACGGGCCAAGCCTTCTCCCAGGCAGATCCGCTTCCCTGTAGCAAAGGAAATGAGAGAAGACATTGGCATGCAGCATTCCCATGGAGACTGGGAATCTGATGTCTCCTGAAAAGTGGATTTCACTGCAAAATTACTATGCTGTCCGATCCCAGGTGACGCAGAGAGGAAGCAAACCCCACAAATTTCCAAACTCTGCAGCCAGAACCCTAAACAAACAAACAAACAAACAAACAAACAAACAAACTGGGCTGTCCAGGCAATGCCAAACAATAGGAATATTTAAACGATCCTTTTCATCCTTTGCCTGGTGGGTGTCTTTGCAGTATCACCCCAGGACAGATCATGGAAATGGTTCCATGCCTGCTTTCCTGCTACAAACAAACCTGCCATTTAGGAGGGATGTACCTGAGGAGAATGGCACAAAGGCATCGTTCTTCTTGAAGCACCCGTTCTCATCCAGGAAGTTCTCTGGGTCGAAAGAATTGGGACTTTTAAACTTGGTTGGGTCGTGCAAGACTGTGGTGAGCATAGGGTAGATTTCGGTTCCCTGGGAAAGACGAGAGAGATGGATAAGTGAGGTCACTTCTCCAGCTCTCCAAGGGACCTTGAAACTCTGCATTTTTCAACACAAATCTTCTCTTTGCAATAGGGTGGCTAAGAACAAGTCCTTCAGAAAGTGAATCCCTCTTTTCTAACCTACCACAAGATCCTGCATCTAAGCAAGCAAGCAAACAAACCATTACCACCCACAGGCAAATCATGGCTTGGCTGAAAGCATATCACATTAGGAGATGTTGGCTAGATGTGGATTCTTGCTCACTGTGTTGACCAAACACTTTGCCCATCTCCTGTACCTTAGGAATCATGTAGCCTCTGAATTCTGTGTCACGGATAACCGTGTGAGCCACATTCATTGGCATGATATCGCCGACCCTCTGAATTTCATGGATGACTGCGTCCACGTAGGGCATTTGATTCCGGTCTTCAATGTTTGGGACCCGATTATGCCCAATTACTCGGTCAATTTCCTCGTGTACCTTTGCTGTCAAATGCAACCACAGGATCAGTTCCTCAGATGGCTAATTTCCAGACAGAGCTAAAATTTTAACACCAACACTGTTGGACCTTCTTGTCTATGAAATCTATAGATGGCCAGATATGGCCATACCTGTGGATGTTGGTGGCTGGAGGATTGAAAACAGGTGACTGTTGTAGGCCACCTGCCCTAGGCTGTGGTTTCTCAAGTGTCTAAACACAAGTGGAAAGGAGGAACTCCACTATTTCCTTCCTTTTCCCCTTACCTTGCACCTTGGGATATTTCATCAGTAGCAGAAACCCATATCTCAGGGTGGAACTGACCGTCTCTGTCCCAGCAAAGAACAGGTTATGGGCAGTGAGCACTAGGTTCCTGGTGTCAAATTCACTCGCTGGGTTGTCCTTTTCCTGTAAGTAAGTAAGGAAGCAAAGAAATAAAGAAATCAAAGTGATCTAGCCTCATGAAGGTTAATTAACTGTAGATAAAGCTCTAGATGTGACCTTTATCCTGAGGTTGAATTGCTGAGTTAACAAGTAGGTGTAGGTTGACCCTTCTAAACTTGGATAGCTTCCAGATCTGGAACCTCTCAAACTCTGGGTCCCCAGATGTTCTTGGACTTCACTTCCCAGGAGCCAAGATCAACAAGTGTACTGACTTGACCCTCTAGGAGGTAAAGTCCAACAACATCTGGGGACCTAAGGTTGAGAAATAAGCCCAATGAGCCTTGGGTAGCACCCCGAATGGTCAGGGGCTACTGAAGCTGTGAAATTGTAGGCTGAGACTTGAACTGGGCAATAAATTAAAAAAAAAGATACTATGAACTGTTACTCTTCATGCAGGCCTAGGGTAGACAACAGCAAGCTAATGCCCTCTAGATGTTCTGGACTACAAGTCCTATAAGCTACAGTGTTGTGGCTAATGACCACAAGGAGACTGAGATCTCGAAGGTACTGATTTTCTTCCAACCCTTGGCCTGGCCAACCCTCCTGCCCTTGGCTTTGCACCAACAAGATACCTTTTCCATCTGGATGAGGAAACAGTCGATGAAGTCCCGTGGGCAGCTGGGGTCAAGGGTCTCCTGGTTCTGCTTCACTCTCCTGGCAATGAAAAGCTTCATCTCTTCCATAAGATCATAGGTTTTGGTGTGAGGTCCTGGGAAGTACTTCAGGAAGCTGGCATAGATGTTGTAAAACTTTATAGCATCAGAAAAAACATTAAGTTAAGGTTCACAGGCCTCTCTGGAGAATTATGGTTTTTAAATGCACACCTACATATCTGTTGGGATAATAGCAATCTTGCATGTGCTAACACTGGGTATTAGTAGGGCGGGATTTTATTCCCTTCTGCAGAGGGCCTGTAGGCAGCTCCATGTAGCAGGGGGACAACATGGCCGGTGTGTCTGACTCTTCCCATTATCACCTCTTCACAAACCTGTCTGAATTTGGCTCCATGTTGGTCTGCAGATATGATGTGCAGTTCAAGACTTGTGATGTCAAAACCTGTTTCTCAGGAAGAAAATAACTGGCATCACCCACTCTTTGCCCTACCTGGTAAAGAAAGGAACACTGGCATACCTGGCCCCAGGCAGTGCTTATCTCCCGGAAGATGTTGTACATCATTTGCATGAGGGCCTGGAATTCCTTGTCATTGTAGTCAAAGCGGTCTCCGAAGACGATGGAGCAGATGACGTTGGAGACTGCCCTGCTGAAGACGTAGGTTGGATCAAAGGGCTTCTCTGAAGCACAATGGGGGAGGAAGGAGGAAGAGTCGGGGCTGTGCCTAGAACAATTTGCCCCCACGAAATGCTTTCTCGATGTCTGTGGAGGATGCAAATTGTAGACCAACTCATTTGGGCCTAAGTCTTTGGAGAATCATACAAAGGGTGAGGAAATATATGGAGTGACTGAAAATTTACACTTTTCCAGTGACAATGTTCCTTCTGCTGTCACACTAACATATGCAACAAAACATCAAATCTCCAACCTTTTCTTTCTGTCTCCTAATTTATCCCCAAAGCTATCGTCACCTTTGGATGGAGTGCAACCCTTTAAACCTTAGACTCTCTTGGCCTTAGTTTTGAAGTTCTTCCACTGAACAGATGAGCTTGAACCTCACTCCCTGCCTCCTCCACCTAATTTATTCCCAAAGCTACTGTCACCTTCTGGTGGAGTGCAGCCCTTCACACCTTAGACTCTCTTGGCCTTAGGCTTGAAGGTCTTCCACTTGGACAGATGGTCTTGGACCTCCCTCCCTGTCGCTCCCACCTACTCACCATTGGTCTTCCTAAACTCCTCCAGCAGAAACTGAGCCTCTTCCTGGATCCGCTCTTCAATGGTTCTCTTCCCCATTCCAAAGTTCCTCAGGATGGTGAGGGAGAACCGACGGAGCTGCTTCCAACGCTCTCCATTGGCAAACACAACACCTGTGGGAGCAGGAAAGAAGGGGAAGAGTTACCAGGAGAGACCAGGACAGTTGCATGTCAACCTCGTGAGGTCACATCAGACATCTCACCATATCCTTGGAAGTTCCTCTCAATGTTTGGGTTGGCTTTCCTCCCACTGAATTCATCTGCCTTGTCTATCAGGGCTTCCTTCACAGCATCGTACCCACACAGGATTACAATGGGGCGTGTTCCAAAGTAGACGGTGAAGACCGGGCCATATTGGTCCCGCAGCTGTGAAAGAAAAGAAGACTTTTTTGTTCTCATAGGACAACCCTTTCTCCCTTCATTCTCTAGCCCCAAAGCTTGATAGAAGGAGTCCTCACCTCATTCAGCACCTTTCAGAGTACCTCCTGTTATATATGAATATTTGACAGTGGCCCAAAAGTTTTGAACTTTCTGATATCAGCCATGTGACAAAGTACTTGAAAGAATAACAGATGCTCTGTTTTGCTTTTGCCTTGTCAATGTAGGCAATGGCCAACTTTGCTCTTTGAAATGTCTAGAAGTCAAGTGGAGGGAGTGAGGCTTAGAGACAGTCACCTACTGTAAATGCTGCTGTACAATGTGTCCATGGCACAGCCATAAATGTGGACATGGCTGTTTCCACTGCTTCTGGAAGCTAGGGAGGTGGGCCACATGAAATAGTGCCATGGGCTGGATCCAGCCCACAGGCCATAGCTTGAGAACCCTTGACACACTAACAGTGGCGTCTCTTCTCTTGACTCACCCCTCAACCATCTTTATGTTCGGTGAGGTTTTGAGTTAGGTTGTCTGAGTTATACTCCCCCCCCCCCCCCCGCCTTGCAAACCACTCCCAAACCAACTGGCTATGACCTAAGACTTTTGCACAGTATATTGTGAACATCTGGGAGACGTGCTTCCTCTTTGAATGAAGAATGACGACTCTGTTTTGAAAGTAAACCTTCTCCTCTGTCTTCTGTTATCGTTTCAACCCAAAAATTGGATAGCATTTTATGTGATGCGTCCAGATGGACGATTCCTAGTGCTAGCAGCTAAAAGACAGCAGAAAGCATCCTATTCACTCTTATTCCCAATGAAACAGATCAGCAGCTCTTATTTTTACCTGTACTTACATCTTTCTTCCCCACCCTACCTTAATGAGTTCTCCAAAGCAGGGGGGAGAGATGGGGGACTTGCAAGAAAACATGGCAGACGATAGCAGCATCTCCTGCACTCCCCACCTGAAAAACCTCCCTGTCAAACTCTGCATGACTCTCTTGGATGCAAAAGGTGAGAATTTCGTCTGGACACACTCAGCATCTTGAGTTATGCTTTATCCCCCAGCAAAAGAGACACTTGGGGACATTAGACAAGAGAATATACTGCAGAAGCAGAAGATACTTCAAAGTGTGAAAGCTACAGGTTTCAGGTTCAGATGTCCTGAATTTCCCTAGGGGGAGAAATAGGGCATATAAATGATATAGATTAATAAGTAAATAACATTAATACCTAGTTTGGTGACATGAAGGTGTGAACGATCTGCCAGGTCTTCGTGGGCAACCTCATGCATTAGACTGTCTTCCTCTGTTTCCCCCGCAAAGGACACTCACTCACTCACCTTGAGAAGAGAATTTAATGTTTCGGATGACTTGATCTGGAGGAAGTTCCCAATGAAAGGCAGGGGAGTGGGCCCGGGGGGCATTCTGCCCAGGGGTGAATGTTTCCTCTTAATGGACATGGCCACCAGGCAGGAGAAGCAAGCGACGAGGAAGAGGGAGATGGCCATGGAGAACTCCATGCTGTGGGTTGAAGCCACCACTGGTTCAGCTCCTTCTCCAAAGTGCAAGGACTTCTCCATCTGCCTGGGGTTCTCTGGGTCTTATTGGGGCTGGATTGGGCCCCGCCTTCTACATTATGTGAGCCGAGAGAGCACACAGGCTGAATGCATAATCCTTGGAATAGGAGTGGATATTTCACCCGTTGCTTCCTGGTTAATCAGTATTGTGAAAATTTGATCCACAACAGCTCTGGGTATTTGTATACTTCACAATGGATTCACAAAAGGTCAGGCTGGACTATGCGACTGAACAATGACAAACTCCACTAATCAATAACGTGCATGTTTTCTTCAGTTCTGGGAACCTACAATGGAGGGCATTGGGTTTATCCAAGGACAGTGATGGAAGAACTCTGCAAAAAAAGACAGTTCTAACCCTTACAATACCAGTAAGCAACAGGTGTGCTTGTATGTGTGTGCATGTGTCTGAGTGTGTGTATGCGTGTGTGTGAGAGAGGTCTCCAGCCCTACAGACGGCTCTCTCATGGACTTGACCCTTGACGTGGGTTCGAGAGGCTGGTTGCGATCAGTAGGCTGTTAGATTTTTCCAATGCTCCGCAACTCCCTCAACAGCCACCCGTCACCTCTCCTTCCAGAACCCGGGTCGCCGTGCTCCCATCTGTACGCCACAGGGAGTGCGCTTGTTGATTTGGTAGCATGTTGAGCAGAGAGCAGAGAGCCTGGCTATGCCCAAGTAGATGCCAACGCAGAAGGTGTCAGAGCTCAAGGAGAACTTTATTTCCAAGTTGCAATTTCATAGAAGCAAAGCATAATAATACCTGTGAAAATAAGACAGCCCGTAGAGATATTTCCAAGTCTCTCACAATGCTATCAATCATGAATAGCCATACGTATTATATTCATAACCCTTGCTCAAAAGCCAGTCGTATCCAACTCTAGGGTTCAGTGCTCATCTCTGTTTATAGCCAAAGAGACAGCGCTGTCTGCATTTGCAGACATTTCCATGGACACGTGGCAGGTATGCCTGGACAATGAAGTGCATAGAACACTGTTTACCTTCCCCAATGAAGTGATCCCTATTTATGTCCTTGCAATTTTTTGCTTTCGTGGCAGGAGCTGGGACAGAGACGGGCGCTCATTTCATTTGCACTGCTGACGTTCTGCCTCCCAGTCAGCATCTTAACCACTTGAGCCACTGCAGTCCCTTATTTTATTCATAGAAAACACAAGAACAGAGTTAGGTAGGAAAGGCTGCAGTGGATCTAAACATGGCCATCCAATGAACCTACTCCAACACAGCGTCATCTGTGAGGATAAATGCAGAAGCTGTTTAAAAGTAAAAAACACTCTTTGGAGGAGCCGTACAAGAGAGTTTATTCTTGCCCTTATGCAGGTGTTTGCAGGTGCAGGCAATGCAACAGGGCCACAGCCAAAGAAGTGACACCCTTCTCTACTCAGCGTGGGATGAGGCAGAACTGGTAGGAGGGTGGGATGTTGGCATAGCCGCTCTCCACGGGACTTATGTCGATGTCTTGGGGGTCCACGAGGGGCTTCAGCCGGAATCTCTGCAGGATGGTGGTGAAGAAGAGGAAAAGCTCCATGCGGGCCAAGCCTTCTCCCAGGCAGATCCGCTTCCCTGCGCAGGAATACAGGAGAGAACAAGTCAGCAAGGAATCCTTTAAAAACATGAACTATTAATTTGGTAGGGAGTGTGGTGGCTTTTATGGTTAAGACCCTCAACTTGACGACTGGAAGGTCAGCAGATCAGCAGTTCGAGACCCGAGTGCTAGATGATGGAGTGATCTCCTGTCTGTGCCCCAGCTCCTGCCAATCTAGCAGTTCAAAAGCAAGAAATTGCAAGCAGATAAATAAGGACCACTTCGGTGGGAAAGGTAAAGAGCGTTTCATGCATTCCGGTGTCTAGTCATGCCTGCCACATGTCCACAGAAACATCTGCAGAGACAGCCAGCATTGGCTCTCTGTCTATAAACGGAGATGAGCACTGAAACCTAGAGTCAGATACGACTGGCTTTCAAGCAAGGGCAACCGTTACCTTTCTAATTTGGTAACATTTCTAAGATTATTCATAGTTTTTTTTTTAAAGATGAACTAAGAATTTCAATTAAATGAATGACTACAATTAAATGAATAATTGCAGTGGCTCAAGTGCATAAGATGCTGATTGACAGGCCGAAGGTCAGCAATTCGAGACCCGAGTGCTGCATGACGGAGTGAGCTTCCATCTCTGCCCTAGCTCCTGCCAACCTAGCAGTTCG